>CM077082.1:132636300-135036300 GCA_039513925.1 Platanthera zijinensis
TTTGTTTTAGTAGGGTAAGGTTGATTTGGAAAGAATCCATAAATTAATAATTAACAGAATAAAGTAGCTTAAGCTAGTTGGTATTAATTAGAATTTAATTTAAAAATAATTCATCATTAATGTATATAAGAAACCTATATATATAAGCTGAAAAAAGGGACTTCACACCCCATCATTACAAGCAAAAATAAATATAAATATATATATACATGTACATAGATATATATATATAATAAATTGCTAACTTTTTAGCCTAAAACCAAGCACAAGCCCTACTAATCTCGGCCACACAAGGCTACGCACAACAAAGGCAAAATGAATGGCTACACACTACCGGCAAACAAAATAAACGTTGAAACAACGCGAAAAAACAAACGATCGCGGATTTCGACAAAACTCGCACCGTAGCTAAGCACCCAAGCTACGAAAATAATGGCGAAGTCGAAAACAACATCCGACGATCGAACACTCAGGCTTACATACCCCAAACCAAAGCACAAGCATTCCCTTAGAGGCTTAGCCGAGATATCACAACTGACACAGACTAGATGGGGATTCTTTCAATTAGGTTACACAAGGAACCTAAAGAGCTAAGACTACGCTCTAACAATGGTAAAAGGTCGGAGACACGTCAACGTAACGCCAAACGATAAACAAACAAAACACCAAAAAACCGTGGGCGTTATAGAGTGCCTCCGTATTATGGAAGAGGATGATGAACCTGACATTCGGATCATCCCGACTCCTACCCTCGCTGGCACACCTTCATCGTCTGGTTCTGTGACCCCGTCACTTTCATGTTTTGAAGGGAATGATGTGGACACAACCACCATATGTGTTGCTGATCTAGGATTCGACATGGATGAGCCCATCACTCCTGTGCATACATCTCCAAGCGTGGAGCCGATTCTTTGTGAGGAACCTTTGCTTGACTTTAATCCAAGCAATGTTCTTCCTCATTTTATGCATTTTACTATAGTCGTTTCTTATGACATTTTCGACGATGCATCGTAAGTTGAGGCTTATGATACATGGATTGTTTCCACTCCAGTGGAGGAGGACAAACTCCTAGTGTCGAGGATTCTCCCACAACACTAGAGGAGGATGTCCAAGTCTTGGTGGAGGACTCTATGGACCCTACCTAGCCTTGTTGCATTGTCGACAATGCCGATGATATATTTCTAACTCAGCCTTTGGGGAGTGAGACCAGGATCACTCCCCTGATTAGTTCCTTATGTTCTTTGTCTCTTTTATTTCTTGATCCCCCTTCTCTATTTGAGCCTGTGTAGGATGAGTCTCCACTGGTACTTCAGGAGGACTTGGAGCACTCTGCTAAAGTCAATGATCACAGAATCCTTATATGCGAGGAGGTTGATACCTCCTCCGTTGAGGAGGCCTCATTCATTGTCTTCTCCTCCTGCAGACCTGCTGTGGATGATACCTTGCAGTTCAAGGATTTTTTGTGTGAGATGAGTGAGGACCAGACCTCCTCCTCATCTTACATTATGTTTCCTCTACTAGCAGTTTGTAGGTATTATTATTTAGGAAGAGGGGTAGCTTCTTATCTACGTATCAGTACCCACTACCAAAACGGATACTGGAACAGTTACCTGTGCATTTTTCTTTTCATAGGCCCAATAGTTAGAAGTGTATAAAATTTAATAAGTCGTGTTGGGATGACAATAACCCTAGTAGTTATCTTTCATTTTCTGAATTTTATTTTTCATGTCTATTTTGTTTTACTATTTCTTTATAGTTTGTATATCTTTCTTTTGTTTTTGCAGAGCTCACCCCTACAGTTATTCCTAGCAAATTCGTATTGGCGGGGTTGTGAATCTTCGTATGGCGGGCCTGCTTCAGGTTTTTCACGTGTCTTCTGGTATGCTCACTAGCTGAGCATTGGGTAACCTCTTCCCATGTCTCATTTTGATTTAAATGTCTATATTATATGTTGTGTAGTTTAGTTTATCTCTGGGAGAGATTAGGTATTGTTACCTTTTTGTACGCGCACATTTCATGTGCATAGTAGAAGCTTTTATTGTTTTATTTTGATTAGTTCATTGCATCGCACGCCGGTACACCCATATGAGCCCGTGCTTAGCTGTTAGCGTGGCGCAAGTTAAGCTCATTTCTTTTGTATAATTTTGGAAAATTATTGTGTTGTATAGGTTTGTGAAACGGAGTAAAATGTTGGCTCGTGTAGTGCTCCTAGTCGAGTGCTCTCGTCTCGTATAGAAATTGGAGTAGATTTAATTTTTCTATATGCTTATTGTTTTATATTTTTCTATTTGCGTAAAGACTTTTTATTCTACTAAAAAGGGGTGAATAAGGTTTGAATCAAACGGTAGTGTAGGGATGTTTGTAGCCGTCAATAGACTCGTTTTGCTTGAGTCGAGAGGAAGGATCATATTTCTCGGTGGCTAATAACTTGCCCCAAGCTACTCTCAAAGCATTGGTGCATGGTTAATCAAGCGTGAGTGTTATGTAGGCCATCATTTTGGCCCGATTGAGCTTTGTACCGTTCCTAACAATGTATCCTCGCTGAGATCCATTGTATCTACCCTACTTTTTATTTAGCTCCACCTTAATTCACCAAAGCCTCATAGCTGATCCTAGTTGCGCACCCTAATCGACCTTGAGTGTTTTATACTATCAGTTTAGGGTGTTGATGTGGTGATATTACATGTGAATATGTGGATGTGATCCAAAGCTTCTACTTGCTGAACTGTTTAAAGAAAAAAAAAGATTCAAAAAATATTAAAATGAAAAGTAAAAAAAGAAGAAAAAGTTTGATTCAAAATCCTATTGGAGATGTGATTATATTTGGAGTAGGCGGTGCACAAACCCATATTTTAAATGTTAAGTCTGGGGGTGTGGTGTACCCGTATATATTTAAGATTAGCGGATGAATACTTTTTATGATAGCTTATTTGGGTTTGGTGCATAGCCTTCCTGTTTATCATTGTTTATGTCACCAAAACCTAAGACCCCTGATCATCCTAAAGTCTTACGAATTCACACTTGGGTCAAACTAGTGCCGTGGAGAGGGTGTGAATGGGCAAGCGTATGATCCCCGACATTAGTGGATTCCTTTGGAGATTTTCCTGAGCCTCGGTCATTGGCAAAGCTCACCATAGTGGCCTGCCTACTTTCTTCCTGCGCATGACCAGATGATTCACCGTGATTCCATTTTTGAGTAGTAATAAACTTTTGATACGCATTGTGGAAAATATAAACTAATTTCCATACTTAGAAATTTCCTCTATTTATATTTTTATGCGAACGAGCATGTGACTTCGCATGGTACTCCGTATCACAATATTTATGTTAGCTAAATTTTTTTTTCTGTCTGCATATATTTTGTTTGCTCGGGACAATCAAACAGGTAAGTCTGGGGGTGTGATGAGTCTTATTTATATAGTGATTTTCGGACTCATTTGGGCTAGTTTTCCTTCGAATGCACTTCACTTTTAGTTCGCTATCATATATATTTCATCTATCTTTATTTCCATAGGAAGTTCACACTTAGGCCCGTGGTTGTTTATTTTTGTACTTTTTTAGATTGTAATTCTTGTTATGATTGCTTTGAATGTCTGCACATATCAGTGGTTTATTTTTCCTACTTGTACAGTGGTTGTATGCGTGTTCCTGAATAGTTTGGGAACAAGAATACTGCGCACTATCACAGGATCTATTGCGCACTGACCACTGGTCGTGCGCAACTGATCGTGCGCACTATTCTCCATTTTTCCAAGTTCTGTCTGGGGAAAACGCACTATCACTGGACACAGTGCGCATGACCACTGGTCGTGCCCACTAATCATGTGCATTGATTCCAATTTTTACCATTTTTTCCTTGCCAATGCGCACTATCACTGGACAGAGTGCGCACGACCACTTGTCGTGCGCCACTGATCGTGTGCATTGATTCCAATTTTTACCAGTTTTGTCATGCCAAAGCGCACTACCACTGGACATAGTGCGCACAACCACTGGTCGTGCGCCACTTATCGTGTGTATTGTAATTTCTGCAATCTATAAATTCGCAGGTTCCACCCTAATTCCGGATCGATTGACTTTTCTCCGTTGTATTTGTCTCCGAGGAGGGATTCTGCCGTCTTCCTTCATCTTCCACCGTAGGGAGGTGCTACGGGAAATCTTTCACCGCCAAATCCAAGCCAGAGCTTCCTCTTGGCCTCATCCTTCATCCTCGTGCTTCAAGAAGAGTTTTGACCTAGATATCTGAAGTTGTGCCATCCTCCACCGGCTCGTGACACAAAGAAGTCGGGTCCATTGGGAGCTAGTGACAGCCCCCTCTACCCCGGACGATGTTGAGGACCGATCTAGGATGTGAATTGACAACCTGGCGAATCCTACCATGAATCCTCAGCAAGTCTTCGGATCCGATCGATTTCTTTCACTTCTCTTCTCTTGTTGTTGATAGTTTAGTTATTATCTTTATATTAGATGAAGTAATCTTACATTTGTTAAACGTTCATATGTAATCATTTCTATGTGATTGTATATTCTCGTTATTTATTTGAGGTGCGCCTGTATTTCCAATCTCCACCATAGTTGTTCTTGCCGCACTAGCGATTGTTAGTGGAATGCGTAGCGAAGAGGTGCTTTCGACCCTCATTCAGCTTGCCTACTCGTCAATCCGACCAGCAATTCAGTGCATAGTGGACCGTGTAGTCTTCCATCCCTCCTAGCGAAGCATTGCATAGCAGCATTGCATTGGAGTAGTTGATAGTGTTTAATTTTCCGTTTTCCGCAACTATCAAAACCCCCCTTTCATTAACTCCAACCTAAGGACTTCAATCTCAAGTCCACCTCAAAATTAACTTCACCTTGCTGTGTTCCCTCGAGATCGATACTTGGGGAAATTCGCTCATTTTATATTACTTGTGCAATCAGTACACTTGCCGTCCAATGCATCATCGCCTACAATTGTGAAACACACAATTAAGTTACTCATACTATTGCAAAAGAAATAACGGGAAGGGACAAGTTCCTCAAACATGTGTATTTTCAATCCTAAGTGGACATTCTTGATTTCATTTAAGTTATAATAGTAAGTGTTGGAACACCCTATTACTAATTTGGGTAAGGATCACTATGCTTGTCTTAGGAATCCCAGTTGACCTAGTTGTATAGTTAAGAAGGTCAACATTAGAATGAGTCTAGGGCTTAGAACTTAGGTTTGGAGCTGCCCCCAGGATCATTCCAAGATCAAGGTTGAAGAGCTAAGTCTAAGGCAATTTTCGTCGAGCTCAGGTCGACGAATCGTCGAACTCCGTTCGACGCTCTCTGAGCTCAACTTCAATAAATCGTCGAGCTCCGGTCGACGATCTTCGAGCTCAGATCGACTATCTGCTTTTGGCTAGCTTCTGCTTAGTCGTCGAACTCCCCTTGACTATCTTCTAGCTCAGTTCGACGATCCCTCCCTGAAGTTATTCTCAGGTCTCTGAGCTCGGTTCGACGATCGTCGAGCTCAGATCGACGTTTTCTGTCTGCTTGTCCATTTCATCTCTGAGCTCAGTTCGACGATCGTAGAGCTCAGATCGACGTTTTTTTTGGAGAGATCGACGCTTCCAGGAATTCAAATGCTGCTGTTCTTTGGAATGTTTTTGAATATTATCAGCATTTATGTCAGAAGATCTCCCAGCCGTTTGTCTTTATTCTGGAGCAAGTTTCAAGGAATTATTCAGAGAATGTTTGCTGGACTTTCCTCTAGAAGACAAGACTATTTTTGGAAGACATTTATGACTCCCAACGGCTATCTTGGAAGAGAAAACTTCAGTAAATTTTAATTCCTCTCTCCTGTGTTTTAAGATATACAGAATACACAAGAGAAAAAAAACACAGAGATTGACAAGAAAGAAAGTGAACACACAGAATAGAGAATACTGATAGCAGAAGAACAACAGAAGAACTGTGACTCCAAAAATCTTCTTGCTGACTGAAAAGTGTTCACAATCTCATCTCAGAACTCCAGACACCTTTTTTTCTGCCTTCTTGCTGAAACCATCCTGTGCTGGAGATCAAAGTTCTGAAGACCTATCACCCTAGAGCAAAGCTTCTCTTCTTAAACCTTTCTACATCTCAGGGGGAGCTTTGACATCATCAATCCACTTGTGCTTCTCTCATTTGATTGAGAACAGAGAAGACACCCTTCACTCTTATTTTTCTTTTCCTTTGCTGAAAAGGGTTCTTGAACTCCCTTCAAAAGTTCTGTCTGGTTCTGAGAGCCTTGTCAAAACTCAGTGGTGGCAAGACACCTTATCAAAAAATCTAGTTTTGGTTTTTGGGCACCTTATCAAAAGCACATTGGTGTCAGGACACCTGATCAACTCATCCTGAGTGGATTCCTACCAAGGGTGGTAGAAGAGTGGATGTACCCAGGTTTTTGGGGAACCACTATAATTCCTTGTGTCTTCTGGTTTGTTTGTGTGTGTGCTTTGTATGCTGTGTGCTGTGCTCTTTACTTCTTGGTTTTTAACCTCTTACTAGCACTCTACACTATATCATAAATTAAATTTTATATGTGCTGTTTATTTCAACTGTGAAAAATTATTTTAAAATACTCTATTCACCCCCCCTCTAGAGTTGAGATAGATCTTAGCCTCACTTTCAATTGTATTAGAGGGAGGTTGGTTGCTCATACAGGCTAACACCTGAACCAAAAGATCCTTGATAAGATCAATCTCTTAAGGGATTATTTTCTATAGATCTACCTATTTATTTAAAGACATGGCACAGAACAAAGATTATGCAAGCACCAGACCACAAGTCTGCAACCTTTCCAAGTTTGCACTCTGGAAGGCAAGGATTAGATTATACATGAATTCTATTGATGAGGATATTTTTAATTCTGTCTTGACAGTGTGTCCAACTCCACCAGCAAGCTCAAGTACAAGTGCTGTTCCACCTCCTTCTGGAACAGATGCAGATATAAAGAAGTGGAAGACTGCAGATGCTAAGGCTATGAACATCTTAGCCCAAACAATGTCTGATGAAATTTTTCAGAAGGTAGCTGAATGCCACTCAGCCAAAGAAATCTGGGACAAACTCTCTGAAATTGTCTCAGGATCTGCTGATGAAAGGAAAGATAGAAGATCTCATCTAATAAGCCAATATGAGAACTTCAAAAAGGGAGAAGCTGAATCAGTGGCTGACATGTACAATAGACTAAGTCTAATTGTCAATGAGCTAAAAACCCTAGACAAAGAAATCTCACTGACTGAGCTGAATGACAAAATCCTGATGTGCTTCCCCAGCACTTAGGATTCAAGAATCTGGCCAATCAAGGATGCCAGAAGTTTAAATGAGATTACTACTGAAGCTCTCCTGGGCAAGCTCAAATCCTATGAGCTGCTCATTAAAAATAGAGAAGAAGAACAAAAGGCTATCTCTCCAGCTACAAGGAAAGAAAAGACCATAGCCTTCAAAGATGTAGAAGAGGAGCCTGAAGATAAAGCTACAGGAAATGATGAGCTCATAAGTCTACTGGCCAAAAGATTCTACAAGATGGCCAGAAAAGACTTCAGAAAGAGACCATACAAGGGTCATGATAAACCAAGGTATGATAAATCAAATAACAATAAAGAAATCATATGCTTTGGTTGCAGGAAACCAGGCCACATTGTGCCTGACTGTCCAGAAAACAAGAATAAGGACAAAAGGGAAAGAAGAGAAAGAAGAAAAAAAAAGGATTACAAGAAGAATAGCTCAGACAATGCCTCCTCCAGCAAGAACAAACATACAAGGAAGGGCTTTGTTGCTGAGACATGGAGTAAGACTGAAGAGGAATCTGAAGCCTCATCCAGCTCCAGTGATGATGAGGATGATGCAGATGAAAAAGAATTTTGCATGATGGCTATCAATGCATCACAGCAAAACTCTGATGAAGAATCAGATTCAGATTCAGAAAGTCAACCCAGATGAGATCAGGTAATCAACTCTTTTGATTTTAATTCTGAGGACTTCAAAGATGAATTTAAGACACTGTGTCTAGATCTATTAAAATCTGAGAAGGAGATAATCTCTCTCAGGAATCAATTATCTGAGCATAGTGTCCTAAACTCAAAGAACCTCAAACTCTCTGAGGAGTTAGAATGCTGTAGGGAGGAGATAGCTTCACTGAAAAGTGAACTATCAAAGCCAAAAAGTTTGAAGAATCCCTAAATGGGAGAAGTATCAGACTGATGGACATCACAAGCACAGTGAACTCTAGATTTAATAGCACACTGAGCTGGGTGCCTCATCCAGCCAACCTATAATTTTGACAACTCCAATCAAGTTTGTCTCTGACAAAGGAAAGGGAGTAATAGAGGTACCCAGGAAGAATGCAGATCTGTCAGAGAAGAACTCAGTTCAACAGATGGCGTCGAGCAGAGCTCGACGATCGTCGAACAGAGCTCGACGATCTAACTACAGATCGTCGACCTCAGCTCGACGATATCCAAATTCTGAACTTCAGCATAATCGATCTTCGAACAGAGATCGACGATCTGACCCAAGATCGTCGACCTCAGTTCGACGATCATCGAACAGAAATCAGGACTGTGAACAATCCTTCAATGGCACATCTAGATTCAATCTTAGAAGTCCCACATCCCAAGGCTTTAATCCCTATACTGAATGGATAGTACCTCCTAGGAGATACCATCCTGAAGTTTATAAGGATCAACCTGGGATGTCCTTTATTTCAGAATTCAAGGGATATCAACCTAGGCCCAAGGTTAACTGGGTCAAAAACAAATAAGCTGTTTTTGTGTAGGTGAAGACCTATCCAGCATCAAACCATCAATGGTATCTGGATAGTGGGTGCTCAAAGCACAAGACAGGGGACAAGGACAACTTCACTTCCTTCAAAGCCAAGCTTGGACCCAAAGTAATTTTTGAGACTCAAGCTTTGGAACTACAAAAGGATATGGTGCAGTCAAAATGGCCCAGTCACATTCAAGAAGGTGGCATATGTTGAAGGACTCAAGCACAACTTGATAAGTATCAGTCAACTGTGTGATGAAGGATATCAAGTGACATTCAACAAAGCCATATGCAAGGTCAAGACAGAGGACAACACAACTGTGTTGATAGGTAACAGAAGAGGTAACATTTACTTAGTGGATTTTCATTCACCTATAGTAGATATTTGCCTGTTCAACTCCATTTCAAAATCTAATATTTTATGGCATAAGAGACTAGGGCATATTAACCTTAGAACCATTGCTAAGCTATCTAAAGAGAACCTTGTTAAAGGACTACCTTCTGGTCCCTACAAGAAGGAAGGACTTTGCAAGGCTTGTCAATTAGGCAAGCAAACTAAAAGTAGTTTTAAATCAATTAATAAGAGTGATTCACCTAGGATTTTGTACCTGTTGCACATGGATCTTTTTGGACCCATATCAGTGCAAAGCCTAGGAGGGAAGTCCTATACTTTAGTGGTTGTAAATGACTTCTCAAGATTCACTTGGGTATTCTTTCTGAGGAAGAAGTCTGATAACTTCAAGTGTTTAACAGATTTTCTCAAATGCATTCAGATTGAGTTCAACACTCACATTGCCCTGATCAGAAGTGATCATGGGATAGAGTTTGATTCTCTTCTCATGCAAGAGTTCTGTCAGAGTGAAGGGATCAGGCACACTTTCTCAGCTCCTAGAACTCCTCAACAAAATGGGGTAGCTGAAAGGAAAAATATAACACTCATTGAATCTGCAACTACATTATTGGCAGATGCTCACCTACCTCTGTACTTTTGGGCTGAGGCAGTGAACACCTCCAACTATGTGTTGAACAGAAGCCTGATACACAAGCTGAAGGGCAAGACTCCTTATGAATTGCTCAAAGGGAAGAAACCTAAAATAGGCTATTTCAAAGTTTTTGGTTGCACTTGTTTTATTCATAATAATGACAAGAAATATCTAGCAAAATTCCAAGCTAAAGCTGATGAAGGAGTGTTTCTGGGATACTCCATGATCAGCAAGGCCTATAGGGTTTATAATAAATCTTCCTGTAAAATTGAAGAATCTGTTCATATTATTTTTGATGAAGCTAACATGTCTTTCAAGGAGAAGAATGCTTCTACCATAGAACCTCTGTAGGTACATTCTCTAGCTGAAGACTTGAACAAACTGCAAGTTGCTGAAAAGAATGAGAGCAGTGATGATGAAGAAGAAGTTCAACATCTTGAAGAAAATCATCCTGAAGAGCCAGTTGCTGTTCTACTAGGGGAGACAACAACACAGGCTGATGAACAATCAACACTCCCTGTTGACTTAGTAACAACAAGAGATCATCCAATCACCCAAGTAATTGGAGAGATCTCAGCTGGTGTGCAAACTAGAAGTCAGGTCAACCAGAACCTGATGCACACTTGCTTCCTATCTCAAATTGAGCCTCAATCCATTCAAGATGCCGAGCAAGATCCACACTGGATCATTGCAATGCAAGAGGAGTTGCATCAATTTGAAAGGAATAAGGTTTGGGAACTAGTGCCTAAGCCAAAGGATCATCCCATTGTTGGAACAAAGTGGGTATTCAGGAACAAGCTGGATGATCAAGGAGTTATAGTCAGAAACAAGGCAAGGCTAGTTGCTCAAGGGTACTCTCAACAAGAAGGAATAGACTATGATCAGACATTTGCACCAGTTGCAAGGTTGGAAGCCATCAGAATATTCCTAGCCTTTGCTGCTCACAAGGGCTTCAAAGTGTATCAAATGGATGTAAAGAGTGCATTTCTCAATGGAGACATCAAAGAGGAAGTCTATGTTAGACAACCTCCAGGTTTTATCTCTCTAACTCACCCTGATTATGTTTACAAATTGCATAAAGCATTATATGGTCTCAAGCAAGCTCCTAGAGCATGGTATGAGACCCTAGCATGCTTTCTTCTGGAAAATGATTTTGTTAGGGGAGAGTAGACCAAACTCTTTTTTATTAGAACCCATAAGTCCCACACCCTACTAGTGCAAATTTATGTAGATGACATTATTTTTGGTTCTACTGATTCAAAATTGTGCAAAAAGTTTTCCAAGCTTATGCACTCTAAATTTGAAATGAGTAGCATGGGTGAGCTGTCCTTCTTCTTAGGACTACAAGTCAAGCAACATGCTGAAGGCATATTTATTTCTCAAACCAAGTATGCAAAAGAACTGGTTAAGAAATTTGGTATGTCTGATGCATCATGTATGAAAACACCCATGCCCTCAAATGCTGTAGTAGATGCTGATGAACATGGGAAACCTGTTGATCAGACAACATATAGAGCAATAATTGGCTCTTTATTGTACCTTACAGCTAGTAGGCCTGATATAATGTTTGCCACATGTATTTGTGCTAGATTCCAAGTTAGCCCTAGAGAGTCACATTTAATCTTAGTTAAGAGAATTCTTAGGTATGTAAAAAGTTGTCCAAATCTAGGTCTCTGGTATCCAAAAGATTTAGCATTTGATTTAACTAGATTCTCAGATGCTGATTATGCTGGATGCAGAATAGACAGGAAAAGCACCAATGGACATGTCAGTTCCTTGGTGACAGACTTGTCTCCGTGTTCTGTAAGAAGCAAACATCTGTGTCAACCTCAACTGCTGAAGCTGAGTATATGGCTGCAGGCAGTTGCTGTTCACAAATATTGTGGATACAGAATCAGCTCTTAGACTATGGCTACAACTTAGAGAAGTCTAAAATTTTCTGTGATAATACTAGTGCTATCTCTATAGCTCAAAATCCAGTCCTCCATAGTAGGACAAAACACATAGAAATTAGGCATCATTTTCTAAGAGATAATGTAGAGAAAAATAAAATTGAACTTCAATATATTCCTACTGATTTGCAAGGGGAGATATTTTCACCAAACCTTTGGATGAAAAGAAACACAGTTTCTTCCTAAATCAGTTAGGCATGTTAGATGGAGGAAGCCTTAATTAAATTACAAGATTTTGAAAAGCTAAAACAAACCATGACTAGGCCAAAAATCCTTCTTTTTGTGTCTGTAGAATGTGTTTAGACTCTGAACTACGCTCGATGTTTTCCCCAAAATCGTCGAACAGAGATCGACGATTTTCAAAAAATCGTCGACCAGAGATCGACGCTTTTGCAGTCGTCGATCTGAGTTCAGAGTCCTCGCTAGAACTAGGCTTTCTCTCTTTCTGATCAGAGGGCGTCGAGCTGAGCTCGACGTTTTTCAACATCGTCGAACTAAGATCGCCGATTTTGAAGACTCTTCAGATTCCCTCTGTAGCCCAAATCGTCGAGCTAAGCTCGACGTTTCGTCGAGCTGAGCTCAACGATCTTCCTTTTCACCGTCGAACCCTAATATAAAATCTTTCTTTCAGCCGTCGTTCTCCTTTTGCGCTTTCATACTCTGCAACTTTCTTTCTTTTCCCTCCAAACTCTCTACGCTTGGTCGTTTTTGTTTTTCTGTTGCAGGTGAATATGGCTGAATCAAGTGCTGCTATTGCTAAGATGAAGTTCGACACATGCTTTGACATCGACATAAACTCCTTCGACGGAAGCGACCAGCGCTTCAAGGACATCCTAAACTTATTCGGAGAACAACAGCTGACTCCAATAATGACTACAAGGATGAAGATCGCCTCAGAAGAAATTAAAGAGTGGTGTTTTACCGCAACAGACGAGACTGAGAATTCTGTTGTCGGCACCATTAAGGGGACTCAGGTATTTCTATCCCCGGCTCTTTTAACAGAAGTCTTTCAACTCAGTACTGGAGAAGACTCCATTGACTTGTCTGGAGAGGAGTATGACTCCATGCTGGATAGGATGGGTCACAATGCAGTCAACCCTAATAAGCTACTGAAGAAAAATCTGGCTATAGAATTTCAATTCCTGGCTGATGTAGTTGGGAAGGTGTTGTTGGCCAAGCATTCAGCCCATGACACCATTTCCAGATATCAGTTCTGCCTGATGGGAGCTTTATTAGATAAGAAACACCTGGACTGGGGCTCCATCTTCTTCACTCTGATTAAGAAGAAGATCAACAAGAATGCAGTTAGTTATGGGAGAATCTTAGGGGTCTTTCTGCACAACAGGTGCCCTGACCTATTAACTGTAACATCCCATTTTCAAATTGGACCCCCCCTAGGTGTGACTTGAGCATAACTAGGTCATATGAGTTAACCTAGGTGAGCCCAGGAGACCAAGTGACCTAAAAACCTAGTTGAGACCCACTTGGTCTGCAAATAGTAATTTTCAAAACTTTGATTTTGGGTGGCCTAGTAGGTTCATTGTGACTCTAAAAATTCCCTTAGACCTAATGTGGGCCCAATGAGTCGCCAAGGACCCACTTGGGTCAACCATAATGGTCAATTTGACCAAGTCAACCCCAAGCCCAAATCAAGTCAAACCTAGCCTATATGGGCCAACCCAACCTCAAGCCACCCTCCCCTTAGGCTAATCTCTTGCATGATTATTATGTATTAATTTGGTTGCCCATATAATAGAGGATTGACCAAGTCAACCTAGTGACTAAGAGAGAGAGAGAGAAGCCTAAATTTAGAGAGATAAAGAGGAGAGAGAAAGTGAGAAGAAAGAGGGTCACTCATGGTGGGGAGGTGAATCACCCCTCTATTCTTCATCATTTAATTAATAATATGTTTTTGAGGGTTGCATTTAGGCTGGTGCCATGAATAATTTCGGCCATAGGGTGGCAGGAGAGAGAAAGCTTCAATTTCTCCTTAATGGAGGAGAGAGAAAGAGGAAAAGAGAGAGGGGAGTTATGGAGGTACACCATGAGCCACCCCATTCATCTCCCCAAGCCTCCATTCATTCCTCCTGACCTTTGGGAAGAGATTCCCATCGTTTTCCCATCAGCCACCATCAATGGAGAAGCCCAACCACCATGGCCAAACACCCCTTCATCTCCCCTCCCATGAAAAAATTATAAAACCCTCTATGCAGCCCCTATTCTGAACTTTGACTATTCCATCTCCCTCAAAACGTCCATGGCAGTCAAAATAACATATAAGATCAATAGTTTTGGTGGAGGAACGAGGGATCGGGAAGTTCGCCGGAGAGGAAAAACGCCATGGCGAACCGCCGCCGCCGTCGTCGTCGAACCCCCCAAATAAGGTCCTCCTCCTCTCCTTCTCTCATGCTTAGATCCTAGGAATGTTTAAAAGTTGATTTCATGCCCAAATGAACCGGAGCCAAGCTTCAAAATTTCAGAAATTTGCCATTTTTCATGGACTTTTGGAGCTCTCGGGTAGGGCGGCGCCGCCACCTCCGACCACCCTAGCTCCGGCCATGGATAGCCCCCACACCGGGAACAAATGGGTGATGTTTCCCGGTGGTGGCGCCGCCTCAGGCCGCCGGGAAATGCCCCGCAAAAACCACCTGCGCGGGTCTATTTTCGGCCCATCGGAGAAGATGAACAGGAGCCACCTGATGGCGCTTCAAGATTCGTGCAGGATCAGTTTTAATACTTTTAAATCCTTTTTCTGATTTTCTGAAACTGTTTTCACTGTAAATGGATTTTAGGCCTCTTAGGGGCATCTGATGAAAAAGTGGATAACATAAAAGTTGTAGGTCTTTTAAATACCTACAATTTGATATGTAGTGGTGAAAAATTGGATGAGAGGACTGCCCTGTAGAGCCTTTTTAGTAAGGGTATGTCCTACAACTAGGGCAGATTTCTTCTAAAAATTGTTTAGGCCCTTTAGAGGCTTGTCCATCAAATTTGATCAACATGAATGCTGTAGGCTTTTTAATTATCTACAGTTTGATATGTTATGGAAATTTTTAGGACAAGTATTCTGACCTGTAGGGTTATTTTTCTAGGGTAGGTCCTACAATAGGGCAAATCTTTGAAAAATTCCCCACATCTAACCTTGGTCCAAATGCTTTGAATTTTGGACAGGGGCTTAATATCACCTAGACCTAGCTCCTGTAAAAATTGGAACCCATTTAAAGAAGTTTAACCTAGGGTTTTGCCCTAAACCTAGAGAAGCTAGGGTAAGGTAGTTGAAGGGTCAAATAACCTCAAAAGTCTCCAAAATTTGGAGGCATGTTTTTAGGGTTATCATTTAGCTCTGATAAAAATTTCAGCCCAATTGGGTTTGAAATGATTGGGTTTTGATGTGATCAAAGATTGGTCCTTAAAGGGGAAAATTAGGGCAAGGGGTTGTTGGGGCATGGTGGGTCCAATTCTCACCCAAATGGGTTGGGATTTTGGCCAGAGCCCCATGGACAGAGAAAACACCCCCTCATGGAATTTGAGATGGTTTGGGGTGGGTTTGCCCTAGGATCCAAGTTCAAACCTTAAGGGTTGATCTATGGGGTTTGTGAAGGACATAGGGTTTTATGACTTTGTATGGATCTAGAGTTTAGTCCATGATGTTCTAGGGGTGAATTATGCCCTAGAAAGGAGTTGCATGGTATGGGTACTTAGTCACATCACTTAATTCTAATTATACAAAATTAGGTCTTTATATCTTATGGAATGGATGATGAGTCAAAGGATTTTAAGTTCATGTAAAATTATGATAGAGGATGTTAATTTTGATATATTGAACGGTAGTTGTTGTTTCATGAAATTTAAATAAGTTTTCATATGGGTATCTTAACAAAAGTACATAATCGTAGAATCTTGGGAGAAATAATTTATGTGGTAGTATGATTTAGATTTTAATGAAATTGTGTGCATCATGTTTTTAGGATATATATTAAACCTCTGGAAATTTTATCATGATTTATGGGATAATAATTAGAGTACTTCCTTCACAACTTAGCAAATAGGGATTTTTACTTAGGAATTATTTATGAAGTAACCAGTCATTTAAAGTTTGTGAAATTCAGTCATAGGAGTTTTAATATCATATTACATCTCATTGAATTTTTATGGAATTATTTGAATTATAAATTTAGGGGTTGCTTCATTAAATGTTATTGCCCATAAAAATTTAGATAAATTCAATTTGGTATATTAAATGCAATAAAATTATTATTTTTGGGCAGAGGACTTTTCTGATGATTATCAAGGCTCTGTAATTTTTACATAATTTTATGATGATTATTTGTTGTACTTCCTCATTAAATATGAATTGTGGAATTTTGATGAATAATTTAATTAGAGGATAAATACTATTTGTAAAATCATGGGAGTTAATATTTAGTAATAATTCACTGTTATACAGTAACTATAATTTTGGATGACCAATACTTGAGTAGATCATGTAGTTCAGGTTCATTATCACCCATGGTCAATTATTTGGAAAATTAATTAATTATCAATTTAATTAGGGAAAAATTATAATTTTCTAGATTTAGGCATATTATGACATGGTAGATTCCCAGTAATTATTACAAGGGTTTTGGAAGAGAATTTAATGGACGTTCTATCATGGGCAACGTATAGGGTAGAAGGGTATGTCTGGTGTGAAAAAGACATGAACAGTGTTAGTATGGGACTTGGATATAAGAGTGGAGTTTTGTACCTTATAGGCTTGGAAAATGAGCATGGAATTCATCATTGGAGATTATGATGAGTAAAGATGTGTTTGGCTAGCATAGGAGGTGCTCGGGGTAGACGAAAGATCGTCTTGCCCTAGGAGTGGAAGAGTCAAGTACACTAGGGTTAGATTCATTATAATATTAAAAAGGGATTGGGTAAAGGGTTAAACAACCAATAACAATAAGTGCCTTGCGAAAGGGAACTTCGGGCCATAATGCCGCCGTCTTGGTTTCCTAGTGCCCTTTGAGAGACCTTCACGGGGTATGCCGGGGGCAGTCCTGGGCTAACGTAAATCTTAAAACAAATGAAAGAGTAATTAGCCTAATAGGGATTCACATTGCACACACTCATTAGTGAGGGTTGGTAGTGGTTAAGTCGTCCCGAGGTGTTCAAGGGGGCGCCGTCCCGGGTGTTCTAAGGGATGAAGTCTGGAGATGAGCCGGACGGTTTAGTCCGAGGAATTTGATCTTGGATGTGGTTAATACGGACGGTTTAGTCCGGGAGTTTGACACTTTAAATTATTATATATTAAACTACTGCATGTGCATAAAAATAGGAAGGATTAAGGTGGTGGGTTCTCGATATCGGGGAGTTCGATTGCACCGACACCGATATCGTTGACTCGGCAAGGTGACTAGCACTTAGCCAAGGTTAAGTCCGGCGGACCAGTCGGCAAGAGTACGCAGGAGTCCGCCTCGTGCACCAGGCGTTGAGGGCGTACGATAGGTCAGACCAGTAGTGCTTTTACTGGTTTTTGAGGTGGGCGAGGCCCAACCCACCGCTTCCGTCTGCCACTACGGGAGTATCCTGGAAGTTATCTCCAAAAAGGGGGAACTAAAGGTTTGTGTACACAAAGTTGGGTGGGTGAGTTGCACTGCATGACATAACATACCCACCATATAGCTGCATATCATAATCATTCATAACAACCTTGACACATAAAGTATAAGTGGAATGGGACGCTTATACTTTAGGACTTGCAAAACGACTCCTTGGTCTATAAGCTTGTGTGGACAAGTTTATAAATCAAAGGTTAATTTCAATATATATATATGCTGCTGTTTGATAACCGACACCCCAACGTATAAGTGGTATGGGACACTTTATACGATGGGAGCCTTGCAAAAGACCCCTTGGCTTATGCGTACTCACATAAGCGAAGGTTTAATTTCTTACTTACTTCCTTTCTGTTATACCTATTACAACATTTGAATTGCTCCCCGAATGCACAACTGCTAGTTAGGTCCACCGTCATCTGCTTTTGACTACTCTCCACTTTCATGTCCTCCCCTTTCTTCCTCTCCGCCCGGTGCCTTAGAGTGTGGGGAAGGGGTGGGGGATGATAGGACTTAGTCTTTTAGACTAACGGTTTTCGAACCATATCATTTTAGGGATCGCGGAGCCCAGCATAGAGGAGCAGCCCAGGAGGCCGGTACGCTTGGAGATGGGACAGTCTAGCACGGGAGTCTAGACTACGGGGACTGTGAGTCCCGGCCCTTCGTAGAGATTTAGTTTTGCTTCCGCATTGAGTGATTTTGTAGTGAGGACTTGATGTACCGGGCATGAGCCCTTTTTATTTCCAGACTATTTATACTCTGATGATTTTCTGTGGACACTCCCTTCGTGGAGTTTATTTTATGTGATAATCTCTTTTGGTGGACTTGCTTCTCTCTTGCTTGCTACTTATTGTGATCGAAAAGGCCGGCAGAATCGGCGCGTTGTAGTGGCGACCTTCCCGGGTGCGAAGGTGTCACCGCAAAGCGGCGGTTTCTGGGCATAAGACCCCGGGTAAAAAAAAGGGGGGGGGGGTCTTACAAGTGGTATCAGAGGAAACATCGATCGGATTAGTAGCAGTCCACAAATCCCTGGGTCACCTCCGCGCGAGTTTAGTTTGCGGACAAACTAAGCAGCGGAAGCAGTGGTGTGCCCATATGGGGAATCACATGTAAATTGTCCACTTCCCATCCATTCCATTTGTACATTTGCTAACAATTGGAATTCTTCTTTGTAGCCTGCGGCAAACCCTGTCCCCAGCAGGGAGCACCTCTGGTTGCAAAGACCTCTTCTTGTAATTCTCTAGTCAATAGGTTAGACTCAACCGCTAGGATACGTGACTAACCCGACAACTTATACTGTGCCCTAGTCTGAAACAGACCTTAAGTATGAATTTGGTTAGGTAAGGAAATGCCTAAAGAGATTAAAGGAGGAGTTTAATAGGTGAATGGATACCTAAGACATAAACTCTGGTGTCCCTATGGTCCCTAACAAGGATTACTCAATCTATTGGGACTGACCAATAATCCATTATCAGAATGGTAGAAGACACGTAGTATTAACCCCGTACCAGTAACAAGATTACTCAGGGACAACTACAAGATAAACATTGAAGGTCGGGTAGGAATTCAAGTTCGAAAGAGACCCAATTGGGAGTGGGAACAACCCTGATAAGCGTGTCGTAAATTTGACTCGGAGGGTTTAAAGTATGGAGTATATCTACAAGTGTCAGTTTGGAACCCCAAGTCATAGATTGATGCCCTAGGGATTGTACACTCAGCTAGGACAGATATAACATGGTATGATAAAAGAAAATTATCCCAAGGAAGATATGAGCTTATCGTTTGTTTATTGGGGGCTTATCTTTTGTTTATTGGGCAAGTGAGTTAATGGCTTAGGTCTCCTAGACCTAATTTAGAAAGTGTGTTGCCCCAAACATAGTAATGGTTAGGTTGGTCTTATTCGATGCCACTCGAATGATGTCATGGTAATAATGAGGAGTAACTATGAGACATGACTACTAGAAGATACCATGTGAATTTGATGACGGGTAGTAAAACTAAGTAGATTTGAGAAGATAAGACTGAGACACTATGATGTAACATCATGAGTATGATAACACTAAGAGTTTGAAAGAAATTAGCAGACGATATATCGAGAACATATATCTTAGGTATGACCTTGCAGACTCGATTCAGGTAGCATCAAGACAAGATTAGATACATTTGATGACACAAACATGTTTAGCAAGGGTCGCGGCTATGATAAATAAAGGTTTGGAAAATCAAGTGTAATTACGGCAGAATGGCACAACAAATTAAAAAGTATAAATGACAACCTCCAAAAATGCACGAGTACACCCCCTTAAATCTTGCGGACGACGGGTCATTTGACGAAGTAATCTTTCCTGTTAACGACCAGAGTTGGATAAATCATAGGGTCAAATTGATTGATTACTCGGGTGTATATGAAGGAATAGGAACATGATCGCGTGGAGGAGGTTTATAGAGTCGCTGTCTACGTTACAAACAAAAACTCAATTTACTAGAAGAAGATTGTGTGTATTAGAACTTGTCTTTCCCCGGAATGAGAAAGACGTCATGGATTTGGCTACGCACGGTGAGGTTTGCCGAATGGTATAGGCAAGTATAAGGGTTTTGAAGAACTATTATAGTCACTTCCAGAGTTAGAGTGGAAGTTCGAGGATAGATTGAGCGAGGTAGTTGGGGAAACCCTGATTTATTAGTGCAGTTTTGTGGTGCGAGAAGATCCCGCTAGTCAAGGTCTTGTGGAGGAACCACGGGCGAGAGGAGCATACTTGGGAGCCTCAGGACCTGATGCAGGAAAAATATCCTGAGCTATTTAGTCAGGTATACCTCGCAACTCCTCCGGTGTGTTAAGCGTTTTTTCCTTATTTTTAATGTACTAATAGAATTATTTAAAAAGGTAGAGGCTAATCCTTTTGTTTATTGGAGCTAGCCCTTATCTTGTTAACCTAGTAG
This sequence comes from Platanthera zijinensis, assembly GCA_039513925.1. NCBI lineage: Eukaryota > Viridiplantae > Streptophyta > Magnoliopsida > Asparagales > Orchidaceae > Platanthera > Platanthera zijinensis. Next base: position 132,656,548 of record CM077082.1, read on the forward strand.
GCGCTTCCACGCTTCATGGGATGTTACAAGCTTAAGTTATCCCGGTGGAAATCCCCGTAGACTTAACCCTAATTTCGGGGACGAAAATTTTGTTTTGTTTATTGGGATTTGTAACATCCCATTTTCAAATTGGACCCCCCCTAGGTGTGACTTGAGCATAACTAGGTCATATGAGTTAACCTAGGTGAGCCCAGGAGACCAAGTGACCTAAAAACCTAGTTGAGACCCACTTGGTCTGCAAATAGTATTTTTCAAAACTTTGATTTTGGGTGGCCTAGTAGGTTCATTGTGACTCTAAAAATTCCCTTAGACCTAATGTGGGCCCAATGAGTCGCCAAGGACCCACTTGGGTCAACCATAATGGTCAATTTGACCAAGTCAACCCCAAGCCCAAATCAAGTCAAACCTAGCCTATATGGGCCAACCCAACCTCAAGCCACCCTCCCCTTAGGCTAATCTCTTGCATGATTATTATGTATTAATTTGGTTGCCCATATCCTAGAGGATTGACCAAGTCAACCTAGTGACTAGGAGAGAGAGAGAGAAGCCTAAATTTAGAGAGATAAAGAGGAGAGAGAAAGTGAGAAGAAAGAGGGTCACTCATGGTGGGGAGGTGAATCACCCCTCTATTCTTCATCATTTAATTAATAATATGTTTTTGAGGGTTGCATTTAGGCTGGTGCCATGAATAATTTCGGCCATAGGGTGGCAGGAGAGAGAAAGCTTCAATTTCTCCTTAATGGAGGAGAGAGAAAGAGGAAAAGAGAGAGGGGAGTTATGGAGGTACACCATGAGCCACCCCATTCATCTCCCCAAGCCTACATTCATTCCTCCTGACCTTTGGGAAGAGATTCCCATCGTTTTTCCCATCAGCCACCATCAATGGAGAAGCCCAACCACCATGGCCAAACACCCCTTCATCTCCCCTCCCATGAAAAAATTATAAAACCCTCTATGCAGCCCCCTATTCTGAACTTTGACTATTCCATCTCCCTCAAAACGTCCATGGCAGTCAAAATAACATATAAGATCAATAGTTTTGGTGGAGGAACGAGGGATCGGAAGTTCGCCGGAGAGGAAAAACGCCATGGCGAACCGCCGCCGCCGTCGTCGTCGAACCCCCCAAATAAGGTCCTCCTCCTCTCCTTCTCTCATGCTTAGATCCTAGGAATGTTTAAAAGTTGATTTCATGCCAAACGAACCGGTGCCAAGCTTCAAAATTTCAGAAATTTGCCATTTTTCATGGACTTTTGGAGCTCTCGGGTAGGGCGGCGCCGCCACCTCCGACCACCCTAGCTCCGGCCATGGATAGCCCCCACCACCGGGAACAAATGGGTGATGTTTCCCGGTGGTGGCGCCGCCTCAGGCCGCCGGGAAATGGGCGGCAAAAACCACCTGCGCGGGTCTATTTTCGGCCCATCGGAGAAGATGAACAGGAGCCACCTGATGGCGCTTCAAGATTCGTGCAGGATCAGTTTTAATACTTTTAAATCCTTTTTCTGATTTTCTGAAACTGTTTTCACTGTAAATAGATTTTAGGCCTCTTAGGGGCATCTGATGAAAAAGTGGATAACATAAAAGTTGTAGGTCTTTTAAATACCTACAATTTGATATGTAGTGGTGAAAAATTGGATGAGAGGACTGCCCTGTAGAGCCTTTTTAGTAAGGGTATGTCCTACAACTAGGGCAGATTTCTTCTAAAAATTGTTTAGGCCCTTTAGAGGCTTGTCCATCAAATTTGATCAACATGAATGCTGTAGGCTTTTTAATTATCTACAGTTTGATATGTTATGGAAAATTTTAGGACAAGTATTCTGACCTGTAGGGTTATTTTTCTAGGGTAGGTCCTACAAATAGGGCAAATCTTTGAAAAATTCCCCACATCTAACCCTTGGTCCAAATGCTTTGAATTTTGGACAGGGGCTTAATATCACCTAGACCTAGCTCCTGTAAAAATTGTAACCCATTTAAAGAAGTTTAACCTAGGGTTTTGCCCTAAACCTAGAGAAGCTAGGGTAAGGTAGTTGAAGGGTCAAATAACCTCAAAAGTCTCCAAAATTTTGGAGGCATGTTTTTAGGGTTATCATTTAGCTCTGATAAAAATTTCAGCCCAATTGGTGTGAAATGATTGGGTTTTGATGTGATCAAAGATTGGTCCTTAAAGGGGAAAATTAGGGCAAGGGGTTGTTGGGGCATGGTGGGTCCAATTCTCACCCAAATGGGTTGGGATTTTGGCCAGAGCCCCATGGACAGAGAAAACACCCCCTCATGGAATTTGAGATGGTTTGGGGTGGGTTTGCCCTAGGATCCAAGTTCAAACCTTAAGGGTTGATCTATGGGGTTTGTGAAGGACATAGGGTTTTATGACTTTGTATGGATCTAGAGTTTAGTCCATGATGTTCTAGGGGTGGAATTATGCCCTAGGAAGGAGTTGCATGGTATGGGTACTTAGTCACATCACTTAATTCTAATTATACAAAATTAGGTCTTTATATCTTATGGAATGGATGATGAGTCAAAGGATTTTAAGTTCATGTAAAATTATGATAGAGGATGTTAATTTTGATATATTGAACGGTAGTTGTTGTTTCATGAAATTTAAATAAGTTTTCATATGGGTATCTTAACAAAAGTACATAATCGTAGAATCTTGGGAGAAATAATTTATGTGGTAGTATGATTTAGATTTTAATGAAATTGTGTGCATCATGTTTTTAGGATATATTAAACCTCTGGAAATTTTATCATGATTTATGGGATAATAATTAGAGTACTTCCTTCACAACTTAGCAAATAGGGATTTTTACTTAGGAATTATTTATGAAGTAACCAGTCATTTAAAGTTTGTGAAATTCAGTCATAGGAGTTTTAATATCATATTACATCTCATTGAATTTTTATGGAATTATTTGAATTATAAATTTAGGGGTTGCTTCATTAAATGTTATTGCCCATAAAAATTTAGATAAATTCAATTTGGTATATTAAATGCAAATAAAATTATTATTTTGGGCAGAGGACTTTTCTGATGATTATCAAGGCTCTGTAATTTTTACATAATTTTATGATGATTATTTGTTGTACTTCCTTCATTAAATATGAATTGTGGAATTTTGATGAATAATTTAATTAGAGGATAAATACTATTTGTAAAATCATGGGAGTTAATATTTAGTAATAATTCACTGTTATACAGTAACTATAATTTTTGGATGACCAATACTTGAGTAGATCATGTAGTTCAGGTTCATTATCACCCATGGTCAATTATTTGGAAAATTAATTAATTATCAATTTAATTAGGAAAAATTATAATTTTCTGGATTTAGGCATATTATGACATGGTAGATTCCCAGTAATTATTACAAGGGTTTTGGAAGAGAATTTAATGGACGTTCTATCATGGGCAACGTATAGGGTAGAAGGGTATGTCTGGTGTGAAAAAGACATGAACAGTGTTAGTATGGGACTTGGATATAAGAGTGGAGTTTTGTACCTTATAGGCTTGGGAAAATGAGCATGGAATTCATCATTGGAGATTATGATGAGTAAAGATGTGTTTGGCTAGCATAGGAGGTGCTCGGGGTAGACGAAAGATCGTCTTGCCCTAGGAGTGGAAGAGTCAAGTACACTAGGGTTAGATTCATTATAATATTAAAAAGGGATTGGGTAAAGGGTAAACAACCAATAACAATAAGTGCCTTGCGAAAGGGAACTTCGGGCCATAATGCCGCCGTCTTGGTTCCTAGTGCCCTTTGAGAGCCCTTCACGGGGTATGCCGGGGGCAGTCCTGGGCTAACGTAAATCTTAAAACAAACGAAAGAGTAATTAGCCTAATAGGGATTCACATTGCACACACTCATTAGTGAGGGTTGGTAGTGGTTAAGTCGTCCCGAGGTGTTCAAGGGGGCGCCGTCCCGGGGTGTTCTAAGGGATGAAGTCTGGAGATGAGCCGGACGGTTTAGTCCGAGGAATTTGATCTTGGATGTGGTTAATACGGACGGTTTAGTCCGGGAGTTTGACACTTTAAATTATTATATATTAAACTACTGCATGTGCATAAAAATAGGAAGGATTAAGGTGGTGGGTTCTCGATATCGGGGAGTTCGATTGCACCGACACCGATATCGTTGACTCGGCAAGGTGACTAGCACTTAGCCAAGGTTAAGTCCGGCGGACCAGTCGGCAAGAGTACGCAGGAGTCCGCCTCGTGCACCAGGCGTTGAGGGCGTACGATAGGTCAGACCAGTAGTGCTTTTACTGGTTTTGAGGTGGGCGAGGCCCAACCCACCGCTTCCGTCTGCCACTACGGGAGTATCCTGGGAGTTATCTCCAAAAAGGGGGAACTAAAGGTTTGTGTACACAAAGTTGGGTGGGTGAGTTGCACTGCATGACATAACATACCCACCATATAGCTGCATATCATAATCATTCATAACAACCTTGACACATAAAGTATAAGTGGAATGGGACGCTTATACTTTAGGACTTGCAAAACGACTCCTTGGTCTATAAGCTTGTGTGGACAAGTTTATAAATCAAAGGTTAATTTCAATATATATATATGCTGCTGTTTGATAACCGACACCGCAACGTATAAGTGGTATGGGACACTTTATACGATGGGAGCCTTGCAAAAGACCCCTTGGCTTATGCGTACTCACATAAGCGAAGGTTTAATTTCTTACTTACTTCCTTTCTGTTATACCTATTACAACATTTGAATTGCTCCCCGAATGCACAACTGCTAGTTAGGTCCACCGTCATCTGCTTTTGACTACTCTCCACTTTCATGTCCTCCCCTTTCTTCCTCTCCGCCCGGTGCCTTAGAGTGTGGGGGAAGGGGTGGGGGATGATAGGACTTAGTCTTTTAGACTAACGGTTTTCGAACCATATCATTTTAGGGGATCGCGGAGCCCAGCATAGAGGAGCAGCCCAGGAGGCCGGTACGCTTGGAGATGGGACAGTCTAGCACGGGAGTCTAGACTACGGGGACTGTGAGTCCCGGCCCTTCGTAGAGATTTAGTTTTGCTTCCGCATTGAGTGATTTTGTAGTGAGGACTTGATGTACCGGGCATGAGCCCTTTTTATTTCCAGACTATTTATACTCTGATGATTTTCTGTGGACACTCCCTTCGTGGAGTTTTATTTTATGTGATAATCTCTTTTGGTGGACTTGCTTCTCTCTTGCTTGCTACTTATTGTGATCGAAAAGGCCGGCAGAATCGGCGCGTTGTAGTGGCGACCTTCCCGGGTGCGAAGGTGCCACCGCAAAGCGGCGGTTCTGGGCATAAGACCCCGGGTAAAAAAAAAAGGGGGGGGGGGTCTTACATTAACCTCCTCTGGCATGTTTATCAATGCATCCAAGAGGCTTTCCTGTGCCCTCTTCAGTAAATGGGACAGGCAGATCATAAACCCCTCCAGGGCTGCTGCACCACTTCATTCAGGCACAAGGACTATCTCAGTCACTCCTCCAGCAGAAGAGATGCCTGCTTCTTCCGCTCCTCCAGCCACATCCACCCAAGCCGTCACCTCCTCACCACCAGTCACCACCATAATCATCTCATCCCCAATTACCATTTCCTCACCTATGTCATCCCCTCCTCTATCCACCTCAGAGGAATTCCATCCTCTCTTTTCCCATTCAACCTTCTCCCTACCATCCTTCTCACTCATTGATGATTCCTTCATGGATGATTCACCCTCTACTCCTCCTGAGCCACCCTCAACTTCCTCCTTTCAACAAATGCTCCATGAAATTCTCTCTCAACCCTCCTTCACACCATCTCTTACTTCCCCTATCTCCACCTCAACCTTCTCTATGTCCATAATTCCATCTTCTGAACCAACCATTCCCTCTCCACCTTTCTCCACATTTTCAGTTTCAGCCACCATCCCTCCATCCACCTTTGCCTCTACCTCTGCTCAAGCCCCACTTGAGCATGTGGATCTTCCTAGTTTGGCAGACAGGCTGTATGAGTTGCTAGCTCCCAAGCTGACATCTCTACTGGAGTCTTCCCTGGCTCCACTCCTGAAGCAAGTACAGGAGCTGTCTACCAAGCTTGCCTCCCTTTCCTCCTCCCTGGCTATCCCATCTTCTGTGTGCCTTGATTCATCTCTCTCTGAACCAAGGCAGGGGGAGATGCCTTATGAAGAAGTGGATGTGCCAGCTGCTGATATTATGTCTGCTCCAGCTCCAGCTCTTGGATGTCCTTTTGCACTGAATCTGCAGAGGCTGCTATCTATATTTGATACAGTCCATTTCAGCTGTCTGCCTGCAACTCCTGCTGAAGATTTGTCTAAGGCCATTGTGCCTGTATCTACCTGTGATCCCAGCCATATTGATTCCTACATCAAGTCCTGGAAGGCTGTGGATATCTCTGATGCTGCTACTAAGGCCACTGTGCCTCTTTCTGTTGAAATTGCTGCTGCTGCTACTGCTGACATAGAAATGATTCCAGCAACTGATGCTGATGAAATTGCTGCTCCTGCTCTAGTGTCTGCTCCTGATTCTATCTGCTCTGCTGCTGCTCTCTCTCCTCCTGCTCCTGCTGTTTCTGCAAAACTTAAAGCTCAAGAAGAGCTTATCAGAAGAATTGATGATCTGTATGATCAACCTCAAAGTTCTGAGAGTGACCAATACAGGACTGATTCTGATGATTCTGCTAGCACTATTGCCAAGAAGAGAAAAGCCAGAAGTAAAGCAATGATGTCAGTCCCTCCTACCAAAGCCAAAGACTCCAATGATATTCCATACTACATCCTGCATGACTGCCCCATCTCTGAGCCTTGGATGCAATATTCCAAAAAACAACTGAAAGCTATGAAGAAGAAGAGGAAGCTTGACAAATATGAAAAAGGATCTTCTCAATATCAGCCTCCTCCTCCTCCTCCTCCAGATTCTGGCTCAGGTTCAGCCCCTCAAGCTCCAGTCTCCAGACACAGTTCTTCCCAGTATTATCAAAGATCATATCAAAGGGGACAACATCAAAGGGGATATCAATCTAGAAGAGATCAATTTAGAGGAAGCCAGAGAGGGCATAGACTTCATCAAAGGGAAGGACAAGGCCACTCTGACTCTTCTTCAGGTCCTTTCCCTTACAAGCTGAAAGACACAATTGTCTCCAGGACTCCTTCTACTGTTTCTGAAATCATCAACAGATATGAACCTCCTATTCCTTTTGAAGATCCTGAGAACAACCCTGTATCCTGGACAGCCAGAATGAAAGAATTGGCTGCCCTTGATCAAATAAAAAAGGCCAGAGAACAAGGCAAGGATACTTCAAACATAACTACCTTATCAGAGCAGAGAAAGAAAGAATTGGAAAGATATGCATCAAGGAAATTTTTTAATCCAGAAGACTATATGAAGCTGCACCCTGAGGCTGTTGTTCCAAGGCCCAAATCTCAAACTTCTCTAGGTGTAGAGGATGACAGAAGGTCAAAGAAAGAAAGTCAGAATCCAAATAGAGAAATTTTATTTAAAAAGGGATCTGAAAGGAAGTGACCTGTGTAAGCTAAACATTTCATCCACCTTTGGATATCTGCTGCTATTTATCTGTGATCTGCTTTGCTGCTATATATCTTCTCTGTAATTTTGTATTAGCTTATGTATTGTTGTATGCTTTTCATTTCCTATGATTGTCTGTAAATAGTAATCCTGACCCAAATAGGGGGAGATTGTTGGAACACCCTATTACTAATTTGGGTAAGGATCACTATGCTTGTCTTAGGAATCCCAGTTGACCTAGTTGTATAGTTAAGAAGATCAACATTAGAATGAGTCTAGGGCTTAGAACTTAGGTTTGGAGCTGCCCCCAGGATCATTCAAAGATCAAGGTTGAAGAGCTAAGTCTAAGGCAATTTTCGTCGAGCTCAGGTCGACGAATCGTCAAACTCCGTTCGACGCTCTCTGAGCTCAACTTCAATAAATCGTCGAGCTCCGGTCGACGATCTTCGAGCTCAGATCGACTATCTGCTTTTGGCTAGCTTCTGCTTAGTCGTCGAACTCCCCTTGACTATCTTCTAGCTCAGTTCGACGATCCCTCCCTGAAGTTATTTCTCAGGTCTCTGAGCTCGGTTCGACGATCGTCGAGCTCAGATCGACGTTTTCTGTCTGCTTGTCCATTTCATCTCTGAGCTCAGTTCGACGATCGTAGAGCTCAGATCGACGTTTTTTTTGGAGAGATCGACGCTTCCAGGAATTCAAATGCTGCTGTTGTTTGGAATGTTTTTGAATATTATCAGCATTTATGTCAGAAGATCTCCCAGCCGTTTGTCTTTATTCTAGAGCAAGTTTCAAGGAATTATTCAGAGAATGTTTGCTGGACTTTCCTCTAGAAGACAAGACTATTTTTGGAAGGCATTTATGACTCCCAACGGCTATCTTGGAAGAGAAAACTTCAGTAAATTTTAATTCCTCTCTCCTGTGTTTTAAGATATACAGAATACACAAGAGAAAAAAAAACACAGAGATTGACAAGAAAGAAAGTGAACACACAGAATAGAGACTACTGATAGCAGAAGAACAACAGAAGAACTGTGACTCCAAAAATCTTCTTGCTTACTGAAAAGTGTTCACAATCTCATCTCAGAACTCCAGACACCTTTTTTTTTCAGCCTTCTTGCTGAAACCATCCTGTGCTGGAGATCAAAGTTCTGAAGACCTATCACCCTAAAGCAAAGCTTCTCTTCCTGAACCTTTCTACATCTCAGGGGGAGCTTTGACATCATCAATCCACTTGTGCTTCTCTCATTTGATTGAGAACAGAGAAGACACCCTTCACTCTTATTTTTCTTTTCCTGCTATAAAAGGGTTCTTGAACTCCCTTCAAAAGTTCTGTCTGGTTCTGAGAGCCTTGTCAAAACTCAGTGGTGGCAAGACACCTTATCAAAAAATCTAGTTTTGGTTTTTGGGCACCTTATCAAAAGCTCATTGGTGTCAGGACACCTGATCAACTCATCCAGAGTAGATTCCTACCAAGGGTGGTAGAAGAGTGGATGTACCTAGGTTTTTGGGGAACCACTATAATTCCTTGTGTCTTTTGGTTTGTTTGTGTGATTTGTATGCTGTGTGCTGTGCTCTTTACTTCTTGGTTTTTAACCTCTTACTAGCACTCTACACTATATCATAAATTAAATTTTATATGTGCTGTTTATTTCAACTGTGAAAAATTATTTTAAAATACTCTATTCACCCCCCCTCTAGAGTTGAGATAGATCTTAGCCTCACTTTCAGTAAGCACATACATGTGCTCTCCACCCCTCAAAAGAATTCGACTATGAATTCACATGAGTAAGACCAAGACAAGCTGATGTCAAATTATAACACCTTCGTTCGTCACATAAAATATAATAGAGGGTCTGGCCGGGGTCCCACACCATATTCCACAAACGGGCAGAGGGATTACATATGAGTATAAAAATACTACGCATGTCCTAACTCAAATAATTCTAGTAAAAGCTTCAGGGGTTAATATTTGAACTCAAGTACAACAGTAATGTCCACAAAATAAACACAAGAATGTTTATTACAAAAATACACAAAAGTGACTATCTCCCAACAATAGTCACTGTCGCCCAGCGACAACCAATAGTAGTTTAAAACTTCTCTGGCCTTAAGGTCTTACATTTAATCTTTACATGGTGTGGATTAAGGACATCGGCATGCAGGCTAACCAAACATGAAAGTAATAAAACTTCAGTTGGCCTTCGATGGCCGACATAGCTTCAGGGACATAGCCCACTACATCCAACTTGTCTCCCAGTACCTACACAGGGACATTCCACTACAAGGACGACAAATAAGGCAACAGTCAGCAATAGGCTGACCAATTTATAATGACACTACTCTTTTCCTGGGGCAGTGGTATTCCTTCCCTATAACATATCATTATTACAAGCAGATATATAATAAGAACGTGTACTCACACATAGTTTAATATATCATAAACAAATGCCTCAACGTCCAAACATTCCTTGCACTCTGGGCACATTTTTGGTGTACTTGATGCAAGGTTTCCACCACCGTAAACAGGTCCCAGACATAACGGTTAACTTTTAGCATTTAAAGTCTTTATGACCCCCGACCAGAGACTTTAGTCTTAACGGCGTACAGCCTAAGACTCACATTATGCGAACCTAATGCGGATACGGTTCTGCCTTTGCCCATTGCTCAAATTGTCAATTCAATGTCTAGTATTACCTAGGTCGGCTTCCCCTTGTCCATTTCGGTCATTGTCCTTTAGGAGCTCATAGCTCACAGAAGCCACACTTTCTCCTAGATACTGGCTTTACAATAAAAAAGGTATTTGGGAGATATCGCTGGTGATACTCACTATCGTCAGGCGTTAAAACAAAACTTAAATTCTGTAACTAACCAAGCCAAAACCTTGCAATAACCTGCAGTGCCAGAAATACTGGACTTTCACAGAACAAATAACACACCAAGAGCTATCTCCATTGGCGATACTCACGCTTTCCTGGCGATATCCAACAGGTTTGAAAACCATGGAATTCATGGAATTTTCTTGGAGTGCAACTCTAGTACTTCCTGCTACTTTTAGTTCATAGGTACAACCCCGTAAACCCCGTAAACTACTGATTTATACTCAGAGTCTTCTCCAACACGCAAAATAAACATCATCAATCCAGACCAACCTATCCAGATGGGCTTCACAAAGCATGCCTATTGATGGCGTCGTTGTCCCTCCACTTGCTCGTGATGATGATGACAGTTTGATTGGTGGCGATGATGTCCCACCATATGTTCATGATGTCGTTGCTGATGGTGCATACGAGTTCTTTAGCGAGCTCCATGGCGACGCCGGGTCCATGCATTATGGTGATCGCCGCCGCAACAGTACGTATGAAGACTCGGATGGACGATGCCGCAACAATAATTTCGATGCATGTCATCACCGCTACAACGTCATCGCCGCGACAATTATTTCACTACAACACCATCGCCGCTATAACGCCATCGCCGAGACAATAATTTCGCTACAACGTCATCGCCGCTACAATGCCATCGCCTCTACAACGCCAACGCCGCGACAATAATCTAATAATTATAATGTTTTATTATTTTTATTAATTTCCTTATTGCATTGTTTTAATTTGGGATTATATTTATTTACTTCCTAGTTTTTCATTTATTTCATATGAGCCGCACGTAGCATATTTTTGTAATTCATAAAAAAGGCCATGATGTAGAAGGATTATGTTCAGTTGAATGAAATTGAAATCTAAAATTGGAAATCTTCCTCCTCTTGATCTCTCTCCCTTCTCCCTAGCCACCGGCTTCTTTCCCCATCCTTAGGGTTTCGGCCATCTCTTAGCCGTCGCTCCTGCTCTCTCTCTCTTGTCTAGTCTCGACCACCTCCCTCTTCCTTTACTCCTTTCAAAATACCGACAATTTTTCTCTCCTATTGTTGAAATTTTGGCCAGCCCAAGAGTTTCCTCTCTTAGAGGAATATGACCAAGGGATCAAAGAATTATTCGTGGAATCAAATCCGGTGTGACGCAAGGAAGGCAGACGAGTTTCTCTCCGTTCGACATAACTCCGGTGGAGAAGTGACCCAAGATTTGGAGAAAATTAATCTCCGAGTGTGTTAACGAAAAATTTCTACTTTCTTTGTATGATTTTATTTTCCCTCTAGATAATTTTTTGTGTTGGAATACTTTAGCGTTGATTCTTGATAGCATTGAATTAGTCGTGGATTTCTTCGTTCAATTTTGTTGTCTATCTTCATTTGTTCAATTTCAAGAGGATTTGCGAACCTCATTTTAATTTTTTTGGGAGAGATCTACCGTTTCCGAATCACAATTTTCGGTAGACCTCTTTTGGTACAACATCCACTCGATCGGAACGTATGGGTCCTTTTAGCTTTGAAAGAATACCGGTCTATAGTCGTTATTCGATCATAAACGGATTGGCTACACGTAGGTTAGCATCTAATTTTATAAAATTGCATAGCATGTGCTATGCGATGAAAGTCTGTGCGAGTGTAGAATTGATCATAGAGAGGCAATCGTGTTTAGTCCGTTGAATTTTTTGGTTTCAACGAGTGGGTCTGTATAAATTTGGTATTAGAGGGAGGTTGTTGATTTCTTAATCGACACCATCCTTCATTCATTTGATAGGCTCATTTTGTTTAAAGTAAAGACAAGAAAAAAAAATTAAGCAAAAAAACAAATCTCCAGCAATTTCAAAAAAAGTAATTTTTTTTCTGGTCTTGAAATAGCGGCCTAAATTTCTCATTTTTTTGCGAAATTCAAAACAATTTTTTTTTGAAAATCTCCTTACTCTTCTTAGCGAGAAACTAAAAAAGTATTTTATTTTTATTTAGTTATTATTAGATAAAAATAACTTAATTATAAAATTATTTCGGGTGAGGGCCATTTTTCCTACAAAACTGTTTTTTTGTCCCCACATGCATGCACATTAGGCCCGGGAAGATTATACTCCACCGTCCACACCAAGTATGGCCTATGATGTTAACGTCTCCCGATTAAAGTCTTCTGGATCCATGACGTACTTTAGGAAACCAGTTCAATCACCTGTAATGGATGATATTAAGGTTTTTCTTGCACAACTAATGGAAAACCGAGCGACCCCACCACCCCTTAGGCACCCACACCATCATCTGGATCACCGCCCTGAGTGAGAGGTTAACATTTCTAGGTCGTCTAGGATCATTGCACCCACCTACGATGGGTTGGGAGGTCCTCAGATCTTCCTTAATTGGGTTGTTGGGATAGAATGTTATTTCGATTGTCTTTGTCTATGGGACCTCCACAAGGTCCCAGTGGTGAGCAAGCAGTGAGTAGGTCGAGCCCAAACCTTCTGGTTCAACGAGGAGAGATGTATTGGGTCCCCTATAGGTTGGTCGATCATGAAGAGCCTCCTCACCGATCAGTACGCTCCCGCATGGATGTTCGATGAAGTGGCTACATTACGTTAGGGCACAAGTCCCGTATCTGATGATAGGAGTGACTTTGTCCCGCAAGTTAGAACCTTTCCCTAGACTAGTATGCCTACACGTTGTGTACCTCTATCCACTATTAGAAAAAGGGAGCATATTAGATCCATTGTCCGAGATTGTGTGGTTGTTACTGATAGGAGTTCTGTGAGCCCGCGGGGTGAGACTGTTCCGAGCAGTGAGTGTTATCCCACGTTAATTGCACACAATGCTGGGGGAATGTTTGATCCCTATACTGTTGAGTGCCCAGTTCAGCCTTCGACCTTTATCTTATTAGGGTCCTCCCGCAAGTTTTATTTTCCAGTCACTGACTCTTCTATTGATTCTAGGCCAGTGCTCTTGACTGAGCCCACTGTTGAGGGCAATGTCGCCATCTTTGACGACCTTAACGATGTTGAGGAATTTGGTTGCCCCAGTGACATGGAAGAGGAGCTCTCCTCTTAAGTGCTAACCTAAATGATTAACCGACCCATCCTTGATCATATCTAGGGTTTGTCACAAATAGTAGTAGAGGATTTTCCAGATAATTCTAAGTTAGATACAAATGTACAACCCCGTATCCAACGAGTGGGCTCGGTGGGAGCCAGACCGGCCTGTTCGAGCGGTCTAAGTCCCGGGCGAGTACTTGAGAGGCCAGAGCTCGGCGAGCGGTAAGCGAACGGGGCCAGCCTAGACCGTGCTTGCTAAAGGCTCGTAGGAGGTGGTGAGTGCCAGCTCCATCGAGCACTCGCCGCCTAAGGTGAATGGAGTTTATCAGGGAGCTCGGCTTTCATCGAGCTGAGTTTTTGGAACTGAGCTAAGAGTTCGTCGAATAGAGCTCAACGTTCGTCGAGCTAAACCCAGAGGTGGAAACCTGAGTTCGTCGAGCTAAGCTCTGCATTCGTCTAGGTCTCAGGCGAGCACACAAGGAGGGGGAAGAGCTCGGCAAGACCCAAACTCGCCCAAGCGAGGTCGCACTGCCTTGAGCGGAAGTGGAGCAGTTAGGCTCGTACTCTCCCCAGAAGAACTCAGCAAGTGGCAGGCGAGTAGGGCGAGTAGGGCCAGTTAGGCCTATGCTCGCCAAGGGCTAGGAGGAAGTGGCGGGTGCTAGCTCCATCGAGCATTCGCCGCCCTTCCCGAGTAGAGATTATTGAGGGCTACTCACCCTATGCTCTATGATGTGTTTTTACCATTTCTCCCCTGCGGGCCTGCCCATAGCTAGTTAGAATAATGGAGTTACGCTATTGGCAGACCTAGTTGGGTTGCACATAGCAATTCAGAACAACGGAGGTTAGCTATTTGCAGGTCGATTTCAAAAATCTATAAATAGGACACAAGGGGTACCTTAGAAGGCATGCTGACTTGTCTCCCAGTCTTCTATCGCTTTCTGAGATTGCCTTAGCTCGGCCCTATGCTAGGGAGGGGAAGCGCTCTAAGATCTCCCAGATGTGTGGTGAGACCTTCGCGTCGTGCCCTTGGCTAAGTTCCTTATTCTTTTCCTTATCATTTTTCTTACAGGAGAGAAGTAGGTACGCAATCACCCCTTCACTAATGGTTAACTCCACAGAGATCGATTCTTCGGTTTCAATATTTGGTGTGGTGAGCGTGGTGTAATGGCCTCCCCAGCCCACTGCCTCAACAATGCGTCGTGGCGGAGAAACAAGCGCGGAGAGGCTTTAGGGTTCATTGTCTGCAAACATGTTGAGGCTGAACCCTTTCAAGCGTGGTGTTGGGGGTGCCGGCGGTCGTCCTTTCGAGCCATGGGCTGAGGAGGTCGTTACAAAAAGAGCACTTTTTAAAAGAACCCACTTGTAAACTCATCCAAACAATATGTAGTATAATTCAATGGATAATATGGTTATGAAAATGACCTTTACCAAAATGTCATGCAATTCCAAAGTCATATGAGCCACTAGACATTTACTAAGGTGTGTGGACCCAAAAACTTACCCAGTGTTTTAAGTGGTGTGCATGTGTCAAAATCCCACCATATCCCTCCCTAGGGCTTATCTCCACCCAAGGATCACATGGAGTAAACACCAAGTCCGTATATGGACATTTCACCCCATGCCCTTCAAATATCCCTAAAGTCCAACCTTAGGGTTTGAACTTGGGTCCTAGGGCAAATCTATTCCATTTAACCCAAAATTCTTTGTGAGGGTGTCTAGCATCTTGTCAAACAAGTGGCCCAAGTTTCAGCCTCTGTTGAGGTGATTTGACCACTTAAACTCACAAGGAACACTTTGACCTAAATACCCCCCTTTAGGCCAAGGCTATGGTTTACTAAAATTCAACCCAAATTATCTCAAAAAGAGATGAAATTTGAGCCAGAGCCTTATCATGACCCAAAGGACAATTCACCAAATTTGGAACGGTTTGGAGTTAATTAGGTTCCATAATTAATTTACCCTAGAATTATTAAATTATTTAAAAAACTATAGAAAACTTATCTATAAAAATTCCCATTTTTGGAAATGACCTAGATATATGTATGATGGACTCCCTGTCTAAATTTCAGATCATTTGGACATGTGGTGAAGTAAGTGCACACATTTAAACCTCTAACTAGCCCTAGGTATAGACCCCACCAAAATGAGTGTCCTGGTCAAACCAGAAATACAAATTGGTTCAATTTTCTTTTAAAATAAACTAGACATCCAGACCTACAAACTTCTTATTGACCACTTTCTCTGTACAATCCTCTATGTATTTTTAATAATTAAAAACATTTACTGCATTTTCTATGACAGAAATCATATAAAGTGAATTATTTATCCTAAGATTAAAAATAAATCAGCACGAATTTTGGAGCAATATAGACGACATCTGGTCGTCTTCTTCAGCGCGCCAACGACCAGGATTGCATCTTCCTGGAGCTTATTCCATCGCCTTTTCCCGGCCACCCGGCCACGTCCCTGGCCGGCCACGACCACCAGCACCTCTGTCGAGGTGGTGGCTATCGCCAGGCGGCGGCACAGCCACCGGAGGTCGGATTCTTGCGATCATACAAGCATGTTTTTCTCAGAAAAACAAGGAAAACGAAGGCTTTGATCGGGCTCAATTGAGCCTGATTATCAATCTAAATGAATCCTAGGATCTACCCATAGAAGAAGGAGCAAGGGAGGACCTAAGTCGCGGTTTGTGAGCGGGTGTTGTGCCTCCTTGCCATTTCCAGCTGCCGGTTTGGGATTTTCTACAACTTCCATAGCAATAGCAAGTAAATCAAGATTGGAACGGGGGAAATGCCTACTATTGTCCTGGTGAAGGTTCTTAAAGGTGGAATGGGGGAGAGGAGGCTTGTAACTCCCCAATTCATCAAAAAACCATTAATGGCCATTAACCCTAATTTCGGTGTCAGCCAAATTGAGGGGGCTGAGCCACCCCACTGGCTTTCCACCTGCTGAAAACTCCTCCCCTGCCTCCAAGGAGTAAAAGCCCATCAAGGTAGGGGTGTTTTGAAACCTCCATGGCCATGATGGCCATTAAGCCACCATTTTCTCTCTCCTCCAAAGTGGGCAACTCCTTCCTTCTCTCTCATAGTCATCACTCTCTGAATTTGATGGAACAAAAATGTGTCTCTCCACTTCCTTAGACTAATGGGCCACACCACTTGGGCTTAGCCTACTTGAATTGGGCTTTGTTAACCTAAGATGACCACTTTGACCCATGAGTTGAATTTGGTTAACATGACCATTTGGGTTGACACCAAGGGGTCCTTTGTGACCCCTTGGCTTCCACTAAGGTCTAGGAAGGGTTATATAGAGTTGACTTGGCACCTTGGTGGTCACTTTCCCCTTAGTTAGGGCACTTTGACCACTTTAGGGATAGGGTTGACTTGGGTCAACTAAGCCTCTAAGGTTGACCCTAATGGGTCTTTGGTGACCCATTGACTTCACCTTAGGTCTAGGAAGACCTAGGTAGGGTTGGTTTGGCACATTAGAGGCACATTGCCCTTAGTTAGGGCACCTTGCCCAGTTTAGGACTTGAATGATCCTAGGTCAACTTGACACCCTGGGTTGACTCCAATGGACCCTTAGGGCTTTAATGGACCTTCCAATAGGTTGGTGAGGTTGTGGTGGGGTCTTGGAGTCATGGTGAAGCCCCTTGATCATCCTAAACTAGTGTTTAGAAACCTAATATTTTAAAACCATAGTGATCTCACCTACATTCCTAGGTCCACTTGGTCTTCTTGGGCTTCCAAGGGTTTTGTCATGACCTAGTCATGAAAAAACCATTCCTAGGCGTCTTGTTTTCTGAGAGACGTTGGAAATCCCAATACAGTAACAAAAAATTTCATCCTCGAAATTTAAGTTAGGCCTACGGGGTTTCAAGTATAAGAAATAAAATGTAACATCCCGAGAGGTTGTAAGGAATACCTGACTGAAAATATCCGGGTACTTTTTTTGCATCAAATCTTGTGGCTCCCATGTATGCTCCTCTTGCCCATGATTCCTCCACAAGACCTTGACCAATGGGACCTTCTTGCGTCGCAATACCCGCATCCTAGTATCGTCTATCCTGACCGGCTCCAGGTTGCACCGATCGATAAGAAGTTATAGGCCCATCTGTAGTCGTAATCTACTACTCCAACAGAAGTAGAGATCTCTTCAGGGAGGAGACATGAAAGACGTCGTGCAAACTTAATAGCTATGGAGGCAGCTCCAGTCTATAAGCCAAAGGGCATATCCATTCCAGGAACCTGTAAGGCCACATATATAACGTCCTAATTCGCGCTAGGCCCCTCGTGCGCACTTCAAGTCAAGAGAGCTGACTTGGGCTCAGGGAGTGTTGGCAGCTAGGCTTACACATATCTAAGGGAGGAGAAGTTGGTCCAGAGTTAGACACGGTTAGTGATACGGGCGTGTCCATACCCGTGTGGTACTCTGGTGACTTTGTGTCTTCTTTGTGAAATTTCCAAAGAAGGATACGCATAGTGACACGAGCGTGTCCATACCCGTATGGCTCTCTAGAAATGTTGTGGATTCCCTATTGTGTTTCCCGAGCAGGAAACGGGTAGTGACACGGGCGTGTCCGTACCCATGTGTGTGTGTATTCATCGAGCAGAGCTTAACAACCACCGTCGACCATGTTTCCCGACCAGGACACGGGTAGTGACATGGTCGTGTCCCTACCAATGTGTGAGTATTCATCGATTAGAGATCGACTAACATTATCGACCATATTTCCCGAGTAGGACACGGGTAGTGACACAGGCGTGTCCCTATCCATGTGTGTATTCATCGAGCAGAGATCGACTAACATCGTAGACTGTATTTCCCGAGCAGGATACGGGTAATGACACGGGCGTATCCCTACCCATGTGTGTGCACAGCAGTTCGACGATTTGTTGACTTGACGAATCGTCGACTACCTTCCTCCCGAGCAGTATACGGGTAGTGACACGGGCGTGTCCCTACCCGTGTAGTTCAATTTCGTGTTTTGGCAAATTTTTCGGCCACATCGTTTCAAAAGGACTCATTTACTGGGTTGATTGGCGGTCCAATTACAGGCCGACACGTGGCTACGCAGTTACCCAACTTCCCACATGAAAAGGGGAGAAAACCCTAGCCATTTCTAGTCTTCCTTCCAAGCCAACACTGTATGAAACTGCTAGAGATGAAGAAGGTGTTGGAGCCGATCTTCTTCCCGTGAAGAACTAACACCGACGAGGAGAAGAAGATATCACTAAGAAGGGTGACAAGATCCATGGCTGGAAAAGGTTGAAATGCCAGAAACGAGGTGAGCTTCCTACCCTCTCCCTTGGTGCTAAATCTGTAGTTATTTCTAGGAGAGATGTCGACTCAAGAGAGTTTTGACTTGCGAGATAAAGATTTCCTAAGAAGAGACCATTCTAGGGTTTGTGCCCAAAGGATAGTGATATCTTCCACCTCTCCCCTCTCCTTGAGTAGATGGTGGACTTGGTTCATGAAGAGAAAATGGTCTCATGAGGGTGAATAAGGGTGGAGGAATTTCTAGACATGGTTTGAACATATGGGTTGATGAAGAAGATGAACCGATGTCGTTCATCTTACTTTAAGATGCGTGAAGAAATCTATTTTCTGCATGCAGCAATCTTCGTGGCTGTTATCGGACACAATGCGGCCAGATTTGGGCTTTCGACTAAACACAAAAGTCGTAGCCCTTGGAAATACCTTTCAAACGATGGGTTAAACGTCTTCACCGGATTCCGTTAGCCTCGGAAATCCCCTTTTTATTTGCTATACAGTAATCATTCTTACACATGTAATTCTCGTGTATGTTTTGTATCAGCTTTGGGTTGGTAGAGAGATTTTAGTACATTAATGTTAATGTTTTGTTGAGATGCAGTCTATAAGTGGTTGTTATTAATTATGTCAATGACATTTTTTTGGATAGACCCTTAATGAACAAAAGGTGTAGTAAAGTGCACTTGATCGAGCTGATGTGGTGGAGGTTAGAGAACGAATGGATTGATGAGTTGGAATGGTAGGAATGATTTAAATGTGTGAAATATTGTGGGCGAACTTGATAGTGGTGAAGTGTGGAATAATGATGAGTTTGGCTTGAATATGCTGAATATAATTGGTAATGACTGTTATGAATAAACAGTTGTGGTCTTTAGGTGATAGATGTGTGAAGTATCCTTACAGTAATAATGAACCCTTAAGTACCTTGGGGCACGGGGTTGTGAAAGTGTGTAAGTGAGGGGTTTGATCATAATGGTTTGGTAATGTTGAGAAGAGACGTAATTGGATGGTTGGGCTTGGTCCTCAGTGTTCATTCTCGAGGATACTTCCGTGCCACGATGATGTGAAATTACATGCGGTGTGAGTCGACACACGGTGTCGTAATCCTGGGTTAAGGATAGAGTGGCAGGTCTATGGGCTCGCCAGTCGTCATACCGATGGGAGTTGACAGATAGACTTTGGGCGGTTAGGCTTGGTCGTCGGTGTTCATTCCCGAGGCTCCTTACGTGCCAAGTGGACGGTTGGGCTTTGTCCTCGTGCTTTTCCGAGGCTCCTTCCGGGTCAAAGCATAGGACAGTTCAGGGCTTGGTTCTCGGTGCACATCAACCCGAGACTCCTGCTGAGCCGTAGTATGCATGTGAGCTCCGCTGTTGTGTTCTTAGCATTGAGGCGTACGGAGGCCTAGGTTTGGTAGTTTGGATACCCGCCTAGTAGTGGAGAAGCCTGCTCTACTGTCACCGTCTGGCCACAATAGATGAGCTTGAGAGGTTAGCTACCTGCTCGAAAAGTGGGAACTACAAGTCTGTGTCGACATAGCAATTGCATGTGCGTGATCATGGGTGAGTCAATTCAAAGCATTCATGGCATTACTTTACATTGCATACAGAAGATCCTCTTCGTATAAGTTTGTATGGGCACTCTTATACGATGAGTTACTTACTGTTGAGCTGATCCTTAACTTATAAGTTTTTATGGGCATTCTTATAAGTGAAGTTACTTTCCTGTTATAGATCTATATGCTTAAATGGATTGATATAGCTTGTGTACAACTACTAGAATAGAATGTTGATAATATTGTTATACATTACTTATATTGCTATTCATGACATGTATACTTACTCAACTTTCTTGTACTACTGCTTATATAAATATATTTTACCCTTGTTCCTTTCTCCGAACGGTGCCGAGGAGTCACCGGGGGAGCGGATGTGGAAGCCACTTAGTCTTTATGACTAAGGGTTGCTACGTCTTCCTTTTTAGGAGGAAACCCCGCAGTTAGAGCAGCCACAGACTTTGCTATAGGACAACCAAGCACGGGAAGATAAGTTTTGAAGGGACGGTGCCGTCACTACCGTCAGTCACCGATGTGAGTTTGAGAGACTCATGATGTAGCCCTTTCGGCAAGTTTTACCCGTACTCTGTTATTTTAGAAGCTTGTTGTAGCTTATTTTCTTGATATACTTTTGGACTAATTTACTTATGTGTGGATTGACTTCTGTTTTATATTCTTGGTTGGGTTGGCATTGGTTTATTTTAGTTTTAGCCGACAAGATAGACGTCTTATAGTACAGGTTAGCCGAGTGCTAGCGCTAATGCAAGACGGCTGTTTTGGGCATAAGACTCCCCTTGTGCGGTGTTTTGTGTTCTGAGAGGGGGGGGATCATACAAATGGTATCAGCTTGCCATGATCCTTTCCTAAAGAAGTCATTCAATAATGGTGCATCCCCCGTTCGATTAGTGAGTTTGGGGACAAACTACTTAGCGGAAGCAGTGGTGTGCCCATACGTAATTCACACTAAGTATGTCCAACTTTGACCTTAAGATTAGCCAACCTGACCTTAGGTTTGTACTCTACGTGTAGATCCCAATGCATGTTGAGCAAGTTGGGGAAACCCCCGCCCCGTCCGTACCCACACAGTTTAATAAATCGGAGCTAGGGTAGACACTCAAAACTATCTTGGATGCCTTTAGATCCCAACAAGCCACCGTACAACAACAAGCTTCGGGCTCAAATTGGGTGAGAACTTTCCGAGCTCTCTCCCCTTCTTCCTACCATAGGATAGAGTCGGCAATGCATACCGAAGAATGGATCGACACCGTGTAAGAACTTTTGGCGGGAATTAGATGTCCGAACAATATGGTTGTGACCCTAGTAGTGACACTCCTGGAACTGCACGCCAAGAGGTGGTGGAAGTCCCTTATGGGCTCCACCTTTCAAGGGCGAGTTTTTTCGAAGATTAGCTGGAGCGAGTTCTCAGGAGCCTTTTTAGAGCACTTCATTCCCTCATCAGCTCGAGATGAACTCGAAGATAGATTTTTATAGATGAAGCAAGGATCGAAGTCGGTTACGGAGTATCAACGAGAGTTCAAACATCTCTTTAGATTTGCTGACACATATGACTTGGATGATAGAGGATACGCTAAGCATATCTATATAGGGCTGTGGGACCCCCTAAGGCAGGCCCTTTTATTTATAGCGGACTCCAGCTTGGCGGAAATAATTGATAGGGCAAAGAGGCTAGAAGCAGACCACTTGGGAAGTTGTAAGAGACCTGCTGAGGGTGTGATGGAAGCTGGCCCATGAAATAGAAGGAGACACAACAACGGAGGAGGAAGAGGACATCAGAGAGGTAGCAGGCATTACCACTAGAACTTTAGAATGGAGCACCCGGTTCCACATTAGCCAGCATTGCCTCAACCTCCACAGCTTCAACAGTTTAGGCAACCCGAGGGGCAGAATGAGCGAGTGTGCTTTCAATAACCAACCGGGCCACATCTAATGTTACTGCCCGCAGTATTTTGGGAATGCTCCTCTTGCTCTCCCTCCGATAGCTATGCGAGGTCGGGGACATATGCGTGGTCGAGGACGAGGACCACGAGGAGGAAACCTCAGACCTGTTCGAAATCAGGTGTTCGCGTTAGACATGGCACGGGAGCGAAACCCTCAGGAGGTGATTGCAGGTATGTTACAGTTAGTTATCATTTCCTCATTATTAACCTTAAGTTTCTTAAGACGTACTAGATATCTAGCCATGAGTATTGCTATTTCTACTTAGGCACCGTGGTGGTCGGCGGGAAACCAGCCTATACGTTATTTGATACCGGTGCCTCGCACTCATTTATGTCTGCGAACATAATTAAAGAACTATAAGGAGTGCATAACTTCACTGGTATTGCTCGTAGAGTACGCCTCCCAGACGGCTCTGAGATGACCCCAACTGCCAAGTGCGAATTTGATATAATCATTGGGGGAAAGACCTTTGATACCCCTGCCACAGTTTTGAGAATGCCAGAATTCGATCTCATTCTGGGGATGCCAGGGCTGCATTAGCACTACATAAGAATTGATTGCGTAGAGAAGCGAATTTACATGATACATAGGGACACTGATTTCATCTTTCAAGGTATAAAATTTGCACCACATTTGTTATTGTCTTCAATTCAGGCCTTGAAAGCTCACATAAAAGGGGATGAAGTTTACATGATATGTTTCGAATTGAAAGAGATGATAATAGATATAAAGGATGTGGGAGTAATGAGGGACTTTCCTTAGGTATTTCCTGAGAAATTGCCAGGATTACCCCCTGCATAAAGAAGTGGATTTCAGAATTAAGCTAGTGTCGGGTGCCAAGCCCATCTCCAGGACTTCTTATCGAATGGCCCCGAAGGAACTCGCAGAGTTTAGAGTCCAGTGATAAGAACTGGTGGAATAATGGTTTGTTCGCCCCAGCTCATCACCATGGGGATCCCCTATTCTGTTTGTTAAGAAGAAGGATGGAACCTTACCATTATGCATAGACTATCGGGAGCTCAACCGACTTACAAGACGGAACACCTATCCGCTACCCCAGATTGATTAGTTGTTCGATCAATTGGTAGGAGCGTATTGGTTTTCCAAGTTGGATCTACGCTCCGGTTATTATCAGTTGAGGATACAAGAAGAGGACATTAAGAAAACGGCTTTTAGCTCAGGGTACGGTTTGTACGAGTTCAACGTGATGTCGTTTGGGCTCACAAATGCCCCTTCAGCTTTCATGAGTTTGATGAACAAAGTGTTCGATCCTAATCTAAATATCTTCTTCAACATTTTCATTGATGACATTTTTGTCTACTCAAAGACAGAGGAAGAGCATGTCGAACATCTGACCTTGGTACTGAGGAAGTTAAAAAAGCACGCCTTGTTTGCCAAGTTTAGCAAGTGTCGAACATCTGCCAAAGTGCGTGCCATGATGGTGTGGTTTCCCTAGAAGTTATAGGACGATGTGCGGAGCTTCCTTAGACTTACCGGGTACTATCGCAAGTTTGTAAAAGGTTTCTCAAAGATTTCCCTTCCTCTTACTACTCTGACAAAGAAAGGTTTTCCAGATGAGTGGACACCCCAGTTTGAAGCTGCGTTCCTGGAACTGAAGGACAGACTTACATCCGCACCCATCCTAGCCCTTCCATTCGGGAAGGAAGGATTTCAAGTCTATACCGACGTGTTGTATCAAGTGATTGTAGCAGTGTTGATGCAGCGCGGGCATGTGATTGCTTATGATTCAGGACAATTGAAGAAATATGAAGTCAACTATCAAGTACATAATTTAGAATTGGGAAGTAGTGGTGTTGGCAATGAAGGTTTAGATAAACTATCTATATGGAGACCACTGCGAAATATTTTCTGATCACAATAATTTAAAGTACGTTCATACGTAGAAGGAATTGAATTTGAGATAGCGGCGGTGGTTAGAGTTTTTATGTGATTATGAATTTACTTTGAACTACCACACCGGAAAAGAAAATTCCGTAGCTGATGCTTTGAGCAGAAAGGTACAAGTATCGAGCCATGAGTCCCGATTGATGAGTATGGAGTTAGCTGGGTTGCTCGAAGATATGGAGATTACCATGATATATAAAGACCAATCAGAAGGGTATATAGAGTACTTAACCGGAATGAGCATAGTCTTTGATATTTGAGATCGAATCTAGGCTGTGCAAGGAAAGGATGTAGCTCTGACCCCAACAATCAAGTCAATTGAAGATGGGACTACTGATGAGTATTCCCTAAAAGACGGCCAATCGTAAAGATATCCTGAGAGAGGCACATTACAATCAGTATTCTGTGCATCTTGGGATTTCCAAGATGTATGCTGACTTGAGGAAGACCATGTGTTGGCCGGGAATGAAGAGGGACGTCAAATATTTTGTTACTCACTGCGAGGCCTGCCAAAGGGTGAAGGCGGAGTGCAAGAGCACCGATGGATTATTACAGTCAATGCCCATCCCCGAGTGGAAGTTCGAGGATGTCTCCGTGGTCTTCGTCCACGAATTGCCTCGCTCATGCTCAGGGAATGATTCAGTGTGGATAAATGTTGACCGCCTGACAAAGGTAGCCAGGTTTATTCCAATGAAAAAAAAGCTCATGTGGATGTTTTGGTATGCTTCTTTGTGGAGTAGTTTGTACGGTACTATGATGTTCCAAAGACAATAGTTTCTTACTGGGATGGTCGGTTTACCTCTAAAGAATAGAAGGCGGTACATGTGTACTTGGGTTCACACCTTACCTTTAGCATAGCATTTCATCCTCAGGAAGACGGGCAGTCGGAGAGGACCATCAGAACATTGGATGACATATTGATACTATGTGTGTTGGATAGAGGAGAGCTGTGGGAAAGGCTCTTACCCCTTGTAAAATTCTCCAATAACAACAGTCTCCATGCCAGCATCGGGATGGCACCCCCATGAAGCCCTTTACGGAAGAAGGTGTAGAACCCCCTTGTCATGGGTACAAGATGAGGACCTGAAGGTTTTAGGAATTGAGTACATCTATGATACTGAAGCGGTTGTAAGACTAATACTGGACCGCATGCTTGAGGCTCAAAGTTGGCATGCTAAATATTATAATGCAAAGCACCGAGTGATAGAATTTAAGGTGGGTAACAAAGCGTTACTGAAAATCTGGCCGATGCATGGAGTGTCATAGGTACGTGGTGTGAAGAAGCTCAACCCAAGGTTCGTTGGTCCTTACACCATATTGGAAAAGATTGGCCCTTTGGCCTACTAGTTGGAGTTACCACAAGAGCTGGAGAACCTTCATGATGTATTCCATGTGTCTTCTCTCTGGAAGGCACTACTGCCGCCCGATCAACATATTCCCACCATTGATGGAGCAGTAGCAACCGATAGATCTGTACGACTAAAGCCGGTGTTGATAGTAGACAATGAGATAAGGATTTTGCACCGTAAGAGTGTTCCTTTGGTAAAGGTGTTGTGGTCTAACCATGGGAAGGAGGAGTGTACATGGGAGTCGGTGGACTTAATGCAAATGAGCTACTCGGAGTTGTTTCCTCAAGGTAATTTTAAAAGCATATTTTATTTTATTTCATGCTTTTCTCTCCCCATAGCCTTAGCAAGATTTCGGGGACAAAATATTTTATTTTGTTTATAGGATTTGTAATGTCCCAATTCACGCTAGGCCCCTCGTACGCACTTTTAAGTCATGAGAGCTGACTTGGTGCTCAAGGAGTGCTGGCAGCTAGGCTTACACTTGTGTAAGGGAGGAGAATTTTGTCCAGAGTAGGACACGGGTAGTGACACGGGTGTGTCCATACCCGTGTGGTACTCTGGTGTCTTTGCGTCTTCTTTGTGAAATTTCTAGATATGGACACGGGTAGTGACACGGGCGTGTTCATACCCTTGTGGCTCTCTAGCAACATTGCATATTCCCTGTTGTGTTTCCCGAGCAAGAAACTGGTAGTGACACGGGCGTGTCCCTACCCTTGTGTGTGTATTAATCGAGGAGAGGTCTACAAACACTGTCGACTGTATTTCCCGAGCAGTACACGGGTAGTGACACGGGCGTATCCCTACCTGTGTGTGTGTATTAATCGAGCAGAGATTGCCTAACATCATCGACCGTATTTCCCGAGAAGGACACTGGTAGTGACACGGGCTTGTCCCTACCCGTGTGTGTATTCATCGAGCAGAGATTGACTAACACCGTCGACCGTGTTACATGAGCAGGACACAGGTTGTGACACGGGCGTGTCCCTACCCGTGTGTTTTCACAGTAGTTCGACAATTCGTTGAGCGAAGCTCGATGAATCATCGACCATGTTCCACCTGAGCAGGATACAGGTAGTGACACAGGTGTGTCCCTACCCGTGTAGTTCAATTTCGGGTTTTGGAGAATATTCTGGCCGCGTCGTTTCGAAGGGACTCATTTACTGGGTTGATTGGCGGTCCAATGACAGGCTGATACGTGTCTATGTAGTTACCCAACTTGCCACATAAAAAGGTGAGAAAACCCTATCCATTTCTAGTCTTTCTTCCAAGCCATCGTTGTAAGAAACTACTGGAGAGGAAGAAGCTGTTGGAGCCGATCTTCTTCGCATGAAGAACTAACACACACCGAGGAGAAGAAGATGCCACCAAGAAGGGTGACATGATCCATGGCTGGAAATGGTGGAAATGCCGGAAATGAGGTGAGCTTCCTACCGACTACCTTAGTGCTAGATCTTTAGTTATTTCTAGGAGAGATGTCGACTCAAGAGAGTTTTGACTTGCGAGATGAAGATTTCCTAGGAAGTTACCATTTTAGGGCTTGTGCCCTAAGGATAGTGATGTATTCAACCCTCCCCTCTCCTTAAGTATATGGTGGGCTTTTTTCGTGAAGAGAAAATGGTCTCATGAGTGTGAATAAGGGTGGAGGAAATTTTGGACATGGTTTGAACATATGGCTTAATGAAGAAGATAAACCGATGTTGTTCTTCTTGCTTTAAGATGCGTGCAGATATCTATTTTCTGCACGCAACAGTCTTTGAGGATGTTATCGGACATGATGCAGTCGGATCTGGTCTTTTGACTAAACACAAAAGTCGTACCCCTCGGAAATACCTTTCCAATGAGGGGTCAAACGTATTCACCGGATTCCTTTAGCCTCGAAAATGACCATTTGAAGTTATTGAACAGTATTCATTCCTACACATGTAATTCTTGTGTTTGTTTTTTATCGGCTTTGGGTTGGTATAGAGATTGTAGTACATTAACGTTAATGTTTTGTTGAGATGCACACTATAAGAAAAATCCTTATTAGCTAGGGAAAGAATCCCTTGCTAAATCAAAAAATTCATTGCTAATTTATATTAGCAAGGAATTTAGCAACAAACCAACATCCTTTCTATATTGAGCCTAGCTAAATTTAGAAAGGATGTTTTTCGTTGCTGTTTTGCAAGGATATTTTAGCAACGAATATATTGCTTGCTAATTTAGTAAGGGATAATAGCTACAAAAAATTTGTTGCTAATCACCATGAAATAATTTCGATCCTAAGATTACCTAGCATTAAAATTGTTGCAAATTTTGATGCTAATAAATGTCAAATCAAGGAAATAAATATATTTATAATACATTATTTTATGAATAAATTGATGATGAATCATTTTTTTAAATTAATTAATGATAAAATTATTTGGTGTCAATTTTATTTTAATAATAACACTATATATCACAAATAATTTTTAATTAATTTTATTTTTAATTAAGCGAAATTAAACTTTTAATTAATTATAATGTACAATACTATTTTGATTAATGCTATGCTCATAAATTTTTAATAATATGCACTATAATTAAAAGACATGTGATTGAATATATATGATGTGCGCACACCCAATATCGAACTCATATAACCAAATTTTCATATATAGTAACAAACTATACAATCAATATCGAGCTCATATAACCAAATTTTCCTATATATATTAACAAACATTTATATATACATCATCAAATTTTTATACATCATCACATTTTCATACATCATCAAACTTTCATACATCATCAAACTTTCATACATCATCAAACTTTCATACGTCATGATCATCAAAATTTAGTATATAACTAAAACATCAATATAATAAAAATAATGTGGTCTAACATATAGAATTGAACCCCAAAACTACACAAAAATAAACAAAATTAACAATAACTATGATTGAATAATTTGTGGATCTGAAGAATGACGATTTTCAAATGGTTGACATTGAGTGGAAGCATGAGCTTGACTTTCAACTTGATATTGAGCATGAGGATGTTGACTTTGTACTGGAAAATAACCATGAGAAGTATAATATCCGGGAGTTGTAGCAGAAAAATAGTCAGGACCTGGAGCAGAAAAATGAACTTATGCATTAGAAGTCAATCAAAAATGATAATTAAAAATTAAATAAACACTGAATGAAATTATTAAACCTATCAATGAAAAATATACAGCATCTAAAGAAGTTAAGTATAAACATGTCATCTAAAAATGATTGAAAAACTCAATCAAAAGGAAAGAACTATCAAGATAGAAATAAAGAAGAGCTTGAAAATGTATAACTGGAAGATAAATCTTAAAAAACAAATGATGAAGTGATGATGTACCTGATTAAGAATAGTTGTAAGAACTGAAAAAATAACATATGGCAGTTGAAACATGGTTAAGGCAATCAAACAAACACCTCATGTGCACCTAGATATAGGGAAAAAATATTAAGAAAAACACCTGGAATAGTTTAACATAAATGCAGTTAGTAAATCATCCTTATCCTAATTACCTCCTTCAGGCAAAATTTTACAAGATGTTTGTAGATTCTTGCACATCAAAAATTTATCAGCAATAGATTATTTATTCACTAACTTTAATCGAAATTATAAGATAACATTATCTACCAATCTCTAGCAAGTTTGTCGTCATTTGGGATTTTTTGATGAGTTGCTTAAATGTGAATGTCCCTCAGCTCCAAAGGCATCAATCGTAGCATTGTTTTCCCCATAACGAGATAAAAGGATAACGAAGATTAGTTTTTTTATAAATAATGTGGCTTCCAAAGCCTAGCTGGCTGCAGGATAGAAAGAAGGGTTCTGTTAATGTTTTTGAGGGTTCAGAATAATTGAAAAAGGGCCAAAAACCAGCTAATGTTCTCACAAAGATTGGGCAAAACTAACTTTAATAAGAAAGTAACCAGATAACACTCCAAGTTCATGACAAAGTCTGCTTTACATTAATAAGATTCAACTAAAATCAGGTATTCACAATTCTTCGGAGCAAGAAAACTGAAGGAAAACATACATTCTTCTTTGGAATTATTTATCAAGTCTCCTGTCCATCTCTCATATTGCTTCGGCTTATTTTTCAAGATGGTGCATGGAAAAAGATGACATCTCATTTTCATTTTTCTGAGACAACTCCAAAGCAGACAACTTGCTCCTAAGTTGTTCCTAAAATTAAAGAGCAGATGTCTTAGCCAAACATGACCACATTACCAAATTATGTACATGCAGTAAAATAAGTAAATTAAACAATATAAACAGAATTGTTAAATGGGAACACAGGGTGGGTTGTGTGACAAGGGTGTGCTGATGCTAATGTGGCCCTAAATGTTCATGATGTAAGGTGGACTCAATAAATGTGAATTAAATGTAAATGGGTTTTAAAATTTTTAATCCAGAAATAAAATTTTGCAGTGCTATTTCTATAAACAAGGTAAATTAACCCAAGTTTTTAAATAATTTTTCGACACACAAGCAAATCACGCTAACATTCGCACAAAGTGCTATTTACCACAACTTCCATGATTAAGCTCAACAGAAAAAACACAATAATGAACAAATGCACTAAGAAATCAAAACACACAAACAAATATGAAATGTTTTCTTATATTCAATAAAAAGGAAATAAGCACAATTCGATAGTACTCACATAGAAAAAAAGGAATTTGGTGGCGGTGGCGGGAGTGGCTCCTCGAGATGAATGCTGCAACGGCTATGAAGAGACAAATTACGCCCAGCCTTGATGGGAATGAGGAGAGGCGTGGATGTGGGGATTTGCGGTAAACTAATAGAGAACTGGAGTTGAGGGGAGCAACAAATGATTATCAAGGAACAATGTTCAGCAGCTACCAAACAGAGTCGGTAACCAAACAGAGTCATGCGATTACGACCGCATGAACTGGACCTTAAATAGAGCCTAAGATACCAAGCACAATTATCAAGGAACAATGTTCAGCAGCTGGAATAATAGATGTTCAGCAGCTGGAATAGCTGGAATAATGGATGGCCTAAGATACCAAGAATAATGTTCTTAAGTCCTTATGCATTAGAAGTCTTGGCTGCTGCAAATCCATTATAGAGAAACTACTGTCTTTTAATGGAGATGGAAGCTAAGAATTCATAGTCGTCGTCTTTGTCTAAATCGTTATCCAAAAACAGAGTAATGTTTGCACTAACTTGTGCATTATGAGGAACTATTGTAGGAAAGCCTGGTGGAGAGAAACTCTAAGGATAAATGTGGATGCAGAATGATGTTGTGGAAGTTGATGAGATAGTTGATGGGTCTATTGTGTTAGGTAATGAGTCTATTGTAGAATAGATGGGGTAAAAAGCAGATTATCTCCATTATTGCATCAATTATATGGGAGAGTACCTCAATAGAGTGTTCCATGGAACCAAGTCATATTTTATGGAAAGTTTGGGCATGATGTTGAGGGTGGCCATTGTGATCAGCCATAATAAAAGATGAATTTCAAATTAATAAGGTAGCCTACGTTCATGCTCGCTACAACATAAAGGGTGTTGGTCCCTGAAAATGTTTGTGGTCGGGGCTAACCTTAATCATTAGTAGACGGGAACAATGGAGGCGATTGGGGATTGTCAGAGGTCCACCGCATTCCCAAGAGCTTTGTCAATTGTGGTCGCCCTAAGTAATGTCAAGGTCTCCTAGTCCCAAGTAAAATTGCAAGATGGAAGGTCAAAGGAGAGGGAAAAAAACCAATACATCTATTGTTATAGGTTATATATATGAAAGAATGACTGTGTTGTACTCCTTCAAGTTCGTGATCTACTCCTCTCCGTCAAGAAGCTTCAACACCCATCTTCAACACACCAACCATCTTCAACATGACAACATCCACAATCCATCTCCCTCCGAATCAAGTCCTCCAACAATTTTTCCTAGACCTATCATGCGATATTTGCTGATGATTCGTTTACTTTGAAAAATACCACAATTTATAGTACACTTATTTTGATTATTGCGGGCATTTTTCGATCTTGGGCCGCAATTGAGCTGCGTGATGTTTAACTTATCACGCAACACAATTCATGACTATTTTTTAGTTTGAAAAGGTAATATACAAAATTTTTGCCCAAACAACATCAACGCTTTGGTGTTTTCAGTGATCATTATAACACATTTTTTATTCGAAGTGACATTGGTTTCTCATATTTAGTTTTTGTGACCAAGTAAATACTGATCTAGTTGATAGTTTTTATCACATTGCAAATTCACAATAAAATAAACCTTTGTGAAATTTAATATTTACATAATTATGTGGAATTTTGTAGTAGAAAAAAGTGTACTTTTCATGGGATTAATCTAAGGGTCATTATACAAAATTTTGGGTTTTTTTTTACTTGCCTCAAAATAAATTGTACATTTCACAACTATGACGATCCTACATACTTGTGATGAATTTTGCGTATATGATCACAAATTTAAAGAACATCTAAGGGGCTGAGTTGTTGTAATTACCCAAGTTAAAAACTTCTTGAATGGAATTGTTGATGATGTACTGTTAACATTTCAAAAGTTGGAGAACAAAATATTCAGTTTCAAAACTACTCTGTTTGACAATTTGTAACCTGCTTACTTTAAGGCTCTGTTTGGCACTATAGTGGGTGTCTTGAACATCGTTATGAACTTTTGTTTGTGAACGGGCGATCTCTTATAAGGGACTCCATCCTCTTTATTGTTCAATTTTTTTTAAAATGGTAGTGGTCTTAACTAATGTCATGTCACACATTTTATGACGGTGGTTTTTTTGTCCAAACTCAACGAAGCAAAAATTCTGTGTCAAACCGACCATTAAATTTGTGTTTGTTGGGATGTATTCATCTGCGATATCTATTATGCTCAAACTTTATTTATCACTCATTTTTTGATCTAACCTTCGTGCTAAACTTTCATGGTTTACTTGATTTCTGGTGTAATTTTTATCAACTAAAATTAGTCATTGGTTTAAGTTTCAACACATGACATCTTCCAGTTTGTTATTTTAAAGTTAAAACTTACTGTATCCTGACAATGTTACAACTATTATTATAATTTTCTTGTAGAAAGTATCGACAGCAAATATCAAACATTAGATGGTGAAACCACCATTATATTTTGGACTTCTGGTACTAATCACCATCCAATTTGGAGATTTGTACTCATCGCACCTTAAACATCTAATTTTGGCATTTAGTACCCTCCAAAGGCTTTAATATTGGTGTTTTACATCCTCTTAATTGAATATTTAAGGCTTCAAAAATATAAGTTCAACACTAAACACCCTTCAATTAATAGGTTTTTGAACATCGCATCCTATGTATTTAATTTTGAAAATACCTTATCCATGTTTTCTTTTAGTTAACAACTATCATGTTTTATTTCTATTTTTACCATCAGTGATACAATTTATACACTTTTAGTTCCTTTTCTAAAGTGAAGCTTCACGGTTCATTAGTTTTTGGCCTATCTATTATATATAGGCTTTAATAACATGAAACTAGATATTTTCCTCCTCTCGCTATCCAATTCAGATCTTTCTTATTCTGCTTCAGGACAATTAACATGATGATCTGGAGGATCCACCCAAACTCTGCCTCTACCATGTGAATGGAAAGGTATGCTTCTTTCATCTAATCTGTTCATTGCATCAGTACTCCTTTCAACATTAAAACAATCATACTATATATAGCATATTAAGCAAATAATATAATTAGGGGATCTCAAGAGCAAAGTAACTATCTATGGCAAATGTTATGTCTGCAACAGTGGAACTCCTCCAACAGAAAAAAAAAGAGAGCTTCCTCCTCTCCTTCTTCCCCTTTCTCTCATTCTTCTTCCTCTTCCTCCTCTTCTTCTTCTTATAAAATCACTCCCTGTACCTAGTACTCCAGCAAAAAAAAACAGAGCTTCCTCCTCCTCTCCTTCTTCTTCTTCCTCTTGGTCTTTACCGTGCAAGCAATCTTAACTAGAAAAATAATTAGGGGATCTCACTAGTTGAACATGATAAATGGAGTTCAGTCCATTTCCGTTTCCATTTGGTTTTGGTTTTGACGAATTCCAATTCTCCAAAACCAAAACACTCCAACTGAACGAATCCTTACCGTGCAAGCAATCTTAACTAGAAAAATAATTTTGGGGGATCTCACTAGCTGATGCTAACTACTTACAGCTTGATGGGAAGCAAAAGAATCGAAGAGGTAGCAGGGGCTCTGTGCTTGCAGCTGCGCTCACTTTGTCGCCCGTCGACGAGTGGAGGAGAATGGGAGAAATCTGAACACCTTGACTGGCCGGAGTGGGGGAGTTGTCGGTTGTGGAGGAGCGATCGCCGGAGTTGATGCACCGCTGGAAGACGGCGAGGAGATGGCGCAGAATGGGGAGAGCAGGGAGATGGTGCAGAACGGGGCGAGCGGGGAGGCCGGGAGTTAGCTAGGGCTTATTTATTAAATTACTAAATGTTAATGGGTTCATAAATATGAGTGAAATAAAAAATATTTTGGAGGGAAATGAAATTTTTCCCTCCATACATATTTTAATCTAAATTAATTAGAAAGAAAATTTTGAAAGGAAGTTTTTTCGTTTCTAATTAGCAATAAATATTTTGCAACGAAATAATTCGTTACTAATTTTGCAACAAAATAATTCGTTGCTATTTTTGTAGGTAAAAATAAAACTCGTACCCCTAGCTAAATTTGGTGCTAATTAGCAACAAATTTTTGAGCGTTGCTGATTTTCCTTGCTAAATCATGTTTTCCTTGTAGTGGCAGTTTATAAGTGGTTGTGATAAATTATGTCAATTACATTTATTGGATAGACCCTTAAAGAACAAAATGTGTAGTAAAGTGCACTTGATCGAGGTGATGTGGTTGAGGTTAGAGAACGAATGGATTGACGAGTTGGTATGGTAGGAATGAATTAAAAATGTGAAATATTGAGGACGTACTTGATAGTGGTGATGTGTGGAATAATGATGAGTTTGGCTTGAACATGCTGAATATAATTGGTAATAACTGTTACGAATAAACAGTTGTGGTCTTTAGGTGATGAAT
Source organism: Platanthera zijinensis (assembly GCA_039513925.1). NCBI lineage: Eukaryota > Viridiplantae > Streptophyta > Magnoliopsida > Asparagales > Orchidaceae > Platanthera > Platanthera zijinensis. Next base: position 132,691,076 of record CM077082.1, read on the forward strand.
GTGTGAAGTACCCTTACACTTATAATGAACCATTAAGTATCTTGGGGCACGGGGTTGTGAAGGGGTGTAAGTACAGGGTTTGATCGCACTGGTTTGGTAATGTTGAGAAGAGACATAAGTGGACGGTTGGGCTTGGTCCTCGATGTTCATTACCGAGGCTCCTTCTGTGCCACGACGATGTGAAATTGGATGCAATGTGAGTCGACATGCGGTGTCGTAATCCTGGGTTAAGGATAGAGTTGTAGGTCTATGAGCTCGCCTGTCATCACACCGATGGGAGTTGATAGATAGATTTTGGGTGGTTAGGCTTGGTCCTCGTTGTTCATTCCCGAGGCTCCTTCCCTGCCAAGCGGATGGTTGGGCTTAGTCCTCATGCTTTTCTAAGGCTCCTTCCGGTTCACAGCATAGGCCAGTTCAGGGCTTGGTTCTCGGTACACATCATCCCGAGACTCCTTCTTAGCCGTAGTATTTATGTGAGCTCTAATGTTATGTTCTTAGCATTGAGGCGTACGGAGGCCTAGGTTTGGTAGTGTGGATACCCGCCTTGTAGTGGATAAGCCCGCTCAACCGTCACCGTCTGGCCACAACGGATGATGCCTGAGAGGTTAGCTACCTGCTCGAAAAGTGGGAACTAAAAGTTTGTGTCGACATAATAATTGCATGTGCGTATCATGGGTGAGTAATTGCATAACATTCATGGCATTACATTACATTGCATACACAAGATACTCTTCGTATAAGTTTGTATGGGCAATATTATACAATAAGTTACTTACGGTTTAGCAGATCCTTTACTTATAAGTTTGTATGAGCATTTTTATAAGTTAAGTTACTTTCCTGTTGTATATCTATATGCTTAGATGGATTGATATAGCTTGTGTAGAACTGCTAGAATAGAATGCTGATAATATTGTTATACATTACTTCTATTGCTACTCATAACATGTATACTTACTCCACTTTCTTGTACTACTGCTTATATAAATATATTGTACCCTTGTTCCTTTCTCTGCCTGGTGCCGAGGAGTCGTCGGGGGAGTGGATGTGAAAGCCACTTTGTCTTTATGACTAACGGTTGCTATGTCTTCCTTTTTAGGAGGAAATCCCGTAGTTAGAGTAGCCGTATATTTTGCAGCAGGATAGCTAGGCCAATACAACATGGCCTGAAGGAACAGTGCCATCACTACAGTTAGTCGCCGATGTGAGTTTAAGAGACTCATGATGTAGCCCTTTGGGCAAGTTTTACCCATACTCTGATATTTTAGAAGCTTGTTGTAGCTTCTTTTCTTGATGTACTTTTGGACAATTTTACTTATGTATGGATTGACTTCTGTTTTATATTCTTGGTTGGGTTGTCAATGGTTGATATTGGTTATAACCATCAAGATATGAGTCTTGTAGTACAGGTTAGCCGAGTGCTAGCGCTACTGCAAGGCGACTGTTCTGGACGTAAGACTGCCCTCGTGCCGTGTTTTGTGTACCTAGAGGGGGGGGGGTGGGGGGGGGGATTTACACCATGTATCTTTGACTGAGCTTCTTCTGACCACGCACCCGCGATACTCCATGCATCGGTCGTGTAATACCCAAATGTCCAAATAAGGTCACACGGCCTGGGACACGGGCGTGTCAAGAGTTGTGTCCTGCTATATATTAGCCTGGCTGTGTCAAGTGTGGTACACTGCTGGAAACACGGGTATGAACAATGCGGACATGGGCATGTTGGTTGGTGACGCGAGCGCATCAAATACCCGTGTCGTTCTTAGGTTGTGTCGGGTGGTGCCCACTGAAGTACACAGCCTGGAGCACGGGCATGTAGTTGTTGACACGGGCGTGTAAAAGTTGACACGACCGTGTTGGGGACCCGTATCCTTTTCGGGATTTGTTGGTCCTGTGTCGATTGAGGGACACGCCCCTCAACAAGGGAGTGTACTGAGTGATATGGGCATTTCAGGAGCTTGACACTGGTGTTTCTAAGTCCGTGTCCTGGTCTAGTTTGAGTCGGTTGTTTGTCGCATAAGGTACACGGCCTATGACACGGGCATGTTACAAGCCATATCAGCCCAGGGAAGATGCTTTTCAGAGCAAATCTGAGCCATTCGTTTCCTGTGATAAAGATCTAACGACCCTGGGTATTTCCTGAATAGATAAGTTCGGGGATACATGAGTTATTTCCCATTTTCATTTCATCATTCTCTTTCTAAGAAGAAGAGAGAGAGGAGAGCAAGGGAAGGAAGAAGAAGAGAAATCCGGTCGCCGGTGGTGCTACGGTGGTCCAAATTGCGAGCCGAGTTCATATCTATGGAGGCTAGAGCGTTGCGGTGCTTTCCAACTATTTAGTTTCCTCCATGGCGCTAAAACGTCTTCCACGGGTAATGATTTCATTCTTTGACAAGTGAAGTCCTTCTTTCCTACATTTGCTTAGGAATCCTCCACCAAAGGGTGGATGGCGAAGTGATTCCATTGGGATCGATGGTTCATCCCTTGTTATATTGTATTAGAACCGGAAGTGAGTAGTACGGTTAGGCATGCTGTGTGAAGCCCATCCGAACGAGTTGGTCTGGATTGGTGATGCTTTGTTTGCAAATCAGAGAAAACTCTGAGTAAATTAGTTGGTTGTATGGAATCCTAGGTGGAATACCTATGGCATGGTGCAAAAGGAAGTATGGGAGGAAATCCAGGAAAAAACTTTGATAGTTCGTACTTTATTTTCAACTCTTTTGGTCGTGAGTGCCATTTTATGTGAAGTTGAGTCGTTGGGCTGCAATTGTGGAATGCCTTTGTGATGAACGGGAAAGGTGAAGATGTACCCGCATCATTCCAGGCTTGAGTCTGACGAATTTGAGCAACGAGAAAAGGTGGACATGTACCCGCGTTATGGTTATCTAATCGTGGGTGATTAAGGCCATGTTAGGATCACATAACGAGAGTCTTTAGACTGCGCGTCGTAAAGACTAGGAAAGCTAAAAATGGTCCATCATGTCTGGGACCTCTAAACGGTGGTGGGACCTGATTTTTGGTACACCAATAATGTGCCCTGAGTGCAAGGAACGTGGAGCTATCGTGCTGGCATTTGTGATTTCTATTGACTTGTGTGGTTATGCACGTCCTTAGTGGATTGTTATATATATATATATTGTGTTACTAAAATGCTTTGTAGGGAAGGAATTCCGCTGCCCCGTGTCAGGGGCAGGGTCGTTATAATTGGTTAGCTAAATGCTGACAGTTGCCCTATTTTCCACTGCTTGGTGGATTGATTCTATGCAAGAGGTACTGGCCCAAGCGGGAAATAGCGGTCTGAAGCCAAGGTTGCGCTACTACCCTCTAAGTCTTGTTTATTTACTCTTGTTCATGTGTGGACGGCCTGCGCGCCGATGTTTGTAAACCACACTTTTGTTAAGAAAAACATGTAAGGCCATAAGGCCATGAACCTTGTGTGTTTGGTTGTAAACATTCCTAAATGGTAGTAGTGGACATTTCTATTCTTAATGAGTTCAAGTTTTCAACCATGAAGCTTCCGCTAGAATGCTTTGTATTAGGGTTCGATGGTATTTGTAATTATTTAGTAACTTCTCCGCCTATTTGTTGAATATGGTGTGGGGCCCCGGCCGAACACTCTATTATATTACAAGTGACGGGTAGAGGTATTACAATTTTGTAACAGCATGTTTGTCTATCTCTTCCGAATTCGTGGTCGAATTTTTTTGAGGGGTGGCGAGCACGTGTAAGTACTGTCGTTATAACACATATAATGAACTCGAGAATGTGAACTTAGGAATGAAAATACACTTTTTTGCTGAACCTGTGTGTTCCTTTTTGTATGTTTGTCATTTAATTGGTCACTAATTTGTGTTTCTACACATATAGATGACTAGAAGTGTTGTGGGTCAGTCGAAACCTCAACGTTCTATTGAAAGTGCGGCACCAGCTTAGGTGCCCACACCTCCTCCATTTGCCGAACCTGTACATTTTATTATGGAGACAATACTAGCTGTTATGAATGCTCAGCAGGCTGGGCAGGCATGACCAGCAATGGTGCCAATGCATGTTGGGTTAAGGAAAGAACTGGTGGAACTTGTGGTTGATCCGCGGACAGCAGATCAATAATTGAAGAGGTTCATGAGCTTCAATCCTCCTACTTTTTCTAGGGTGGGTTCCCCAGCCAAAGCGGAGGATTGGATCGCAAGGATTAAGAGAAACTTGAAAGCTCTCAGAGTTGAGGAGGAACAAAAAGTAACTTTAACCACTTTCCTACTTGAGGGAGAGGCTCGGTTGTGGTGTGATGAGATGGAACTGCATCATTTGTGTTGGAGGCTTGCACGTTTCACACCGAATAGAACAACGGTCCAACACCACGTCACTCTTCGATCCAATCCCTACACTCGCACAATCGCTCTATGCGACATCACGCAATTAAGTCTATCAATTTTATTCTAGCATACGGGTAGCCAATCCGGTTTGGATCCAACAAGGGCTATAAGGCCAATGTTCGATCGAGCTAAAAGGACCAATATTGGGTCCGACCGAGCGGTGTTGTACCAAAAGAGTTCTACCGAAAAAGTACGATTCGGAATGGGTAGATCTCTCCCAACAAAAGCCAAACAAGGTTCGCCAAACCTTCTCTAATATAAAACAAATAATAAAGGGAATTACAAAGCATGCAACAAAATCCACGATACCATTCAAGGTTATCTAAAATAACACCAAAGATAATCCACAACAAGACTTAATCTAAGAAATGAAATCACACGGGAGGTAGGAAGGATTCATTACCCATTCGGAATGGGTGATTCCGATTACTCTCTACTTGGATCGTCCCTCAACGGCTCCGCCAGAGTCGCGCCAGAAGGAGATGAAAATCTTGCTCGCCCTTGTCGCTTCACGCCGGTGTCAAAGATCCTCAAGGGGAAATCTTCTTGTTGGTGGTCGGGTAGGGTAGAAGATGAAAGTGGCCGGGTAGGGGGTGATGGATAGTGGTCAGTTTTTTTGTTTGGAGGAGACGGAGGGTCGGTTAGGATGATGTGGTGGCCAAACCTATTGGGAGGTGGGGTTGAGAAGGTGCTCGGGTTTGGTGTTGGTGGAGGAAGACGGCGGCTTGGGAGGAGTGGTGGTGGCTGAAATATTTAGTTGATGGAAGGAGAAGAAGATAAGGGGCCGGTGGCCAAGGAGAGGGAGGAGGGAAGGAGAGGGAGGCCGGGCAAGAGGAGGGGAGAGGAAGTGTGGCCGGCGGCCAAGAGGAAGAGAGGAAGAGGAGCCGAACTTCCAAGAGGGAGGAGGGGATTGGGGCGGCCAAGAAGGAGGAAGAGAGAGAAATCTTCAAAGGAGGTTTAGGGTTTCTTAATTTTTCATTCACTAATCCATAATGAAAACATACGTGCCTATATATAGGCTACATCAAGAGTTCGGCTATTTGCAGCCCATAATAAATAAATAAAAATAAAACACATTAAACTAAAACACAACATGGCATAAACATTGCCATAGAAATTGCAATGTAAAGAAACATAAAAATGATTTAATTAAGCTAAAATTAGATTGGTTTGCGTCGTGGGCGGATCTTTTGGCGTCGGTCCACATGATCGTCATGGAACCGCAAATATTTACTTTCAGGCGGAGAGATAACTTCCGTAAGCATGCCGTCTTCATCTTCAACTTGTTAAGGGTCGTCGTCTCCATCAATCCTCTTCCGCTTAAAAGTACTCATCACTGATGAGTAGGTCTGAAAGTACTGGTGCGGGAAAGCATCATCCAATAGAACATCAGAGTGGCAGACAACCCAACTTGGAGAGAAGAGCACAACAACCTGGAGTATCCTGTCATGCAAAAATATGTTCCTAGGGAACCTTGGAGAAGCATTAGGCAATAAAGGAAAACAAAATTCATCATCAAAAACCAACGTACCTCCAGGGAAGACCGAATAAGAAAACAATCCAAGCATAAACTCACAACCCAACCCCAAAGAGAACAAAGTGAACCCAAACGGACAGACAGATAAATCAAGTGGTGGAGAATCATAAGGCGTTAAATTAGAAACATTAAAATTAGGGGTGATACCCCATTCAATGGAAAGTTTCACATGACATGCATAATCTCATAATTTCATTAATATCCGACCAAGGTCCAGCTTACCAAATTGCCAACTTTCTAAAGTTCCCGAAGGCGTCCGTTCAGGGTCGAGACGCACCAAAACTAAATCGATCATCTTATAGTGAGATGCTCTTTTATGTAAGCTAGCATGAATATGATATGGAATAATTGGAATGGCTAGCGCTTTACTAGTGTGCTTATATAAGAGGGGATCATAACGAGCATAATCTTGAGTGAGTTTCGCCGACAAACTAGAGGGTATGTAATGAGACGCCACCAGAGTGATTAATTATATTAAAATGCGCTTTGATAACTTGGTACTGTGTGGTGTGAACCCATGCGCTATGTGACTCACCCCAAATTCAGAGAATAAAGGAGTTAAGTCCAGAGGGATGGGAGCCTTAAAATCAAAGATGATTTTCATAGGCGTGAGCGTTGCAGTTCTTCTTTTATAATTAATATAATCACGCTTTGCATAAAGATACGCCAAGGGAAACCGCTCATCATAAATACTACTATAGTTGAACGCTCCTGGGTGTAGCAACAGGTGCGAGCGATACAACTCATGTGGCCTGACCGTGGTCACTAACGAGTGGGAAAAGGGTTCATCAAATGGCAGGGGGTAAATTCGCGCAACCGGGTGTGGAATATAAGTGTGTGAAAGCGACACCACCTTAAGTGTCAAAATAGACAAAGAATGAGGAGTACACGAGGGTAGAGGCGTAGGCGTACACATAGAGAAAAGCATAGTCAAATGTGACGCGCCGTCAGATCTACGTAGAGCGGCGAACACACCAGAAACTAGCGCGCTCAACTGACTAAGACCTAAGCACGGGGACATCGTCAATACAGGACCTAATATAGTGGGCGTGTCACAACAAATAAGTCTAGGACATCCGATCCCACTGCCTAAAACATCTACAAAAGCGGGCACACAAATAGGAGGAAGGGTTGGTGAAATCAAACCCGGAAAATTCAAATCAGAATTAATTTTACCAATCGAAGTTAACATCAAAGAACTTTCAACCGGGGGTAAGAATAAATAATCGTCCAAAAATACCACTTCCTCGCTTGCCATTTCGTCTAACACGCTAGTCTCGTCGATTAATTTAGAATCAGTAATGGTCTCATAAAAGGGGAAAATCAAGCCCGATGAAAATTTTAATTTAGGAACTTCAGATAAAGGTGTTTTCATCAAGGAACTATCGTTCCGGCTCATAGCGCCAAAATTATCCAAACATAATTCGTTCACAAACGGTAAATCTTCCAAATCAGTCGGAACGTCCAATACAATAGGGTAATCAGAACAACCTTCAAAATATCTCGGTCTAAAAGGAACCAGCTCGAGTCCGAACAGGTCATCCTACAAGTCACTACTAGGTAATTTCTCAATGTAAGGTGACACTACTGACTCAGCCAAAATGCCTACCGACTCAGGCATTTTCTCATCAGGTGTAATATTACACTCTAACATGACGGGGATCATAGTTTGGAGAGGGCTCTCAAAACTAGGGTGAACAGACACAACACTAGTATGGCTAAAAATAGGCAAGGTGCTATTCTCACATATCAGGCTATCTTCACCCCAAGATAAACTTTCATCCCATGAATACTCTTCCAATACTATTGAAACATCTAACAATACTAGGTCGACCGAAGACTTCATAATAACCAAGGGAGACGGCTCCAAAATATCATCGACGGGGAGTGGAGAGGATTCCTCAGAGGTGAAATCCTCATCCAGGTCACTAGGGTAACCAATACCCTCATCGTTGCTATAATCGTCAGAGGTAACAGCCTCGTCCTCAGTGACGGGCACGATCCTAGACATTATCTTAGACTAAACATGAGAGCCAACAACTAGACTAGATAACTCAGGGGGAGACTCAAAAAGGTCTACAGGCATATTCGGCGGAGATCGCTCAATAGATCCAAAATAAGATATGCCACTAAAATCATAAGTAGTGGTCGTCCGAAATGAGGAAACCTTAGTCCTAGGAATATGGTGCTTCTCAACCTCAACCGCTGTACTAAAGGTGGTGTCTAGGTCGGTGTGCAAATAACGCAATAACTTACTCGGGATGTAAGGGTTTAACCCCCTACGAAACCAAGAGATGGTCATCTCGGGCAATTCCTTCATACCGCTCCTAACCATCATATCCTTAAATAGTTGCATGTACTCTGAGACCGACTTATTCCCTTGTTGTAGGGGAGCCAAATCATCAGTTATGTGGCGTTGCCTAGGGAGAGGCTTAGCCATGGATTTTTCATACCAATAGTCCAAAAGGGACACGTGAACGTCATAGGCCATAATCGTAAGAACCGGAGAGAAAACTCGATCAGATACTTGTGCACATGCAAAGAAAAGAAAACTGGCCCAAATAAATTAGGATTGTCGGAATTGTTCCCGCTTAACAACTAGTGTAATATTAATATAAAATATATTTTCTTGCAGAATAAAATATGAAGGTTATTAATTAATTTTTTTTTTGATTTTTTTGTTGAAAAATAAGAAATTTAAGCCGCTATTGGCAGACCAAAAATAATTTTTTTTGTGATTTTTGACAACTAACGTGCAAACAGAAGTGCGGGTAACTTGCCACAAGATGTGGGAGGGGTGCCAATTAGGAAATTGATGTGAACCACCTCTGATACCAAATTGATGTTGGCTTGAACGTTTCACACCGAATAGAACTACGGTCCAACGACACGTCACTCTTCGATCCAATCCCTACACTCGCACAATCGCTCTACGCGACACCACACAATTAAGTCTATCAATTTTATGCTAGCATACGGGTAGCCAATCCGGTTTGGATCCAACAAGGGCTATAAGGCTAATGTTCGATCGAGCTAAAAGGACCAATATTGGGTCCGACCGAGCGTTGTTGTACCAAAAGAGTTCTACCGAAAAAGTACGATTCGGAATGGGTAGATCTCTCCCAACAAAAGCCAAACAAGGTTCGCCAAACCTTCTCGAATATAAAACGATAATAAAGGGAATCACAAAGCATGCAACGAAATCCACGATACCATTAGAGGTTATCTAAAACAACACCAAATATAATCCACCACAAGACTTAATCTAAGAAATGAAATCACACAGGAGGTAGGAAGGATTCGTTACCCAATCGGAATGGGTGATTCCGATTACTCTCTACTTGGATCGTCCCTCAACGTCTCCGCCAGAGTAGCTCCGGAAGGAGATTAAAATCTTGCTCGCCCTTGTCGCTTCACGCCGGTGTCGGAGATCCTCAAGGGGAAATCTTCTTGTTGGTGGTCGGGTAGGGTAGAATATGAAAGTGGCCAGTTAGGGGGTGATGGATAGTGGTTGGTTTTGTGGTTTGGATGAGACGTAGTATCGGTTAGGATGAGGTGGTGGCCGCACCTATTGGGAGGTGGGGTTTAAAAGGTGCTCGGGTTTCGTGTTGGTGGAGGAAGACGGCGGCTAGGGAGGAGTGGTGGTGGCCGAAACTTGTAGTTGATGGAAGGAGAAGAAGATAAGGGGCCGGTGTCGAAGGAGAGGGAGGAGGGAAGGAGAGGGAGGCCGGGCAAGAGGAGGGGAGAGGAAGGGTGGCCGACGGCCTAGAGGAAGAGAGGAAGAGGAGCCGAACTTCAAAGAGGGAGGAGAGGATGGGGGCGGCCAAGAAGGAGGGAGAGTGAGAGAAATCTTCAATGGAGGTTTAGGGTTTCTTAATTTTTCATTCACTAATCCATAATGAAAACATACTTGCCTATATATAGGCTACATCAAGATTTTGGCTATTTGCAGCCCATAATAAATAAATAAAAACAACACACATTAAACTAAAAGACAACATGGCATAAACATTGCCATCGACATTGCAAATTAAAGAAACATAAAAATGATTTAATTAAGCTATCATTAGATTGGTTTGCGTCGCGGGCGGATCTTTTAGTATCGCTCCACATGATCGTCACGGCGCCACAAATATTTACTTGGAGGCGGAGAGATAAATTCCGTAAGCATGCCGTCTTCAACTTGTTGAGGGCCGTCGTCTCCATAAATTTGACAGGCATATAGTTGACGGGGGTCTCGATTGAAGAGTTCTATCGGTTGTTCTTAGCAAAACATCTGCAGATGAAGCAGAGATTTGCTATGGAGTTGACGTTCCAACTGTTGACTCAAGGAGAACATAGTGTAGATGACTACTTTAATGAGTTTACGCTTTTGGGACGGTATACGGGTACTATCTTCGCTGAAGAGGAGCGTAAGACCTGTCAGTTCTATGGGGGACTACGGGATGAGCTACGCTATCTTCTCTCGAGTTCTGTGAACTAGGGATTTCATGCATTGGTCAGTATGGCTCGGTCTTTGGAGAAGGACATGAAAAGAGGGAAGGGCAAGGGTAACTTGGCTGTTATAAAGTCGGAGTTCAATCCACCGCATCGGGAGAAGTCTGGGTACCAAAAGAGATTGGGTAAGAAGTCAAAATCTGCTGGACAAACTCCTTTAGTTGTTGCTTCGGAGGCATCTTCTGGTAATGGTCATCGCACTTACTACACGCGTGGCAAGCCGAGACACTATGCTCGAGATTTTCGAGTTGGCCCTCCAAAAGGCGAAAATAAGCCAGGTGCATCGTATGCTGAAAATGGGAAGGCTGTGGCGGAGTCTTCGGCATCGTAGACACAACACTAAAATTATAATCTTGGACAAAAGGAGGCAATCAAGCAGGCCTTTGTTGTCATAGGTGCAAGTAGTTTATAGTTTTACTTTATGCTTTGTGCTATGCTTGTTTTAAGCAAGGTGTTATAGGTTTTGTCCTTATACGGGACAATCCGACAAGAGCACTATTCGATACAGGTGCTTCACATTCGTTTCTGTCTGAAAATTTTGTTTTGTGAATCGGGGTGCCTATACGGACCATGACAGACAGTATGAAGGTGTTAATACCTAACAGATGTTTGATGTGCGCGGATAAATCTTGTTATGTTGAGGTAAAGATAGGAAGTCGGGATTTCAAGGTGGAAGCATCAGTATTACCGATATCAAAGTTTAATATAATCTTTGGTATGTACAGGCTTTCAGAGAAGCATGCCTATATAGATTGCACTTCAAAATAAGTTACACTAGGGAAGAATACCGAACAAGAGACTATGTTCAATGATATGTATGGGATGAGTAGGGTATTGATATCTGCTCTCCAAGTCGTTAAGGCAGTTCGGAAGGGTGTAGAGTTATTCTTCACACTCGTAGAGGCAGTGGAGTCGAAGGCCAGTGTGAGTGAGGTGCCGATTGTATCGGAATATGCTGATGTATTTCCAAAAGACCTTCCGGGGTTACCTCCCCAAAGGGAAATCGATTTTGCTATTGAGCTTGTGCTAGGTGCGAAAACTATGGCCCACTCGCCTTATCGGGGAGCGCTAAATGAAATGGCGGAACTGAAAGTTCAATTACAAGATTTGCTAGAGCAAGGCTATATACGCCCAAGTCAGTCACCTTAGTGCGCGCTGGTTCTCTTTTTGAAAAAGAAGGACGGTAGCTTGCGTCCATGTATTGATTATAGAGAACTGAACAAACTGACGGAAAAGAACAACTATCTGATTCCACGGATTGACGACTTGTTTGACCAGTTAGTTGACTCGACTGTATATCCCAAGTTGGATTTGAAATCAGGTTATTATCGGTTGAGTGTTCGTGAAAGTGATATACCTAAAACAGCATCGAGAACACGCTATGGTCACTATGAGTTCACCGTAATGTCGTTTGGGCTGTCTAATGCGCCATCGATATTTATGGACTTAATGCATCAGGCGTTTAGGGAATACTTGGACCTTTATGTGAACGTATTTATTGACGATATCCTCGTAGACTCCCAATCCGACGAAGATCATGCAAATCATTTGTGGATGGTGTTGCACACCCTGAGTATTAACAAGCTCCACGTCAAGTTCTCTATGTGTGAGTTTTGGCTGTCGTCAGTGGCTTTCCTTAGCCATATGGTTAGTGGAGAGGGCATTGCAATGGATCCTTCCAAGATAGTTGCGATACGGGAGTGGCCTATTCTGACTACAGTAATAGAAGTCTGGAATTTCCTTGGGCTTGCGGGTTACTACAGGCGCTTCGTAAAGAACTTCTTGAGGATACCCTTGCCTCTCACCACACTGACGAGGAAGGATCAGAAGTTCGTTTGGACGCCGGAGTGCGCACGAGCTTTCGAAGAGCTAAAGAGTTATTTGACCACAGCGCAAATTTTGACATCTCCATGTGGTCAGGACCACTTTGAGGTTTATAGTGAGGCTTTAGGGAGCGGCTTAGGCTGTGTTCTTCTATAGTACGGATAGGTGATAGTATATGGCTTACGCCAGTTGAAGGTGCACGAACAGAATTACCTCGTCCATGATTTGGAGTTGACGGCAGTGATATTCACACTTAAACTGTGGCGTCATTACCTATATGGCGTGAATTTGTATATATTCACGGACCATAAGAGTCTTAAATATCTGTTGGACCAGAAGGATCTCAATATGCGACAGAGATGGTGGATGGAGTTTCTTGGTGATTACACCTTCCAGATTCATTATAATCCCAGTAAAGGGAATGTAGTAGCGGATGCCTTGATTCATAGGACTCCGGCAAGGGCAAATTGGTTGTTAAGGCATGATGAAAGCATAATTCGAGAACTGGAAGCATAATATATTTCTTGTGTTGAAAAGAATTCCACTGCAAATGCGTGTTTAAACTGGACGAAGATACAGTGTGACATGGAGGACAGAGTTCAGCAAGCAACAACACTTGATGAAAGTATACAATGCTATGCAGCGGAAAGTGCGGATTCTCAGTGTTTGTGTAATGATGGCCTTTTTTGGAAGGAAGGTCGTTTGTGTTTCCCAGATAAGGGTAAACTTCGTGAAGAATTGATGTATGAAGCCCACTTCACAAAGTATTCGATTCACCCCGGGAGCACGAAAATGTATAAGGATCTGAAGAAAATTTATTGGTGACCTGGAATGAAGAAGGACATAGCGCACTATGTTGCTAAATGTAAAACCTGTGCCTTAGTAAATGCTGAATTCCAAAAACCTGGAGGTTTTCTGAAGTCGTTGCTTATCCCCGTGTGGAAATTTGATGATATTTCCATAGATTTCATGCATGGGTTACCGAGATCACATCGTGGAAATGATGCGGTTTGGTTGATTGTGGACCGGTTAACTAAGGTGTCGTACTTCATCATGAACTGGAAGGACGATCCAGTTGAAAAATTGTCAAAGATATATGTGGATGCTATTATACGATTGCACGTCGTGCCCCGTAGCATCGTAAGTGATCGAGATCGGCGTTTCACTTCGGGTGATTGGAAATTAGTCCACCAACTGTTGGGTATGAAATTACATTTCAGCACGCCCTTTCATCCTCAGACGGATGGTCAGACCGAAAGGACCAATAGGACGTTGAAGGATATGCTATGAATGTGTGCGCTCGATTTCGGGAAGAGGTTGGAAGATCGTCTCTTTATGATTGAGTTTGCCTACAATAATAATTATCAAGCTAGTATCCAGATGGCACCCTTTGAGGTTTTATATAGTTGGAAATGTCGTACACATTTGGCTTGGAAGGAGACTGGCGAAACAAAGTTGTACAAGCGAAAGGAGTTGGATGATTCCAACTCAATTATACGGTTGATTCGAGAATGACTGTTGGTGGCTCAAGACTGGCAGGCTAAGTATTACAATGCCAAACACCGAAACATGGAGTTTGCGATGAGCGATTTGGTATACTTGAAGATTAAACACTTTAAAGGTGTGTCCAGAATACAGCGTCAGAAAAAGCTGAGCCCGAGGTATCTATGACCATTTAAAGTGGTAGAGCGTGTTGGTGAAGATGCCTATCAGTTAGCACTTTCGCTAGAGCTGAGTGGTTTACATGATGTGTTTCATGTCTCAGTGTCGCGGAAAGCGGTGAAAGAGCCATCACAAGTGATTGTTGCAGATCAAATATCAGTCGACAGTGGGCTAACGACGAAGGTTAGACCTATTCGGATCGAGGATATGGCAGTTAAACAGCTCCGAAACAAAACTATCGGGATGGTCAAGGTCCTATGGGACAACTGCGGTCGTGAGGAGTTGTCATGGGAGCAGGAACAATCCATGCGTACTGAATTTCACAAGCTATTTAGGTGAGGCTGTTATAATCTTATGATTTGAATAAAGACAATACTTTGAACAAATATTTTGTTTGCTTCGAACTACATGCCTTAGCAATTTTGGGACGAAATTTTCTTAAGGGGGGAGAGTTGTAATGCCCCAAAACCCAAATAAGGCCACACGGCATGGGACACGGGCGTGTCCAGAGCTGTATCCTGCTCTGAGTTTGCCTGGCTGTGTCAAGTGTGGTACACTGATGGAAACACGGGCATGAACAGTTCTGACACGGGCATGTCGGTTGGTGACTCGGGCGTGTCAAATACACTTGTCATTCTCTGGTTGTGTCGGGCGGTGCCGACTAAAGTATACGGCCTAGAGCACGGGCGTGTACTAGTCGACACGGGCGTGTCAAAATTGACACGGCTGTGTTGGGGACCCATTTCCTTTTCAAGATTTGTTGGTCCTATGTAGATTGAGGGACACGCCCCTCAATACAGGCATGTATTGAGTGACAAGTGCCTGTCAGGAGCCTTATACGGGTGTGTCTAAGACCGTGTATTGGTCTGGTTTGAGTTGGTTGTTTGCTGGTTAAGGTACACGGCCTGTGACACGGGCGTGTCATAAGCCGTATTAGCCTAGGGAAGATGTTTTTCACGGCAAATCTAAGCCATTCGTTTCCTTTGATAAATATCTAATGGCCCTGGGTATTTCCTGAAGGGATATGTGCGGGGATAGATTAGTTAATTCCCATTTTCATTTCATCTTTCTCTTTTTAAGAAGAAGAGAGAGAGGAGAGCAAGGGAAGGAAGAAGAAGAGAAATACGGCCGTCGTTCGTGCTGCAGTGGTCCAAATCGCGAGTCGAGTTTAGATCTATGGAGGCTAGAGTGTTGCGGTGCTTTCCAACCGTTTAAATTCCTCCATGGCGCAAAAATGTCTTCCAAGGGTAACGATTTCCTTCTTGGACAAGTGAAGTCCTTCTTTCCTGTATTTGCATAGGAATCCTCCATTAAAGGGTTGATGGCAAAGTGATTCCCTTGGGATCGGTCGTTCATCCCTTGTTATATTGCATTAGAACCGGAAGAGAGTAGTACTGTTAAGCATGCTGTATGAAGCCCATCCGGACGAGTTGGTCTGGATTGGTGATGCTTTGTTTGCAAATCGGAGTAAACTCTGAGTTAATTGGTTGTTTTTATGGAATCCTTGGTGGAATACATGTGGAATGGTGCAACTGGAAGTACTGTAGGAAATCCAAGAGAAAGCTTTGAGAGTTGGTACTTGGTGTTCAACTCTTGTGGTTATGAGTGCCATTTTGTGTGAAGTTGAGCCGTGGGGCTGCAACTGTTGAATGCCTTTGTGATGAACGGGAAAGGTGAAGCTGTACCCGCATCACTCCAGGCTTGAGTATGACGAATTTGAGCAACTGGAAAGGTGGATTTGTACCCGTGTTATGGTTGTCTATACGTGGGTGCTTAAGGCCTTATTAGGATCACATAGTGAGAGTCTTTGGCTTGCGCGCCGTAAAGACTAGGAATGCTCATAATGGACCGTCATGTCTTGGACCTCTAAACGGTGGTGGGACCTAATTTTCGTACACTAATAATGTGCCCTGAGTGCAAGGAACGTCGGTTCGTCGTGCCGGCATTTTTGAAATGTATTGACTTGTGCGGTTATGCACGCCCATGGTGGATTGTTTTATATATATATTGTGTGACTAAAATGCTTTGCAGTTAAGGAATTCTGATGCACCGTGCCAGGGGAAAGGCCGTTATAATTAGTCAGCTTAATGCTGACCGTTGCCCCGTTTTCCACCGCTTGGTGGATTGATTCTATGCAGGTGGTGTTGGCCCAAGTGGGAAATAGCGTGCTGAAGCCCAGTTTGCGTTGCTGCTGTCACAACCCGCATTTTCTCCGAATTAAGAATTATCAGAGTAAGAGAAAACACGCGTCGTGATTCCACGTCAAGCAGGGGATAACTGCTGACGCTCAGGCAAAACCAACTACCAACTTAATGAAAGAAAATCATGTGATTAATGATTAGAAAATCAGTTATAATTAGAGTCCGTATCCCTCGGCTCAGTGGATCACCTAGTCCACAAAAGAAAAACTATATTTATACGCTGCGGAAAAATACTTTATTTAGTTTTGGCATCCAAAGGAGCACATAAGGGTCCCAAGAGAACCACTCATGCTATGCAAGACCCTACATTTAATTTATATAATATATAAGAAAACGGTCTTTATACGTGATTTGGAAAATAGTGATTACGCTTTATAAAACATGCTGATCATGAGCTTTATTTATAATAACAATTATAGTTTAAAAATAACTAGCAACCTAGCATAAAACCTTCTCAAAGCAAGTAGACTATCTCCAGAAAATGGTAGCAGCAATAGTATATATCTAGTACAAGGTAAAACTACCAGTGGGCGCCAACAACCTGACACGAACCCACTAGCACAAATATATGTCTGTAAGAGAGTACTGAAAACAACCTCACGAACAAGGTAAACAGAACTCCAAGGTCCAGGAGTCCACCAACAACACCACCTCCAACTAGCCACCAGACTGGCTATAGCTCAGAACCTGGGGTATTCCAAAAGAAAACATAATACCTCAGCAAGCTAAACAAAGAAAAACTGCATGAAATAGTCAACCAAAGTACAAAGTAACAGAAAAACATGCAGTAGAAAGAGTCACAACTGTCCACAATAGGACCACAAGAAATGCACAACGTGCAAAGCAACAGCAACGATCCAGCCCAGGAACCACATCCTGCAGGGCCTACTAGGCTGCCAAGAGCCAGAATGCTGCAAACTACCAAAGAAGAAACTTCTAACACCCTAAACTGTGGGAAGTGATAGTAGCAAAACAACAACGAGGAACCAGATCGAAGGCAAACGCAGTCCCCCAATCCACCATGTCCAAGTCAAAAGCTCGAGGGTCAACACGTGAAAACAGAAGGGACCTTCCACCCGACATGCCCAGCCCGTACCTGGAGCAAGAAAACATGGGTGGCCTTGGCTATATCACACAACTCCACCCCCATAAAGAGCTACAACCACCACTACTAACCACGACCCACGATTCAGGCTCTAGGAAAATAAAGAAAACGGCCGACAAGGAAAACCCAGAAATACTACTGGAAATCCACTCGGAAACGAAAGAAAAGGTAAAGGAAGAGTGTTGAAATAAACCAACACGACTAGGCGTTGAGTGAAACCCACTCAGTGCCTACCTAAACTTTGGCGTTGAGTGATCTAGCCTCACTCGCCGCCAAAATAATACCACTACCCACAAGCCCACTAAAGAATATGGAGCTCGACGACAGTCAAACGACCAAGGCAGAAGATCCAGAACTCGAGTAGTTGCCTGCCACTTGAGTATCTAAACTCCCGCACTCGAAACCAGCTAAATTCACCTAGCAAAAGAAAATATACAAAGCGCACGATCAGTGACGCACGATCAGTGGTCGTGCGCACTCATCGGCTGATGATCGTGCGAAGTGAACCTGGAAAACCTGACAGAAAACCTAGCAACTGCGCACGATCAGTGTCGCACGACCACTGGTCGTGCGCACTGTTGCCAGCGCTCGTGCGATTTTCCGAGACAGAACTTTGGAAACTGAAAGACAGCCGCGCACGAGCAGAGGCACACGACCAGTGGTCGTGCGCCCTAACGGTTGATGACCGTGCGCGGCTAACCTGTACCGTTTGGAATTTCCCGAACGACACCGGAACGCGCACACGACTCACGCCACTGTAGTAGCAGCAGACAACTATCAACGCCGCGCACCACTACCATACGAACTATGCCAAATCATTCGAGTAATACCTTAACGAAAAATCGGCAACCACACCCCCCCCTCCTAACTCTCCCTCTCGGCTACACCCGAACCAGAGCAACAATCAAAATAAAGGAAAACAACGGCTCCATGCCGACAATTTGGATTCCAATCATCACAAAATAGGGGGGGTTTCAGTAGGAAGAACTAAGCCCTATAGTTAGCAAGAAAATGAGAACAACAAGGCCTCTAACCTGGGCTAACCGGGATTTCAATTTCAGCAAGTAAAATCGAAAAGAAAAC
Organism: Platanthera zijinensis; assembly: GCA_039513925.1. Classification (NCBI taxonomy): domain Eukaryota; kingdom Viridiplantae; phylum Streptophyta; class Magnoliopsida; order Asparagales; family Orchidaceae; genus Platanthera; species Platanthera zijinensis. The sequence goes on from CM077082.1 coordinate 132,709,352, forward strand.
TTGGCAAGGGCAAGAATACCACTTGCCTCAAATCTCAGCGAAGCTTTGGACTGCTTTCCTCCTCTTCGCACGGATAAAAACGACCGCAACACCTAAAACAAACACTCGGCCATTAATGGCGGAAAGCTCCAAAACCGAAAATTCCAATCCTCCCAAAACTCCATGAAAATCGAATTTCTTACTGTAGGAATGAAGGTCTTGACGAGAGCAATCCGAATCCACTCTCAGAATCGAATTCCGTCCACAAACGCTCCCGGAATCGGCGTCCGAAGGGAAGGGGTAGTCCGGCGGTTTTCTTTCTCTCGTACAGGCGGCGGTTTCCAAACGGGGAAGAAGATGAGCGGCTCTTTCATACTATATATATATATATATATATATATATATAATTATATAATTATATAATTAATTACAAAATTACATAAAGCACCAAATCGACGCGAAAACCGAACTACCTCGGAATTCGACGAAATTCGCACCGTAGCTAAATTCCCACGCTACGAACACAACGGCGAAGTCGAAATTAATTTTCGACGAACAGAACTCGAGTTATACCCAAATAAAGCCAAACACCAACATCCCCCCGAGAGGCCACACCGGGTCACCCAAAACGACTCAGAAGAATGTGGCTTTTGTTTGGAGCGAGAAGTGCGAAGAAGCTTTTCAGGAGTTAAAGAGGAGATTGTGTACTTCTCCCGTTCTGACCCTTCCTACTGAGGGCGTGGATTATGATGTGTATGTGGATGCTTCGCATATAGGACTGGGATGCGTATTAATGCAGGATGGAAAAGGAATCGCTTATGGGTCAAGGCAGCTGAAGACTCATGAGAAGAATTATCCTACGCATGACCTTGAGTTTGCAGCGGTTATCTATGCGTTGAAGTTGTGGAGGCACTTACTTTATGGGGCTCAGTGCAAGATTTTTACTGACCATAAGAGCCGGAAGTACGTGTTCACGCATAAGGAATTGAATCTGCGTCAGCGGCGGTGGCTTGAGTATGTGGCGGATTATGACGTAGAAATCCAGTATCATCCGTGCAAGGCCAATGTGGTGGCCGATGCCTTGAGCCGAAAGACAGGAAAGATCTTTAACCTCTCCGCCGATCGGTTAGTTGAGGAGTTCCTCCTTATGGATATTTCAGTGGGATGCTGTGGTTTGCAGAGTAGTTTGTCAGTGGCAGAGCCGTCCTGGATTTCTTTGACTAGACTGCATCAGAAGGACGATCCAGATCTGTTGCACCTTTTTACCAGGACAGAGAAGGGAGAGTTGCCAGATTTTGCTATTGATGATGCGGGTACTTTGAAGTACCGCGGCAGGTTTTGCGTTCCCGCTATTGGGGACATTAGAGGTATGATTTGCAGTGAGGCTCATGGTTCCAGCGTTGCCTACCATCCAGGATCTACGAAGATGTACCGTGACTTAAGGAAAATTGCCTGGTGGTATGGTATGAAAGGAGATATAGCCCGATTTGTTGTTGAGTGTCACACTTGCAAGCGTGTGAAGGCCGATCATGGAAGGCCTGGTGGTAAGTTGACCCCGTTGGAGATCCCGACTTGGAAGTGGGAGAGTATATCTATGGACTTCATTACGGGTTTGCCAAAATCCCCGAGAGGATTTGATTCTGTTTGGGTTATAGTGGATAGATTGACGAAGTGTGCTCACTTCGTGCCTTATAAGATTGATTACCCGATGAGGAGGATAGCGGAGTTGTACTTGAATGAAGTCATCCGACTCCACGGTGTGCCGGTTAGCATCATTTCTGATCGAGACTCCCGGTTTACTTCTCGTTTTTGGCAGAGTCTGCAGGAGGGTTTGGGTACGGATCTGAGGTATTCTACTGCGTACCACCCTCAGACCAATAGGCAGACGGAGCGGGTCAATCAGATTGTTGAGGATATGATCAGGTGCTATATTTTAGACCACGGTGGAGCGTGGGATGAGCGTCTGCGACTCATGGAATTTGCTTATAATAACAGTTATCAGGAAAGCTTGCAGATGGCTCCGTTCGAAGCTTTGTATGGGAGGCGCTGTAGGACTCCGTTGTTTTGGGCTGAGGCTGGTGAAAAGCCATTGTTGGGTCCAGATGCTCTGGAAGAGATGGAAGTCGCCGTGAAGCTTATTCGTGAAAAGCTTCGTTTAGCTCAGGAGAGGTATGAAAAGAACGCCAATCGGCGTAGGTCTGCTTTGGAGTTTTTAGTAGGGGATCATGTATACCTCAAGGTTTCTCCAATGGTTGGTGTGAAGAGATTTGGTAAAAATCGGAAATTGGACCCAAGGTATGTGGGCCCGTTCGAGATTTTGGAGCGGATTGGTGTGTCTGCATATAGATTGGATTTGCCAGCGAACTTCCCTGGTGTTCATAATGTTTTTCATGTTAGCCAATTGCGGAAGTGTGTGCGCAGCAGTGGGCAACTCTTGGATGTTGTGCCCCAGTTGGAGCCCAACCTCTCTTTTGTTGAGGTGCCAGTGCGTATTTTGGATACTCAGGAGCGTGTGCTGCGAAAGAAGTCCATACCGATGGTGAAAGTTCTATGGAAAAATCAGGATTTGGAGACCGCGACTTGGGAGCTAGAGTCAGCCATGAGGAGGGCGTACCCTCACCTATTTCGCTGATTTGATCGGTATGTTTCCCTTTGTAACTTCTGTTTGTTACTTTTCCTTCTTTAGTAGGAGGGTTGTGCGTAAAGTTTCGGGACGAAACTTTCTTTTAGGGGGAGTGACTGTAACGCCCCGTTTTTTTTTTCAGCGATTATTTTTATTCTCGTTTGGCGTTACGATGACGCGTTTCCGTGGCTTGTGCCATTTGTGGAGTATGGTTTAGCTCCTTAGAACGGAGTGCCCTATTCTGTAGCCTGTTGGCAAGATCTCCTTTCATACCATACCACCAGGCAATTTGCCTTAAGTCACGGTACATCTTCGTAGATCCTGGATGGTAGGCAACGCTAGAACAATGAGCCTCACTGCAAATCATACCTCTAATGTCCCCAACAGCGGGAACGCAAAACCTGCCGCGGTACTTCAAAGTACCCGCATCATCAATAGCAAAATTTGGCAACTCTCCCTTCTCTGTCCTGATAAAAAGGTGCAACAGATCCGGATCGTCCTTCTGATGCTGTCTAGTCAAAGAAATCCAGGACGGCTCTGCCACTGACAAACTACTCTGCAAACCACAGCATCCCACTGAAATATCTATAAGGAGGAACTCCTCAACTAACCGATCGGCGGAGAGGTTAAAGATCTTTCCCGTCTTTCGGCTCAAGGCGTCGGCCACCACATTGGCCTTGCCCGGATGATACTGGATTTCTACGTCATAATCCGCCACATACTCAAGCCACCGCCGCTGACGCAGATTCAATTCCTTCTGCGTGAACACGTACTTCAGGCTCTTATGGTCAGTAAAAATCTTGTACTGAGCCCCATAAAGTAAGTGCCTCCACAACTTCAACGCATAGATAACCACTGCAAACTCAAGGTCATGCGTAGGATAATTCTTCTCATGAGTCTTCAGCTGCCTTGACCCATAAGCGATTACTTTTCTATCCTGCATTAATACGCATCCCAGTCCTATATGTGAAGCATCCACATACACATCATAATCCACGCCCTCAGTAGGAAGGGTTAGAACGGGAGCAGTACACAATGTCCTCTTTAACTCCTGAAAAGCTTCTTCGCACTTCTCGCTCCAAACAAAAGCCACATTCTTCTGAGTCAGCTTGGTCAAAGGTGCGGCTAGAGAAGAGAAACCCTCCACGAATCTCCTGTAATAGCCATCCAACCCTAAGAAACTTCTGATCTCCTTAGGAGTGTTCGGCCTACTCCAATCCATCACTGCTGCAATCTTTTCTGGGTCAACCGAGATCCCATCCTTGTTCACCACGTGGCCTAGAAAAGAAACCTGAGGCAACCAAAATTCGCACTTGCTCAACTTGGCGAATAACTTGTGGTTCCTCAACTCTGATAGGACCAGACGCAAATGCTACTCATGCTCCTCAACACTGCGAGAATAAACCAACACATCATCAATGAAGACCACCACGAACTTGTCTAGGAAATCCTTGAATACCCGATTCATCATGTCCATGAAAGCTGATGGTGCGTTGGTCAAACCGAACGACATCACCAAAAACTCAAAGTGTCCATGCCTCGACCTAAACGCAGTCCGTGGAATATCTGCCTCACGGATCCTGAGCTGATGATAGCCCGAACGAAGATCGATCTTGGAGAAAACCGTGCTACCACGCAACTGGTCAAATAAATCATCGATCCTCGGCAGAGGGTACCTGTTCTTGATAGTGACCTTGTTCAACTCTCTATAGTCGATGCAAAGCCGCATCGACCCATCTTTCTTCTTTACGAACAAAACAGGAGCACCCCAAGGCGACGAACTCTGCCTGATAAAACCTTTAGCCAACAACTCATCTAACTGAATTCGCAACTCCTCTAGCTCATGAGGGGCCATCCGGTACGGCGCCTTAGCAATAGGACGCGTACCCGGCTCCAAATCAATAACAAACTCCACATCCCGCTCAGGAGGGATACCAGGAAGATCATCAGGAAAAACATCGGCGAAACCACGAACAATAGGAATCTCCTCCAAGCGTGGCATGCTAACAACGGTTCCAACCGCCGAGACTAAACAAACACAACAATCAGAAAGAAACAATCTCTGAACACATACTGCCGAGAGAACAGGAGAATCCTGACACGGATCAGCATACACGCTGCCGGGCTGACCGTCGTCCCTGATGAAGTCCAAGCGCTTTCCTTTGCACTGAATGACCGCATCATACCGAGAGAGCCAGTCCATGCCCAAAATGACATCGAAGTCCTCTAGATCAATCATCTTCAGGTCCGCCTTCGCAAGAAAATCCCCCAACAAAACCGGGCAATCCAAAATACCCACATCTGACAACACAGATTCACCAGAGGGAAACTTGATACGGAAGGAATCCCGAACCCGATCTAGAGACAACCGATGACGCTCCACAAATGCTCTAGCCACGAACGAGTGGGTAGCACCGGAGTCAAACAGAACACGCGCCCAGCGGTTATTCACCTTAAATTTCCCTATAGGAGCGCACAAAGCTAAGGAACTAGCACAACAGTACCGCAAATAATCTAGCAACTAAACTACCAGGCTAGAAAGAAAAACAACAAACAACTAACCTGAGATCACCTGGGTCGAAGTCTGAGCCTCCTCGGAAGAAATCACGTTCAGCTTCCCTTTTCCCTTGTCCACACGCTGAGGTGGAGGTAAAGCCTGTAACGGAACTGCAGGAAGAGCTGGCTGAAACAGAGGACACCTCGACTTGATGTGTCCCTTCTGCCCACACTGAAAGCAGACTTTATCCTTGGTCCAACACTGGGCCGCATCATGGCCGGATCGCTTACAAACAGAACAGGAGGCATCTCTCCTAGGAGCACCCTGAATAGCATGAACCTGCTCCTTCTTCAGAGCTGCCACCTTCTTGAAACACCTCTCGACAGGATGGCCTGACCGGCCACAAAAACTGCACACCACCCTGCTCCTCTTTCCCGAAACAGCATCGGGTACCAGGGGTTTCTTCTCCTCTACCAACTTCCTCTTATCCTTCTTCAACTGCTGGCCTCTACTCTTCGCCGTCTCAATGGCCTCAACCTTAAAAGCAGCCTCTACAACTCCAGCATAAGTCACCGACCCATAACCCACAAGTCGGAGGATCGAAACCTCCCTCTGATACCAACTGTCACAACCCGCATTTTCTCCGAATTAAGAATTATCAGAGTAAGAGAAAACACGCGTCGTGATGCCACGTCAAGCAGGGGATAACTGCTGACGCTCAGGCAAAACCAACTACCAACTTAATGAAAGAAAATCATGTGATTAATGATTAGAAAATCAGTTATAATTAGAGTCCGTATCCCTCGGCTCAGTGGATCACCTAGTCCACAAAAGAAAAACTATATTTATACGCTGCGGAAAAATACTTTATTTAGTTTTGGCATCCAAAGGAGCACATAAGGGTCCCAAGAGAACCACTCATGCTATGCAAGACCCTACATTTAATTTATATAATATATAAGAAAACGGTCTTTATACGTGATTTGGAAAATAGTGATTACGCTTTATAAAACATGCTGATCATGAGCTTTATTTATAATAACAATTATAGTTTAAAAATAACTAGCAACCTAGCATAAAACCTTCTCAGAGCAAGTAGACTATCTCCAGAAAATGGTAGCAGCAATAGTATATATATCTAGTACAAGGTAAAACTACCAGTGGGCGCCAACAACCTGACACGAACCCACTAGCACAAATATATGTCTGTAAGAGAGTACTGAAAACAACCTCACGAACAAGGTAAACAGAACTCCAAGGTCCGGGAGTCCACCAACAACACCACCTCCAACTAGCCACCAGACTGGCTATAGCTCAGAACCTGGGGTATTCCAAAAGAAAACAGAATACCTCAGCAAGCTAAACAAAGAAAAACTGCATGAAAGAGTCAACCAAAGGACAAAGTAACAGAAAAACATGCAGTAGAAAGAGTCACAACTGTCCACAACAGGACCACAAGAAATGCACAACGTGCAAAGCAACAGCAACGACCCAGCCTAGGAACCACATCCTGCAGGGCCTACTAGGCTGCCAAGAGCCAGAATGCTGCAAACTACCAAAGAAGAAACTTCTAACACCCTAAACTGTGGGAAGTGATAGTAGCAAAACAACAACGAGGAACCGGATCGAAGGCAAACGCAGTCCCCCAATCCACCATGTCCAAGTCAAAAGCTCGAGGGTCAACACGTGAAAACACAAGGGACCTTCCATCTGACATGCCCAGCTCGTACCTGGTGCAAGAAAACATGGGTGGCCTTGGCTATATCACACAACTCCACCCCCATAAAGAGCTACAACCACCACTACTAACCACGACCCACGATTCGGCCTCTAGGAAAATAAAGAAAACGGCCGACAAGGAAAACCCAGAAATACAACTGGAAATCCACTCGGAAACGAAAGAAAAGGTAAAGGAAGAGTGTTGAAATAAACCAACACGACTAGGCGTTGAGTGAAACCCACTCAGTGCCTACCTAAACTTTGGCGTTGAGTGAGCTAGCCTCACTCGCCGCCAAAATAATACCACTACCCACAAGCCCACTAAAGAATACGGAGCTCGACGACAGTCGAACGACCAAGGCAGAAGATCCAGAACTCGAGTAGTTGCCTGCCACTTGAGTATCTAAACTCCCGCACTCGAAACCAGCTAAATTCACCTAGCAAAAGAAAATATACAAAGCGCACGATCAGTGACGCACGATCAGTGGTCGTGCGCACTCATCGGCTAATGATCGTGCGAAGCGAACCTGGAAAACCTGACAGAAAACCTAGCAACTGCGCACGATCAGTGTCGCACGACCACTGGTCGTGCGCACTGTTTGATGAAGACGACATCTTCATTCATGTTGTTGATGATGGTGACGAAGATGGCGTAAAGATGATGACGGCGATGGCGACGGCGATGGCGTTCTCCTACATGTTCGAGATTGATGGCGTAAAGATGATGACGGCGATGGCGACGGCGATGGCGTTCTCCTACATGTTGGAGATTTTGACGGTGACGGCAAAGGCAAATTATTACATAATAAAGACTTTTATTTAGTTATTATGCATGTACTATTTCTTCATGTATTTGTTTAATTTTTGATTATGTTTTATTTTCATTTGGGCTGCAAATAGCCATAGCTTGTAATAGGCCTATATATAGGCATGAACTTTTCATTGTTGGAGAATTGATGAAGAATGAAAAATTGAAACCAAAATTCAAGATTGAATTTCCCCCTCTTTTCCTCTTCCCCCTTAGGAAATTTTCGGCCCTCCTCCTCTTGCTCCCTCTCTTGGCCGCCGGCCACATCCCCTCCCCTTCTCTATCTCGGCTCCCTCTCCTCCTCCTCCCTCTTCCAAAGAAAACCAACCAGCCCCTCCCTCTTCACCCCAAAACCCGAGCCCCTTCCTACTTCTCCAAGGTCTCTCGGCCATCCATTAAGGATCCCTTTCCCCCTTTGTTTTGTGAAGAAATCGGCCAAGGCAAGTTTGCCTCCTTGTGGAATCCTAACACCGGCGTGAAACGAACAAAGCGGACAAAATTTCTCTCCGATCGGCGAAACTCCGGCGGAGCCGTGGAAGAATAAATCCAAGAGAAGTGAACCGGAATCATTCATTCCGGTTGGGGTAACGAGAACTACTACCGCTTGTGTGATCCATTATTTTTTAGATAATTTTATTTGGTGGAATTTCCGTGCGTTATTTTTGGAATCGTTATTCGTCGTGGTTTAATTTTCATATAGCTTAAGTTGTTATTTCAAGAGTGTTTAATTCTCCGAAAGGTTTGGCGAACCTCGTCTTTCGTTTTGTTGGGGGAGATCTACCAATTCCGAATCGAACTTTTCGGTAGATCTCTTTTGGTACAACCATCGCTCGTTCGGACCGGGTGGGTCCTTTTAGCTTGAGAGAACGACGACCTATAGTCGTTTGTTCGATCTTAAAAGGGCGTGGCTACCGTACGTTAGTAATAGTTGATAACGTTGTTCATGAGTGTGCTGCGTTTAATTATTGTGTGAGCGTAATAGTGGAAATAGAGAGGCGTACATATAATCCCCTTAGCCGTTATAGTGACAAACATGGTGGCCTACATCAATTTGGTATCAGAGGGAGGTTATTGTCGATTTCCTAATCGGCACCATCCTTCTATCTTTAGGTAGGCTAATTTAGTAGGCTAATTAATTAGAAAATATAAATTATCTTGAAATGCAATGAAGTTCCCAATATAACTCTCCAAAATTTCAAATTTTGAAATTTCAAATTTTCAAATTTCAAATCTCAAATTTCCAACTTCGAAATTTCAAATTTCAAATTACAAAATTCAAAATTCAAAATTCAAGTTTCGAATTTCGAATTTCAAATTTCAAAATTCAAAATTCAAAATTCAAAATTCAAAATTCGAATTTTGAATTTCGAATTTCGAATTTCAAAATTCAAAATCTAAATTTCAAATTTCAAAATTTCAAATTTCAATTTCGAATTTCAAAATTCAAAGTTCAAAACTTTTAAGTTTCATGAAAACTAGTTTTTCTACATATTGGTCTGCAAATAGCGGCATTAAAATGTCAACTTTTCTCAAAATATAAAATTTAAAATTTCTGGAATTTCTCCCTCTAATTATTAGTAAGAAAACCAAAAAAAATATATATTTTTATTAAGTACTTATTTTTATTAATTAATTTGAAAATTTAGTATTTGGTGTGCTAATAGCGGTCTAGATTCTTACTTTCTAAATAAAAAAATTCCAGCAAAATTTTTTAATGTTCATCCTATTTTTCCAGCAAAAACCCTATCCTATAATCTTTACAACCTTAGAGGTTTAGCGGGAACAAATCAATCTTTAAAAAATAAATAGACCCAGGCTTTTTCTTTTCTTTTCATGTGCACCGGTTCTGGTTGAGATTTCTCTCCGGTTCCCCCGGAAATGGCCCATGACTTCAACGTCACCCGAGGAAAATCATTTATGACGGGTTATCGGAGTCCTCCTTCCCCACCTTCCTCGATTGGTGCATTTCGCAAGGAGATGAACCGCAAATTTGACAACCTTGAGGATTTATTAGCCCAACTTAGTGGTCAGTTTCCGACGTCTCCTCTTGAGGCCCCTAGACAACACCACCAGTGTGATGGTAATTCTAAGTCAACTAGGATCGTATCAGCCCCCTACAATGGGTTGGGAGGTCCCTATGCCTTCCTTAGTTGGGTTGTTGAGTTGGAGAGTTACTTCGAGCGTGCACGTGTGCCAGACCACTCCCAGGCTTGCGTTGCGAGTATATAATTAACTGGTCTAGCCTGGCGTTTTTGGAACAGCGCCAAGAGACGTTATGCACCTGATGCCAGTTGGACTATCATGAAAAGTCTTCTCACCCAACAGTACGCTCCTGCGGAATTGTTGGATGTAGTGACACCTTTACGGCGGGGCACTAGTCCCTTTCCTGTTTATGAGAGTGTTCCTATCAGCGTGACTGAATCTAATCTTGTGACTACGAGTATGCCCGTCACTGAGGACGGTGCTGTAAATGTTGACAACATGAGTGACGATGAGGAGATTGGTTACCCCAGTGACCTGGATGACGATTTCTCCTCTGAGGAATTATCTCTGCTTCCCCTCGTCGAGGTTTCTGAGAATGATACTGATTCTGATTTGGGCGAAGTACCTTTTGAGTTGATAAAATCACCCTATGACGAATGCTTCTCTGATTGTGAGTTAGGTGAAGACGAGCCAAATGAGTTCACTGTGAGGGAGAATCCTGTGTTTGAATTATCCTATGATTTTGATGACTTGCACCCGGAGGATTACACTTGGACGAAAAATCCATATTTTGACTTTCGGCATGATTTAGCCCCTCCTCTGGAGTCTATTGTTGCGCCCATTCATGAGAATTGTACGGCTACTAATATAGTGATTTATGAGTCGGAAGAGTTACCTTATGGTGAGAGCTTACCCGTTCGTGATTTACGCGATGATACATTAGGACACGAACTGGTTATCTTTAGCCCAAGACATATTGTAGAGCCACCTTCTGAGGTTTTTACCGCTACTGCTGACGTGACCGATGTGTTTGGAGGAATACCAATCGAGAGAGTTATTGTTTTAGAGGATGATATTGAGGTCAACCCGGGTGAGCGTCCCATGATGCAAACTCCGTGGCATGAATTTAATTGCATTATTAACTCTCCCCTCGTATTAGTTTTACCGGCTATCCCCACCATTTTGTTGACCCGACCTACAGATCCGTTTGGATATGAGATTATTTTGCCTGTTTGGAGTCAATTTGTTTTATCTTCCACGATGGATCCTCCTTGGGACATGTCACATAGTGTGAAGATAGATTTTGTATGTGGTCATGATGAAAGTCTCATAAATTCGGTACCCTTTCGGCTTCCTAGGATTGACCAAATTTTCGAGAATCCATTAATGATGTGGTCATCGTTTGTCCCATCGGATTGCATTCAGTTAGTACCACCTGATTTAATTCGACTACTATCACCGGATCTAGTCCCGTTTTTGCCACCTGTTCGCATTATGTTGGTGCCACCTGATCCCGTTAGGATGATGCCTCCTGATGTAGTTCCTCTGGTGCCACCAGAGTTATTTCCATTGGCACCGCCATATTTAGTTCCGATGTCGACACTACGTGTAGTTCCCCTAGCACCACCCTATTACTTTATGTTGATGCCATTATGTTTAGTTCCTGTGGTTCCTACTTATTTATTTCCTTGGGTTTCTACTTATGTAGTTTCGTTATTGCTATGCTTTATGTTACGCCTATATGCACTTATAGTTGCCTCTCACATGTCCTTATTACATGAGCACCGTAAGGAAGCGCTAGTCACGCACATGTCATCTTATTATGCTATTGCTAACTTACATAAGAGAGAATTTCCCTATAAAGTTCTCGGTTTACTTTTGGTGCGTCTCGCCCCTAAACGGATGCCTACGGGCACTATAGAAACGTTGACGATTTGGCGAGTTAGAACTTTTCGGATTTTTAATCAAATTGGAAAAACAAAATATCTATTGAGATTAACCATTGAATGGGGTAATTCCCATAGTTTAAATGTTTCCAATTTCACGCATTATGTTTTTCCACCATTTAGAATATCTAACTCTACGTTTGGTGCCACTAAATTTGCAATTGGGTCGGGGGGTGAGTTGGTTCTTGGATCATTCTCTCCATTGGTCTCCAACGGAGGTACGTTGATGGTTGAAGCAGAAATTTGTCTTCTTTATTTGCCTAATGCGTTTTCCAAGTTCCACAGGACAAATTTTTGGCTAGACAGGTTCATTGATGGTGCTTGGCTCTCCTCTCCAAGCGGTGGTATGCAGTGTTCCGTAATGCGATGGTATGATCGTCCGGTATCCGGTGGCTCTTGGACTCCGGACTCGACAAAGGTTCTTTGGGATGATGCTCTTCGGCGCCAGTACCTCCATGCCAACTCATCGGTGATGAGTTCATTGAAGCGGGGGAGGATTGATGAAGACGACATCTTCATTCATGTTGTTGATGATGGTGACGAAGATGGCGTAAAGATGATGACGGCGATGGCGACGGCGATGACGTTCTCCTACATGTTCGAGATTGATGGCGTAAAGATGATGACGGCGATGGCGACGGCGATGGCGTTCTCCTACATGTTAGAGATTTTGACGGTGACGGCAAAGGCAAATTATTACATAATAAAGACTTTTATTTAGTTATTATGCATGTACTATTTCTTCATGTATTTGTTTAATTTTTGATTATGTTTTATTTTCATTTGGGCTGCAAATAGCCATAGCTTGTAATAGGCCTATATATAGGCATGAACTTTTCATTGTTGGAGAATTGATGAAGAATGAAAAATTGAAACCAAAATTCAAGATTGAATTTCCCCCTCTTTTCCTCTTCCCCCTTAGGAAATTTTCGGCCCTCCTCCTCTTGCTCCCTCTCTTGGCCGCCGGCCACATCCCCTCCCCTTCTCTATCTCGGCTCCCTCTCCTCCTCCTCCCTCTTCCAAAGAAAACCAACCAGCCCCTCCCTCTTCACCCCAAAACCCGAGCCCCTTCCTACTTCTCCAAGGTCTCTCGGCCATCCATTAAGGATCCCTTTCCCCCTTTGTTTTGTGAAGAAATCGGCCAAGGCAAGTTTGCCTCCTTGTGGAATCCTAACACCGGCGTGAAGCGAACAAAGCGGACAAAATTTCTCTCCGATCGGCGAAACTCCGGCGGAGCCGTGGAAGAATAAATCCAAGAGAAGTGAACCGGAATCATTCATTCCGGTTGGGGTAACGAGAACTACTACCGCTTGTGTGATCCATTATTTTTTAGATAATTTTATTTGGTGGAATTTCCGTGCGTTATTTTTGGAATCGTTATTCGTCGTGGTTTAATTTTCATATAGCTTAAGTTGTTATTTCAAGAGTGTTTAATTCTCCGAAAGGTTTGGCGAACCTCGTCTTTCGTTTTGTTGGGGGAGATCTACCAATTCCGAATCGAACTTTTCGGTAGATCTCTTTTGGTACAACCATCGCTCGTTCGGACCGGGTGGGTCCTTTTAGCTTGAGAGAACGACGACCTATAGTCGTTTGTTCGATCTTAAAACGGCGTGGCTACCGTACGTTAGTAATAGTTGATAACGTTGTTCGTGAGTGTGCTGCGTTTAATTATTGTGTGAGCGTAATAGTGGAAATAGAGAGGCGTACGTATAATCCCCTTAGTCGTTATAGTGACAAACATGGTGGCCTACATCACTGTTGCCAGCGCTCGTGCGATTTTTCGAGACAGAACTTTGGAAACTGAAAGACAGCTGCGCACGAGCAGAGGCACACGACCAGTGGTCGTGCGCCCTAACGGTTGATGACCGTGCGCGGCTAACCTATACCGTTTGGAATTTCCCGAACGACACCGGAACGCGCACACGACTCACGCCACTACAGTAGCAGCAGACAACTATCAACGTCGCGCACCACTACCATACGAACTATGCCAAATCATTCGAGTAATACCTTAACGAAAATTCGGCAACCACACCCCCCCTCCTAACTCTCCCTCTCGGCTACACCCGAACCAGAGCAATAATCAAAATAAAGGAAAACAATGGCTCCACGCCGACAATTTGGATTCTAATCATCACAAAATAGGGGGGGTTTCAGTAGGAAGAACTAAGCCCTATAGTTAGCAAGAAAATGAGAACAACAAGGCCTCTAACCTGGGCTAACCGGGATTTCAATTTCAGCAAGTAAAATCGAAAAGAAAACTTGGCAAGGGCAAGAATACCACTTGCCTCAAATCTCAGTGAAGCTTTGGACTGCTTTCCTCCTCTTCGCACGGATCAAAACGGCCGCAACACCTAAAACGAACACTCGGCCATTAATGGCGGAAAGCTCCAAAACCGAAAATTCCAATCCTCCCAAAACTCCACGAAAATCGAATTTCTTACCGTAGGAATGAAGGTCTTGACGAGAGCAATCCGAATCCACTCTCGGAATCGAATTCCGTCCACAAACGCTCCGGGAATCGGCGTCCGAAGGGAAGGGGTAGTCCGGCGGTTTTCTTTCTCTCGTACAGGCGGCGGTTTCCAAACGGGGAAGAATATGAGCGGCTCTTTCATACTATATATATATATATATATAATTATATAATTATATAATTAATTACAAAATTACATAAAGCACCAAATCGACGCGAAAACCGAACTACCTCGGAATTCGACGAAATTCGCACCGTAGCTAAATACCCACGCTACGAACACAACGGCGAAGTCGAAATTAATTTTTGATGAACAGAACTCGAGTTATACCCAAATAAAGCCAAACACCAACATCCCCCCGAGAGGCCACACCGGGTCACCCAAAACGACTCGGCTTGCTAGGGAGATCTTGCCAACAGGCTACAGAATAGGGCACTCAGTTCTATGGAGCTAAACCACACTCCACAAATGGCACAAGCCACGGAAACGCGTCATCGTAACGCCAAACGAGAATAAAAATAATCGCTGAAAAAAAACGGGCCGTTACAGCTGCCCTCGAAGGCTAGTTTTATTTACTCTTGTTCATGTGTGGTCGGCCTGCACACCGATGTTTGTATACCACACTTTTGTTAAGAGAAACTTGTAAGGCCATATGGCCATGTACCTTGTGTATTTGGTTGTATACATTCCTAAATGGTAGTAGTGGAAATTTTTGTTCTTAATGAGTTCAAGTTTTCAAACATTAAGCTTCCGCTAGAATTCTTTGTGTTAGGGTTCGATGGTATTTGATATTATTTAGTAACTTCTCCGCCTGTTTGTGGAATATGGTGTGGGGCCCCGGTTGGACCCTCTATTATATTACACGTGATGGGTAGAGGTATTACAGGTCGAATCTTCAAGAATACCGGGTCTCCTACCTGAAACTCTACCTGACGATGTCGAGCATCGTAATACTTAGCTTGCCAGCTTTGGGCCTCCAACATCCTGTCTCGTATCAATCGCACCTGAGCAACCGTATCCTCGACATACTCCGAGCCCAGTGCCTTACGATCCTCATCCTGGATACAAGAAAAAGGAGTCTTGCATCTCTTCCCGTATAAAGCCTAATAAGGGGCCATGTAAATGTTGGACTTGTGGCTGTTTTTGTTCGAGAACTCGATCAATGTAGCTGCCTCTCCCATAGCTCCACACGGTCCAGTATGCAAAGATGCATTAAATCCTCCAAGGTCCGATTGGTGCGCTCTGTCTGTCCATCCGTCTGAGAGTGGAAGACGGTACTAAAAGTCAGCCGTGACCTCAAATAAGCCTGAACAACCCTCCATCACTTAGACGTGAATCATCCATCACGATCAGACAATATCATCCTCGGGACTCCATGATATCGAATGAACTTCTCCACAAACTTTCGCACAAAGTCACCCACCGGAGAGTCCTTCCTGATCGGTAGAAACTTAGCCACCTTCGTCAATCGGTCGACGATTACCCATATCGAGTCATTCCCTGTACGTGACCGAGGAATTCCATGTATGAAGTCCATGGTGATGTCATAAACTTCCACTCCGGCACCGGAAGTGGCTACAGTAATCCGGCCGGGTTCCTACACTCTGCTTTCAACAACTGACAATCCTCGTAGTGGGCCATGAATTAGGTGATATCCCTCTTCATGCCCGGCCAGTACATTTTCCTCTTTAAGTCGGTCGTCATCTTGGTGATGCTTGGGTGCACCGATTACTTGCTATATTGAGCATCAGTCATGATGTCCTCCCGAATTCTGCCCCCAGCTCGTATGTATACTATGCCTCTGAAGCATAGCAGCCCGTCTCTCATTGTATATTCCCCAGCCATGCCTGCCTCCAAGGTCCTGAATACTGGCTCCAGCTTGTCATCCCTTTTTTTATCAGCTCTGATACGATCCTGAATGTCGTCGGTGGCAACCAACGATGATAGGTACTCCCGGTATAGCTCTGGGTTATCCTCGGACACTAGGGATATCTGTATCTTCTCTAACATCTGCACCAACTCCATTGCCATCAGCTGAGGTCATGCTCCTGATGTAGTAGCCTTCCGGCTCAGCGCGTCTGCCACCACGTTCGTCTTCCATGGGTGATAATGTATCATGTACTTATAATCAGATAGGAACTTCACCCATCGTCTCTGGTGAACATTCAACTCCTTCTGTGTATCAACATATTTTAGATTCTTATGATCCGAAAATATGTTGCAGTGCACACCATAGAGGTAATGTCGCCAAATCTTCATAGTGAAAACTACCGCTCCCATCTCCAAGTCATGAACAAGGTAGTTATACTCATGCTTCTTCAGCTGCCGTGATGCGTATTCTATCACATGACCATGTTGCATCAATACAGAACCCATCCCTTGAAAAGACGCATCATCATACACCTGGAATCCATCCTTCCCAGATGGAAGGGCAAGGATAGGGGCCGATGTAAGCCGGTTCTTCAACTCCTGGAAGGCCTCCTCACACTGTGGCGTCTAAACGAATAGAGTGTCTGTCTTTGTCAAAGAAGTCAGTGGGAGGGCTATCTGAGAAAATACCTGCACAAACTTCCGATAGTATCCGACCAATCCCACAAAACTTCGGACATCCATGGCCGTCTTCAACTGAGGCAAACCTCGCACTGCCTGAATCTTTGTGGGGTCCACTGCAAGTCCCTCTTCACTGATATTATGGCCTAAAAAGGCCACCTCTGTCAGCCAAAACTGGCACTTATTAAACTTGGCATATAACTGGAGCTCCCTGAGCTTCTCTAGAGTCAAGACCAGATCCTGTGTATTCTCCTCCTTTGTCCTTGAATAGATGAGGATGTCATCTATGAATACTATGAAAAACCAGTGGAGGTACAGATCGAACACCCGGTTCATCAAGCTCATAAAAGCTGAAGGCGCATTTGTGAGCCCGAAGGTCATTACGGTACACTCATACAACCCGTATCTACTACTGAAGGCTGTTTTCAGGATATAGTCCTCCTGAATACGCACCTGATAGTAACCTGACCTCAGATCCAACTTTGAGAACAAGTGGGATCCCTCCAACTGGTAAAACAACTCATCAATCCTCAACATAGGGTACGTGTTCCGGATCGTCAGCATATTCAGAGCCCTGTAATCGATGCATAATCGGAGCATCCAATCCATCTACTTGACGAACAACACCGGAGCTCCCCTTGGTGAAGAGCTTGTTCGGAAAAATTCGGCTTCCAATAGCTCCTACAGCTGGCCTTGAAACTCCACCAACTCCTTCGGGACCATCCGGTAAGGAGCTCTTGATGCCGGCTTAGCCACCGATACGAGCTGTATCTAGAAGTCCTTTTCCCGATGCAGGGGTAGCCCTGATAGCTTCTCTGGAAACACGTCAGCAAAATCCCATACCACCGGGATACTAGGGATTGAATCCTTGGCCTCGGCCATCACAAACAGTACTTGATATACCTCGTCTCCCTGCAGATGGGCCTTGATGGCCTGTACAGATGATAACAAGAGAGGGGTGGTAGGTATAATACCTTCTATGACGACATAGGAATCCCCATGCCTCAAGGTGATCCACTTTGACCGACAGTCGATCTGGGCATGGTTCCAATGCAACCATGTCATGCAAGGAATCAAATCGAAGGCTGGCATACTTATGATCATCGCTGGTGCTTCAGATTCCTTTCCGCCGATCTCCCCCTCCATGTTGTATTGGGCAGAGGTGAATAGCTCTGATCCATCGGGTAGACGCACCATCATAGTCATGCCTGTGAATCGATCCACACCTTCTTGTCCTTCCACGATGTCTTCCGACACAAATCAGTGTGAAGCACCTGTATCGAATAGCATATAAGCGGGCTTTCCGCCGATGAAGACTATGCCTGGGGTAGTTAAATATCTTAGAAATCTAGTTATTGTTTTCCTTCCTAGTTCTAACAATTCTATATCCATGAGTCTAGCTTTTTAGGAAAGAAAAGAACTTTAAACTTTAAAAATACAGGCGTACCTGTTATCACTTGCACTGGGTTCCGAGGTTGAGCTAGATCCAAGCCATACACTTGCTCTCTATCCTGTCGTGAGTCTCTACCCTTGAATCCACGTCCACGGCAGTTTCCTCGACCTCCAAACTGCTAAGCGGGCAGGGCAACTTGTGTTGCTGGTAGGGGTGCCCCCTCATGGGGAATTTTCCCCGGATATGCTGTAAGACCCCATTTTATTTTTCTTGTTAAACCACCGAGGTCTTAGGCCCAGAACCGCCGCATTGTGGTGACACCTTCACGCATGGGAAGGTCGCCACTACAAAACGCCGATCCTGCAGGCCAAATTGATCACAAAAATTATGGTTCATGCCTGGTACATAAATATCCTCACTACATATCACTCAGCGCGGAAGAAAAAGCTAAACATCTACTAATAACCGGGACTCACAGTCCCAGCTATCTAAACTTCGGTGCTAGACTGTCCCATCTCATAGCGTGCCGACCTCTGGGGCTGTTCCTCCATGATGGGCTCCACGGTCCCCTAAAATGATGTGGTTCGAAAACTGTTAGTCTAAAAGTATCATCTCCCACCCCTTCCCCCATGGCTCCTAGGTACCGAGCGGGGAGGAGGAAAGGAGAGGTAATGAAGGTGGAGAATAACAAGTAATAGGTGACGCCAGAACTAATCTAGCAGTTCTAAGATTAAATGTGATAGTAATGAAAGTATGAATGACTGAATATATAATATGTAACCTTAAATTATATGAAAATCACATATGCTAAGAGATCTTCTCCAAGACTCCTATCATATAAAAAGTTCCATACCAATTTATACGATAGGGTATTGGTTTTCTAGCAGGCATGTATATATCTACAGAGTAAAAACCTTAACTTATAAGCACGCTCACACGAGCTTATAAACCAAGGGGTCGTTTTGCAGGGCCTATTGTATAAAGCGTCCCATACCACTCTATACAATAGGTGTCAGGGGTTATATGCTATGATGATGCTATGACATGCAAATATGCTATGATGTGATCATGCAAGTGCAACTGACCCACTCGACTCTGTGTACACAGACCTTTAGTTCCCCCTTTTTGGAGCCTAACCTCCCAGGATACCCCCGTTGTGGAAAACAGAAGCAGCGGGTTGGGCCTCACCCACCTCTAAATTGGTAATTGCACTACCAGTCTGACCTATCGTACGCCTCAACGTTTGTGCACTAAGCGGAGCTCCTACGTACTGTTGCCGACGGATGCACCGGACTTAATTTGGCAAAGTGCAAAACCACACTTGATGAGTCGACGTATTTGCGTCGGTGCATTGGCCCTCCAATACCGAAGACCCACCACCTTATACTTTATGCACATGCAACCTTAGGTATCAGCTACCGAGCCAAAGCTCCCCGGACCATCCCGTCTGTCACAATCAACAACCGAGCCTAAGCTCCCGGGTCAACCTGCCCATCATCAAAACCACCAAGCCTACTGCCCGTGTGACCCAAACTAATATCCCGAGGAATCGAGGTGAGTGAAAATGAATCCCTAGTTATACTAGTTACTCTTGCAGTTTATTTTTCCTACAGTTTAGGTTAGCCCAGGACTGCCCCTAGCTTACCCCGTGAAGGGCTCTCAAAGGACACTAGGAACTACGATGGGCTGAAGCCCAAAGATCCCTTTCACAAGGCACTTATTATTATTTGTTAATACCCGATTCTTGATACCTTTAGTATTACACTAGTTCTAACCCTAAAGTGTTTTGACCTTCTCTCTCCCTTCACAGGATAGATGATCTTTCGTCGATCCTGAGTACCACCTAAACTTAAACAACTCTACTACCTACTGTAATGCCCCAAGTTTTCCAGTGATTGTTTAATATTTTTTTGGCATTATTTTGACGCATTTTTGGCCTTTGATGTTGTTAGAGCGTGGTCTTAGCTCTTTAGGTTCTCTGAGTGGCTTATGTTGTATCCTATTGCAAGATTCCCTAGTGAGCCGGAGTCTGTTTTGGTGACTCGGTGGAGCCTCTTCGGGAATGCTTGTGTTTTGTCTTCGGGAGGTATTAGCCCGAGTTTTGTTCGTCGAATGTTGATTTTGACTTCTCCGTTGTTTTTGTAGCATGGGTATTTAGCTACGGTGTGAATTTCGTCGGATTCTGAGGTTGTTCGATTTTCGCATCGTTTTGGCGTTTTATTTTAATTAACTGGTATAAAGTTATATCATGTTAATTGGTGGTGTTGTGTGGCTGATTTTTATTATTATAATAGTAGCTTAGTGATAATATAATACTTATAATAGTGGTTGTTGTGGCTGTTATTATAATAATATTATAATAGATTTTATAAATAACATTCTTTTTTTTAGAAACCCTATTCCTCTTCCCCAAACCCGACGGCTAGCTTCCAGCAGAAGGAGCTTTTGCGACGGAAAACCTTGAACTTCTGGGCTCCGATTTCTTGATAGTTAGTTCCTGGATTTCTCGTTTGAAGGCAGATCTGGACTGCTATTGCCCGGATCTACCTCCCTTGGGTAAGTATTTAAAATTCTAGGTTGGTCTTTGTAGTTAGTGTTTTGCGGGTTGATTGTCTTCCTTCTAAAACTTAAAATTTTATGGCTAGGTGTTTTTGCTACCAGATCCGAGAGAAGGAGAGGAGCTGGCCGAGTTTTTTTCTGACATTGAGGCAAGTGGTCCTTTTCCCATCCTTGCCAAGTAGTTTCTTATTTCCTTGTAGAATTTACTGCCATAGATCTTGGGTGTGGTTTAGGTTTTGGCAAGTTTTGGCTTGCTGTAGGTAGAAAATATCTGGTTGGGTTGGTTTTGGTATGGCTCTTGCTGGATGGATAGGATTAGTTTGTATCTGGATAGTTAGAAATAATAGGTTTTCATTCTAAGGAAATATTTTGATTCTGGGCTAGTGGTTGAGGTCTAGCATGGTCGGTTTGGGTAGAGCAATGTTTCTGCCAGGTCTCTGCCCCTTGACGTCGAGTGTATCTTAGCATAGAAGTTAAGTTTTTAGGCTAAGTGTAGAAGCGTTGAGTGTGTTGTGTACACTCAACGGCTTGCTCTTCGGTCTTGAGGCTAAGTCAGAAAGTGTTGACAACACAATGTCGTCCAGCTAGGCATATTTTTCTAAGTTAGAAAGCGTTGACAGCGTTGAGTGAGTTGAACTCACTCAATGCCATATGGTGTGGCTGTTAGCGTTGAGTGTTATGCTCACTCAACGCCGCCAGCATAGTTGATTTTTATTTTCTAAGTTAAAAGCGTTGACAGCGTTGAGTGAGGTGAGCTCACTCAACGCCATCTGCCTAAATAGTTCTAAGTCAAAAGCATTGAGTGTGGTGAACTCACTCAACGTCGTGGGCTATTTAGCATTGAAAGCGTTGAGTGTGGTGAACTCACTCAACAACGTCATACTTGTTTAGCTTTAAGTAAAAAGCGTTGAGCCGTTTAGCGTTGACAGCGTTGAGTGAGATGAAATCACTCAACGACGTCGTCCAGTGAGGGGTTTGCGGATAAGACTTTTGGCATTGAGTGAGTGGAGCTCACTCAACGCGGCGTCGAGTAAACTCGATGCGGCGTCAAGTAAACTCGATGCCTTCCCTGCTAAGTGTTTGGCGTTGAGTGAGTGGTACTCACTCCACGCGGCGTCAAGTGGACTCGATGCTTTTTTCCTTAGGCTGGTGTTTTCTCCCGAGTCTGTTAGTGTGGGTTTTATTTTGGTTTGGTGATGCTTTCGGCTAGTAGTTTGAATGTCGTATCGTGGATCATTGCATGTGGTTGTTTGTGTCTCTGAGAGGGGCCGCTTTAGGTATGTTAGACTCTGTGGCCGCCACCATGTTGCCTTTGAGAAAGGGCAGGTCTCTATAAGAGGTTGTTTTGGTGCGTCGGACCCGCGGCTGCCACCCGCATATCCTTAAGACAAGTGGATATGGTGGCTCAGTTTGGGACTGATTTTGTCACCGACATAGATCTGGAGTTTTACTAGTGCGGGTGATCCATGGGTGTATGGCAGTTGGTCCCTTCTCTCCTTTTTTGTTTGACATATGTTGGCTTTCCTTTTTCTTCTGCAGGTTTGAGCGAAGCTTGGAAAATTTTAGCACTTGGTGCAATTCTCTTATTTTAATGATAAGTATTATACTTACTCGCAGTTTCATTTGAATTCTTTGGCTGAGGTTGTCAGCATTACTCTTGCATGGTTTGGTAACCCTTTTTGTTTTGTAATTGATTACCATCTAATGTTCCTTTGCCACTTGCATTTTTAATTCTTTACTGAGGTGTTCTTTCTTTAAATGCCTCATGTTCAGGGCAGTAGCTGGTTTTGCGGCTAAGTTGGCCTAGCTGTGGCCGTGGTGATACTGAGGTTTCCCTCATTCTAGTGAGGTAGTTTTTTTGTTGCTTTTGTTAGTACAGACATACATACTCTCCAGCGAGTTCGTGTGAGGTTGTTGACACCCGCTGGTGGTTTTCTTTTGTGATACTAAGTACTGTGCTTAAACTACTAGTTTACCTATTTTGGAGGTTATTTTTCTTGCTCTCTGGGAATGTTTTTTGCTAGGTTCAATGTTAGATATTTTAACTTATAAAACCCCTACCGCTATTACTTCATACATAGCATATTTTTAAAACTAAAATGCTATCTTCTAACTAACGTAAAGACTATCTTCATACTATACTAAATTTAGAGTCTTGCATATCATGAGTTGTCCTTCAGGGACGTTTATGCTCATGTAGGATGTCAAATCATCTGAATCGAAGTATTTTTCCGCAGCATATAAATATATTTTACTCGTGGACTAGTTGATCCACTGTACCGAGGGATACGGCTATCTAACTTAACTGGATTTCATTCATAATAACTTATGATTTTCTTTTAAACTGTAGAGTTTGGAGTCTTGCCTGAGCGTCTGCAGTTATCCCCTACACGAAATGGCATCGCAACATGGTGAGCGCCGCAGAAGAGATACCGACTGTGGGTGGTTCGATGATGGTCTGATTCCGCGAGTTAGAAGATCGAGTTTTCTAATGAGAGGAGGCAAGTGCACCTATCGCGTAGTACTCGGTATTCGGGAGAATACTGAGGTCGTATTGTTCTCGTGTACGCGTTGATTATATTAACTCTTCCAGGAACACTATTATTTTACTAACAGTAAGGTGGGTTTTTTTACTAAGAATAAAAAGTGAAAGAAAGCAGGAAATTTTCTAAGCTAGTTCGATGACGGGTTAACGTTCGGCATCGAATCGAATTAAGACTAAAATAATTCTTAATAATTATTGAACTTAATTTTTAAATTAATAAAAGGCACTTGGCCGTGGAGGTTCCTAAAATATGAGCACACCTATCTCTAGGTATTATCGCTCACCTGAACATTAAGACTATTCGACCGATCGTTAGACCGATGAAGGATTCCTCTTAATGCCCGCTTTACGCTAAGAACCCCGCTATTGGGTGGGGAACCAAATCCGGTAGAAATATGCTCGTCCTCTTTTGAGGGTATCTACGCAATTCTATTTAACCAAGGGGGATCGGTCCATACGTGCGGCCTCTCGGCGTTGCGTATGGATAACAGAAATAGAGCCCACAAATCGATTATGTGGTCCTACACGTCGTTGACCTGGGGCAAACCTTAAGTCCTTAAATTAAAATTAAAATAAGTTCTTTAATTATTTCAAATCATTTTATATGTCCCAATGCTCTTTGATGCCGAAGGCTAGAAGAGATTAGCCACTCATCGGTATGGGGAAGGCTTTATGGTTTTTAGTTGAGCGTGAGTTGAAATTAAGAACTAAACATTTATAAGAGAAAACATAGAAAAACAAGACGTTTAGATAAATTGAAGAAAGAAAGCAAATTGATGCAGGCACTCACGTACACTTCAAAACCATAAAGAAAGTAAATAAAGCGAGTCCTACTCGAACGAGTAGGCGGAAATAAATGCAAGTGCAAGTCCTACTCAAAACTGAGTAGGCGGTAAATGAAAGCACGCCATTTACTCTTAACAAGTAGGCGGAAATAAATGCAAGTACAAGTCCTACTCAAAACTGAGTAGGCGGTAAATGAAAGCACGCCATTGACTCTTAACGAGTAAGCGGAAATAAATGCACACACGCACGCACTCTACATAATTGAAGAAAGCGATAAAAGAAAGCAGTAAGAAAGCTGAAAATTGCAAGTCCTATCCAAACGAGTAGGACTGAAGAAAGCAGTAAATGCGAATCCCGGCTCAAGCGAGTGGGCGGGGGTAAATTAACCTCATACACGCACGCACTCTATGGAAATGAAAACACAAAATGAAAGTTACCTAAAAATTAAAATTACAACTTTTCTATGGTTATAATTTGCCAAAAACAATTAAAAAGATGAAATAAAAATTAAAGAAGCAAAAATATTTTGAAAACTAATGTTAAAACAAAGTTGGTAGAAAATCAAAATAATTATATTTTCATTCTTAGAGTTTTACAAAATTGATGAAAAAGTTGAAATAAAAATAAAAGAACAAAGGGGGTTTTACAATCCTAAAATGAAGCTAAGTAAAAAAAATCAAAAACACTTTAAAACCTCCTTCATAAATCTCATAAGAATGAAATTATAATGATTTTCAAAAGACAAAAAAAAAATAGAAAATTTTAACATTACAACATTTAAATAATTTGAAATAAAGGCTAACAGTAACATTAAATTAAAATAACATAGCACTTTTGCATAATTAATTGAAGAACAAGGATGAACTTGAAAAAAAAAGAGGAGAAAGAGAGTGAGCCACCTGTAACAATTTTCATTCCATGTAAGAGAGAGAGACAGAGTGAAGAAACACATTTTATTTATAAAAAAAACTATTACAACTTAGTACAAAGCTAAAGAAAGAGCTAAAACAAACATAAGAAAAGAGGAGAGAGAAAGTTCTCCTTACAGTGGAATGAAGAATGCCAAGGCAACCCACAAAAAGACAGCAAAATGGCTCAAAAATGTGAACGGGAAAAAGCTTACAGGAGGCTTTTATTTATAAACAAAATTAACATGAACGTGTTTGACTTTGCAATCTTCGGTCATCCGCCAGCAGAACTCATTCTGGAAGGACGGGAAAGGCCACGTATTTATCAGCTGGCAAAATTTGATCTTATCCCTTCGGGTTCGACTATAGAAGAACGGCTGAATTGCCGAGCTCGACGATCTGCTGGTCGACTATCTGGCGGCGGTATTGTGTTCGACTATCCGGCAGCGGTCGACTATCGTCGAGTAGTTCTGTTTGATTGTGGTCGACGATCAGGTCGACTATTTTGAAACGGTCGACTATCTGCTGGATTGACTGGTCGACTATTCGGCAGCGGTCGACGGTCTGGAAGCGGTCGACGATCTGGCAGCGGTCGACGATCTGGAAGCGGTCGACTATCGTCGAGCGGCTGAACTTGTCAGAAAACTATTTTTTTCTGCAAAAAAAAATTAGAAAAACAAAAAAAGTTAAGTTAGAAATAATTTTACAAAAAAGAAACATATTAATTAGTAAAACAAATTAGAAAAGTCAAAAAATAAACAAAAATCACTTTAATAAAATACGAAAATATAGGTATATTTACAACTCATCAAATACCCCCATACTTAAGCTTTTGCTATTCCAGAGCAAAAGTTTGAGGTGAACTTATAAGGAATACTGAAAACTCTAAGTTTTTCTACCGCTAAATTAATTATAAGAGAGATCTAAATAAATATACGGGGTATAAGAGTTAAGTCCTAAAATTATGTAGATGATTTAAACAGGGCAAATGTTTTGGCCAAAAGAATTCTTGATGTAATCAAATAGAAAGCAATAATTGTATTGGTTAGATAAACAAAAATAGCTTGGAGTTATACGAACCTTAGCTTATAGGAGTTTTATTGGAAATAATGCAATTTACGAATTATGCTCTCAAAAAGATTTTTGAATTAATTCTAGAGTCACGAAATTGGCTAAGGGTGGTTGATGTTGGTTTATGAAGATGCTTGGATAATGAGGCGAGGAAATTTTTTATCAAACCTCCATTTTTTTTTGATTTGGAAGTTAAAGGAAAATGAAATCTTATTTTCCTTAACATGAATTTTTTTTCTTCTTTCTTCATAATAAAAATTAACCCAATGTATATGTTGGAGTAATGAATTTTTTTCTCTTACTCCGTAGCATATAATCTTTTAATTTATTGAATGCCTATGTTTACGGGACGAAATCTTGTCCCCATTAACATAAGATCATTTAAGGGGGAAAATTATTTTATCATACCAAGTAGGTTATGATAAGTAAGGGGAGAAAAGGGAACTAGATTTTTAACTAAAAAATTTTTGAGAGCAACCTTTATAAATTGTACGTTCCAATTTTTCAGAAAGCTAAAAGTAAGCATAATTGAATTCTATAGTCATAGTTTTCTAACATAGTACACGTGCTCCTATCTATGAAAAATTAGAAGTAGTGCCTAAAGCGAGTCCCCTATCTTTAACAAAGCATAATAAATTCTTTAAAACTTAACCCCGGCTATTTAGATTTTTCAATTTATAATTAATAAACGAATAGTGGACAAAGAATTGATAAAATTCGCATATAAATAAACTCAAAACTAAATTTTTGGATAGCAAGAAACTTAAGAATGAAAAGTTTGATTTATTTATTTCATAACTTATATATTTTTTTTTTTGAATTTTTTGAAGTTATATCTTTTTTTTTCTCTTTTTTTTTCTTTTCTTTTTTTTCTCTTATTTTTTTTTGAGAAAAGAAAAGCAAAAACACGAAAACACCCCCATACTTAGTTCCAACATTGTGCCCAATGTTGTATGCTAAGTATGAGGAACAATATAGTAGCTATATGTACAAAAAGGAGAAAAAGGGGGGCAGAAAACGTCCCTGGTCCGCACTCGGGGAAGCCCTTTAGAAGCCCTGCATTTATTAGAAAAATAGAAAACGTGATAAATAAAGACGTAAAAAAAGATAAGCGCGGGGTGCCTCCCTGGAGCTCTTTGTTTATAGTCGCGTAGCTTGACTATATTGGCGGGGTTATAAGTTCAGGAGGTATAGGGTTTTGTTATGCTCGATCACAGGGTCGCCCGCTATATAAGACTTTAACCGATGACCGTTCACCTTAAACGAGCCTTTTTCCGGGTGGGAGACGAGTACGGTCCCATATGGAAAAACTTCTTCAACTTTGAAGGGACCGGACCAACGAGATCTAAGTTTACCCGAAAAAAGTCTAAGACGAGAATTGTAAAGAAGGACAAGATCGCCCGGAGAAAAATTTTTGGGGGTTTTAATTTTTCGATCGTGATATAACTTAGAACGCTCCTTATAGAACTTATTGCTCTCGTAAGCGTTCGCACGCCATTCATCGAGCTCGTTTAGTTGCAGTTTTCTATTCCGAGCGGCTAAGTTAGAGTCGAGATTTAAGAGTTTTAGTTCCCAAAGTGCGCGGTGCTCCAATTCTACGGGTAAATGGCACGCCTTGCCATAGATTAATTGAAATGGAGTACAACCGGTAGCGGTTTTGTACGCCGTACGGTACGCCCATAACGCGTCGTCTAGCTTAACGGACCAATCTTTCCTATTAAGTGAAACGGTTTTTTCTAATATTCTCTTTATCTCTCGATTTACTACCTCAACTTGGCCACTTGTTTGCGGGTGGTAGGGTGTGGCAAGTTTGTGCGTGACTCCGTACTTAGCTAACGTCATAGCCATGAGAGCGTTACAGAAATGAGTACCCCTATCACTAACAATTGCGCGAGGAGTGCCGAAATGAGAAAATATTTTTTTAAGAAATGTAACGACGACTAGCGCATCGTTGGTGGGGAGAGCTTGCGCTTCCACCCACCTTGATACGTAGTCGACCGCCACTAAAATATACGAATTTTATAAGAAGGAGTAGGGGGCCTACAAAATCTATGCCCCATAAATCGAAGACTTCGCATTCTAAAAACATATTTTGGGGCATCTCGTCTTGACGAGAGATGTTACCCGACCGCTGACAGCTATCGCATGCGCGCACAAAATTGTGCGCGTCTTTGAAGAGAGTGGGCCAAAAGTAGACCGCCTCCAGCGCCTTCCTAGCGGTCCGGTTGGCTTGATAGTGCCCCCCGGCCGGACCCTCGTGGCAGTGCCGCAATATTTGTGTGCACTCCACTCCTGCGACGCATCTTCGAACCGCTTGGTCCGCGCAGATACGGAAAAGAAACGGGTCATCCCAAAATAAATTTTTCAAGTCAGAAAAGAATTTCTTCTTTTGATTACTTGAAAATTCTTTTGGAAGAACCCGCGCGACTAAGTAGTTTGCAAAATCTGCGAACTAAGGAGAAGATGACGAAGACGAACGAAGGGCGAGAAGGCGTTCCTCGGGGAATCTGTCATTTATTTCAGATTCGACGAGCGCTTCCGCACAAGAATTTTCTAAATGGGAGAGGTGGTCTGCCGCTAGATTCTCCGCGCCCTTCTTATCTCGGATCTCCAAATCAAACTCTTGAAGGAGGAGGACCCATCGAATAAGGCGGGGTTTCACATCGGTTTTGGCTAGTAAATACTTAAGGGCGGAGTGATCGGTGAAAATGATAACTTTAGATAGCGTAAGGTACGAGCGAAACTTATCGAAAGCAAAAATGATGGCTAAGAGCTCCTTTTCCGTCGTTGTGTAATTCACTTGTGCGGAAGTGAGCGTCTTGCTAGCGTAATAAATAGGATGAAAATGTTTTTCTACGCGTTGGCCAAGAACGGCGCCTAAGGCAATATCACTAGCGTCGCACATGATTTCGAACGGAAGGGACCAATTAGGGGCCACTAGAATTGGAGAATTGATAAGCTTTTGTTTTATAAAATTAAAGGCAGACTCGCAGTCGCTACTAAAGACAAAGGTGATTCCTTTTCCAAGAGGAGAGTAAGCGGCTTTGTTATTTTTGAAAAATCTCGAATGAAACGCCTGTAAAAGCCCACGTGGCCTAAGAAACTCCTAATATATTTTATGTTAGTCGGCTGAGGAAGTTTTTCAATGATTTCTACTTTGGCCTTATCGACCTCTATCCCATTAATCGAAATCTTATGGCCGAGGACCAAACCTCCTCGAACCATAAAGTTACACTTTTCCCAATTTAAAACAAGATGCGTGTCCTCGCATCGCTGGAGGACACGATCAAGATTACGAAGAGAATCCGGGAATGAGCATCCGAATACAGAAAAGTCATCCATAAATATTTCCATAATATCTTCTACTAGCTCACCAAAAATTGCTAGCATACATCTTTGGAATGTAGCCGGCGCATTGCAGAGGCCAAATGGCATTCTTCGATTGGCGAAGGTGCCAAAGGGGAAAGTAAAAGTTGTCTTTTCTTGGTCCTCGGGGGAAATGGGGATTTGGAAAAACCCTGATAAACCGTCGAGAAAACAATAAAAAGGATGACCGGAAAGACGCTCGAGAATTTGGTCAAGGAACGGTAGTGGGAAATGGTCCTTGCGGGTGGCATCATTAAGTTTGCGATAATCGATGACCACACGCCAACCCGTAACTGTACGAGTTGGGACGAGCTCATTGTGCTCATTCGCCACTATAGTTAGACCGCCCTTCTTGGGCACGACATGAATGGGACTAACCCATGCACTATCAGAAATGAGATAAATAATCCCCGCATCTAATAATGTAATTATCTCAGCTTTCACGACGTCTTTCATGTTTGGGTTAAGACGCCGCTGTGGCTGAATGGTTTTGCGGCAATTATCCTTTAAGAAAATTTTGTGAGTGCAGAATGAAGGGTTAATCCCCTTGAGGTCAGAAATTTGCCACGCAATTGCATGGCGATGTTTAAGCAAAACCTACAATAAATCGGAGGTCTCCGAATCGCTTAAATACGAAGAAATGATAACAGGGAGTGTATCATTTTTCCCCAAAAAGGCGTATTTAAGGGATTCAGGTAATGGTTTGAGATCTAGGGTGGGCGGTTCTTCTAGCGATGTTTTAGAGCTAATGTCTTTTGAACCAATTGGTTCAAAAGGCATATCGGAAGATGCATCCTCATCGCAATAAAAATTTCCAAGAGAAAAAATATTTTCGCTTAGAAATTCGGACTCGAAAACCGGAGAAGAACAATCTCCAAAAAGAGAATCTAAAGAGTAGCAGAAATCGTCGCTCGGCGACGATTCTTCCATGGAGGGGTTAATAGAAAAAGTAACTTGGTCGTCTCCTACCCGAAGGAGAAGATGACCGTTACTTACATCGATTAGCGCACACGAGGTTGAGAGGAAGGGGCGACCGAGTATTATTGGTACCTGGGCGTCTTCCTCGATGTCTAAGATGACGAAGTCCACCGGGAAGGTGAACTTGTCTACTCGGACAAGGACATCCTCGACTACCCCGATGGGGAACCTAACCGAGCGATCCGCTAGTTGGATGCGCATATTGGTAGGAGCAGGAGTACCCAAACCTAGACGAAGGAAGAGCGAGAACGGCATCAAATTAATGCTCGCGCCTAAGTCTGCTAAGGCGTACTTTACTAACACATTGCCAAAAAGGCACGGGATGGAAAACCGTCCCGGGTCGTTTTGTTTCGAGGGCAACTTATTAGTAAGAGCCGCCGAACAGAAAGCGTTAAGAGAAATATGCGAAATTTCTTCTAGTTTTCGTTTGTTAGAAAGAAGCTCTTTTAAAAATTTTGCATACTTAGGCATTTGCGAGATGGCCTCGCAAAAAGGAACATTAATATGAATTTTTTTAAGTAATAAAATAAATTTTTCGTATTGCGCGTTAACTCGCTCTTTATCTAATTTATACGAGTAGGGCAACGCCTTGGTTAAAATAGTTTTTTCAATTAAAATCGGTAAGGGCTGCGTAGACGAAGGGGGAAGAGGGGTAGGAGGTGAAATTTGTACCTGAGGATCGATCCGTTTTGGATCGACCACCTCCTTACTGCTACGGAGGGTTATAACATTGGCGTTTTCCTTTGGATTGGGCTCCGTGTTCCCCGACAGTGCCCCTAGGGCGCATTCCGACAAAAGCTGCGCCAACTGTCCAACCTGAATTTCTAAATTCTTTAGCGATCTGGTGATGTTCCGGATATTGGACTCGCTAGACGCAACATAACGATTAAAATTTTCCTCCACCGGAAGAAGCTTCGGTGAAGGGGAAGGAAAAGAGAGTGCAAAAGGAGGGGGAGGAGGGCGTTGCGCGTTATTCTGGTTGCTCCAAGAGAAGTTCGGATGGTTCCTCCAACCCGGATTATAGTGCGTACTATAGGGGTTGTTTTGTAAGGAGGGACGCACCGGATTTCCCATGTAGTCCACGAATTCATCGACCACGCAGGCAGAAGGGGGAAGAAAACAAGGCGGAGTGGGGGAGGCAACAGACATCTCCGCCACCTGCTTAGGTAGCCTTTCCACTTCAAGGGCTAGCTGAGCGGTGGCATCCACTTCAAAAATGCCCGCCTGCTTAGGGCGCGCCCGCGGGACATTCCACTGGTAGGCGTTCATCGCCATTTCCTTGAAAAGGGCCTGGGCGGCCTCGGGGGTCTTATTGTTCAGAGTGCCCCCGGCAGCCGCGTCAATCATTTGACGCGTCTGACTATTCAGTCCATTGTAAAAAATTTGTACCTGCAACCACGTTGGCAGAGCGTGGTGCGGGAACCAGCGGAGAAACTCCTTAAAGCGTTCCCAAGTCTCGTAAGGAGACTCGGAGTCGTTTTGGACGAACGAAGATATGTCCGCCCGCAATCTTGCAGTTTTTGCGGGCGGAAAATACTTCGTCAGAAATTTCTCTGCCAACTCCGCCCAGGTCGTGATGGATCCCCACGGGAGGGAGAGTAACCACGCCTTAGCCTTGGACTTAAGAGAGAACAGAAAAAGGCGCAAACGAATGGCGTCATCAGTGACGCCATTAATTTTAAAAGTATCGCAAATCTCAAGAAAATTAGACAAGTGTGTATTTGGGTCCTCATCCGGCAGTCCATCGAACTGCACGGCGTTTTGGATCATTTGAATCACACTTGACTTAATTTCAAAATTATTGTTGGCCACAGCTGGCCGAACAATACTCGACCCCGTATCATCCAAGTTGGGTCGAGCGTAGTAAGACATAGTACGCTCGGCTGGTTGGGCATTATTTGGGTCGGCCATATAAGAAGAAGAGGGTTCTCCGATGGATTCTCCGGGGTCTAAAAATGGAATTCGACGTAAAGATCGGATACGCGCAAGAGAGCGGTCGATCTCGGGGTCGAATTCAAGATTTTCAGAACCCGAAGGTTGTCCACGGGTCATACACCCTAAAAAAAATAATGAAGGGGGGAAGGATTCATTTTGTTTATAAAAAATTTTTTATTTGAAAATAAAGTAAAATTAATAGAGGCCCGGATTCAATATAAAAACGAGATTCCCCGGCAACGGCGCCAAAAACTTGCTGAGCGCCGCAGAAGAGAGACCGACTGTGGGTGGTTCGATGATGGTCTGATTCCGCGGGCCGAGTTAGAAGATCGAGTTTTCTAACGAGAGGAGGCAAGTGCACCTATCGCGTAGTACTCGGTATTCGGGAGAATACCGAGGTCGTATTGTTCTCGGGTACGCGTTGATTATATCTACTCTTCCAGGAACACTATTATTTTTCTAACAGTAAGGTGGGTTTTTTTTACTAAGAATAAAAAGGGAAAGAAAGCAGGAAATTTTCTAAGCTAGTTCGATGACGGGTTAACGTTCGGCATCGAATCGAATTAAGACTAAAATAATTCTTAATAATTATTGAACTTAATTTTTAAATTAATAAAAGGCACTTGGCCGTGGAGGTTCCTAAAATATGAGCACACCTATCTCTAGGTAATATCGCTCACCTGAACATTAAGACAATTCGACCGATCATTAGACCGACGAAGGATTCCTCTTAATGCCCGCTTTACGCTAAGAACCCCGCTATTGGGTGGGGAACCCAATCCGGTAGAAATACTCTCGTCTTCTTTCGAGGGTATGTACGCAATTCTATTTACCCAAGGGGGATCAGTCCATACGTGCGGCCTCTCGGCATTGCGTATGGATAACGGAAATAGAGCCCACAAATCGATTATGTGGTCCTACGCGTCGTTGACCCGGGGCAAACCTTCAGTCCTTAAATTAAAATTAAAATAAGTTCTTTAATTATTTCAAATCATTTTATATGTCCCAATGCTCTTCGATGCCGAAGGCTAAAAGAGATTATCCACTTATCGGTATGGGGACGGCTTTATGGTTTTTAGTTGAGCGTGAGTTGAAATTAAGAACTAAACAGTTATAAGAGAAAACATAGAAAAACAAGACGTTTAGATAAATTGAAGAAAGAAAGCAAATTGATGCAGGCACTCACGCACTCTTCAAAACCATAAAGAAAGTAAATAAAGCGTGTCCTACTCGAACGAGTAGGCGGAAATAAATGCAAGTGCAAGTCCTACTCAAAACTGAGTTGGCGGTAAATGAAAGCACGCCATTTACTCTTAACGAGTAGGCGGAAATAAATGCAAGTACAAGTCCTACTCAAAACTGAGTAGGCGGTAAATGAAAGCACGCCATTGACTCTTAACGACTAGGCGGAAATAAATGCACACACGTACGCACTCTACATAATTGAAGAAAGCGATAAAAGAAAGCAGTAAGAAAGCTGAAAATTGCAAGTCCTATCCAAACGAGTAGGACTGAAGAAAGCAGTAAATGCGAATCCCGGCTCAAGCGAGTGGGCGGGGGTAAATTAACCTCATACACGCACGCACTCTACGGAAATGAAAACACAAAATGAAAGTTACCTAAATATTAAAATTACAACTTTTCTATGGTTATAATTTGCCAAAAACAATTAAAAAGATGAAATAAAAATTAAAGAAGCAAAAATATTTTTAAAACTAAAGTTAAAACAAAGTTGCTAGAAAATCAAAATAATTATATTTTCATTCTTAGAGTTTTACAAAATTGATGAAAAAGTTGAAATAAAAATAAAAGAACAAAGGGGGTTTTACAATCCTAAAATGAAGCTAAGTAAAAAAAAATCAAAAACACTTTAAAACCTCCTTCATAAATCTCATAAGAATGAAATTATAATGATTTTCAAAAGACAAAAAATATAGAAAATTTTAACATTACAACATTTAAATAATTTGAAATAAAGGCTAACAGTAACATTAAATTAAAATAACATAACACTTTTGCATAATTAATTGAAGAACAAGGATGAACTTGAAAAAAAAGAGGAGAAAGAGAGTGAGCCACCCGTAACAATTTTCATTCCATGTAAGAGAGAGAGACAGAGAAAAGAAACACATTTTATTTATAAAAAAAACTATTACAACTTAGTACAAAGCTAAAGAAAGAGCTAAAACAAACATAAGAAAAGAGGAGAGAGAAAGTTCTCCTTAAAGTGGAATGAAGAACGCCAAGGCAACCCACAAAAAGACAGCAAAATGGCTCAAAAATGTGAACGGGAAAAAGCTTACAGGAGGCTTTTATTTAAAAACAAAATTAACATGAACGTGTTTGACTTTGCAATCTTCGGTCATCCGCCAGCAGGCCTCATTCTGGAAGGACGGGAAAGGCCACGTATTTATCAGCTGGCAAAATTTGATCTTAGCCCTTCGGGTTCGACTATAGTCGAACGGCTGAATTGCCGAGCTCGACGATCAGCTGGTCGACTATCTGGCGGCGGTTTTGTGTTCGACTATCCGGCAGCGGTCGACTATCGTTGAGTAGTTCTGTTTGATTGTGGTCGACAATCTGGTCGACTATTTTGAAACGGTCGACTATCTGCTGGATTGACTGGTCGACTATTCGGCAGCGGTCGATCGTCTGGAAGCGGTCGACGATCTGGAAGCGGTCGACGATTTGGAAGCGGTCGACGATTTGGATGCGGTCGACGATCTGGAAGCGGTCAACTATCGTCGAGCGGCTGAACTTGTCAGAAAACTATTTTTTTCTGCAAAAAAAAATTAGAAAAACAAAAAAAGTTAAGTTAGAAATAATTTTACAAAAAAGAAACATATTAATTAGTAAAACAATTAGAAAAGTCAAAAAATAAACAAAAATGACTTTAATAAAATACAAAAATATAGGTATATTTACAACTCATCACAACACATATTTTCTCTTACTCTGATATAATTTAATTGTTGAGAAATTGCGGGTCGTGACACCTACTATCCCCAGCTTCAATGGTATACTCCAATCCACATACCAAAATCAGTAAACCACAATCCCATCTCCCTATAGCCATTCCCCATATTAACACGATTTCCGCAATTTTACTAAATGCAGACCGTCTTATGCTATATGACGTTCATGATAGGAGGTACACTAAATCTTCATCCAAACTATTGGGTATTGCATCCACAATAACCCAGATTTGCATGAAGTCACCCTTGAACTAAGATGAATTAAGTTGTATTTGATATTCCTTGTTCTAGTTGAATGTTTGCAGATTCTAAGTGCTAAGTATAGACCAATGTCAGTCTACAGCGGGTCAGGAACACAAGACCATACAATGTAATCCCTCACTATGTGATCCAAAGTGTTGACTCATGTGTAGCCTCTAAATTGGGATACACTTCATGTTCAAACATTGGGAGCATTGGATGAAGACAGGACCAGAAGATAACATTCTCTAAAAGTCTTGAAAATTATCTAAGTCAAGTTCTCGAGAAGCATCTTTAGAGTTCTCGAGAAGTGTAGTTTAGTTCTCGAGAAGCTCTAATAGTTCTCGAGAAGCTTAACTACATAGTTCATGAAAAGTCTGGACTGATTCAAGAAATTTTCTAAGTTATAATTCTCGAGAAGTTTTCTTTGTTCTCGAGAAGTCTTGGTCAGTTTTCGAGAAGCCTAAGATATAGTTCTCGAGAAGTATTATTTGTTCTCGAGAAGCTTGGCTTCAGTTCTCAAGAACTGCCTGCTCAATTTCTTGAATAAGTCAGGATTTGCCTAAAAAAATTTTCTAAGTTAAGTTCTCGAGAAGTCTTATTTAGTTCTCGAGAATTCCTCCCTCAGCTCTCGAGAAGTCTTCCTCTTTGTTCTCGAGAAGTTCAGAAAAATTGTCTAAGTGCTGGTTCTCGAGAAGTTCAGGAATTGTTTTGAGACAAGTTCTCGAGAAGTTAATTAGTTCTCGAGAACTAAACCTTGTGTTCTTGATAAGTCCAAATCTTTTCTAAAGAACATAATTCCCGAGAATTCTTAACAGTTCTCAAGAACTCAGTTCCTAGTTCTCGAGAACTATAGCCACTTCTCGAGAACTAAGTCAATTTTCCAGAAATTTTTGTTCTAAGTCCAGATCGGCCGAAATTTCAAATACCTCGACGTGATTGGTCCACGTGTCGTAATTAATATCCTTTCTAGCCGTTAAGGGTGATCCTATATAAATTCTTGTCACTAAGACATAACCCTAAGCAGAATAGAAAAAGAAGAATCTCTTAAGAGCAGATTCCGTACTTTCCTAATTTACTGGTTCGGCCGACTTTTCTCAAGAACGACATTTGAAGCCGCCGTTCTCATCAAGATCGATCTCTCTGCATTCGATCTAGAAGATCTGCTGATTAAGGAATCGATTTTCTCTCCTTGATCGAGTAGATTCAAGTTTTCACAGGTCAGATTTTCAAAGGATCTTCTTCTACAAATTCTGAAAGAGCCGCAATGATTCAAGAAGAAGACCTAGAGACAAATTCTTTCAGATCTGAGAATATTTTTGTTTGTATTTTCAATCTCTATTTGTGAATCTTGTAGGAGATTATTCTCCGAGTGTAGGAGCGTTGTGATCCGAGTGGTAGGAAGGTTTTATCTTCCGAGTGTAGATCTGTTTGGATCGGGTTTTGTAGGAACGTAGTTCTGAGGTGTAGGATTGGTTTGGAATCTGAGATAGTGGAGTAGCCGAGTCTAGTGATTTGCTAGATTGGTGAGGAAAGTGGATGTACCCAAGATCAGGGAACCACTATAAATCTCTTGCCGTCTGTGTGATTGCTTGCTTACTTATTTGTGCTAGTCGCTAAATTTTTATTGCGCATTATACGCACATCTCACCTATTCACCCCCCCTCTATGTGATTTAGGAAGACAACTTGCATCTTTCAATTAATATTAAGGGGAGGTTGATCGTTAAAAGGTTAACACCTTGATCTGATCCTTTCCAAGTTGTCTTTAGTGAAGTATCAAGCATGAGTAAGACCAAAGATTTTGCTAAGCTCCCTATATGCACAAAGAACAATTTTCCCATGTAGAAGAAAAGAGTTAAACTCTTCATGGAAGCAGTGGACCCTCGGATCTACATGATTGTTAAAGAAGGTCTATATGTTCCTATGATTACATCAACAATAGATCCAACCAGACAAGTCCCAAAGAAGTTGATGGACTTGGATAAGGATGAGATTGCACTTGTCTCCCTAGACAAGAAAGCTAAAAATATTATAGCAAGTGTTGTCGATGACTCGATGCTGCAAAATCTGATTCATTTCCAGTCTGCCAAAAAGATGTGGCAATCCCTGGTGACTCTGATGGAAGGCACTGAAGAAGTTAGGGATGATCGGAGATCCCTTCTAAAGCTGAAGTATGATGCATTCGGGCAAGGTCACGAGGAAGCCATAGCTGATACCTTTGAGAACTTCTTCAAGATAGTCAATGGCCTAAGATTTTATGGCCGAGTCTTCATAAATGGGGAACTGAATGACAAATTCTTAAGATTCCTGACCAAGGAATGGGATAATAAGGTATGTGTCATTCGGGAGTTCGGAAGGTTAGCCGAGATGGACCCGCAGAATCTATTAATGAAGCTTATTTCTTACGAGCTACAATCGACTCAAGAAAAGCTGAAGAAGAGATGAGCAGGTCTGCTGTAACACCCCAAAAGGCCCCAATAGACTCAACTTGAAATTTGAGTAGCAGGTCAGGTTACACGGCCTGGGACACGGGCGTGTC
Organism: Platanthera zijinensis; assembly: GCA_039513925.1. NCBI lineage: Eukaryota > Viridiplantae > Streptophyta > Magnoliopsida > Asparagales > Orchidaceae > Platanthera > Platanthera zijinensis. Next base: position 132,747,228 of record CM077082.1, read on the forward strand.
CCAGGGCGTGTCGGGTGACACGGCCTGGGACACGGGCGTGTCCCAGGGCGTGTTCTATTTATTTTGCAAAATTGGCCTATTCCGGGCAGAGCCGGACACGGCCTTGAACACGGCCGGGAACACGGGCGTGTCAGGCTGGACACGGGCGTGTCAGCTGCCGTGTTCCGACCCGTGTTCTGGTTGCAGCTCGATGGAGCAGGAGACACGGGCGTGTCTCAGGTTTGACACGGGCGTGTCAGGTCCGACACGGGCGTGTCGTTGACCCGTGTTGTTCAGTCGGTTCAAGCTGTGTGCACCGCTTCAGGGGTACACGGCCTGTGACACGGGCGTGTCACAGGCCGTGTCGGCCAAAAAGTGAAATTCTGGGGAAATCTTGGCCGTTCAGTTTCCTCTCTTTTGATCCAAAGGCTCAGGTGGTTTCTTGGGCTGGATAAGTCGTGAGAAGAGGATGAAGATTCATTCTTCATTATTCTTAAGGAAGAGAAAAAGAGAGAGGAAGAAGGAGGAGGAGACCAAGCCACCGGCGGAGCTCCCGTGGTTCGATTCGTGATCCGAAGCCGGCGTTGTGACGGCAAGGCTGCTGCGGTTCTTTCTCACCGACTAGTTTTCAATGGCACCGAAGAGATCGACAAGGGTAACGATCTCCCTCCTTGGACATGTGAAGTCCTTCTTTTCTGCATTGCATAGGGAAAGCCCTTCCCCGCGAGTGTGCGGTGGGTTGTGGTGTCCCTTGGGGTAGATATGTGAAGTCCCCCTTGTTAGAGGCCGGAATTGGAGTACGGCTCTAGGCATGCTGTGTGAAGCCCATCTGGATGGAATCTGGATTGGTGATGCTTGTTTGCATATCGGAGAAGGCTCCGTGATAATGGCTTGTGATGCCTATGGCTTGTGATGCCTTGTTCCTACCTGTTGCTTGGTGCGGCAGGAAGTACTGGACGATGTCCAGGAAATGAAGAGGGTTGGCGGCAACTCTTGTGGCCGTGCGTTGCCACTTTGTGAGTAGTTGAGCCGTTGGGCTGCAACTCGTTGAAAAGGCTGAGTGCCGAACAGGAAAGGTGAAACCGACCCGCGCCTATAAAATGCCATGGATACTTCCGTATTCGAGGTGGCTCGGCGACTTGAGCAACGGGGGGTGGCTGATCCGTACCTGCGTTAGGTCCGTCCGACTTGGAAGCCTGGTATAGGTTTTGTTGGAGCGCCTAATGAGAGTCTTAGGCCCGCGCGCCGGAAAGACTAGAAATGCTCAAATACCGTGTAGACGGTGGTGTTGACCCTGGTATTCCGGTAGACCGAAAATGTGCCCTGAGTGCACGGACTGTCGGGCCGGGCGGCCGATGGTTGTGATGGCTTGAATGTGCCTGCGCGCACATAGTTGCTATTGATGATGCCATGCTTGCAGGGAAAGAATGCTCATGCCCCAAGAAAGGGGTAGGATTGTTATAATTGGGTCAGCTGAAAGCTGACCGTTGCATTGTTTGCCACCGGTTGGGTGGAATTGTTCCCGTGCAGGTGCTGGAGAGCCAAGTGGTAAGTGATGGGCGGGAGAGCCCTACTGCTGTTGCTGCTGCTGCTGCGGCTAGCCTGGAAGGCTAAGCGAATGGCTTTGTTTGTTTTCTCTTTTTACTCATGTATGGCCGGCCTGCGTGCCGAGGTTTGTAAAACATGATGTATGTTCAGAGGAACTGTAAGGCCTTAAGGCCAAACTCTTGTGGTTGTGTACATTCCATGGTATATATATAAATGTGGTTTTATATATTGGACATTCCGGTTAAGAGTTCAAAGATGTAACTTAAAGCTTCCGCTAGAATGCTCTGAGTTAGGATTCGTGTTTGGTTTGGTACTCTCCTGTGACCTCACCGTCTGTTTGTGGCATATAGTGTGGGGCCCCGGCCGGACCTTCTACTATACGTCATCGAACGGATGGGGTCGTTACATTTTGGTATCAGATTTTCGTCGGTCTTCCTCTTTCGAATTCGTGGTCGAATTCTTTTGTGGGGTGGCGAGCACGTGTTTGTGCGACCTGCTGTAACGCTAATGAACTCTGGAATGTCCATTAAGGAATGTACAAAATCTTGTTTGAGGAATCTGCGCGTTCCTTTTTGTGTTGTTTTGCTTGCATACGTTCGCTAATGTGTGTCTTGTCCACCTATAGGTGACACGTAGTGGTGCTGGGCAGTCTGAGCCCCAGCGTTCTGATGAGAGTGCGGCACCAGCTGAGGTGCCAACACCTCCTCCATCTGCGGAAACTGTTCGTTTAGTGGCTGAGGCGCTATTTGCCATGATTCAGCCGACCGGGCAAGCGCAGCCGGCGGTAGTGCCAGTTCGTGTTGATGTAAGACCCGAGCCGGTTGAGGCTGTAGATCCACGGGCTGCTGACCGACAGTTGAAGCAATTTATGAGCTTCAGTCCTCCGACGTTTGCGGGAATGGGATCCCCAACGCAGGCGGAAGATTGGTTATCGCGTGTCAAGAGGATAATGACAGCGATTAGGGCGGAGGAAACTCTCAAGGTCACCTTAGCCACCTTCATGCTTGAAGGGGAGGCGCGGTTGTGGTGGGATGAGGTAGAGCTACACCATTTGGCGGGCAGGCAATTAACACAAGTATCGATTGAGGAGTTCTCTCGAATCTTTCTGGCGAAACATGTCCCAGCGGCGCAACGTATTGCTATGGAAAATGAGTTCCAACGGTTAAAGCAAGGGGAAGATAGTGTGGATGTCTACTTGCACGAGTTTACCAGGTTGGGACGATATGCGGGAACAATCTTCGCGGATGACCAAAGGAAAACGAATCGGTTCTATGAAGGATTGCGGGATGAGTTACGATTCCTGCTTTCGAGTTCTGTGAGCCAAGGGTTTCAGGCGTTGGTTGATACTGCGTGCGCGTTGGAAAAGGACATGAGGCGAGTGCAAGGGAATAAGGGCTTGGTGGTGTCTAAGCCAGAGTTGCAAGCACCTCGCCCAGGCAAGTCGTTTTACCAGAAGAAAGGGGGCAAGAGGTCCAAGCCATCTGGGCAAGTAACTACGACCGTTGTGTCGGGAGCGACATCAAGGCCGGATGCTCGTACGTGCTATAACTGTGGCCGGGTGGGACATATTGCTCGGGACTGCCGGGTTGTGCAGCCCAAAGGGGACAAGAAGACGGGTGCGTCGTATGCTGAGAAGGGCAAAGCGGTGGTGGATTCCTCTGCTTCCCAGGCGCAGCCCCGAATCTATCAACTTGGCCAACAGGAAGCGATTAAGCAAAGTGACGTCGTCACAGGTACGAGTTGAGTTAGTTTACTTGCTGTGCTTTTGGTTTTGGTTTTGTTTAGCTTGTGCATGATGTGTGTGTGCTGCAGGCTTTGTCCTGATTCGGAATAACTTAGCGAGAGCCCTGTTTGATACGGGTGCTTCGCATTCTTTTCTGTCTGAGGATTTCGTATCTCGCATTGGGGTACCGAGTCATGTGACGGTGGATTGTACAAGGGTGCTATTGCCGAATGGCTGTGTGATGCTGGCGGATAGGGCTTGCGATGTGGATGTGCAAATAGGAAGTCGGGATTTCGGTTTGAGTGCAGCTGTGCTACCGTTATCGGAGTTTGATGTGATCTTTGGTATGGACTGGCTCTCGGAGCAGCGTGCCTTTATTGATTGCAACTCCAAAGAGATTACACTGGGCCAGAATACCGGGCTTGTGACGAAGTTCGCTGGTATGCGAGGAGTGAGCGGGACGTTGTTGTCTGCACTCCAAGTCGTCAATGCTGTGCGGAAGGGCGCGGAGTTATTCTTCACGCTAATTCAGGCTGTTGAGCCAAAGGCCAGTGTCGGTGAAGTGCCAGTTGTGTCAGAGTTTGCCGATGTGTTTCCTAAAGATCTTCCGGGGTTACCACCCCAGCGGGAGATTGACTTCTCTATTGAGTTGGTGCCAGGTGCGAAACCTGTGGCCCGCTCTCCATATCGCGTCGCGCCAAAAGAGATGGCTGAGTTGAAAGTCCAACTACAAGAGTTGTTGGAGCAGGGATATATACGCCCAAGTATGTCACCTTGGAGCGCGCCTGTTCTCTTTGTGAAAAAGAAAGATGGTAGCTTACGGTTGTGTATTGACTACCGCGAGTTGAATAAGCTGACGGAGAAAAATAAGTATCCGATCCCACGGATTGATGACCTTTTTGATCAGCTGGCGGGATCAACGGTCTATTCCAAGTTGGATCTGAAATCGGGATATTATCAGCTAAGGATTCGGGAAGGTGACATTCCTAAGACGGCGTTTGGAACACGCTACGGTCATTATGAGTTCACGGTAATGCCGTTTGGCCTATGTAATGCGCCTTCGGTATTTATGGACCTAATGCATCGAACGTTCCGAGAGTACTTGGATTTATTTGTTATTGTGTTTATCGATGACATCTTAGTATACTCTCAGTCGGAAGAGGATCACGCAAACCATTTGCGGTTGGTCTTGCATACCCTGCGGAGGAATAAGCTTTTTGCCAAGTTCTCAAAGTGTGAGTTCTGGCTCTCTTCAGTAGCCTTTTTAGGCCATGTGGTAAGCGGAGAGGGTATCGCGGTGGATCCGTTGAAGATAAGTGCTATCCGAGATTGGCCAGTGATGTCTTCAGTGGCCGAGGTCAGGAGCTTCCTTGGACTTGCGGGCTACTATAGACGGTTTGTGGAAAACTTCTCACGGATTGCTTTACCTCTCACCACGCTGACGAGAAAAGATCAAAAGTTCATTTGGACGCCGGAGTGCGCTCGAGCTTTTGAAGACTTGAAGAGTCGTTTGACCACGGCGCCTGTGTTGACGTCGCCATGTGGTACCGATGGGTATGAGATCTATAGTGATGCATCTGGGAGCGGCTTAGGCTGCGTTCTTCTGCAGTTTGGGAAAGTGATTGCTTATGGCTCGCGTCAGTTGAAAGTGCATGAGCGGAATTATCCCGTCCATGATTTGGAGTTGGCGGCGGTAATCTTTGCGCTCAAGTTGTGGCGGCACTATCTCTATGGCGTCAAAGTGGATATCTATACGGATCACAAGAGCCTAAAGTATTTGTTGGATCAGAAGGATTTGAATATGCGACAACGAAGATGGATGGAGTTCCTCGGGGACTACACCTTCGAGATTCACTATACTCCCGGGAAGGGAAATGTGGTCGCTGATGCTTTGAGTCGGAAGACTCCGGTACGGGCAAGCTGGTTGCAGAGGCATGATCAGCGTTTGATCCAAGAATTGGAGGCAATGGAGATATCGTGTGTTGACAAGGGTGCGTCAACCGATGCGTGCTTGAACTGGACGGAGGTGCAGTATGACCTTACGGACAGAATTCGGCGAGCAACGGAGCTTGATGAAAGTCTCCAGCGCTATGCTAAAGATGGGCCGGATGATCAATTCTCTTGGGATAACGGGTTGTTACGGAGAAATTGTCGAGTGTGCGTCCCAAGTGTGGGTAAACTGAGGGAAGAGTTGATGTACGAAGCTCACTTTGCAAAGTACTCAGTTCACCCAGGGAGCACAAAGATGTACAGGGACATGAAAAAGCTGTTCTGGTGGCCCAGACTAAAGAAAGATGTGGCTCGTTATGTGGTGAAATGTAACACCTGTGCATTGGTGAAAGCAGAATGCCAGAAGCCTGGCGGTTTCCTGAAGTCTTTACCTATTCCGGAGTGGAAGTTCGATGATATTTCGATGGATTTCGTGCACGGGTTGCCGAGATCTCAACGCGGTCATGATTCCATCTGGGTGATTGTGGACCGGTTGACGAAAGTGGCGCACTTCCTTCCAAACAGAAGAGACGATTCATTGGAAACCTTGGCCAAGCTGTATGTGGAGCAGGTTGTTCGACTGCACGGTGTTCCTCGGAGCATCGTTAGTGACCGTGATGGGCGGTTCACATCGAATGATTGGCGGCTCGTTCATCAAATGTTGGGTACAAAATTGGCGTTTAGTACGGCCTTTCATCCCCAAACGGATGGTCAGACTGAGCGAACCAACAGGACGATGGAGGATATGCTCCGCATGTGCGCCCTAGACTTTGGTAAGAGATGGGAAGATTACATATTTCTCGTCGAATTTGCCTATAATAATAGCTACCAAGCGAGTATTGGTATGGCACCATTCGAGGCGTTGTATGGTCGGAAATGCCGTACACCGTTAGCTTGGGCAGAAGCAGGCGAATCGAAGCTGAATGGGAAAAAGGAAGTCGAAGAAGCTACTTCGCTCATACGCTCTATTCGGGAGAGGCTATTGATAGCCCAAGATCGTCAAGCCAAGTACTACAATGCCAAGCACCGGAACGTGGAGTTCGCGGTGGGTGATTGGGTATATTTGAAGATCAAACCCTTCAAAGGTGTGTCCAGGATTCGGCGTTTGAAAAAGCTAAGTCCGAGGTATCTTGGTCCGTTTGAGGTGGTGGAGCGTGTTGGGGAAGCTGCTTATCGACTAGCACTTTCAGCGGACTTGGATGGATTACATGATGTGTTTCACATCTCAGTCCTTCGTAAGGCGGTAAAGGATCCAGCTCAAGTCGTGGAGGCTGATCGGGTACCGGTCGAGTATGGGCTAACGACGAGGGTTAGACCCATTCGGATCGAGGATCGAGCCGAAAAACAGTTGCGGAACAAAGTGATCGGGATGGTCAAGGTCCGATGGGACAATTGTGGCCGTGAAGAGCTAACATGGGAGCGGGAGCAGACCATGCGAGCCGAGTTTCCCGAGTTATTTGTATAAACTGTAGACCGTGTACTTTTTGTTATAACATGCTTATAGCATTGCTGGTTTTCTTTCCTTACCGTGCAAATTTCGGGACGAAATTTTGATAAGGGGGGGAGGGTTGTAACACCACAAAAGGCCCCAATAGACTCAACTTGAAATTTGAGTAGCAGGTCAGGTTACACGGCCTGGGACACGGGCGTGTCCCAGGGCGTGTCGGGTGACACGGCCTGGGACACGGGCGTGTCCCAGGACGTGTTCTATTTATTTTGCAAAATTGGCCTATTCCGGGCAGAGCCGGACACGGCCTTGAACACGGCCGGGAACACGGGCGTGTCAGGCTGGACACGGGCGTGTCAGCTGCCGTGTTCCGACCCGTGTTCTGGTTGCAGCTCGATGGAGCAGGAGACACGGGCGTGTCTCAGGTTTGACACGGGCGTGTCAGGTCCGACACGGGCGTGTCGTTGACCCGTGTTGTTCAGTCGGTTCAAGCTGTGTGCACCGCTTCAGGGGTACACGGCCTGTGACACGGGCGTGTCACAGGCCGTGTCGGCCAAAAAGTGAAATTCTGGGGAAATCTTGGCCGTTCAGTTTCCTCTCTTTTGATCCAAAGGCTCAGGTGGTTTCTTGGGCTGGATAAGTCGTGAGAAGAGGATGAAGATTCATTCTTCATTATTCTTAAGGAAGAGAAAAAGAGAGAGGAAGAAGGAGGAGGAGACCAAGCCACCGGCGGAGCTCCCGTGGTTCGATTCGTGATCCGAAGCCGGCGTTGTGACGGCAAGGCAGCTGCGGTTCTTTCTCACCGACTAGTTTTCAATGGCACCGAAGAGATCGACAAGGGTAACGATCTCCCTCCTTGGACATGTGAAGTCCTTCTTTTCTGCATTGCATAGGGAAAGCCCTTCCCCGCGAGTGTGCGGTGGGTTGTGGTGTCCCTTGGGGTAGATATGTGAAGTCCCCCTTGTTAGAGGCCGGAATTGGAGTACGGCTCTAGGCATGCTGTGTGAAGCCCATCTGGATGGAATCTGGATTGGTGATGCTTGTTTGCATATCGGAGAAGGCTCCGTGATAATGGCTTGTGATGCCTATGGCTTGTGATGCCTTGTTCCTACCTGTTGCTTGGTGCGGCAGGAAGTACTGGACGATGTCCAGGAAATGAAGAGGGTTGGCGGCAACTCTTGTGGCCGTGCGTTGCCACTTTGTGAGTAGTTGAGCCGTTGGGCTGCAACTCGTTGAAAAGGCTGAGTGCCGAACAGGAAAGGTGAAACCGACCCGCGCCTATAAAATGCCATGGATACTTCCGTATTCGAGGTGGCTCGGCGACTTGAGCAACGGGGGGTGGCTGATCCGTACCTGCGTTAGGTCCGTCCGACTTGGAAGCCTGGTATAGGTTTTGTTGGAGCGCCTAATGAGAGTCTTAGGCCCGCGCGCCGGAAAGACTAGAAATGCTCAAATACCGTGTAGACGGTGGTGTTGACCCTGGTATTCCGGTACACCGAAAATGTGCCCTGAGTGCACGGACTGTCGGGCCGGGCGGCCGATGGTTGTGATGGCTTGAATGTGCCTGCGCGCACATAGTTGCTATTGATGATGCCATGCTTGCAGGGAAAGAATGCTCATGCCCCAAGAAAGGGGTAGGATTGTTATAATTGGGTCAGCTGAAAGCTGACCGTTGCATTGTTTGCCACCGGTTGGGTGGAATTGTTCCCGTGCAGGTGCTGGAGAGCCAAGTGGTAAGTGATGGGCGGGAGAGCCCTACTGCTGTTGCTGCTGCTGCTGCGGCTAGCCTGGAAGGCTAAGCGAATGGCTTTGTTTGTTTTCTCTTTTTACTCATGTATGGCCGGCCTGCGCGCCGAGGTTTGTAAAACATGATGTATGTTCAGAGGAACTGTAAGGCCTTAAGGCCAAACTCTTGTGGTTGTGTACATTCCATGGTATATATATAAATGTGGTTTTATATATTGGACATTCCGGTTAAGAGTTCAAAGATGTAACTTAAAGCTTCCGCTAGAATGCTCTGAGTTAGGATTCGTGTTTGGTTTGGTACTCTCCTGTGACCTCACCGTCTGTTTGTGGCATATAGTGTGGGGCCCCGGCCGGACCTTCTACTATAAGTCATCGAACGGATGGGGTCGTTACATCTGCATCCAAGGATAAGTCGGTTTCTCTGAAGGCAGATAGCTCAAGGAAGACAAAGGCTAGGACTCCTGCTCCAGCTCCTGAAGCTGATGAAGAAGAATCATCTTAGCCAAGCTCCTCTAGCTCAGAGCTATCTGATGGAGAGTTCTCTCTACTCTCAAGGCAGTTCAAGAAATTCTTGAGCAAAAAGAAGTAATGGAAAAGGCAAGGATGCCTCCTATAGAAGATCACACAATAATGGTGATCGTCATAGAAAAGGCTCAAGCAGACACGATAGGTATGGTTCTACACCAAATAAACATTATTCGACTGACATCGTTTGTTATTGCTGTAATAAGCCAGGTCACGTCATTGCGGATTGCCCCCACAAGTAGAAAAAGGGTGGCAAAAGAGAAGAGAAGAAGTGCTACAGTAAAAAGAGGACAGAAAAGAGCTTGTTAGCCAAGAAGGGCAAAACCCTCAGTGACTCTGACTCATCTGAGTCGAGTGCAGAAGTGGAAGAAGCCTACTTTGGGCTAATGGATCTTACTGATGATGAACAAGTCCCCCAGTTCACTGGGGAGGTAAAATCTCACACCCCTCTCTCAGAATCTGATGATGATAATGAGCAAGAGGGCTATCACTCTGATGATGAATCTGAACTCATAGGACTATATAAGGAGTTACTCGAGGCTTACGACAAATGTCGCCGAGTCGTGAAAACTCAAGCTAAAGAGATCTCTAAAAGCTACAAAGAGCGCCTTAAGATAAGAAGTCTCAAAGACTGACTCTCTCAAGGAAGACTTCAATAATCTATTGAAGAATATTATAGGGCTCTTGAGCACCTTCCCCTTAAGGAGAAAATCATCAAGGAGTTGGAAGAATAACTCTCGGCTAAAAATAAACTTGTAGAAGGTTTCTCTAAGCCTAAGACTGTACTTCCTCTGATTACTGAATTCTCAGCTAAGGCCAAGGGTGCTGGTCTAGGCCACAAAGGTTCTCCTAGTAAATCCTCTAGGAGAAGGAAGGCCAAGAGAAATAATAAGGATGCCAAGAAGGCCTTGGCTGAGGAAAAAGGGAAAGCTCATTTGGAGCCAGTCTCATTCAGGAAAGTTATCTTTCCTGCGAACGAATTCGACCATGAGTCCACCTATGGACACTTCACTAGGCCGATCCCGGAGAAGCCTAAGTCAAGGTACCAAGGTTGGACTCACCCTCGTGACTTTGGCGAGAGTGTCTTCAAGGCACCTTATGAAGAGATTCAACTTCAGAGCTATGGACCATATGCTCATGGTCATAACATCAAGAAGGAACCAATGGTAAAACCTGTTGTGGAAAATCCTATAAAGGAGAAGACTTCCTGTAGTTGCCATCATCATGAAGCTTCTTCCTCCAAGGATGCTACCCCTGCTGGACCTCCTCTCAAGAAGGTCAAACAGGAGATTATAAGGCAAAGATACAATAGATTTGACTGTTGGTGCTGTAATAAAGTTGGTCACTTTACCATAAATTGTTGGTTCAATCAAAAAAATGCTGCAACTCCTCAAGTTAGCAATGTGAGAATGACCACTCATGAGGCTAATACTCGTAGGGGGAGAATTCTAACTCGAGACCAAGGACCCAAACGTGTTTGGGTTCCTAAGTATAAGTGATTATAATTGCAGGTACGTCCAGAGGGCATTAAAATGCCAATCTTGTATTTGGACAGTGGATGTTCTCGGCATATGACCGGGATAGGAAGCCTACTCTAGAACTTTTCATCGGTGTTTAACGGACCAAAGGTCATCTTTGGAGGTTCAGACCGAGGAATTACCAAAGGCTACAGTATGATTTCTAATGGTAATGTATCCTTTTCATATGTAGCCTTTTTTGAAGGATTGGAACACAATCTCATCAGCATAAGCCAACTATGCAACAAAGGATACGTGGTTGAAATCCATGCTGACAAGTGTTTGATAAAATCGATTGACAAAATGGAAACTATTTTATCAGGCACTCAAAGCAGAAATATCTTCTGTTTAAATTTAATTTGTATTGACTCCTCTACACCAGTATGTCTTTTAGCAAAAAGTAGTGCATCTCTTGCTGACCAATGGCACAAGAGACTAGCACATATTAATTTCAAAACTATTAATAAACTATTCTCTCAGAACATAGTGCGTGATGGCCCTAATGTCAAGTACATTAAGGACAACCATTATCATGCCTGTATAAAAGGCAAGCAAACAAGGAGTTCATTTAAAAGCATTATAGGCAAGGATTCTAATAGAAGCTTACAGCTTCTTCATATGGACATGTTCGGTCCACTGCAAGTTTGAAGTTTGGGAGGTAATGAATATACGTTGGTTATTGTGGATGATTACTCGCGCATTGTGTGGGTGTTATTTCTAAAACACAAGTCAGATACCTTAATATTTTCCCAAATTTTGTTAGGCAAGTCCAGAATGAATACAACTGCTCCGTAGTCAAAATAAGAAGTGACAATGGAACAGAATTCATGTCTGGGGCCATGACAGAATACTGTGAAAGTCAAGGTATCTTTCATGAGTTTTCCTCTCCTCACACTCCACAGCAAAATGGAGTAGCTGAGAGAAGGAACAGAACACTCATAGAGGCTTGCTAGACTATGTTGAGTGATGCCTAACTTCTAGTGTACTTCTAGGCTGAAGCCATCAACACCGCTTGTCACGTGCAAAATCGAGCACTCGTCAACAAGAACTATGATAAGACTCCTTACGAACTTTTAAAAGGCAGGAAACAAACCATTTAATATTTTAGAATCTTTGGCTGTAAGTGCTTCGTACTTAACAACGACAAGCATCACACTAACAAGTTTAGCGAGAGAAGCTTTGAAGGTATTTTTGTAGGTTATAGTAGCCATAGTAAGGCATATAGAGTATTTAATAGAAAAACTCTGGTGGTAGAAGAATCAATGCACATTGTATTTGATGAGACAAGTTTGCTGCAAAGCAACTCTTCTAGTGTGCTCATTGAAGAGGCAGGTACAAAGATAAAGGAACTCAGCATGGATGAACCTACTGAAGATAAAGATAAAAAGTTCATCAAGATCACCTCTACAACCCCGATTGGAGAGGTAGATGATCAGGATGAAGAATTCATCCCAGCTGAAGATGCAACTCCAGTGGCTGAAGAGATCCCAGATGCAAGGACTCTAGAGCTCAAACACTTGAAGGGTCATCCCTTTGACCTGATCATAGAAGATCCCTGGGATGGTGTCAGAACTCAGAGAGGTACAACTAATGAGAATTTATTCTTCAGTTTTGTATCACAGGTTGAACCTAAGAAGTTCGTGGAAGCAAACTCAGATGCATCCTGGATTCTTGCCATGGAAGAAGAGTTAAATCAGTTCAAACGTTGCAAAGTTTGGACACTTGTTCCTAGACCCAAGAGTAAGAACGTCATCGGGACAAAATCGGTCTACCGGAACAAGATGGAGGAAGATGGAACTATTATAAAGAACAAAGCCAGACTCGTTGCAAAAGGCTATCGTCAAGAAGAAGGAATCGACTTTGATAAAACGTATGCTCTAGTGGCAAGACTGTAGGAGATCAGGTTATTCCTTGCTTATGCTGCACTTAAGGGCTTTACCGTCTATCAGATGGATGTAAAATCCGCCTTCCTGAATGGTGACATAAAGGAAGAAGTGTATGTAGAGCAACCGCCAGGTTTTGTTAACTCAACTTTTCCTAATCATGTTTACTTACTACAAAAGCATTATATGGTCTTAAACAAGCTCCTCGAGCATTGTATGAGACGCTGTCTAGCTTTCTTCTTGAGAACAAGTTGACAAGAGGAAAGATAGATAAGACATTATTTCTTAGGGAAATAAATGGCAAGATTTTGCTAGTGCAAATCTATGTCGATGACATTATTTTTGGCTCTATGGATAACAACCTCTGCAAGAAGTTTTCTAAACTTATGCAAAGGAAGTTTGAAATGAGCAGTATGGGAGAGCTGAAGTATTTCTTAGGGCTTCAGGTGAAACAATCTGAGGATGGAATTTTCATCTCAAAGACAAAGTTCAACAAAGAGCTACTTAAGAAATTCGGAATGGAGAATGCAACCTCTATGAGGACTCCAATGGCCTCAGCTATGTCTCTAAACAAGGATGAGAAAAGGAAACCTTTTGATGAAATAAGTACAGAAGCATAATTGGGTCCTTGCTCTACCATACTGCAAGTAGACCAGATATAATGTTTTCAACATGTGTATGCGCTAGATTCCAGGTGAACTCTAAGGAATCTCACTATATTGCTGTGAAGCGAATTTTAAGATACCTTAAAGTTACACAAAAATCTTGGCCTATGTTACCCAAGAAGTAATGATAATGAACTGATTGGATTTTCAGATGCAGATTTTGCAGGAAGCAAACACGACAGGAAAAGCACTTCTGGGACTTGTCAATTCCTAGGAAGAAGGCTTATCTCTTGGAGCAGTAAAAAGCAAAACTGTGTCGCAATCTCAACGGCCGACTCAGAATACATTTCTGTCGGTAGTTGTTGTGCACAGTTGCTTTGGCTAAAGAACCAGCTAGAGGATTACAATATGAAGGTCAAGGACATTCCATTGTTCTATGACTCCTCCAACGCAATCACAATCGCAAATAACCCAGTCTCTCACAGCCGGACAAAGCACATCGAGCTAAGATACCACTTCATCCGGGAGCATGTAGAGCAAGCGGATGTGGATCTGTAGTAAGTGCCAACTGATCGGCAGGTTGCAGATATTTTAAAAAAGCCGCTGGACGAGACCAAGTTCAATTTCTTCAAAACTGAACTTGGGCTGCTTAACAAGGAAGATTAGGCCAAGGTGATCAGTTCAAAGGCCCAAGAATCGAGGAATCTCCAAAAAGGTCAGAATTCTCAAGTAGAAGGATAGCTCTCGAGAACTATAGTTTCTTCCCGAGAACTATCTGCCAGTTCTCGAGAAATAAAGCTTACTTCCCGATAACTATCTGCCAGTTCTCGAGAACTAAAGATTGCCTCTCGAGAAATGGCCCGTCATTTTGACGATTTCTACTAACTCTTCTATTTCTAAAACCTCTTAATTTCTGTCCTAATCCAAGGTTAATTAGACTCATAATTGACATTACTAGGGTTCTATGTATATATATAATATTTTAGAAATCTTAAATCAACCGCCATTTCAAAATCATTCTCTCAAACTCTTCGTCTTCCGCCATTAAAAAAGTATGTCTCCGCCGCTGTCTCGCGCTCAGTTCGTCTCCACCGTCAGCTTTCATGGAACAAGTTTCTAAGATTAGATTCGGCAGCGAACTGGTAGTCGCAGGAATTACAGAGATTTAAGACAATTTCCAGAACCTTCTCATTCTTCTCGAACCCACCGGCCTCATGTTCGTTTTGACAGAACCCTGCAAGATTCTTTTTCCTGATGTCGAGGAGTTCTTCAAGAATACTAAGGTGAAAAGAAATGGTAAGATTCTAAAAACAAAAGTCAGAGGGATCAAGATAAAGTTGAACAAGAGAAGAGTTTCCCAGCTTCTGAGAATGCTCGTTGTAGATGAGGAAGATGACCTAACTTTAGAAGACTATGATAGAACCTACTCCTTTTGTGGAGTATTTGAGGAATTTCACTCCTTAGGGAGAAACCTATTCAATGATGTTGGGAAATTTCTTGTAGACATTATTGGAAAAATCCTATGGTGCAAAACAGGGTCAATTAGTTTTATTACTAATGATCTATTTGGAGTAATGACAACTATTGTCTCAAGGAAGAAGTTTTAGTTTGGCATGATGGTGTTTGAGTTGATCAGGGAAATCATCCAAGCTCCCAAATATGCAAGGATAATCTCATTGATTTTGCGAGAGATTGATCCTGTTACCTTCAAAACCATCCAAAGGTACCACAATTCATCACCATAAAAAGATTTCCTTAGCCTCCATCCAGAGATGGGAGTTAAAGCTGAAGAACCCAAGGCAGATAGCTAAAGAGGTTGGAGCTTCTGTCTCAGAGGTGAGGACCCCATATCCTCCTCTACATAATGTTACTGAACCATCTGGTGCAGTAACTGAGGGGGAGCCTGCACACTCTGCCTCAGATATTGAAATTCCTACTCCTCCAGCTAGATCTCCTCTAAGAAGCCCAGTGATATCTCTAGTCAGGGGCCCTATGGCAGTCTCTCCAGTGCCAAACCTATCAGATGTTCCAGCCCAAGAAATTCTCAAAGACACAAATGAAGCTATATGATAAGATGATAGAAGAGCTTACCTCAGAAGAACCTCCTTCCCCCTTTCAAAAGATCTCCCTAAAGACCCATCCAGAGATCCCTTAACCCAAGCTACTCCTTCTCCCTCTCCTAGAAAAGAATCAACTCCACTATAGACCACCCTTCTATCTAAATAGGATGTGCAAGCCCCTGAGGTTGTGGAAGCCCCTCTCAGGAATCTTGAATTCTCCCTTTTTAGATTTGTTGATGAGGAGGGAGATATAGTATCTCACACTGTAAGAGCCCAGAGCTCTGTAATACTGGAAGAAATCCCCCAATGGAAAGCTCCTCCACCACCTCAGATTTATTCTATAACCCCTGCTTCTGCTACTACTGCTGTAATTGCCAATTCAGATATTCTATCAAATATTGAAGAAATGTCAGCTAACTAGAGGAAATATCTTGATGAATCTCTTCAAATTGTCAAAGATCAGGTAACTTCCCTTGAGAAAGAAATGAGCAGAGGCTTTGCAGAGATTCAAGCCAATACTGATTCTCTCAAAGGATTGTTCAGAATTGGAGGAAAAGCCATAGATCACACCATCATAAGCATTGGTCAAGTTAGGACCAATGTATCACCCTGGAAAACAATCAAATTTAGTTGGACAAAAGAGCTGAAGAGAATGTCATGAAGGTATGCAATAAAGTTGGTACTTTCAAAGAAGACTCCATAGACAAGCTATCTGTAGAAATCAGAAAGGGGAAGACCATAGTGAAAGAATAGGTAAAAAAGCTTACTACAAATTCCAAAACTATCTAGGATGAGAAAATAAATGCAATCAGTAAGGATGTCTTAGAACAGATTTAATCAGTAAAATTCCATACATATAATACAGCTGTCTGGATGCATAACCAGATCTTCACATATTTTCAGGCTGACCCCAACATTATTCCTCATCACTTAAATCCTCTTACTCAAGGTGAGTCCAGTCAAGTGCCTCAACCTCAAATGCCTACATTCTCCCCTAGACCAGAAGATCAAGAACCTCCTCCAGCTTCCTATTCCCAAGTTTGGGATGACATTATTCCTCAAGATCTACCAGTGGTTCACATCCCCAAGAAAAGGAAGTATGGGGAAGGTCCTTCTGCTATAAAATCTGTTCCCCAGCCAGAGGCAGAAAGAAGAAAAGCAAAGGAATTTGCTGAAGTTTGGAGCCCAACTTCCAAATCTCTAATTATTGACATTCTTAAACTAGTCATGGACTTTAATGAGAATAGACATATTCACTACAGCTCAGCTGAGTGGGAGTTATATGAAAAGTCCATGACCAAAAGGAGGATTTATGACAGAGAATATGGAAAGAATAATCCTAAAGCTCCTCCCAAGCCCCCAAGGTACTACCCTAAGCCTTTCAGTTATCAGAGGAGGAAGCAGGAAAAGCAAGACAGGCAACAGCAATGCAAAGATTGATTCCTTATGTTTTGTTTTGAGAATTTTGAGGAAATGGATGTTGATTGATTCTAAAACATTACTTATATATACAATTCCTAGTTTTGCATATTGTGCCTTTAATTAATCTATCTTTGCATTTATATTCAATTTCCTTTCTTCCAGTTCTTTATTTATTATGATAATTCACCTTAGTATAGAGGGTTATGACTTCTACAAATATGGGGAGATTGTTGGGTATTGCATCCACAATAACCCAGATTTGCATGAAGTCACCCTTGAACTAAGATGAATTAAGTTGTATTTGATATCCTTGTTCTAGTTGAATGTTTGCAGATTCTCAGTGCTAAGTGTAGACCAATATCCATCTACAGTGGGTCAGGAACATAGGACCATACAGTATAATCCCTCACTATGTGATCCAAAGTGTTGACTCATGTGTAGCCTCTCAATTGGGATACACTTCATGTTCAAACATTGGGAGCATGGGATAAAGACAGGACCAGAAGATAACATTCTCTAAAAGACTTGAAAATTATCTAAGTAAAGTTCTCGAGAAGTAGCTTCAGAGTTCTCGAGAAGTGTAGTTTAGTTCTCGAGAAGCTCTCATAGATCTCGAGAATCTTAACTACATAGTTCATGAAAAGTCTGGACTGATTCAAGAAATTTTCTAAGTTATAATTCTCGAGAAGTCCTCTTTGTTCTCGAGAAGTCTTGGTCAGTTTTCGAGAAGCCTAAGGTATAGTTCTCGAGAAGTCTTATTTGTTCTCGAGAAGCTTGGCTTCAAGTCTCGAGAACTTCCTTCTCAATTTCTTGAATAAGTCAGGATTTGCCTCAGAAATTTTTCTAAGTTAAGTTCTCGATAAGTCTTATTTAGTTCTCGAGAAGTCATCCCTCAGCTCTCTAGAAGTCTTCCTCTTTGTTCTCGAGAAGTTCAGAAAAATTATCTAAGTGCTGGTTCTCGAGAAGTTCAGGAATTTTTCTAAGACATGTTCTCGAGAAGTCAATTAGTTCTCGAGAACTAAACCTTGTGTTCTCGAGAAGTCCAAATCTGTTCTAAAGAACTTAGTTCCCGAGAAGTCTTGACAGTTCTCGAGAACTCAGTTCCTAGTTCTCGAGAACTATAGCCACTTCTCGATAACTAAGTCGATTTTCCAGAAATTTTTGTTCTAAGTCCAGATCGGCCAAAATTTCAAAAACCTCGACGTGATTTGTCCACATGTCGTAAAAAATATCCTTTCTAGCCGTTAAGGGTAATCCTATATAAAGTCTTGTCACTAAGACATAACCCTAAGAAGAATATAAAAAGAAGAATCTCTTAAGAGCGGATTCCGTACTTTCCTAATTTACTGGTTCGGCCGACTTTTCTCAAGAACAACATCTGAAGCCGCCGCTCTCATCAAGATCGATCTCTCTGCATTCGATCTAGAAGATCTACTGATTAAGGAATTGGTTTTCTCTCCTTGATCGAGTAGATTCAAGTTCTCTCAGGTCATATTTTCAAAGGATCTTCTTCTACAAATTGTGAAAGAGCCGCAACGATTCAAGAAGAAGACCTAAAGACAATTTCTTTTAGATCTGAGAATATTTCTATTTGTATTTTCAATCTCTATTTATAAATCTTGAAGGAGATTATTCTCCGAGTGTAGGAGCGTTGTGCTCCGAGTGATAGGAAGGTTTTTTCTTCCGAGTGTAGATCCGTTTGGATCGAGTTTTGTAGGAACGTGTTTCCGAGGTGTAGGATTGGTTTGCATTCTGAGATAGTGGAGTAGCCGAGTCTAGTGATTTGCTAGATCGGTGAGGAAAGTGGACGTACCCAAGATCGGGGAACCACTATAAATCTCTTGTCGTCTGTGTGATTGCTTGCTTACTTATTTGTGCTAGTCGCTAAATTTTTATTCCGCATTAGACGCACATCTCACCTATTCACCCCCCTCTTGGTGATTTAGGTAGACAACTTACATATTTCACAAACAACTTAAGATAATTAATGGAGGCCTACCACGACACTTATAGACTAAATCCAGAAACTTTGAATTTTCCTAATTTATCTGACATATTATTTATTTCTCCTAAAAATCCAAATGCCCCAGTTTAAATATGAAGTGTCCCTTATAGTCCTGCAAAATGCTCCATAAAATTAAGATAAATACTATGCAGCTATATAACAGTAAATTCAAGTCTTCCAAATTTTTTACTAGGTTTAAACCCTTGATCCAAAATTTTAAATAAAATCTCATAGTTAATAACTAAAGAAGTAAGTATTGTACATAAGCTTCCAAAAATTATAAGAAAATTCAAGCATGGATAATATGCCCTAAAAACACTCCTGACAAAGTTTCCAAACTTCCCTGTCAATAATGAGTTCTAATTTTAATTTAGAATAAAAACCCTCTTTCTTAAATTAATGAAACAACTTCTGTAATTATTCATCTAAAAATTATAATAAAATTTCATCATGTTAATATTGACCTTAGTACACTTTTATATGAGTTTCACAATTTTAAATAAATCATAGAGCTCTTAATCCATTTTTGAATATAATTGTATTTTTAAAAGCTTGTTAAGGAAGTAATGGAAATATACCTCTAAAAATTATAATAAAATTCAAATATGGGTATATTGACCTAAAACACCCTCTGCCCAATTTTCATAACTTCATACTAAACAGTCTAATCATAATAAACAAAAGTCTATCAAGGGCAATTCCATGTATTATGATGGACGTACTAAGTGTATTATTCCAAAATTACCAATAAAATCACCAGAGGCTCTAATTTACTCTATGACCATACTATCCAAGTTTCATAACTTCTCATTAAGTTTTAGTGACCTATCATCCATTTATAAGGGTTGTTCCCTAAACTCTGGTAAGAGTTTTGAGGGGTTTATCCATCTCCAAATCCTCTAAGATTTTTACCAGAGTACCTTAGCTACCCTTGTGTCCGCTGTACCAAATTTCAAGTCCATACAAGGGCATTTGACCCCATGCCCTTCTCAAACCCCAAAAGTCCAAACTTAGGGTTTGAAATTAGGTCCTAGGGAAATCCTACCTTAAACCACCCCATAACCCATATGAGGGTGTTAAAAGTCTTGTCAAACCAGTGGCCCAAATTTCAGCCTCTGTTGAGGTGCTTTGGCCACCCAATCTCACAAGGTGAACATTTGACCTAAATACCCCCTTTATGGCAAAACTAGGGTTAACTCATTTCCCATCTAAATAAACTCAAAATGAGGTGAAAATTTATACAAAACCTCATGACGATCCTAAGAACCACTCACCAGAAATTTGGAGGGTTTGGAGGTCTTTAGGTCCCTAAATTAATTTACCCTAGGATTATTAAATAATTTATAAAACTATAAAAACATTATCTCCAAAAATTCCCATTTTTGGGCAGGACCTAGATATAGCTTAGGGTGACTCCCTATCCTAATTTCATGACATTTGGACTTGTGGTGAAGTGAGGGAACACATTTTAATCTTTATCTAGCCCTAGGTATAAACCCCACCAAAATGAGTGCCCTGGTCAAACCAAACACCCAAATATGTTCAAACCAATTTTAAAATAAAATACACCCCTAGGGCTACAACTTTAAAATTTACCACTTTTTTCTATAGGTGACCGTAGGTATTTTTAATAATTAAAAACATTAAATACAAATAGTGTGACAGAATATCATATGAAATAAATGTCAAACCTATAGTTTAATCTATGATAACACGAATCTTGGAACATTTTTGGATGGTATCCAATCATCGTCCATGCGCTCAAACGGCAAGGATTAACTCCTCTGGGGAAACCTTCAAGCCTCTACCGCTGGCCATCCGGCCACCTCCCTGGCCGACCACCGCCACCACAACCTCCGTCGAGGTGGTGGCTATCGCCAGGCGGCGGCACAGCCACCGGAGGTGCCTTTTCCGGCGATCATGACAAGCGGAAGTTTTTCCGAAAACCATGGATTTGAAAGTTTGGATCAGGCTCAATTAAGCCCGAACATTTACCCTTATTTGTCCAATGATCTACCCATGTAAAAAGAAGAAGGGGAGGACCTTGTTTGCTGGCTGGAGGCGCGCCGATCGCCGAGATGCTATGGTGGTGGTGGCGCCGCTCGGGTTTCTGCAATAACACAGTGAAGTAACTCGAAATCTTCGGGGGAACAGTGGAAACAAATCCCTGGAGTCCTGTGATGCTTTTAAGAGAGTGAAATGGGGGGAGAGGAGGGGCTAAGCACCAATGGCCATTAATGGACTTCAATGAAGCTTTCGACCAAGTGGTGGGGGGGGGGGGTGAACCTGCCTTGGGGTGGCTGGGAAACGGTTGGAAACTTCTCCTCTTCCCCAGAGGAGTTAAATCCAGTCATTAAAGGTGGCCCTTGGCCTCCCTAAGCCATGAATGGCTTCTTTCTTCCTCTTTCTCTCTCCCACAATAAGGGTGAGGTGGAGCTCTCTCTCTCTCTCCTAGTCAGCAGGGCTGACTTGGTCATCCCTTTTGGGTATTTGCAGCCTACTAAATCATTTCATCCATAATTAAGAGGTGGTTAGTCTAAGTGGCTAGGGGCTTGAGCTGGGGTTAGCCCTTTTTGGGCAAGGTTTGACTTGACCTAGCCTAGGGTTGACTTTTGTCAAACTGACCTTTTGTGTCACCATCAATGGGTCATTGGTGACCTATTGGCCTCCCTTAGGCTCTATGTAGGGATGTATAGGGTTGACTTTGCATCTTGAAGGTAACTTGACCCTTATTAAGGGCACTTTTACCACTTTGGGGTTTGAGTTGACTTGGGTCAACTAATCCACTAGGGTTGACCCCAATGGGTCCTTGGTGACCAATTGATCTCACTCTAGGGTTAGGAGGGCATGGGTGGGGTCCACTTGGCTAAGGGAAGGTCAATTTACCCTATGCAGGTCTGTTTGACCCATTTAGGGTTAGGGTTGACTTAGGTCAACTTAAGCTCGAATGTTGACCCAATGGATCTTTGGTGACCCATTGACCCCACTCTAAGGTTAGGAGGGCATTGGTTGGGTCTACTTGGCTATGGGAAGGTTAATTGACCCTATGTAGGTCAGTTTGACCCATTTAGGATTAGGGTTGACTTAGATCAACTCAGGCTCTAGGGTTGACCCTAATGGATCTTTATGGCCTTACAATAGATTGGTGAGGTCATGGTGGGGTCTTTGATTCATGGTGAAGTCCTATGGTCATCCTAAACTATTGTTTAGAATTCTACTATTTGTAGACTATGGTGATTTCACCTATATCCCTAGGTCCACTTGGTCTACTAGGGCTTCCTGGGGCTTTATCATGACCGAGTTATGACAAAACTATACCTAGGGGGTCTAGTTGCATGAGGGATGTTACAAATCACAATACATAAAATAAAATTCATCCTCGAAATTCTACTTAGGCCTACGGAGTTTCAAGTATGAAAAGTAAATTGTAACATCCTGAGAGGTTGTGATGAATACCTGACTGAAATGCTCTGGTTACCTTTGTTACATCAAGTCTTGCGGCTCTTAGGTGTGCTCCTCCTGATCGTGATTCCTCCACAAGACCTTGACCAATGGAACCTTCTTGCGATGTAAGACTCGTATCCCCTTGTCGTCAATCCGGACCGGCTCTAGGGGAACTGATCGCTTAGATGCTACCGGCCCATCCATGGGTGTAATCTCCTGCTCTGGGCATAGTAGAGCCCTCCTAAGAGAAGATATGTGGAATACGTCGTGCATACCCGCCAGCTCCAGGGGCAGCTCCAGCCAATATACTTAGGGACCAATCTGCACCAGGATCCTATAAGGCCCCATATATCTCGGGCTGAGCTTCTTCTTCCTACCACACACCTGTTAAACCCCATGCATCGGTCGGATCTTCAAGAATACCTGATACCACACCAGAAACTCCACCTAATGATGTTGAGCATCGTAATACTTAGCCTATCTGCTATGTGCCTCTAACATCCTGTCTCGTATCAGCCTCACCTGAGCCTCTGTGTCCTCAAGAAACTCTGAGCCAAAAACCTCCGGATCCTCATCCTGTATCCGTGACAGCGGAGTCCTACACCTTCTACTGTATAGGGCCTCATAAGGAGCCATCCCTATGATGGACTGGTAGCTCTTATTATATGAGAACTCGACCAGTGGTAATAGCTTCTCCCAAGGCTCTCCGCAATCCAGAATGCATAATCTCAGAAGATCTTCGAAGGTCCGATTGGTGCGTTCTGTCTTCCCGTCAGTCTGGTGATGAAAAGTTATACTGAATGTCAGGCAAGTGCCCAAGTAAGTCTGCACTGATCTCCACTCCCGAGACATAAACCGTCCATACCGATCTGATACGATCGTCTTGGGTACGCCATGATAACAGATGAACAGCTCCACAAATTTCCGAACCAACACACCAACCGAGTCATCTTTCTTGATTGGGATAAATCTGGCTATCTTCGTCATCCGGTCGATGATTACCCAGATCAAATTGTTTCCCGTCCGCGATCGAGGAAGCCCATGTATGAAGTCCATTGTGATATCCTCGAACTTCCACTCCGGAACTGGGCGTGGTTGTAACAATGCTACGGGGTTTCTGCACTCCGCCTTCACCAGCTGGCATGTCTCGCTGTGGGTCATGAAGTAGGTGTTATCCTTCTTCATGCCTGGCCAGTACATGGTCTTCTTCAAATCCGCAGTCATCTTCGTAACTCCCGGGTATACCGAATACAAGCTGTAGTGGGCCTCCATCATGATATCCTACCGGACCTAGCATCCCTCTGGTATATAAAACCGTCCTCTGAAACACACTAGGCCATCCATCAGTTTGTTATATCCCGTAGTACCAGCCTCCAAGGCCCGGAATATAAGCTCCAGCTTGGAGTCCTGTCTCTACCCAACTCTGACTCGGTCTCGAATGTCATCTGTGGCGTCATCGCAGATAAATACTCCTCATAAATCTCGGGGTCATCAGACGATATCAGTGTGATGTGCATATCGTCTAATCTCTGCACTAGATCCATGTAGATTATCTGGGGCTCTGCTCTGGAGGTGACGACTCTCCGACTCAGCGTATTGGCTACCACGTTCGCCTTCCCTGGATGGTAATGCATCTCGTACTAGTAATCTGCTAGAAATTCCACCCATCACCTCTGCCTGATGTTCAGCTCTTTCTGCGTGTCCACATACTTCAAATTTTAGTGATCATAGTATATGTTGCAGTGGACGCCGTACTGGTAATGTCACCAGACCTTTAGAGAAAATACAACCGCTCCCATATCTAAGTCATGAACATGGTAGTTCTGCTCTTGCTTCTTCAGCTGGCGGGAAGCATAAGCAATCACGTGGCCTTTTTGCATCAGCACTACACCCATGCCCTGGTAGGAAGCGTTGGTGTAGACCTAGAATCCTTCTCTCCCCGATGGAAGGGCAAGAATAGGAGCTGAGGTGAGCCGATCCTTCAATTCCTGGAAAGTCGTCTCGCACTGCAGGGTCCAGAAAAATGGCACGTCTTTCCTCTTCACTGATGTGAGTTGGAGGGCAATTCGAGAGAATCCCTCCACAAACTTCTGGTAATAACCGGGAAGTCCTAGAAAACTCCACACGTCTGTGGCCGCCTTCAGCTGCGGCCAATCCTGAACTTCCTGAATCTCGGTCGGGTCTACTCCCCACCCAGCTCCACTGATAATATGGCCTAAGAAGGCCACCTCCTTCAACCAGAATTGGCATTTGCTGAACTTCGCATAAAGTTGGTGCTCCTGTAGTCTCTTTAGAGTAAGTATCAGATTTCGTGTTTGCTCCTCCTCCGTCCTCGAGGAGATGAGGATGTTGTCAATAAACACTATGACGAACACATCCAGGTAAGCCTTGAACACACGGTTCATGAGGCTCATGAATGCCCATGGTGCATTCGTGAGCCCGATGGGCATCACGGTAAACTCGAATAATCCATATCTGCTACTGAAGGTAGTCTTCAGAATGTCCTCCTCCATAATTTGCAGATGATAGTAGCCCGGCCTAAAATCTAGTTTCGAAAAGAAAGGCGCCCCCTCCATCTAATCAAACAGTTCATCTATCCTTGGCAGTGGGTAGGTATTCCAGACTGTCAGTCTGTTCAATGCTCGGTAGTCGATGCATAATCTGAGTGTCCCGTCATTCTTCTTGGCGAACAACACCGGGACTCTCCATGGTGAAGAGCTCGGCCGGACAAATCCGACTTACACTAGGTCTTGTAGCTGGCTTCAAAACTCAATCAACTCTTTCAGGGTCATCCAGTATGGGGCTCTAGATGCTGCCTTAGCCCCAGGCACCAGCTGTATCTAGAAATCCTTCTCCCGATACGGGGGTAGCGCAGGTAGCTTCTCTGGGAATACATCAGCAAAATTCCCCACCACCGGGATACCTGAGATGGAATCCTTGGCCTCGTCCATTTCAAACAGTACTTCATAGAAATCCTCCCCCGACAGGTGGGCCTTGATAGACTGCACGGATGATAGCAAGAGAGCGGGAATAGGTCTAATACCTTCGATGATGCGTGGGAATCTCCATGCCTTACAATGATCCTCTCTGACAGGCAGTCGATCTGGGCATGGTTCCAATACAACCATATCATGCCTATGATCAGATCATAGGCTGGCATCCTTAGGATCGTTGTTGGTGCTTCGAATGCCTTTCCGCCGATCTCCGCCTCCATGTTGTAGTCGGCGAAGGTGAATAGCTTCGATCCATTGGGTAGACGTATCCTCACCATCAATCCTGTGAATTGCTCCACGCCTTCCAACCCTTCTACGATGGCCTCCGACATTAATGAGTGCGAATCACCCGTATCGAATAATGTATAAGCGGGTTTGCCGCTTATGAAGACTATGTCTGGGGTAGTAAAATATCTTAGAAGTCTAGTTTTGGTTTTCCTACTTAGTCTATCAATTCTAAATTCATGAGTCTAGCTTTTTAGGAACTTAAAGAACTTAAAATTACTGACATACATGTTCTCACTTTCTCTGGATTCTGAGGTTGAGATAGATCTAGTGCAAACACTTGGTCCCTCTCCTACATGCAATCTCCGCCCTTGTATCCACGTCCTCGGCAACGTTCTCGACCTCAAAAATACAGAGCAGGCGGGGAAACCTGTGGTGCTGGTAGGGGTGCGTCCCTTATAGGGCAGTTTCTCCAAATATTCCCTACCTGATGATAGTTGAAGCACTTTAGAGGGTGGTATGCCATACTCGCAGGTAACTGTATCTCCCGCATCTGGAGAGGTTGAGGATCCATTACCATCGGCTCCCTCGGCTCTTGTCTCACCTCCTAATGAGGTTGGTCCACTGCCCTTATCCCATCTCTCCCATCAGAAAAGTGGCCCCGTCGCTGATCATTTATGGCTCACTGGCCCTGATCCTCAGTTGGCCGGTTCTGGCCTCGAGTAGTGTGCAAATCTGCCTCAATCCTATTCGCCATCTCCAATATCCGTGGAATAGGCCCATCATAAATGAACAGCAGAGCCTCTCTCAGAACCTCTCGCAGACCCTTATAGAACCTCTTGGTGTATCCTGCCTCATCCAACTCATAAGAATCCGTAAACCGGGCTAGTTAATTGAAGTCCCGGTGGTACTCCACCACTCTCTTGTTGTCTTGCCTAAACTGTAGAAATCTGTCTTCCAGCTCATCTCTGGCCGAATGCAAAACAAAATGCTCCAATAGTGCGGCCCTGAACTCCTCCGAAGAAATCTCTGTAACCTCTCTATCAATAAACATCTTGTCCAACAGTATCTTCAACCATCTCTTGGCATAGGTCTCCAAGCAAGTGCCACCAAGGGCACCCTCTCCGCCCAAGGGCACTGTATCCTGATCAGCATCTCATACATGATGTCCAGCCACCCCTCCGTCCAAAAAGCTTACTGTATCCCCAAGTAGGACGGGGTAGAAAGTCCTCGAAAAATACTCAACCAATTGGCCCTCGGGTTTGGCTACGGAGCTGGAACCTGCTGGGCCCTAAAAGACTCTAGAATAGCTATCAGGGTCTTCCCCATCTCTAATTGTAGAAACGGAGTGTGAGTCGGGGGAGGTGGTGCAACATTCGGAGCTTGCTGGAATCCACCCTATGGTGTGGGATGTGTTGGAGGCTGCACCACAAGGACCATGGTAAGTAAATGAATCTAAACTAATAAAAAAGGTGGACGGTTTACATGTGATCGCCCATATGGGCACACGACTGCTTCCGCTGCTTAGTTTGTCCCCAAACTAAACTCGTTCGGGGGTGACCCAGGGATTGTGGATTGCTACCTTTTCGATCGAGGTTTCCTCTGATACCACTTGTAAGACACCATTTTTGTTTCTTTTTAAACCACCGGGGTCTTAGGCCCAGAACCGCCGCTTTGAGGTAACACCTTCACGCCCGAGAAGGTCGCCACTACAAAATGTTGATCCTGCCAGCTAAATTGATCAAAGAAAATAGGGCTCATGCCCGGTACATCAATATCCTCACTACATATCACTCAGCTCGGAAGCAAAAGCTAAACATCTACTAACGATCTGGACTCACAGTCCCAGCTGTCTGAAATCCGGTGCTAGACTGTCCCATCTCCAACCGTGCCAACCTCCGGGGCTGCTCCTCCATGCTGGGATCCACGGTCACCTAAAATGATGTGGTTTGAAAATTATTAGTATAAAAGACTAAGTCCTATCATCCCACACCCCTTCCCCCATCGCTCCTAGGCACCGAGCAGGGAGGTGGAAAGGAGAGGTAATGAAGGTGGAGAATAACAAGTAACAGGTGATTCCGGAACTAATCTTGCAGTTCTAAGAGTATATGTGACAGTAATGAAAGTATGAAAGACTGAATATATAATATGTAACTTTAACTTATATTAAAATCACATAAGCTAAGGGATCTTCTGCAAGGCTCCTATCGTATAAAAAGTCCCATACCAATTTATACGATAGGGTGTCGGTTTTCTAGCAGGCATGTATATATCTAAATAGGAAAAACCTTAACTTATAAGCACGCTCACATGAGCTTATAAACCAAGGGGTCGTTTTGCAGGGCCTATTATATAAAATGTCTCATACCACTCTATATAATAGGTGTCAGGGGTTATATGCTTCTATGATGCTATGACATGCAAATATGTTTTTTGATCAAGCAAGTGAAACTCACCCACTCGACTCCTTGTACACAGACCTTTAGTTCATCATTTCTGGTGCTTAACCTCATAGGATACCCCCATAGTGGAAAACGGAAGCGGTGGGTTTGGCTTGCCCAACTCTAAACCGGTAATTGCACTACCAGTCAGAACTATCGTACGCCTCGACGCTTGTTCACTAAGTGGAGCTCATGCGTACTCTTACCGTCTGGCGCACAAGACTTAATTTGGCGAAGTGTAAAACCACACTTGCTAAGTTGACATATTGGCTCTTCTTCCATGGGTAGATCGTATGAATAATTAAGAAAGAGGGTTATTGTTCTAAATTAAAATTAGAGCTCACTATTCCCTTTGAAGTTTGGAAACATTGTCAGGAGTGTTTTTAGGGCATATTATCTATGCTTGAATTTTCTTATAATTTTTGGAAGCTTATTTACTATACTAACTTCTTTAGTAGTAACAGGTGGATAATGAGCCAATTTGAATCATAGAGCTCTGAATCCATTATTTAATATAATTACATTTTTAAAAGCTTGTGAAGAAAGTACTGTAAATATACCTCTAAAAATTATAATAAAATTCAAGTATGGGTATATTAAGCTAAAATAGCCTCTGCCCAATTTTCATAACTTCCTACTAAACAGTGTGATCATAATAAACAAAAGACTATCAAGGGCAATTCCATGTATTATGAAGGAGGTACTAAGTGTATTGTTCCAAAATTACCAATAAAACCACCAAAGGCTCTAATTAACCCTATGACCATACTACCCAAGTTTCATAACTTTTCATTAAGTTTTGGTGACCTATCTTACATGTATAAGGTTTGTGTCCTAAAATATTGTTAGGGTTTTGAGGAGTTTATCCATCCCCAAATCCTCTTAGATTTTTACCAGAGGAACTTAGCTACCCTAGTGTCCTCTCTACCAAATTTCGAGTCCATACAAGGGCATTTGACCCCCATGCCCTTCTCAAACCCCAAAAGTCCAAACTTAGGCTTTGAACTTGGGTCCTAGGGAAATCCTACCCCAAACCACCCCATAACCCATATGAGGGTGTTAAAAGTCATGTCAATCCAGTGGCACAAATTTCAGCCTCTGTTGAAGTGGTTTGGCCACCCAATCCCCCAAGGTGCACTTTGGACCTAAATACCCACTTTAGGGAAAAACTAGGGTTTACTCAGTTTCAAACCAAATCAACTTAAAATGAAGTGAAAATTTAGAAACAATCTCATGATGACCCTAAGAACGACTCACCAAAATTTGGGAGGGTTTGGATGTCTTTAGGTCCCTAAACTTATTTACCCTTGGATTATTAAATAATTTATAAAACTACAGAAAAATTATCTCCAAAAATTCCCATTTTTGGGCAGGATCTAGGTATAACTTAGGGTGAAAATCTGTCCAAATTTTAGGACATTTTGAATTGTGGGGAAGTGGGG
Source organism: Platanthera zijinensis (assembly GCA_039513925.1). Taxonomy (NCBI): domain Eukaryota; kingdom Viridiplantae; phylum Streptophyta; class Magnoliopsida; order Asparagales; family Orchidaceae; genus Platanthera; species Platanthera zijinensis. The sequence goes on from CM077082.1 coordinate 132,776,222, forward strand.
GCATGATGCAAGAAGATCACGGCAGTGAACCGGTCGCTTAAGTAATATAAAATGGGCGAGTTTTCCCAAGTATCTATCTCACAAGGAACACAGTAAGGTGGAGTTAATTTCGAGGAGGACTTAAGATTGAAGTCCTCGGGTCGGAGGTAATGAAATGGGGGTTTTGATGGTTGCGGAAAATAAAGTAAAAATCTATCAACTACTCCTATGCAATGCCGCTATGCAAAGCTTCGCTTGGCGGGATGAAGACTAGTCGGGCCGCTATGCATCGAATCGCTAGGCGGATGGGCGAGTAGGCTAGCGGATGAGGTGGAGAGAACGGCGGAATGAGGGTCGTAAGCACCTCTTCGCAACGCACACCACTAGCAATTGCTAGTGCGGCAAGGATGATGGCGGTGGATGGAATATAGCGCACCTCAAGCAAAAATAACAAAATCACAATAACTCACATAGACATGAATAAGTGAAAGTGTTTATCAATGTAAAAATACTTCATCAATACATGGAAATGAAACTAAACTAACAACAACAACTTAAGAGGAGTGTGTGAAATCGACCGTGTCCGAAGCCTTATTGAGGGATCACGGTTGGGATCCCGGGTTGTAAATCCGAATCCAAACACAGTCCTCAACTGCGTTCGGGGTAGAGGAGGCTGTCACTCACTCCCAATGGCCCGTCTTCTTCGTATCACGCTGCGAAAGATGAAAGCACACGCTCCTCCTAGCTTGGTGAAGAAAGCTAGGTCAAATCTCCCTTGAAGCTCGAGGATGAAGGAGGAGGCCGAGAGGAAGCTCCAGCGATGATTTGGCGTTGAAAGCTTGACTGGAGCACCTCCCTATGGTGGAAGATGAAGGGAAATGGCGGAACCCTTCGTTGGGGATGAAAAACGGCGGAGAAAATCGTGGATCTCCTGAATTAGGGCGAGACCTGCGCTATTTATATAAAACAGAATTAAATACTGCGCACGATCACAGGCGCACGACCAATGGTCTTGCGCGTTATGGCGGCAGAACTTGCACAAAAGAGGTCATGACTGCGCACGATCGGCAACGCACGAGCAGTGATCGTGCGCGGTATAGCAGGTGATCGTGCGATATGGCAGGACAGAACTTTCGAAAAGAGGGCATGACTGCGCACGACCGATGATCGTGCGCCAAAGAGGTCGATGGTCGTGCGTGGGTAAAAACGCACGACCATTGACTCCTTTGCCAAAAATGGTGAAAGTCCTACCCCGGACGCCCACACGATCCCCGAACCTACAGGAAAACTGGACGGGTTATCGAACATGGCAGTCACGGATATCAATAAAATGCACAGCAAGAGGGAAAGACACACACGCACAGAAATAGACTAAAAAAGTGCACAAGACGTGGAATGTCGCAGCGAACCAAAAGGAGTGATAATGGCGCTGAATGGTAGTGCAAAGACATGCAAATGAGCCCAGATGAGTCCGAAATTAAGTATAAAATATGGACTCATCACACCCTCAGACTTAACTGTTTGCGCGTCCCGAGAAAACACAACCTAAGCAGACAAGGAAAAAGAACTAGCTAACAAAGAAATTGCAGAACAGAGTACCATGCGAAGTCGCATGCCCGCGTGCATAAAAATACAATAGAAGAAATTTCTGAGTATGCAAAATAGTTTATATTTTCCACAATGTGTATCAACAAGTTATTACTACTAAAAAATAGAATCACGGTGAATCATCCGGTCACGCAAAGGAAGAAAGTAGACTGGCCACTAAGGTGAGCTTTGCCAAAGATCGGGGCTCAGGATCACCTCCAAAGGAATCCACCAATGTCGGGGACCATACGCTTGCCCGTTCACACTCTCTCCACGACAATAGTTAGACTCAAGCGCAAATCCGTAGGACTTTAGGAGAATCATGGGGCTTGGGTTACGGTGAGGTAAGCAATGATAAAAAGAATGGCTATGCACCTAACCCAAATGAGCTAGCCTAAAAGAATCCCTCAGCAAACCACAATATAACCAGGTGCACCACACCCCCAGACTTGATTTTTGCAACATGGGTGTGTGCACCGCCTACACCAAACCAAAATCATCTCCAAAAGATTTTCAATTAAACTTTTTCTTTCATCATTTTTTTTCTTTTTACAAACATTTCATTTTTTTTTCAAAATCTCAAGAAATAAAAAATTGGGCGCGCTTCCACATTTTCACAAATAAAAATACCACATCACAACCCAACATGAAAATATAAAACACTAAGCTCGACTTGGGTGTGCGACTAGGATCGGCTATGAGGCTTTGGTAAAATAATGGTGGAGCTGAATCAAAAGAAGGGTAGGCACAACGGGGTTTAGCGAGGATATGATGTTCGGAACGGTACAAAGCTCAACCGGGCCAAAATGATGGCCTACATCACGCTCACGCTAGACTAACAATGCACCAATGCTTCGAGAGTAGCTTGGGGCAAGTTCTTAGCAACCGAGAAAGATAATCCTTCCTCCCGACTCGAGCAAAACGAGTCTAGTAGCGGCTACACACATTCCTACGCTACCGTTTGATTCACATCGGATTCACAAACTTTTGAGTAGAATAAGAAATATTTACGCAAATAGAAAAATATAAAACTATAAGCATATAGAAAAATTAATTCTACACAAATTTCTACACAAAACGAGAGCAATTGACTAGGAACACAACAAGGCCAACATTGTACTCTATCGTGCAATCCTAAACTAGCACAATAATTTTTCCAAATCAAACAAAAGAAATGAGTTTAACTCGCGGCACGCTAATAGCTAAGCACGCGCTAATGTGGGTGCAGTGGTGTGCGATGTAATGAACTAAATAAAATAAAACTACAAAAGCTTCAAGTATGCGCATATAATGTGCACGTGCAAAAGGCAACAACTAATAGCTCTCCCCCAGACTTAGACTAAACAACACATCAAATGATAGGGAAATTAAAATCAGAATGAGCTAAGGGAAGAGGTTACCCAATGCTTAACTAGTGAGCATACCAGAAGATGCGTGGAAAGTAGAAACAGGCTCGCCATACGAAGAATCACAACCCCACCAACACAAAGTTGCCAAAAATACCTGCAGGGGTGAGCTCCGCAAAAGCAAAAGAAAAATATACAAAAAGAAATGCTAAAATAAAATAGACATGGAAATAAAAATGCAAAAAATGAAAGATAAGTACTGAGGTTATTGTCATCCCAGCACGACTTATTAAATTCTAAACAGTTCTAGCTAATGGGCCTATGAAAAGAAAAATGCACAGGTAACTGACCTAATATCCGTTGCGGTAACGGGTACCGATACGGACATAGAGCAGTTACCCCTCTGCCTAAATAATCATACCTAATCCTCGCAGGCAGAGGAAATAGGATGTAAGATGAGGAGGAGCACTGGTCCTCACTCAACTCACCACAAAACAAATCCTTGCCTAGCAAGGTATCGTCCATCACAGGTTCGTAGGAAGCGACGGCAACGGCAAAAATGCCAGGCACATCGACAACCTCACATACCCGTGGAGATTCCACCTACACAGGCTCAGATAAAGAAGGGGGATCAAGGAATAAAGGAGACGAAGAACATATGGAAATAATCGGGGGAGTGTGTAACACCCTAAAAATCTCAAAAAATGGATTTGAGGTGCAGGTTGTTTTACACGGCCTGGGACACGGGCGTATCCCAGGGCATGTCGGGGGTACACGGCCTGGGATACGGGAGTGTCCCAGGGCGTGTCACTCAAATAATAGGCGGATTGAGTCAGAAGATTACACGGCCCAGAACCAAGCCTTGAACACGGCCGTGTCAGATTTGACACGGGCGTGTCCGAAGCCGTGTGCCTACCCGTGTACTGCTGGTTGAGTTTGGAGCTCGATGAGGCAGGGGTGACACGGGCGTGTCTCATGACTGACACGGGCGTGTCAGGTTCGACACGGGCATGTCGATGCCCGTGTTCTGGTAAAGTTCAGTCGGTACGAGTACCGCGTGTGCCGCTTAAGGGTACACGGCCTGTGACACAGGCGTGTCACAGGCCGTGTCAGCCAAAAATATGTGATTTTGGGAAAATCATGGCCGTTCATTTTCTCTCTTTGGATACAAGGGCTCAGGTGATTCCTGGCTGGATTAAAACTGCAGAGGCTTGATGAAGAGTTCATTCTTCATTTGGTTAAGGAAGAGAGAAAGAGAGAGGAGGAAGAAGAAGGAGGAGGAGATCAAGCCACCGGTGGAGCTCCTGTGGTCCGATTCGTGATCCGAGGCAAGCATTGTGAAGGCAAAGCTGCTGCGGTGCCTTCTCACCGGCTAGTTTTCGATGGCTCCCAATAGATCGTCAAGGGTAACGATCTCCCTTCTTGGACATGTGATGTCCTTCTTTTCTGCATTGCATAGGGAAAACCCTTCTCCGCGAGTATGCGGTGGGTTGTGGTGTCCCTTGGGGTAGATATGTGAAGTCCCCCTTGTTAGAGTCCGGAATTGGAGTACGGATCTAGGCATGCTGTGTGAAGCCCATCTGGACATGTTGGTCTGGATTGGTGATGCTTATTTGCATATCGGAGAAGACTCCGTGATTATGGCTTGTTTTCCTTGTGCCTACCTGTTGCTTGGTGCAGCAGGAAGTACTGGATAAAGTCCAGGAAATGAAGAGGGTTGGATGCAACTCTTGTGGTCATGCGTTGCCACTTTGTGTGCGGTTGAGCCGTTGGGCTGCAACTCGATGAAAAGGCAGATTGCCGAACAGGAAAGGTGAAACCGACCCGCGCCTATAAATTGCCATGGATACTTCCGTATTCGAGGTGGCACGGCGACTTGAGCAACGGGGGGTGGCTGATCCGTACCTGCGTTAGGTCGGTCCGACTTGGAAGCCTGGTTATGGGTTTTGTTGGAGCGCCTAATGAGATTCTTAGGCCCGCGTGCCGAAAAGACTAGAATGCTCAAAGACCGTGTAGACGGTGGTGTTGACCCTGGTTTTCCGGTGCACCAAGAATGTGCCCTGAGTGCACGGACTGTCGGGTCGTGTGGCCGACGGTTGTGATGGCTTGAGTGTGCCTGCGCGCACATATTTCCTATTGTTGATACCATGCTGTGCAGGGAAGGAATGCTACTGCCCCGAGAGAGGGGTAGGATTGTTATAATTGGGTCAGCTGAATGCTGACCGTTGCCTTGTTTGCCACCGTTTGGGTGGATTGTCCCTATGCAGGTGCTGGAGAGCCAAGTGGTAAATGAAGAGCTGAAGCCCTTGCTGCTGTTGCTGCTGCCGCTGCGGCTAGCCCTTGAAGGCTAAGCGAATGTTTTTGCTTGTTTTCTTTTACTCATGTATGGCCGGCCTGCGCGCCGAGGTTTGTAAACCATGTTGTATGGAAAGAGGAACTGTAAGGCCTTAAGGCCAAACCTTTGTTGTACATTCCGTGGCTGTATATATAACTGTGGTTTATATATTGGACATTCCTGATTTGAGTTCAATTTACAACTTAAAGCTTCCGCTAACATGCTCTGAGTTAGGATGCGTGTATGGTTTGGTATTATCCTGTGACCTCACCGTCTGTTTGTGGCATATAGTGTGGGGCCCCGACCGGACCTTCTACTATACGTCATGTAATGGATAGGGTCGTTACATTTTGGTATCAGCTTCGTTCGGTCTTCCTCTTTCGAATTCGTGGTCGAATTCTTTTATGGGGTGGCGAGCGCGTGTTTGTGCGCCCTGCTGTAACGCTAATGAACTCAGGAATGTCCACTAAGGAATGTACAAAATCTTGTTTGCGGAATCTGCGCGTTCCTTTTCAGTTGTTTTGCTTGCATACGATCGCTAATGTGTGTCTTGTCCACCTATAGGTGAAGCGTAGTGGTGCTGGGCAATCTGAGCCCCAGCGCTCTGATGAGAGTGCGTCACCAGTTGAGGTGCCAACACCTCCTCCATCTGTGGAAACTGTTCACTTAGTTGCTGAGGCTCTATTTGCCATGATTCAGCCGACCGGGCAAGTGCAGCCGGCAGTTGTGCCAATTCGTGTTGATGTAAGACCCGAGCCGGTTGAGGCTGTCGATCCACGAGCAGCTGACCGACAGTTGAAGTAGTTCATGAGCTTCAGTCCGCCTACGTTTTCGGGACTGGGATCCCTAACGCAGGCAGAGGATTGGTTATCGCGTGTCAAGCGGATAATGACAGCGATCAGGGCGGAGGAAACTCTCAAGGTCACCTTGGCCACCTTCATGCTCGAAGGAGAGGCGCGGTTGTGGTGGGACGAGGTTGAGGTACACCATTTGGCGGGCAGGCAATTAACGCAAGTATCGATTGAGGAGTTCTCTCGAATATTTCTGGCGAAGCATGTCCCAGCGGTGCAACGCATTGCCATGGAAAATGAGTTCCAACGGTTAACGCAAGGCGAAGGTAGCATGGATACCTACTTGCATGAGTTTACCAGGTTGGGGCGGTATGTGGGAACAATCTTCGCGGATGACCAAAGGAAAACGAATAGGTTCTATGAAGGATTGCGGGATGAGTTGAGGTTCCTGCTTTCGAGTTCAGTGAACCAAGGGTTTCAGGCATTGGTTGATACTGCTTGTGCGCTGGAGAAGGACATGGGACGGGTGCAAGGGAACAAGGGCTTGGTTGTGTCAAAGCCAGAGTTTCAAGCACCTCGCCCTAGCAAATCGTTCTACCAGAAGAAAGGGGGCAAGAGGTCCAAGCCGTCTGGGCAAGTGTCGACGACCGTTGTGTCGGGGGCGACATCAAGGCCGGAGTCTCGTACATGCTATAACTGTGGCCGGGTGGGGCATATAGCCCGTGACTGTCGGGTTGTTCAGCCCAAAGGGGAAAAGAAGACGGGTGCATCTTATGCTGAGAAGGGCAAAGCGGTGGTTGATTCCTCTGCGTCCCAGGCACTGCCCCGAGTTTATCACCTTGGTCAGCAGGAGGCGATGAAGCAAACTGACGTCGTCACAGGTACGAGTTAAGATAGCTTATTGCTTAAGTGCTATTGCCTTTTGTTATATATAGCTTAGGCATGATGTGTATGTGCTGCAGGCTTTGTCCTGATTCGGAATAATTTGGCGAGAGCCCTGTTTGATACGGGTGCTTCGCATTCTTTTCTGTCTGAGGACTTCGTATCTCGAATTGGGGTGTCGAGTCATGTGACGGTTGATAGTACAAGGGTGCTATTGCCGAATGGCTGTGTGATACATGCGGTTCGGGCTTGTGATGTGGATGTTCAAATAGGAAGTCAGGATTTCGGTTTGAGTGCAGCTGTGCTACCGTTATCGGAGTTTGATGTGATCTTTGGCATGGACTGGCTCTCGGAGAAGCGTGCTTGTATTGATTGCAACTCCAAGGAGATCACACTGGGCCAGAGTACCGTACTTGTGACGAAGTTCGCTGGTATGCGAGGAGTTGGCGGGACTCTGTTGTCTGCGCTCCAAGTCGTCAATGCTGTTCGGAAGGGCGCGGAGTTATTCTTCACGCTAATTCAGGCTGTTGAGCCAAAGGCCAGTGTCGGTAAAGTTCTGGTTTTGTCAGAGTTTGCCGATGTGTTTCCTAAAGATCTTTCTCGGTTACCACCCCAGCGGGAGATTGACTTCTCTATTGAGTTTGTGTCAGGTGCGAAACCTGTGGCCCGCTCACCATATCGCGTCGCGCCAAAAGAGATGGCTGAATTGAAAGTCCAATTGCAAGAGTTGTTGGAGCAGGGATACATACGCCCAAGTATGTCACCTTGGAGCGCGCCTGTTTTATTTGTGAAAAAGAAAGATGGTAGTTTGCGGTTATGTATTGACTACCATGAATTGAATAAACTGACAGAGAAAAACAAATATCCGATCCCACGGATTGATGACCTATTTGATCAGCTGGCAGGATCAACGGTCTATTCCAAGTTGGATTTGAAATCGGGATATTATCAGCTGAGAATTCGGGAAGGTGACATTCCCAAGACGGCGTTTGGAACACGCTACGGTCATTATGAGTTCACGGTAATGCCGTTTGGCCTATGTAATGCGTCTTCGGTATTTATGGATCTAATGCATCGAACGTTCCGAGAGTACTTGGATTTGTTCGTGATTATGTTTATCGATGACATCTTTGTATACTCTCAGTCGGAAGAGGATCATGCAACCCATTTGCGGTTGGTCTTGCATACCCTGCGGAGGAATAAGCTTTATGCCAAGTTCTCAAAGTGTGAGTTCTGGCTCTCTTCAGTAGCCTTTTTAGGCCATGTGGTAAGTGGAGAAGGTATCGCGGTGGATCCGTTGAAGATAAGTGCCATTCGAGATTGGCCAGTGATGTCTTCAGTGGCCGAGGTCAGGAGCTTCCTTGGGCTTGCGGGCTACTATAGACGGTTTGTGGAAAACTTCTCACGGATTGCTTTACCTATGACCACGCTGACGAGAAAAGATCAAAAGTTCATTTGGACGCCGGAGTGCGCGCGAGCTTTTGAAGACTTGAAGAGTCATTTGACCACGGCGCCTGTGTTGACATCGCCATGTGGTACAGATGGCTATGAGATCTATAGTGATGCTTATAAGACCCCCCCTTTTTTTCCTTTTTAAAACCCGGGGTCTTATGCCCAGAACCGCCGCTTTGCGGTGACGACTTCGCACCCGGGAAGGTCGTCCCCACAAAACGCCGATTCTGCCGGCCTTGTTCGATCATAATTTAGTAGCAAGTAGAAAGAAATGCAGTCCACATCAAATCACATATATTAGAAAATCTCCACGAAGGGAGTGTCCACAGATCTAATAAGAAAACAGTACTGAATAAGGGCTTATGCCTGGTACATCAAAGTCCTCACTACAGAATCACTCATGCGGAAGTAAAATAGAACATCTACTAGTAAGCTGAACTCACGGTCCCGACAGTCTGAAGACCCGTACTAGACTGCCCCATCTCTAAGCACATCGGCCTCCTGGGCTGCTCCTCCATGCTGGGCTCCACGATTCCCTAATATGATGTTCGGTCGCCCGTCAGTCAAAAAGACCAAGTCCTATCATCCCACACCCCTTCCCCCATGCTCTAAGGCACCGGGCGGGGAGGAAGAAAGGGAAGGACATGAAGTGGAGAGTACAACAAAAGCAGGTGACGGTGGACCTAGTCTAGTATTTCTTTGAATATAAGTGACAGTAATAACTGAGCATAAAAGACAATTAATATAAGTAAAGTAACCTTAACTTATGTGAAGGCACATAAGCCAAGGGATCTTCTGCAAGGCTCCCATCGTATAAGTGTCCCATTAAACTTATACGTTGGGGTGTCGGTTATCAAACATCAATTATAAATATTGTAAATTGACCTTGACTTATAAACCTGCCCCACACAAGCTTATAGACCAAGGGGTCATTTTGCAAGTCCTAATGTATAAGCGTCCCATTAAACTTATACATTAGGTGTCATAGGTTATTATGAATGATTATGATATGCATCTATATGGTGGGTTAATGATGTTCGAAAAGTGCAACTCACACACCCGACTTTGTGTACACAAACCTTAGTTCCCCCTTTTTGAGCTGTTACCTCGCAGGATACCTCCGTAGTGGCAGACGGAAGCGGTGGGTTGGGCCTCGCCCACCTCAAAACTAGTATAGCACTACCGGTCTGACCAATCTTACGCCTCAACGCTTGGTGCACTAAGCGGACTCCTGCGTACTATTGCCGACTGGACAGTCGGACTTAAGTTTGGCAAAGTGTAAAACCACACTTTGCCGAGTCATCGTATTGGTGTCGGTGCAACAAACTCCCCAATACCGAAGACCCACCACCTTATCTTTTCTTTTCATGCACATGCAATATTCTTAACAGAAACCACAAGTCAAGCTCCCGGACTAAACCGTCCGTGTTAACTACAATCCGAGACTAAGCTCCCCGGACTAACCGTCCGTCTCATTTCAAACCTCATCCCTTGGAGCACCGCGGGATGGCGCCCCTTTGAACACCTTGGGACGACTTATCCATTTCCAAAACCCTATCTAACTAGTGTGCATTGTGAAGCCTTATTTACTAAATTCCTCTTTTAGTTTATCTTGAAAGTTTACGTTAGCCCAGGACTGCCTCCGGATTATACCCCGTGAAGGGTTCTCAATAGGCACTAGGAACCAAGACGGGCATTAAGGCCCGAAGTTCCCTTTCGCAAGGCGCTTATTGTTATTGGTTGTTTTCCCTTACCCATTCCCTTTTTGTATTACATTAACTAAACTAAAATAGTTTGATCTTTCACTCTCACGGGATCGACGATCTTTCACCGAACACGCGCACCTTCTAACCCGCACCAACTTGATTCTCACCCCTCCTTAGAACTTCCTAGGGTGACCCATCCACTTTCCTCCAGCCTCAGGAGTTTACTCGATTGGGTCGTTATGCTGGAACTACCATGGCCAACGATGAAGAGAGGGACAATCTCTTCTACAATGGGTTGAGAGAGAATTTGAGACAACCCCTCATATCTATGAAGAATGCGAGCTTCAACGAGTTGATTGAGGTGGCCATGACATTGGAAAGTGACATAGAACGAACAGAACGTCGTAAGAGATTTACGGGAAAACAAAGAGAAGGAAAGCCTTCTCAATCGCAAGGGAAGTCGGAAGGGAGAAGTTGAAAAAATAAGCCCCATCCCTAGAAGTCTTGGGAGAAGAGCAGTACGACGTCTGGGGGATCTCGCTTCAAGGGACCCCCATCGTGCTACAAGTGTGGCAAGCCGTGCCACATAGCTCGTTTTTGTACTGAAGGTGGCGCTGAGCAGGAGCCAAAGTAGGAGCAGTTAGTGCGTTCCGATCCCAGCTTTGTGGAGAAAGGAAAATAGCGGAGTCGAGTGCTTCATGTTTCCAACCCGTGTAGCTAAGGGCATACAACCTTGGGCAGCAGGAAGCGATTCGACAACCCAATGTGGTGACAGGTATGGGAAAGTTTAAGTTCATTTATTTGCTTTAGACTTTCGAGACTTTTATTTGTATCGCATGTGTTTTAGGCTTCGTACTAGTTTCCGGATACCTCGTTTGGGTATTGTTCGACACAGGAGCGTCGCACTCCTTTCTTGCAGGAAGCTTTATCTGAAGAATTGGAGTCGAGTCCATTTCGATGGACACAGAATTTAGGGTGTGCATGCCCAACGGGTCTTTCATGACTACCGGGACGAAACGACGCATTGGTTGGAGTTTAAACGGAGTTGACTTTATGTTGGTGGCAGCGATTCTACTGTTATTCGAATTTGATGTGATCTTGGGAATGGATTGGCTTGCAAATCAGCATGCCAGTATTGACTGCCAAGCTAAGGTGGTGACCCAAAGAAGCGAAGGAATGGAAGAGGTTAAATTTGAGGGCCTTAGCGGAGTGGCCTGTTCCCTGATCTCAGCCATGCAATTGGTGCGGGTAGTTAACCAGGGAGGTGTAGCTTTCGTAGCATTGTTAGAAGCTCAACTTTCTAGTCTATCAATTGGAGAAGTGCCGGTAATGGCAGAATTCACGGATGTGATTCCTGAGGAGCTTCCGGGAGCACCTCCTCGACGGTAGATCGATTTCTCGATTGAGTTAATACCACAAGCTAGGTCGGTGTCACGTCCTCTTTTGAGGATGGCACCGAAGGAGTTTGCTGAGCTTAAGATGTAGTTGTAGGAACTGTAAGAGCAGGGGTACATTAGAACCAGCTCTTCTCCATGGAGCGCGCCAGTGCTATTTGTGAAGAAAAAAGATGGTAGTATGTGGCTGTGCATAGACTACCGGGAGTTGAATAAATTGATCGTCAAGAATAAGTATCTGATTCCACTGATAGATGACCTGTTCGGCCAGTTGGTAGGGTCAGTGGTGCACTCTAAGTTGTACTTGAAGTCAGGGTACTACCAGTTACGGATTCGAGATGAGGACATACCCAAGACAGCATTTGGAACAAGGTATGGTCACTTCGAGTTCTCGGTGATGTCGTTTGGGTTGAAAAATGTGCCATCGGTATTCATGAATTTGATGAACCGAGTTTTTCGGGAGTACTTGGACTCGTTTGTAGTAGTCTTCATCGATGATATCTTGGTGTACTCCAAATCGGAGGCAGAGCATGTGACTCATTTGAGAATAGTCTTGCAGACTTTGAGAGATAACCAGATGTATGCAAAGTTCTCAAAATGCGAGTTCTGGTTAGAGAAAGTGACATTTTTGGGCCATGTCATTAGCGGTGATGGGGTGGCGGTGGATGCAATGAAAGTTGAGGCCATCAGAGATTAGCCAGTTCTGAACACCGTGGCGGAAGTCAGGAGTTTCTTTGGACTAGTCGGGTACTATAAAAGGTTTGTGGAAAACTGTTCGCGGGTAGCTTCGACCCTCACTACTTTGACTTGTAAGGACTAGAGGTTAGTGTGGACTCAGGAGTACAATCAAGCGTTCGACACCTTGAAGGAAAAGCTGATGACAGCTCCAATCCTAAGTCTTACTAAAGGGACTGAAGGATTTCAGATATTCAGCGATGCATCAGGTTGCAGTTTGGGTTGCGTGTTAGTGCAACATGGCAAGGTGATAGCCTTTGGGCCTAGGCAGTTGAAACATCATGAGAGGAATTACCCCGTCCATGACTTGGAGTTGGCGGCGGTAATATTTACGTTGAAGTTGTGGCGGCACTATGTGTATGGTGCCAAGGTAGAGATCTTCATGGACCACAAAATCCTTAAGTATCTTCTAGATCAAAAAGATTTGAATATGCAGCAGCGCAGGTGGGTCGAGTTCCTTGGGGACTGCGACATGTCAATTCAGTATACACCAAGAAAAGCCAATGTGGTGGCGGATGCCTTGAGTTGGAAGTATTCTCGACAAGGGAATTGGATTGAAGCTCGTGATGAGCAGTTGTTGCGAAACTTTGAGTCCCTCGGCATCGATTGTGTAGTAAGAGGCAAGTCTAGCATAGCTCGGCTGAACTGGATAGAGTTGTAAAACGACTTGTCTGATCGTATTCGGGAAGCGACCAATGTGGATGTGGAGTTCCAGCCATTTGTGGTGGAAGCTCAAAGTGGCGAGGATAGTGCTTGAGAGATGATTAATGGGATCTTAAGGTAGTACTGAAGGATTTGTGTACCGCAGTTCGGCAAGCTCTGTGAGGAGTTGATCTTTGAGGATCATTTCACGAAGTACTCCATTCACCCGGGCAGTATAAAGATGTACTTGGATATGAAGAAATCTTTTTGGTGGCCTAGTTTGAAGCGAGATGTAGCTTTGTACGTGAGTCAGTGCCAAACATGTGCCTTAGTGAAGGCTGAATGTCAGAAGTAGGACAGGTTCCTGAAGCCTCTTCCTATCCCTGAGTGGAAATTTGATGACATCACCGTGGATCTTGTGCATGGTTTACCTCGGTCGCAGCAGGGTAACGATGCGATTTGGGTGATCGTTGATTGCTTGACCAAAGTGGTCCACTTCATCCCTAATCGGAAGGAGGACAACGTAGAGAAGTTGGTAGAATTGTTTGTTCGCAATATCGTGCGACTGCATGGAATACCTAAGAGTATTTTCAGTGATCGCGATGGAAGATTCACGTCCAAAGACTGGAGATTAGTACAGAAGAGTCTGGGCACAAGACTCAAGTTTAGTACAACGTTCCATCCTCAAACCGATGGTCAAACGAAAAGGACGAATCGTACAATTGAAGATATGCTGAGGATGTGTACCCTTGACTTTGGTAAGAAGTCGGAAGATCACCTCTTCATGGTGGAGTTCGCCTATAACAACAGTTTCCAGGCAAGTATAAAGATGACGCCATATGAGGCTTTGTATGGAAGGCGGTGTCGAACACCGATGTCATGGACAAAGGCGAGAGACACCAAGCTTTTGGGAAAAAGAGGTGGTGGTTGATGCTTGTGAGTTGGTGCGAACCATTCAGGAGCACATGAAGGTTGCTCAGAATCGGCAAGAAAAGTATTTCAACGCTCGCCACAGGAATGTGGAGTTTACGGTTGGTGACTGGGTATATTTAAAGATTAAGCCATTCAAAAGCATTTCGCGGATTCGCCGACGCAAGAAGTTGAGTCTAAGGTTCTTGGGACTGTTCGAGGTCATGGAACGTATTGGAGAAGCAGCCTACCGGTTGGTGTTGTCCACAGAGCTGAGTGGATTGCACGATGTCTTCCATGTCTCAGTTTTGAGGAAAGCCTTGATGGAGACAAACGTTGTGGTCGAGGCAGTAGCGGTGTCGGTAGAAGAGGACTTGAGGACGGAAGTCCATCCTATTGGCATAGAGGACTCAGAAGTTTGGCAGTTACGGAACAAAGAGGTCAAACTCATGAAGATGCAGTGGAATAACTGCAGGGGAAACGAGTTCTCTTGGGAGTGTGAACAAGCAATGCGGGAGGACTTCCCAGAACTTTTTTGCTTCAGGTATGCTTTTATTTGAGTACATACTACATTTTAAGGATGGAATTATTCTAAGGGGAGAGGAGTTGTAACACCCCGGTTTTTACATATCTTGAGCCCCTGGAAGCTACCGCGCGACGAAAGGTAGCTATCGCCCGACGATAGCTTTGTTTCGACGAATCCAGGCTTTGAGAGCACTGAGTAGCTCGGCGTTGAGAGCGTTGAGTGCTAGCGCGCAGCGTTAGCTAGCTACGTCTTGACGGTAGCTTGGCGTTGAGTGCGTTGAGTGGCTGGCGTTGAGTAGAGGTGTTGAGTTGTAGGTGTTGAGTGAGCTACCGCGCAGCGTGAGTACTACCATCGGCGATAGCGCGACATTATTATTTTGTCGAGCGCTCGGGAAGCTACCGCCCGACGGTAGGTAGTTACCGTCTTGCGATAACGCACGGGAGCAGTTCCGTCGTTTGGCGTTTTAGTCATCCGTTTTTTATTAAGATTGTATTTTATGGTCCAGGATGCTCCGCCCAAAAGGTATATATAGGGTTGAAACGTTCTAAACCCTCATTCTTCTCATTTGGTGTGGAAGTTAAGATTTGAGTCTTAGAGTTTGAAGGAGGAAGAAGTCCGTTCTCCGCCATTGAAGAAGCTTCGGGGCTCAGATCGTTGATCCGAGGTCAGATCCGCGGAGAGGACTTGAAGGCGTGTTTTTTCATCCGTGCAAGTCGAGGTTCCCATGGCCTTGAAGAGGAGTCATAAGGTAACGACACTTCTCCTCTCGATCTTTAGGATACGTGCATGACATCCATTCTCTTCTTGTTTCCTTTAAGGCATTTAGGCACCGGATCTCTCAAATGAGAGGGGTTCGGGTTGCCATGGTTCAAGAGGAACCACCGGGTCGAATGTGTTCGTCCTCGACATGATATTGCACTAGAAATCCACTACGCTAGTGGATTAGGCATTGTGGGTGAAGCCGTAGTGGCGACCGTTAGTCCGGCTCAATGATGTTGCATAGTGAGCCTTAAGGATTTTGTTAGAAATCCGTTATCGGCAAAATGTCGTTTGTGATGACTCCCTCCCCCCCCCCATTGTTTTCGTGTGAGTACGAATGGTGGATAAGGGCGGGAAAGGCTTTTGATTGTGATGTGCTAAGGCGCGACTTTCTCCGTGGTCGGCTGACTAGCCCGTGACGTTGCAAGGTCACGTGTGGAGAGTGTCCCGGCGAGACAAGTCTCCTTCTGTGAAACTGACGAGAACGCCAAGCTTTGGACAAGCCCGGACGATACCAGCTGGGTCCCGCTGGGTCTCCTTCAGTGGACTTGGTCCCAATATTGGAGCTAGCCCTGGGTCGTCACGAGCGGGTGGGGTGCAACAAGGGTTCTTATCATCAGTTTGTTTGTGTTGCGGAATCCTGACGTGAGAAGTCAGAGCTTGCAGGCAAGCCTGAGTTTTGGGACCCACGAGCGGGTGGGGCCTAGGCAAGAGTTTTGTGTGTCTGCTTGTATGCCGTTTGGGGAAAATGGAAGTACTCATGTGTTTGCGGCCTGAACGCCGAAGGGAAAATTGGAAGTACCTGATTATTTATGTGTGATGATGTGTTAGATTCATACGTTATATGGTGCTTTGGGTGAAGCCCAAGTTTGCATACATATTGCATTGTGCCCTTTTTAATATATGCTAAACGTAGAAACATGTTTGTTGTAT
Organism: Platanthera zijinensis; assembly: GCA_039513925.1. Taxonomy (NCBI): domain Eukaryota; kingdom Viridiplantae; phylum Streptophyta; class Magnoliopsida; order Asparagales; family Orchidaceae; genus Platanthera; species Platanthera zijinensis. The sequence continues at coordinate 132,792,198 of CM077082.1, forward strand.
GAGACATCCAAACATATTTTATTGCTTTTTATATTCATGTTTATTTGCATACGAAGAGCTGACCTGCAGGGTGATGGAGTGCCCCGGTGTCCGCTTTGGACGGCCGGGAGGAGATGTGTTGGTTACACAGTTGAGGTCAGTCTTTGTTGACCCACATTACCACCAATTTTTATAGGGCAAGGATCGCAAGCAGGAGCAAGCTCGCCGACCAAAAAGTCATAAGCCTCATGAAGTGATCTCTTTGTTTGGTAGCTTTGTTTGGGTGAATGTTATGCTTAGTGCACTGTGATCCAGCTTGCATGCCGAGGTAGCCTAGGAGTGCCTTTGCACGTTGATATGTTATTGATTCTGTTTTGGACTCAATATTGTTGTAAGGCCTTAAGGCCGATTTGATACTCTTGTGTTAGTGGATAACTTCTATTCTTGTTTTTTGTTTTCGTTGTGTTTATTCTGAGTTTTGAGTTTGGTAGTTTATATCATCTTATAATGCTTAAACTGTGGCGTCTGTATGTTGTGGGGCCTCGGCCGGACCCATATTATACGATCATTACATGGGATGTGTTACACTTCGTTTGAGAGGACTTATTTTACTTGTTCAATCAGCTAGGACCGCATGAACCAGACCTTAATTAAGCTCGTGTTCATGTGATCATAACTTTAATAAAGATCTGATTCATTCGATCGTAATTTGCTTTATCAGTAAAAATAAGTTCTCTCAAAGATAACCTTAATCTTTAAATGTTACGGACCTCAGTACCTCAGCCACGGGCTCAGTTTACCTTTTTCAGTTTTTGTTTATTTCTATGTCGCGAGAGACGAGACACCATTGTTCGACTATTGAAGATGCTCTTCAAGGTGAGTTTCCTGCAATTTTTGCCTTATTCGCTATTAGAATTAGATCTCTGGTCGATTGAGTTCCCATTTTCATGATCCATGGAGGGTGCAAGATCATGACTCTGTTTGGGATAACTTATGCTGATGAATAATCGCTATTTAAAATGCAAACGTAGTTTTATAACTGTTTGTTTGTGCAACTTATAAAAAACCACTTATTTTAAAATTGATGATAAGTTGATTTTCATAAACTACTCGGGTCTAGCTTATAGCTTCTCATAAGCGATTATCTCTTTAAAAATCCGTGATATTTTTGTTCGAATATTGTTTTTTTATCCGGACGCAATTTTTTCACCCAGGCGTGAATTTTTCGTCCGCGAGAGATTTTCTCACTCGAGCGCGATTTTTTCGACGGAGCGAAATTTTTTCGCAAGTGAGCGGTTTTTTCGACCGAACGTGATTTTTTCGCCCATGCGCAATTTTTTTGACCGAGCGAGAACTTTTTCGCTAGGGCCCGAACTTTTCGCCCAGGTGCGATCTTTTCGCTCGGGCGCGATCATTTCGCCCAAACGTGATTTTTTCTCCCGGACGCAATTTTTTCGCCATGACGTGTTTTTCCCCGTGAACATTTTTTCCCCCGGGAGCGTTTTTCTCCCAGACGCGATATTTTTGGCTCGTGTGATATTTTTTCTCCCGGGTGTGGTTTTTTCCCCGTGCGCGTTTTTTTCGCCCGAATGTGATTTTTCGCCCGAGCGCGTTTTCTTTCGCTCAGACGCGTATTTTTTGCAAAGGGCGTATTTTTTTCCACGCACGCATGATTTTTTTCACCCGGTGTGTTTTTTCTTTTTCTCCCAAGCGAAAAAATCACATCGCGACGAAAAAATTATGTCGGAGCTAAGAAATTGCGTTGGGGTGAAAAAATCGCGCCCAAGAGAAAAAACACCATCTTTCAAAAATATCGCGCAGGGGCGAAAAAATCGCGCCGGGGCGAAAAAAATGCGTCATGGGGAAAAAATGCGCCCTTGCGAAAAAATGCGCCCGAGCAAAAAAAACTGTCTGGATAAAAAACCCGCGACCGGGCAAAAAAACACACCAGAGCAAAAAAAAGTCGTGCCAAGGGGAAAAAAATGCGCCCGGGCGAAAAAAATCGCGACCGGGCGAAAAAATTCGCGATTGGGCGAAAAATTTGACAGGGAGAAAAAATCGCGCCCATGCGAAAAAAATCGAGCTCGGGCGAAAAAAATCGCGACCACACAAACAAAACGCGCACGGACGAAAAAATCACTCGCCGATGAAAAAATAACGCGCGGATGAAAAAAACGCGTTCAAACGAACAGACTCTTGTGAATAAATGAAATTTTAGATAAGCACTTATTAACAAAATATTCAAACAGTCGACTACTTATTCATCATTGCTTTTATAGAATCTCTATACAATCATCAATTTTCAATTAGCGGCTTATTAATCATCATAAGATGTCCAAAACATAGCTCATAGCTTCGATTTATTTCATTTCCCCTACCTTACCCAGATCTGGATCCTTATTCCCATCTTTGATTTATTGTCATTGGCTAGATTTTTGTATAAATTGTTGTTTGTTTTTTTGAAGATCTGCTCTGATTTGACTAATATTTCCGAGTTTCCTGTTTTTAGGTTTAGATTGCTCTTCAAGGTGCTACTAGGTTAGATTGATGCTTCCTGCATTTTTTTGCAGTTAGGTTTAGGCTCCGTTTGAGGGGACTTATTTTTACCGGTCAAGCGGTGGCGACCGCATGAACCGAGACTTCATTGAAGTACCGGTTCATGCGGTCGCCACCGCTTGACCGGTGAAAATAAGTCCCCCCAAACGAAGCCTTAGTTTACTATTCCCATCTTCAAGTTATGACCATATTGGAGAGTCCATGAAACCGAAGGCTTCTACATTGGTAAATTTTTTCAAATGATATTGGAGGTCCCATTGTATGTTATTGACGCATTTTTATACAACTGATCTTGCTGTAGGAACACGGCGCCTTACCTGTTGAAATTTTGAAGTGAAAGTGGGTGATCGGGCAGACCGCGCGGCCTGGGCGGACTGACCGCGCGGCCTCGGTGGACTGACTGCGCGGACTGATGCAGCAGTCTAGCGGTTTGGTGTTGGCGACCTGTGAAGTTTTCTGGAGGATATTGTGCAGGTTGAAGTCCGCGGACTGCGCTGACTGAGTTTTTTGATGTCCGCAAGATCGGCAATGGTCCTTGCCTTTTATCTATGGAGTTGCGGTGGGTGAGCCGCATTCTTGGTGGCGGACTGTCCTTGGAGCTGGCGATCTGACTTCGTGTCCGCCGAGCTTGCGTCATACGTTTGACGGGTTGCTGGACTTGGTCACCGTGATAAGACCAGGGTGTTTGTTGTCCGCAGTATCCGCATTGTCCGCTATAGACCGGGCGGAGTGTCTGTTGGTCGTGGACTTGTGCTGCGGGCTGATGTAGTGTTCGCAGAGTCCGCAAAGTCCGCTGTGACCAGACGGTCTCCCTGTTGGTCGTGGACTTGTGCATGCGTACTGGTGCGGTGTCCGCCACTCAGCGCGGACTGGCTTCTTGCCTTGCTTGTTGGTTTGGCTGATGTCCGACCATGTCCTTGCGGACTTGGCGGACTGGCTGTGCTAGCTGCGATTAAGGGGCGGTTAGCCTATCTCATAGGGCGATGACCACACTCCTCACCCGCCTATAAATAGGACCCCCGGACACTTTATTTGTAACTGAGTGAATAGTAAGTTGAGAGTGGACAAAAAACTGCGGCCTCAGTTTTGTCAGTCCGTGCGGGTTGAGAAGTTTAATTGGTTGTTGTTGCAGGTTGTGCGACTTGCTCAGAGAAGCCAGGTTTCTGGTGTTGACTTTGGTCAGGTTTCTGCCTAGCTTGCGGTTTCAATCAGCGGTCTTAGCAGGTCGCATCTACGACTAATCGATCTTCTCCAACTTCTGTTCAATAATGGTGTCCACTGGCTTTGGCGGCCTATTCGTCAGTTCGACTCTTGTTCGCGGACTCTGGCAGCAAGGCAATTGCGGTTAGGCGGCTTGCAGAGAGTGACAAGGTGTTCAGCGAATAATGGTGTTTCTGCGCGACATCGCAGTCTCGGCAGACTCTGTGTTCTATTCGTCTTCCAGCAGCAGTTCGGGCGGTCTCGGTGACTTCGGCGGACTGAGCGGTCTCGGCGGTCTCTGACTCTGTCCGCCCGGATTGTTTTCTTGTTTTCTGCTTTCCATTTTATACTAGAGAAATCATATCTCGCTATGTATACCTCGCCCTGTAAAGAAGATATTAAAAATTTGATCTGCTTGTTTCTTCTGGTTGCTTCTGGTTGCTTCTGGTGTTTGAGCTTGCTTTCCTGTTTCTGCTTGATCGAGGTGTGATCTTGATAATTCTGAGAATATTAATTTGACATCAGACAATCTCGTTGATCATCTTGAGAAAATTCCACATGGTATCAGAGGGAGGTTCAGTTGCTTGAGTAGTGATCAATGTGTGTTGTGCTCTGTGCTTCTGAAAGCTTAGACAAGGTTTGCTACAATGGAAGGGGGTTATGCAAGAGGTCGAGACATTGAACTCTTAAAGCCGACTAACATTGAGAAGTGGAATTCGTGCATGAAGATTTATCTTCTGGGCGAGGGGCTTTGGGAGGTCGTCGGTGGTGACGATAGACAGGAAGTTACTACTGCGTTTGGAACTACTAAGCATGTGAGAGTCTGGAGGAGAACAAATGCAAAGGCTGAGTTTACCCTCAAGCGGGCTGTTTCACCAGAGCTGTTTGATCACATCATTGGATGTGAGTCTGCTACAGAGATTTGGACTTCCCTTGATGGGTTGTTCAACAGGAAGAACGTAGCTAGACTACAGTTCCTGGAGAATGAGTTAGCTAGGACAACTCAAGGCGACTTAACCATCTCTAAGTACTTTTTGAAGATGAAGAATTTGTGTGCTGAGCTATCAGCGCTTGATCCTGATGAGCCGATCTCTGAGGCTAAGTTGGAAAGGCACATAATCTGCAGCCTGCGAAAGGAGTATGTGGTCTTTGTAACTTCAGTTCAAGGCTGGGCAACTCAACCATCTCTGCTGGAACTTGAGAACTTGCTTGCTTCGCAAGAGAGTTTGGCCAGGCAGATGGCTGGTGTGACTATCTCTGAAGGAGGTAGTGACGCACTCTTCACAGGAAAGAAGAAGAAGAGATGGGAAGGGAAGAAGAAGAAGACCACTGTTGAAGATAAGCCTTCAACTTCTAATCAGCCAGAGAGGAGCGCTGCTCTTAAGAAGGATTGGAAGAAGAATTTAAAGTGCTACAGGTGTAATCAATCGGGCCACTTCAAGCGTGATTGCAAGGTCAAGCTACATCCTGGGCATGCTGCAGGCAAGGAGGAAGCTTGCTCTTATACTGAGGAAACTGGCTGGGGTGGAGCTTTCATGACGGGCACTTGTGTCCGTGCTTTGTCCGTCATCAACTTTGAAGATGACTGGATCGTGGACTCCGGGTGTGGTCATCACCTCATCGGAGATAAGTCAAAGTTCTCCTCGCTGCAAGCTTACTCAGGTAACGAAGCTATTATTACTGCTAATAATACTGTTCATGCAGTAGAGAAGGAGGGGGTTGTGTTCTTGGGTAGTGATAAGGGGCCACTCACGTTAAGGAGTGTGTATCATGTACCAGACATGAAGAAGAATCTCTTCTTTGTGACCAATGTGGCAGACACAGGTTATCACGTTCTGTTTTGGACAACAGAATTGAAATTTCTTCGCAACGTATTAGCGGTAAATGTTGATGTTGCTCGTGTTGGGAGGAGATTAAATTACTTGTTTGTTCTTGCAACAAGCTCCTACGTTAATCGGATGAAGGCAAACGATAGTTCTGCTATTTGGCATGAGAGGTTGGGGCATGTAGGGATGGATAAGCTGAAAGCTATGGCAAGCAGGAGCCTTGTGCAAGGCTTGCCTAAGCTATCATCCTTTGGCGATGGTCACGTTTGTGCAGGTTTTCAGTTCGGCAAGGCTCATCGCCTTCCGTTAGATAAGTCTCAAACAAGGAGCAAAACACCATTGGAGTGCCTCCATGGTGATCTGATGGGGCCAACCGCTACTGCTAGCCTTGGTGGGAGCAGATACATGCTTGTTCTGATTGATGACTACTTAAGATACACTTGGGTGTATTTTATGAATGAAAAGTCAGTAGCTTTCCAATTGTTTGTGGAGTTCAAGGAGCTGGTGGAGGGCCGACTTGGCTTGCGGATCAAGAAGTTTAGAACAGACAATGGCAGTGAGTTTGTCTCTTCCGAATTCTCTAACTTCTACATGAAGCATTGGATCCAGAGAGAGCTTACTTGTGCTCACACTCCACAACAAAATGAAGTAGCGGAGAAGAAGATACGTCACTTGACGGAAACTTGCAAATGTTGGCTTCATGCAAAGAGCATTTCCAAGTCCTTTGGGCGGAAGGAATGACTTGCGCAACCTATGTCATCAATCAGATGTCTCTCAGTCCGATCAATATGAAGTATCCCTTCGAGATGTTGCTGAAGGAGAAGCCAAGCGTGGAACACCTTCGGGTGTTTGGATCAACTTGCCATGTGCATGTCCCGAATGCTTCAAGTACGAAGCTTGATGCAAAGGCAAGGAAACTTGTCTTTGTAGGCTATGATGAGCGGAAGAAGAGGTGGAAGTGCATGGATCTTGCGACGAAGAAGTCTATTGTATTAAGAGACGTGGTCTTTGATGATTTGACGTCATATGGAGGAAGTTCGGTTGAGTTACCAGAAAGCAAGGTTGATGAGAAGCAGGAGGTGGTTGCTGAAGTTGTTCAAGAAGAGCTTGTTGTTTCACCAGCAGCTCCTGTTACTTCAAGCTCTGAGGCAGAGTCTTCTGGTTCAGGAAGAAGGGGGGCATTGCTCGAAGTTTGCCCGGAGATGGAGCTTGAAAGTGAAGGGATAGATACTACTCTAGAGGGGGGGGGGGTGAATAGAGTTGTCAAATTTTGCACTAGACAAAACTTAATAGTCTACCCAACTCCCTTGGAGTGAAATGAGGAATGAAAAGATTATAGATATAGAAATAACCCTGAAGCCTAACACAGTGTTGTGCACAGACTCAAGCTAACTGTAATTACAGTTAAGGCTTGGAAAACCTAATCAGCAACTAGCAAACCTAGTTATATCTAATCACAGCCACAATGCAAGTAAATTAAACAAGGCAAACTAGACGACACAAGGAATTTAAGTGGTTCCCCAAACAACTTGGGTACGTCCACTCTTCTACCAACAAGGTAGGAATCCACTACAGGTTTTTGATCAGGTGCCCTGCCACCAACAGGATCTGCTTCAGGTAGATCCAGAAACCCTTTAGACTTTTGATCAGGTGTCTAAAAACCGAACACAGGTTTTTGATCAGGTGCCCTGCTTCCAAGGGATACTTTTGAAGGGAGTAATAACCCTATACAGGAGGGGGAAAGAAGGTTAAGATTTCTTCTCTATTTTACAATAGATTAAAGAAGCACAAAGACTTGCACTGAGCTAGAAAGCTCTAAAGAATCAAGGCTCCCCCTAGCTCAAAGAATGTCCAGGTGAAGTCTTGCTCAGTGCAGAAACTCTTCAGTAAGAACTGAAGGAAAAACTACAAGAAGATAATAAATAATAAAATTAGAAATCTTCAAGCAGCTGTCTTCTTCTTCTTCTTCTTCAAAAGAACTCTGAGTCTAAACTTCCTGGAATAGGAGAACTCAGGTTGAAGAAGAACAGAAGAGCTTAACACTTCTCAGATGAATGGAAATTACTGAGAGCAGTGAACTTGGTCTTGGTGAAGGCTTGAATGCTTAAATGAATAACTGGTTAGCTAGCTGAAATCCTTCTCCAAAGGATTTCTTTTATAGCAGCAACAAGCAACGGCTCTCTTCAATTTGAACTGTTTGTCTTCTTCTGAAACTTGATACCTGGGCTGCAAATATCAAAAAGGCAAACAATCTCTGCAGCAAAAACATTCTATAAAAGGAATAAACCTCTTTCGAAGAAGCTGCAGGAAGCAATCTGATAATAAAGTACTAAATAAAGTCACATCAGAAACAAACTCTTTATAGCAGAAGAAAGACTTTTCAGTCTAACGGCTATAAAGGACTGACAGCAGATAAAGTAAAATACAATGTCAGCTAATAAGACAAACAACTTTATCTGAAAAGATTTTACTCAGGCAGAAGGGATGGAGCAGATATTGCCTGGAAATATTATCATAAAACAACTGAAATAACATGCCAGATAATGTATTAATTAATTAAATATAATAAATAAATACAAAATAAAAAGGCAGACAGAAAACGTCGAACGACCCTCGGAGATCGTCGACCGAAGAACAAAGATCGTTGAACTATCGGACAGATAGTCGAACGATCCAGATAGTCGAACTATCAAAGGAGATAGTCGAACTATCACAACAGATAGTCGAACTTATCAGAAGATAGTCGAGCTATCAGATAGTCGACCTATCAACAGATAGTCGAACTATTAAAGCGAAACAGATAGTCGAACTATCAACAGATAGTCGAACTACCAAAGACAAACAGATAGTCGAACTATCAACAGATAGTCGAACTATCAGATAGTTGAACTATCAAAGCAGATAGTCGAACTACCAAGCGAAAACAGATAGTCGACCTATCAACAGATAGTCGAACTATCAACGCAGAACAGATAGTCGAACTATCAACAGATAGTCGAGCTATCAGAGAACGACAGATAGTCGAACTATCAACAGATAGTCGAGCTATCAGATAGTTGAACTATCAAGGAAGATAGTCGAACTACCCAGGAAAAACAGATAGTCGACCTATCAGCAGATAGTCGAACTATCAGAAGAAAGCAGATAGTCGATCTATCAACAGATAGTCGAGCTATCAAACAATGCAGATAGTCGACCTATCAAACAGATAGTCGAGCTATCAGATAGTTGAACTATCCAAGCAGATAGTCGAACTATCAAAGCACACAGATAGTCGAACTATCAACCGATAGTCGAACTATCCTCGCAGATAGAACGTCGAGCAACCTATAGACGATCGTCGAACAGTTAGTCGACGATAGTCGAGCGGCGTTCGACTATAGTCGAACGAACAAACTACTTAACCAAATTCTTCATCTGGAAAAGCGAGGACTCTACAGCTAGACCACTAACCATTGACCATAGATATTTCTTGGGTCAAGGGACAAAAGGAGAAGACTAAACTCAAATCAAACTAGGGTACCAACAATCTCCCCCTATTTGAGTTAAGTCTCTCAAAAACTAAAACATAGAACTAGCTATAGAGCAATAAAATTAATACAGGAAATAAATAAACAATTAACAGTCAATCAGATAAATAACAACAGTCAAACAAATAAATAACAACAGTCAAACAAAACTAAGGATCTACAGAGTCTGGCTTAGGGTCAGAAGAGCTAGGAACAAAGGAAACTTTTCGCAAAGTATCAATGGCCTCTTTCTTAGACATCTTCAAGTCTTGCACGCCAATAATCTTTAATTCTGCAGCCCTTGGAACAACTGCTTCTGGGTGCTTTTGCATATACTTTGAAGGGTCAAAGACCTCAGGGCTAACCTGGATTTTATCTAGTTCCTTCATTCTGAACTTTGACATTGTAGAAAATCCTGTAGAATCCTTTCCTTCAGCCTTAGCTTTCTGAATTTGAGCTGAGCCAACAATCTCAAGAAATCTAGCCATCCTGTAATCAGGATCTAGTTCTTGGCTTTCATACACATTTTCAGAAGATGTATCAACAGGCTTAACAGCTTTAAACTTAACTGATAAATCTAATAAACTTTCAGCTGTGTCTTTTACTTCTTGAATAACCAGAGACGATGGAGGAGCAAACTCAGCAAACTTTTTGCTAGATTTTTCAGAGAATATGGTTCTTTTTCCTTTTGCAGCATCCTTAGCAACATGAACTGGAATACCAGAAGAGATCTTTTTCTTAGGAGAAGGAGGAGGTGAAAATGTTGGCTTCTGATACACAACCTCCTTTACTTGTTCTTTAACTTCAGTAACATGCCTTTGAGAACCAGAATGAGATATCCCTTGGTGGCTTTGAGAGCTTTTCCTTGAAAGGTGCCGAGAGGGAGCAGATTTTGCTGACGGAGCAGAAGGATTAGTAGAAAGGTTGCCAGAGGCTCCTGCACTGGGAGGTGGAGGAGGAGGACCTCTGGGATTCCATCTGGGGGTAGGACTATCATATCTCTTAGATCTCTTTCTCTCTTTTTGCTGGTTCTTGGAGAACCACATCCAATGTTGAAACTCTTTTGACTTGGGGTCAATTCCTTTCAGAATATAATATGGAGTGTCATTATCACGATTGAGAGGAGGAGGAGCAACAACTTTTCTTTTCTTCTGTGCAGCTTTCTTTTTCTTTGAATTCTCAGATAAATCTGAACCCTCTTCATCCTCAGAATGAGATGAGGGAGGATTGTCATATGGGTCATAGGCTTTAGAAACAGCCTTTTCCTTTAAAGCAGCTTTCTCCTTTTCTTCTTCTATGGCATCCTGAGCTAGAAGGGAATACAGGTCAAGTCCTGGGGAATCATCCCAAACAGTTGATTTTTCAACTTGTAAATCCTTTTCTTTTTCTTCTAACAAAGATTGTACTCTTTGATTCCAAGCATCTCTTGCTTTCTCTTCTTCTAAACTCAGTACTAGAGTCTTTTCATCTTGACTTTTAGATTCAACATCTTCTATATCTTTTTGAACAACTAAAGCATCTGCAACAGATTCTCGAACAACTACTTCTATTTGAGCAGTTATATCTTCTTTAATATAATCTGTAGATTCATGAACACAAATCTGCTAAATAAGCTAAAAGCATTTCTTCTAGGTATTCACAAGCTAGCAAATCAATTGACTCGTCAATAAAACGGATGAGTGAATTACCTTCATACTTTACCAACTCCCAGGATTCATTTAGATAGGATGTAATAATGCCTTTTAGGAAACGGGCAACCAAGGGAGTGGTGAGATATTCTAAACAAACTTTTACAGCAAATTCAGATAACATAACTGCATCAGATATTTCTTCTTCAGATAACACTGAAACTGATTCTTCTTGAGCTGGAGCTGGAGCAGTCTCTTCTTGAACTATCATCACTAAATCTATCACCGCTGGAAGATCTGCTGGAAGGGAGGAGGCTGGAAGCTCTGAGGCTGGAAGCTCTGAGACATCTTCATAGAACATCTCCCCCTGCCTGATTTCAGTGGGAACTGAAACCAGGCCCCTGGAAGAAGAGGGCTCAGCAGATTTAGAGAGGGATTGGATGGAAGCCGTCAAAGTAGCAATCGAGGAGGCAAGTGGAGCAATTGCCTCTTCAATCATGATTTTGATTGAAGGGGTAATTAACTCCAAAATGCTGGATATGAATGCTGGGGTGACTTCAAAAGAATGTGGGGGAACTGGAAGATCAGCAGGAGGAATGTATTCCTGTTGAACTGGAGAACGAACAGGAGATGGAGAATGATGTGGAGAATGAACTGGAGAACGAATAGGGGACTGACGAGGTGTTGGAGTCATCTCAGATCCTATCAAATCAAAACTAGGAGCAGATATCCTAGCCAGATGAGAAGGAATAGGAGATGCAGGAGGAGAGGGAAGAACAACCGTGGTTGTATCTCGAACAGGAGAAGCAGGAAGTCGTACTTCAGCTGAAGTTGATGGAACTTCAACTGAGGTAGACGGAACTGAAGAGGATGGAACTACTTCAGTAGAAGTTGATGGTAATGCAGAAGAAGATGATGGAAGAGAAGGATGAGCTGAACCAGCTACTTGAGGGTGAGGAGTGACTGAATCAGTCCTTGTGCTCTCCGATGTCGCTGGAGCAACCCCTGTGAGAGCGGGCTTCACAAACGTCCTCTTCCACTTGGAGAACAAATTCGGATCCATCTTCTTACTCGCATTTATGGTTGTTGCAACGGAGACCAGCAGCTGAGGATACTTTTCCTTCAGGAAAATTCCAATAACCCTTCCTAGGGTAACCTCTTTCTTACTGTTCTTCTTCCTTATCAAATCGAACAAAACTCCTGCCCAATCAATCCTTTTCTGATTAACAATTGCACACATCAGTGCAAATTGTTGCCTTGTAATGTTGTCATGAGCAGAGTGCTTCCCAAGGAGCACTTTTCCAACTATCTCAGCAAGAAATTTAATCTTAAATGGGAAATTGACCTTGAGCAGCTTGGAGGGAATGCCTTCGGCATGTCCCAGCTCAGTAAGCATTCTTCCAAACTCTTGAGCATCTTGCTCATAATCTTCTTCGTCATTAATCAATCCAAAAACATCAGTCAAAATGGCGGGAGTTAAAATTACCTCTTCTCCGCCAATAGAGCCGGTCATCGATTCGTCGGTGGAGGACGAAGTAAATGCCCATTCCTTAATTTCGGGAATATTTAACTTTATCCTTGTAGACATTAATCTTTCTAGACCTTGATCTCGGCATAACTGAAGAATTTCCACAATCCCTGCTTTACAGCAACTGAATGCGTCAAAATCGACGCTGAAACCTGCATCAAACTTTACAACAGCTAGCACTGCTGGAGAAATCGCCCTTGAAGGAGCTGGAGAAGACGGAAGACGACGAGGGAGACGAAGCGGCAGAAAATCGCAAGCGGGAAGACAGAATGCGAAAAGTCACGCTCCGTCGACGATAAAACAAAAGATCTTTTAACCTAGGTCGACTATCGGCTTTATATTAGACCGGAGATAGTCGATCTATTAAAAAGATACTGGACCCGATGGTCGAACGGCCGTTTGACGATCGGCCCAGAAGCAGAGTAGTCGATCAATCGTTCGACTATTTCTGGCTTCTCAAACAACAAGCTGTCGTCATCCAGAGATCAACGATAAGCTCGACCGGTTCGACGATCTTCGAACGCCGGTCGACGATCTTCAAACAGATAAGCTATCATTAACCAGAGGTCAACGATAGGCTTGATCCGTTCGACGATCTTCGATCATCGTTCGATGATCTTCAAGCAGGTTTCAACATTGGCAGATATAGTCACACTTAGTCTCGTCCATTGATCATGCCTAGTTGAACTAAAAAGAACAGATGCTTCTGTTCATCTAAGGGCTTGGTGAATATATCACCTCTCTGAAACTCAGTGGATATGAACTCAAGACAAATCTTGTTCTTTTCCACACTATCTCTCAGGAAATGGTGCCGAATCTCAATGTGCTTCGTTCTAGAGTGGTGCACTGGATTTTGTGCAATTGAGATAGCACTGGTACTATCACACATGATTTTGGTGTTCTTGTGTGAGTAACCATAATCCACAAGCTGGTTTTGAATCCACAGGATCTGTGAACAACAACTAGCAGCTGCTATATATTCAGCCTCTGCAGTTGAAGTTGAGACAGAAGCCTGCTTCTTACAGAACCAAGAGACCAATCTCTCTCCCAGGAACTGACAAGTTCCTGAGGTGCTCTTCCTGTCAACTCTACAACCAGCATAATCAGAATCAGAATATCCAATTAATTCAAATTCTGACTCAGCTGGATACCAAAATCCTAGATTTGGACATCCCTTCAGGTATCTCAGGATTCTCTTGAGAAGAATCAGATGAGATTCCTTGGGGTTGACCTGGAATCTAGCATAGAGGCATGTAGCAAACATTATATCTGGCCTACTTGCAGTTAGATATAATAGGGAACCAACAATGGCCCTATAATTCTTTTGATCAACTGGCTTGCCGTGATCATCAGAATCAATAACTACATTAGTAGCCATAGGTGTAGGCATTGCTGAAGCATCAGCCATCTTAAATTTCTTTACCAATTCCTTGACATATTTGGATTGGGAGATGAAGATACCATCAGCATCTTGCTTTACTTGGAGACCAAGAAAGTAAGACAGCACACCCATACAACTCATCTCAAACTTAGAGTGCATCAGGTCAGAGAATCTTTTGCAAAGTTTGGGATCAGTGGAGCCAAATATAATATCATCTACATACACTTGAACTAACAGGATTGTGTCCTTGTGATGCTTGACGAAAAGGGTTCTATCAACTACTCCCCTAGTAAAGTTGTGCTCTAAAAGGAAACTAGCTAGAGTCTCATACCAGGCTCTGGGAGCTTGCTTTAGTCCATAAAGAGCTTTCTGCAACTTAAACACATGTGAGGGCTGAGTTGAAGAAACAAACCCTGGTGGTTGCTCAACAAACACCTCTTCCTTAAGCTCACCATTTAGGAATGCACTTTTGACATCCATCTGGAACACCTTAAACTTCATATAGGCTGCATAGGCCAAGAAGATCCTTATTGCTTCTAGTCTTGCAACAGGAGCAAAGGTTTGGTCATAATCTATACCTTCCTCCTGTCTGTAGCCCTGAGCTACAAGCCTTGCTTTATTCCTTACAATAATTCCATTTGCATCCAACTTGTTTCTATACACCCACTTGGTGCCTATGATCAGTTGGCCTTTAGGTCTTGGAACCAAAGTCCAAACTTTACATCTCTCAAACTGATTGAGTTCCTCTTGCATAGCAATGATCCAGTGGGGATCTAGCTCTGCATCTTTAAAGGTGAGAGGCTCAACCTGTGAGAGGAAACAAGTGTGCATCACATCCTGTCTTAATTGGTGTCTTGTTTGCACACCTGCTGATATGTCTCCTATCACTTGAGATGTAGGGTGATCTCTAAGTGTGACAATATCAGCAGGTGGGATGTGATCTTCAGCAACAGTTGGGATTAATTCCTCAGGAGGAATTTGATCTACTGTTGGTGGAACAACAACAGCTTCTGCAATGTCTTCATCACTATCTGATTCAGTGATCTGAAGAGTTGATAGTTGAAGAATTTCTTGAGTAGCATCAGGTACCTGCAATGAACTAGAGGAAGGAGAATTTTCCTTCTCCTTGTAAAACATCTGAGACTCATCAAAAGATACATGCACAGATTCTTCAATTTTACAGGTTGATTTGTTATAAACCCTATAAGCTTTGCTTACTTGGGAATATCCAAGCATGATTCCCATTGAAGCTTTTGCTTCAAACTTTCTAAGGTATTCTTTATTGTTATTATGAATATACACTACACAACCAAATACTCTAAAATAATTAATTTTAGGTTTCTTTCCTTTAAGCAACTCATAAGGAGTTTTACACTTAAGCTTGTGTATCAGACTTCTATTCAAGACATAATTGGCTGTACTAACAGCTTCTGCCCAATAGGAGAGAGGCATATTAGCATCTGCCAATAATGTGCTAGCAGCTTCAATGAGTGTTCTGTTCTTCCTTTCAACTACCCCATTTTGTTGGGGAGTTCTAGGAGCTGAGAAGCTATGTTTGATACCTTCTCTCTCACAGAATTCTTGCATGAGAAGAGAGTCAAACTCAGTACCATGATCACTTCTGATCAAGGCCACATGAGTAGAGTACTCAGTCTGCACACAAAATAGAAAGTCTGTAAGGGCTTTGAAGTTATCAGCCATAGTTCTCAAAAAGAAAACCCAACTGAACCTAGAGAAGTCATCTACAATTACTAAGGTGTAATACTTCCCTCCTAAACTCTGTACATTTATTGGGCCAAAAAGGTCCAAATGTAATAAATACAAAATTCTAGGAGAATCACTTTTATTTACAGATTTAAAAGAATTTTTGGTTTGCTTGCCTAGCTGACAAGCCTTGCATAGGCTCTCCTTCTTGTAGGGGCAAGAAGGTAAACCTCTAACAAGGTTGTGTTTAGATAACCTAGATATATTTTTAAGGTTAACATGACTAAGCCTCTTATGCTACAAAGAATTATTATTAATTGTTACTTCATTAAATAGACAGATTTCAGAATGAGTTGAATTGAAATCTACTAAATAAATATTACCTATTCTAATGCCTACTAAAACAACATTATTATTTAAAGTAATATTACAAGAAGAGTTAGAAAATGAAACCTGGTAGCCAGCATCACATAGCTGGCTGACTGAAATCAAATTGTGCTTCAGTCCTGTCACATATGCAACTCTCTTGAAAGTAACTGCTCCATTTGTGATCTTGCCATATCCTTCTGTCTGACCACAGCTGGAATCTCCAAAGATCACTTTTGGGCCGAGCTTAGCTTTGAACTTTGACAGAAGATCTTTATTTTCAGTCATATGCTTGGAGCATCCACTATCCAAATACCACTTATTTTGAGTGATAGGATAGGCTTTCACCTGCATGAAATTCATTTAGACAGAGTGGACCCAGGTAACCTTGGGTCCCTTGTTTTTCACATAAGAAAAGCTAGAAATAAATGAAAATGCAGGCTGAGGGTGATAACCTAATGGGTGAGATCTCCTAGGTGGGATTCTCCATGCAGATGATGGGTCAACAAACCTAGGGTTTCTATTTTCATTTAGGTTTCTACGGGTTTGATTATGATTTTGAAAATCATATTGAAAACGTCGATCGACGTTCGACGATGGGCGCTCAGATCGTCGAGCTTCGTTCGACCATTGAGCTTCCGATCGTCGAGCAGCGTTTGACGCTCTTTGCATTTCTTTAAAAAATTTCTTTCTTTTCTCTCTCTTAGCTTTATTTAAAGTTTTGTTAACTTGGTTTACTTGCTCAGTGTTCTTCATTCCACTAGCTGAAATGAAGTTCACTGGAGTTGAAAGATTATTTTTAAGAATAACTGGGGGTTCACTAGGAGAAGCTCCTAAGCCTAGTTTGTTATTACCTGACCTAGTGTTAGTCATGCTGGTAATTTCTAATAACTTAAGGCTTCTACCATTAAGTGATTCTTCTAACCTCTTAGACTTAGCTAACTCCATTTTAAGAAATTTAATTTCTTCACTACAAGTAGTGAGATCTTCCTTTAGCTTAATATTTTCTATAGCAATTAATTCTGAGTCAGCTAACTTATTTCTAAGTTCTTTTATCTCCTTTTCTGAGCTAATTAAGTCTAAGCATAAGGATTTAAAATCTAATTTAAATTCAGCTGAGGTAAAATCATAAGAAGATAGTACCTCATCTTCTGTAGGTATCTCTTCATCTGAATCTGAACTCTCTGCAGCAGAGTGATTGCTGCAGGCATCTATTGCCATGAGGCAAACTTCTTTTGCCTTCTTCTCTTCCTCATCCTCACTGGAGCTTGAGGAGGAGGATTTTTCATCAGAATCACTCCAGGTTTCAGCAATGAAACCTCTCTCCTTTTTCTTGTTCTTGTAGGAGGATGGCTTGGAATGCTTCCTGTGCTGTTCCTTTTCTTTCCTCTTGTCTTTGTTCTTCTCCTCTGGACACTCTGATAAGATGTGTCCAGGCTTCCTGCAACCATAACAGATAATTTCTTTAGCAGGTGAATGGTCATACCTTGGTTTGTCTTCATAGCGTGAAGACTTCTTTCTGAATTCCTTTCTCCCCATCTTGAGAAACCTCTTGGCAAACAATGCCATTAGTTCCTCATTGGATTGGCTGCCTTCAGAAGCATCAGCAGCCTTAAGAGCTAGAGATTGCTCTTTTCTTGTTTGAGTAGGGGTCTTTGCTTCAGCTTCTGCTTCCCTTGTCTTCAGCACTTGCTCAAAAGACTTGAGCTTGCCGAGAAGGGCTTCAGTTGAAATTTCATTTGTACTTCTGGCCTCCTTGATGGGCCAGATCCTCAGATCCCATGTGCTAGGGAAGCACATAAGAATCTTATCATTGACCTCTGTCAATGATATGTCCTTGTCAAGGGTCCTCAGCTCATTGATGATTGAGCTGAGCCTTGTATACATGGCTTCAACTGATTCAGCATCAGTTTTCTTGAAGTTCTCATATTGTGAGATAAGGTTGGACCTTCTGTCCTTCCTTTCATCAGCTGAACCAGCTACAATCTGGTTCAGTGTATCCCACATAGCTTTTGTTGAAGAGCAGTCAGCTACCTTCTGGAATAACTCATCAGACATTGTCTGAGCCAGAATGTTCATCGCCTTGGCATCTGCTATCTTTGCCTTCTTGTACTCATCGTTGTAATCTGGAGGAGGCACTGCACTCATATCAGATGATGCGACAGTAGCAGCAGCAGGTGCTCTTGGGGGTCCTGACAAAATAGAAGCAAAGATGCTTTCATCAATAGAATTCATATATAATTTTATCCTTGCCTTCCAGAAGCCAAACTTAGCTAAGTTGCATGCTGGAGGTCGGGTGCTAGAATAATCCTTGGACTGGGCCATGATAGTGATAGTGATAATCTATAAACTTTGGTATCTATCAGGATCTTGTGACTTAGGTATTAGCCTATTCAGTCAGTCAACCTCCCTCTGATACCAATTGAAAGTGAAGGGAGAGATACTACTCTAGAGGGGGGGTGAATAGAGTTGTCAAATTTTGCACTAGACAAAACTTAATAGTCTACCCAACTCCCTTGGAGTGAAATGCGGAATGAAAAGATTATAGATATAGAAATAACCCTAAAGCCTAACACAGTGTTGTGCACAGACTCAAGCTAACTGTAATTACAGTTAAGGCTTGGAAAACCTAATCAGCAACTAGCAAACCTAGTTATATCTAATCACAGCCACAATGCAAGTAAATTAAACAAGGCAAACCAGACAACACAAGGAATTTAAGTGGTTCCCCAAACAACTTGGGTACGTCCACTCTTCTACCAACAAGGTAGGAATCCACTACAGGTTTTTGATCAGGTGCCCTGCCACCAACAGGATCTGCTTCAGGTAGATCCAGAAACCCTTTAGACTTTTGATCAGGTGTCTAAAAACCGAACACAGGTTTTTGATCAGGTGCCCTGCCACCAAGGGATACTTTTGAAGGGAGTAATAACCCTATACAGGAGGGGGAAAGAAGGTTAAGATGTCTTCTCTATTTTACAATAGATTAGAGAAGCACAAAGACTTGCACTGAGCTAGAAAGCTCTAAAGAATCAAGGCTCCCCCTGGCTCAAAGAATGTCCAGGTGAAGTCTTCCTTTAGTGCAGAAACTCTTCAGTAAGAACTGAAGGAAAAACTACAAGAAGATAATAAATAATAAAATTAGAAATCTTCAAGCAGCTGTCTTCTTCTTCTTCTTCTTCTTCAAAAGAACTCTGAGTCTAAACTTCCTGGAATAGGAGAACTCAGGTTGAAGAAGAACAGAAAAGCTTAACACTTCTCAGATGAATGGAAATTGTTGAGAGCAGTGAACTTGGTCTTGGTGAAGGCTTGAATGCTTAAATGAATAACTGGTTAGCTAGCTGAAATCCTTCTCCAAAGGATTTCTTTTATAGCAGCAACAAGCAACGGCTCTCTTCAATTTGAACTGTTTGTCTTCTTCTGAAACTTGAGACCTGGGCTGCAAATATCAAAAAGGCAAACAATCTCTGCAGCAAAAACATTCTATAAAAGGAATAAACCTCTTTCGAAGAAGCTGCAGGAAGCAATCTGATAATAAAGTACTAAATAAAGTCACATCAGAAACAAACTCTTTATAGCAGAAGAAAGACTTTTCAGTCTAACGGCTATAAAGGACTGACAGCAGATAAAGTAAAATACAATGTCAGCTAATAAGACAAACAACTTTATCTGAAAAGATTTTACTCAGGCAGAAGGGATGGAGCAGATATTGCCTGGAAATATTATCATAAAACAACTGAAATAACATGCCAGATAATGTATTAATTAATTAAATATAATAAATAAATACAAAATAAAAAGGCAGACAGAAAACGTCGAACGACCCTCGGAGATCGTCGACCGAAGAACGAAGATCGTCGAACTATCGGACAGATAGTCGAACGATCCAGATAGTCGAACTATCAAAGGAGATAGTCGAACTATCACAACAGATAGTCGAACTTATCAGAAGATAGTCGAGCTATCAGATATTCGACCTATCAACAGATAGTCGAACTATTAAAGCGAAACAGATAGTCGAACTATCAACAGATAGTTGAACTATCAAAGACAAACAGATAGTCGAACTATCAACAGATAGTCGAACTATCAGATAGTTGAACTATCAAAGCAGATAGTCGAACTACCAAGCGAAAACAGATAGTCGACCTATCAACAGATAGTCGAACTATCAACGCAGAACAGATAGTCGAGCTATCAGAGAACGACAGATAGTCGAACTATCAACAGATAGTCGAGCTATCAGATAGTTGAACTATCAAGGAAGATAGTCGAACTACCCAGGAAAAACAGATAGTCGACCTATAAGCAGATAGTCGACTTATCAGAAGAAAGCAGATAGTCGATCTATCAACAGATAGTCAAGCTATCAAACAACGCAGATAGTCGACCTATCAAACAGGTAGTCGAGCTATCAGTGAAAGACCCCCCTCCCGGAACACAACACACGGCACGAGGGGAGTCTTATGCCCGAAATAGCCGCCTTGCAGTAGCACTAACACACGGGTTAGCCTTTACCACAAGACACCTATTCCGCTGGCTACAATCCATATCACAACAATTATGCCAACCCAACCATAACAGAAAAGTAAAGCTAAAAGCAGTTCAGTTCACAGCTAAGTTAAAGTCCAAAAGTAGCAGAAGATAACAAGCACATCAGGCTTGTACAAAAGAACAAGAGTCTAGAAATGTTTTGCCAAACGGCTACATGAAAACACTCACGACTGTCACTGACGGTGCCGATGGCACCACCACCTCAGGTCCTATCATCCGGGCCTGGCTGTCCTGCTGCATAGTCCGTTGCCGCTCTACCTGCGGGGTTTCCTCCTAAAAAGGAAGACGTAGCAACCGTTAGTCATAAGACTAAGTGGCTTCACATCCGCTCCCCCGGCGACTCCTCGGCACCGGGCGGAGAAAGGAACACAGGTACAATATATATACATAAGCAAGTAAACAAGCAGGTGACTGTAAATATGGTGAAGTATAAACTACGCTACACAACTAGCAGTTCTACAAATATCAATAATATATGACAGCAGGTATAATTAATCAAAACAATAACTCAACTTATAAGAGTGCTCATACAAACTTATAAGTTAAGGATCGGCTTAACAGTAAAGTAACTCATCGTATAAGAGTGCCCATACAAACTTATACGATGAGGATCTTGTGTATGCAATGAATGACATGAAATGAATGTTATGCTATGACCGAATCATGCGCACGCACATGCAAGTTGCTATGTCGACACGGACTAGAAGTTCCCACTTTTCGAGCAGGTAGCTAACCTCTCAGGCGTCGTCCGTCGTGGCCAGACGGCGACAGTGGAGCGGGCGTCTCCACTACTAGGTGGTATCACACTACCTATCCTAGGCCCCCGTACGCCTCAACGCTAAGAACACAACAGCGGAGCTCACATGCGTACTACGGCTCAGAAGGGGTCTTGGGTAAATGTGCACCAAGAACACAGCCCAACCTGGCCTTTGATTTCGAACCGGATGGAACCTCGGAAACGCACGGGGTGCAAGCCCAACCGTTCTCATGGCGCGGAGGAGATCTCGGGTTATGGACACCAAGTATCTAACCCTACCGCCCAAGGTCTACCCATTGGCTCCCATCGGTGTGACGACTGGCGAACCCATAGACCTGCCACAATCATTATCTCAATATCGCGACACGATGAATCGTCGCACATCACATGCCCCAAAACAACTCACTCGATGCTACCCGTAGGGAGACTTCAACTCTATGCATCGGTTGTTAATAAACCCCTTGGGCTCGGATTACGGTTACAAAATACTCTTCACATAGTGTTCATCATATTCACGCCCACCTATTCAATGAATTCACCTCAACACTACGCATAATAGATATGTTCAACACCAAACTGTATAAATATATTCTTTACCAATCTCAACTCTTATTATCTAGCCTTCCCATCCAATCCATTTCTCTACCATTACATGGTTATTCCCTAATACACAATCAAATGAGTAAACATGCTAAATTATAGTAACAACAACATTATAGATATATGGGAGCAAGATAACAAATGAGCAAATCACAATCATTGCAAAAGTGCAAACATTATAAATTAACAAGTGCATTAACATAGGATAGCCCAATACTAAAACTGGGATTCCCGGAGCTACAGGAATCCGATCACAATGCACAACCCCTCGTTGGAAAGGTATTCGCGAGGGCTACGACTTTCGTGTTGAGTCGATCGCCCAGATCTGGTCGCAACATACCAGAAATTCAACTCGAATACGTATAGGAAACAGTTTCCTGTACAGGAATTTTCCCGAACGCAGCGGACTCGAACCAGCTTTCCCGTGGCTACAGGTATCGCATGGAAACGAGCAACCACTCGTTGGAAAGCTAATTTCAAGGGCTACGACTTTCGTGTTGAGTCGTTCACCCAGATCTGGCCAGAACACCTCCGAAATTGGCCACGAAGGTCGCCGCGTGCAGAAATCAGATTTCTGCACGCATCTTAAGGCGAGATGAACGGCATCCGTTCATCTTCTTCCTTGCAACGACCTCGTATAAACTTCTCTAGAAATCACACCCAACCTTATTTCTCCTTTCAAAGCCAAACCCTCAACGAAAACCCCTCTCATCTCCACTTTGAATGATGAGAAGGTTGAGGGAGACTAAGCCTAGAAAACCTAGGCATGGCTTATCCTAAGAACTCTCCTCCTCACCATCAAGACTCTATGGAGTCGATGTCTCTCCTAAAATAACTATAGATCTAGCACCAAGGGAGAGGGGAGGAAGCTCACCTCAAGTCCAGCGGTACCACCATGGCCGGCCATGAGCCTCGCACTCCTTCGCGGCGGCATTGTTTTTCCCTTGATGGTGGCGGCGTTTTGATTCCTCCAAGGATGGCTCCGGCAAGCTCTTCCTCCTCCTCCAGCCAAGAACTCTCTCAGGAATTTCGGGGCAGAAGAAAGGAAATGAAATGCTAGGGTTTCACAACTTTTTCCTTTTTATACACCGCAGACACGGGTAGGCACACGGCCGTGTTCCTACCCGTGTTCAAGTGACACGGCCGTGTTGCCTGCCGTGTCTAGGGCCGTGTTCATCCCAGAACAACTTTCTGCCGGGTCTAGGTTGCGGCACACAGGTAGAGACACGGCCGTGTCTCGACCCGTGTCCTCGGCACACGGGTAGGGACACGCCGTGTCCCAATACCCGTGTACCTCTCTGACTGGAAGCCTATTTTTTTATGAGGCACACGGGTATGGACACGGCCGTGTCCATACCCGTGTCAGCCAGAAATGTCATTTTGCCTTGTTTTCCTCATTTCCCGTACGTCCGCACCTGTTTACCCACACCCCCATTGGGCTCACCACAGCCCCCTTGACTCAAATACGCAATCAAGAGGCCTAGCGCGAATTAGGACGTTACAAATCCTATAAACAAAATAAAAGATTTCGTCCCCGAAATCAGGGTAAGGCTATGGGAGTGAAACACATAAAAGGGGACTATGCTTTCAAATAAAAATTTTACCTGGAGTAAATAATTCCGGGTAGCGCCCTTGCATCAAATCCCTTGGCTCCCATGTGAACTCCTCCTTCCCATGATTAGACCATAGCACTTTCACCAAGGGAACACTTTTGCGGCGCAAGGTTCTTGTCTCGTTATCAACGATCCGCACCGGCTCCAGTCGCACAGACCTATCAGACGCCATGGCACCATCCGCCGTGGGGATATACTGTTCAGGCCGCAGCAAAGCCTTCCGAAGCGACGATACATGGAACACGTCGTGAAGGTTCTCCAGCTCTGGTGGTAACTCCAATCGATAGGCCAGAGGGCCAATCCTTTCCACTACGACATAGGGCCCGACATACCTTGGGCTGAGCTTCTTGACTCCACGTACCCGCGACACTCCGTGCATCGGTCGAATCTTCAGGAACACGTTATCACCCACTTGAAACTCTACCATACGGTGCCTTGCGTTGTAATATTTCGCCTGTCGGCTTTGAGCCTCTAGCATTCGATCCCGGATCAACCTAACCACCGCGTCCGTGTCATCAATATACTCATTTCCCAATGTCTTCGGATCTTCGTCTTGCACCCAGGACAAGGGTGTTCTACACCTCCTTCCATACAAAGCTTCATGAGGTGCCATTCCAATACTGGCTTGATGACTGTTATTATAAGAGAACTCCACGAGAGGTAAGAGCCTCTCCCATGGTTCTCCTTTATCTAGCACACACAACCTCAATAGGTCCTCCAATGTTCGGATGGTTCGTTCAGATTGCCCGTCCGTTTGTGGGTGAAAGGCTGTGCTAAAGGCGAGGCGCGAGCCCAAATAAGCCTGTACAGCCCTCCATTCTCTTGAAGTAAACCGACCATCCCGGTCGGAGACGATCGTCTTCGGCACACCATGGTACCGCACAAATTGTTCCACAAAGAGACGCACTAAGACGCCCACCTGCGCCCCCTTCTTCATTGGGATAAATCGGGCTACCTTGGTCAACCGGTCAACTATCACCCACACAGAATCATTCCCCGAGCGCGAGCGAGGTAACCCGTGGACGAAGTACATGGAGATGTCCTCAAATTTCCATTCGGGGATGGGCAACGACTGTAGCATTCCACCGGGGCTTCTACACTCCGCTTTCACCATTTGGCAGGCCACACAATGAGTAACCAAGTACTTGACATCCCTCTTCATGCCCGGCCAACACATTGTCTTTCTCAAATCGGTGTACATCTTCGCGATCCCCGGGTGCACCGAGTACTTGGAGCAATGGGCCTCCTTTAGAATATCTTCCCGAATGTTGTCACCTTCGGGGATGTAAAGCCGGCCACGAAAATGGACGAGGCCGTCTTTTAGGGAGTATTCTTCCGTAGTCCCATCCTCCATTGACTTGAAAGCCGGGGTTAAAGCCGCATCCTTCTTTTGTTCCGTACGGATCCGGTCTCGTATGTTGCAAACTATACTCATCGCGGCCAAATATTCTGTATACTCTTCCGGTTGATTCTTAAAGACCAAATTGATTTCCATCTCTTGCAGTGTCCGGATTAACTCCATTCTCATCAAGCGGGATTCCGTGCTCGTTCCCGGTGCCTTTCGGCTCAAGGCATCAGCTACGGAATTAACCTTCCCGGGGTGGTAGTTCAAGGTGAATTCATAGTCGCACAAGAACTCCAACCACCGCCGCTGTCTCAAGTTTAACTCCTTTTGGGTGTGAACGTACTTCAGATTTTTGTGATCCGAGTAGATCTCGCAGTGGACGCCGTATAAATAATGCCTCCACATCTTCAAGGCGAATACCACCGCTCCCAACTCTAGATCATGCACCGGGTAGCTGGCTTCATGCTTCTTCAACTGTCTTGAAGCATAAGCGATCACATGCCCATTCTGCATCAACACAGCTCCCATCCTTTGATACGACGCATCCGTGTAAACTTGAAAGCCCTCCTTCCCAGATGGAAGAGCTAGGATGGGTGCAGTCGTCAATCTGTCCTTCAACTCTTGGAATGCAGCTTCGCACTGGGGTGTCCATTCAAACGGCACACCCTTCTTGGTCAGCGTAGTAAGGGGAAGGGCGATCTTCGAGAAGCCTTTCACGAACTTGCGATAGTACCCAGCAAGTCCAAGAAAGCTCCGTATGTCGGCCGCTGACTTCAATGGCGACCACTCCTTCACGGCCCGCACCTTGGCCGGATCTACAGCTAGCCCCGCCCCACTAATTACATGGCCCAAGAACGCGACCTCTCGAAGCCAAAACTCACATTTGCTGAACTTGGCAAACAAAGTGTGCTCCTTTAGTTTCCTCAGCACTAAAGTTAGATGTTCGGCGTGTTCTGCTTCAGTCTTTGAGTAGACTAGGATATCATCGATGAACACGATGACAAAGATGTCCAAATAAGGGCTGAACACCTTGTTCATCAAGCTCATAAAGGCGGAAGGGGCGTTTGTGAGCCCAAACGGCATCACGGTGAATTCATACAAACCATATCTCGAACTGAACGCCGTCTTCTGAATGTCATCTTCTTGTATCCTCAGCTGATAATATCCCGAACGCAGATCTAACTTGGAGAACCAATACGATCCCACCAATTGATCAAATAATTCATCAATGCGCGGTAGGGGGTAGGTGTTCCGCACCGTTAACCGGTTCAACTCCCGATAATCAATACATAACCGCAGGGTGCCATCCTTCTTTTTGACGAACAAAACGGGCGCTCCCCAAGGCGACGAGCTTGGGCGAACGAACCCTGCTTCCACCAATTCCTGAAGCTGGACTCTAAACTCTGCAAGTTCCTTCGGAGCCATTCGGTATGGAGCTCGCGAGACGGGCTTGGCACCCAGAATTAGCTTGATTTGGAAGTCCACTTCCCTATGCGGGGGTAGTCCCGGCAATTTCTCGGGAAATACCTCGGGAAATTCTCGCACCACCCGCACATCCTTGACCTCTAATGTCAATTTCTTCAACTCGAAGCAAATTACATAGACCTCGTCCCCTTCCATATGAGATTTCATAACTTGGATTGAAGACAATAATTTACGGGGTGCGAATTTAATACCTTGGAAGATGACTTCCGAGTCTCTATGCCTCAACATAACTTGCTTCTCCGCACAATTGATCCTGGCGTGGTGCCAGTTCAACCACCTCATGCCCAGGATGAGATCGAACTCCGGGATTCTTAACACTGTAGCTGGAGTTTCAAAGAACTTTCCTCCAATAAGGGTGTCGAAGTCGCAACTTGCTGACGACGTCATCTCAGAGCCGTCCGGAAGGCGCACCCTTTGAGTAGTGCCCGTGAAGTGTTGCACTCCCTCCAAGTCCTTCACGAAGTCCGCCGAAATCAACGAGTGAGATGCACCCGTGTCAAATAACGTATAGGCGGGCCTCCCGCTAACCATGACAGTGCCTAGGTTCGAAAAAGGTAATCACCGTTCAAAATTGCGCGTAACATTTGTATCGTAAATCTAACAAGTCATATAGTATTAATAAATTTTGCACGTACCGGTGATGACTTCCTGCGGATTTCTCTCCTGAGTCATATCCAATGCGAATACATGCTCCCGTGCATGTCCTTGATTTCTCCCTGGTGGTCCTCTTCCTCGGCCACGCATGTGCCCTCGCCCCCGTGGAGCTACTGGAGGGGGAGCAATAGGAGCATCCCCGATCAGTCGCGGGCAAACTCGCCGGACATGCCCCGGTTGGTTGCACTCAAAACATATCACCTCACGTCGGCCCCCAGGTTGTTGATAATATTGCTGCTGCGGTGGTGGTGGTAAAGGTAGTGGTTGCGGAATTGGGTACTCCACCCGATAGTTCCGGTTGACCCACCGACCGCCTCTGTGGTTTCCCCTTCCTCTGCCATGATCATTCCGCCTTCTATTACTAGGGCCGACTTCAATTACTCCTTCCGCAGGTCTCTTGCCACATCCCATGTGGTCCGCCTCCAGTCTCTTTGCCATGTCGATGATTTCTGCCAGGCTTCCATCGGCTATAAACAAAAGGGCCTGCCTCAGGGGGTCCTTTAATCCTTTGTAGAAGCGCTTCGCGTAGCCTCTATCGTCCAAATCATAGGAGTCGGCAAACCTAGCGAGGTGTTGGAACTCCCTCTGGTACTCCGTTACCGATTTCGATCCTTGCTTCAGCTGCAGAAATTTTTCTTCAAGTCCATCCCGAGCAGAAGAAGGGATGAAGTGATCCAGAAAAGCCTCGGTGAACTCGTTCCAACTGATGTCCGTGTACAACCGCCCTTGGAAGGTGGATCCCATGAGGGACTTCCACCACCTTTTGGCGTGCAGCTCTAGCAGCGTCACTACCAATGTCACCGCCATGCTGTTCGGACATCTTATGCCAGCCATCAATTCCTGCACGGTATCAAGCCATTCCTCGGTGCACACCGGCGATTCTGTCCCAAGATAGGCAGGAGGGGACAGGGCACGAAAGGTGCTCAACCAATTGGAGCCTGGCGCTTTTTGTTGCACCGGAGCTTGCTGGGCTTTAAATGCATCCAATATGGCTGACAGCGTTTGTCCCAGTTCCGACTGCTGGAATTGTGAAGGGACGGAAGGGGTAGGAGTGCCCCCAACCGGCTCCACCTGCGCTGGGACCTATACGCAAGGTACAAACTAGGGTCAGGTTGGCTAAAACTAATGTCAAAGTTGGACAACTTAGTGTGAATTACATATGGGCACACCACTGCTTCCGCTAAGTCGGTTTATCCCCAAACCGACTAATCGAACGGGAGTGGCCCATTGTTACCTGACTGCTGTAGGTGAAGATCGGCTTAGTCTGATACCATTTGTAAGACCCCCCTCCCGGAACACAACACACGGCACGAGGGGAGTCTTATGCCCGAAATAGCCGCCTTGCGGTAGCACTAACACACGGGTTAGCCTTTACCACAAGATGCCTATTCCGCCGGCTACAATCCATATCACAACAATTATGCCAACCCAACCATAACAGAAAAGTAAAGCTAAAAGCAGTTCAGTTCACAGCTAAGTTAATGTCCAAAAGTAGCGGAAGATAACAAGCACATCAGGCTTGTACAAAAGAACAAGAGTCTAGAAATGCTTTGCCAAACGGCTACATGAAAACACTCACGACTGTCACTGACGGTGCCGATGGCACCACCACCTCAGGTCCTATCATCCGGGCCTGGCTGTCCTGCTGCATAGTCCGTTGTCGCTCTACCTGCGGGGTTTCCTCCTAAAAAGGAAGACGTAGCAACCGTTAGTCATAAGACTAAGTGGCTTCACATCCGCTCCCCCGGCGACTCCTCGGCACCGGGCGGAGAAAGGAACACAGGTACAATATATATACATAAGCAAGTAAACAAGCAGGTGACTGTAAATATGGTGAAGTATAAACTACGCTACACAACTAGCAGTTCTACAAATATCAATAATATATGACAGCAGGTATAATTAATCAAAACAATAACTCAACTTATAAGAGTGCCCATACAAACTTATAAGTTAAGGATCGGCTTAACAGTAAAGTAACGCATCGTATAAGAGTGCCCATACAAACTTATACGATGAGGATCTTGTGTATGCAATGAATGACCTGAAATGAATGTTATGCTATGACCGAATCATGCGCACGCACATGCAAGTTGCTATGTCGACACAGACTAGAAGTTCCCACTTTTCGAGCAGGTAGCTAACCTCTCAGGCGTCGTCCGTCGTGGCCAGACGGCGACAGTGGAGCGGGCGTCTCCACTACTAGGTGGTATCACACTACCTATCCTAGGCCCCCGTACGCCTCAACGCTAAGAACACAACAGCGGAGCTCACATACGTACTACGGCTCAGAAGGGGTCTTGGGTAAATGTGCACCAAGAACACAGCCCAACCTGGCCTTTGATTTCGAACCGGATGGAACCTCGGAAACGCACGAGGTGCAAGCCCAACCGTTCTCATGGCGCGGAGGAGATCTCGGGTTATGGACACCAAGTATCTAACCCTACCGCCCAAGGTCTACCCATTGGCTCCCATCGGTGTGACGACTGGCGAACCCGTAGACCTGCCACAATCATTATCTCAATATCGCGACACGATGAATCGTCGCACATCACATGCCCCAAAACAACTCACTCGATGCTACCCG
The DNA here is from genome assembly GCA_039513925.1 of Platanthera zijinensis. Taxonomy (NCBI): domain Eukaryota; kingdom Viridiplantae; phylum Streptophyta; class Magnoliopsida; order Asparagales; family Orchidaceae; genus Platanthera; species Platanthera zijinensis. The sequence goes on from CM077082.1 coordinate 132,821,470, forward strand.
TAGGGAGACTTCAACTCTATGCATCGGTTGTTAATAAATCCCTTGGGCTCGGATTACGGTTACAAAATACTCTTCACATAGTGTTCATCATATTCACGCCCACCTATTCAATGAATTCACCTCAACACTACGCATAATAGATATGTTCAACACCAAACTGTATAAATATATTCTTTACCAATCTCAACTCTTATTATCTAGCCTTCCCATCCAATCCATTTCTCTACCATTACATGGTTATTCCCTAATACACAATCAAATGAGTAACCATGCTAAATTATAGTAACAACAATATTATAGATATATGGGAGCAAGATAACAAATGAGCAAATCACAATCATTGCAAAAGTGCAAACATTATAAATTAACAAGTGCATTAACATAGGATAGCCCAATACTAAAACTGGGATTCCCGGAGCTACAGGAATCCGATCACAATGCACAACCCCTCGTTGGAAAGGTATTCGCGAGGGCTACGACTTTCGTGTTGAGTCGATTGCCCAGATCTGGTCGCAACATACCAGAAATTCAACTCGAATACGTACAGGAAACAGTTTCCTGTACAGGAATTTTCCCGAATGCAGCGGACTCGAACCAGCTTTCCCGTGGCTACAGGTATCGCATGGAAACGAGCAACCACTCGTTGGAAAGGTAATTTCAAGGGCTAAGACTTTCGTGTTGAGTCGTTCACCCAGATCTGGCCAGAAAACCTCCAAAATTGGCCACTAAGGTCGCCGCGTGCAGAAATCAGATTTCTGCACGCATCTTAAGGCGAGATGAACGACATCCGTTCATCTTCTTCCTTGCAACGACCTCGTATAAACTTCTCCAGAAATCACACCCAACCTTATTTCTCCTTTCAAAGCCAAACCCTCAACGAAAACCCCTCTCATCTCCACTTTGAATGATGAGAAGGTTGAGGGAGACTAAGCCTAGAAAACCTAGGCATGACTTATCCTAAGAACTCTCCTCCTCACAATCAAGACTCTATGGAGTCGATGTCTCTCCTAAAATAACTATAGATCTAGCACCAAGGGAGAGGGGAGGAAGCTCACCTCAAGTCCAGCGGTACCACCATGGCCGGCCATGAGCCTCGCACTCCTTCGCGGCGGCATTGTTTTTCCCTTGACGGTGGCGGCGTTTTGATTCCTCCAAGGATGGCTCCGGCAAGCTCTTCCTCCTCCTCCAGCCAAGATCTCTCTCAGGAATTTCGGGGCAGAAGAAAGGAAATGAAATGCTAGGGTTTCACAACTTTTTCCTATTTATACACCGCAGACACGGGTAGGCACACGGCCGTGTTCCTACCCGTGTTCAAGTGACACGGCCGTGTTGCCTGCCGTGTCTAGGGCCGTGTTCATCCCAGAACAACTTTCTGCCGGGTCAAGGTTGCGGCACACGGGTAGAGACACGGCCGTGTCTCGACCCGTGTCCTCGGCACACGGGTAGGGACACGCCGTGTCCCAATACCCGTGTACCTCTCTGACTGGAAGCCTATTTTTTTATGAGGCACACGGGTATGGACACGGCCGTGTCCATACCCGTGTCAGCCAGAAATGTCATTTTGCCTTGTTTTCCTCATTTCCCGTACGTCCGCACCTGTTCACCCACACCCCCATTGGGCTCACCACAGCCCCCTTGACTCAAATACGCAATCAAGGGGCCTAGCGCGAATTGGGACGTTACAATCAGATAGTTGAACTATCCAAGCAGATAGTCGAACTATCAAAGCACACAGATAGTCGAACTATCAACTGATAGTCAAACTATCCTCGCAGACAGAACGTCGAGCAACTGATAGACGATCGTCGAACAGTTAGTCGACGATAGTCGAGCGGCGTTCGACTATAGTCGAACGAACAAACTACTTAACCAAATTCTTCATCTGGAAAAGCGAGGACTCTACATCTAGACCACTAACCATTGACCATAGATATTTCTTGGGTCAAGGGACAAAAGGAGAAGACTAAACTCAAATCAAACTAGGGTACCAACAGAGCTGAGCCTGAAGAAGCAACGGAGGTGGTGAGCAAGAAGCAACCTCTTCGGATATCAAAGAGGGTCATCAAGTCACCAGCTCGTTACTGTGAAGGGAATACAGTGAGTTTTGTCTCCTATTTCTTTGCAGGCCCTCTTGATGAGCGAGAGCCTTCAAGCTTCAATGAGGCCACTGGATTCAAGAAGTGGGAAGCTGCCATGGAAGAGGAAATGGATGCTCTTAAGAAGAAGAAACCTGGGACCTTGTGCCTAGGGTTGATTTCATTACTCCAGTGACTTGCAAGTGGGTATACAAGTTGAAGAAGAAGGCTGATGGAAGCATTGAAAGGTACAAGGCTCGTCTTGTTGCTTGAGGATTCTCACAGCAGTATGGAGAGGACTATAAGGAGACGTTTAGTCTAGTTGCAATGATGACTTCAATTTGGGTGGTGATCGCCTTGGCTGCTTGCCAAAGATGGAGGATATGGCAGCTTGATGTAAAGAACACATTTCTTTACGGGGAGATTGATAATGACATCTTCATGGATCAGCCGCTCGGATTTGTTTCTGAAGTTCATCCGGATTACGTCTGTATATTCAGGAAGGCTCTCTACAGGTTGAAGCAAGCTCAACGAGCTTGGTATGGAAAGATGGCAGAATACCTCCAATTCTGCGGATACCTTACTTCTAACTCTGACTCTAGCTTGTTCATCAAGAAGAAGGGGGAGCTTAAAGTCTTGGTCCTGCTATATGTTGATGACATGATCATCACAAGGAATTCAGAGGAGGAAGTAGCTAGGCTCAGGGTTGATCTTGTAATTCCCTTCGAGATGAAAGACTTGGGAGAGATTCATCACTTTCTTGGTCTCGAAGTGCAGAGGAAGGAGAGCAGGATACTCATTTGCCAGAAAGGATATGCAAATCGCATTGTGAACTGATTCGGCATGAGTGAAGGAAAGAGTTGCTCTACTCCTCTAGATCAAGGACTGAAGCTTCGATAAGATGAAGGAAGGATTCTTCCTGATCCCTTGGTCTTCAGAGCACTAGTGGGGAGTTTGATCTTCCTTACCATTAGAAGGCCAGACATTGCTTATGTTGTTGACCGAGTAAGTCGGTTTATGGAAGAGCCAAGGAAGTCTCAGCTAGTGGAGGCAAAGAATATCTTGAAGTATGTTAAGGTGGTTTCTGATATGGGACTCCTTTAAAGGAGGGACTCGAGTTTTTCTTTGTTGGGATACACGGATGCTTATTATGGTGGTGACTCGGATGATCGAAGATCTACTTCTGGTTATGTGTTCACTTGTGGATCAGCTAGCATCTAGTGGTGTAGCAAGAAACATGACTTGGTGTTTGTCTCTACTACGGAAGCAGAGTATAAGGCTTCGGCCTTGGCTACTCGAGAAGCCATCTGGCTGAGGAGGCTAGTAGAAGACGTCCATGAAGAAGTGCAAGGTCCTACCTTGCTCCGAGGAGACAATGAGAGTGCCCTCAAACTGGTGAACAATCAAGTTTATCACGCAAGGACTAAACATATAGATATCGAGAACCACTTCATAAGGGAGAAGGTGTTGGAGGGATCTCTTATGGTCGAGCATGTTTGGAATGAAGACAACTTTGATGACATCTTCACGAAATCGCTGTCGAAGGGGCCATTCCAGTGACTATGAGGTCTTCTAGGCTTGATCACCACTTCTCACTTCAAGGGAGAGTGTTGAAATTTGTGAAATGAAAGTGGGTGATCGGGCAGACCGCGCGGCCTGGGCGGACTGATCGCGCGGACTGATGCAGCAGTCTGGCGGTCTGGTGTTGGCGACCTGTGAAGTTTTTTGGAGGCTGTTGTGCAAGTTGAAGTCCGCGGACTGCACGTACTGAGTTTTTTGATGTCCGCAAGATCGACAATGGTCCTTGCCTTTGATCTATGGAGTTGCGGTGGGTGAGCCGCATTCTTGGTGGCGGACTTTCCTTGGAGCTAGCGATCTGACTTCGTGTCCGCCGAGCTTGCGTCATACGTTTGATGAATTGCTGGACTTGGTCACCGTGATAAGACCAGGGTGTTTGCTGTTCGCAGTATCCGCATTTTCTGCTGTAGACCTGGCGGAGTGTCTGTTGGTCGTGGACTTGTGCTGCGGGCTGATGTAGTGTTCGCAGAGTCCGCAAAGTCCGCTGTGACCAGGCGGTCTCCCTGTTGGTCATGGACTTGTGCATGCAGACTGGTGCGGTGTCCGCCACTCAGCGCGGACTGGCTTCTTACCTTGCTTGTTGGTTTGGCTGATGTTCGACCATGTCCTTGTGGACTTGGCGGACTGGCTGTGCTAGCTGCGATCAAGGGGCGGTTAGTCTATCTCATAGGGCGATGACCATACTCCTCACCCGCCTATAAATAGGACCCCCCGATACTTCATTTATAACTGAGTGAACAGTAAGTTGAGAGTGGACCAAAAACTGCGGCCTCGATTTTGTCAGTCCGCGCGGGTTGAGATTTTTAATCGTTGTTGTTGCAGGTTGTGCGACTTGCTCAGAGAAGCCAGGTTTCTGGTGTTGACTTTTGTCAGGTTTCTGCCTAGCTTGCGGTTTTAATCAGCGGTCTCAGCAGGTCGTATCTGCGGCTAATCGATCTTCTCCAACTTCTGTTCAATAACGGTGTCCACCGCTTCGGCGGCATGTTCGTCAGTTCGACTCTTGTTCGCGGAATCTGGCAGCAAGGCGACTGCAGTTAGGCGGCTTTCAGAGAGTGACAAGGTGTTCAGCGAATAACGGTGTGTCTGCGCGACCTCGCGGTCTCGGCAGACTCCGTGTTCTATTCTTCTTCCAGCAGCAGTTCGGGCGGTCTCGGTGACTTCGGCGGATTGAGCGGTCTCGGCGGTCTCTAACTCTGTCCGCCCGGATTGTTTTCTTGTTTTCTGCTTTCCATTTTATACTAGAGAAATCATATCTCGCTATGTATACCTCGCCCTGTAAATAAGATATTAAAAATTTGATCTTCTTGTTTCTTCTGGTTTCTTCTGGTGTTTGAGCTTGCTCTCCTGTTTCCGCTTAATCAAGGTGTGATCTTGATAATCCTAAGAATATTAATTTGACAACAGACTATCTCGTTGATCATCTTGATAAAATTCAACATGGTATCAGAGGGAGGTTCAGTTGCTTGAGCAGTGATCAACGTGTGTTGTGCTCTGTGCTTTTGAAAGCTTAGACCAGGTTTGCTACAATGGAAGGAGGTTATGCAAGAGGTCTAGGTATTGAACTCTTAACGCCGACTAACTTTAAGAAGTGGAAGTCGTGCATGAAGAGTTATCTTCTGGGCGAGGAGCATTGGGAGGTCGTCGGTGGTGACGACAGGCAGGAAGTTACTATTGCGTTTGGAACTGCTAAGCATGTGAGAGTCTGGAGGAGAACAAATGCAAAAGCTGAGTTTACCCTCAAGCGGGCTGTTTCACCGGAGCTGTTTGATCACATCATTGGATGTGAGTCTGCTACATAGATTTGGACTTCCCTTGATGGGTTGTTCAACAGGAAGAACGTAGCTAGACTACAGTTCTTGGAGAATGAGTTGGCTAGGACAACTCAAGGCGACTTAACCATCTCCAAGTACTTTCTGAAGATAAAGAATTTGTGTGCTGAGCTATCAGTGCTTGATCCTGATGAGCCGATCTTTGAGGCTAAGTTGAAAAGTGAAAGTCCACCTAGTGCCAACTAGCTTCACCTATGGGGGGGGGATAGGTGTCTTGTGGGGTTTTTGCGGAATTAAAAATTGTACCTGCACAAGTAAATTAAACAACACAGCACAGAAAAGACTCAAGCAATTTATAGTGGTTCCCCGATTTGGGTACGTCCACTTTCCCCCTTCGACCTATCTCCCAACCAGGGACGACTCGATCACTTCACCAACAGGATTGAAATCCAATCCTTGCACTAACAGAAGGAACCCTTCCACACGTAGGAGTCACCACTCCCACAACACGGGTTGCACCCAACCCTTACAACTAGAGACCAATCGGTCCTTTACAAAGAAATTGAAAATAGATTGTATAAGAAATACAAACAACTTATGTAGACTAAGGTGTCCCTCTTCGTTTGATGACGTGTTCTTGAAGTCAACGAAGAGTCCACAACCCTAGATCTCTCTTGGAGTGAATCTTCCCGTAACCGGCGGTGGCTTGGAGCGGCGGCAAGGTTCTCGGACTAAGCGGCGGCTACGGAGAGCTGCTGCAGTGCTAGGGGATTCAAACTTCGTAGCAAAGGAAGCAAGGTCTTCCAACGGTCATACTAGGATCGGTCGTATCGATCGATTCGGAAGGGGAAGGTTTTTCCCGATCAACGAATCAATAGACAAGGGATCTCTGGTTAAACTCGTGAGACGCTATGCTAGCCTAAGCTTCTGTCGCCAGAGATCTGGAAGAACTTGAGATCAATAGCGGCGACAACTGCACGAACGACGGAGACGGTCGGCGGAGCAAGATCGCGATCTAGGTCACTTCGCCGGCTGTTCTTTTGAATTCGCGTATTACATTCATCTTTCCGCTCATACATACGGAGGTATATATACCTTAGGTCAAGCACATGACCGTTGTGGGTCCCACCAGCAACAAGACCTAAGACCGGTTCGAAATACCGCAGGTAACATAGACCGGTTCAGACAGAATCGGAAAATTGCCCAAGTCAAATTCGGCGAGAATCGTAGGTGATTCTCGACGAATCGGCGAGAATTACCTACGATTCTCGCCGAATACTACTTAGCAGAATTCTGGCTGCACTGATATAGAAGCGGGGGAGAAACGACGGGAATCACACTTGATTCTCGACGATTCTGCCTTAGAGAAATTTCTGGCGCGTCGAGACAGCCGACTCCAACCGGCGAGAATCACTAGTGATTCTCGTCGAATCGTCGAGAATCACTTAGTGATTCTCGTCGATTCTTACTTAGACAATTTTTCCTCTTTCTTTTCGAGAGCAGGTCTTTGGCCCATCCTTGCTCCTTGTCTGCTCTTGCTCTATCATAGCCCTGTACTTGAAATTAAGTACACTCCAATAGAGAGAGTACACGTAGGCCAACACACTGATCTGCTCAACGAGGGATTACGTCGCGCAGACCCGTGTATATTGACCCACTGCACCCTGATATTGGTGTGTACTTAGCGTGGAGTAACTGCAAGCACAACTAGAAGATTTCATCAAATACAATGTCTATTTACCTGAGCTTGTTCAGGGGCTTCTTCAAATCAAGTACATTGTGGATACAATACCCAACAATCTCCCCCTATTTGAAGAAGCCTAAACCCTACAAGCTAAGGTGAATAGAGCGTATGGGAATGAAAATCATAAACTTAAAATTGAGTTGAGAGAGATATTCATTACCAATTTCTTGAGAGCAAACTTGGAGCCACCTTAGCCTTAGCCGAGAGGGTAATCTCCCCCTTTTCGGCTTCTGCAAATCTGGGTCTGGTGCATTTGACACCATGCTCCCCCTCAGTTCTTGCACCTGTGCTTACACTTGAGTTCCTGGCAGATGCTCCCCCTAAATGCACGAGCCAGGAGCTTCTGTAGTCTTCATTCCTCATAGTTTAGCATCCCCAATTCAGTTTTGAAGAGACTGAACTTGGCCTCGTCTAAGGGCTTTGTGAAAATATCTGCAATCTGCTTGTCCGTGGGGATATAGCAGAGAGAGATGTCCTTGTTCTCCACGTGCTCCCGAATGAAGTGGTAGCGCACTTCAATATGCTTCGTTCTGCTGTGCGATACCGGATTGTTGGCAATAGCAATTGCACTGGAGGAGTCGCAGTACATTGGTACTTCCTTGAACTGAAGGTCATAGTCTGGTAACTGATTTCTGATCCATAGGAGTTGTGCGCAACAGCTGCCAGCCGAGATGTACTCAGACTCTGCTGTGGAGGTTGCTACACAATTCTTCTTCTTGCTATTCCATGAGATGAGCCTTCTTCCGATGAATTAACACGTCCCGGAAGTGCTTTTCCTGTCATCCCTACTCCCTGCAAAATCAGCATCTGAAAAACCTATTAGCTCGACATCATTGTTTCTCGGGTACCACAAGCCAAGATTAGGGGTACCTTTAAGGTATCTAAGAATTTGCTTTGCAGCGACATAATGAGATTCCTTAGTGTTCACCTGATATCTGGCACAAACATATGTGGAGAACATGATATCCGGTCTACTTGCAGTAAGATAGAGCAGGGACCCAATGATGCTTCTGTATTTGGTTTCATCAAAAGGTTTCCCTTTCTCATCCTTATCCAGAGACATGGTGGATCCCATTGGAGTCCTCATAGAGGTTGCATGCTCCATTCCGAATTTCTTGAGGAGTTCATTGGTGAACTTTGTCTAAGAAATGAAAATTCCTTCCTCAGACTGTTTCACTTGAAGTCCCAAGAAATACTTTAGCTCTCCCATACTGCTCATTTCAAACTTTCCTTGCATAAGTTTAGAAAACTTTTTGCAAAGATTGTTGTCCGTTGACCCGAATATAATGTCATCGACATAGATTTGCACCAGCAAGATCTTGCCTTTGACTTCCCTGAGAAACAATGCCTTGTCTATTTTTCCTCTAGAGAACTTGTTCTCAAGAAGAAAACTAGACAAGGTCTCATACCAAGCTTGAGGAGCTTGTTTTAACCCATATAGAGCTTTATTGAGAAAGTAGACATGATTAGGATAAGTAGGATTGACAAAACCTGGAGGTTGAGCGACGTATACTTCCTCTTTCAAGTCTCCATTCAAGAATGCCGATTTCACGTCCATCTGATAGACAGTGAATCCTTTATGAGAGGCATAGGCTAGGAACAGACGGATTGCTTCGAGCCGTGCAACTGGCACAAACGTCTGGTCGAAGTCAATCCCCTCCTTCTGTCGGTATCCTTGAGCCACCAGCCTGGCCTTATTCTTTATGATGACACCATGTTCATCCAGTTTGTTTCTGAAGATCCACTTGGTGCCGATCACGTTCTGCCCCTTTGGTCTGGGAACCAGCGTCCAGACATTGCATCTTTCAAATTGATGTAGTTCATCTTGCATGGCCAATATCCATGCTGCATCTTTGTTCGCCTCGTCGAACTTCTTTGGCTCAACCTGTGATAGGAAACTAAGATGCAAAATCTCATTAATAGTACCTATTCGAGTTCTGATACCGTCGCGATGATCTCCGATGATCTGATCTCTAGGATGATCCCTCACGTGTCGGAGCTCTAGAAGTCTTGCATCAGGAGCTCTAGCAATTTTTGGGGCTCCTTCCTCTTCAGGGAGGACTGCTCCATCCTGATTGTCATCCTCTCTGATTGGCGTTGAGGTGGAGACCTTGACGTATTTTGGAGTTGCATCTTTCTCGGGCTCATCCAGATGTAGCTTTTCGAGTCTGGCACCTGCATCTTCAAGAAGACCACTAGAAGACTTGCAATTAAGCAAACTTCCTTCATCAAATACAACATGTTCATCCGAATGACTTAAGTTATTTACTGGGTGTCTATCATGACATAAATAATGTAAATCCAGAGAATTATAATTTTCTTAATTAAACTGATATTTAAATAATTTCTTAAAAAGGTCCCAGAGTTATCAATTTGATCATGAGGTACATTTTTCAGACATGTTCAAGACCTCATAAATTTATGATAATGTCTCATATGTCTAAAAGTGACAATTTCCAAATTTGGCATTTTCTACAAAAGTTTAAGGGTCTTAAAATTATTTTAGAAGTAATCCCCTTATTCAAAAATTTATGAATCAACTACTTAAAATTCTCATCCAAATATTTTGAATTTAATTATCTTACACTAATACAATCTTAAAACTATCACTGGCCAAATTCCATAATTTTTCACTGGAAATTAAAGTCTAAATAAATTAAATACAAATATCTAAAAAGGGCATGATTGTGAATCAAGTACTATGAATATACTTCGAAAAATTCATATTTAAACTCCCAGCAGTAGATATCCTCCAAAAATTATCAGTGGCCAAAATTCACATTTTTACAAGTTAAAATATTCTTTAAATAATTTATTTACCAAGTATGATCTTTCCAAAATTTGTGAAGGAAGCATTATGTAAAATCCTTTAAAAATTATAGTAAAATTCAGAGACCTCTAATTAGGTTAAAAACCTCTACTGCCCAAATTTTTCTAGATTCTATTAGACAAAATGATCAAATTAATTCAAATACTAAACTTGGACATTTTGATAATTAACAGAGGTATTATGAATATCATCAATAAAATTCCACTAAAATTATCTAGGTGTTAAACTTATCCTAAGATTCATCCTACCCCATTTTCACAACTTTTAGATGAGGTTAGGTTACTGTTTTGACCTAGTAGTACTTCTACCCTAAAAACTAGGGTTTGTCTTCTGAGGTACTTATCTACTTCTAAACTACCTAACATTTCAACCAGAGGTTTAATTATATCATATCTACCTCTCTACCAAAATTCCAAGGCCATACAAGGGCAATTGCCCCTATGTCATTCACAACCCCCAAAGGTCGTCCCTTAGGGTTTAAACTTGGGTCCTAGGGTAAATCCACCCTAATCCATCCCATCTCCCCAAGGAGAGTGATAATGAACATTTCAAGCCAGTGACCAAAACATCAGCCTCTGTTGAGGTGAGTTGGCCACTCATATCCCATAGTGCACTTTTTACCCAAAATTGCTTCACTAAGGCCTATCTAGGGTTTGGTGATTCCCTAGCCAAAACTCATCCAAATGGGCTCAAATTTTATACATGTCCTAATCATGCCCCCCTGAACATGCCACCAAAATTGGGGCACTTTGGAGTTAAAATACTCCAAGAATCACCTAAACAAGCCTAGGGGTATTTTAGTAATTTCCCCATAATTTTAATTCCAAATAATCCCATTTTTGGGCAGGGCCTAATTATGCCAAAAACGAGTTCATGCCTAATTCCTCAGGTCATTTGGAATTGAAATACTCCATAAATCTCCTCAAGAAGTCTAAGGGTATTTTGGTAATTTTACCCTAATTTTTTTTTATTCCAAAAAGTCTCATTTTTGGACAAGGCCTAAATATGCCCTAAACAAGTCACTGACCAAAATTTCAGGTCAATAGGACCTCTGATTTGACTTGGGCAGCCATTTACATTTCTGAATTAATTTGGCTATTTGCAGCCCAAGACAAAGTCTAATTTCAAAACTTGCAAGTGAGATATCTCAATATGCAGTGGTCCAAATTGGCTAATTTTTCTACCGTAGGTCTAATATACCACTAAGAGAAGGCCACCGAAATTTGGGGCTCTTTACAGTTATACAACTCCAAAAATGTCATTTATTTCATTTTGGGTATTTCTGTAAATACTATAGAAAAATATTCCCCAAAAATTCTCATTTTTGGAGGGGAGCTAGGTGTATCTAATTTAGTGACATGACCAAAATTTCAGTCCCTTTGGACTTAGGGTTTGGTCAGGGCACACCTTTTTATTTCTGTCCTACCCTAGGACCAACCCTAGTAAAATGGGTCTACAGGCCAGTAGGCTTAACCAAAAATTATGTGTAACATGTCAAATTAAAGCTAACTCAGAGACCTACAACTTTTATGTTAAACACTTTTTATGTAAGTGCTTGGAAGTGCCCTAATTTTCACATGCAAAAAGTCTGTTTAAAAATCACAGAAACTAGCACTATTCATGTCATTAAAATAAATATAGGATTATTAATATGCATGCACTAATCTCAAAGCACATCAACGGCATCTGCTCTTCTTCCCCATGCAGGGTTGTGAGCTTGAGCCCGATCACATGGGTGGTTGCGGGGCGGTTCCCGGCGGCTGGTGGCGGCGCCACCTCACCCGAGAAACCAAAAAACCATTAAAACCAAAAAAAGAAGCTTTTCTCTTCACCCGACAGGCTCGGCTGAGCTCGAACCCGAAGCCCTAAGAGGTCTATGATCTATACATGAGAAAGAGGAGGTGAGGGAGGACCTGCACACGGGCATGGATGCGAAAGGAGCGGCGGGAGACCATGGTGGTGGTGGTGGCCGAATTTTTGAAGCTTCTTGGTGGCTGCTTGGCTCCTTCAGGTAGGTGGTGGAAGTGAGTGAGGGGAGTCCTATGAAGCTTTTAAAGGGGAGATTGGGGGTGTTAGGTGGCTGGTAGGCTTTATGGCCAATATTGGCTAAAGTCAACAATGGTGGCTAGGGTAGGTGGGGGGTGAGGCTTGGTCCAAACCAGTCAAAAGGTGGCTGGTTGAGTTGGTTAGCTTGTCTTTTCCTAGAGTAATAAATTGGGAGGTTGGGGAAGGGGGAGGGTGAGCCCAAAGTCTCCTCTTATATTTTATTCTACTTTCTCTCTCCTCCATGGGTGAATTTTCTCTCTCTACACTTCATGCTGAATTTTTGCTCCTACCTAACCCAAAGGCAGCCCACAAGTCTATTTCATTTACTAAAACAAGTTTAGCCCAAGTGGGTTGGGCTTGAGCACAAGTTAGCCCATTTGGCTAGGTTTGACTCCAAGTGGCTTAGGGTTGACTTGACCTTTTTTTTGACCTTTTGGGTCAACATCAATAGGTTCTTAGTGACCCATTGGCCTCCCCTAAGGCCTAGGTAGGGTTGGGCAGGGTTGATTTGGCACCTTGAAGGTCACTTGACCCTTAGTAAGGACACTTGATCACTTTAGGGTTAGAGTTGACTTGGGTCAAATTAGCCACTAAGGTTGACCCCAATGGGCCCTTGGTGACCCAATTGCCTCACTCAAGGTCTAGGAAGACCTAAATAGGGTTGGATGGGCACATTAGAGGTCAATTGCCCTTAGTTAGGACACCTTGCCCAATTTAGGCCTTTGGTGGTCCTTGGTCAATTCGACCACTTTGGGCTGACTCCAATGGATCCCTATGGCTCTAATGGATCCTTTAATGGGTTAGGAGTGTTGTGGTGGGGCCATGGGGTCATGGTGAAGCCCTATGGACACCCTTAAGCTAGTAATTATAAATTACTATTTGCAGACCAATGTGCCTTTCACATTCATGGCCAAGCTCATTTGGCCCATTTTGGTTCTCTAAGGGTCTGTCCTGACCTAGTCAGGACAAAAACTACTCGTAGGGGGGTCTAGTTGAAAATGGGATGTTACAATGCTTCCGGGAGCGGCTTAGGCTGCGTTCTTCTGCAGTTTGGTAAAGTGATTGCTTATGGCTCGCGCCAGTTGAAAGTGCATGAGCGGAATTACCCCGTCCATGATTTGGAGTTGGCGGCGGTAATCTTTGCGCTCAAGTTGTGGCGGCACTATCTTTATGGCGTTAAAGTGGACATCTATACAGATCACAAAAGCCTAAAGTACTTGTTGGATCAGAAGGATCTGAATATGCGACAACGAAGATGGATGGAGTTCCTTGGGGACTATACCTTCAAGATTCACTATACTCCCGGGAAGGGAAATGTGGTCGCTGATGCTTTGAGTCGGGCTCCGGTACGGGCAAGCTGGTTGCAGAGGCATGATCAGCGTTTGATCCAGGAATTGGAAGCTTTGGAAGTATCTTGTGTTGACAAGGGTTCGTCGACCGATGCATGCTTGAACTAGACGGAGGTTCAATATGACCTTACGGACAGAGTTCGGCGAGCAACAGAGTTTGATGAAAGTCTCCAGCGCTATGCTAAAGATGGGCCAGATGACCATTTCTCTTGGGATAACGGTTTGTTACGAAGAAATGGTCGAGTGTGCGTCCCGAGTGTGGGTAAATTGAGGGAAGAGTTGATGTACGAAGCTCACTTTGCAAAGTACTCAGTTCACCCAGGGAGCACAAAGATGTACAGAGATCTGAAAAAGCTGTTCTGGTGGCCCGGACTAAAGAAAGATGTAGCACGTTATGTGGCTGAATGCCATACTTGTGCATTGGTGAAAGCGGAATGCCAGAAGCCTGGCGGGTTCCTGAAGACGTTACCTATTCCAGAGTGGAAGTTCGATGACATTTCGATAGATTTCGTGCACGGGTTGCCGAGATCTCAACGCGGTCATGATTCAATCTGGGTGATTGTGGACCGGTTGACAAAAGTGGCGCACTTCCTTCCAAACCGAAGAGACGATTCAGTGGAAACCTTGGCCAAGCTTTATGTGGAGCAGATTGTTCGACTGCACGGTGTTCCTCGGAGCATCGTCAGTGACCGTGATGGGCGATTCACATTGAATGACTGGCGGCTAGTTCATCAAATGTTGGGTACAAAATTGGCGTTTAGTACGACCTTTCATCCCCAAACGGATGGCCAGACTGAACGAACCAACAGGACGATGGAGGACATGCTCCGCATGTGCGCCCCAGACTTTGGTAAAAGATGGGAAGATTATATTTTTCTTGTCGAATTTGCCTATAATAATAGCTACCAAGCGAGCATCGGTATGGCACCATTTGAGGCTTTTTATGGTCGTAAATGCCGTACACCGTTAGCTTGGGCAGAAGCAGGCGAATCTAAGCTGAGTGGGAAAAAGGAAGTCGAAGAAGCTACCTCGCTTATACACTCTATTCGGGAGAGGCTATTGATAGCCCAAGATCGTCAAGCAAAGTACTACAATGCCAAACATCGGAACGTGGAGTTCGCGGTGGGTGATTGGGTATATTTGAAGATCAAACCCTTCAAAGGCGTGTCCAGGATTCGGCGTTTGAAAAAGCTAAGTCTGAGGTATCTTGGTCCATTTTAGGTGGTGGAGCGAGTTGGGGAAGCTGCTTATCGACTAGCACTTTCAGCAGACTTGGGTGGATTACATGATGTATTTCACATCTCAGTACTTCGTAAGGCTTTTAAGGATCCAGCTCAAGTAGTGGAGTATGATCGGGTACCGGTCGAGTATGGGCTAACGACGAGGGTTCGACCCATTCGGATCGAGGATCGAGCCGAAAAACAGTTGCGGAACAAAGTGATCGGGATGGTCAAAGTCCGATGGGACAATTGTGGCCGTGAAGAGCTAACATGGGAGCGAGAGCAGACCATGCGAGCTGAATTTCCCGAGTTGTTTGTATAAACTGTAGACCGTGTACCTTTTGTTATAACAGAGTTATCAAGTTATAGCATTGTATTTGCTTGTTTCCTTACCGAGTCAAATTTCGGGACAAAATTTTATTAAGGGGGGGAGGATTGCAACACCCAAAAATCTCAAAAAATGGATTTGAGGTGCAGGTTATTTTACACGGCCTGGGACACGGGCGTGTCCCAGGGCGTGTCGGGGGTACACGGCCTGGGACACGGGTGTATCCCAGGGCGTGTCACTCAAATAATAGGCGGATTGAGTCAGAAGATTACACGGCCCGGAACCAAGCCTTGAACACGGCCGTGTCAGATTTGACACGGGCGTGTCCGATGCCGTGTGCCTACCCGTGTACTGCTGGTTAAGTTTGTAGCTCGATGAGGTAGGGGTGACACGGGGGTGTCTCATGACTGACACGGACGTGTCAGGTTCGACACGGGCGTGTCGATGCCCGTGTTCTGGTAAAGTTCAGTCGGTACGAGTACCGCGTGTGCCGCTTAAGGTACACGGCCTGTGACACGGGCGTGTCACAGGTCATGTCAGCCAAAAATATGTGATTTTGGGAAAATCGTGGCCGTACATTTTCTCTCTTTGGATCCAAGGGCTCAGGTGATTCCTGGCTGGATTAAAACTGCAGAGGATTCTTGAAGAGTTCATTCTTCATTTGGTTAAGGAAGAGAGAAAGAGAGAGGAGGAAGAAGAAGGAGGAGGAGATCATGCCACCGGTGGAGCTCCCGTGGTCCGAATCGTGATCCGAGGCCAGCGTTGTGAAGGCAAAGCTACTGCGGTGCTTTCTCACCGGCTAGTTTTTGATGGCTCCCTAGAGATCGTCAAGGGTAACGATCTCCCTTCTTGGACATGTGAAGTCCTTCTTTTCTGCATTGCATAGGGAAAACCCTTCCCCGCGAGTGTGCGGTGGGTTGTGGTGTCCCTTGGGGTAGATATGTGAAGTCCCCCTTGTTAGAGTCCAGAATTGGAGTACGGATCTAGGCATGCTGTGTGAAGCCCATCTGGACATGTTGGTCTGGATTGGTGATGCTTGTTTGCATATCGGAGAAGACTCGGTGATTATGGCTTGTTTGCCTTGTGCCTACCTGTTGCTTGGTGCAGCAGGAAGTACTGGATAAAGTCCAGGAAATGAAGAGGGTTGGATGCAACTCTTGTGGCCGTGCATTGCCACTTTGTGTGCGGTTGAGCCGTTGGGCTGCAACTCGATGAAAAGGCAGATTGCCGAACAGGAAAGGTGAAACCGACCCGCGCCTATAAATTGCCATGGATACTTCCGTATTCGAGGTGGCACGGCGACTTGAGCAACGGGGGGGGTGGCTGATCCGTACCTGCGTTAGGTCGGTCCGACTTGGAAGCCTGGTTATGGGTTTTGTTGGAGCGCCTAATGAGATTCTTAGGCCCGCGCACCGAAAAGACTAGAATGCTTAAAGACCGTGTAGACGGTGGTGTAGACCCTGGTTTTCCGATGCACCAAGAATGTGCCCTGAGTGCACGGACTGTCGGGCCGTGTGGCCGAAGGTTGTGATGGCTTGAGTATGCCTGCGCGCACATATTTGCTATTGTTGATACCATGCTGTGTAGGGAAGGAATGCTACTGCCCCGAGAGAGGGGTAGGATTGTTATAATTGGGTCAGCTGAATGCTGACCGTTGCCTTGTTTGCCACCGTTTGGGTGGATTGACCCTATGCAGGTGCTGGAGAGCCAAGTGGTAAATGAAGGGCTGAAGCCCTTGCTGCTGTTGCTGCTGCCGCTGCGGCTGGCCCTTGAAGGCTAAGCGAATGTTTTTGCTTGTTTTCTTTTACTCATGTATGGCCGGCCTGCGCGCCGAGGTTTGTAAACCATGTTGTATGGAAAGAGGAACTGTAAGGCCTTAAGGCCAAACCTTTGTTGTACATTCCGTGGCTGTATATATAACTGTGTTTTATATATTGGACATTCCGGATTTGAGTTCAATTTACAACTTAAAGCTTCCGCTAGCATGCTCTGAGTTAGGATGCATGTATGGTTTGGTATTATCCTGTGACCTCACCGTCTGTTTGTGGCATATAGTGTGGGGCCCCAGCCGGACCTTCTACTATACGTCATGTAACGGATTGGGTCGTTACAGAGTGGTCCCGGTCTCACTCCCCAAAGGCTGAGGTAGAAAAATATTGTCGGCATTGTCGACAATGCTGCAAGAATCGGCCGGATCCATAGAGGTCTCCACCAAGACTTGGACTTCCTCCCTTGGTATCGAGGGAGAATCCTCGATGCCAGGAAGGTTATCCTCCTCCATGGGAGTGGAAACATTCCATATAGCACAAGCCGCAACTTAGGTTGCATCATCAAAAATGTCGTAAGAAACGAATGACGTAGAATGCACCAAAGGCGGAAGAACTGTGCTTGGATAGAAATCAAGCACAGGTTCTTCACAAAGAATCGGCTCCACACTTGGAGATTTATGCACAGGAGAGATGAGCTCAGCCACGTCGAAGCCTAGATCCGCCACACATCTGGTGGTTGTATCCACATCATTCCCTTCAAAAGATGAAGGTGACAGGGATACATAACCGGATGATGAAGGTGTGCCACCAAGGGTAGGAGTCGGGATGATCCGGATGTCCGACTCATCATCCTCCTCCAAAACACGGAGGTACTCGGCACAGTACTTCAGGACATGATCTGTTCTACGACAATACAAACACTTTCTCCCAGTACTCTGCGGTCCTTGTGGGGCCGGAGAGGAACAAAAGAATGGTGCATGAGGCGAGGATGAATGACCATAAGCTCGGGGTACAATGTTTGAAGGGCTGTACGAATACAGCATCTCATGCATTGTGCGCTGAGGTCTATGCTCAATATATCTCGTAGGGCATTCATGACTAGCGTGGGAGGAATTTCCACACCAACAACATTGGGCATAAGAATATCCCCACATGGTATCGAAATAGCAGATTCAAAATAAATTGTGCCAATTACAAAATCCAACAATATATTACTACAGTTGCCTAGACAAACAAGAAAAAAGGAAAGCTAAACAGAAATAGAACAAAACAAAAGCAATTTACAACGGAAAAGGAAAGCAATCTCACGTCTCCCTCTACAGAAACTCACACGACTGTGTTCTCCGACAACGGCGCCAAAAACTTGATGCAAGAAGATCACAGCAGTGAACCGGTCGCACAAGTAATATAAAATGGGCGAGTTTTCCCAAGTATCGATCTCACAAGGAACATAGTAAGGTGGAGTTAATTTTGAGGAGGACTTGAGATTGAAGTCCTCGGGTCAGAGGTAATGAAATGGGGGTTTTGATGGTTGCGGAAAATAAAGTAAAAATCTATCAACTACTCCTATGCAATGCCGCTATGCAAAGCTTCGCTTGGCGGGATGAAGACTAGTCGGGCCGCTATGCACCGAATCGCTAGGTGGATGGGCGAGTAGGCTAGCGGATGAGGTGGAGAGAACGGCGGAATGAGGGTCGTAAGCACCTCTTCGCAATGCACGCCACTAGCAATTGCTAGTGCGGCAAGGATGATGGCGGTGGATGGAATATAGCGTACCTCAAGCAAAAATAACAAAATCACAATAACTCACATAGACATGAATAAGTGAAAGTGTTTATCAATGTAAAAATACTTCATCAATACATGGAAATGAAACTAAACTAACAACAACAATTTAAGAGGAGTGTACGAAATCTACCGGGTCCGAAGCCATATTGAGGGATCACGGTTGGGATCCCGGGTTGTCAATCTGAGTCCAAACACAGTCCTCAACTGCGTCCGGGGTAGAGGAGGCTGTCACTCACTTCCAATGGCCCATCTTCTTCGTATCACGCTGCGGAAGATGAAAGCACACGCTCCTCCTAGCTTGGTGAAGAAAGCTAGGTCAAATCTCCCTTGAAGCTTGAGGACGAAGGAGGAGGCCGAGAGGAAGCTCCAGCGATGATTTGGCGTTGAAAGCTTGACCAGAGCACCTCCCTATGGTGGAAGATGAAGGGAAATGGCGGAACCCTTCGTCGGGGACGAAAAACGGCGGAGAAAATCGTGGATCTCCTCAATTAGGGCGAGACCTGCGCTATTTATAGAAAACAGAATTAAATACAGCGCACGATCACATGCGCACGACCAGTGGTCGTGCGCGCTATGGCCTGTGTCCGTGCGATATGGCGGCAGAACTTTCACAAAAGAGGTCATGACTTCACACGATCGGCAACGCACGAGAAGTGATCGTGCGCGGTATAGCAGGTGATCGTGCGATATGGAAGGACAGAACTTTCGAAAAGACGGCATGACTGCGCACGACCGATGATCGTGCGCCAAAGAGGTCGATGGTCGTGCGTGGGTAAAAACGCACGACCATTGACTCCTTTGCCAAAAATGGTGAAATTCCTACCCCGGACGCCCACACGATCCCCGAACCTACAGTAAAACTGGACGGGTTGTCGAACATGGTAGTCACGGATATCAATAAAATGCACAGCAAGAGGGAAATACACACACGCACAGAAATAGGCTAATAAAGTGCACAAGACGTGGAATGTCGCAGCGAACCAAAAGGAGTGCTAATGGCGCTGAATGGTAGTGCAAAGACATGCAAATGAGCCCAGATGAGTCCGAAATTAAGTATAAAATATGGACTCATCAGGGCACACATTTCAATCTATGTCTTGCCCTAGGTATAGACCCCACCAAAATGATTGCCCTGGTCAAACTATGCACCCAAATTGGTTCAAACTAATTTTAAAATAAAGTTAACACCTAGGGCTACAACTTTGATATTTACGACTTTTTCTGTAAGTGAACCTAGATATTTTTAATAATTAAAAACATTAAATACAAATAGTGTGACAGAATATTATGTGAAATAAATATTAAACCTATAGTTTAATCTATGACACCACAAATCTTGGTGCATTTTTGGACGGTATCCAGTCATCATCCCCGCATGCCAATGACCAAGATTAACTCCTCCTGGGCAACCTTCAAGCCTATGCCGCTGGCCACCCGGTCACCTCCCTAGCTGGCCACCGCCACCACCACCTCGGTCGAGGTGGTGGCTATCTCCAGGCAGTGGAATAGCCGTCGGAGAGACCTTTTTCGGCGATCCCGACAAGCGGAATTTTTCCCGAAAACCAGGGATTTGAAAGTTTGGATCAGGCTTAATTGAGCCCGAACCTTGACCCTAGTTAGTTATATGATCTACCCATGGAAGAAGAAGAAGGAGATGACCTTAATTGCGGGCTGGAGGCGCGCCGATCGCCGAGATGTCATGGTGGTGGTGGCGCCACTCGGGTTTCTAATACAACACAATGAAGTAACTCAAAATTGTTGGGGCAAGAGTGGAAATGAATCCCAGGAGTCCTGTGATGCTTTTAAAAGAGTGAAATGGGGGGGGGGGGGAAGAGGAGGGGCCAAGCACCAATGGCCATTAATGTCCTTTAATGAAGCTTTTAACCAAATTGTGGTGGTGGGGGGGGGGGGGGGGGGGGGTGAAACTGCCTTTGGGTGGCCGAGAAATGGCTGGAAACTTCTCCTCTTCCCAAGAGGAGTTGAATCCAGTCATTAAAGGTGTCCCTTGGCCTCCTTAGGCCATGAATGGCTTCTTCCTTCCTCTTTCTCTCTCACCCATTAAGGGATGAGGTGGAGCTCTCTCTCTCATAGTCACCAAGGCTGACTTGGTCATCCCATTAGGCTATTTGCTGCCTACTAAATCGTTTCATCCATAATTAAGAGGTGATTAGTCCAAGTGGCTAGGGGCTTGATCTTTGGTTAGCCCTTTTTGAGCTAAGTTTTACTTGACCTAGCCTAGGGTTGACTTTGGTAAATTTGACCTTTTGTGTCACCATCAATGGGTCCTTGGTGTCCTATTGGCCTCCCATAGGATCTAGGTAGGGATGGGTATGTTTGACTTGGCACCTTGAAGGTCACTTGACCCTTATTAAGGGCACTTTGACCACTTTGGGGTTTGAGTTGACTTGGGTCAACTTAGCCACTAGGGTTGACCCCAATGGTTCCTTGGTGACCCATTAAACTTACTCTAGGGTTCGGAGGGCATGGGTGGGGTCCACTTGGCTAAGGGAATGTTAATTGACCATATGAAGGTAAGTTTGACACATTTAGGGTTAGGGTTGACTTAGGTTAACTCAGGCTCTAAGGTTGAACCTAATGGATCTGAAGGGCCTTTCAATAGATTGTTGAGGTCATGGTGGGGTCTTGGAGTCATGGTGATGTCCTATGGTCATCCTAAACTATTGTTTAGAATTCTATTATTTGTAGACCATGATGATTTCACCTATATTCCTAGGTCCACTTGGTCTACTAGGGCTTCCTAGGGTATTGTCATGACCCAGTCATGACAAAACTTATCCAAGGGGGTCTAGTTTCCTGAGGTATATTACATATACCCTACCTGATGACAGTTGTAGTACTCGGGCGGGGGATATGTCACACCCCCAAATCTTTGTATCTCTTGCATCTTGAGAGGTTGAGGAGCCATTACCACCATATCCCTCGGCTCCTGTCTTAGCTCTTGATGAGGTTGGTCCTCTACCTTTCTCCCATCTCTCCCATTAGCATTGCGGGCCCTTCGCTGATCATTTCTAGCTCCCCAGCCCTAATCCTCAGTTGGCCTCTTTCGGCCTTGAGTCGTGTGCCAATCTGCCTCAATCCTCTTTGTTATCTCCAATATCTGAGGTATAGGCCCGTCGGACACGAACAAAAGAGTCACTTTCAGATCCTCTTACAGGCCCTTATAGAACCTCTCTATGTATCCTGCCTTATCCAGCTGATAGGAATCCACAAACTGGGCTAAAGGATTGAACTCCCGGTGATACTCCACCACCGTCTTGTTGCACTGCCTCAACTGCAGGAACCTATCTTCTAGCTCATCTCTTGTTGACTGTGGAACAAACTGCTCCAACAATACGGCCCTAAACTCCTCCCAAGTAATATCAATAACCTCCTTTTCGGTAAATGTCGTGTCCAGCAGTGTCTTCCACCATCGCTTGGCATGGGACTCCAAGCAAGAAACAACCAAAGGCACCCTCTCCTCCCATGGGCACCATATCTCGGTCAGCACCTTGTACATGATGTCAAGCCACTCCTCTGTCTGTACAGCCAACTCTGTCCCCAAGTAAGATGGGGGAGAAAGTCCTCGAAAGATGCTCAATGATGAGTACAATTATGATAGGAATTTTACTATCATAATTGTAATCATGTCCATATTTTTCACCTCTCTAGGTTGTAATTTCACAAGAATAGTTAAGAATTCGTATTATCATCAATAGAAGAGCACAGTTAGGAGTTTATATTATTTCATGTATTTAGCTATTTACTTATTCAATCTTTTTCCTAATGTAGGTATGACTAACCAGTGGAACTAAAAGTATCAGAGCAAACGGAGGAGGTCACGGAGTAAACATGGATGAGGACAGGACAAAATTTGAGCGAACACGGGTAGGAATATGGCCGTGTGCCTACCCGTGTCGTATCCAGGATGGATCTGAATAATTGGAAGACAAGTTAGAGCACCACACGGGTGGGAACACGCCCGTATGCCCACCCTTGTCCTTTTCGGGACAAATTGAAGAGTTGCTTCCAACAAACCCATGTCTAAAGAACATGAAGAACAACACTGCTGTGTCAAACAACACGGCCATGTCACCACCCGTGTCATCTAACACGGCCCACATCCAGACATGCCGATTCGTGGGGAATCGCCCTAGAACCGAAAACACGGCCTATGACACGGCCGTGTTGGAACCCGTGTCCGACCCTATTTTTAAGGAGACTATAAAAACCTCTGTAAAAATTTTATTCTGGACTTTTGGATCATTTCATTTGGAGCACTTTTGGAGGATGAAAGTGGAGCATCCAAGAGAAGGAGTAATTGGAGGAGATTTTGTATGCATTTTAATCTTTCATGTATCTCTCTCAATCTTTCCTTTCTCTTGGTGATCTAACTTTATTTATCTTTTACTTCGCTTGAACTTTTTATTTGAACAATTTGGTAATCATGTATCTTCTTGTTTTCATCAAATTCATGGTATTTTATTCGTATATAGGCTTGCAAACAATGAGATTTGTCCTATTTATGAATGTAGCTTTTGTTTTACATGAATTCCAAACTTCTAGATTGAGAAATTGGATGCTTGGGATGATGGTTAAATGTTCATATTTTGGTATTATTCCTCTTTGTATTTCAAAGTTCATGATTGAGAGATATGCTATTTGGATAATTTTAGTATGGATAAATATATTCATGTTATTTTAGAGATAAAATTTCATGAATTTATGTACGAGATAGGGTATTATAATTAATACAAATTTGAGTGTTGTAAATTGTTCGAGAGAAAATTTACTCAACTTAGGTTAAGATTTTGAATTGCTCGAGAGAGAATTTGATAAATGTTTAACCCTTTATAATACAATGAATTTGATAGTTTTGTTATTTTATGATTATATAGATTTGAATTAATAGGTGATTATGTTCATGTGAATGCTCTTAGACTTTCGATGTTTTATCATGTTTAATTCTCCAATGTACTTTATCCAATTAGTCATAGTTATGTTTATTTAGATTAAAAATCCATTTTAATTATAGGTATGATAATAGAGTGAGGGTGAGTACGAGTATTTGAAAAAGCCCTGTGGAATACGACATGAGATGTAGATTTCTCCTATACTATGATTGATATGTGCAATTGCCTGAAAGATAATTAAATCTAGCTTATGCCCATTTACATAGTTTATTCTAAAGTGTAGAATGAATCTGCATCAAGTTAAACATACTCAGTAAAAGTCTCATCAAATTTGTTGTCGGGGACTCATTTTTCAATATTTTGAAAACTTAAACTCTATTAATCTACCATTTTTGCTTACTAACAAATAATTGTAAATTAGTTAATAGTATAATTATATTACTTAATCTCTGTTTTACAGTTTGTTAGTCTATGATTAGGGGAAGAAATTCTGGGCTACCACCATTTTATCCTGACACGGAACGAATTGTTCATAATACTAACCAAAGGGACGTGGGAACTAATACCACAGATATTTCAAACGGGGTTCTAGAAGAGGAAACAGTAAATAAAGGATAATATCATCTAGAGAATTTAGATACTATGGAGAACAAGAATGAGAAAACCATGTCTGACTTTGAGAGGCCCAATCTCCAAGGTACTCGGTCGAGCATCGTTAGACCACAAATTCCAACCAATAATTTCGAATTGAAGCCTAGTGTTATACAAATGTTCCAACAATATGTCCAATATGATGGCTTGCAAGATGAGGATCCCAATACACACTTAGCCAGATTCTTAGAAATATGCAATACATTTAAGATCAATGGTGTTTCCAACGATGCCATTCGATTGAGATCTTTTCCATTTTCACTAAGGCATAAGGCGAAGTAGTGGCTCAACTCTTTACCTAGAGGGTCGATTACTACTTGGGACATGATGGTTGAGAAGTTTTTGATGAAGTATTTTCCACCGGCGAAGACTGCAAAGTCAAGGAACGACATCTCTACATATATTTAATTAGAGTCGGAATCATTGTACGACACATGGGAATGATTCAAGGATCTATTAAGGAGATGTCCTCATCATGCCTTACCTTCATGGCTCTAGATTCAAACTTTCTACAATGGTCTTAATCCAGCCACCAAACAGATGATCGATGCGCCTAGTCGGGGCACCTTGAATATTAAGAAACCTGAAGCAGCTCAGCAGTTGATAGAGGACATGGCTATGAACAACTATCAATGGACTACTGTGAGCCAAAGCCTAATAAGCCTGTAGGAATGTATGAAGTGGATGGCGTTACTGCCTTAGCCATTCAAGTGGAGAAGCTTCACAAAAAGATGGACAACCTTTCCTTAGCATCACCCTCCATGGTACCTCAATAATGGGATCCCTCCCTTGCTGGAATGCCTAGTGGTGAACCTCAAGTGCAAAAGCATGTTGATTATATGGGTAACAATACTAGACCACCTTTCAATCAAGCAAACAACCCATATAGTTTTACATACAATCAAGGATGGAGGAACCACCCCAATTTCACTTGGGGAGGGCAAGGAAAGCAACCTATGTTTGGACAACAACAACAGCCGGAGCAGAGGAAGCCAACATTGGAAGATGTGCTTACTAAGTTCATGCAAACTACTGATGTAGCCTTCCGGAATCAAGAGGGCTCAATTCTAAATTTGGAGAACCAGATTGGACAACTTGCAAGGATGGTGTCTAAAAGGCAACACGGAACACTTATGGGTAATACTGAGACAAACCCAAAGGAGCACGCAAAAGCCATCCAATTGAGGAGCGGAAAGGAGTTACAAGACCTAAGGCTTACGATTGAAGCACCATAAGAAAAGTCTAGCGGCGAAGCACTGAACGAGATGAAAAATAAGCCAATGGAGTATTAACCCACAATACCGTATCCAACGTCGCTGAACAAGGAGCGCATGGATGCGCAATATGGTAAATTTTTTATCTATATTTAAATAATTGCACGTTAATTTATCTTTTTCTGAAATTATTCAAATGCCTAAGTATGTAAAATTTTTGAAGGATTTTATTTCAAATAAGAAGAAAATAGAAGAATTATCTTTAGTAATACTTAGTGAAGAATGTTCCTCTATTTTACAAAACAAATTACCTCAAAAACTTAAGGATCCCGGTTCATTTTCAATTCCATATTTAATCGGTGATTTACAAGTTAATAAAACTTTAGTGGATTTAGGAGCTAGTATAAATTTAATGGCTTATAAACTATATCTGAAACTAGGTCTAGGAGAACTTATCCCGACTAGAATGAGTATTCAACTAGCAGATCGGTCGATTAAGTATCCTAGAGGCATAGTTGAGGATGTATTAGTTAAGGTAGATAAGTTTATATTTCCTGCAGATTTTGTTATTCTAGATATGGACAAAAATATTGAAGTGCCACTCATACTAGATCGTCCATTCCTAGCCATATCTAGAGATCTTATTGATGTTTTGATGGTAAATTAATTTTGCGAGTACGCGAAGATGAAGTCACTTTTCAAATAGGCAATACTATGAATTAACCCATAAATAATGATGATTATCGCTATTTTTCTCGTGGTGTTGATAATTTTTTGACTTCTATGAATTCTAATTTTTTTTACCGAGATCCTTTGAAATTTGCATAACTAACTATTAACTAGAAGATGAAAAGAATGAAGACATTGTTGAGCATTTATTTTTTCTTGATAATTCTGTTTCGATGAACTGAATGACTGAGTATAGTTTGATTACCGAAGGAGATTATGAAGTTCATAAGAATAATATTAAGGATCCACCATTAGTATAACTTATAAAACTACCAGATCATCTTTAGTATGCATTCTTAGGAACTAATTCTTCTTACACAATTATTATTTCTTTTAAACTTCCTCATACTAAAAAAGCTAAATTAATAACTGTGTTGAAGAAA
This sequence comes from Platanthera zijinensis, assembly GCA_039513925.1. Taxonomy (NCBI): domain Eukaryota; kingdom Viridiplantae; phylum Streptophyta; class Magnoliopsida; order Asparagales; family Orchidaceae; genus Platanthera; species Platanthera zijinensis. The sequence continues at coordinate 132,847,853 of CM077082.1, forward strand.
TGTAAAGGTGCAATAGCTTGGCAAATATCTGATATAAAAGGTATTAATCCTATTTTTTGCACTCATAAAATCCTTTTGGAAGAAAACTATAAATCCTCTATTCAACCGCAACATAGGCTAAATCCAAATATGAAAGAGGTAGTTAAGGCAGAGATTGTTAAGTTTTTTGATGCTGGTATGATATACCCTATTTCGGATTGTTCATGGGTAAGTCCTGTGAAAGTCGTTCCTAAGAAGGGTGGCCTAACTATGGTAGCAAACGATAGGAATGAATTAATTCCAATGCGAACCATAACGGGTTGGCGTGTCTGTATTGACAATAGGAATTTAAATGATGCAACTAGGATAAACCATTTCCAGGTACCTTTTATTGACCAAATATTATAACGATTATCAAGACATTCTTATTATTGTTTTCTAGATGGACTTTCTTGTTATTTCCAAATTCCTATAGCGCTAGAAGACCAAGAGAAAAAAACTTTCACTTGCCCATTTGATACATTTACCTATAGGCGTATGACATTCGGTCTAAGTAATGTCCCCGCCACTATTTAGATATTCATGTTAGCCATCATCAACGAGTATGTTGAAGATATCATGGAAGTTTTTATGGATGATTTCTCTATGTTTGGAGATTCATTTTATTTGAGTTTGAATAATTTAGAAAAAGTTCTTAAGAGGTGTGAGGAAATAAACCTAGTCCTTAGTTGGGAAAAGTTCCATTTTATGGTACAAGAAGGGTTAGTATTAGGCCATAAAATCTTAAGCCAAGGAATTTAGGTTGATAGAGCAAAAATATAAACCATTGAAAAGTTACCACCACCAACCTCCATTAAGGCTGTGAGAAGCTTCTTAGGACACGCCGGATTCTACTGCCGGTTCATTAAAGACTTCTCAAAAATTGTTAAACCACATACTAGACTTTTAGAAAAGGATACACCTTTTATTTTCAATCAAGAGTGTCTACATGCCTTTGAGTTCTTAAAAGAAAGAATAATTAATTCTCCTATTATGATCGCACGTAATTTTACTCAGCCGTTCGAGATCTTATATGACGCTAGTAGTTTTGCGGTAGGAGCTGTTTTAGGACAACGCCGAAACAAACACTTTCATCCTATATTTTACGCTAGCAAAACACTTAATAAAGCATAGGAGAAATATTCCACTACTGAAAAAGAACTCCTAGCAGTGGTATTTGCCTTTGATAAATTTAGATCTTATTTAAGATTGTCTAAAGTTGAAGTATACACATATCACTCTGCCCTAAGATATTTTCTAGCTAAGGCGGAAGCAAAGCCTTGTTTAATCTGTTGGGTTCTTTTAGTGCAAGAATCTGATTTATAAATTAGGGATAAAAGAGGAGGAGAAAACTTAGCGGCAGACCATCTCTCACATTTAGAAAATCCACTACGAGAAATGTTAGATTAATCTGAGATTTCTGATACGTTCCCTGAGGAATCGTTAGTTGCCTTATCTACAAATATCAATCCTAATTATCCATGGTTTGCTGATTATACAAACTATCTCATGGCTAAGGTCCTTCCAAAGAATTTTTAAAATTAGCAGAAAAATAAATTTTTCTCTGACTTTAAATATTACTTCTGGGAGGACCCTTTTCTTTTTCGGATATGTGCAGATTCCATTATTCAAAGGTGTGTATCAGCGGAGGAAGGTTGGAGAATCCTGGAGATATGCAATTCAGGCCCTACTGGTGGTCACTATGTAGCAAATCATTCTGCCAAAAAGGTTCTTGACTCTGGTTTTTATTGTCCCCTTCTATTCAGGGATACCCAAAGGTATGTGCTTTCATGTGATTCTTGTCAGAAATCGGGTAATATTTCTAAGTTACATGAAATGCCACAAAATTTTATTCTTGAATGTGAAGTATTCGATGTTTTGGGAATTGATTTTATGGGACCATTTCCAGTTTCATATGAGAATAAATATATCTTGGTAGCCATAGATTATGTATCAAAGTGGGTTGAAGCGCAAGCGTTGCCCACTAATGATAGTAGAGTAGTAATTAAGTTTTTGAAATCTCTATTCGCACGATTTGGCACACCACGTGCACTTATTAGCGATAGGTGTTCACATTTTTTGTAATCTATAGCTAGACAATGTATTGCAAAAATATGGAGTCACACATAGGATAGCTACACCGTATCATCCACAAACTAGTTGTCAAGTCAAAGTTTCAAATAGAGAACTTAAGAGAATCCTTGAAAAATCTATAAAAGGGAACAGGAAACAATGGTCTAGGAAATGAAATGATTGTTTGTAGGCATATAGGACCGCCTTCAAAACACCTATAGGGACCACCCCCTTTAGATAAGTGTATGGTAAATCATTTCATTTACCTATAGAATTAGAACACAAGACATTTTGGGATATACGCTCTTTAAATTTTGATATTAATTATATAGGGGAGAAACATAAACTTCAACTTAATGAATTAGATCAGTGGAGAACTATGGCCTATGAGAACTCCCAGATTTTCAAGGAGAATACTAAACTATTTCATGTCCGTCACCTTCGTAAACCCAAGGAATTCCAAAATGGTGACCAAGTTCTTCTTTTTAATTCTCAACTTCGTTTATTCCCATGGAAGCTAAGATCTAAGTGGTCCTGCCCGTTCCAAGTCAAAGAAGTCTTTCCTTACGGCACCGTCGAGCTTACTCACCCTGAGAAGGTATATTTTAAAGTTAATGGGCACCGATTAAAACTTTACAATGGTACGCTTCCTCAAGACTTCGCTCGTCAAGAATCCTGCCTCCGTATAGATTAGGAGTAAGTATAGTGTAGTAATTGTTCTACTTATTAAAAGTTTTGGTAGAAATTTTAGTTCAATGTTCATATAGAAATTTTATAAAAAAACACACTAAGATGAAAAATTTCAGAAGAGGACACGGGCAAGTACACGGTAGTGTTCATGGCCGTATCCGTTACACACCCTTTAGCCCAGCCGTGTCCTAATTAAAAATGAGCAAGAGTCATTTTTCACCCGAGCACCACACAGCTGGACACCCAGCCGTATGTCTGGCTGTGTTTGTTAACATATCCACTCACCCGGCTATGTTCCATAAAGAGGATTTTTTTCAGAGCAGAACACGGGTATCCACCTGGACGTGTTCTTCACCATGTTCCTGAACGATGATATTAGTCCCGAGAAGCACACGGCTTGACACCCAGCCGTGTTTAATCCCGTATCACAGCTTGATGATTTTTTTTGTCCAGAAAAGAACACGGCGTCTTAGCTAGTCGTGTCTGTAACCGTGTGTAATTGTTTTACCTAGTGTCAGAGCAGGACACGGGTTGACACACACCCGTGTTGTAGACAGTTTCTCCCCTCTAGCGCCTATCAGTTTGACCACACGGGTCCACACACGCTCGTATTGTGGACCGTGTTCACCTGACGGTATCCTATCCCGTTAGTTTGACCACATGTCTCATGGGAGACCGTGTTCCACGGTGATAAGATTCCTTAATATGGGTTGCACACACGGTCGTGTGTCAACCCGTGTTCGCTATTTTTATTTAGGGCTTCGTTCATTTCATCTTCATCCTCTCCTGCTCTCCTACTTCACCTCCTACACTACCTATCACAGGGCTTGTTAAGTTTTTGGGCTTCAAAATTTGTGGATTTGTCTCCCTTCCTCGCGCTCATTCCTCCTAGGTAAACATTTTTGAGTTTATGTTCTTATTCCTCAATTCTCCTCTCCTTCTTAACATTCTCATCCTCTCTTCTTCTTCCTCCCTCATTTTTATAAATTTATCTTCATGACCACAGATCATGTCTTCATCCCGTAGCCAAGACAGTCGATGACGTTGCCCGGAGCTCCAAGCGCTGTCTACAGAGAGGCGCGACGCCGTTCCACCGCTCGAATTAACGAATCAAGCGGAAATAAATTGCTACAACCGCCTCCAATCGAAGAAATTCCAGGACATTCACTTGATTTACAGGGATGTCGTGGAAGAAATAAGTTTAGCGGGAGATGTTAGAGAATTAATATCTGTAGTGGGGTGGAAAGAATTCTTTTGCTATAGAGGAGCTAGGCTTTAGGGAACTCACGCTCGAGTTCCTGTCTACTTTTTATTTAAACCATAGACCTTCCCTTGCTGAGCATGTAAACCTGCAAGTGGGAATCATCTCATTTAGAGTGGATGACACTTTTCATACGCTCACCCTACTCCAGTTCACCCAATATTTAGCGGTGTATGAGGAGTCGTTCTTCTCTACTACCGCCTACTCTGACCTTCATTTTGATCTCCCCAACCATGACCACACCGACACCATCTGGGCTCGGCTTACTTTTTATGTAGACTCGTATGAAGCCAAGAGGTCTAAGGCCTCCAGTCTGGTTTCTCCTGCCCTAAACTACATCCACCACATCCTTAGCCATACTTTGAGCGGCACGGGCAAAAGCTCTGGCGTAGTCTGTAGGCAGGATATCTTATACCTGCATAGTATGTCGGCCGGTTATCCCATCCTCCTTGGCTTTATGCTCGACCAGTTCATACTTCTTCAGTCGGACAACTCACGTATCAGGTTTATTTGCGTAGCACCCTATATTACTCGCCTTGCGGAGAATATGGGCATTTCTCGTCTCTTCATCCCATGACCTTAGTGGAAAACACTATGCTCATCACCATGTCCAGTCTACAATCTCTCCACCTCGTCACTTCTCGTCAGGTCCGGGGCGGGATTACTTATGCCATTGCGAGACATGGACCTCATGCAACTGTTTATGACGACGACGATGAGGTAGATCCTGACCTCGATGAGCCTTTGATTCCCTGAGCCCACTCCACCTACACTCAGGGAGAGGCTTCTACTACCCAGCCTCTACCGCAGTCTCGGTACGCGTGCGAGTTACAACATTTTTATGACACTCAGCTCTCTCCACGCCTTCTGAATATTGAGGAGTCCCATAGGAGGACGGAGGATGCTATTGTGCAGATCAGAGCTCATATGGTGATTTCTAGCCCACCACAGATATCTCCTCGCCCACCTCGCTCCCAGGATGATCAGGATGGCCCTCCTGCATATTTCTGATATGTATCATTGTATCTTTGTACATATAGTTCTGTCGCATTTCTTTTTCCACTGTATTTTCATTTTATTTATATATTATCATATTTGCTCCTTTTTACTGTGTGTGCCCTTTTATATTCATGATAGTCAGTTTGTTATATTCTGGTGAAATTACTCTGTCAGTTTTTTTTACATTGTCATGAGGACATTGCAATTATTCAGTCTGGGGGTGGATGTTCTTCAATTATATTATTTCTGTGATGGACATGATTACAATTGATTATACTCTTGATATCATAGTACTCAAGGTTAAACACCCCTAATTTTTTTAAATTTTCCTTAAGCTCTCATTAATTCATTTATTTGGGATTATAACTACTTAATTTTCTTTTGCACGCTGATTAAAATGAATTGAAGTAGACTCATTGAGTGTTCAAAATTGTTGATTAGTAATTATGTATAGAAATTCGTTAGCGTAATTTTCTCTATATAATTTATTTTTAAGATTAGTCCTCTATATTATTTACTATCAATCACTCAATTTTAGAAAATATAATTATCTATAATAAAGTGAGTCGATGAGTGTAACATTTTGATAATTTTGTATTTGGGATCAAGAAAAAAATACTCTTTATTGATGTCTAGAACTTACCTTCTAGCAATCCTCAAAACATTCGCATAAGTTGTTTAGTGAGGGCGGAAATGACTTAGGCCTCCCTTTGGATAGTTTGAGCCTTGTAATCCCACAACCTTTAACATTATACCCTTGCACACCCAATTTGAACCTATCCCATATGCCTTTTGACACTCCACCACTAAAATCCACCAAGGCCAATCCTTACCTATTAGCACACCTATCATTGAGATCTTCTTAAAATGATTTTATTCATAGTGATATATGGCATGAGTGCGTGTACACTTGGACCCACTAGGAATGATCCCTACTATGAATTCTAAAAAAAACATAGTGATATGTGGCCTGAGTGCGTGTATACTGGCACCCACTTGGAATGATCCCTACTATGGAACCTTAATTAAGAAAAAAAATATAGAGTATCTATCATCAAAAAAAAATATATGGGAAGTATAATAAGTGCAAAGTCTGGGGGTGCTCTTATAATATTGATGTATGTTAAGGTATTTACCATACAAAGGGATCAATTATGATCTAGGTGTGATAGAAACAATCAAATTTATTTACCCCACCTATAATCGCCTATCTTAAGCCAAAAAGGTTACACCACCATACAAGTCCTAAGGATCCAACATCAGTAATTCTAACTAGTGTCGTAGAGAGGTTGTGAAAAGGTAAGCTCATGACTATCAATATTGGTACCTATAATTATTGAAATACTAATGCTTATCTTATTGAAATTGTTATTTTCTCCTCAAGATTGTTATGGATGACTATACTTCTATTTCTGAGAAAGGGTTAAAGATAGTTAAAAGATATATTGGAAGAATTTTAAGATAAATGTATATTTAGAAAAGTCTGCTACACTATTTCCTATACAATTACTTCATCAAAGTTCGCTTTAAATTCATAGCAACCAGTGTGTGTTTGAAAAAAAAAATTATTGGTAACCCAAGCGTTTGAATTAGTTTGCTTAGGGACAAGTAAAAATCTAAGTTTGGGGGTATTTGATGAGTAAAATTATGATAGGATTTTTACTATCATAATTATAATCATGTCCACTATTTTACACCTCTCTAGGTTGTAATTTCACAAGAATAGTGAAGAATTCGTATTATCATGAATTGAAGGGCACGGTTAGGAGTTTATATTATTTCAAGTATTTAGCTATGTACTTATTCAATCATTTTCCTAATGCAAGTATGGCTAACCAGTGGTACAAAAAGTCTTGGAGCAAACAGAGGAGGTCACAGAGTCAACATTGCTGAGGACAGGACAAAATTTGGGTAAACACGAGAAGGAACACGGCCGTATGCCTACCCGTATCCTATTGATGCGTGGTAATCGGCAAGTGCACCGGTCGCATAAGTAATAAGATGTGGGAATAAATCCTCGAGTGTCGGTCTCTTAAGGAATGCAATTAGTATAGAGCGGTCTAAGTCAGAAAATATTGTTATAAGGGTTATACTTACAAAAGATTAAAAAGAGGGCTTGAGAGATTGTGTTTTCTTGATCTAATAAATTAATTAGGACTATGCGGGTCAAAGGCACCGCTTCACAAGGTGAGATGAGTGTATCGACAGCGATGCCGAACTTCGGTTGGGCGAGTGGACGGAAAGTTAATGAATGGAAATGTTCGTGTGTGGAGTGTACTGGGAAAAAGCACAAGTATGGTGTGGATGTGGAGTGGGCGAGGCGCATTCACAACACACAACTCGATAGCAAAAGGTAACTATAACAGTTGAATACGAAATCATACAACATTATAATTCATTACAATTTCTGTTATCCCATACAATAAATAAAGAGAAGGAGGAGTAAACAAATAGAGGTTGAAGGTCCACCGCAGGTCGTGGACGGAATAGCGAGTTGTCAATCTGCTTCCGGGCTCAGTCCGAGGAGGATTCCGGTACCAATGAGATGTCACCTCGAAGGCCTTTGAGTCCATTCTCTAGGCCGTCTTATTCTTCTCCACTTCGGAAAGCGCACCGGTCGCACAAGTAAAAATATATGGGAATAAATCCTCGAGTGTCGGTCTCTTGAGGAATGCAATTAGCATAGAGCGGTCTAAGTCAGAAAATATTGTTATAAGGGTTATACTTACAAAAGATTAAAAAGAGTGCTTGAGAGATTGTGTTTTCTTGATCTAATTAACTAATTAGGACTATGCGGGTCGAAGGCACCGCTTCACAAGGTGAGATGAGTGTATCGGCCGCGATGCCGAACTTTGGTTGGGCGAGTGGATGGAAAGTTAAAGGATGGAAATGTTCGTGCGTGGAGTGTAATGGGAAAAAGCACATGTATTGTGTGGATGTGGAGTGGGCGAGGCGCATTCACAATAATCAACTCGACAACAAAAGTCAACTATAACAGTTGAATATGAAATCGTACAACATTATAGTTCATTACAATTTCTGTTATCCCATACAATGAAGAAAGAGAAGGAGGAGTAAACATATAGAGGTCGAAGGTCCACCGCAGGTGGTGGCAGGAATAGCGAGTTGACAATCCGCTTCCGGGATCAGTCCGAGGAGGCTTCCGGTACCAACGAGCTGTCACCTCGAAGGCCTTTGAATCCATTCTCTAGGTCGTCTTCTTCTTCTCCACTTCGGCAAGCGCATCGGTCGCACAAGTAATAATATGTGGGAATAAATCCTCGAGTGTCGGTCTCTTGAGGAATGCAATTAGCATAGAGCGGTCTAAGTCAGAAAATATTATTATAAGGGTTATACTTACAAAAGACTAAAAAGAGGGCTTGAGAGATTGTGTTTTCTTGATCTAATAAACTAATTAGGACTATGCGGGTCGAAGGAACCGCTTCACAATGTGAGATGAGTGTATCAGCCACAATGCCGAACTTCGGTTTCGCGAGTGGACGGAAAGTTAATGGATGGAAATGTTCGTGCATGGAGTGTAATGGGAAAAAGTACATGTATGGTGTGGATGTGGAGTGGGCGAGGCGCATTCACAACACATAACTCGACAGCAAAAGGAAACTATAACAGTTGAATATGAAATCGTACAGCATTATAGTTCATTACAATTTTTGTTATCCAATACAATGAAGAAAGAGAAGGAGGAGTAAACCAATAGAGGTTGATGGTCCACCGCAGGTCGTGGCCGGAATAGCGAGGTTTCAATCCGCTTCTGTGCAAAGTCCGAGGAGGCTTCCGGTTCCAACGAGCTGTCACCTCGAAGGCCTTTGAATCCGTTCTCTAGGTCGTCTTCTTCTTCTCCACTTCCAGTAGAAAGCTTGGAGTTGAGGTCATTAATGGTCGGGAGCTTCGCCGAAAGCTCAAGAAAGCTTCGGAATCGCCGGCGATGGAATCTTGATGGAAGGGATGAAGATTGAGATGGATTGAGCAGCTGGAAGGTGGAATGGAAGATTGGCGGCAAGTCCCCATTGCAAAATCATGCCCTAATTCTTGGAATGATCCAAATTATATTAGCAGATTTTAAATACCGTGCACGGTCATCGGCGCATGACCAGTGGTCGTGCGCCCTAATGTCGGTGCCCGTGCGGCAGCAACCTGTAGAACTTGGAATAAAAATAAAAGCTTGCGCACGAGCAAAGGCGCACGATCGGTGATCGTGCGAGGCATGGTCAGTGCTCGTGCGATAGCGGAGACAGGGATGGCATTGAAAGGGTCGTGAATGCGCACGATTGACAGCGCACAATCAATGATCGTGCGAGGCAAAGCTAGTGGTCGTGCGATAGCCCGATACAGGGATGGTGAAAATCTGTCATGACCACGCACGATCGATAATCGTGCGCCAAAGGGGTTTCTGGTGGTGCGTGGGTTAAAACGCACGACCATTGACTCCTTTGCATAAAAAGATGCCAAGCACTATCCTGGACGCCCACGCGTTCCCCGAACCTGCAGTAAAACCAATTGCGTTGTCGAAGATGGCGTTCAATGATACAATGAAACTACAGACACCACAATGCATGCAGAATGAGCTATGAAATAAGTAAATGCATAGAAATGGGCTAAAATAGTGCACTAAGCGTAGAATGATGTAGTGAACAAAAAGAGGTGATAATGACACTAAAAGGAATTGCAATGACATGAAAATGAGCCCAGATGAGTCAGGAATCAGGTATAAAATATGGACTCATCACACCCCCAAACTCTACTGTTTGCGTGTCCCGAGCAAACACAAGCTAAGCAGGTAGGGAAAATAATCTAGGTGAAATGGAAATTGAAATACGGAGTACCATGCGAAGTCGCATGCTCGCTTGCATAAAAATACAATAGAAGAAATTTCTAAGCATGCGAAAATAGTTTCTATCCTCCATAATGCGTATCAAAATTTTATTACTATTCAAAAACGGAATCACGGTTAATCATCCGGTGACGCATAGGAAGAAAGTAGACTAGCCACTAAGGTGAGCTTTGCCAAAGATCGAGGCTCAGGATCACCTCCAAAGGAATCCAACAATGTTGGGGACCATATTCTTGCCCGTTCACACTCTCTCCACTTCACTAGTTTGACTCGAGCGTGAATCCGTAGGACTTTAGGATAAGCATGAGGCTTGGGTTACGGTGAGGTAAACAATGATAAACAGAAAGGCTAAACACCTAACCCCAATGAGATTAACGAAAAGATATCCTCTGCTAATCAAAAATATAAACAAGTACACCACACCCCCAGACTTAATTTTTACAACATGGGTGTGTGCACCGCCTACTCCAAATCAAAATCATCTCAAATAAATAATTCAATTAAACTTTTTTTTTCTTTTCAACTTTTCTTTTCCATAAATTTTTTTCCTTTTTTACATATTCTTTATTTTTACATTTTTCAGCACAAATAAAAGTGAGAGCACGACCACCTTTTCACAAGAATAGCACCACATCAACACCCCAACATGAAAATATAAACTCTAAAGCTCGACTTGGGTGTGCGAATAGGATTGGTTTAGAGGCTTTGGTAAGAAATAGTGGAGCTGAATCAAAAGGAGTTGGTAGGCACAACGAGGCTTAGCGAGGGCAACGTTAGGAATGGTACAAAGCTCAACCGGGCCAAAATGATGGCCTACATCACACTTACACTAGACTAACCACACACCAATGCTTCGAGAGTAGCTTGGGGCAAGTTCTTAGCAACCGAGAAAGATAATCCTTTCTCCCGACTCGAGCAAAACGAGTCTAATGATGACTACACACATCCCTACACTACCGTTTGATTCACACCGGATTCACAACTTTTGAGTAGAATAAAAAGTTCTTTACGCAAATAAAAAATAGAAAGCTGTAAGCATAAAGAAAAATTAATTCTACACGAGACGAGAGCAGTTGACTAGAAACACAGCAAGGTCAACATTTTGCTCTGTCTAATAATCCTAAGTCAGCACAATAATTTTCCCAAATCTAACAAAGATACGGGTATAACTTGCGGCACGCTAACAACTAAGCACACGCTCAAGTGGGTGCTGTTGTGTGCTACAGGATTCTACAATAATAAAGTACATATTAAAAGACTACTGGCATGCAAATAAGGTGCTCGTGGAGTGCATAGCCAGTTCTTCCCGCAAGACATAAATGAAAACACAGACAAGAATGATAATTGGACATTAAAAATTGACATAAGAGCTGAAAGGAAAGAGTACCTATGCTCAATAAATGAGCATACCAGCAGAAACGCGAAAAATCCGGCGGCGGTTCCTGCATCTCACAAATGATGAACCTGCAAATCAGGTCAACCACAACTAGAGAAATACATAGGACAGAGCCAAACAAAATATAAAGAAGTAAAATAGATACACAAAAGCAGGACCAGATGGTCCAAACATGGGTTATCTCCCGAAAAGCCCTTTTGTTTACCGTCCTTAAGGTGGACCAAATACCTATATTAGCAGCTATAATAAGTGTTCTTTGCAGTTTTTAGAAAGAAATAAATGCAGCAAAATAAAGTTCCAAAAACAGCGAAGGAAGATGGAGAAGAGATCTGCTGTAAGCGGATTTGTGGTATGTTTCTCCGGTAGGGTGCGAGGGGGCAACATATTGTCATTTTGTATTGGGGGAAGGGGGTATCCCTTTGCTCTGATTGTGCACTTCCTCGCACCGGAAGGCAGCGTAGCGCTTGTCACGAAAATGCTTTGCCTCCTTCAATTTCACCACTGTAGGAGACTTCCAATGGATGCAACCAGCGGGTGTTCCTATTTTAGCGGTTGGCGGCATCCTTTCCAGCACCGCAACGACGACCGGATCTTGCCAAGTTATAGATCATTTAACAAAGTTATCAGCTTAGTTATACAGATAATGGTCTAAGGATTTCTTCCGAATAAAACTCGGTTCGCCATGCTCAAAAATAGAACTGGCTGGAAGTAGAAAGGTAGCATTAGCTTTGGTGCACCCGGTCTTCTCTTCGACCAATAGCTCTTGATTTTCATCAATCTCCTAGAAGAGTCCCTATTTTGTCTTATCATCCGGGCGTGCTTCTTCCGATGTTGGGGGTCTTGAATCTATCTTCGAATCTGTGACACTCGGAGAATTGTTATTTTGTATGAGAAAGGGATGTACAGATATGTTATCATGGATGGAATCATCGGTCGGCCATGTGACGCGTCCTTTGGAGAAGTCGAGGGATTCGCCGCTGGCCGTCAGGAATGGGACTCCCAATATAGGAATAGAGTTATTTTCCTTTGGTCCCAAAACATGGACGTCAGTGGTTATACTTTTTCCGTTGACCTCGATTTCCAATTCCCGTACACCTCCCTCGGTGTCAACCAAATTTTCGTTATCTAAGATGAGCGACTTCCGGTTTTCTGTGTTGACTTGTAGGTACATCATTGTAACATCTTGCACGGTGAAGATGTTGTTGGACGCCCCAGAGTCACATAATGCGGGGGTTTCAAAGTTGTTTTTTTAAAATTTTGGACAAGTTCGTTAACTTTTCCCAAATTTTCCTCCCCGAGGCTCTTACCTTGTTCATGGGGGTTCTTTTCGATTTTACTAGGTAACGTTCCCTGGGTGAGCTCTGAAACCACTTGGGCCAATTGACCCAATTGTGCCTCAAGTTTGCGCATCGAGGCGGCTTGATTTGCCATATTGGTTTGAGAAATTTCAACGAATTTCTCGAACATCTCTTCCAAAGAATTTTTTACGGCGGGGGGCCCTTGGAAATAATTCGGTTTAGGCAGCCGCGGTTTGGTTCCGGAGGCATACGCATCATTTTAATGCTGCCCTAGTTGCCATCTTTTGCCAGAAGCATTTGGATTCCAAAAAAATTGGGGTGGTTTCTCATCCCCGGGTTGTATGTGTTTCCATAAGGCACTCCCCTATTTTGATTCGCTAAAAAATTAACAGATTCATTAAGAAAAGAAGATTCGTTTGATACCTCAACTCCTAGGCATTCGAAGCTATGGTGGTCGGTGTAACACCCCAAAAAGCACAAAATTGGATTTGAGGTGCAGGTTGCTTAACACGGCCTGGGACACGGGCGTGTCCCAGGGCGTGTCGGGGGTACACGGCCTGGGACACGGGCGTTTCCCAGGGCGTGTTCAGGATAGTCGACGATCGGTGGTTGACGATAGTCGAGCCTGGGACACGACCTTCGACACGGGCGTGTCCCAGGGCGTGTCACTCAAGAAATTGTCAGATCGAGTCAGATATGTACACGGCCCGGAACCAAGCCTTGAACACGGCCGTGTCAGATTTGACATGGGCGTGTCCGAGGGCTTGTGCCTACCCGTGTACTGCTCTGACTGGTTTTAGCGCTCGTTGAGTACCGTGTAACAGGGGTGACATGGGCGTGTCTCATGACTGACATGGGCATGTCAGGTTCGACACGGGCGTGTCGATGCCCGTGTTTTAGTAATTTTCAGTCGGTGCGGGTGCCACGTGTGCCGCTTAAGGGTACACGGCCTGTGACACGGGCATGTCACAGGCCGTGTCGGCCAAAAGAATAATTTTTTCAGGCAGATCGTGGCCGTTCATTTTTCCTTAAAGAAGATCCTGTGGCTGGGGCTTATTCCTGGGCTGATAAGGCTGGGAAAGAAGGAGGAAAAGCTCATTTTTGAGTTTCATCTTCTCTTTCTACATCTAAGAGAGAGGGGAGAGCAAGGGGAGGAAGAAGAAGTGGAATCCGGCTGCCGGTGGTGCTACGGTGGTCCAAATCGCGAGCCGAGTTCGGATTTGCGAAGGCAACGCTGCTGCGAAGGCTTTCATCCGTCTCAAATTTCTCTCCATGGCTCCGAAGCGAGTTCCTAGGGTAACGATTTCCTGCTTGTACATGTGAAGTCCTTAATTCCTGCATTGCATAGGGAAAACCCTTCCCCGCGAGTGTGCGGTGGGTTGTGGCGTCCCTTGGGGTAGATATGTGAAGTCCCCCTTGTTAGAGTCCGGAATTGGAGTACGGATATAGGCATGCTGTGTGAAGCCCATCTGGACATGGTCTGGATTGGTGATGCTTGTTTGCATATCGGAGAAGACTCCGTGATTATTGCTTGTAGGCATGATGGGTAAAGTACTGGCGGAAGTCCAGGAAATTATGAGAGTTGGACTCTCTTGTGGCCGTGAGTTGCTACTTTGTGTGAGGTTGAGCCGTTGGGCTGCAACTAGGCAAATGCCTTGGTGGTGGAACGGGCAAGGTGAAGCTGTACCCACGTCAGTCCAGGCTTGAGTCTGATGATTTGAGCAACGGGCAAGGTGGATCTGTACCCGCGTTATGGTTGTCTAACCTTGGGTGCTTAAGACCCTATTAGGATCACATAGCGAGAGTCGACGGCCTGTGTGCCGATCAGACTAGAATGCTCATATTGGACCGTTATGTCTGGGACCTCTGAACGGTGGTGTGGTCGTGGAACTACGGAACACCGATAATGTGCCCTGAGTGCACGGAGCGTCGGGCCGTCGTGCCGACGTTTGTGATATGTATTGACGGTGCGTTCGTGCACGTCTTGGGTGGCTTATTATACATACACTGAATTGCTATGCAGGGAAGGAATTCTGCTGCCCCGTGCCAGGGGCAGGGTCGTTATAATTGGTCAGCTGAATACTGACCGTTGTCCTGTTTACCACCGCTTGGTGGATTGGTTCTTACAGGTACTGGAGGTGCTGGTCCGAGCGGGACATAGCGGGCTGAAGCCCAAAGCTGCGTTGGTGCCCTCGAAGGCATTGTTTTGTTTCTTTTGTTCATGTGTGGCCGGCCTGCGTGCCGATGTCTGTAATCCACACTCTTGTTAAGAGAAACTGTTGTAAGGCCTTAAGGCAAGACTCTTTTGATGTTTGTATACATTCCTATGTTATAGTGGACAGTGTTCTGTATCTTGAGTTCAATTATTCAACCGTGAAAATTCCGCTAGAATGCTCTGTGTTAGGATGCGTGGTTGTGATATTATTTCGTAGCGTCTCCGCCTGTTTGTGGAATATGGTGTGGGGCCCCGGCCGGACCCTCTATTATATTCTTCTTGATGGGTAGAGATGTTACAATTTGGTATCGGCTTGTTGGTCGATCTCTTTCAAATTCGCGGACGAATTCTTTTGAGAGGTGGCGAGCACGTGTCAGTGCTGTCGTTATAACACTTAACTTGAACTCAAGATTGTCCACTTAGGAATGCAAATACACTTGTTTGTTGAACTTGTGTATTCTTTTTGTATGGTTGCCGTTTTCGTTGGTCGTTAACCTGTGTATTTTACACATATAGGTGACCAGAAGTGTTGCGGGTCAATCCGAACCACAACGTTCTGTTGAGAGTGCGGCACTAGCCGAGGTGCCCACAACTCCTCCATCCGCTGAAACAGTCCGTCTCATCACGGAAACGGTACTTGATGTGATGAATGCTCAGCAGGCTGGGTAGGCACGTCCTGCAGTGGTGCCAACGCAAGCTGGGGTACGACAAGAACCGGTAGAAGACGAAGTTGATCCGCGGGTAGCAGATCAACAATGGAAGCAATTCTTGAGCTTCAACCCTCCGCAGTTTCATGGGGCGGGTACACCGGCCCAAGCAGAGGATTGGCTTGCAAGAATCAAGAGGATTATGAGAGCTATCAAGGTTGAGGAGGAACAGAAAGTCATGTTAGCCACTTTCCTACTGGAAGGAGAGGCGTGATTGTGGTGGGATGAGATTGAAATGCATCACTTGGCCGGCAGGCAATTGCCAGAGGTTACAATGGAAGAATTTTCTCGATTGTTCTTAGCACAACATCTACCGATGCAGCAAAGGATATCGATGGAAATGGAATTTTAACGGTTAGCACAGGGAGATCGAAGTGTGGATGACTACCTGCATGAGTTCACCTGTTTGGGAAGATATGCGGGCACGATCTTCGCCGAAGAAGAGCGTTATACTAGTCGGTTTTATGCGGGACTGTGAGATGAGCTGCGGTATTTGCTCTTGAGTTCTGTGAGTCAGGGATTCCAAGCCTTAGTCTGTACGGCTCGTTCTTTGGAGACGGACATGAAACGGGGGCAAGCAAAGGGAAACTTGGCTGTTGCGAAGCTAGAGTTTAAGCCGCCGCATCCGGAAAAGTTTGTCTACCGAAAGATATGGAATAAGAAGTCTAAGTCTTCTGGACAAGCTCCTTCTGTGATTGTGACGGATACATCTGGGTATGGATCTCGTGCTTGTTTTACGTGCGGGAAGGTTGGACACTTCGCACGTGAATGCCGATCTGGTCCTCCAAAGGGTGATAAGAAGACGGGAGCGTCTTATGTGGAGAAGGGGAAGGCTGTGGTGGAGTCTTCTGCCTCGCACGCGCAGCCCAGGGTCTTCAACCTTGGACAACAGGAGGCCATTAAGCAGGCGGATGTCGTCACAGGTGCGCGTAGGTTTTAATGTTTTTGTTTTTGATGTGATGTGCTTGTTTTAATTGTAATGTTATAGGGTTTGTCCTTATACGAGAGTATCCGGCGCGAGCACTGTTTGACACAGGTGCTTCACATTCGTTTCTGTCTGAGGACTTTGTCTTTCGTGTCGGGGTGCCTATCCGGACCACGACAGATAGTGTAAAGGTGTTATTGCCTAACGGATGTTTGATGTGCGCGGATCGATCTTGCGGTCTTGAGGTCAAGATAGGGAGTCGGGAGTTCAAGGTGGAAACATTAGTATTGCCGATCAAAGAGTTTGATATAATCTTTGGTATGGACTGGCTTTTAGAGCAGCGTGCCTGTATTGATTGCACTTCAAAAGAGGTCACACTTGGGCAAAATACCGAACAAGAGACCAAGTTCATTGGTATGCAAGGGATGAGTGGTATGTTGTTATCCGCTCTCCAAGTTGTTAAGGCAGTTCGGAAGGGTGCGAAGTTGTTCTTCACACTCATAGAGGCGGTGGCGCCGAAGGCCAGTGTGAGTGAAGTGCCGATTGTGTCGGAATATGCTGATGTGTTTCCAAAGGATCTTCCTGGGTTACCTCCCCAAAGGGAAATCGACTTCGCTATCGAGCTGGTGCCAGGTGCGAAACCTGTGGCCCGTTCGCCGTATCGGGTAGCGCCAAAAGAAATGGCCGAACTGAAAGTTCAGTTGCAAGAGTTGTTGGAGCAGGGATACATACGCCCAAGTATGTCACCTTGGAGCGCGCTTGTTCTTTTTGTGAAAAAGAAAGATGGTGGTTTGCGACTATGTATTGATTATCGCGAACTGAACAAGCTGACGGAGAAAAACAAGTATCCAATTCCACGGATCGATGACTTGTTCGATCAGCTAGCAGGCTCAACCGTCTATTTAAAGTTGGATTTGAAGTCCGGGTATTACCAGTTGCAGATTAGGGAAGGTGACATTCCCAAGACAGCGTTTGGCACACGCTATGGTCATTATGAGTTCACAGTGATGTCGTTCGGCTTATGTAATGCGCCTTCGATATTCATGGATCTCATGCATCGAACATTCCGCGAATACCTGGATCTATTTGTGATTGTGTTTATTGATGATATCCTTGTATATTCACAATCGGAGGAAGATCATGCAAACCACTTGCGATTAGTATTGCATACCTTGCGAAGGAATAAGCTGTATGCCAAGTTCTCTAAGTGTGAGTTCTGGCTCTCGTCGGTGGCTTTTCTAGGCCATGTGGTAAGTGGAGAGGGCATAGCGGTGGATCCGACAAAGATAAGTGCCATTCGTGATTGGCCAGTGTTGTCTTCGGTGGCCGAGGTCAGGAGTTTCCTTGGTATGGCGGGCTACTATAGATGGTTCGTGGAGAACTTCTCCCGGATTGCTTTGCCTCTGACTACGTTGACGAGAAAGGATCAGAAGTTCGTTTGGACGCAGGAGTGCGCACGAGCTTTTGTGGAGCTGAAGAATCGTTTGACCACGACGCCCGTTTTGACGTCGTCATGTGGTACAGATGGATTTGAAATATACAGCGATGCGTCAGGAAGCGGCTTAGGCTGCGTTCTCCTGCAGTTTGGCAAGGTGATCGCTTATGGTTTACGTCAATTGAAAGTGCATGAGCGTAATTACCCCGTCCATGACTTGGAGTTGGCGGCGGTGATCTTTTCGCTAAAGTTGTGGCGGCATTATCTTTATGGCGTGAAGGTGGATATTTATACAGCTCATAAAAGCTTAATGTATCTGCTCGAGCAAAAAGAGTTGAATATGCGACAAAGGAGGTGGATGGAATTCCTTGGTGATTATACCTTCGACATTCACTGTGTTCCCGGAAAGGGAAATGTGGTCGCTAATGCCTTGAGTCGTCGGATTTCGGTGCGGGCAAATTTGTTGCGGATACATGATGAGCGGTTAATCCAGGAGTTAGAAGCTTTGGAGATATCTTGTGTGGAAAGAGATTCTTCGACTAATGCATGCGTGAACTGGTTGGAGGTTCAATATGACCTTGCTGACAGGGTTCGGCAGGCAACGAAGTTGGATGAAAGTCTCCAACGCTATGAAAAGGAGGGGTCTGGTGATCAATTCTCCTGGGATGACGGTTTATTACGGAAAGATGGACGATTATGCGTCCCTAGTGCGGGTAAATTGCGAGAAGGATTGCTATATGAAGCACACTTTACAAAGTACTCAATTCACCCTGGGAGCACAAAAATGTATAAGGACATGAAGAAACTGTTCTGGTGGCCTGGTTTAAAGAAGGACATAGCCGCGTATGTAGCTAAATGTCGTACTTGTGCTTTGGTAAAGGCAGAATGTCAACGGCCGAGTGGTTTCCTGAAGTCGTTGCCAGTTCCGCAATGGAAGTTTGAGGATATTTCTATGGATTTCGTGCACGGATTGCCGAGATCTCAGCGTGGCCATGACTCAATCTGGGTGATTGTAGACCGGTTGACAAAGGTGGCTCACTTTATACCGAATAAGCGGGACGATTCAGTGGAAACGTTGGCAAAGCTCTATGTGGAGCAGATTGTTTGATTGCACGGTGTTCCCCGGAGCATCGTAAGTGACCGAGATGGGTGCTTTACCTCGAAGGATTGGAGATTAGTTCATCAGATGTTGGGCACGAAGTTAGCATTCAGTACGGCCTTTCACCCGCAAACGGATGGTCAAACTGAACGAACCAACAGAATGATGGAGGATATGCTCCGTATGTGCGCCCTGGACTTCGGTAAGAATTGGGAAGAGCATCTTGTTATGGTGGAGTTTGCCTATAATAATAGCCATCAAGCGAGTATAGGCATGGCCCCATTTGAAGCATTGTATGGTCGTAAGTGTCGTACACCGCTAGCTTGGGCAGAAACTGGCGAGACCAAACTTTTAGGCAAAAAGGACGTCGAGGATGCTACCTCAACGATACGCTATATTAGAGAGAGGCTCCTAATATCCCAGGATCGGCAAGCCAAGTATTACAATGCTAAACACCGGAACGTGGAGTTCGTTGTGGGTGACTGGGTCTATTTAAAGATTAAGCCCTTCAAAGGTGTATCTCGGATTCGGCGGTTGAAAAAGCTAAGTCCGCGATACCTTGGTCCGTTTGAAGTGGTGGAGCGAGTTGGGGAAGCCGCCTATCGGCTAGCTCTTTCATCGAAATTGAGTGGATTGCATGATGTGTTTCACATCTCGGTGCTACGCAAAGCAGTCAAGGATCCAGCTCAAGTAATTGACAATGATCGAGTGCCGGTTGAGTATGGGCTAACGACAAAGGTGACGCCTATACAGATCGAGGATCGAGCCGAGAAACAGTTGCAGAACAAAGTGATCGGGACGGTCAAAGTCCGATGGGACAATTGTGGCTGAGAAGAGCTATCATGGGAGCGTGAGCAGACCATGCAAGCCGAGTTCCCCGAGTTATTTTCGTAACTTGTTTGCTCATTATATATGTAATAGAAACATATAAATGTTTTGTTATTTTCTCCCTACTGTCTTCAAATTTCGGGACGAAATTTTAATAAGGAGGGGAGGATTGTAACATCCCAAAAAGCTCAAAATTGGATTTGAGGTGCAGGTTGCTTAACACGGCCTGGGACACGGGCGTGTCCCAGGGCGTGTCGGGGGTACACGGCCTGGGACACGGGCGTGTCCCAGGGCGTGTTCAGGATAGTCGACGATCGGTGGTTGACGATAGTCGAGCCTGGGACACGGCCTTCGACACGGGCGTGTCCCAGGGCGTGTCACTCAAGAAATTGCCGGATCTAGACAGAAATGTACACGGCCCGGAACCAAGCCTTGAACACGGCCGTGTCAGATTTGACACGGGCGTGTCCGAGGGCGTGTGCCTACCCGTGTACTGCTCTGACTGGTTTTAGCGCTCGTTGAGTACCGTGTAACAGGGGTGACACGGGCGTGTCTCATGACTGACACGGGCGTGTCAGGTTCGACGCGGGAGTGTCGATGACCGTGTTCTGGTAATTTTCAGTCGGTGTGGGTGCCGCGTGTGCCGCTTAAGGGTACACGGCCTGTGACACGGGCGTGTCACAGGCCGTGTCGGCCAAAAGAATAATTATTTCAGGCAGATCGTGGCCGTTCATTTTTCCTTAAAGAAGATCCTGTGGCTGGGGCTTATTCCTGGGCTGATAAGGCCGGGAAAGAAGGAGGAAAAGCTCATTTTTGAGTTTCATCTTCTCTTTCTACATCTAAGAGAAGGGGAGAGCAAGGGGAGGAAGAAGAAGTGGAATCCGGCTGCCAGTGGTTCTACGGTGGTCCAAATCGCGAGCCGAGTTCGGATTTGCGAAGGCAACGCTGCTGCGAAGGCTTTCATCCGTCTCAAATTTCTCTCCATGGCTCCGAAGCGAGTTCCTAGGGTAACGATTTCCTTCTTGGACATGTGAAGTCCTTAATTCCTGCATTGCATAGGGAAAACCCTTCCCCGCGAGTGTGCGGTGGGTTGTGGCGTCCCTTGGGGTAGATATGTGAAGTCCCCCTTGTTAGAGTCCGGAATTGGAGTACGGATATAGGCATGCTGTGTGAAGCCCATTTGGACATGGTCTGGATTGGTGATGCTTGTTTGCATATCGGAGAAGACTCCGTGATTATTGCTTGTAGGCATGATGGGTAAAGTACTGGCGGAAGTCCAGGAAATTATGAGAGTTGGACTCTCTTGTGGCCGTGAGTTGCTACTTTGTGTGAGGTTGAGCCGTTGGGCTGCAACTAGGCAAATGCCTTGGTGGTGGAACGGGCAAGGTGAAGCTGTACCCACGTCAGTCCAGGCTTGAGTCTGACGATTTGAGCAACGGGCAAGGTGGATCTGTACCCGCATTATGGTTGTCTAACCTTGGGTGCTTAAGACCCTGTTAGGATCATATAGCGAGAGTCGACAGCTTGTGTGCCGATCAGACTAGAATGCTCATATTGGACCGTTATGTCTGGGACCTCTGAACGGTGGTGTGGTTGTGGAACTACGGAACACCGATAATGTGCCCTGAGTGCACGGAGCATCGGGCCGTCGTGCCGACGTTTGTGATATGTATTGACGGTGCGTTCGTGCACATCTTGGGTGGCTTATTATACATACACTGAATTGCTATGCAGGGAAGGAATTCTGCTACCCCGTGCCAGGGGCAGGGTCGTTATAATTGGTCAGCTGAATGCTGACCGTTGTCCTGTTTACCACCGCTTGGTGGATTGGTTCTTATAGGTACTGGAGGTGCTGGTCCGAGAGGGACATAGCGGGCTGAAGCCCAAAGCTGCGTTGCTGCCCTCAAAGGCATTGTTTTGTTTCTTTTGTTCATGTGTGGCCGGCCTGCATGCCGATGTCTGTAATCCACACTCTTGTTAAGAGAAACTGTTGTAAGGCCTTAAGGCCAGACTCTTTTGATGTTTGTATACATTCCTATGTTATAGTGGACAGTGTTCTGTATCTTGAGTTCAATTATTCAACCGTGAAAATTCAGCTAGAATGCTCTGTGTTAGGATGCGTGGTTGTGATATTATTTCGTAGCGTCTCCGCCTGTTTGTGGAATATGGTGTGGGGCCCCGGCTGGACCCTCTATTATATTCTTCTTGACGGGTAGAGATGTTACAGTTGGTGCTTTTGCAACCTTGGCATGAGATTTCAGTCACTGGGGAGGTGGCGGCAGGCTTAGTGATATCCACGGCAAATACTCCGCTTGTGCTTCGTGGAATGTTTCTTTCGGCGGTCCAGTAGGCGCTGTGGGTAGCGGTGTCTTGTATGATTCTCAGTGCAACTTCTGGAGCAAGGTTCAAATTGTTCATCCGGAGGCGGCATCGATCATGGCTCGGTGTTAGGGTTCAATAGTGAAGTAGAAACTTTCGACGAGATTCCACGTTTGGAATCAATGGTTAGGGCACTTCCTCAGCAGCTCGTTGAAACGCTCCCAAACTTTGGCTAAACTTTCTTGATCGGCTTGTCGGAAGTTGGCAATTGCTCGCCTCATGCTCACGATCTGATCTACCGGGTTGAACTTGGCTAGAAATTTTGTGGTCAAAGCCTCCCAGATGGTGGCTGTTCTAGGTGGGAGAAAGTGAAGCCACGTCTTGGCTTTGTCCCTTAATGAAAAAGGGAAGAGGCGGAGCATGACTATTTCATCCGGGATTCAAGCATAGCGGAACGTGGCGCAAATTTCTGAGAATTCTGCCAGGTGAAGATGGGCGTCTTCAGTGTCCATTCTTGAGAACTGAGAATTGTTCCAAACTATATTCAAGATAGTTGGTTTAATCTCAAACTGTTGGTTGGTGATAGCAGGTCCGAAACTGGGGTATATGCTCCCGACGGTAGGTGTAGTGTAATCCATCATGGTGCTGACTTGGGGATGGTTCACTTCATTTTCGTCGCCATTTCTGTCGTCGGGAGGCATCCCTCCAACTCAGTTGCCGAAATCGATATTCAGCTGGTCTCCTATTGGGGATAAAGTGATGGTTGTGGCGCATCTTTGCGCTAAGATAGTACGTTCGATCTCTGGGTCATAAGCTATAAGATCTCTTGTGGCTCGACCCTGCATTCATAGTGGCAAACTACACAAGGAAAAATCAATCAAAAACAATAACTCTTATAAAAATATTCTCAGTCATACTAAGTCGCTCTATAGTTACATTCCCCGGCAACGACGCCAAAAACATGATGCGTGGTAATCGGCAAGCGCACGAGTCGCACAAGTAATAATATGTGGGAATAAATCCTCGAGTGTCGGTCTCTTGAGGAATGCAATTAGCATAGAGCGGTCTAAGTCAGAAAATAATGTTATAAGGATTATAATTACAAAAGATAAAAAAGAGGGCTTGAGAGATTGTGTTTTCTTGATCTAATAAACTAATTAGGACTATGCGGGTCCAAGGCACCACTTCACAAGGTGAGATGAGTGTATCAGCCGCGATGCCGAACTTCGGTTGGGCGAGTGGACGGAAATTTAATGGATGGAAATGTTCGTGCGTGTAGTGTAATGGGAAAAAGCACATGTATGGTGTGGATGTGGAGTTGGCGAGGTGCATTCACAACACACAACTCGACAGCAAAAGGAAACTATAACAATTGAATACGAAATCGTACAACATTATAGTTCATTAAAATTTCTTTTATCTCATACAATGAAGAAAGAGAAGGAGGAGTAAACAAATAGAGGTTGAATGTCCACTGCAGGTCATTGACAAAATAGCGAGTTGTCAATCCGCTTCCTGGCTCAGTCCGAAGAGGCTTCCGGTACAAACGAGCTGTCACCTCGAAGGCCTTTGAGTCCGTTCTCTAGGTCGTCTTCTTCTTCTCCACTTCTGGTGCAAATCTTGGAGTTGAGGTCATTAATGGCCAGGAGCTTCGCCAGAAGGTTCAGAAAGCTTCGGAATCGCCGGCGAAGGACTCCCGATTGAAGGGATGAAGATGGAGATTTATGGAGCAGCTGGAAGGTGGAACGGTGGATTGGAGGCAAGTCCCCATTGCAAAATCGTGCCCTAATTTGCGGAATGATCCAATTTATAGTAACAGATTTTAAATACCGTGCATGGTCATCAGCGCACGACCAGTGGTTGTGCGCCCTGATGTCTGCGCCCGTGCGGCAGAAACCTGTAAAACATGCAATAAAAATAATAGCTTGCGCACGAGCAAAGGCGCACGATCGGTGATCGTGCGAGGCATGGTCAGTGCTCGTGCGATAGCGGAGCCAGGGATGGCATAGAAAGGGTCGTGAACGCGCACGATCGGCATTGCACGATCGATGATCGTGTGAGGCAAAGCTGGTGATCGTGCAATAGCCCGAGACAGGGATGGTGAAAATCTGGCATGACCACGCACGATCGATGATCGTGCGCTAAAGGGGTTTCTGGTCGTGCGTGGGTTAAAATGCACGACCATTGACTTCTTTGCATAAAAAGATTCCAAGCATTATCCCGGATGACTGCGCGATCCCCGAACCTGGAGGAAAACCAATTACACTGTCGAAGATGGCATTCAACGATACAATGAAAATACAAACACCACAACGCATGCGGAATGAGCTATGAAATAAGTAAATGCTTGGAAATGAGCTAAAACAGTGCACTAAGCGTAGAATGATGAAGTGAACCAAAAGAGGTGATAATGGCACTAAAAGGAAGTGCAATGACATGAAAATTAGCCCAGATGAGTCCGAAATCAGGTATAAAATATGGACTCATCACCTATCCAGGATGGATCCGAATAATTGGAATACAAGTCAGAGCACCACACGGGTGGGAACGTGTGCCCACCCATGTCCTTTTCGGGATAAATTGAAGAGCTGCTTCCAACCAACCTGTGTCTGAAGAACATGAAGAACAACACGGTCATGTCATCCAATATGGCCGTGTCACCACCCGTGTAATCTGAAACAACCCATGTCCAGACATGCCGATTTGTGGGGAATCGCCCTAGAATTGTCAGCATGGCCTGTGACACGGCCGTGTTGTAACCTGTGTCTGACCCTGTTTGCAAGGAGACTATAAAAACCTGTGTGAAAATTTTATTCTGGACTTTTGGATCATTTCATTTGGAGCACTTCTGGAGGACAAAAGTGGAGCATCCAAGAGAAGGAGGAATTGGAGGAGATTTTGTATGCATTTTAATCTTTCATGTATCTCTCTCAATCTTTCCTTTCCCTTGGTGATCTAACATTATTTATCTTTTATTTCGCTTGAACTTTTTATTTGAACAATTTTGTAATCATGTATCTTCTTGTTTTTATCAAATTCGTTGTATTTTATTCGTATATAGGCTTGTAAACAATGAGATTTGAACTAGTTATTAATGTAGCTTTTGTTTTACATGAATTCCAAACTTCTAGATTGAGAAATTGGATACTTGGGATGATGGTTAAATGTTCATATTTGGGTATTAGTCCTCGTTGTATTTCAAAGATCATGATCGAGAGATATGCTATTTGGATAATTGTAGTATGGATAAATATATTCAAAGTATTTTAGAGATAAGATTTCATGAATTTATGTAGGAGATAGGGTATTGTAATTATTGCAAATTTGAGTGTTGTAAATTGTTCGAAAGAAAATTTACTCAACTTAGGTTTAGATTTGGAATTGCTCGAGGGAGAATTTGATAAATGTTTAACACTTTACAATACAATGAATTTGATAGTTTTGTTATTTAATGATTACATAGACTTGAATTAATAAGTGATTATGTTCATGTGAATGCTCTTAGACTTTTGATGTTTTATCATCTTTAATTCTCCAAAGACTTTATCCAATTAGTCATAGTTAGGTTTATTTAAATTAAAAATTAATTATAATTATAGATATGATAATAGAGTGAGGGTGAGTACGAGTATTTGAAAAGACCCTGTGGAATACGACATGAGATGTAGATTTCTCCTATACTATGATTGATATGGGCACTTGCCTGAAAGATAAATCAATCTAGCTTATGCCCATCTACATAGTTTATTCTAAAGTGTAGAATGAATCTGCATCAAGTTAAACATACTCAGTAAAAGTATCATCACTCAACTAATTGGCCCCCGAGTTTAGCTGCGGAGCCAAAACCTGCTAGGCCCTGAAAGCCTCCAGAATGGCTGTCAGAGTCTGGCCCCACCTCCAACTGTAGAAAGAGAGTGGGGGTGGGGTAGGTTATGCAACATTCAGAGTTTGCTGGACTCCGCCCTGTGGTGTGGGAAATGCTAGAGGTTGTATAACAAAGATCATTGTGAGAAATTGACCAAAACCTAGTTAAAAGTGGACAATTACATGTGATCCCCCATATAGGAACACCACTGCTTCCGCTGCTTAGTTTGTCCCCAAACTAAACTCGAGCTGGGGTGACCTAGGGTATGTGGACTGCTACTTTTTTGATCGGGGTTTCCTCTGATACAACTTGTAAGACCCAATTTTTTTTTCTTTTAAACCACGGGGTCTTAGGCCCAAAACCGCCGCTTTGTGGTGACCCCATCACGCCCGGGAAGGTCATCACCACAAAATGCCGATTATGCCTGCAATATCAATCACAAAATAGTAGCAAAGTATGAGAGTAGGTCTGGATGTTAAGATGAGGAGTGGTTTGAAAACTCCTTACCAAGGAGGTCTCGGGTTCGATCCCCGGCCTCAACAACCCGCCTCTTGATGGAGAGGTGTTGGGGTGCATGGTCTGCAGACCTAGTTAGGCTGAACCCTTTCAAGCGTGGTGTTGGGGGTCCCGACGGTTGTCCTTTCGATTCATGGGCTTGGGAGGCCATTACACATAGAGCGTGGTCAGCATAGAAACCCTTCAGTAGGCTAGATAACGGGAGGAGAAGGATAGGGCTCGGATTGGTCCGACTCGCCACCCTCCCTCCTCTCACCACGGTGGGGATGTCCGAAGACTTCAGGCAGGAGGTGCTTGGCCTCGTCAGGTTCACACTGAGCTCGTGTGTCGAGTGATTGACTCCAGAGGCTTCAGTGCTTGAGGTTCCGGCCCTTGGGGAGGATGCACCCGGAAGGTGAGCTGGGAAAGAGGTTGTAGAGGAAGGGAGAGGCAGCGAGCTCCCCGGGCGAGTACTCTTCCTGGGCTCAGTGAGCAGTGGCAGGTTTAGCAATATGGGGGTGCGAGACCCAGTAGATCGCCCAGCATGGGAAGGCAGCGCCTTCAATGAGCTGATTTCTTCTGCCCCGGTTCTAGAGGGGTTCAGGGAGCCTGAGATGTCCTACTACGTCAGGAAAGGATACCCGGTCCAAATCATCCAGTGGTTTGAGAACATAGTCTCGATCCGATAGATTTCGGATGGGTTCAAGTGCAGGCTCTACGCCATCACTCTCAAGTAGAATGCGAGAGAGTGGTTTGACCAGGTACTGGCCAGCTCCATTTACTTTTTCGAGGACCTGCGTCGTGGGTGTATATTTAGGTTTAACACTTATAAGAGGATGAAGAAGGTGTCAGAGTACTTGTTCCACATCAAGTAGGGGGTGAATGAGACATTAGGGAGCTGTGTCGACTAGTTCCAGGAGGAGGTCACTAAGGTCAAAGAGATGACAGGGCACACCCTGATGATGGCCTTCACCTTGGGGCTACAGTAGGGTTTCTTCAGAATGGAACTGATGATGGTGTCACCCCTCTCCTATGAGGAGCTAATGGAGAGGGTGGCGAGAGAAATTGTATGAACCCCCTCTCGGAACATAGAAAACGGTACGAGAGGTGTCTTATGTCCAGAACAGCCGCCTTGCGATAGCACTAACACTTGTGTTAGCCTTTACCACAAGACGCCTATTCTGCCAGCCACAACCAATATGACACATTGCCAACCCAAGAAAAATATAACATAGAAGTCAAATCCACACCAAGCACATGGTCCATAAAATGCATATGTTAAGAAGCTACAACAAGCTTCTAATATCAGAGTACGTAAATAGTTTTCCCAAAAAGGTTATAACAAAAACCTCTCACACTCACATCAGTAACCGACGATAGCGACTATACCGTCCCCTCAGGCCCTGTCGTCCTGGCCTGGCTTTCCGGCTGCATAACCAGCTGCTCCACCTGCAGGGTTTCCTCCTAAAAAGGAAGACGTAGCAACCGTTAGTCATAAAGACTAAGTGGCTTCACATCCGCTCCCCCGGCGACTCATCGGCATCGAGCGGAGAAAGGAATAGGGTACAATATATATGAACATAGGTACAAGAAAGTGGTATATCACTATGTATATAAAGCAGTGTAATAATGAGCAATAGCTTATTCTAGCAATTCTATCTTCTACAGCAGCATGAGAGTATAATATTATAACAGTAAGTAACTCAACTTATATGAATGCCCATTAGTGCATATAAGTTGAGGATCGTTCAACAGTAAGTAACTCATCATATAGGAGTGCCCATACAAACTTATACGATGACGAACTTTGTGTATACAATGAAGTGTAATAACATGTATGTAATGCAATGACTCACCCATGATCACGCACATGCAATCTCTATGTCGACATAGACTTGAAGTTCCCACTTTTCGAGCAAGTAGCTAACCTCTCTGGCATCATATGTCGTGGCCAGGCGGTGATAGTAGAGCAGGCATCTCCACTAGTAGGCTAGTCTCCACACTACCTGGACTAGGCCTTTGTATGCCTCAATGCTAAGAACACAACATCGGAGCTCACATGCGTACTACGGCTCAACGGGTGTCTCGGGTAGATGTTCACTGAGATCTTATCCCAGAACTGGCCTAAGGTGTGATACGGAAGGAGCCTCGGAAATGAGAACGAAGACCAAGCCAAACCGTTCACTTGGTACAGAATGATCCTCGGGACGTGAACACCTAGGACCAAGCATAACCGCCCAAGGTCTATCCGTCAACTCCCATCGGTGTGATGATTAATGAGCTCGTATACCTCCCACTCTATCCTTAACCCGGGATTATGACACCACGTGTTGACTCACACCGCATGTAATACAACCACTTCGTGGTACGGAAGGAGCCACGGAAATGAGCACGAGGACAAAGCCCAACCGACCACCTGGCACGGAAGGAGTCTCGGGACATTAACACCGAGGACCAAGCCAACCCGTCCATTTATTATTCTTCCCAACATTACCAACCAATGTGATCAGTTATCCGCACTCACTCCCTTCAAAATTCGGTACCCAAGGCACCTCAAGAGTTTACCATAAACACAGGCTGTGAACCACCTCATACAATAGACCGTTTTACACTCCCTTATATGATAAGAATCAAGATCATAATTACGTCTAATGTTATGGTCACATAACTTTCACATCACCACTTACAACTCCTTTACCCAAAATCAATCATTTGTGTACACATGAGTTAACCACCAATTTAACACCTCATATATTCATACAACCAACACCGAATAAATTACCGAAACTCTAGTGAATCTTGTTATAATTACCCTTTGTTCACTAACCCCCACCAAGTCGTTTCGTTCAACCACATACCATTTCACCATTTGTTTACGTGGGGTCTATCAAAAAATTTCATCATGCGTTGATTTATCACAATTAAGCATATTATCATTCGCCTACAACTTAACATCAGATTGTTACAAAATCTCTTCCGAGTCCAAACCCAACATTACACTTACCAAGGAATTTCAGGTGTAGAACACCTGCTGGACAGCAACATCAACCGGAGATTCCTGTGGCTATAGGAATCTGGTTAGTGTGTGTAACCCCTCGATGGAAAGGTATATTTATGGGCTACAACTTTCATGTTCAGTCTGCAACCCATATTAGAGTGTATCATACATGAAATTGGCTCCAAAGCCTACTGCGTATAGAATACAATTTCTGCACGCTTAGTCTGACAGCCTTCTACTTCGATCAGACATTCCCGTGGCTACCGACTTCACCTGAAGGCATGTAACCACTCGTTGGATAGGTAATTACAAGGGCTACGACTCTCGTGTTTAGTCAGAAGCCAAGATCTGGCCATATCTTGCCTGAAAATAGCCAAGAAGCTCGCTGCGTACAGAACGCAGATTTCTGCACGCATCTTGAGGCGGAATGAACGACATCGGTTCATCTTCCTTGAAAGTGTCTAGTTTCAGCCTAATCCACCTATCGGGGGAGGGGGGGGGGGGGTAATAGGTACAGTGACGTCTTTTACGGAATTAAAAATTACCTGCACAATTAAACAAACCAAGCACAGAAAACACACAGTAATTTACAGTGGTTCCCGAACCTTTGGTACGTCCACTCTCCCCTTCTCCTATCTCCTACACAGGGATTACTCGGCAACTCCTCAAAAATGATATTGAATTCCAATCTCTCCACTCCGAGCCATGCTCCTACAACTTAGAAGGAACCATTCCTACAATAAGGAGTCAACACTCCACCAAAGTGTGTTGCACCCAACCCTTATAACTATGAATAAAATTCCTTGCAAAAATTGAATGTAAATAAGAAATACAAACAATGCAATTTGGAGAACCCAAGGTCCTTCTTCGTTCGTTGAGAGCTTTCACTAAAATGACAAAGAATCCACACTTGGTTTTTCTCTTTGGGATCGGATCTTGACTTGATCGGCAGCGGCAAGCAAGTGCGGCGGCGATGCGTTGTAGGTCTGAACTTCTTGACGACGCAAGCTAGGTCACCAATCGATCTCAGTTGGATCAAGCATCTCTACTGATTTGGAATGGAGAACAAGTCTCGGTCAATGAATCGGAAGACAAAGGATCTCAAGAGAGAAGCGAGGGCCCAACAAGTTGCCTCGGTTCTTTCGAAGCATGATCAGCTGCGAGAGGGGATCGATGACGGCGACAATAGAGCGATCGACGGCAAGCTCGGCGAAAGCTAGGTCACGAAAAAAATTCTTTTCGTATCTCCCAATCTGTATTTAGTATGATTTAAACTTAGGTATATATACCCCAAAGCAAACCCTAAGTAGCCGTTACGGGACCCATGAAGGAAGGAACGAAGCTTCGGTTTATACTGTGCATGGCGGCCCGGTTCGGTCCAGTGAAGCGGCGGAAATCTGCTAAGTCAGAATCAGTAGGGATCACCAACGATACCCGTCGACATCGGCAGGCATCATTGGTGTTGACCTTCGATTTTGACTTGGATAATTTCTGACCATGGAGAATTCTGGATCAAGGCAGGTAGGGCCAGTTGGAACACCCTATTACTAATTTGGGCAAGGATCACTATGTTTTTAGGAAATCAGATTGACCTAGATGTATAGTTGAAAAGGTCAAGTTAGAATGAGTCTAGGGCTTAGAACTTAGGTTTGAAGCTGCCCCCAGGACCATTCATTGTTCAAGACTTAGAGCTGAGGCAAAGACAGTTTTCATCGAGCTCAGGTCGACGAAACGTCGAACTCCGTTCGACGCTCTCTGAGCTCAAATCTGCTAAGTCGTCGAACTCCAGTCGATGATCTTCAAGCTCAGATCAACGATCTGCCTTCAGCTTATTTCCAAGTCGCTGAGCTCAGTTCGACGATCGTAGCGCTCAGGTTGACGTTTTCTGTCTTCTGTTCCATCCAATCTCTGAGCTCAGGTCGACGATCGTAGAGCTCGGATCGACGTTGTTCTGAGAGATCGACGACTTTGAGGTTTCAAATTCAGTCAGCTTTTGGAATGTTTTTCAAATTCTCTTAGCATTTATTTCAAGAGATTTGCTAGCCATTTTCATTTATTCTAGAGCAAGTTTCAAGGGATTTTTCAGAGAATGTCTATTGGACTTTCCTCCTGAATACAAACATTTATGGAAGACATTTATTGACTGCTAACGGCTATCTTGGACAAAGGATCATCAGAGAATAAATCATCCTACAGCAGATCAAGAGAAAAACAATCAATCTATCTATCACTCAATACAAACATACACAGATAGTCAGAAAAACTCAGAGGAAAATCAAGTGATCAATCCTGAAGAGTTTGATTGAAAATTAGCATACTGTAAAGTGTTCATAGCTTCAACATCAAAGACTCCAGACAACTCACATTTCAGCCTCTGCTGAAATTATCTTCTGCTGGAGATCTGAAGCTTCTGAAGGCCTATCACCCTAGCAAAGCTCTCATCTCTGAACAATCAACATCTCAGAGGGAGCTTTGACAACACAATCAATCCACTAAGTCTTCTCTTAGTGATTGAGACAGAGAAGACAAATTCATCTCTTCCTTTTTATTTTCCTGCTGTAAAAGGGTTATCAAGACTCCCTTCAAAAGTTTTGATTCTTTTTCTGAGAGCCTTGTCAAAACTCAGTGGTGGAAAGACACTTGATCAAAAAATCTAATTTGGTTTTTGAGCACCGTATCAAAAGCTCATTGGTGCCCAGGACACCTGATCAACTCATCCTGCAGTGGATTCCTACCAAGGGTGGTAGAAGAGTGGATGTACCCAGGTTTTTGGGGAACCACTATAGATCCTTGTGTCTTCTGGTTACTTGTGTAGATTCTCTGTTGTGTGTTGTGGTTTTTATTTTACTGCTTTAGTTTTATCTCTACATCAAAGCACCTTAAACCTATACATAAATTAAGCCTTTACTGTTGTGCAATTTTAAATTGTAAATTTACTTTAAAATACTCTATTCACCCCCCCCCCCTCTAGAGTTAAGATAGATCTTACCCTCACTTTCAATTGTTTTCAGAGCGAGGTGGTTACTCAACAACTGAATCTTCACTAGGTTGGTTGTTCATACAGGCTAACACCGGAACCAAAAGATCCTTGATAAGATCAATCTTTTAAGAGGGTTATTTTCATTATATTTAACTTTATATAAAGACATGGCACAGAAAAAAGATTATGCAAGCACCAGGCCTCCGGTGTGTAATCTATCCAAGTTTGCACTTTGGAAAGCAAGGATTAGACTTTATATGAATTCTATTGATGAAGACATATTTAATTCTGTTTTGACAGTGTGCCCAAGTCCACCAGCAAACACAAGTTCAAGTGTTGTTCCATCTCCTTCAGGAACAGATGCTGAAATAAAGAAGTGGAAGACTGCAGATGCCAAGGCCATGAATATCTTAGCTCAGACAATGTCTGATGAGATATTTCAGAAGGTAGCTGAATGCAACTCAGCCAAAGAAATTTGGGACAAACGTTCTGAGATTGTCTCAGGATCTGTTGATGGGAGAAAAAACAGAAGATCCCATCTCATATCCCAATATGAGAACTTCAAGAAAAGAGAAGCTGAGTCAGTTGCAGACATGTACAACAGACTAAGTCTGATTGTCAATGAGTTAAAGACTCTGGATAAAGAAATCTCATTGACTGAGCTGAATGACAAAATCTTAATTTGCTTCCCCAGCACTTGGGATTCAAGAATCTGGCCAATCAAAGATGCCAGAAGTCTAAATGAGATTACAACTGAAGCTCTCCTGGTAAAGCTCAAATCTTATGAGCTGCTCATTAAAAATCGAGAAGAAGAACAAAAGGCTACTTCTCCATTCATCAGAAAGGAGAAGACCATAGCCTTCAAAGCTACAGAAGAGGAGACTGAAGATAAAGCTACAGTAAATGATGAGCTCCTAAGTCTACTGGCCAAAAGATTCTACAAAATGGCCAGAAAATACTTCAGAAAGAGATCATACAAGGGACATGATAAGCCAAGGTATGATAAATCAAATAACAATAAAAAAAATTATATATTTTGGTTGCAGGAAACCAGGCCATATTGTGCCTGACTGTCGAGAAAACAAAAACAAGGACAAGAAAGATAGAAGAGAAAGAAGAAAGGAGAAAGACTTCAAGAAGAACACCTCAGACAAACCCTCCTACAACAAGAACACACATACAAGGAAGGGATTTGTTGCTGAGATATGGAGTGAAATTGAAGAGGATTCTGAAGCGTCATCCAGCTCCAGTGATGATGAGGATGATGCTGATGAAAAGGAATTTTTCATGATGGCTATCAGTGCCTCTCAAACAGATTCAGAAGCAGAAGAGTCAGAATCAGATTCAGAAGTTCAACTAGAAGAAGATCAGGTAATCAATTCATTTGATTTCAGTTCTGAGGACTTTAGACATGAGTTTAAAGTACTATGCCTAGATCTATTGGAGTCTGAGAAGGAAATCACTTCCCTCAGAAAACAACTGTCTGAGTATAGCACTTTAAAATCAGAGAATCTCAAACTCTCTGAAGAGTTAGAATGCTATAGGGAGGATATAGCTTCACTGAAGAGTGAACTATCCAAGGCCAAGCAGTTTGAAGAATCCCTTAATTGGAGAAGCATCAAACTGATGGATATCACAAGCACAGTGAACTCTAGACTTAATAGTACACTGGGCTTGGGAGCTTCATCCAGCCAGCCTATAGTTCTGACAACTCCAATCAAATTTATCTCTTATAAAAGGAAGGAAGTTATAAAGATAGATAGGAAGAATGCAGATTTGCCAAAGAAAGATATAGTTCAACAGAATGCATCGAACAGAGCTCGACGATCCAAGAAACGATCGTCGAACCCAGCTCGACGACACCTGAACTCTGAACTCCAGGACAGTCGATCTTCGAACAGATATCGACGATCTGACCCAAGATCATCGATCTCAGCTTGACGATCGTCGAACAAAGATAAGGACTTTGAACAATCCTTCAAAGATACATCTAGATTCAATCCTAGAAGTCCTACATCCCAAGGTTTGAATCCCTATACTGAATGGATAGTACCTCCTAGGAGATACCATCCTGAAGGTTATAAGAGTCAACCTGGGATTTCTTTCATTTCTGAATTTAAGGGATATCAACCTAGGCCCAAGGTAAACTGGGTCAAAAACATATAAGCTATTTATGTGCAGGTGAAGACCTATCCAACATCAAACCAGCCATTGTATTTGGATAGTGGGTGCTCAAAGCACATGATAGGGAACAAGGACAACTTCACAACCTTTAAAGCCAAGCTTGGACCCCAAGTAATCTTTGGTGATTCAAACTTTGGAACAACCAAAGGATATGGTGCAGTCCAAATTGGAACAGTCACCTTCAAGAAAGTAGCTTGTGTTGAAGGTCTCAAGCACAACGTGATAAGTATCAGTCAACTTTGTGATGAAGGATATCAAGTGACTTTCAACAAAGCTATATACAAGGTAAAGTTAGAGGACAATACAACTGTGTTGACAGGTAACAGAAAATGTAACATTTACTTAGTAAATTTTCATTCATCTAAAGTAGATATTTGCCTGTTCAATTCCATATCTAGACCTAATAT
The DNA here is from genome assembly GCA_039513925.1 of Platanthera zijinensis. Classification (NCBI taxonomy): domain Eukaryota; kingdom Viridiplantae; phylum Streptophyta; class Magnoliopsida; order Asparagales; family Orchidaceae; genus Platanthera; species Platanthera zijinensis. The sequence goes on from CM077082.1 coordinate 132,882,897, forward strand.
TCTATGGCATAAGAGACTAGGACATATTAACCTTAAAACCATTGCTTGGCTATCCAAGGACAACCTTGTTAGAGGACTACCTTCTGGCCCCTAGAAGAAGGAAGGACTTTGCAAGGCTTGTCAAATAGGCAAGCAAACTAAAAATAGTTTTAAGTCTCTTAACAAGAGTGATTCACCTAGGATTTTGTATCTGTTACACATGGATCTTTTTGGACCCATTACAGTACAAAGCCTTGGAGGGAAATCCTACACTTTAGTGGTTGTAGATGACTTCTAAAGATTCACATGGGTGTTCTTTCTGAGAAAGAAGTCTGAAAACTTCAAATGTTTGACAGAGTTTCTCAAATGTATACAGAGTGAGTTCAACACTCATATTGCCCTGATTAGAAGTGATCATGGGACAGAGTTTGATTCTTTTCTTATGCAAGTGTTCTATCAGAGTGAAGGGATCAGGCATACATTCTCAGCTCCTAGAACTCCTCAACAAAATGGGGTAGCAGAAAGGAAAAATAGAACCCTAATTAAATCTGCAACTACATTGTTGTCAGATGCTCACCTTCCTCTATCCTTGGTGGCTGAGGCAGTGAACACCTCCAACTATGTACTGAATAGAAGTTTGATACATAAACTGAAGGGCAAGACTCCCTATGAATTACTCAAAGGGAAGAAACCTAAAGTAGATTACTTCAAAATCTTTGGTTGCATTTGTTATATTCACAACAATGACAAGAGATATATTGCAAAATTTCAAGCAAAAGCTGATGAAGGAGTGTTTCTGGGATACTCCATGATCAATAAAGCTTATAGGGTTTATAATAAAACTACTCTAAAAGTAGAAAAATCTGTTCATATTTCTTTTGATGAAACTAATATGTCTTTCAAGGAGAAGAATGCTTCTACCATAGAACATTTGTAGGTACATTCTCTAGCTGAAGACTTGGACAGATTGCAAGTTACTAAAAAGGATAAAAGTAGTGAAGATGAAGAAGCTGCTCAACATCTGGAAGAAAATCTTCTTGAAGAGCTAGTTGCTGTTCCACAAGAGGAAACAGCAACACAGGTTGGTTAGCAATCAACACCCCCTGTTGATTTAGTAATATCAAGAGATCATCCAATCTCCCAAGTGATTGGAAACATCTCAGCTGGTGTGCAAACCAGAAATCAGGTCAACCAAAACCTGATGCACACTTGCTTTCTCTCTCAAATTGAACCTTAATCCATTCAAGATGTAGAGCAAGATCCACACTGGATCATTGTTATGCAAGAGGAGTTGCATAAATTTGAAAGAAACAAAGTTTGGGAACTAGTGCCTAAGCCAAAGGATCATTCCATTGTTGGAACAAAATGGGTGTTCAGAAACAAATTGGATGATCAAGGAATTATTGTAAGGAACATGGCAAGGCTAGTTGCTCAAGGATATTCTCAAGAAGAGGGGATAGACTATGACCAGACCTTTGCACCAGTTGCAAGGTTAGAGGCCATAAGAATCTTCTGGCTTATGCTGCTCACAAGGGATTCAAAGTCTATCAAATGGATGTGAAGTGTGCTTTTCTCAATGGAGAGATCAAAGAAGAAGTCTATGTCAGACAACCCCCAGGTTTTGTCTCTCCAACTCATCCTGATTATGTTTTCAAACTGCATAAAGCATTATATGGTCTAAAGCAAGCTCCTAGAGCATGGTATGACACCCTAGCATGCTTTCTTCTGGAAAATGATTTTATTAGGGGGAGAGTAGACCAAACTCTTTTTATTAGAACCCATAAGTCTCATACCCTACTAGTACAAATTTATGTAGATGATATTATATTTTGTTCTACTGATTCAAACTTGTGCAAAAAGTTTTCCAAGCTTATGCACTCTAAATTTGAAATGAGTAGCATGGGTGAGCTATCCTTCATCTTAGGATTGCAAGTCAAACAACATGTTGAAGGCAAATTTATTTCTCAAACCAAGTATGCAAAAGAACTGGTTATGAAATTTGGTATGTCTGATGCTTCATGTATGAAAACACCTATGCCTACCTATGTTGTATTGGATGCTGATGAACATGGGAAACCAGTTGATCAGACAACATATAGGACAATGATTGGCTCTTTATTGTACCTTACAGCTAGTAGGCCTGATATAATGTTTGCTACATGTATATGTGCTAGATTCCAAGTTAGCCCTAGAGAGTCACACTTAACTTTAGTAAAGAGGATTCTTAGGTATGTTAAAAGCTGTCCAAATCTAGGTCTCTGGTATCCAAAAGATTCAGCATTTGACTTTACTAGATTTTCAGATGCTGGTTATGCTGGATGCAGAATAGATAGGAAAAGCACCAGTGGAACTTGTCAGTTTCTTGGTGATAGACTTGTCTCATGGTTTTGTAAGAAACAAACATCTGTGTCAACTTCAACTGCTGAAGCTGAATATATGGCTGTAGGTAGTTGTTGTTTACAAATCTTGTGGATTCAAAATCAACTCCTAGACTATGGTTACAACTTAGAGAAGTCTAAAATATTTTGTGACAACACCAGTGCTATTTCCATTGCACAAAATCCAGTCCTCCATAGTAGGACAAAACACATAGAAATTAGGCATCATTTTTTAAGGGATAATGTTGAGAAAAATAAAATTGAACTTCAATATATCCCAACTTATTTGCAAAGGGGAGATATTTTCACCAAGCCTTTGGATGAAAAGAAACACAACTTCTTCCTCAATCAGTTAGGCATGTTAGATGGAGGAAGCCTATAATAAATTACATGATTTTGAAAAGCTAAAAACAGACCAAGATTAGGCTAAAAACTCATTTCTTTTTGTGTCTGTAGGATAGTTTCTGTCTCTTAACTGCGCTCGACGTTTTCCCCAGAAATTGTCGAACGTCGATCGACGGTTTCCCGAAAAACGTCGAACGGAGATCGACGTTTTCCCAAAACGTCGACCGGAGTTCAGAGCTTGTTAGATAGTTGTATACTATCTCTTTCCGGCCTTCGATCGTCGAACTGAGCTCGACGTTCTCTAGATCGTCGAACTGAGATCTACGATGTTGAAGACCTTTCCGCTTCCCTTAAGAGTCCTGATCGTCGAACGGAGATCAACGATCCTTCCCTGTTCGCGTCGAACCCTAATATAAAATCATTTTTCGGCCGCAGTTCATCGTTTATGCTTTCATACTCTCTGCAAATTTTTCTCTTTCCCTCCAAACTCTCTACACTTGGTCGTGTTTGTTGAATCTTTGCAGGTACAGATGGTAGTGTCGGTCTCCGCTCTTTCCAAAATGAAATTTTATACAGGTTTTGACATAGATATGAACTCCTTCGATGGTAGCGATCAGCGTTTCAAAGATATTCTGAATCTTTTCCGCGAACAGCAGTTAGTTCAGTTGATGACCACCAGAATAAAGATTGCAGCAGATGAAATAAAGGAATGGATTTTTACTGCAACAACTAAGAATGAAAATACTATTGTCGGCACGATCAACGGGACTAAGGTACCATTGTCCCCTAATTTTTTGACAGAAGTATTTGCCTTAAGTATTGGGAATGACTCCATTGATTTGTCTAGAGAGGAATATGATTCGTTATTAGATCGAATGGGTCACTCTGTTGTGAACCCTAAAAGCTTTTGAAAAAGAATTTGTCAATTGAATTTCAATTTCTGGCTGATATTGTGGGAAAAGTGCTTCTAGCAAAGCACTCAGCTCATAATACCATCTCAAGGTATCAGTTCTGCTTAATGGGAGCAATTGTTGACAAGAAACATTTGGATTGGGGGTCTATCTTCTTTGAACTGCTCAAGAAGAAAAAAAACAAAGGTTGTGTATTCTTTGGAAGGATTCTAGGAGTTTTCTTTCATACCAGGTGTCCTGATTTTTGGTTTCAAATGGTATGCACATCAATGCATCCAAAAGGCTCACCTGTGCCCTTTTCAGCAAATGGGACAGGAAGATTATCAACCCTAATAGGGCTGCTGCAGCAACATCTGCTTCAGGCACAAGGACTGCTTCAGTCTCTTCCCCTGCAGCAACACTTGCCCTCATTGAGAGACTGTCTGCCTCCTCCTCTGCTCCTCCTTCTCCTCCTCCTATTGTTTCTTCCTTACCTTCCTCATCAACCATCCAATCAGCCATCTCCTCCCCCATCACAATTTCATCACCTATTTCTCCTCCTCCAGCCACCACCTCAGAACTATTACATCCTTTGTACTACTATCCATCCGTTGACTCTTCCATACAATCTTTCACCATTGTGGATGACTCCTTCATAGATGTTTCCCTCTCCTCATCTCTTGAGCCTCCATCATCCTCCTCTTACCAACAGCTCCTCAATGACATCCTTGATCAACCATCTTTCTCACCATCCATCTCCACACCTATATCATCTATCTCCTCTATCCAAATATCTCAGCCATCCATCCCTCCATTCTCATCCTCACCTCATGCAGCCATTCCATTAGTTCCAGCCACATCTTCCTTCACCTCTACTCAAGTATCCCTTGAGCAAGTGGATCTTTCTTGTTTGGCAGATAGGCTTTATGGGATACTGGCCCCCAAGCTAGTAGCCTTGCTGGAGACCTCCTTAGCTCCACTCCTAAACTAAATCCAGGAGCTATCTAACAGACTTTCAACTCTATCCTCTCCTCAGGCAATTCCTTTATTAGGGTGCCTTGATCCAGCCCTGCCTGCATCAAGCCAGGGGGAGATGCCTAATGAAGCTCATGAAGCTGAAGAAGTGCCTGCTGCTGCTGCTCCAGTTTCAATGTTTACAGTGGACCTCAGGTCACAGTTGAGTGATTTTGATTCTCTTCACAAAAGATTTTCACCAGTTCAGCAAGTTGAAGACCTTACTAAGGCCATTGTGCCTATTTCAGAATGTGATCCCAGTCTGATTTCATCTTATGTCAACTCTTTTAAGTCTGTGGATGTTGTTGTTTCTGTTTGTAGTGATGCTGCTGCTGATGTTATATCTGCTGGTCCTATAGACATTGAAATGCTGCCTGTTGATATGCCTGTTGTTATTTATAATTCTTCTGATGAAGAATTGGCCAAATTTTTGTAAGTGCAAGTATCTGAGAGTACTTCTGAGATTTCTGCTGTTGTATCAACACCTCCTGCCCCTGTTGTTTCTAAGAAATCCAAAGTTCAAGAGGAATATATCAAAAGTATAGATGGATTGCATGACAGACCTCAAAGTTCTGAAAGTGATCAATTCAATACAGAATCTGATGATTCTTCTGGTACTATTACAAAGAAAAGGAAAGCAAGAAGCAAGGCCATGATGAAGGTCCCTCCTGCTAAGGCAAAGGATGCTAATGATATACCCTACTATATTCTACATGATTGCCAGATAACTGAACCATGGATGCAATATTCTAAAAACCAACTAAAGGCCATGAAGAAGAAAAGAAAGTTTGATAAGTATGAGAAAGGTTCATCCCAGTTTCAGCCTCCTCCTCCTCCTCCTCCAGATTCAGGATCAGGTGGAGGCTCAACTTCTCTAACCTCTGCTCCAAAGCAAAGCCCCTCCCAATCTTCACAAAGATATCATCCCAGAGGGCAATATCAAAGAGGTTATCAGTACAGAAGGGGATAATATAGAGGTAATCAGAGAGATCACAGGATTCAATCAAGACATCAAAGGGAAGGACAAAGGCATTTGGACTCATCTCAAGGTCCTTTCCCTTATAAGCTCAGAGAAATTGTTGATGCAAGGATTGCTGCTGCTTCAGAAACTTTTAATAGATATGAACCTGCAATCCCTTTTGAAGATCTAGAGAACAATCCTTTATCTTGGACTGCTAGGATGAAAGAACATACTGCTTTAGATCAGTTGAAGAAGGCCAGAGAGCAAGGAAAAGACACCTCCAACATCACTACCTTGTCAGAGCAAAGAAAAGCAGAATTGGAAAGATATGCCTCAAGGATGTTCTTTGACCCAGTGGATCACATGAAACTGCATCCTGAGGCTGTGGTTCCCAGGGAAAGATCTCAAACCTCCTTAGGTGTAGAGGATGACAGAAGGTCAAAGAAAGAAGCTCTCAATCCCAACAGGGAAATCTTGTTTAAGAAAGGAAGTGAAAAGAAGTGATCATTGTAAGCAGACAGTTCATTATTTTTAAAACTCTTGCTGATGTTCTATCTGAATGCTGCTATGCTGCTTGTTCTGCTCTGTTGCTTTTATTCTTTTTGCTTGTCTGTATTTTCTTTTGTATTTATTTTTGAGCTATATAAATAGTAATCCTAACCCAAATAGGGGGAGTTTGTTGGAACACCCTATTACTAATTTGGGCAATGATCACTATGTTTTTAGGAAATCAGTTTGACCTAGATGTATAGTTGAAAAGGTAAAGTTATAATGAGTCTAGGGCTTAGAACTTAGGTTTGAAGCTGCCCCCAGGACCATTCATTGTTCAAGACTTAGAGCTGAGGCAAAGACAGTTTTCGTCGAGCTCAGGTCGACAAAACGTCGATCTCCGTTCGACGCTCTCTGAGCTCAACTCTTCTAAGTCATCGAACTCCAGTCGACGATCTTCGAGCTCAGATCGATGATCTGCCTTCAACTTGTTTCCAAGTCGCTGAGCTCAGTTCGACGATCGTAGAGCTCAGGTCGACGTTTTTTTTCTGATGTTCCATCCAATCTTTGAGATCAGGTCGACGATAGTAGAGCTCAGATCGACGTTTTTCTGAGAGATCGATGACTTTGAGGATTCAATTTCAGTCAGCTTTTGGAATGTTTTTCAAATTCTCTTATCATTTATTTCAAGAGATTTGCTAGCCATTTTCATTTATTCTGGAGCAAGTTTCAAGGGATTTCTCAGAGAATGTCTATTGGACTTTCCTCCTTAAGACAAAACATTTATGGAAGACATTTATTGACTGCTAACGGCTATCTTGGACAAAGGATCATCAGAGAATAAATCATCCTACAGTAGATCAAGAGAAAAACAAACAATCTATCTATCACTCAATACAAAAATACACAGATAGTCAGAAAAACTCAGAGGAAAATCATGTGATCAATCCTAAAGAGTTTGATTGAAAATTAGCATACTGTAAAGTGTTCATAGCTTCAACATCAAAGACTCCAGAAAACTCACATTTTAGCCTCTGCTGAAATCATCTTCTGCTGGAGATCTGAAGCTTTTGAAGGCCTATCACCCTAGCAAAGCTCTCATCTCTGAACCATCTACATCTCAGGGGTAGCTTTGACAACACAATCAATCCACTAAGTCTTCTCTCAGTGATTGAGACAAAGAAGATAACTTCACCTCTTCTTTTTTCTTTTCCTGCTGTAAAAGTGTTATCAAGACTCCCTTCAAAAGTTTTGATTCTGGTTCTGAGAGCCTTGTCAAAACTCAGTGGTGGCAAGACACCTGATCAAAGAATCTAGTTTGGTTTTTGAGCACCTTATCAAAATCTCATTGGTGCCCAGGACACCTGATCAACTCATCCTGCAGTGGATTCCTACCAAGGGTGGTAGAATGGTGGATGTACCCAGGTTTTTGGGGAAGCACTATAGATCCTTGTATCTTCTGGTTACTTGTGTAGATTCTCTGCTTTGTGCTGTGGTTTTTATTTTACTGCTTTAGTTTTATCTTTACATCAAAGCACCTTACACCTATACATAAATTAAGGCTTTACTGCTGTGCAATTTTAAATTGTAAATTTACTATAAAATACTCTATTCACCCCCCCCCCTCTAGAGTTAAGATAGATCTTACCCTCACTTTCAGGACCGATCGACGACTATCGATGAACATGCCCGATGAAGTCGACGGGTATCAGTGACGACCCGACGATGTCGTCGGGTATGACTCACGATTCCCGTTGATTCTTACTTGGGAAAATTTCCCATTTCTTCCTTTTACTTTCTTGAGCCTTAGGCTTTGACCTTTCTTGCTCCTTCTTCTGCTCTTGGTCTTCCTTGAGCATGTACTTGAAAATAAGTACACCCCAATAGAGAGAGCATACGTGAGTCAACACACTTGCCCACACAACGAGGGATTACGTTGCGTAGGCCCGTGTATATTGACCCACTGTACCTTGACATTGGTGTGTACTTGGCATGGAATAGCTGCAAGCATAACTTGAAAAGACATATCAAATACATCCCAATTCACCTTAGCTTGATAAGGTGCTTCTTCAAATCCGAGCTATTGTGGATGCAATACCCAACAATCTCCCCATATTTGAAGAAGCCTAAACCCTACAAGCTATTGTTAATTGTATAGCAGAAATGATAACATAAAGCATAAAGAAAATGTGTTGGAATTCATTACCATTTCCATCATTGGGGCCACCTTGGGCCACTTTATCCGAGAGGGAAATCTCCCCTTAGATTCCTTAGCCGAGATAGAGTTCTCCCCCTTTTTGGCTTATACAAATATGGAGCTCCCTTAGGGACATCATGCTCCACCTTAAAGTCTGCATTCATGCATAGACTTGACTTCTGAGCTGTAGCTCCCCCTTATCAAAGGTCCATGTGTAGCTCAAGCCTCTTCAGTCCATGTTCAGCATCCCATGTTAAGTCTTGAGGATGTTGAACTTGTTCTCGTCCAGCGGCTTTGTGAAGATATCTACGAGCTGCTGATCAGTGGGGACATATCTGAGTGCAATGTCCTTGTTCTCCACATGCACCCGGATGAAGTGGTAGCGCACTTCATTATGTTTTGTCCGGCTATGCGATATAGGATAATTAGCTATGGCAATTGCACTCGAGGAGTCGCAATACATAAGAATCTCTATGTACTGTAGATCGTAATCTTTCAGCTGGTTCCTCATCAACAGGAGTTTGTCACAACAGCTGCATGCTGATACATATTCTGATTCTGCCGTAGAAGTTGCAACTCAGTTCTGCTTCTTACTACTCCATGAAATAAACCTTCTTACGAGGAATTGACACGTCCTGGAAGTGCTTTTCCTATCATCCCTGCTTCATCCAAAATCAGCATCTGAAAAGCCAATAAACTCGACATCAGTGTTTCTCGGGTACCACAAGCCAAGATTAGGTGTGCCTTTAAGGTATCTCAATATTCGCTTTGCAGCAACGTAATGAGATTCCTTAGTGTTCACCTGGAATCTAGCACAAACACATGTGGAAACATAATGTCCGGTCTACTGGCAATAAGGTAGAGCAGGGATCCAATTATGCTTCTGTACCTGGATTCCTCAAAAGTTTTCCCTTTCTCGTCCATGTCCAGAGACACAGTTGATCCCATTGGAGTCCTCATAGAGGTTGCACTCTCCATTCCGAACTTCTTTAGAAGTTCATTTGTGAACTTCGTATGAGAGATGAAAATTCCCTCTGCAGACTATTTCACTTGAAGTCCTAAGAAGTACTTCAGCTCTCCCATACTGCTCATTTCAAACTTACCTTGCATGAGATTTGAGAACTTCTTGTAAAGGTTGTTATCGGTTGAGCCGAATATTATGTAATCAATATAGATTTGCACTAGCAAAATCTTGCCTTTGACTTCTCTAAGAAACAATGTCTTGTCTATTTTTCCTCTTGAGAACTTGTTCTCAATAAGAAACCTAGACAATGTATCATACCAAGCGCGGGGAGTTTGCTTTAAGCCATATAGTGCTTTATTAACAAAGTACAGATGTTTAGGGAAAGTTGGATTAACAAAACCTGGGGGTTTAGCTATGTATACTTCTTCTTTCAAATTTCCATTTAGGAAAGCAGATTTTACATCCATTTGATAGACGGTGAATCCTTTGTGAGCAGCATACGCGAGGAACAACCTAATGGCTTCGAGCCTTGCCACTTGTGCAAAGGTTTGATCGATGTGAATCCCTTCTTCCTATCTGTATCCTTGAGCTATGAGTCGTGCTTTGTTCCTTATGATGACTCCATTCTCATCCAGCTTGTTTCGGAAGATCCACTTGGTGTCGATTACATTTTGTCGCTTAGGTCGGGGAATGAGCTCCAAGACCTTGCACCTTTCAAATTGATGAAGTTCTTCTTGCATTGCCAATATCCACGAGGCATCCTTGTTGTCTTCATCAAACTTCTTTGGCTCAACCTATGACAGAAAGCTTAAGTGCAAAATCTCATTAATTGTATCTCTTTGAGTTCTAACACCATCCCACGGATCTCCAATGATTTGATCGACGGGATGATCCCTCACGTGTCTGAGCTCTAGGAGTCTTGCATTTGCAGCTGCTACTACTTTTGGCACTTCTTCTTCCTGTAGAATTTCAAACTCCTTAGGGTCTTCCTCTCTTAATGAGGTAGGAGTGGAGATCTTTACAAACTGTATAGCGTCATCTTTTTCAGTCTCATTTAGGCTTAACTTTTCCAGTTTAGTACCTACATCTCCAAAAGTACCACTAGACGAGCTGCTATGAAGCAAGCTCGCTTCATCAAATACAACATTTATAGATTCTTTTACAACCAGAGTTTTCTTATTAAAAATCCTATATGCCCTACTATGGCTACTATATCCTATGAAAATACCTTCAAAACATTTTTCACCAAACTTAGTACGTGGATATTTCCCATTTTTGAGTACATAGCATTTGTAGCCAAAGATCCTCAAGTAGGACATAGTCAGTTTCTTGCCCTTCAACAGCTCATAAGGAGTCATTCGATGGATTTTATTGATAAGCGCTCAGTTTTGCACATGACAAGCCGTGTTGACAGCCTCTGCCAAGAAATATTCTGGTAGAGACGCATCATTCAGCATTGTCATGCTAGCTTCAATAAGAGTTCTATTCCTTCTCTCCGTAACTCCATTTTGTTGTGGAGTACGAGGGGAGGAAAACTCATGAAAGATGCCCAAGTTTCCATTGAATTCGGTCATAGCACCAGATTCGAACTCTGTTCCATGGTCACTTCTGATTCTGACAACAGTGAAGTCTAGTTCGTTTTGGATCTGCTTGACGAACTTTGTGAATACCTCAAAGGTACTTGACTTGTGTTTTAGAAAGAACACCCACGTGAAACGGGAGTGATCATCAACAATCACCAACGTATATGACTTGCCTCCTAAGCTGTGAACTTGTATTAGACCGAATAAGTCCATGTGTAGTAAGTACAGACACCTAGAAGAGTCCTTTTCTATAATGCCCTTAAAGGTAGCCCTTGTCTGCTTGCCAATTTTACAAGCATGGCAGGGGCTCTCTTTAATGCACTTAATAGTGGGTGCATCCCTTACTTGATTTTTAGAGAACAGCATGTAAAGAGTTTTGAAGTTAATATGCGCTTATCTCTTGTGCCACTGATCACAAAGAGATGCACTATCTTTTGCAACTAAGCATACTAGCGTAGAAAAATCTAAGCTTAAAAAATTTAGTCAGAAAATATTTCTACTCCTGATGCCTGTCAATACCGTCTCCATAGAGGAACACGATATAATCAGGCATTTATCCTTGCTGAACTTAACGTCGTACCCTTTATCACATAACTGGCTTACAGTGATCAGGTTATGGTTTAACCCTTCAACATAAGCCACGTCGGTGATAGAGAATACACCGTTGGAAATCATACCATAGACTTTGGTGATTCCACGATAAGACCCTCCAAAGATAACTTTGGGTCCGTCAACAACAGAGGAATAATCACGCAACAAGCTTCTTGCCCCGGTCATATGCCGAGAGCATCCATTGTCCAAGTACCAGATAGAAGTTTTGGTGGCATTGGACATACCTACAAAACAGGATCATTTTCCCTTAGGAATCCAATACGGTTTGGGTCTTAGATTCCTTGTTAGTTCACTCCCCTTAGGAATGTTAACATTTTGAGTGGCCGGCCTTGCTTGGTTAACTTGAGGAGCTTTAAAATTCCTAGGATTGAACCAGCAATCCACAGCAAAGTGGCCAACCTTGTCGCAGCACCAACAGTTAAATCTGTTGTACCTTCTCCTCCCAGTCTCCTGCTTGACCCATGAGATGGTTGGTCTAGCTGGGGCCTGGTAACTGGATGAGGGAGCGTCATGGTGACAGTAGTCACATGATTTCTTCACCTCATTTTCCTTAGGTATAACAAGCTTGACTTTTGGTGCCTGCTTCCTATTATGTCCTGATGAAAAAGGACCATAATGTTGCAGTTGGATTTCCTCATAGGGTGCCTTGTAAACACTCTTGCCAAAGTTGCGGGGGAAGTTCCATCCAAGGTACTAGCTCTTAGGCTTTTCAACCGAGGGATGGAAGATGTGCCCGTTGGAGGACTCAAAATAATGTTTATTGCAGGGAAAGCTGGGCTTCCAGAATGTGGTCGGATTGAGTGGGGCCTTCCCTTTTTCAGCGACAGAGGCTTTTTTGGCAGCCTTATTTCTTCTCCGAGCTTTGTTTCTCTTGGATGATCTACCAAGCTTAGACACATGACCCAAGCCCACACCTTTAGCCTGAGCAGAGAATTCATTAACAAGAGGAAGAATAGCCTTGGGCTTAGAGAAGCTTTCTACAACTTTCTTCTCAGTCACAAGCTGTTCTTCCAGCCTCTTAATTGTTTCTTGCTGAAGGTAAAGGTGCCTTAGGGAGTCTGAGTTCTCAGAGGTTAAGTCGAGGTGTTCCTGTCTAAGAGATATCAGGCTAGTTATTTCTTCTCGTAAGGAAACTCCCTCAGCCTTAAGGGATTTGACCTCCTTCTTCTAAACCCTCAACTCCTTTCAACATCGATCAAAAGTATTGAGAAAAAGCTCATACTGTTCAAGGAGTTCAGCTTCACGAGCAGATGGGCTGTCCTCGTGATCATCTTCAGGAGACTCAGAGTCAGAGCCAAAATCAGAATCAGAGAGAGGGGTGTGATCTTTTACCTTCCTAGTAAATGGGGGACATTCTCCTTCTGAGTCGGACCGAGCCATTAGCCCGAAGAAGGCTTCCTCATCCTCACTGGATTCTGACGAGTCAGATTCACTGAGGGTCTTGGGCCTCTTGGCAATGTAGCTCCTCTCCTTTTTCTCCTTTTTCTTATCCTTTCTCTTTTGAGGGCAATCAGCAATAACATGCCCAGGCTTATTGCAAACAAAGCAAATAATATCAGCAGAATGATATTTGTTCGGTTTAGAATCATACCTATTCGAAGAATAATTCCTTTTCTTTTGACAATCATCTGACTGATGTGCTCTTCTAGAAAAGGAGCCACCTCCTTTTCTCTGATTTCTCATCCTGAGGAACTTCCTGAACTCTCGGGTGATAAGAGAGAACTCCTCTTCAGATAGCTCTGAGCCTGACGAGCTGGGCTCAGTATCTTCTTCTTCAGCCTTTCCCCGAGAACGGGTTGATGCAGCCGCCTTGCCTTTCCTTGAGTGGTTTGCCTTCAACGCAATAGTCTTCTCTTTCGAGGAAGGTCTGCTGGCCTCTTCTTAAGCTTTTCTGGTATTGAGTTGAAGCTCATAAGATAGGAGCTTCCCAAAAAGGATTTGAGGGTCAGTTTCAGCAAGTCTGCAAAAATCCCTGATGGCACAAATTTTGTTGTCCCATTCATTAGTTAAGGATCTCAGGAACTTGTCGTTCAGCTTGCCATCAGTGAAAGTCCTGCAATAATTCTTTAGGCCTTTGACTATCTTGAGGAAGTTCTCGAATGTGTCTGTGATCTCTTCCTTCGGCCCCGAGCTAAGGGCCTCATACTTCTTGGTTCAGAAGGGACCTTCGATCGTCACTTACTTCATCTGTGCCTTCCATCAGCACTATCAAGGATTGCCAAATGTCTTTGGCAGTTCTGTAGTGGATGAAGTTCTGAAGCATAAAATCATCAACACACTGACTACAATGTTTCTGGCTTTCTTGTCCAGACTGTTGAGAGCCATCTCATCTTTGTCCAGATCCATATCTTCTTAGGTACCTTCCTTGTAGGATCAATTGTAGAGGTGATCATAGGAATTTGGGGTACCTCCTCCACTATCATGAAAATTCGGGGGTCGACTGCTTCCATGTAGTACCTGATCCTTTCTTTCCAAATAGGAAAGTTTGCCTTAGTTCAAACGGGAATCTTTCCGGTGTTGTTGAACCTGTCCATGCTTTAATTCTTTGACACTAGATGAAGGATTTTACTCAAGGTGTTAACCTTATTGACGAGTAACCTCCCCCTGATACCACTTGAAAGTGTCTAGTGTCAGCCTAATCCACTTATAGGGGGGGTGGGAATAGGTACAGTGACGCCTTTTGCGGAATTAAAAATTACTTGCACAATTAAACAAACCAAGCACAGAAAACACACAGTTATTTATAGTGGTTCCACAACCTTGGGTACGTTGATAAGTCACTAATTATAGTTATTTTTATATAGTTTTTATTTGATTAATAATAAGATTATAATTATATTTTATTAATTATGGTTCTAATTACATTATTTTCATATTTCAAGTCAATCTGGGCTTCGAATAGCAATTTCGAGCTTGCAGGACTGATCCGGAGTTGAAACGGAGAAAATGAACATTTTTGGTCACGGATAGCTGAACTTCAAATGGTCATAACTTTCAAACCAGGAAGAGTTACGGGACGTGCAACCAGTCAACGGAAAGAGGATGACATCCTACAAATCTAGAGAATTTCACAAGAACATGCCCCACTGACATGGGCGTGTCTAGGGCATCAACACGGGCGTGTCCAGTTCAAAAAAACAGTTTTCTCTAGAAATCTTCCCGGGACAATTCTGGACCATTTCTCAAGTACACGCCCCTGTCACGGGCGTGACCTAGGACGTGACTAACCCGAAACTGCCGAATTAAGCCCAAATTGTACCGTTTCCAGCCATTTGTTGACCCGGTTAGTACACGCCCTAGGTCACGGGCGTGACGAGGGGCGTGACCTCTTCAGCAACGCCAGAATTACTTCGCGCCGTTTCCCCCTTCCCGCCGTTTCCTGTAACATCAAGTTTTTGGCGCCGTTGCCGGGGACTATTTTGTTGATATTTTGAATGCACAGGTTTTATTAATTTTATCAACCTTCTTCTCTACCTCAATTCTCTTTTATTTTATTTTTAATTTCATTTCTATTAGGTAAAGGTTGTGTTATTTTATTTTATTAAAAATATGTTATCTAAATTGGTCGCCGATCTTGCCAACCTTCAAAATCAACTAGAATGTTTGAAAGCTGCACAAAAGCGCAAAAATTTTTGTTATAATTGTGGTGGTTATCATCGAAGTGAGTATTGTTATAATTATAATTATTATAAAAACTTTTCTTATGAAAATAATTTTGATACTAATTATGATAATAATTTTTCTCACTTTTATTCTAATTCTTGTTCAAATTTTTATGAAACTAATTTTTCAAATGTTCATGAAACGAATTTTTCAAATTATAATGAGAATAAATATTTTGAATTAAATAATTATTCTTCCAACTCGGATGTCAACTTCTCTTGGTAACAAGATCACCCGAAAAGTTTCCTGAATTTTGAGAATAATTATTTGGAGCCAAATTTTTGTTCTTCTTCTTCTGCATCGCAAGACTTCTCTCCTAATTTTGGGGATTCTTCTCAATTTCCAGGTGATTATTCTCCCCAAAATTTGGATGAGAATTTTTTTTTTCTATTAGTGATTTTTCTCCTTCTTCGGATAATATTGTTAATGAGGAACATGACTCTTCATGTACCCTAGTAGTTGTTTATACCGAAGAAGAAAAAAAACTATTATTTCATGAGTTTGTCAGGTGTATGGATGCGCTAGGAGGAGTAGAAGAAGAACATGTTTCTCCTCCTACGACTCCCATTTTTTCTCTTATTAATGAATTCCCATGCACAATTTATGACTTTTTAGGAGCAAAAATTTATGATCCTGCTGCATCCGATGATTTTATTTCCCATAAATTTTCGGACGGAAAATTATTTTTAGAAAATAAACAATCGGAGCCTAATCTTATGACTTCGCAAGAGCCTCCTCCTTGCAAAGATTTTTCTGACATGCTTACTTTTGATTTTCCTTATACTAACAATTTTCATGTAGAAGAGGAGTCGTTGCAATTAAACATCATCCACGATCCATTTGCAGCTCCTCTATAAAAATTAAAATCACCTCAGGTATGGATAGGTGATTTTAATTTACATTTTCAAGTCAACTGCAACAATAAGGAACATCAAGATGAAAGAGGAGGAGACGTCGGGCAAGCAACTTTGGCATCTTCGCCAAAGCATGAATTAAGGGAGTTGCCCGTCCATTTTAATTTTTATTTTCCATTTTCTTAACAATAATCGTCTAGCTTAAAGACGGGAAAAAGAAAAGCGCTCTTGGGAGACACCCCTTGATTATCTTTAAATTAATGCAATTTAATTTTTTTTATGCATTTTTTCCCCTCCTACTTGGCTTATAAACATTGGGGACAATGTTTATTTTTAAGTATGGGAGTGGATTCCTATTTATTGTTTTTATTTAAAAAAAATGAAAAAATGCTTTGTTTTCTTTTTATCATAAAAAGTTAAAAAAAATAGAAAATCTAAAATAAATTTCTTGGAAAGGGCCGTGTTGGGTTTTCATCCCACAAAACCGCCTAGTACCTTGCGATCCCGTCACTGGGTAGCCCTTGGGAAGTCAAAGAATAACAAAAAAAATTAGGATTTTTTTTAATAGAAAATAAAAAAAATATATAAGAAACCCCTACTTAATATTTGGTGATTTCCGGAAAATAATTTTGAGTTTATTTATAAGAATTTTTATAATTTTTGATTTTCTAATCTTTTATTTAATCATAGGTAGTTAAATTAATATTTAGGTGATTTGACTTTAAGAAATAAACTAATGAATTAAATTTGTTTAGAGTGTCTTATTTACTTTTTTTTCTCGTAATTATAATTAGTTTCAATATTATAGTGCTTAGTTCAACAATCTTTAGATTTTAATTATAATCACTTGTGCTTTAAAAATTCTTAGGAAATTTTGATTTACTATAGTTGCTCTCTAATTATTTTAATTTAATCTAAATATTGTTTAGCCTTCCCTTGTATTTAAACTTTCTTGTTAGAACATATGTCATTGGGATAAGAGGATAAAATTCATTATCCCTTGGTACACATATGAAATTTTTTTATTTTTGTTAGATCATATGTCATGGGAATCAAGCATTCCTTGGTACACATATGCAACCCAAAAAACTAAAAGATGGAGTAAGAGAATAAAATTCATTACTCCCATTTTGTTATTATTTTTGAAATTAGAGAAAAAATATTTGTTCATATGTCATGGGAAATGAGAGAATAAAATTCATCATTTTCTTGGTAAACATATGCGAATATCAAAAAAAGAAAAAAAGGGCATGGGGTGAGAGGATAAAATTCATCACCTCAATTTAAAATCCTCTTCATAGTGTTTGTTCCTAAAAACCTTTAGACAATATAATTATTTTAGACTTAAATTAAAATATTAAGAGAGTATAAGTAGTAGTTTAAATTTTTTCCTTCAAGTTTCTTTTTAGTTAAAAAGTGTGAATAATTCTAATTTAATTTTGTTGGCTAAATCACTTCATTTTGAATTCTAATAAATTTTTATGAGAAATCTTTGGCTAAATATCTTTCTCTTTACATTTTAATTTCATAGTTTAGAACTTAATCTTGAATTCCTAAACTTTATTATTAACTCTCTTTTGATTTAATAAAATTTTCATTTAATTAAAAAAAATATTAATTTCTCATAAGTACTTCTCATAGTTTTGCTCTGGAATAGCAAAAGATTAAGTATGGGGGTATTTGATAAGTCACTAATTATAGTTATTTTTATATAGTTTTTATTTAATTAATAATAAGATTATAATTATATTTTAGTAATTATGGTTCTAATTACATTATTTTCATATTTCAGGTCAATCTGGGCTGCGAATAGCATTTTGGAGTTTGCAGGACTGATCCGGAGTTGAAACGGAGAAAATGAACATTTTTGGTCACGGATAGCTGAACTTCAAATTGTCATAACTTTCAAACCAGGAAGAGTTGCGGGACGTGAACCCAGTCAACGGAAAGAGGATGACGTCCTCTACAAATCTGGAGAATTTCACAAGAACAAGCCCTACTGACATGGGCGTGTCTAGGGCGTCAACACAGGCGTGTCCAGTTCAAAAAAAAAATATTTCTCCAGAAATCTACCCGGGACAATTCTGGACCATTTCCCAAGTACACGCCCCCTGTCACGGGCGTGACCTTGGGCGTGACCTACCCAAAACTGCCGAATTGAGCCCAAATTGTACCGTTTCCAGCCGTTTGCTGACCCGATTAGTACACGCCCTAGGTCACGGGCGTGACTGGGGGCGTGACCTCTTCAGCAACGCTAGAATTACTTCGCGCCGCTTCCCCTTCCCGCCATTTCTTATAACAGACTAGACATGCCCTAGGTCACGGGCGTGACCTAGGGGCGTGACCCCTAAAACGGCGACTTTTGGCGGTTTTTCTCCAACGTTCCCGGGCTTTCAAGACAGCAGTTTCCGAGCCTGACACGCCCTATGTCGCGGGCGTGACCTAGGGCGTGACTCCCAAGAAGAAAAAGCTATAAATTCCAGATGAGTTCAGAAGCTCAGGAGGAGGATTAGGAGCCAATTTTCGGAGTATGTTGTAGCTTAGATTACTGTGCTTATGCATTTCTTTTATGTAATTTCAATTTCATTGTTTAGATTTCAATTCAAGCATTTCCTTTTTTGCAAACATGTTCTTCTTTCCCTTCTTTTTATGTAACTTTTATATTATGTCAAGAAGCTAATTTCTTTAGTACTTGATCATGATTATCTTTGAATAAAACTCTTTTTGTCAAACCTTTTTACCACTATCGATTTATCTTTGAATTATATTTTGTCGAATTCATATTTCGCGAGTATGTTCTTCGATTCTTGATCCGTATCCTAAACGACTGAGAGGATGCGGATCGCTCAAGGATAAAAGGAGTTGAATGCACTCCTCGAGAGAGGACGACATAAATCTGCCGGATTGGAGTCAAATCCAAAAGAGGGGTTCACCGCCTAAAGCAAGCTTAGGGGTTTCGACTGGACGAGAGGTTTTAATCGATCAACCTAAGGTTTGTCAGAAGCATGAGCTCGAGAGAGACGCTTATGTACGTTAGGAACCTCCACGGTCGAGGTGAGTAAATTAGAGTTTGTGTTTTATAAAAGGTTTATTCAAAGTGAGTCTAGATCAAGTGCTCGTTGTTAGTTTATTTTCTTCCTTCTTTAGTTGAATTTACCCGTTTGATATTTAGATAGAATAATATTAATTTGCGTGAGTAGAAGTACTCAACAGGACCCGAGTCGAATACGGCATTTCCTATACTATATTTTGATAGGTACACTTGCCTATTTGAGATTTTAGTTTGGATAATATTTTAAAACTATAGAAAATCTTCATCATACGTCCACTCTCCCCTTCGCCTATCTCCTACACGGGGATGACTCCGCAACTCCTCCAAAATGAGATTGAAATCCAATCTCTCCACTCAGAGCCACGCTCCTACAACTCGGAAGGAACACTTCCTACAACAAGGAGTCAACACTCCACCAAAGTGGGTTGCACCCAACCCTTACAACTAGGAATCAAATTCCTTGCAAAAATTGAATGTAAATAAGAAATACAAACAATATAATTTTGAGAACCCAAGGTCCTTCTTAATTCGTTGAGAGCTTGCACTAAAATGACGAAGAATCCACACTTGGTTTTTCTCTCTTGGATCGGATCTTGACTTGATCGGCGGCGGCAAGCAAGTATGGAGGTGATGCGTTGTAGATTTGAACTTCTTTATGAAGAAAGCTAGGTCACCAATCGATCTCAGTTGGATTAAGCGTCACTTCCGATTCAGAATGGATAACAAGTCTCGGTCGACGAATCGGAAGATAAGGATCTCAAGAGAGAAGCGAGGGACCAGTGGCTTGCCTCGATTCTATCAAAGCGTGATCAGATGCGAGAGGAGATCAATGGCAGCGACAATCGAGTGATCGACGACAAGCTCGACGAAAGCTAGGTCACGAAAAAAATTCTTTTCGTATCTCTCGATCCGTATTGAGTATGATTTAAACTTAGGTATATATACCCCAAAACAAACCCTAAGTAGCTGTTGCAGGACCCACGAAGGAAGGAACGGAGCTTCGGTTTATACTGTGCATGGCGGCTCGGTTCAGTCCAATGAAGCGGCGGAAATCTACTAAGTCAGAATCGGCGGGTATCACCAACGATACCCGTCGACATCGGCAGGCATCGTTGGCGATGCCCTTTGATTTTGACTTGGATAATTTCTGACCATGGATAATTATGGATCAAGGCAGCTAGGGCTGATCGACGACTATCGATGAACATGCCCGATGAAGTCAACGGGTATCAGTGATGGCCCGACGATGTCGTCGGGTATGACTCACGATTCCTGTCGATTCTTAATTGGGAAAATTTCCCAATTCTTCCTACTACTTTCCTAAGCCTTATGCTTTGACCTTTCTTACTCCTTCTTCTGCTCTGGGTCTTCCTTGAGCCTGTACTTAAAAATAAGTATACCCCAATAGAGAGAGCACACGTGAGTAAATAGACTTGCCCACACAATGTAAGACCACATTTTTTTCTTTTAAACACCGGGGTCTTATGCCCAGAATCGCCGCTTTGTGGTGACACCATCACGCCCGGGAAGGTCGTCACTACAAAACGCCGATCCTGCCGGCCAAATCAATCGCAGAACAGTAGCATAAGTAAATATAAAATAGTCCACCATAATCACATGTATATATATAAATCTCCACGAAGGGAGAGTCCACAATAATAATAATCAGAGTACAAAAGGAGGGATTAAGCCCAGTACATGTAATCCTCACTACAAGTCACTCGCAGAAGCAAAACCAAAACTAAGCATCACCGTAATGGTAACTGTACCGAGAGAACCCAAGCTAGACTGTCCCATCTCCACCGACTCCGTACTCTACTGGTGCTGCATCTCTGGGTGCTTCTTCCTTTTCAGCCTGTAGTCGCCGCCTCGCAATCCACGTTTGCGTCTACGTCTTCGGCCTCCTAGCTGCTGAGCTGGTGGGATCCCACCCATCAAGGGGCATTTGACCCGTGTATGTCCCGGCTGGTGACAATGATAGCAAGGTCGCGGGGTCAATTCTGTCAGAAACTGCAAAACTCGTGACCCTTCCATATGGTACACCTAAAATGTTGTGGTTCGAGAACCGTTATTCTAAAAGACAAAGCCCTATCATCCCCTACCCCTTCCCCCATGGCTCCTAGGTACCGAATGGAGAGGAAGAAAGGGAAGGACATGAAGGTGGAGAATAGGTCAAAAGCAGGAGACAGCGGACCTATGCTAGCAATTCCATAGTAAATATGACAAAAGCAGAAAGTATGAAATATAACCTTAACTTATGCGGAAGCGCATAAGCCAAGGGATCTTTTGCAAGGCTCCCATCGTATAAAGTGTCCCATACCACTTATACGTTGGGGTGTCGGTTATCAAACAGCAAGGAGTAGCAAGTAAGTAAAAGCACAAGAAATATAACCATAGATTTATAGGGATTACCCCTATAGACCAAGGGGTCGTTTTGCAGGGTCTATCGTATAAAACGTCCCATACCATCTTATACAATAGGTGGCGATGTTTATGCTATGACATGCAAATATGCTATGGAATGCACAAGCAAGTGCAACACACCCACACGACTCCATGCGCGCAGACCTTTAGTTCCCCCTGTTCGGGCAGCTAGCTTCACTCCCAAGAACCTCCGTAGTGGCAAATGGAAACAGTGGGTCGGGCCCCCCACTCCTAGGCGGGTAACCACACTACCAGGCCTAGCCCTTCCATACGCCCCTAGAAGAACACAACCAAGAGTATCCGCGTATTAGTGCTGGCTATATCCACCAGGCTTTCTTTGGCTAAGTGTCCCACACCACCGAGTCAACGTACCGATGTCGGTGTGATCGATCGTATAGTACCGATGACCCACCACTTTTATGCACATGCAATCATGACAGTTATATTTGTATAAGTTCTCATGTTACCGAGCTTCCAGCTCTCTAGGCTACCAAGCATATACCAAGTCCCCGAGCATCCCGCTCCCTGGACTTCCAAATTTATACCAAGTCCCCGAGCATCCAGCTCCCCAGACTTCCAAATCACAAACCAGACCATTGACATTACTAGTAGGCCCTTAGAAAACGGACCTACTCTACTCATTCCATGCCAATTCTTCTTCCTAAGTGTACAAGTGTAGGTGTGAGGTGCAACTATTATTAGGGTTACTCTTGATCATTTTATTCCTTAGATTTAAGGTTAACCTTGGACTTCCCGAGATTTACCCGGTGAAGGGCTCGCAGCGGTACTAGGAGCTTTGATGGGGTGAATCCCAAAGCTCCCTTTCTAAGGTACTTATTGTAATTGATTGGTTCCCTTAACCCATTCCCTTCTCATATTACAGGAGGCTAATCCTAGGGTGACTTTGACTCTTCCTCTTCTCGGGGAGGACGATCTTCCGTCGAACCCGAACACCACTTAACACTAGTCAATCTCACACCCTACCCGTCCTGACTTCCAATAATGAACTTAATTTAACTCACCCTATCCAAACCAGTAAATTACCAAAATTCAATTTCCCAAGTTCATTACCCACTCTAGTTCAGCTTCTGCAGTTTTACTAAACGCAGACCATCCTAAGCTTTACGATGTATGCAAGGGGTGGTGCTCCAAATTGTCTTCTGAATCTCCTATAATATTTACTGGAGGTGTACCAAGACATAATTAGTTTAAATCCAGAAAATAATAATTTTCATATTTCATCTGGCATTTAATTTATTTATTCTCAGCCTCCCAATGCCCTAGTATGAACATGAAGTTCACTAATGAGCCAACAATAAATCACCATAAAATCAGTAAAAATCCAATGAGGCATTTAAGCAGTAATTCCAAATTGTTAGAAACTTCAGAGGTGTTTAGGCCTACATTTCCTAATTTACCATTTTAGGCCACTTTTACAAAATTGTGAAGCAAGTACTGTAAATTTATATCCAAAAATCACAAGAAAATTAGAAGCTTTATGGTGACCTAAAACCATCAGAAACCAAGTCCCATAATTTTTCTCTAATATTTGGGCTTTGAATTTATTTTAATGTAAAACACCAATTTTCTTAGATTAGAGAAGGAGGTACTATTTTTAATCATCTAAAAATCTAGAGAAATTTACAGGATGACTATCATGGTCTGAAACACCCACTGAACAAATTTCATAATTTTTCAAATAGTAATTGGGAATTATTTGTATTTTTGACTACATATCACAATTAGTACGTTAAAGAATAAAGTACCCAAAATAATCAGATAAAACTCTCATGAAAAATATATAAAGTATAAAATGCTATAAGATGCCCTAATCTAAGATTTCATAACATTCCAATGCATAAAAATTCCAAAATCATCAAGATAAATATCTAGGGCACAATTAGAGTTGTAAATGAAGTACTGTATAAATTAACCCCAAAGCCTCAACAAAATTATATTATGGCCATTTGGACCATAAAATCACTTTGCCCAAACTTTACTTGATTTGAAGTTCAGTTGATAGCTTAATAATTCAAATTAAAGTTGTTGACCTAAACTAGGGATAGGGTTTTAGGTGGGCTAAAGGTCTCCGAATACCCTAAAATTTTGACCAGAGTACTCTAGTACCCTTATGGTCCTCTTCACCAAATTTCAAGTCAATCCAAGGTCATTTAACCCCATGACCTTCACAACCCTAAAAATCCCAATTAAGGGACCTACCCTAGGGTTCTAGGGCTACCCTATCCCAAACCACCCCAAATTTCATTGTACGGTGTGTCATGCCCCAAACAGCCAGTGGACAAAATATCAGCCTCTGTTGAGGTTGTTTGACCACTCAAATCCCAAAAGGAATGAATTGACCTAATTAACCCTATAAGGGCCAAACTAGGGTCGAGTTAAAACTTAATCAAAACACTTTCAAATGAGGTGAAATTTTTACCAGAGATCTACCATATCCCCTAAGATCTCCCACACAAATTTGGGGGGATTTTGAGGTGTTTAGGAAACCTAACTAAATTATACATGAATTATTAAATTTTTACAAAAACTATAGAAAAATATTCTCCAAAAATTTTGATTTTTGGAAAAGACCTAGGTAAGGCTAATAATAGCCCATACCCCAAATTTCAAGTCATTTGATGTCTGGATTGATGGGGCATCCAAATAAATCTCAGGACAACCCTATGGATAAACCTCACCAAAATGTGTGATGTGGTCTAACCAGGACTCCAAATCGAGTGAAATAAATTTTTAATTAAACTAGACCTCAAGGGCTATATTTTCTATGTTGACCACTTTTTATGTTTAAGCCCCTACGGCTACAATTTTCAGTTTAAACTTAGTGTACAGTAAAGGGAATTAATTTCTAATTATATAATATATAATATGTTAAAATAAAACTGTTCATCTTCTTCTTTACCGATCCCAAACAGAACAAAAAAAACAACTATTCCTGTAGTTTTCAAAAGCTATTTCCCAGCCACCCAGCCGTCTCCCTGGCCGGCCACCACCACCACCACCTCTGTTGAGGTGAGGGCTACCGTCGGGCGGCGGCACGGTCGCCGAAGAGGCGGTTTCCGGCGAAACTGCCACAATGCAATTTTAAAATCATGGAAACGCTCACCCGATCCAGCTCTTTTGAGCCCGATATCTCTCCTAATGATTTCTAAGATCTATCCATAGAAGAAGAGGGAGAGGAGGACCTTATTCGCGGTTTGGAGTCGAGCCGATCATCGGGATGCCCTTGGCGCGATGGTGGCGTCGCCAGAATTCTTCTAGAGCATAGTAGGATGCTCAAAACTTTAGGTAAGGGTTGGAAAACTTCATCCTTGAGCCTAAGGGGCCTTTTTAAAGGGAAGAAATGGGGAGTGGGCGGTTATAGGCTGTCCAGCCATTATTGCCTCTTCAAGAGAAAGCTCGGCCATGGTAGAGGGGAGCTAAAATGTCTTTGTAATAGCTGGAGGAGGAGGAAACGGCTGCCACGTGGCACAGCCAGTCAAACTTCAAAAAATAAGACTTAACTAAGTCTTAATAAGAGAAAATGGCCCACTAAAACATTCTGGCCTGCTTCCCGAAATTGCCCGGTTCAACTGAACCAGCACCCAGCCAAAAAGATCGGCCAGAAAAAAAAACTAAGCAAAATAGCGTTGATTGAGCTCTGCTCACTCAACGCCATCCATGCTATGGCGTTGACTGAGATCAGCTCACTCAACGTCATCCCAGTTATGACATTGAGCCAAATTGGCCTCCCAGACTATGGGGTTGAGTGAGCTCAGCTCACTCAACGCCATCCGGATTATGGCGTTGAGTGAGCTCTACTCACTCAACGCCATCCAGAATAAGCCCCTTTTAAACGATGGAATTGAGTGAGTTAAGCTCACTCAACGCTGTCCAGATTATGGCATTGAGTGAGCTGAGCTCACTCAACGCCATCCATATTATGGCTTTGAGTGAGCTTAGCTCACTCAACGCCGTCCAGGTTATGGATTTGAGTGAGCTTAGCTCACTCAACGCCATCCAGGTTATGGCTTTGAGTGAGCTTAGCTCACTCAACGCCGTCCAAGTTATGGCATTGAGTGAGCTTAGCTCACTCAACGCCGTCCAGATTATGGCTTTGAGTGAGCTTAGCTCACTCAACGTCATCCAGGTTATGGCTTTGAGTGAGCTTAGCTCACTCAATGCCATCCAGACCACGGCATTGAGTGAGCTTAGCTCACTCAACGCCATCCAGACCACGGCGTTGAGTGAGCTTAGCTCACTCAACGCCATTCCAAGGTCAAGTGCGTGACGGATCAGTCACAGGCTTGTCTGACCTATGTTGAAATTTCTGAGCTCGACGATTGTCTTCCTGAGGTCGATAATCGTCGAAGGGGGTCACACCCAAGGTCACGGGCGTGACGGGTCGGTCACGGGCGTGACGGGTCAGTCACGGGCGTGACCACCCCTTGACTCAAAATCTCTTTCGACAAACTTCGATTCTTAGGCTTCCTAGGGTTCTGTTAAGACAAAACCACTCCCAAGGGTCTAGTCGGAAATGAGATGTTACAAATTCCAATAAACAAAACAAAGATTTCGTCCCCGAAATCAAGAATCTTATTGGGCTCCTATCGGGAGAATAAAAAAAAGGCTTGTAAAATCCCATGAGAGTCGAAAGATTTACATCTCTACGTTACGTTTGCTATGTGTGGTTTGAAGGTGTTTGTCAAATCTAAGACCAATTCATCCAGTTGACTAGGTATATACCCTAATAAACAAAAGATTAGCCCCTATTCTTGAAATTTCAGTCCTACTAGTTTAAAATAGGAAAGTAAATTGAACGCCTCGAGAGGTTATGAGGTATACCTGGCTGAACAGCTCTGGATACCTTTGTCGTATCAGGTCCTGCAGTTCCCAGGTTTGCTTTTCCTGACCGTGGTTCCTCCACGGAACTTTTGACTAATAGAATTTTCTTGCGACGCAAGGTCCGTACTCCTCTGCCATCGATCTGAATCGGCTCCAAGTGAACTGACCGGTCGGAAGCTACCGGTCCATCTATGGTCAAAATCTGTTGCTCCGGCGCAGTAGAGCCCTCGTAAGTGAAGAAACGTGGAATACGTCATGCAAAGTTTCCAGCTCTGGTGGCAACTCCAACCTATAAGCTAGGGCCCCGATCTGCTCCAGGATCCTGTAAGGGCTCATATACCTAGGGCTGTGCTTCTTCCTCCGACCACACACCCGTGAAACTCCATGCATAGGCCGGATCTTCAAAAACACTCGGTCCCCCCACCTGAAACTCCACCTGACAATGTCGGGCGTCATAATACTTAGCCTGTCTGCTCTGCGCTTCTAACATCTTGTCTCTTATCAGTCTCACCTATGCCTCGGTGTCTTCGACAAAATCCGATCCCAACACCTTCGGATCCTTGTCCTGAATCAAAGGAAGCGAGTTCCTGCATCTCCTTCCATATAAGTCTTCGTAAGGCGTCATCCTGATGTTGGACTGGTAGTTGTTGTTATAGGAGAACTTAACCAGGGGTTAGAGCTTCTCCCATGGTTCCCTGTGGTCCAAAATGCATAGCCTCAGAAGATCTTCCAGCGTCCGATTGGTGCGTTCTGTCTGCCCATCCGTCTGGGAATGGAATGTGGTGCTGAAGGTCAATTGCATGCGTAAGTAAGCCTGTATGGATCTCCACTCCCTGGAAGTGAACCGACCATCCTGATCCGACACGATCGTCTTGGTACCCCGTGGTATCGAACAAACTGCTCCACAATCTCCACACTAGTACCCTCACAGAGTCATCCTTCTTGATCGGAATGAATCTAGCCACCTTCGTCAACCGATCGACGATGACCCAAATCGAGTCGTTTCCTGTCCGTGATCGGGGAAGTCCATGAATAAAATCCGTCGCGATGTCCTCAAATTTCCACTCCGGGGGTACATGTTCTGAGATACATCATCCTTCTGATAATACAACATACAATTAAATCTTTACCTTCTAAGATATCTCGAATCTTGTTACCCGTCATCTAATTTCACGTGATAATAGTTAATTCTCGTAATTACTCCGTCTTATTACCATGTCATTGTCTTGGTAACGCTACGGGTCATCATTCCAAATATGTTTTTTACAAAAATATCATGTTCGCCCGAATAACGTCAAATTATATCGACTTCAATCTCACTATGTTTGTTACGCCACTTTCCCTAAACTAGGTCAAAGGGAACCCAAGCCTATACTAATTTGCCCAATAAACAAATGTTTAGGCCCCAATAAACAAAAGATAAGCACCTACCTATCTTTGGCTAAGTATCTTTTATATTACCCTATTACATCTGTCCTAGCTGGGTGCACAATCCCTAGGGCATCAATCTTCGACTTGGGGTTCCACCATGAAACTCGTTATATACTCCATACTTTAAACCCTCTGAGTCACATTTACGAAAACCTTATCCGGGTAAAAATGTTCCCAATTCCAAATGGGTATCTTACAAACTTGAATTCCTATCCGTCCCTAAGTGTTTGTCTCAGTGGTTGCCTCTAGGTAATTTTATTACCGGTATTGAGGGTTAAGACTACTTGTCTTTTACCATTCTGCTAATGTATTATTGGTCTCAATTCTCCTTAAAGTAGTCTACCTCTTTGAATAATCCTTGATTGGGATAGTAGGGACACCTGAGTTTACGTCTTAAGTAGTCATTCTCGTGCTAAACTCCTCCTTTATTCTCTTTAGGTATGTCCTTACCATAACCAAATTCATACACAAGGTCTATTTTGAACTAGGGCATTACTATTAAATTGTCATGGTTAGTCACGAGTCCTAGTCTATTGAGTCTAACTCATTGGTTAGAGGGTTATAAGATGAGATCTTCGCAGCCGAAGGTGTTCCCTGCTGGGGGCAGGGTTTGCCGCAGGCTACAAAGAGGAATTCCAATTAATGATGAAGTGGACTTTCACATGTGATTTCCCTTATGGGCACACCACTGCTTCCGCTGCTTAGTTTGTCACCAAACTAAACTCAAGCGGGGGTGACCCAGGGTTAGTGGACTGCTACTTTTACGATCGAGGTTCCCTCTGATACCACTTGTAAGAACCCCAATTTTTTTTCTTTTAAACACCGGGGTCTTATGCCCAGAACCGCCGCTTTGTGGTGACACCATCACACCCTGGAAGGTCGTCACTACAAAACGCCAATCCTGCCGGCCAAATCGATCGCAGAACAGTAGCATAAGTAAATATAAAATAGTCCACCATAATCACATGTATATATATAAATCTCCATGAATAGAGAGTCCAAACTAATAATAATCAGAGTACAAAAGGAGGGCTTAAGCCCAGTACATGTAATCCTCAGTACAAGTCACTCCGCGGAAGCAAAACCCAAAAAAAATGTCACTGTAACTGTCACTGTACTGAGAGCATCGAAGCTCGACTGGCCATCTCCACCGACTCAGTACTCTGCTGGTGCTGCATCTCTGGGTGCTTCTTCCTTTTCGGCCTGCAGTCGCCGCCTCGCAATCCATGTCTGCGTCTACGTCTTCGGCCTCCTGGCTGCTGAGCTGGTGGGATCCCACCCATCAAGGGGCATTTCACCCGTGTATGTCCCGGCTGGTGACAATGATAGCACGGTCGCTGGGTCTATTCTGTCAGAAACTGCAAAACCCGTGACCCTTCCATATGGTACACCTAAAATGTTGTGGTTCGAAAACCGTTACTCTAAAAGACTAAGCCCTATTCATCCCCTACCCCTTCCCCCATGGCTCCCTAGGTACCGAGCGGAGAGGAAGAAAGGGAAGGACATGAAGGTGGAGAATAAGTCAAAAGCAGGTGACAGCGGACCTATGCTAGCAATTCCATAGTAAATATGTCAAAAGTAAAAATTAGGAAATATAACCTTAACTTATGCGGAAGCGCATAAGCCAAGGGATCTTTTGCAGGGCTCCCATCGTATAAAGTGTCCCATACTACTTATACGTTGGGGTGTCGGTTATCAAATAGCAAGAGATAGTAGCAAGTAAGTAAAAGCACAAGAAATATAACCATTGATTTATAGGGATTACCCCTATAGACCAAGGGGTCGTTTTGCAGGGCCTATCGTATAAAACCGTCCCATACCATCTTATACGATATGTGGCGATGTTTATGCTATGACATGCAAATATGCTATGGAATGCACAAGCAAGTGCAAACACACCCACACGGACTCCATGCGCACAAGACCTTTAGTTCCCCCTGTTTCGGGCAGCTAGCTTCACTCCCAGGAACCTCCGTAGTGGCAAACAGAGACAGTGGGTCAGGCCCCCACACTCTTAGGCGGGTAACCACACTACCAGGCCTAGCCCTTTCATACACCCCCTAGAAGAAAACACAACCTAGAGTATCCGCATATTAGTGCTGGCTATATCCACTAGGCTTTCTTTGGCTAAGTGTCCCACACCGCCGAGTCAACGTACCGACGTCGGTTTGATCGATCGTCCAGTACTGATGACCCACCACTTTTATGCACATGCAATCATGACAGTTATATTTGTACAAGTTCTCATGTTACCGAGCTTCCAGCTCTCTAGGCTACCAAATATATTGATGATGCATATTTTAGCTTAATTGATTAGGGTAAAAATATATTATTTTCGTTTTTAAATCTCTTTCGTTATGTTATTTTATACTTCTTTTTATGTAAATATTTATAAATAATATTTATTTTTCTGTTTTTTGCAGGTTTCAACAAAAATTTCAGAAAAAATCCCATGACACGCCCCCCCTGTTACGCCCTCCCCGGCGTGACCCCGGGCGTGACCCCGGGCGTGTCACCTGCTCCCGATGCTGAAAGCCGCCAGATGATGAGTTCCCGCTAAAAAATCCCCTATCACACGCCCACCTGACACGCCCTGCCCGGGGCATGTCCGAGGGCGTGAAACGGGGCGTGTTGCCCTCTGCCCGAAGTCTGCCGCCCTCCTTGAATGCATTCTACACCGCTGCACGCAACAGTACTGTCATGCCCCATGTCACGGGAGTGACCTGGGGCGTGACTGCCCCGATTCCGACGTTTGATGGACCTACGACCACTGATTTTGACCTGACACGTCTGTCACGCCCTCCTGTCACGGGCGTGACCTAGGGCGTGACCACCATCGTTCTGAAATAATCATCATTCCCGCCAGAATTCAGCTCCCGAGGTCAACTCCGTACCTGTTACGCCCCCTCACACGCCCTCCCCGGGCGTGTCGCCGGGCGTGACCAACCCGTGGGAAAAGTCTATAATTACTAGACCCCCCCTTCCATTTCAGCAACTTTTGGGGAGAGGGGAGGTGCTGCTAGTTCATTTCTTAGGGTTTTGTATTTTTATTTTCATGCTTTTACTCTCTCTCTCCCTCCATTTCTAGCTTTTAATTTCATGCAATACACTTTCATTTCCTATAATCCTTTCTTATTAGTATCGTAGCAGTAGTTAGTTTATTCTATGCACTTGTAATCTCCGTTCCTAGTTGTAATCGTTTTATTTCCAATAAAATTGTAGTTGTCATTTCCTTTTTCTAATTCGCTCTCTTTAGTTTCCATGCACCTTTATTATCTACCCCTCTCTTTCCCTTTACCTATGATTAACTAATCCTCCTTGTACTCGATCTTGATGATCCGAGGTTCGAGCGATTAAGTTTATGATGCTTTAATTTACCCTTTTCTTTTTAGGTTTTTAGGCCTTGAATTACTCTTGATTTTTCATTGGTTGGAGGTATATTATCGATATATACTCTCTACCTTTGCTTTCATTCTGGGCTAGCCGAGAGGCCGATAGAATGATGTGAGCATTCAAGATTAAAGGGAGTTGTACGTACCCCTCGAGATAGGCAGACATCCAAATCTCCCGGATTGGAGTAAAATCCAATAGTGGGGTTCACCGCATAAAGCGAGTTTTAGGCCTCCGATTTAGACGAGAGTCGGACGGACCTTCCTAAACTCAGTTGGGCACGACTTCGAGAGAAGCGTGTTCAAGCTTTAGGAACCTCCACGGTCAAGGACCTTTACCCTATTAAGTTTAGATTTTTATCGCATTTTCTTAATCGTCTTTAGCCGAGGTGATTCTTGATCGAGTGCATTTCCATTTCATAGTTTCAACCTTCTGTCATAATCATTTTACTTAATAGCACTTTACTTAATTGCAATAGCTCTCTTTCTAGCATTAGTTTTATTTCCATAATCTCAATTAGATTCTCTAAGCCCTAATTTTTCCGTCAATAAGATAATAGCGTTCGTGTGAGTAAGCATAGCCAACAGTTCCCAGATTTCAATACGACACTTGTGTTCCCTAGCAAATAATTCGATAGGTATACTTGCGCTCATTGGGTTGCTTGTTCGGTTGCGTTTTTTTTTCTTCGAACCCTAGCGCGCAACAAGTTTTTGGCGCCGTTGGCGGCGAGGACTGTTTTGATATTTTGAAAAAAGGAAGCTAGCTATTAATTTTTATCGTTTTTGTTTAATTTTTTTTCTCTCGTCTCTCTCACCCCACTCTCGCAATTGATTAATTTTATTTTGTAATGTGTAATCTTTGTTTTAATTGTGGAGAGTTTGGTCACTCTCGTGAGGAGTGTTGGGGTAAGGTATCCTTCATCCTCCCATGATTTTATCCCTTCCGGGATCGAATCAATTTCGGCCAAATTGATCCGTCCGCGAATTTTTTTTCATGGGGTTACAATGGTTTTCAAACGCCTTCCTAGCCTTCTCCTCCGAATTTTTCTCTATTTTAATTTTTTTTTCCGGAAATTTCTTGAATGGACATTTTGATCCTAGCCCTACTTTGAACTACTCAGGGTGGCAATACCCTGATCCATTCTTGGGGCCAAGGTGATCATCAATCCATTCTATCTCAAGATTTTTCCACTTTTTCTCTCGCAAGTGTTGCGCGCCTCCCATTTTTGATTTCTCTAGCAAAAATGAAGTCATTTTTGATGGTATTGCATTTGATGCACGAATCAATGCTCACTTCAAAGTGATTTTTTGACGCTTTGGGTGCTGAGGCCGCATCTTTTTCTTCCCCTCCTCCTCCTTATTTATCTTTCGAATGATGAATCTTCGGATATTCCACGCAGTGCCTTCAATCACTTGCGGAAGACGATTATTTCAGAAATTCCATTGTGCTTGCTTTCAACTCTCTAGGAGGAAATTTCCCCCGATATTCCGATTTTTTTTTCAAGTTTCCGAGGAAGACGAACTTTCTTGTGTTCGATCTTCTGAAGTGAGAGATTGATTTTTCGGATATCCTGGTTTGCTCCCAATCTACCGAAATGATTGATATTCAGGTGGAGCAACCGGATTTTTCTATCCAACCATTTTCTTGTGATCAACCGCCGTCTCCTTCTTCTTTTTCTTCTCTTCCCCCTTGCAAAAATTATGTTTTTCTTTTCTTGTTTTATTTTTCCTTCTAGTTTAGTTTCTACTTCCTCTTCACCCCCTTCTAATAGTATAGTTTCTTTTTCTAGTTTTTTTTCTTTTTCTAAATCTTCTTGTTTTTTGTTTTATTTAAAAAATAAAAAAATACAAAAAAATATTTTTATTTACTTAAACAATTTTTTGGCACTCGCGCCGAAACGCATATTGCGCGAGTTGCCATTACATTTCTCTTTATATTTTCCATTTAGCTAACAAAAAAATGTCGAGCTCAACGATGTTTTAAACAAAGAGCGCTCTTGGGAGTCACCCCTTGCTTATCTTTTTCTTTTTTGTTTTTCCGTTTTTTTTTATTTTTTGTTTTGTGCAGGAATAAGCTCCCGCGTGTTTGTGCAGCTTATCGTCTCGCAACTTGGACTGAAGCCGATCTTTAGCTCAAGTTTGGGGGACGCAATTTCCAACGTCTGGGCATCAAACGCTAGGGAAGCATTTTCTCCTCTCTTTGCATTTCTTTTTTTTCTCTTTTCTCTCTCTTCTCACTCTCTTTATACTTAACTTTAAACATTGGGGATAATGTTTAACTTTAAGTATGGGAGAGTGTTCCCTTAATATTTTACTTAAGAAAAATAAAAAAAAATTATAAAAATTTTAGAAAAGTCAAAAAAAAAAAAATGTATATATAATATTTTTGAAAAATCCAAAAATATATATATAAAATTTTTTTTAAAAAATCCAAAATTAAATTGAATTAATTTTTGCCAAATCAATTAATACCCCGCTACTTTGCTTTTATTATTTTTTTTCAAGCTCATGTCTACCTGCTTAGTTAGAATAAATTTGATTAATTTTCTCTTTAAATATGTTTAGCGAGTAGTATGTTGACTCATGCAGTGTTCCTATTTAGGGTAGTATGCTATTTTTGAAAAAATATTTGAATTTTTCTTTACTTTTCCATAGCCTTTCTTTTATTTCTTTTACTTTTATAAAACCCATCATCCCTTATTTTCATTATTAAAATTTTTTTAAACGTTAATTAGTATTTAGTCTAGTAGACACAAACCGGTCTAGACGCTTATTATCATTATTTTCATGAAAGCAAATTCTTTATTTTTTATTTTTTTGTGCTTATCCTCTTTCGAAATTTCAAAGCTTTACATTGAGTAGATTTAGGAAGCATGAAAATGATTTAGGCATTTCTTTTGTAACGTTTGAGCCTTTGCATCTCGCCTAACAATAACCATTGCAAGCCATTTTTGTGCCTTTTCCTTTCCTTTTTGTAGCCCCACTTTTTATTTCACCCCGGCCAAATAGCCTACCTACATGCACACTTTAAAATTATTTTTGAGCTTTAATTGCTAATGTGCATCTTTTTGAAAAAATTAGTGGAAAATCTTTGTGTTATCTTTTGCTACAAAAGTGAAAAGTTTTAAGTAAAAAAAATGAAAAAAAAATGATGAAAATTATTTAAAAAAAAGTAAAAGAAAAGAAAAGAAAAGTATTTATTTTGGCTAGTTTTATTTTGGCAAAGCTCATTTTCTTTTTGTTTTAAGTGTGCAAATATCCCTCGTGTTTATCTTTTTGAATATCGCACCCTTAAAAACCTAAGCCTAACTATACGCCTAATTAAAGCCCTAATGATTCATGCTTTCTACGTTTACTTTTTAGTATAGTAGCGAGAAACTAGATTGAGTAAGTATTTTTGATAGAAATATTGAATTTTGTCTTGATTGACTATGTTTTTAATTTGTCACTTAGACTTTAGTAGTGACTCAATGCGCTTTTTACTCGTTACTTTATTAAGTTTTAATTCTGTAAAAATTTAAGATGATTTGTTTTTATATTTAGTAAAATTTATAAAATTCTGTGCTAAGTTAAAGTAGGACTTTTCTGTTCTTTTTCAAAAATTTCTCTACCTCCAAATTCCCGTCTTACTCATTTATAACATTTTTAAAATTTTCAATTAATCCCCTTTATTTTCTCTAACTCGTAAGTCTTTGCTTTAGGACAAGCAAAATAATAAGTATGGGGGAATTTGATGATGCATATTTTAGCTTAATTTATTAGGGTAAAAATATGTTATTTTCGTTTTAAATCTCTTTCTTTATGTTATTTTATGCTTCTTTTTATGTAAATATTATAAATAATATTTATTTTCTATTTTTGCAGGTTTCAACAAATTTTCAGAAAAAATCCCCTGACACGCTCTCCTGACACGCCCTCCCCGGGCGTGACCCAGGGCGTGTCACCTGCTCCCGATGCTGAAAGCCGCCAAATGAAGTTCCCGCTAAAAAATCCCATGTCACGCCCAACTTACACGCCCTGCCCGGGCGTGTCCCAGGGCGTGAAACGGGGCATGTCGCCCTCTGCCCGAAGTCTACCGCCTCCTTGAATGCATTCTACACCGCTGCACGCAACAGTACTGTCACGTCTTATGTCACGGGCATGACCTGGGGCGTGACTGCCCCGATTCCGAAATCTGATGGACCTGCGACCACTAATTTTGACCTGACACGCCTGTCACGCCCCCCTATCACGGGCGTGACCTACGGCGTGACCACCATCGTACCGAAATAATCATCATTCCCAAAGAATTCAGCTCCCGAGGTCCACTCCGTACCTGTCACGCCCCCTGGCATGCCCTCCCCGGGCGTGTCGCCGGGCGTGACCAACCCGTGGGAAAAGTCTATAAATACCAGACCCCCCCTTCCATTTCAGCAACTTTTGGGGAGAGGGGAGGTGCTGCTAGTTCATTTCTTAGGGTTTTTGTATTTTTATTTTCATGTTTTACTCTCTCTCTCTCTCCATTTCTAGCTTTTAATTTCATGCAATGCACTTCATTCCTGTAATCCTTTCTTATTAGTATCGTAGCAGTAGTTAGTTTATTTTCATGCACTTGTAATCTTCGTTCCTAGTTGTAATCGTTTTATTTCCAATAAAATTGTAGTTGTCATTTCCTTTTTCTAATTCGCTCTCTTTAGTTTTCGTGCACCTTTATTATCTACCCCTCTCTTTCCCTTTTACTTTGATTAACTAATCCTCCTTGTACTCGATCTGATGATCCGAGGTTCGAGCGATTAAGTTATGACGCTTTAATTTACCCTTTTCTTTTTAGGTTTTAGGCCTTGAATTACTCTTGATTTTTCATTGGTTAGAGGTATATTATCGATATATACTCTCCACCTTTGCTTTCATTCTGGGCTAGCCGAGAGGCCGATAGAAATGAAGTGAGCATTCAAGAGTAAAGGGAGTTGTACGCACGCTCGAGAGAGGTAGACGTCCAAATCTCCCGGATTGGAGTAAAATCCAATAGTGGGGTTCCCTGCGTAAAGCGAGTTTTTAGGCCTCCGATTTAGACGAGAGTCGGTCGGACCTTCCTAAACTCAGTTGGGCATGACTTCGAGAGAAGCGTGTTCAAGCTTTAGGAACCTCCACGGTCAAGGACCTTTACTCTATTAAGTTTAGATTTTTAACGCATTTTCTTAATCGTCTTTAGCCGAGGTGATTCTTGATCGAGT
This sequence comes from Platanthera zijinensis, assembly GCA_039513925.1. Lineage (NCBI taxonomy): Eukaryota > Viridiplantae > Streptophyta > Magnoliopsida > Asparagales > Orchidaceae > Platanthera > Platanthera zijinensis. The sequence goes on from CM077082.1 coordinate 132,919,177, forward strand.
GCATTTCCATTTCATAGTTTCAACTTCTATCGTAATCATTTTACTTAATAGCACTTTACTTAATTGCAATAGCTCTCTTTCTAGCATTACTTTTATTTCCTTAATCTCAATTAGATTCTCTAAGCCCTAATTTTTCAGTCGATAAGATAATAGCGTTCGTGTGAGTAAGCATAGCCAACAGTTCCCGGATTTCAATACGACACTTGTGTCCCCTAGCTACAATTCGATAGGTACACTTGCCTCATTGGGTTGCTAGTTCGGTTGCGTTTATTTTATTCGAAACCTAGCGCGCAACATATATACCAAGTCCTCGAGCATCACGCTCCCTGGACTTCCAAATTTATACCAAGTCCCCGAGCATCCAGCTCCCGGACTTCCACATCACAAACCAGACAATAAACATTACTTGTAGGCCCTTAGACCACGGACCTACTCAACTTATTCCATACCAATTCTACTTCCTAAGTGTACAAGTGTAGGTGTGAGGTGCAACTATTATTAGGGTTACTCTTGATCATTTTATTCCTAAGATTTAAGGTTTACCTTGGACTTCCGAGGTTTACCCGGTGAAGGGCTCGCAGCGGTACTAGGAGCTATGATAGGGTGATCCCAAAGCTCCCTTTCAAAGGTACTTATTGTAATTGATTATTGGTTCCCTTAACCAATTCCCATATCATATTACAGTGGGCTAATCCTAGGGTGACTTTGACACTTCCTCTCTCTAGCGGGAGGACGATCTTCCGTCGAACCCGAACACCATCTTAACACTAGTCAATCGTCTACATACCCTACCTGTCCTGACTTCCAATAATGAACTTGATTATAACTCACCCTATCCAAACCTGCCAAACTACCAAAATTCCATTTCCCAAGTTCATTACCCACTCTAGTTCAGCTTCTGCAGTTTTACTAAACGCAGACCATCTTAAAACTTTACGAGGTATGCAAGGGGTGGTGCTCCCAAATTGTCCTTCCGAATCTCCTATAATATTTACTGGAGGTCTACCACGACATTATTAGTCTAAATCCAGAAAATAATAATTTTTCCTATTTCATCTGGCATTTAATTTATTTATTTTCATCCTCCCAATGCCCTAGTTATGAACATGAAGTGCACTAATGAGCCAACAATAAATCACCATAAAATCAGTAAAAATCCAATGAGGCATGTAAGTAGTAATTCCAAATTTTTAGAAACTTCAGAGGTGTTTAGGGCTACATTTCCTAATTTACCATTTTAGGCCACTTTTTACAAACTTGTGAAACAAGTACTGTAAATTTATATCTAAAAATCACAAGAAAATTATTAGAAGCTTTAAGGTGACCTAAAACCATCAGAAACCAATTCCCATAATTTTTCTATAATATTTGGGCTCTGAATTTATTTTAATGTAAAACACTAATTTTCCTAGATTAGAGAAGGAGGTTACTATTTTTAATCATCTAAAAATCCATAGAAATTTACAGGATGGGCTTATCATGGTCTGAAAACACCCACTGAATAAATTTCATAATTTTTCAAATTGTAATTGGGCATTATTTGTATTTTTTGACTACATATAATAATTAGTATCGTTAAAGAATAAAGTACCCAAAATAATCAGATAAAAACTCTCAAGAAAAATATATAAGGTATAAAAATGCTATAAGATGCCCTATTTCAAGATCATCATAACATTCCAGTGCATAGTAATTCCAAAATAAACAAAATAAATATCTAGGGCACAATTAGAGTTGTAAATGAAGTACTGTATAAATTAACCCCAAAGCCTCAACTCAAAATTATATTATGTCCATTTGGACCATAAAATAACTTTGCCCAAACTTTACTTTATTTGAAGTTCAGTTGATATCTTGATAATTCAAATTAAGGTTGGTGACCTAAATTAGGGTTAGGGGTTTTAGGTAGGCTAAAGGTCCCTGGAATACCCTAAAATTTTGACCAGAGTACTCTAGTACCCTTTTGGTCCTCTTTCACAAATTTCAAGTCAATCCAAGGTCATTTGACCCCATGACCTTCACAACCCTAAAAATCCTCAATTAAGGAACCTACCCTGAGGGTTCTAGGGCTACCGATTCCCAAACCACCCCAAATTGCATTGTAAGGTGTGTCATGCCCCAAACAGCCAGTGGACAAAATATCAGCCTCTATTGAGGTTGTTTGACCACTCAAATCCCAAAAGCAAATGAATTGACCTAATTAACCCTATAAGGGCCAACCTAGGGTCGAGTTCAAACTTAATCAAAACACTTCTAAATGAGGTGGAATTTTTACCAGAGTTTCTAACATCCCAAATCCTAAGATCTCCCACCCAAATTTGGGGGGGATGTTTGAGGTGTTTAGGATCACCTAACCCCTAAATTTATACATGAAATTATTAAATTTTTACAAAACCTATAGAAAAATGATTCTCCAAAAATTCTGATTTTTGACAGGGTAAAGACTAGGTATGGCTATAATAGCCCATACCCCATATTTCAAGTCATTTGGATGTCTGGATTGATGTGGGAATCCAAATCAATCTCAGGACAACCCTATGGATAGACCTCACCAAAATGTGTGCTGTGGTCAAACCAGGACTCCAAATCAAGTGAAATAAAATTTTAATTAAACTAGACTTCAAGGGCTACATTTTCTATGTTGACAAGTTTTTATGTTTCAGCCCCTACAGGCTACAATTTTCAGTTTAAACATAGTGTACAATAAAGGGAATTAATTTCTAATTATACAATATATAATATGTTAAAATAACACTGTTCATCTTCTTCTTTACCCGAACCCAAACAGAACAAAAAAAACAACTATTCCTGTAGCTTTTCTAAAGCTATTTCCCGGCCACCCAGCCGTCTCCCAGGCCGGCCAATCAAAGATGCCAGAAGTCTAAATGAGATTACAACTGAAGCTCTCCTGGTAAAGCTCAAATCTTATGAGCTGCTCATTAAAAATCGAGAAGAAAAACAAAAGGCTACTTCTCCAGTCATCAGAAAGGAGAAGACCATAGCCTTCAAAGCTACAGAAGAGGAGACTGAAGATAAAGCTACAGTAAATGATGAGCTCCTAAGTCTACTGGCCAAAAGATTCTACAAAATGGCCAGAAAATACTTCAGAAAGAGATCATACAAGGGACATGATAAGCCAAGGTATGATAAATCAAATAACAATAAAAAAATTATATATTTTGGTTGTAGGAAACCAGGCCATATTGTGCCTGACTGTCGAGAAAACAAAAACAAGGACAAGAAAGATAGAAGAGAAAGAAGAAAGGAGAAAGACTTCAAGAAGAACACCTCAGACAAACCCTCCTACAACAAGAACACACATACAAGGAAGGGATTTGTTGCTGAGATATGGAGTGAAATTGAAGAGGATTCTGAAGCGTCATCCAGCTCCAGTGATGATGAGGATGATGCTGATGAAAAGGAATTTTCATGATGGCTATCAGTGCCTCTCAAACAGATTCAGAAGCAGAAGAGTCAGAATCAGATTCAGAAGTTCAACTAGAAGAAGATCAGGTAATCAATTCATTTGATTTCAGTTCTGAGGACTTTAGACATGAGTTTAAAGTACTATGCCTAGATCTATTGGAGTCTGAGAAGGAAATCACTTCCCTCAGAAAACAACTGTCTGAGTATAGCACTTTAAAATCAGAGAATCTCAAACTCTCTGAAGAGTTAGAATGCTATAGGGAGGATATAGCTTCACTGATGAGTGAACTATCCAAGGCCAAGCAGTTTGAAGAATCCCTTAATTGGAGAAGCATCAAACTGATGGATATCACAAGCACAGTGAACTCTAGACTTAATAGTACACTGGGCTTGGGAGCTTCATCCAGCCAGCCTATAGTTCTGACAACTCCAATCAAATTTATCTCTTATAAAGGGAAGGAAGTTATAGAGATAGCTAGGAAGAATGCAGATTTGCCAAAGAAAGATATAGTTCAACAGAATGCATCGAACAGAGCTCGACGATCCAAGAAACGATCGTCGAACCCAGCTCGACGACACCTAAACTCTGAACTCCAGGATAGTCGATCTTCGAACAGATATCGACGATCTGACCCAAGATCATCGATCTCAGCTTGACGATCGTCGAACAAAGATAAGGACTTTGAACAATCCTTCAAAGATACATCTAGATTCAATCCTAGAAGTCCTACATCCCAAGGTTTGAATCCCTATACTGAATGGATAGTACCTCCTAGGAGATTACCATCCTGAAGGTTATAAGAGTCAACCTGGGATTTCTTTCATTTCTGATTTAAGGGATATCAACCTAGGCCCAAGGTAAACTGGGTCCAAAAACATATAAGCTATTTATGTGCAGGTGAAGACCTATCCAACATCAAACCAGCCATTGTATTTGGATAGTGGGTGCTCAAAGCACATGATAGGGAACAAGGACAACATCACAACCTTTAAAGCCAAGCTTGGACCCAAAGTAATCTTTGGTGATTCAAACATTGGAACAACCAAAGGATATGGTGCAGTCCAAATTGGAACAGTCACCTTCAAGAAAGTAGCTTGTGTTGAAGGTCTCAAGCACAACGTGATAAGTATCAGTCAACTTTGTGATGAAGGATATCAAGTGACTTTCAACAAAGCTATATACAAGGTAAAGTCAGAGGACAATACAACTGTGTTGACAGGTAACAGAAAATGTAACATTTACTTAGTAAATTTTCATTCATCTAAAGTAGATATTTGCCTGTTCAATTCCATATCTAGACCTAATATTCTATGGCATAAGAGACTAGGACATATTAACCTTAAAACCATTGCTTGGCTATCCAAGGACAACCTTGTTAGAGGACTACCTTCTGGCCCCTAGAAGAAGGAAGGACTTTGCAAGCTTGTCAAATAGACAAGCAAACTAAAAATAGTTTTAAGTCTCTTAACAAGAGTGATTCACCTAGGATTTTGTATCTGTTACACATGGATCTTTTGGACCCATTACAGTACAAAGCCTTGGAGGGAATCCTACACTTTAGTGGTTGTAGATGACTTCTAAAGATTCACATGGGTGTTCTTTCTGAGAAAGAAGTCTGAAAACTTCAAATGTTTGACAGAGTTTCAAATGTATACAGAGTGAGTTCAACACTCATATTGCCCTGATTAGAAGTGATCATGGGACAGAGTTTGATTTTTTCTTATGCAAGTGTTTCTATCAGAGTGAAGGGATCAGGCATACATTCTCAGCTCCTAGAACTCCTCAACAAAATGGGGGTAGCAGAAAGGGAAAAAATAGAACCCTAATTAAATCTGCAACTACATTGTTGTCAAATGCTCACCTTCCTCTATCCTTGGTGGCTGAGGCAGTGAACACCTCCAACTATGTACTGAATAGAAGTTTGATACATAAACTGAAGGGCAAGACTCCCTATGAATTACTCAAAGGAAGAAACCTAAAGTAGATTACTTCAAAATCTTTGGTTGCATTTGTTATATTCACAACAATGACAAGAGATATATTGCAAAATTTCAAGCAAAAGCTGATGAAGGAGTGTTTCTGGGATACTCCATGATCAGTAAAGCTTATAGGGTTTATAATAAAACTACTCTAAAAGTAGAAGAATCTGTTCATATTTCTTTTGATGAAACTAATATGTCTTTCAAGGAGAAGAATGCTTCTACCATAGAAACATTTGTAGGTACATTCTCTAGCTGAAGACTTGGACAGATTGCAAGTTACTAAAAAGGATAAAAGTAGTGAAGATGAAGAAGCTGCTCAACATCTGGAAGAAAATCTTCTTGAAGAGCCAGTTGCTGTTCCACAAGAGGAAAAACAACACAGGTTTGTTAACAAATAACACCCCCTGTTGATTTAGTAATATCAAGAGATCATCCAATCTCCCAAGTGATTGGAAACATCTCAGCTGGTGTGCAAACCAGAAATCAGGTCAACCAAACCTGATGCACACTTGCTTTCTCTCTCAAATTGAACCTTAATCCATTCAAGATGCAGAGCAAGATCCACACTGGATCATTGTTATGCAAGAGGAGTTGCATAAATTGAAAGAAACAAAGTTTGGAAACTAGTGCCTAAGCCAAGGTCATTCCATTGTTGGAACAAAATGGGTGTTCAGAAACAAATTGGATGATCAAGGAATTATTGTAAGGAACATGGCAAGGCTAGTTGCTCAAGGATATTCTCAAGAAGAGGGATAGACTATGACCAGACCTTTGCACCAGTTGCAAGGTTAGATGCCATAAGAATCTTCCTGGCTTATGCTGCTCACAAGGGATTCAAAGTCTATCAAATGGATGTGAAGTGTGCTTTTCTCAATGGGGAGATCAAGAAGAAGTCTATGTCAGACAACCCCAGTTTTGTCTCTCCAACTCATCCTGATTATGTTTTCAACTGCATAAAGCATTATATGGTCTAAAGCAAGCTCCTAGAGCATGGTATGACACCCTAGCATGCTTTCTTCTGGAAAATGATTTTATTAGGGGGAGAGTAGACCAAACTCTTTTTATTAGAACCCATAAGTCTCATACCCTACTAGTACAAATTTATGTAGATGAATTATATTTTGTTCTACTGATTCAAACTTGTGCAAAAAGTTTTCCAAGCTTATGCACTCTAAATTTGAAATGAGTAGCATGGGTGAGCTATCCTTCATCTTAGGATTGCAAGTCAAACAACATGTTGAATGCATATTTATTTCTCAAACCAAGTATGCAAAAGAACTGGTTATGAAATTTGGTATGTCTGATGCATCATGTATGAAAACACCTATGCCTACCTATGTTGTATTGGATGCTGATGAACATGGGAAACCAGTTGATCAGACAACATATAGGACAATGATTGGCTCTTTATTGTACCTTACAGCTAGTAGGCCTGATATAATGTTTGCTACATGTATATATGCTAGATTCCAAGTTAGCCCTAGAGAGTCACACTTAACTTTAGTAAAGAGGATTCTTAGGTATGTTAAAAGCTGTCCAAATCTAGGTCTCTGGTATCCAAAAGATTCAGCATTTGACTTAACTAGATTTTCAGATGCTGGTTATGCTGGATGGATGCAGAATAGATAGGAAAAGCACCAGTGGAACTTGTCAGTTTCTTGGTGATAGACTTGTCTCATGGTTTTGTAAGAAACAAAATCTGTGTCAACTTCAACTGCTGAAGCTGAATATATGGCTGTAAAGTAGTTGTTGTTCACAATCTTGTGGATTCAAAATCAACTCCTAGACTATGGTTACAACTTAGAGAAGTCTAAAATATTTTGTGACAAACACCATGCTATTTCATTGCACAAAATCCAGTCCTCCATAGTAGACAAAACACATAGAAATTAGGCACATTTTTAAGGGATAATGTTGAGAAAAATAAAAATTGAACTTCAATATATCCCAACTGATTTGCAAAGGGGAGATATTTTCACCAAGCCTTTGGATGAAAAGAAACACACACTTCTTCCTCAATCAGTTAGGCATGTTAGATGGAGGAAGCCTATAATAAATTACAAGATTTTGAAAAGCTAAAAACAGACCAAGATTAGGCTAAAAACTCATTTCTTTTTGTGTCTGTAGGATAGTTTCTGTCTCTTAACTGCGCTCGACGTTTTCCCCAGAAATCGTCGAACGTCGATCGACGGTTTCCGAAAAACGTCGAACGGAGATCGACGTTTTCCCAAAACGTCGACCGGAGTTCAGAGCTTGTTAGATAGTTGTATACTATCTCTTTCCGGCCTTCGATCGTCGAACTGAGCTCGACGTTCTCTAGATCGTCGAACAGAGATCTACGATGTTGAAGACCTTTCCGCTTCCTTAGGAGTCCTGATCGTCGAACGGAGATCGACGATCTTCCCTGTTCGCGTCGAACCCTAATATAAAATCATTTTTCGGCCGCAGTTCATCGTTTACGCTTTCATACTCTCTGCAAATTTTCTCTCTTCCCTCCAAACTCTCTACACTTGGTCGTGTTTGTTGAATCTTTGCAGGTACAGATGGTAGTGTCGGTCTCCGCTCTTTCCAAAATGAAATTTTATACAGGTTTTGACATAGATATGAACTCCTTTGATGGTAGCGATCAGCGTTTCAAAGATATTCTGAATCTTTTTTCGCGAACAACAATTAGTTCAGTTGATGACCACCAGAATAAAGATTGCAGCAGATGAAATAAAGGATGGATTTTTACTGCAACAACTAAGAATGAAAATACTATTGTCGGCACGATCAACGGGACTAAGGTACCATTGTCCCCTAATTTTTGACAGAAGTATTTGCCTTAAGTATTGGAATGACTCCATTGATTTGTCTAGAGGAATATGATTCGTTGTTAGATCGAATGGGTCACTCTGTTGTGAACCCTAAAAGCTTTTGAAAGAATTTGTCAATTGAATTTCAATTTCTGGCTGATATTGTGGAAAAGTGCTTCTAGCAAAGCATCAGCTCATAATACCATCTCAAGGTATCAGTTCTGCTTAATGGGAGCAATTGTTGACAAGAAACATTTGGATTGGGGGTCTATCTTCTTTAAACTGCTCAAGAAGAAAAAAAACAAGTTGTTATTCTTGGAAGGATTCTAGAGTTTTCTTTCATACAGGTGTCCTGATTTTGGTTTCAAATGGTATGCACATCAATGATCCAAAAGGCTCACCTGTGCCCTTTTCAGCAAATGGGACAGGAAGATTATCAACCCTAATAGGGCTGCTGCAGCAACATCTGCTTCAGGCACAAGGACTGCTTCAGTCTCTTCCCTGCAGCAACACTTGCCCTCATTGAGAGACTGTCTGCCTCCTCCTCTGCTCCTCCTTCTCCTCCTCCTATTGTTTCTTCCTTACCTTCCTCATCAACCATCCAATCAGCCATCTCCTCCCCCATCACAATTTCATCACCTATTTCTCTCCTCCAGCCACCACCTCAAAACTATTACATCCTTTGTACTACTATCCATCCGTTGACTCTTCCATACAATCACCATTGTGGATGACTCTCATAGATGTTTCCCTCTCCTCATTCTTGAGCCTCCATCATCCTCCTCTTACCAAAGCTCTCAATGACATCCTTGATCAACCATCTTTCTCACCATCCATCTCCACACCTATATCATCTATCTCCTCTATCCAAATATTTCAGCCATCCATCCCTCCATTCTCATCCTCACCTCATGCAGCCATTCCATTAGTTCCAGCCACATCTTCCTTCACCTCTACTCAAGTATCCCTGAGCAAGTGGATCTTTCTTGTTTGGCAGATAGGCTTTATGGGATACTGACCCCCAAGCTAGTAGCCTTGCTGGAGACCTCCTTAGCTCCACTCCTAAACTAAATCCAGGAGCTATCTAACAGACTTTCAACTCTATTCCTCTCCTCAGGCAATTCCTTATTAGGGTGCCTTGATAGCCCTGCCTGCATCAAGCCAGGGGGAGATGCCTAATGAAGCTCATGAAGCTGAAGAAGTGCTGCTGCTGCTGCTCCATTTTCAATGTTTACAGTGGACCTCAGGTCACAGTTGAGTGATTTTGATTCTTTCACAAAAGATTTTCACCAGTTCAGCAAGTTGAAGACCTTACTAAGGCCATTTGCTATTTCAGAATGTGATCCAGTCCTGATTTCATCTTATGTCAACTCTTTTAAGTCTGTGGATGTTGTTGTTTCTGTTGTAGTGATGCTGCTGCTGATGTTATATCTGCTGGTCCAAAGAATATAGACATTGAAATGTCCTGTTGATATGCCTGTTGTTTATTTATAATCTTCTGATGAAGAATTGGCCAAAATTTTTGTAAGTGCAAGTATCTGAGAGTACTTCTGAGATTTCTGCTATTGTATCAACACCTCCTGCCCCTGTTGTTTCTGATAAGTAAAGTTTGTTTTAAAGAAGATAGATTTGGTTTTATATAATCTTTTACGTATATAAGTCTATCTCTTTTTTTTACTTACTTATATCCTGTGGATTAAGGCAAGAGTACTATCGCATAGGAGTATAGTATTTTTATAGAAATATCAAGGTCGTATTTTTCCTGGGATCGGTGTCAATTATTCTACTTTTTAGAACGGACTATTATTTATCGAAAGAACGGAGTTGGGTTTATGTTTAAAAACTAAAGATAGAAAAATATATATACGTGATTTTATTAAGAGAGGGACTTAGAGGTTAGTCCTCGATTTCAGAATAACTTTGAGAGAATATTAATTCAGCTATTAAAGAACAACTTTATTTCTTAATTATCTAACTTCACGAGAGGGTTCCTATGGTAGCATCACTGACTCGAAAGTACGACCGGGAAGCTTGCGTTTAAACGGTTAACGTAACGTAGTGTCTCGTCACCTGGTATATGATCAATTAAGAAAACCCTAGTTAGAATAACTAGAAAGTAGAGTTGAAATAGTTGAAAATAGTATCCAGCCCAGAGCTCATCTTGACCAAGTGCTAAGGGTTCTTAGCCTCTTCTCAGGATGGGCGGTATAAAGTACAGAAAATAATATCTACCTATCTATCTCAATCCAGGATTTAAGCTTTCGCTTCACCTTTGTTGTTGAGATAGGGTAGTAAAATTTTGCAGCGCTTCCGCACTATCTGAATTCAGGACTTAGGCTTTCGCCTCGCCTTTCATTCGGAATAGTATGAAAGAATAGGTTTTGAAAATAGATTTGAAAGCAGTTTTACACTATCTTAATCCAGGACATAAGCAGAGCTTCGCCTTTCATTCGGGATAGTATAAAGAAAATAAAAAAAGAAAGCAGTAAAGTACTCAGAATTGAAATTGAAAGAGCCTATTTTATAAAGTCCGAAAATATTACAACTTTCTAAAAAGCTGAAAATAAAGCTGAAAAAATTACAACTTACAGAACTTTAGAATACTTGAAAGCTACTACCAGTTCCTTGTCAGAGAGCTGGGGAGTCCTAACAGTTCTTAAGGAATCTGCTGGAGTTCAATTGAATTTACAAATCCCTGCCGGCCTATTTTATAGAAAAATTTTCAGGTGACACGCCCCCTGACACGGGCGTGTCGGGTAGGGCGTGTCAGGGTCACGGGCGTGACATACAGGCTGTCGGGACAGGTGGCAAGCCAGCTGGAGATTTGGATAAACTTGAACTGGTCACGGCGTGTCGAAACGGGTCACGGGCGTGTCATGCATGTAATTCAACAGGCGGCACGGGGCGTGGCGACAGCGCGGCAGTTTGCTGGACTTCTGGATAGAACTTGGTTAGGTCACGGGCGTGTCGCCTTTGGCACGGGCGTGTTCAGCAGGCGTGACCAACGATTTCCTGAGTTTGAGCTGTCCAGCAAAATAGCAGAAAACGGAATTAAAAAGAGCTGTCACGCCCTAGGTCACGGGCGTGACCTAGGGGCGTGACCTAAGAAAAAATTACAAAATTTCAGAAAAAACTTAAAATTTAATTTTAAAACACAAAAAAATACAATATAATAAAAAATAGTTAGTTTTCTATAATAAAAACTAAGGTTTTTATTTATAAATATGTATATTTAATATGAAAAAATTGTATATTTTATACTCATCAAATACCCCCATACTTAGATTTTGCTATTCCAGAGCAATAATAGAGTTGAGTATTTTTACAAGGTTAATAAATTTTCTATTTACTATCAATTTAATTCGTCAAGATAAAATAGGTATAAACATCCGTGAATAAAGATTTGAATGTTATCGTATATATCATTAATACCAGAGTTAGAATTTATAGCCATAAAAGTTTTTGAAAACAAATAGTAAGCATATATTAAAATCAGATATAACAAGGATAGATTGGCTTTATGATTACTATGTCTTATACGAGATATATTGGAAATATGCATTCTATTATTTATGCTCTCTCAAAATTTTAAACAAAAATAGAATATCAACTTTGGAAGGGTGGAATTTTACCTATACAATAGGTTTTTGTAGAAGTGATAGATTTTTGTATTCTATCATCTTTTTATCTAAGTTATGCGTTGTTATAACTACTAAGGAATGTAATTCCAAAGTGGCAAAAAATTACAAAGCATACTTGAGTTTTTTAATTGAATCCAATGTATATTTAGAGGAGCACATACTCCTTTCCATATAATCTTTTCATATTTATTGGATGCCTATGTGTACGGAATGAAATCTTATTCCCATTGACATAAGATCTTTTCTTTTACTAGGAGCACATACTCCTAGATACTTGCTTGCGTAAGAAAACATGCCAAGTAAAAATAAATAAATATTCAAGAGTTGGATAAAAATTTTTGAGAGCAACTAATAGTTTGTATTTCTTATATTTCGTTAAGAATGGAGTAAGGATAATTACAGTCTACAATTGTTTGGTGAACATAATATGTTTGCTTCTATTGTATATATATGTATTTCTTTTGATATGAAAGCAGGCTTGCTAAAATAATAACTCTGATTGTAATGAAATTTACAAGATAAGATTTTACAAATTTATTCCGGATATTTATATCTATCTAGTTATGAGAAGGAGTAGTAAATTTGAAATTGAATAATTTGCATTTTTTTTCAACTCAGATTTTTGGAATATATTTACATAGTATGGTTTTGAAATTTTGAATTGTTTTGGTGAGTACTAAAATAAACAATACTTTTATTGAAAACATATAAGAAATATCATAAAAGTGAAAATAACTTGCAGCTAAAAGCACCCCATACTTATGTTAGGCATATGTATGAAGTGAAAAATATGTACAGAATATACAAAAGCATAAAAGATGGAAATATACAAAGGAATTTATATTTCGAGGTTATGGAGTAGTGTTAGGGTTTCAGGTTCTTTTTGAAAAGGGTCCCCAGTAAAATATAGTTTTAAACGGTGCCCGTTTACTTTGAAAGTTCCTAGTTCAGGGTGAGAAATAAGAACGGTCCCATATGGCCAGGTTTGTTTAACAGTATAGGGTCCGGTCCATCGGGATTTTAATTTTCCTGGAAATAATTTAAGGCGTGAGTTATATAGTAGGACAAGATCACCTGGTGAAAAAGATTTTGGAAATTTAATTTTCCTATCATGATAAAACTTAGATCGCTCTTTATAAAATTTATTATTTTCATAGGCGTTTGCACGCCATTCCTCAAGTTCATTGAGTTGAAATTTACGTTGTTCGGCGGCTAAGTTTGTATCTAAGTTAAGAAATTTTAGCGCCCAGTATGCGCGATGTTCTAATTCTACAGGTAGGTGACATGCCTTTCCATATACTAAACGATAAGGTGTACAACCGATCGCAGTTTTGAATGCTGTACGGTAGGCCCAAAGTGCATCATCTAATTTGAGGGACCAATCTTTTCGATTGGTATCTACAGTTTTTCTAATATGCGCTTTAGTTCTCTATTGACTACCTCCACTTGGCCGCTTGTTTGGGGGTGATAAGCGGTAGCGAGTTTATGAGTAACTCCATATTTGGCTAATACTTTAGCCATCTGGGTGTTACAAAATGAGTACCTCGGTCGCTAACTATTGCCCTAGGCGTGCCAAAACGTGAAAATAAGGTTTTCAGAAATTAACGACGACTCTCGAGTCAGCGGTGGGTAAAGCTTGCGCTTCAGCCCATCGTGAAACGTAATCGACCGCTACTAAAATATAACGATTTTTAAAAGAAGGAGGTAAAGGGCCTACAAAATCTATGCCCCACAGATCAAAAATTTCACATTCTAAGTAAAAGTTTTGGGGCATTTCGTCCCGACGGGAAATGTTACCTGACCGTTGGCAGCGGTTGCAAACGCTTACCAATTTTTGAGCGTCCTTGAATAAAGTAGGCCAAAAGAAACCTGCTTCAAGGGCTTTACGTGCAGTCGTTGGATTGATAATGTCCGCCGGTGGTCCTTCGTGGCAGTGCCGTAGTATTTTTAGTCCTTCCTCGTTCGAAATACATCTTCGAATTACTTGGTCGGCACAGACTCGGAATAAATACGGGTCTTCCCAAAAGTAGTTTTCAAGTCAGAAAAGAATTTCTTCTTTCTTGAAATGAAAAAGCTTTGGAAGGACTCGGGCTACTAAATAGTTAGCCAAGTCTGCGAACCAAGGAGTAGAAGAGTTTGTTACCTTTTCGAGGGCGAGGAGACTTTCTTCAGGGAATTTATCTTCGATGTCGGCTTCCACGAGTGTATCTGTTGCAGCATTCTCTAGTCGAGAAAGATGATCGGCTGCTAAATTCTCTGCGCCTTTCTTATCTCGGATCTCTAAATCAAATTCTTGTAATAAGAGAATCCAACGTAATAAACGGGGTTTGGCATCTGCCTTTGTTAGTAATATTTTAAAGCAGAATGATCCGTAAAAACTATAACTTTCGATAGTGTAATATAAGATCTAAACTTATCAAATGCAAATACAATCGCCAGTAGCTCCTTTTCCGTGGTCGTGTAATTGGTTTGTGTAGATGTGAGAGTTTTACTTGCATAATAGATAGGATGAAAATATTTGTCTACTCGTTGTCCTAAGACAGCTCCTACCGCATAATCACTCGCATCACACATGATCTCAAAAGGAAGGACCAGTCTGGGGCTACTAAAATAGGAGAGTTGATAAGTTTGTCCTTAATAATATTGAATGCTACTAAGCATTCACTATCGAATATAAATGGGGCTTCTTTTTCTAATAAATGAGTTAACGTTTTGTTATTTTAGAGAAATTTTGAATGAACCGTCTATAGAAACCTGCATGGCCTAAGAAACTTCGAATAGATTTTACATTTGTTGGAGGAGGAAGTTTTTCAATTATTTCTATTTTGGCCTTATCGACCTCGAGTCCCTGGGAAGAAATTTTATGACCGAGAACTAAACCTTCGCGGACCATAAAATGGCATTTCTCCCAGTTCAACACTAAATTCGTGTCTTCACAGCGTTGAAGAACACGAGCGAGGTTATCTAAACACGTATGGAATGAGTCTCCAAATACGAAAAATCATCCATAAATACTTCCATAACGTCCTCTACTAACTTGCCAAAAATAGCTAGCATACATCTTTGAAATGTAGCTGGCGCATTACAAAGTCCAAACGGCATTCGCCTATAGGCGAAAGTACCAAAGGGCAAGTGAACGTAGTTTTCTCTTGATCTTCAGGGGCTATAGGAATTTGTAAATACCTGAATAACCATCAAGAAAAACAATAATATGAGTGACCCGAGAGTCGCTCTAATATTTGATCTATAAACGGTAGTGGAAAGTGATCTTTACGGGTGGCATCATTTAATTTTCGATAATCGATGCACATCCTCCAACCCGTAACAGTACGTGTTGGAATTAGTTCATTATTAGCATTTGGCACTACCGTTATACCGCCCTTCTTAGGGACGACTTGTAGGGACTAACCCATGTGCTATCTGAGATTGGATAGATAATTCCTGCGTCTAATAATTTCATTACTTCAGCTTTTACGACATCCTTCATATTAGGATTTAAACGTCGTTGGGGCTGGATAGATTTACGAGGGTTATCTTCCAAAAATATTTATGCGTACAAAAAGATGGGTTGAGTCCTTGGATATCAGAAATTTGCCATGCTAATGCACGGCGATGTTGTTTTAACACTTCTATTAATTCTGACGTTTTCTTATCATTTAATCGGCAGAAATGATAACAGGGAGTTTAGATTCGGCTTCAAGGAAAACGTATTTTAAATGTGCAGGAAGTGTTTTCAGCTCGAGGTTGGTGGTTTTTTATATGAAGTTGGAGTTTTTAAAGTTGTAGAAGTTAAAGATATAAAGGTTCTAAAGGGTCATCGGTAGGCATTTCTTGTGAAATGGGTAAGTCTGCCAAGTCCGATTCTTCTACAGTTATGAAAATAAATCAGAATAGGGAAAACCATTTTCCTCAAAAGAGGCTTCCGCAAGATAGCAGGAATCGTCATTTATTAAAGAGTTTTTCATAGAGGATCTATATTGATAGTAACTTCGTCATCTCCTACTCGTAAGAGAAGTCTACCGTTACTTACGTCTATTATCGCGCGAGAGGTTGCGAGAAAAGGACGACCGAGAATTATGGGAACATCGGCGTCTTCCTCTATGTCAAGAATAACAAAGTCTACCGGGAAGATAAACTTGTCTATTTTGACCAGAACATCCTCTACTAACCCTACTGGATATTTAATAGAACGATCTGCTAATTGGATGCTCATTTAGTTGGGCTGGGGTTACCTAATCCTAGTTTTTGAAAGAGCGAGTAGGGCATTAAATTTATGCTAGCACCTAAATCTGCTAACGCATCTTTTATTAATAGATTACCGAAAAGACACGGGATAGAAAATCGTCCCGGATCGTTTAATTTTGGGGGTAATTTATGTAATAAAACGGCTGAACATTCGGCGTTAAGAAAAACTCTCGAAATATCTTCGAGTTTCTTTTTATTTGAAAATAACGCTTTTAAATATTTTGCGTATTTAGGCATTTGTACAATTGCCTCGCAGAAAGGTATATTGATTTGAATTTGTTTTAGCATTTTTAGAAAATTTTTATATTGTTCATCTTCTCGCTCATCTTTTAGTTTAGATGGATAAGGTAAAACAACATGTGTGGAAGAAATTCGCGGGGGTTGAGGAGGCAGAGTCGTAACGGGAAGTGGTGTAGGAAGGCTAACCTTAGCTTCTTTTTCTACCCTAACGGGTGGTGGTAGCTCCCTGCCACTTCGTAGTGAACGGCTTGTCAACTTGGGTTACTGGAATGGCCAGTATCCCGCGGATTTGGTTCCGTATTTCCTGGCAAATTACCAGGTTGGCGTTCCGATAGCATTTTTGATATTTGTCCAATTTGTGTTTCTAAGTTTTTAATTGATCCGGTCAGGTTCCGGATATTGGACTCATTAATACTGACATATTTCGTGAATATGTCTTCTATCGGGGTTGGCCTAAATTGTCGGTCGGGGTGGTGGTGGTGTTTGTGGTTGTGGGGGTTGTGGTGCAAATCCATTTGGATTTGCAATCGGAGGGCGTTGAGCATTATTGGGGTTGCTCCACGAAAATTAGGATGGTTCCTATATCCTGGATTATAAGAATTATTATTTAAGTTAATATTAGGATTATAGGAAGGTCTATAAGTGTTCCCCATATAATCGATTTCTTCAATTTATTATTATTCGGATTCCAAGTAGTGGCGGAGGAAGCAGATATTCCAGCCAATTGTTTAGTTAGGTTTTCTACTTGGAGTGCTAAAGTAGAAGAAGTGTCGAGCTCATATATTCCAGCTTGTTTAGGGTGTGACCTTGGCACATTCCACTGGTACGCATTCATGGCCATTTCCTCAAAGAGGGTTTGAGCGGCCTCGGGGGTTTTGTTATTGAGCGTGCCCCCAGCGGCAGCATCAATGGCTTGTCTGGTTTGAATATTCAAACATTATAAAATATTTGTACCTGGAGCCAAGTTGGCAGTGCGTGATGTGGACACCGACGTAGATATTCCTTAAAACGTTCCCAAGTCTCATAAAGAGACTCAGACTCGCCTTGCACAAAGGAAGAAATATCCGCACGCAGACGTGCGGTTTTTGCAGGTGGAAAATACTTTGTTAGGAATTTTTCGGTCATTTCAGCCCAAGTGGTGATAGATCCTCTGGGGAGAGAACCTAGCCACTGTTTGGCTTTCGTTCGTAAGAAAAAGGAAATAAGCGAAGACGGATGGCATCATCAGTGACGCCATTTATCTTAAATGTGTCGCATATTTCTTAAGAAGTTTGACAAGTGCGTATTTGGATCTTCGTCGGGCAATCCATCGAATTGAACGGAATTTTGAATCATTTGGATTATACTCGATTTAATCTCAAAGTTATTATTAGCAATTGGTGGACGAACGATACTAGACCCGGTGTCATCTAAATTAGGTCGTGCATAATAAGACATGGTCCTTTGGGGGACCACCTCTGGCATTTGTTGTTGCTCTGCTGCCATTTCTTGAACGTGTGTGGTGCCTACGGACTCTTCCAGATTTAATACGAGCTCTTGATTCAGAGATCGGAGGCGCCTGCGAAAGGTGCGTTCGATTTCAGGATCAAGTCCAAGAGTTAAATCAGATGGAGTTCTGCGGGTCATACACTAAAAAAGACTTTTGAATAAAAAAAATAAATAAAAAAAAAACTAAGTACAAAAACACACAAATACAAACACACAAAAAGACTTAAAACGGAAATAACTAAAAACAGGTTGTTTTTATTTTATATAAAACAAGTTTTTTTATAAAGAAGTTTTATAATAAAAGCAGGTTTTTTTTATAAACTATTTTTTTATTTTTTCAAGTTTTATATAAAATACGTTAAATTAGTAGGTTAGGTTTTTCTGTTAGAATTGTTAGTGGTTAATAAACTTGTTAATAAAAAATTAGGTTTTATAAAAACAAAGTTTTAAATTCAGGGAATTTTATTTTTGTTTTATTTTTATAAAAACTAAGGTTTTTAAATAACAAGAAAAAGAAAAGATAAAATTAATAGCGTTCTTTTATTTTCAAATATTAACACAAATAAACTAATCCCGGCAACGGCGCCAAAAAGCTTGATAAGTAAAGTTTGTTTAAAGAAGATAGATTTGGTTTTATATAATCTTTTACGTATATAAGTCTATCTCTTTTTTTTACTTACTTATATCCTGTGGATTAAGGCAAGAGTACCTATCGCATAGGAGTATAGTATTTTATAGAAAATATCAAGGTCGTATTTTTCCTGGGATCGGTGTCAATTATTCTACTTTTTAGAACGGACTATTATTTTTATCGAAAGAACGGAGTTGGGTTTATGTAAAAACTAAAGATAGAAAAATATATATACGTGATTTTATTAGATAGGGACTTAGAGGTTAGTCCTCGATTTCAGAATTACTTTGAGAGAATATTAATTCAGCTATTAAAGAACAACTTTATTTCTTAATTATCTAACTTCACGAGAGGGTTCCTATGGTAGCATCACTGACTCGAAAGTACGACCGGGAAGCTTGCGTTTAAACGGGTTAACGTAAACGTAGTGTCTCGTCACCTGGTATATGATCAATTAAGAAAACCCTAGTTAGAATAACTAGAAAGTAGAGTTGAAATAGTTGAAAATAGTATCCAGCCCAGAGCTCATCTTGACCAAGTGCTAAGGGTTCTTAGCCTCTTCTCAGGATGGGGGCGTATAAAGTACAGAAAATAATATCTACCTATCTATCTCAATCCAGGATTTAAGCTTTCGCTTCACCTTTGTTTGTTGAGATAGGGTAGTAAAATTTTGCAGCGCTTCGCACTATCTGAATTCAGGACTTAGGCTTTCGCCTCGCCTTTCATTCGGAATAGTATGAAAGAATAGGGTTTTGAAAATAGATTGAAAGCAGTTTTACACTATCTTAATCCAGGACATAAGCAGAGCTTCGCCTTTCATTCGGGATAGTATAAAGAAAATAAAATAAAGAAAGCAGTAAAGTACTCAGAATTGAAATTGAAAGAGCTATTTTATAAAGTCCGAAATATTACAACTTTCTAAAAAGCTGAAAATAAAGCTGAAAAAATTACAACTTACAGAACTTTAGAATACTTGAAAGCTACTACCAGTTCCTTGTCAGAGAGCTGGGGAGTCCTAACAGTTCTTAAGGAATCTGCTGGAGTTCAATTGAATTTACAAATCCCTGCGGGCCTATTTATAGAAAAAATTTTCAGGTGACACGCCCCCTGACACGGGCGTCGGGTAGGGCGTGTCAGGGTCACGGGCGTGACATACAGGCTGTCGGGACAGGTGGCAAGCCAGCTGGAGATTTGGATAAACTTGAACTGGTCACGGGCGTGTCGAAAGGGTCACGGGCGTGTCATGCATGTAATTCAACAGGCGGCACGGGGCGTGGCGACAGAGCGCGGCAGCTGCTGGACTTCTGGATAGAACTTGGTTAGGTCACGGGGCGTGTCGCCTTTGGCACGGGCGTGTTCAGCAGGCGTGACCAACGATTTCCTGAGTTTGAGCTGTCCAGCAAAATAGCAGAAACGGAATTAAAAGAGCTGTCACGCCCTAGGTCACGGGCGTGACCTAGGGGCGTGACCGAAGAAAAATTACAAAATTTCAGAAAAAACTTAAATTTAATTTTAAAAAAAAAAATACAATATATAAAAAATAGTTAGTTTCTATAATAAAAACTAAGGTTTTTATTTATAAATATGTATATTTAATATGAAATAAAATTGTATATTTTTATACTCATCAGTTTTCTAAGAAATCCAAAGTTCAAGAGGAATATTCAAAAGTATAGATGGATTGCATGACAGACCTCAAAGTTTCTGAAAGTGATCAATTCAATACAGAATCTGATGATTCTTCTGGTACTATTACAAAAAAAGGAAAGCAAGAAGCAAGGCCATGATGAGGTCTCTTGCTAAGGCAAAGGATGCTAATGATATACCCTACTATATTCTACATGATTGCCAGATAACTGAACCATGGATGCAATATTCTAAAAACCAACTAAAGGCATGAAGAAGAAAGAAAGTTTGATAAGTATGAGAAAGGTTCATCCAGTTTCAGCCTCCTCCTCCTCCTCCTCCAGATTCAGGATCAGGTGGAGGCTCAGCTTCTCTAACCTCTGCTCCAAAGCAAAGCCCCTCCCAATCTTCACAAAGATATCATCCCAGAGGGCAATATCAAAGAGGTTATCAGTACAGAAGGGGACAATAGAGGTAATCAGAGAGATCACAGGATTCAATTAAGACATCAAAGGGAAGGACAAAGGCATTTGGACTCATCTCAAGGTCCTTTCCCTTATAAGCTCAGAGAAATTGTTGATGCAAGGATTGCTGCTGCTTCAGAAACTTTTAATAGATATGAACCTGCAATCCCTTTTGAAGATCTAGAGAACAATCCTTTATCTTGGACTGCTAGGATGAAAGAACATACTGCTTTAGATCAGTTGAAGAAGGCCAGAGAGCAAGGAAAAGACACCTCCAACATCACTACCTTGTCAGAGCAAAGAAAAGCAGAATTGGAAAGATATGCCTCAAGGTTGTTCTTTGACCCAGTGGATCACATGAAACTGCATCCTGAGGCTGTGGTTCCAGGGAAAGATCTCAAACCTCCTTAGGTGTAGAGGATGACAGAAGGTCAAAGAAAGAAGCTCTCAATCCCAACAGGGAAATCTTGTTTAAGAAAGGAAGTGAAAAGAAGTGATCTTTGTAAGCAGACAGTTCATTCTTTTTAAAACTCTTGCTGATGTTCTATCTGAATGCTGCTATGCTGCTTGTTCTGCTCTGTTGCTTTTATTCTTTTTGCTTGTCTGTATTTTCTTTTGTATTTATTTTTGAGCTATATAAATAGTAATCCTAACCCAAATAGGGGGAGTTTGTTGGAACACCCTATTACTAATTTGGGCAATGATCACTATGTTTTTAGGAAATCAGTTTGACCTAGATGTATAGTTGAAAAGGTAAAGTTATAATGAGTCTAGGGCTTAGAACTTAGGTTTGAAGCTGCCCCCAGGACCATTCATTGTTCAAGACTTAGAGCTGAGGCAAAGACAGTTTTCGTCGAGCTCAGGTCGACAAAACGTCGAACTCCGTTCGACGCTCTCTGAGCTCAACTCTTCTAAGTCGTCGAACTCCGGTCGACGATCTTCGAGCTCAGATCGATGATCTGCCTTCAACTTGTTTCCAAGTCGCTGAGCTCAGTTCGACGATCGTAGAGCTCAGGTCGACGTTTTTTTCTGATGTTCCATCCAATCTTTGAGATCAGGTCGACGATAGTAGAGCTCAGATCGACGTTTTTCTGAGAGATCGATGACTTTGAGGATTCAATTTCAGTCAGCTTTTGGAATGTTTTTCAAATTCTCTTATCATTTATTTCAATAGATTTGCTAGCCATTTTCATTTATTCTGGAGCAAGTTTCAAGGGATTTCTCAGAGAATGTCTATTGGACTTTCCTCCTAAGACAAAACATTTATGGAAGACATTTATTGACTGCTAACGGCTATCTTGGACAAAGGATCATCAGAGAATAAATCATCCTACAGTAGATCAAGAGAAAAACAAACAATCTATCTATCACTCAATACAAAAATACACAGATAGTCAGAAAAACTCAGAGGAAAATCATGTGATCAATCCTAAAGAGTTTGATTGAAAATTAGCATACTGTAAAGTGTTCATAGCTTCAACATCAAAGACTCCAGAAAACTCACATTTTAGCCTCTGCTGAAATCATCTTCTGCTGGAGATCTGAAGCTTTTGAAGGCCTATCACCCTAGCAAAGCTCTCATCTCTGAACCATCTACATCTCAGGGGTAGCTTTGACAACACAATCAATCCACTAAGTCTTCTCTCAGTGATTGAGACAAAAGAAGACAACTTCACCTCTTCTTTTTTCTTTTCCTGCTGTAAAAGTGTTATCAAGACTCCCTTCAAAAGTTTTGATTCTGGTTCTGAGAGCCTTGTCAAAACTCAGTGGTGGCAAGACACCTGATCAAAGAATCTAGTTTGGTTTTTGAGCACCTTATCAAAAGCTCATTGGTGCCCAGGACACCTGATCAACTCATCCTGCAGTGGATTCCTACCAAGGGTGGTAGAATGGTGGATGTACCCAGGTTTTTGGGGAAGCACTATAGATCCTTGTATCTTCTGGTTACTTGTGTAGATTCTCTGCTTTGTGCTGTGGTTTTTATTTTACTGCTTTAGTTTTATCTTTACATCAAAGCACCTTACACCTATACATAAATTAAGGCTTTACTGCTGTGCAATTTTAAATTGTAAATTTACTATAAAATACTCTATTCACCACCCCCCCCCCTCTAGAGTTAAGATAGATCTTACCCTCACTTTCAGGGACCGATCGACGACTATCGATGAACATGCCCGATGAAGTCGACGGGTATCAGTGACGACCCGACGATGTCGTCGGGTATGACTCACGATTCCCGTTGATTCTTACTTGGGAAAATTTCCCATTTCTTTCCTTTTACTTTCTTGAGCCTTAGGCTTTGACCTTTCTTGCTCCTTCTTCTGCTCTTGGTCTTCCTTGAGCCTGTACTTGAAAATAAGTACACCCCAATAGAGAGAGCATACGTGAGTCAACACACTTGCCCACACAACGAGGGATTACGTTGCGTAGGCCCGTGTATATTGACCCACTGTACCTTGACATTGGTGTGTACTTGGCATGGAATAGCTGCAAGCATAACTTGAAAAGACATATCAAATACATCTCAATTCACCTTAGCTTGATAAGGTGCTTCTTCAAATCCGAGCTATTGTGGATGCAATACCCAACAATCTCCCCATATTTGAAGAAGCCTAAACCCTACAAGCTATTGTTAATTGTATAGCAGAAATGATAACATAAAGCATAAAGAAAATGTGTTGGAATTCATTACCATTTCCATCATTGGGGCCACCTTGGGCCCACTTTATCCGAGAGGGAAATCTCCCCCTTAGATTCCTTAGCCGAGATAGAGTTCTCCCCCTTTTTGGCTTATACTAATATGGAGCTCCCTTAGGGACATCATGCTCCACCTTAAAGTCTGCATTCATGCATAGACTTGACTTCTGAGCTGTAGCTCCCCCTTGATTAAAGGTCCATGTGTAGCTCAAGCCTCTTCAGTCCATGTTCAGCATCCCATGTTAAGTCTTGAGGAAGTTGAACTTGTTCTCGTCCAGCGGCTTTGTGAAGATATCTACGAGCTGCTGATCAGTGGGGACATATCTGAGTGCAATGTCCTTGTTCTCCACATGCTCCCGGATGAAGTGGTAGCGCACTTCATTATGTTTTGTCCGGCTATGCGATATAGGATAATTAGCTATGGCAATTGCACTCGAGGAGTCGCAATACATAAGAATCTCTATGTACTGTAGATTGTAATCTTTCAGCTGGTTCCTCATCAATAGGAGTTTGTCACAACAGCTGCATGCTGATATTTATTCTGATTCTGCCGTAGAAGTTGCAACTCAGTTCTGCTTCTTACTACTCCATGAAATAAACCTTCTTACGAGGAATTGACACGTCCTGGAAGTGCTTTTCCTATCATCCCTGCTTCCTCCAAAATCAGCATCTG
Source organism: Platanthera zijinensis (assembly GCA_039513925.1). Classification (NCBI taxonomy): domain Eukaryota; kingdom Viridiplantae; phylum Streptophyta; class Magnoliopsida; order Asparagales; family Orchidaceae; genus Platanthera; species Platanthera zijinensis. The sequence continues at coordinate 132,943,086 of CM077082.1, forward strand.
AAAAGCCAATAAACTCGACATCATTGTTTCTCGGGTACCACAAGCCAAGATTAGGTGTGCCTTTAAGGTATCTCAATATTCGCTTTGCAGCAACGTAATGAGATTCCTTAGTGTTCACCTGGAATCTAGCACAAACACATGTGGAAACATAATGTCCGGTCTACTGGCAATAAGGTAGAGCAGGGATCCAATTATGCTTCTGTACCTGGATTCCTCAAAAGTTTTCCCTTTCTCGTCCATGTCCAGAGACACAGTTGATCCCATTGGAGTCCTCATAGAGGTTGCACTCTCCATTCCAAACTTCTTTAGAAGTTCATTTGTGAACTTCGTATGGGAGATGAAAATTCCCTCTGCAGACTATTTCACTTGAAGTCCTAAGAAGTACTTCAGCTCTCCCATACTGCTCATTTCAAACTTACCTTGCATGAGATTTGAGAACTTCTTGTAAAGGTTGTTATCGGTTGAGCCGAATATTATGTAATCAATATAGATTTGCACTAGCAAAATCTTGCCTTTGACTTCTCTAAGAAACAATGTCTTGTCTATTTTTCCTCTTGAGAACTTGTTCTCAATAAGAAACCTAGACAATGTATCATACCAAGCGCGGGGAGTTTGCTTTAAGCCATATAGTGCTTTATTAACAAAGTACACATGTTTAGGGAAAGTTGGATTAACAAAACCTGGGGGTTTAGCTATGTATACTTCTTCTTTCAAATTTCCATTTAGGAAAGCAGATTTTACATCCATTTGATAGACGGTGAATCCTTTGTGAGCAGCATACGCGAGGAACAACCTAATGGCTTCGAGCCTTGCCACTTGTACAAAGGTTTGATCGAAGTGAATCCCTTCTTCCTATCTGTACCCTTGAGCTATGAGTCGTGCTTTGTTCCTTATGATGACTCCATTCTCATCTAGCTTGTTTCGGAAGATCCACTTGGTGTCGATTACATTTTGTCGCTTAGGTCGGGGAATGAGCTCCAAGACCTTGCACCTTTCAAATTGATGAAGTTCTTCTTGCATTGCCAATATCCACGAGGCATCCTTGTTGTCTTCGTCAAACTTCTTTGGCTCAACCTGTGACAGAAAGCTTAAGTGCAAAATCTCATTAATTGTATCTCTTTGAGTTCTAACACCATCCCACGGATCTCCAATGATTTGATCGACGGGATGATCCCTCACGTGTCTGAGCTCTAGGAGTCTTGCATTTGCAGCTGCTACTACTTTTGGCACTTCTTCTTCCTGTAGAATTTCAAACTCCTTAGGGTCTTCCTCTCTTAATGAGGTAGGAGTGGAGATCTTTACAAACTGTATAGCGTCATCTTTTTCAGTCTCATTTAGGCTTAACTTTTCCAGTTTAGTACCTACATCTCCAAAAGTACCACTAGACGAGCTGCTATGAAGCAAGCTCGCTTCATCAAATACAACATTTATAGATTCTTTTACAACCAGAGTTTTCTTATTAAAAATCCTATATGCCCTACTATGGCTACTATATCCTATGAAAATACCTTCAAAACGTTTTTCACCAAACTTAGTACGTGGATATTTCCCATTTTTGAGTACATAGCATTTGTAGCCAAAGATCCTCAAGTAGGACATAGTCAGTTTCTTGCCCTTCAACAGCTCATAAGGAGTCATTCGATGGATTTTATTGATAAGCGCTCAGTTTTGCACATGACAAGCCGTGTTGACAGCCTCTGCCAAGAAATATTCTGGTAGAGACGCATCATTCAGGATTGTCGTGCTAGCTTCAATAAGAGTTCTATTCCTTCTCTCCGTAACTCCATTTTGTTGTGGAGTACGAGGGGAGGAAAACTCATGAAAGATGCCCAAGTTTCCATTAAATTCGGTCATAGCACCAGATTCGAACTCTGTTCCATGGTCACTTCTGATTCTGACAACAGTGAAGTCTAGTTCGTTTTGGATCTGCTTGACGAACTTTGTGAATACCTCAAAGGTACTTGACTTGTGTTTTAGAAAGAACACCCACGTGAAACGGGAGTGATCATCAACAATCACCAACGTATATGACATGCCTCCTAAGCTGTGAACTTGTATTAGACCGAATAAGTCCATGTGTAGTAAGTACAGACACCTAGAAGAGTCCTTTTCTATAATGCCCTTAAAGGTAGCCCTTGTCTGCTTGCCAATTTTACAAGCATGGCAGGGGCTCTCTTTAATGCACTTAATAGTGGGTGCATCCCTTACTTGATTTTTAGAGAACAGCATGTAAAGAGTTTTGAAGTTAATATGCGCTTATCTCTTGTGCCACTGATCACAAAGAGATGCACTATCTTTTGCAACTAAGCATACTAGCGTAGAAAAATCTAAGCTTAAAAAATTTAGTCAGAAAATATTTCTACTCCTGATGCCTGTCAATACCGTCTCCATAGAGGAACACGATATAATCAGGCATTTATCCTTGCTAAACTTAACGCCGTACCCTTTATCACATAACTGGCTTACAGTGATCAGGTTATGGTTTAACCCTTCAACATAAGCCACGTCGGTGATAGAGAATACACCGTTGGAAATCATACCATAGACTTTGGTGATTCCACGATAAGACCCTCCAAAGATAACTTTGGGACCGTCAACAACAGAGGAATACTCACGCAACAAGCTTCTTGCCCCGGTCATATGCCGAGAGCATCCATTGTCCAAGTACCAGATAGAAGTTTTGGTGGCATTGGACATACCTTTAAAACCGAATCATTTTCCCTTAGGAATCCAATACGGTTTGGGTCTTAGATTCCTTGTTAGTTCACTCCCCTTAGGAATGTTAACATTTTGAGTGGCCGGCCTTGCTTGGTTAACTTGAGGAGCTTTAAAATTCCTAGGATTGAACCAGCAATCCACAGCAAAGTGGCCAACCTTGTCGCAGCACCAACAGTTAAATCTATTGTACCTTCTCCTCCCAGTCTCCTGCTTGACCCATGAGATGGTTGGTCTAGCTGGGGCCTGGTAACTGGATGAGGGAGCGTCATGGTGACAGTAGTCACATGATTTCTTCACCTCATTTTCCTTAGGTATAACAAGCTTGACTTTTGGTGCCTGCTTCCTATTATGTCCTGATGAAAAAGGACTATAATGTTGCAGTTGGATTTCCTCATAGGGTGCCTTATAAACACTCTTGCCAAAGTTGCGGGGGATGTTCCATCCAAGGTACTAGCTCTTAGGCTTTTCAACCGAGGGATGGAAGATGTGCCCGTTGGAGGACTCAAAATAATGTTTATTGCAGGGAAAGCTGGGCTTCCAGAATTTTGTCGGATTGAGTGGGGCCTTCCCTTTTTCAGCGACAGAGGCTTTTTTGGCAGCTTTATTTCTTCTCCGAGCTTTGTTTCTCTTGGATGATCTACCAAGCTAAGACACATGACCCAAGCCCACACCTTTAGCCTGAGCAGAGAATTCATTAACAAGAGGAAGAATAGCCTTGGGCTTAGAGAAGCTTTCTACAACTTTCTTCTCAGTCACAAGCTGTTCTTCCAGCATCTTAATTGTTTCTTGCTGAAGGTAAAGGTGCCTTAGGGAGTCTGAGTGCTCAGAGGTTAAGTCGAGGTGTTCCTGTCTAAGAGATATCAGGCTAGTTATTTCTTCTCGTAAGGAAACTCCCTCAGCCTTAAGGGATTTGACCTCCTTCTTCTAAACCCTCAACTCCTTTCAACATCGATCAAAAGTATTGAGAAAAAGCTCATACTGTTCAAGGAGTTCAGCTTCACGAGCAGATGGGCTGTCCTCGTGATCATCTTCAGGAGACTCAGAGTCAGAGCCAAAATCAGAATCAGAGAGAGGGGTGTGATCTTTTACCTTCCTAGTAAATGGGGGACATTCTCCTTCTGAGTCGGACCGAGCCATTAGCCCGAAGAAGGCTTCCTCATCCTCACTGGATTCTGACGAGTCAGATTCACTGAGGGTCTTGGGCCTCTTGGCAATGTAGCTCCTCTCCTTTTTCTCCTTTTTCTTATCCTTTCTCTTTTGAGGGCAATCAGCAATAACATGCCCAGGCTTATTGCAAACAAAGCAAATAATATCAGCAGAATGATATTTGTTCGGTTTAGAATCATACCTATTCGAAGAATAATTCCTTTTCTTTTGACAATCATCTGACTGATGTGCTCTTCTAGAAAAGGAGCCACCTCCTTTTCTCTGATTCTCATCCTGAGGAACTTCCTGAACTCTCGGGTGATAAGAGAGAACTCCTCTTCAGATAGCTCTGAGCCTGACGAGCTGGGCTCAGTATCTTCTTCTTCAGCCTTTCCCCGAGAACGGGTTGATGCAGCCGCCTTGCCTTTCCTTGAGTGGTTTGCCTTCAACGCAATAGTCTTCTCTTTCGAGGAAGGTCTGCTGGCCTCTTCTTAAGCTTTTCTGGTATTGAGTTGAAGCTCATAAGATAGGAGCTTCCCAAAAAGGATTTGAGGGTCAGTTTCAGCAAGTCTGCAAAAATCCCTGATGGCACAAATTTTGTTGTCCCATTCATTAGTTAAGGATCTCAGGAACTTGTCGTTCAGCTTGCCATCAGTGAAAGTCCTGCAATAATTCTTTAGGCCTTTGACTATCTTGAGGAAGTTCTCGAATGTGTCTGTGATCTCTTCCTTCGGCCCCGAGCTAAGGGCCTCATACTTCTGGTTCAGAAGGGACCTTCGATCGTCACTTACTTCATCTGTGCCTTCCATCAGCACTATCAAGGATTGCCAAATGTCTTTGGCAGTTCTGTAGTGGATGAAGTTCTGAAGCATAAAATCATCAACGACACTGACTACAATGTTTCTGGCTTTCTTGTCCAGACTGTTGAGAGCCATCTCATCTTTGTCCAGATCCATGATCTTCTTAGGTACCTTCCTTGTAGGATCAATTGTAGAGGTGATCATAGGAATTTGGGGTACCTCCTCCACTATCATGAAAATTCGGGGGTCGACTGCTTCCATGTAGTACCTGATCCTTTCTTTCCAAATAGGAAAGTTTGCCTTAGTTCAAACGGGAATCTTTCCGGTGTTGTTGAACCTGTCCATGCTTTAATTCTTTGACACTAGATGAAGGATTTTACTCAAGGTGTTAACCTTATTGACGAGTAACCTCCCCCTGATACCACTTGAAAGTGTCTAGTGTCAGCCTAATCCACTTATAGGGGGGGTGGGAATAGGTACAGTGACGCCTTTTGCGGAATTAAAAATTACTTGCACAATTAAACAAACCAAGCACAGAAAACACACAGTTATTTATAGTGGTTCCACAACCTTGGGTACGTTGATAAGTCACTAATTATAGTTATTTTTATATAGTTTTTATTTGATTAATAATAAGATTATAATTATATTTTATTAATTATGGTTCTAATTACATTATTTTCATATTTCAAGTCAATCTGGGCTTCGAATAGCAATTTCGAGCTTGCAGGACTGATCCGGAGTTGAAACGGAGAAAATGAACATTTTTGGTCACGGATAGCTGAACTTCAAATGGTCATAACTTTCAAACCAGGAAGAGTTACGGGACGTGCAACCAGTCAACGGAAAGAGGATGACATCCTCTACAAATCTAGAGAATTTCACAAGAACATGCCCCACTGACATGGGCGTGTCTAGGGCATCAACACGGGCGTGTCCAGTTCAAAAAAACAGTTTTCTCTAGAAATCTTCCCGGGACAATTCTGGACCATTTCTCAAGTACACGCCCCCTGTCACGGGCGTGACCTAGGACGTGACTAACCCGAAACTGCCGAATTAAGCCCAAATTGTACCGTTTCCAGCCATTTGTTGACCCGGTTAGTACACGCCCTAGGTCACGGGCGTGACGAGGGGCGTGACCTCTTCAGCAACGCCAGAATTACTTCGCGCCGTTTCCCCCTTCCCGCCGTTTCCTGTAACATCAAGTTTTTGGCGCCGTTGCCGGGGACTATTTTGTTGATATTTTGAATGCACAGGTTTTATTAATTTTATCAACCTTCTTCTCTACCTCAATTCTCTTTTATTTTATTTTAATTTCATTTCTATTAGGTAAAGGTTGTGTTATTTTATTTTATTAAAAATATGTTATCTAAATTGGTCGCCGATCTTGCCAACCTTCAAAATCAACTAGAATGTTTGAAAGCTGCACAAAAGCGCAAAAATTTTGTTATAATTGTGGTGGTTATCATCGAAGTGAGTATTGTTATAATTATAATTATTATAAAAACTTTTCTTATGAAAATAATTTTGATACTAATTATGATAATAATTTTTCTCACTTTTATTCTAATTCTTGTTCAAATTTTTATGAAACTAATTTTTCAAATGTTCATGAAACGAATTTTTCAAATTATAATGAGAATAAATATTTTGAATTAAATAATTATTCTTCCAACTCGGATGTCAACTTCTCTTGGTAACAAGATCACCCGGAAAGTTTCCTGAATTTTGAGAATAATTATTTGGAGCCAAATTTTTGTTCTTCTTCTTCTGCATCGCAAGACTTCTCTCCTAATTTGGGGATTCTTCTCAATTTCCAGGTGATTATTCTCCCCAAAATTTGGATGAGAATTTTTTTTTTCTATTAGTGATTTTTCTCCTTCTTCGGATAATATTGTTAATGAGGAACATGACTCTTCATGTACCCTAGTAGTTGTTTATACCGAAGAGAAAAAAAACTATTATTTCATGAGTTGTCAGGTGTATGGATGCGCTAGGAGGAGTAGAAGAAGAACATGTTTCTCCTCCTACGACTCCCATTTTTTCTCTATTAATGAATTCCCATGCACAATTTATGACTTTTTAGGAGCAAAAATTTATGATCCTGCTGCATCCGATGATTTTATTTCCCATAAATTTTCGGACGGAAAATTATTTTTAGAAATAAACAATCGGAGCCTAATCTTATGACTTCGCAAGAGCCTCCTCCTTGCAAAGATTTTTCTGACATGCTTACTTTTGATTTCCTTATACTAACAATTTTCATGTAGAAGAGGAGTCGTTGCAATTAAACATCATCCACGATCCATTTGCAGCTCCTCTATAAAAATTAAAATCACCTCAGGTATGGATAGGTGATTTTAATTTACATTTTCAAGTCAACTGCAACAATAAGGAACATCAAGATGAAAGAGGAGGAGACGTCGGGCAAGCAACTTTGGCATCTTCGCCAAAGCATGAATTAAGGGAGTTGCCCGTCCATTTTAATTTTTATTTTCCATTTTCTTAACAATAATCGTTAGCTTAAAGACGGAAAAAGAAAAGCGCTCTTGGGAGACACCCTTGATTATCTTTAAATTAATGCAATTTATTTTTTTTATGCATTTTTTCCCCTCCTACTTGGCTTATAAACATTGGGGACAATGTTTATTTTTAAGTATGGGAGTGGATTCCTATTTATTGTTTTTATTTAAAAAAAATGAAAAAATGCTTTGTTTTCTTTTTATCATAAAAAGTTAAAAAATAGAAAATCTAAAATAAATTTCTTGGAAAGGGCCGTGTTGGGTTTTCATCCCACAAACCGCCTAGTACCTTGCGATCCCGTCACTGGGTAGCCCTTGGGAAGTCAAAGAATAACAAAAAAAATTAGGATTTTTTTTAATAGAAAATAAAAAAAATATATAAGAAACCCCTACTTAATATTTGGTGATTCCGGAAAATAATTTTGAGTTTATTTATAAGAATTTTTATAATTTTTGATTTTCTAATCTTTTATTTAATCATAGGTAGTTAAATTAATATTTAGGTGATTTGACTTTAAGAAATAAACTAATGAATTAAATTTGTTTAGAGTGTCTTATTTACTTTTTTTTCTCGTAATTATAATTAGTTTCAATATTATAGTGCTTAGTTCAACAATCTTTAGATTTTAATTATAATCACTTGTGCTTTAAAAATTCTTAGGAAATTTTGATTTACTATAGTTGCTCTCTAATTATTTTAATTTAATCTAAATATTGTTTAGCCTTCCCTTGTATTTAAACTTTCTTGTTAGAACATATGTCATTGGGATAAGAGGATAAAATTCATTATCCCTTGGTACACATATGAATTTTTTTTATTTTTGTTAGATCATATGTCATGGGAATCAAGCATTCCTTGGTACACATATGCAACCAAAAAACTAAAAGATGGAGTAAGAGAATAAAATTCATTACTCCCATTTTGTTATTATTTTTGAAATTAGAGAAAAAATATTTGTTCATATGTCATGGGAAATGAGAGAATAAAATTCATCATTTTCTTGGTAAACATATGCGAATATCAAAAAAGAAAAAAAGGGCATGGGGTGAGAGGATAAAATTCATCACCTCAATTTAAAATCCTCTCATAGTGTTTGTTCCTAAAAACCTTTAGACAATATAATTATTTTAGACTTAAATTAAAATATTAAGAGAGTATAAGTAGTAGTTTAAATTTTTTCCTTCAAGTTTCTTTTTAGTTAAAAAGTGTGAATAATTCTAATTTAATTTTGTTGGCTAAATCACTTCATTTTGAATTCTAATAAATTTTTATGAGAAATCTTTGGCTAAATATCTTTCTCTTTACATTTTAATTTCATAGTTTAGAACTTAATCTTGAATTCCTAAACTTTATTATTAACTCTCTTTTGATTTAATAAAATTTTCATTTAATTAAAAAATATATTAATTTCTCATAAGTACTTCTCATAGTTTTGCTCTGGAATAGCAAAAGATTAAGTATGGGGGTATTTGATAAGTCACTAATTATAGTTATTTTTATATAGTTTTTATTTAATTAATAATAAGATTATAATTATATTTTAGTAATTATGGTTCTAATTACATTATTTTCATATTTCAGGTCAATCTGGGCTGCGAATAGCATTTTGGAGTTTGCAGGACTGATCCGGAGTTGAAACGGAGAAAATGAACATTTTTGGTCACGGATAGCTGAACTTCAAATTGTCATAACTTTCAAACCAGGAAGAGTTGCGGGACGTGAACCCAGTCAACGGAAAGAGGATGACGTCCTCTACAAATCTGGAGAATTTCACAAGAACAAGCCCTACTGACATGGGCGTGTCTAGGGCGTCAACACGGGCGTGTCCAGTTCAAAAAAAAATATTTCTCCAGAAATCTACCCGGGACAATTCTGGACCATTTCCCAAGTACACGCCCCCTGTCACGGGCGTGACCTTGGGCGTGACCTACCCAAAACTGCCGAATTGAGCCCAAATTGTACCGTTTCCAGCCGTTTGCTGACCCGATTAGTACACGCCCTAGGTCACGGGCGTGACTGGGGGCGTGACCTCTTCAGCAACGCTAGAATTACTTCGTGCCGCTTCCCCTTCCCGCCATTTCTTGTAACAGACTAGACATGCCCTAGGTCACGGGCGTGACCTAGGGGCGTGACCCCTAAAACGGTGAGTTTGGCGGTTTTTCTCCACATTCCCGGGCTTTCAAGACAGCAGTTTCCGAGCCTGTCACGCCCTATGTCACGGGCGTGACCTAGGGCGTGACTCCCAAGCAGAAAAAGCTATAAATTCCAGATGAGTTCAGAAGCTCAAGAGGAGGATTAGGAGCCAATTTTAGGAGTATATTGTAGCTTAGATTACTGTGCTTATGCATTTCTTTTATGTAATTTCAATTTCATTGTTTAGATTTCAATTCAAGCATTTCCTTTTTTGCAAACATGTTCTTCTTTCCCTTCTTTTTATGTAACTTTTATATTATGTCAAGTAGCTAATTTCTTTAGTACTTGATCATGATTATCTTTGAATAAAACTCTTTTTGTCAAACCTTTTTACCACTATCGATTTATCTTTGAATTATATTTTGTCGAATTCATATTTCGCGAGTATGTTCTTCGATTCTTGATCCATATCCTAAACGACTGAGAGGTTGCGGATACGAGTAGATCGCTCAAGGATAAAAGGAGTTGAATGCACTCCTCGAGAGAGGACGACATAAATCTGCCGGATTGGAGTCAAATCCAAAAGAGGGGTTCACTGCCTAAAGCAAGCTTAGGGGTTTCGACTGGACGAGAGGTCTTAATCGATCAACCTAAGGTTTGTCAGAAGCATGAGCTCGAGAGAGACGCTTTTGTACGTTAGGAACCTCCACGGTCGAGGTGAGTAAATTAGAGTTTGTGTTTTATAAAAGGTTTATTCAAAGTGAGTCTAGATCAAGTGCTCGTTGTTAGTTTATTTTCTTCCTTCTTTAGTTGAATTTACCCGTTTGATATTTAGATAGAATAATATTAATTTGCGTGAGTAGAAGTACTCAACAGGACCCGAGTCAAATACGGCATTTCTATACTATATTTTGATAGGTACACTTGCCTATTTGAGATTTTAGTTTGGATAATATTTTAAAACTATAGAAAATCTTCATCATACGTCCACTCTCCCCTTCGCCTATCTCCTACACGGGGATGACTCCGCAACTCCTCCAAAATGAGATTGAAATCCAATCTCTCCACTCAGAGCCACGCTCCTACAACTCGGAAGGAACACTTCCTACAACAAGGAGTCAACACTCCACCAAAGTGGGTTGCACCAAACCCTTATAACTAGGAATCAATTCCTTGCAAAAATTGAATGTAAATAAGAAAATACAAAACAATATAATTTTGAGAACCCAAGGTCCTTCTTCATTCATTGAGAGCTTGCAATAAAATGACGAAGAATCCACACTTGGTTTTTCTCTCTTGGATCGGATCTTGACTTGATCGGCGGCGGCAAGCAAGTATGGAGGTGATGCGTTGTAGATTTGAACTTCTTTACGAAGAAAGCTAGGTCACTAATCGATCTCAGTTGGATTAAGCGTCACTTCCGATTCAGAATGGATAACAAGTCTCGGTCGACGAATCGGAAGATAAGGATCTCAAGAGAGAAGCGAGGGACCAGTGGCTTGCCTCGATTCTGTCAAAGCGTGATCAGATGCGAGAGGAGATCGATGGCAGCGACAATCGAGTGATCGACGAGAAGCTCGACGAAAGCTAGGTCACGAAAAAAATTCTTTTCGTATCTCTCGATCCGTATTGAGTATGATTTAAACTTAGGTATATATACCCAAAACAAACCCTAAGTAGCTGTTGCAGGACCCACGAAGGAAGGAACGGAGCTTCGGTTTATACTGTGCATGGCGGCTCGGTTCAGTCCAATGAAGCGGCGGAAATCTACTAAGTCAGAATCGGCGGGTATCACCAACGATACCCGTCGACCATCGGCAGGCATTCGTTGGCGATTGCCCTTTGGATTTTGACTTGGATAATTTCTGACCATGGATAATTATGGATCAAGGCAGCTAGGGCTGATCAACGACTATCGATGAACATGCCCGATGAAGTCAACGGGTATCAGTGATGGCCCGACGATGTCGTCGGGTATGACTCACGATTCCCGTCGATTCTTAATTGGGAAAATTTCCCAATTCTTCCTACTACTTTCCTAAGCCTTATGCTTTGACCTTTCTTACTCCTTCTTCTGCTCTGGGTCTTCCTTGAGCCTGTACTTAAAAATAAGTATACCCCAATAGAGAGAGCACACGTGAGTAAATAGACTTGCCCACACAATGTAAGACCACATTTTTTTTCTTTTAAACACCGGGGTCTTATGCCCAGAATCGCCGCTTTGTGGTGACACCATCACGCCCGGGAAGGTCGTCACTACAAAACGCCAATCCTGCCGGCCAAATCGATCGCAGAACAGTAGCATAAGTAAATATAAAATAGTCCACCATAATCACATGTATATATATAAATCTCCACGAAGGGAGAGTCCACAATAATAATAATCAGAGTACAAAAGGAGGGATTAAGCCCAGTACATGTAATCCTCACTACAAGTCACTCGCAGAAGCAAAACCAAAACTAAGCATCACCGTAACGGTAACTGTACCGAGAGAACCCAAGCTAGACTGGCCCATCTCCACCGACTCCGTACTCTACTGGTGCTGCATCTCTGGGTGCTTCTTCCTTTTCAGCCTGTAGTCGCCGCCTCGCAATCCACGTCTGCGTCTACGTCTTCGGCCTCCTAGCTGCTGAGCTGGTGGGATCCCACCCATCAAGGGGCATTTGACCGTGTATGTCCCGGCTGGTGACAATGATAGCAAGGTCGCGGGGTCAATTCTGTCAGAAACTGCAAAACTCGTGACCCTTCCATATGGTACACCTAAAATGTTGTGGTTCGAGAACCGTTAGTCTAAAAGACAAAGCCCTATCATCCCCTACCCCTTCCCCCATGGCTCCTAGGTACCGAACGGAGAGGAAGAAAGGGAAGGACATGAAGGTGGAGAATAAGTCAAAAGCAGGTGATAGCGGACCTATGCTAGCAATTCCATAGTAAATATGACAAAAGCAGAAAGTATGAAATATAACCTTAACTTATGCGGAAGCGCATAAGCCAAGGGATCTTTTGCAAGGCTCCCATCGTATAAAGTGTCCCATACCACTTATACGTTGGGGTGTCGGTTATCAAACAGCAAGGAGTAGCAAGTAAGTAAAAGCACAAGAAATATAACCATTGATTTATAGGGATTACCCCTATAGACCAAGGGGTCGTTTTGCAGGGTCTATCGTATAAAACGTCCCATACCATCTTATACGATAGGTGGCGATGTTTATGCTATGACACGCAAATATGCTATGGAATGCACAAGCAAGTGCAACACACCCACACGACTCCATGCGCACAGACCTTTAGTTCCCCCTGTTCGGGCAGCTAGCTTCACTCCCAAGAACCTCCGTAGTGGCAAATGGAAACAGTGGGTCGGGCCCCCCACTCCTAGGTGGGTAACCACACTACCAGGCCTAGCCCTTCCATACGCCCCTAGAAGAATACAACCAAGAGTATCCGCGTATTAGTGCTGGCTATATCCACCAGGCTTTCTTTGGCTAAGTGTCCCACACCACCGAGTCAACGTACCGATGTCGGTGTGATCGATCGTATAGTACCGATGACCCACCACTTTTATGCACATGCAATCATGACAGTTATATTTGTAAAAGTTCTCATGTTACCGAGCTTCCAGCTCTCTAGGCTACCAAGCATATACCAAGTCCCCGAGCATCCCTCTCCCTGGACTTCCAAATTTATACCAAGTCCCCGAGCATCCAGCTCCCCGGACTTCCAAATCACAAACCAGACCATTGACAATACTAGTAGGCCCTTAGACAACGGACCTACTCTACTCATTCCATGCCAATTCTTCTTCCTAAGTGTACAAGTGTAGGTGTGAGGTGCAACTATTATTAGGGTTACTCTTGATCATTTTATTCCTTAGATTTAAGGTTAACCTTAGACTTCCCGAGATTTACCCGGTGAAGGGCTCGCAGCGGTACTAGGAGCTTTGATGGGGTGAATCCCAAAGCTCCCTTTCTAAGGTACTTATTGTAATTGATTGGTTCCCTTAACCCATTCCCTTCTCATATTACAGGAGGCTAATCCTAGGGTGACTTTGACTCTTCCTCTTCTCGGGGAGGACGATCTTCCGTCGAACCCGAACACCACTTAACACTAGTCAATCTCACACCCTACCCGTCCTGACTTCCAATAATGAACTTAATTTAACTCACCCTATCCAAACCAGTAAATTACCAAAATTCGATTTCCCAAGTTCATTACCCACTCTAGTTCAGCTTCTGCAGTTTTACTAAACGCAGACCATCCTAAGCTTTACGATGTATGCAAGGGGTGGTGCTCCAAATTATCTTCTGAATCTCCTATAATATTTACTAGAGGTGTACCACGACATAATTAGTTTAAATCCAGAAAATAATAATTTTCATATTTCATCTAGCATTTAATTTATTTATTCTCAGCCTCCCAATGCCCTAGTATGAACATGAAGTTCACTAATGAGCCAACAATAAATCACCATAAAATCAGTAAAAATCCAATGAGGCATTTAAGCAGTAATTCCAAATTGTTAGAAACTTCAGAGGTGTTTAGGCCTACATTTCCTAATTTACCATTTTAGGCCACTTTTACAAAATTGTGAAGCAAGTACTGTAAATTTATATCCAAAAATCACAAGAAAATTAGAAGCTTTATGGTGACCTAAAACCATCAGAAACTAAGTCCCATAATTTTTCTCTAATATTTGGGCTTTGAATTTATTTTAATGTAAAACACCAATTTTCTTAGATTAGAGAAGGAGGTACTATTTTTAATCATCTAAAAATCTAGAGAAATTTACAGGATGACTATCATGGTCTGAAACACCCACTGAACAAATTTCATAATTTTTCAAATAGTAATTGGAAATTATTTGTATTTTTGACTACATATCACAATTAGTACGTTAAAGAATAAAGTACCCAAAATAATCAGATAAAACTCTCATGAAAAATATATAAAGTATAAAATGCTATAAGATGCCCTAATCTAAGATTTCATAACATTCCAATGCATAAAAATTCCAAAATCATCAAGATAAATATCTAGGGCACAATTAGAGTTGTAAATGAAGTACTGTATAAATTAACCCAAAGCCTCAACAAAAATTATATTATGGCCATTTGGACCATAAAATCACTTTGCCCAAACTTTACTTGATTTGAAGTTCAGTTGATAGCTTAATAATTCAAATTAAAGTTGTTGACCTAAACTAGGGTGAAAGTGAGGGTAAGATCTATCTCAACTCTAGAGGGGGGTGAATAGAGTTTACTTAAAATATTTTTGAATTATTAAAATAGCACAAATTAAAATTCTATTTAAGCTATAGTGTAAAGTGCTAACAGAAACTTAAAAACAAAACTGAAAGGAGAAGGACACAGCACACAGCAGACAAATCACACAAGCAGAACCAGAAGACACAAGGAAATATAGTGGTTCCCCAAAACTGGGTACATCCACTCTTCTACCACCCTTGGTAGGAATCCACTCAGGACTGAGTTGATCAGGTGTCCTGACACCAATGAGCTTTTGATAAGGTGCTCAAAAACCAAAGCTAGATTTTTTGATAAGGTGTCTTGCCACCACTGAGTTTTGACAAGGCTCTCAGAACCAGACAGAACTTTTGAAGGGAGTTCAAGAACCCTTTTACAGCAGGAAAAGAAAAAGTGAAAGTTGAAGTTGTCTTCTCTGTTCTCAGTCAAATGAGAGAAGCACAAGTGGATTGAAGATGACAAAGCTCCCCCTGAGATGTAGAGAGGTTCAGGCAGAGAAGCTTTGTAGAAGGGTGATAGGTCTTCAGAACTTGATCTCCAGAAAAAGAATGGTTTCAGCAGAACAGCTGAAAGATGATGTGTCTGGAAATCTAAGATGAAGATGCAAGAACACTTAGTCAGCTAGAAGATCTAGATGTTGTAGTTTTCTTGTTCTTCAGCTAACAGTATTCTTCTGTGTGTGTTTTCTCTTCTACTTTTTCTGTCTATGAGCTCTGTATCTTTTTTGTTGTTATATTCCTGTATATCTAAAAGACCATAGGAATAGAATTAATTTTCTGAATATTCTCCTTGTCCAAAGATGGCCGTTGGTCAGTCATAAATGCTTTCCATAAATGGTCTTGTCTTTTAGAGGAAAGTCCAGCAAACATTCTCTGAATGATACCTTGAAACTTGCTCCAAACGGCTGGGAGATCTTCTGTCATAAATGCTGATAATATTCAAAAACATTCCAAAAGATTAGCAGCATTTGAAATCTTGAAGACGTTGATCTCTCCAAAGAATCGTCGATCTGAGCTCTACGATCGTCGAACTGAGCTCAGAGATGAACTGAGATAAGCAGACAGAAATCGTCGAACTGAGCTCAAAGATCGTCGAACTGAGCTCAGAGATGAACTGAGATAAGCAGACAGAAATCGTCGAACTGAGCTCAAAGATCGTCGAACTGAGCTCAGCGACCTGAGAAACAGCTGAAGGAGGCATCGTCGAACTGAGCTAGACGATAGTCGAGGGGAGTTCGACGACTAAGCAAAAGCTAGCTAAAAGCAGATAGTCGATCTGAGCTCGAAGATCGTCGACCGGAGTTCGACGATTTGTTGAAGTTGAGCTCAGAGAGCGTCGAACTGAGTTCGACGATTCGTCGACCAGAGCTCGACGAAGATTGCTTTAGACTTAGCTCTTCATCCTTGATCTTGGAGTGGTCTTGGGGGCAGCTTCAAAACTAAGTTCTAGACCTAGACTCATTCTAATATTGACCTTCTCAACTATACAACTAGGTCAACTAGGATCCTAAGACAAGCATAGTGATCCTTACCCAAATTAGTAATAGGGTGTTCCAACAATCTCCCCCTATTTGGGTTAGGATTACTATTTACAGACAATCATAAAGAGCATTCAATAATACAGAAGTTAAATACAAAATGCAGAGAAACAGCAATGCATATCACAGATAAATAGAGCAGATATCCAAAGGTGGATGATATGTTTGCTTACACAGATCACTTCTTTTCAGTTCCCTTTTTAAATAAAATTTCTCTGTTAGGGTTTAGAGCTTCTTTCTTGGACCTTCTGTCATCTTCTGCACCTAGAGAGGTTTGGGATCTTGGCCTTGGAACTACAGCCTCTGGGTGCAGCTTCATGTATTCTTCTGGATTGAAAAATTTATTTGAAGCATACTTTTCCAGTTCTTTCTTTCTTTGTTCTGATAAGGTTGTAATGTTGGATATTTCTTTGCCTTGTTCTCTAGCCTTCTTAATCTGATCAAGAGCAGCCAACTCTTTCATCCTAGCAGTCCAGGCCACAGGATTGTTCTCAGGATCCTCATATGGAACAGCAGGTTCATATTTGTTGAGAGATTCAGGAGCAGGAGAGGTCCTTGGAGCAACTGTGTCTTTCAGTTTGTAAGGGTAAGGACCTGAAGTAGAGTCAGAATGGCCTTGTCCTTCCCTTTGATAGGGTCTCTGTCCTCTTTGATTTCCTCTGTAACTACCCCTTCTGGGTTGATATCCTCTTTGATGTTGTCCCTTTTGGTAATACTTAGAATAGGATTGAGAGGAACTTTGTCTAAGAGCTGGAGCTTGAGGAGCTGAGCCTGATCCAGAGTCTGGAGGAGGAGGAGGAGGAGGCTGATGTTGAGATGATCCTTTTTCATATTTGTCAAGCTTTCTTCTCTTTTTCATGGCCTTTAGTTGGTTCTTGGAAAATTGCATCCATGGTTCAGTGATGGGGCAGTCATGCAGAATGTAATATGGAATGTCATTGGAGTCTTTAGCTTTGGCAGGAGGAACTGACATCATTGCTTTACTTCTGGCTTTCCTCTTTTTGGCAATTGTGCTGGCAGAATCATCAGAATCAGTTCTGTACTGATCACTTTCAGAACTCTGAGGTTGATCATATAAAGCATCAATTCTTCTTAGATATTCTTCTTGAGCTTTGAGCTTTGCAGCAGCAGCAGGAGCAGGAGCAGGAGCAGGAGCAGCAGGGATAGCAGAATCAGCATCATCAGTTTCAACAACAATTTCCTCAGCATTAGGTGCTGGAATCATTTCTATGTCAGCAGCAGCAGTATCAACAAAATGAGGCACAGTGGCCTTAGTAGCAGCATCAGATACATCCACAGCCTTCCATGACTTGATATAGGAAACAATCTGGCTGGGATTACAGACAGGTACAGGCACAATGGCCTTGGACAGATCTTCAGCAGTAATTGGAGGCAGACAGCTTAGATAGGCTGTATCAAATCTGGATAGCAACCTCTGCAGATTAAGTGCAAAAGCACATCCTGAGCTTGCTGAGAGAGTAGAAGCTGGAGCTGGAGCTGGCACAATCACTTCTTCATAAGGCATCTCCCCTGCCTTGGTTCAGAGAGAGATGAACCAAGGCACCCAGTAGAAGGGATTGCCTGGGAGGAGGAAAAAGAATCAAGTTTGGTGGACAGCTCCTGGACTTGCTTCAGGAGTGGAGTCAGGGAGGACTCCAGCAGAGATACCAGCTTGGGAGCTAGCAACTCATAGAGCCTGTCAGCCAGGCTAGAAAGATCTACATGCCCAAGTGAGGCTTGAGCAGAGGTAGTAGTCAAGGTGGATGGAGGGATGGAGACTGAAGCTGAAAAGGTGGAGGTAGGTGGAGTAGGGATTGTTGGTTCAGAAGATGGAATGATGGGGATAGAGAAGGTTGAGGAGAAGAGTGGGAGAGTAAAGGAGGGTATGAAGGAGGGTTGAGAGAGGATGTCAGTGAGCATTTGATGGAGGGAAGATGACTCAGGAGGAGAAGAGGGAGAGTCATCCATGAGGGAATCCTCTAAAAGGGCAAATGATGGTTGAGTGAGGAATGGATAGGAAAAGAGAGGATGGAAGACTCTGAGGAGGATGGTGGAGGGGATGACATAGGTGAGGAAATGGTAATGGGAGATGAGATAATAATGGTGGAGACTGGTGGTGAGGAGGTGATGGCTTGGGTATATGTGGCTTGGGGAGAAGAAGAAGCAGGCAGCTCTTCTACTAGAGGAGTAACCAGATTGGTCCTTGTGCCTGATAGAAGTGTTGCAGCAGCCCTGGAGGGGTTGATTATCTGCCTGTCCCATTTACTGAAGAGGGCACAGGAGAGCCTTTTGGATGCATTGATGAACATCCCAGAAGAGGTCAAAAGGTCAGGGCACCTTGAGTGCAGAAAGACCCCAAGATTCTTCCAAAACTGACTGCAGACTTGCTTATCTTCTTCTTAATCAGGGTGAAGAAGATGGAGCCCCAGTCGAGGTGTTTCTTATCTAGTAAGGCTCCCATCAGGCAGAACTGATACCT
This sequence comes from Platanthera zijinensis, assembly GCA_039513925.1. Lineage (NCBI taxonomy): Eukaryota > Viridiplantae > Streptophyta > Magnoliopsida > Asparagales > Orchidaceae > Platanthera > Platanthera zijinensis. The sequence continues at coordinate 132,961,681 of CM077082.1, forward strand.
GGAAATTGTGTCATGCGCTGAGTGCTTGGCCAACAGCACCTTCCCAACGACATCAGCCAGGAACTGGAATTCTATAGCCAGATTCTTTTTCAGCAGTTTATTAGGGTTGATTACATTATGACCCATCCTATCTAACATGGAGGCATACTCCTCTCCAGACAGATCAATGGAGTCTTCTCCAGTACTGAGTTGAAAGACGTCAGTTAATAAAGCCGGGGATAGAATTACCTGGGTCCCCTTAATGGTGCTGACAACAGTATTCTCAGTCTCATCTGCTGCGGTATAACACCATTCCTTAATCTCCTCAGATGCAATCTTCATCCTGGTAGTCATTATCTGGGTTAGCTGTTGTTCTCTGAATAGATTCAGAACATCCTTGAAGCGCTGGTCGCTTCCATCAAATGAGTTTATGTCTATGTCGAAACCGGTGTCGAACTTCATCTTGGCGATGGCAGCACTCAAATCAGCCATGTGTACCTGCAACAGAAAACCAAAAACGACCAAGCGTAGAAAATTTGGAGGGAAAAGGAAGAAAGTTGCAGAGTATGAAAGCGTAAAAAGGAGAACGACGGCTGAAAGATGATTTTATATTAGGGTTCGACGGCGAAAAAGAAAGTCGTTGAGCTCAGCTCGACGAAGCGTCGATCTCAGCTCGACGATTTAGGCTACAGAGGGAATCTGAAGAGTCTTCAAAATCGGCGATCTTCGTTCGACGATGTTGAAAAACGTCGAGCTCAGCTCGACGGCCTCTGAACAGAAGAAGAAAAATTCTAGATCTAGCGAAGGCTCTGAACTCAGATCGACGATAGCAAAAGCGTCGATCTCTGGTCGACGATTTTTGGAAAATCGTTGATCTCCGTTCGACGATTTTTGAGAAAACGTCGAGCGCAGTTCAGAGTCTAAACTCATTCAAAAGACAGAATTTTTTAGCCTAGTCTTGGTCTGTTTTAGCTTTTCAAAATCTTGGATTTTAATTAAGACTTCCTCCATCTATCATGCCTAACTGATTTAGGAAGAACCTGTGTTTCTTTTCATCCAAGGGTTTGGTGAAAATATCTCCCCTTTGCAAATCAGTAGGAATATATTGAAGTTCAATTTTGTTTTTCTCTACATTATCCCTTAGGAAATGATGCCTGATTTCTATGTGTTTTGTCCTACTATGGAGGACTGGATTTTGTGCTATAGAAATAGCACTAGTATTATCACAGAAAATTTTTGACTGCTCTAAGTTGTAACCATAGTCTAGAAGCTGATTTTGTATCCACAATATTTGTGAGCAACAACTGCCTGCAGCCATATATTCAGCTTCAGTAGTTGAAGTTGACACAGATGTTTGCTTCTTACAAAACCAGGAGACAAGTCTGTCACCAAGGAACTGACATGTTCCACTGGTGCTTTTCCTGTCTATTCTGCATCCAGCATAATCAGCATCTGAGAATCCAGTTAATTCAAATCCTGATTCTTTTGGATGCCAGAGTCCTAGATTTGGACAACTCTTTACATACCTAAGAATCCTTTTAACTAGTGTTAGGTGTGACTCTCTAGGGTTAACTTGGAATCTAGCACATATGCATGTAGCAAACATTATATCTGGTCTGCTAGCCGTAAGGTACAGTAGAGAGCCAATTATTGCTCTATATGTTGTCTGATCAACTGGCTTCCCATGCTGATCAGCATCAAATACAGCATTGGTAGGCATGGGTGTTTTCATACAAGATGCTTCAGACATACCAAACTTCTTGACCAATTCTTTTGCATACTTGGCTTGAGAAATAAAGATGCCTTCAGCATGTTGTTTGACTTGCAATCCTAAGAAGAAGGAGAGCTCACCCATGCTACTCATTTCAAATTTGGAATGCATTAGGTTGGAAAACCTCTTGCACAAATTTGAATCAGTAGAGCCAAATATGATATCATCTACATAGATTTGTACTAGTAGGGTGTGGGACTTATGGGTTCTAATAAAAAGAGTTTGGTCTACCCTCCCCTAATAAAACCATTTTCCAGAAGAAAGCATGCTAGGGTCTCATACCATGCTCTGGGAGCTTGCTTGAGACCATACAATGCTTTATGCAGCCTGTAAACATAATCAGGGTGAGTTAGAGAGATAAAACCTGGAGGTTGTCTAACAAAGACTTCCTCTTTGATGTCCCCATTAAGAAATGCACTTTTCACATCCATTTGGTATACTTTGAATCCTTTGTGAGCAGCATATGCTAGGAATATTCTGATGTCCTCTAACCTTGCAACTGGTGCAAAGGTCTGATCATAATCTATTCCTTCTTGTTGAGAGTACCCTTGAGCAACAAGCCTTGCCTTGTTTCTGACTATGACTCCTTGATCATCCAGCTTATTTCTGAAGACCCACTTTGTTCCAACAATGGGATGATCTTTTGGCTTAAGCACTAGTTCCCAAACCTGATTTCTTTCAAATTGATGCAGCTCCTCTTGCATTGCAATGATCCAGTGTGGATCTTGCTCTGCATCTTGAATGGATTGAGGCTCAATTGAGATAGGAAGCAAGTGTGCATTAGGTTCTGGTTGACCTGATTTCTGGTTTGCACACCAGCTGAGATGTCTCCAATAACTTGGGAAGTTGGATGATCTCTTATTGTTACTAAATCAACAGGAGGTGTTGATTGTTCACCAGCCTGTGTTGTTGTTTCCTCTAGTGGAACAACAACTGGTTCTTCAAGGTGATTTTCTTTTAGATGTTGAACTTCTTCTTCATCATCACTGCTGTCATTCTTTTCAGTAACTTGCAGTTTGTTCAAGTCTTCAGCTAAAGAATGTACCTGCAAAGGTTCTATGGTAGAAGCATTCTTCTCCTTGAAAGACATGTTAGTTTCATCAAAAACAACATGAACAGACTCTTCAATTTTACAAGAAGATTTGTTGTACACCCTATAGGCCTTACTGATCATGGAGTATCCCAGAAACACTCCTTCATCAGCTTTGGCTTGAAATTTAGCTAGATATTTCTTGTCATTATTATGAACATAGCAAATACAACCAAAAACTTTAAAATAGTTTACTTTAGGTTTCTTCCCTTTGAGCAGTTCATAGGGAGTCTTGCCCTTCAGTTTATGTATCAGGCTTCTGTTCAACACATAGTTGGAGGTGTTCACTGCCTCAGCCCAAAAGGATAGAGGAAGGTGAGCATCTGACAACAATGTAGTAGCAGATTCAATTAGGGTTCTATTTTTCCTTTCAGCTACCCCATTTTGTTGAGGAGTTCTAGGAGCTGAGAAAGTGTGCCTGATCCCTTCACTTTGACAGAACTCTTGCATGAGAAGAGAATCAAACTCTGTCCCATGATCACTTCTGATCAGGGCAATGTGAGTGTTGAACTCAATCTGAATGCATTTGAGAAAATCTGTCAAACACTTGAAGTTATCAGACTTCTTCCTCAGAAAGAATACCCATGTGAATCTTGAGAAGTCATCTACAATCACTAAAGTATAGGATTTCCCTCCTAGGCTTTGCACTGATATGGGTCCAAAAAGATCCATATGCAACAGGTACAAGATCCTAGGTGAATCACTCTTATTAATTGAGTTAAAACTACTTTTAGTTTGCTTGCCTAATTGACATGCCTTGCAAAGTTCTTCCTTCTTGTAGGGACCAGAAGGTAGTCCTCTAACAAGGTTGTCTTTGGATAGCCTAGCAATGGTTCTAAGGTTAATGTGTCCTAGTCTTTTATGCCACAAATTGTTTGGTTTTGAAATGGAGTTAAACAGGCAGATATCTACTACAGGTGAAAGAAAATTCACTAAGTAAATGTTACCTCTTCTGTTACCTGTCAACACAGTTGTGTTATCCACTGACTGGACTTTGCATATGGCTTTGTTGAAGGTTACTTGATATCCTTCATCACACAATTGACTGATACTTATCAGGTTGTGCTTGAGTCCTTCAACATATGCCACCCTTTTGAAGGTGACTGAGCCAATTTGGACTGCACCATATCCTTTGTAGTTCCAAAACTTGAGTCTCCAAAAATTACTTTGGGTCCAAGCTTGGCTTTGAAGGAAGTGAAATTGTCCTTGTCCCCTGTCATGTGCTTTGAGCACCCACTATCCAGATACCATTGATGGTTTGATGCTGGATAGGTCTTCACCTGCACAAAAACAGCTTATTTGTTTTTGACCCAGTTAACCTTGGGCCTAGGTTGATAACCTTTAAATTCTGAAATAAAGGACATCCAGGTTGACTCTTATAGCCTTCAGGATGGTATCTCCTAGGAGTTACTATCCACTCAGTATAGGGGTTGAGTCCATGGGATGTGCAGCTTCTAGGATTGAATTTGACTGAGCCATTGAAAATATGTTCACAATTCTGAACTCTGTTCGACGATCGTCGATCTGAGGTCGACGATCTTGGGTCAGATCGTCGATCTCTGTTCGAAGATCGATAGTGCTTGAGTTCAGAGTTTGGGTGTCGTCGAGCTGAGGTCGACGATCTGTGCTTAGATCGTCGAGCTCTGTTCGACGATCGTCGAGCTCTGCTCGACGCATTTTGTTGAACTGAAATTTTCTCTGGCAGGTCTGCATTCTTCCTAGCCACCTCTACTACTCCCTTTCCTTTGTCAGAGACAAACTTGATTGGAGTTGTTAACACTATAGGTTGGCTGGGGGAGGCACCCAAACCAGTGTACTATTGAATCTAGAGTTCACTGTGCTTGTGATATCCATAAGTCTGATACTCCTCCCATTTAGAGATTCTTCAATCTTTTTGGCCTTTGATAGTTCACTTTTCAGTGAAGCTATCTCCTCCCTACAGCATTCTAACTCCTCAGAGAGCTTGAGGTTCTTTGAGTTTAGGATACTATGCTCAGACAATTGATTCCTGAGAGATATTATCTCCTTCTCAGATTTTAATAGGTCTAGGCATAGTGTCTTAAATTCACTTTTGAAATCTTCAGATTGAAAATCAAAGGAATTGATTACCTGATATTCATCTGGGTGAGTGTCTGAATCTGATTCTGATTCTTCATCAGAGTTTTGTTGTGATGCATTGATAGCCATCATGCAGAACTCCTTTTCATCTGCATCATCCTCATCATCACTGGAACTAGATGAGGCTTCAGATTCCTCTTCAGTCTCACTCCAGGTCTCAGCAACAAAGCCCTTCCTTGTATGTTTGTTTTTACTGAAGGAGGCTTTGTCTGAGTTGTTCTTCTTGTGATCCTTTCCTTTTCTTCTTTCTCTTCTATCTCTCTTGTCCTTATTCTTGTTCTCTGGACAGTCAGGCACAATGTGTCCTGGTTTCCTGCAACCAAAGCATATGATTTCTGTAGTGTTGTTTGATTTATCATACCTTGGTTTATCATGACCCTTGTATGGCCTTTTTCTGAAATCTTTTCTGGCCATTTTGTAGAATCTCTTAGCCAGTAGACTTATGAGCTCATCATTTCCTGTGGCTTTATCTTCAGGCTCCTCTTCTGCAGCCCTGAAGGCTATGGTCTTTTCTTTCTTGTGGCTGGAGAGGCAGCCTTCTGTTCTTCTTCTCTATTTTTAATGAGCAGCTCATAGGATTTGAGCTTGCCCAGGAGAGCTTCAGTGGTAATCTCATTCAGACTTCTGGCATCTTTGATTGGCCAGATTCTTGAATCCCAAGTGCTGGGAAAGCACATCAGGATTTTATCATTTAGTTCAGTTAAAGAGATTTCCTTGTCCAAAGTCTTTAGCTCATTGACAATCAGACTTAGTCTATTGTACATGTCAGCCACTGATTCACCTTCTCCTTTCTTGAAGTTCTCATATTGACTTATCAGATGAGACATTCTATCCTTTCTTTCATCAGCAGATCCTGAGACAATTTCAGAGAGTTTGTCCCAGGTTTCTTTGGCTGAGTTGCATTCAGCTACCTTTTGAAAAATGTCATCAGACATAGTTTGGGCTAAGATGTTCATAGCCTTAGCATCTGCAATTTTCCACTTCTTTATATCTGCATCTGTTCCAGAAGGAGGTGGAACAGCACTTGTACTTGAGCTTGCTGGTGGAGTTGGACACACTGTCAAGACAGAATTAAAGATATCCTCATCAATAGAATTCATATACAATCTAATCCTTGCCTTCCAGAGTGCAAACTTGGAGAGGTTGCACACTGGTGGTCTGGTGCTTGCATAATCTTTGTTCTGTGCCATGTCTCTAAATGAGTAGATAGATGTATAGAAAGTAATCCTCTACAGAGATTGATCTTATCAGGGATCTTTTGGTTCAGGTGTTAACCAGTATGGGCAACCAACCTTCCTTTGATACCAATTGAAAGTGAGGGTAAGATCTATCTCAACTCTAGAGGGGGGTGAATAGAGTTTACTTAAAATATTTTTGAATTATTAAAATAGCACAAATTAAAATTCTATTTAAGCTATAGTGTAAAGTGCTAACAGAAACTTAAAAACTGAAAGGAGAAGGACACAGCACACAGCAGACAAATCACACAAGCAGAACCAGAAGACACAAGGAAATATAGTGGTTCCCCAAAACTGGGTACATCCACTCTTCTACCACCCTTGGTAGGAATCCACTCAGGACTGAGTTGATCAGGTGTCCTGACACCAATGAGCTTTTGATAAGGTGCTCAAAAACCAAAGCTAGATTTTTTGATAAGGTGTCTTGCCACCACTGAGTTTTGACAAGGCTCTCAGAACCAGACAGAACTTTTGAAGGGAGTTCAAGAACCCTTTTACAGCAGGAAAAGAAAAAGTGAAAGTTGAAGTTGTCTTCTCTGTTCTCAGTCAAATGAGAGAAGCACAAGTGGATTGAAGATGACAAAGCTCCCCCTGAGATGTAGAGAGGTTCAGGCAGAGAAGCTTTGTAGAAGGGTGATAGGTCTTCAGAACTTGATCTCCAGAAAAGAATGGTTTCAGCAGAACAGCTGAAAGATGATGTGTCTGGAAATCTAAGATGAAGATGCAAGAACACTTAGTCAGCTAGAAGATCTAGATGTTGTAGTTTTCTTGTTCTTCAGCTAACAGTATTCTTCTGTGTGTTTTCTCTTCTACTTTTTCTGTCTATGAGCTCTGTATCTTTTTTGTTGTTATATTCCTGTATATCTAAAAGACCATAGGAATAGAATTAATTTTTTGAATATTCTCCTTGTCCAAAGATGGCCGTTGGTCAGTCATAAATGCTTTCCATAAATGGTCTTGTCTTTTAGAGGAAAGTCCAACAAACATTCTCTGAATGATACCTTGAAACTTGCTCCAAACGGCTGGGAGATCTTCTGTCATAAATGCTGATAATATTCAAAAACATTCCAAAAGATTAGCAGCATTTGAAATCTTGAAGACGTTGATCTCTCCAAAGAATCGTCGATCTGAGCTCTACGATCGTCGAACTGAGCTCAGAGATGAACTGAGATAAGCAGACAGAAATCGTCGAACTGAGCTCAAAGATCGTCGAACTGAGCTCAGAGATGAACTGAGATAAGCAGACAGAAATCGTCGAACTGAGCTCAAAGATCGTCGAACTGAGCTCAGCGACCTGAGAAACAGCTGAAGGAGGCATCGTCGAACTGAGCTAGACGATAGTCGAGGGGAGTTAGACGATTAAGCAAAAGCTAGCTAAAAGCAGATAGTCGATCTGAGCTCGAAGATCGTCGACCGGAGTTCGACGATTTGTTGAAGTTGAGCTCAGAGAGCGTCGAACTGAGTTCGACGATTCGTCGACCAGAGCTCGACGAAGATTGCTTTAGACTTAGCTCTTCATCCTTGATCTTGGAGTGGTCTTGGGGGCAGCTTCAAAACTAAGTTCTAGACCCTAGACTCATTCTAATGTTGACCTTCTCAACTATACAACTAGGTCAACTAGGATCCTAAGACAAGCATAGTGATCCTTACCCAAATTAGTAATAGGGTGTTCCAACATAGGGATAGGGTTTTAGGTGGGCTAAAGGTCTCCGAATACCCTAAAATTTTGACCAGAGTACTCTAGTACCCTTATGGTCCTCTTCACCAAATTTCAAGTCAATCCAAGGTCATTTAACCCCATGACCTTCACAACCCTAAAAATCCCAATTAAGGGACCTACCCTAGGGTTCTAGGGCTACCCTATCCCAAACCACCCCAAATTTCATTGTACGTTGTGTCATGCCCCAAACAGCCAGTGGACAAAATATCAGCCTCTGTTGAGGTTGTTTGACCACTCAAATCCCAAAAGGAATGAATTGACCTAATTAACCCTATAAGGGCCATACTAGGGTCGAGTTAAAACTTAATCAAAACACTTTCAAATGAGGTGAAATTTTTACCAGAGATCTACCATATCCCCTAAGATCTCCCACCCAAATTTGGGGGGATTTTGAGGTGTTTAGGAAACCTAACTAAATTATACATGAATTATTAAATTTTTACAAAAACTATAGAAAAATATTCTCCAAAAATTTTGATTTTTGGAAAAGACCTAGGTAAGGCTAATAATAGCCCATACCCCAAATTTCAAGTCATTTTGATGTCTGGATTGATGTGGGCATCCAAATAAATCTCAGGACAACCCTATGGATAAACCTCACCAAAATGTGTGATGTGGTCTAACCAGGACTCCAAATCGAGTGAAATAAATTTTTAATTAAACTAGACCTCAAGGGCTATATTTTCTATGTTGACCACTTTTTATGTTTAAGCCCCTACGGGCTACAATTTTCAGTTTAAACTTAGTGTACAGTAAAGGGAATTAATTTCTAATTATATAATATATAATATGTTAAAATAAAACTGTTCATCTTCTTCTTTACCCGATCCCAAACAGAACAAAAAAAAACAACTATTCCTGTAGTTTTCGAAAGCTATTTCCCAGCCACCCAGCCGTCTCCCTGGCCGGCCACCACCACCACCACCTCTGTTGAGGTGAGGGCTACCGTCGGGCGGCGGCACGGTCGCCGAAGAGGCGGTTTCCGGCGAAACTGCCACAATGCAATTTTGGAAAAATCATGGAAACGCTCACCCGATCCAGCTCTTTTGAGCCCGATATCTCTCCTAATGATTTCTAAGATCTATCCATAGAAGAAGAGGGAGAGGAGGACCTTATTCGCGGTTTGGAGTCGAGCCGATCATCGGGATGCCCTTGGCGCGGTGGTGGCGTCGCCAGAATTCTTCTAGAGCATAGTAGGATGCTCAAAACTTTAGGTAAGGGTTGGAAAACTTCATCCTTGAGCCTAAGGGGCCTTTTTAAAGGGAAGAAATGGGGAGTGGGCGGTTATAGGCTGTCCAGCCATTATTGCCTCTTCAAGAGAAAGCTCGGCCATGGTGGAGGGGAGCTAAAATGTCTTTGTAATAGCTGGAGGAGGAGGAAACGGCTGCCACGTGGCACAGCCAGTCAAACTTCAAAAAATAAGACTTAACTAAGTCTTAATAAGAGAAAACGGCCCATTAAAACATTCTGGCCTGCTTCCCGAAATTGCCCGGTTCAACTGAACCAGCACCTAGCCAAAAAGATCGGCCAGAAAAAAAAACTAAGTAAAATAGCGTTGATTGAGCTCTGCTCACTCAACGCCATCCATGCTATGGCATTGACTGAGATCAGCTCACTCAACGTCATCCCAGTTATGACATTGAGCCAAATTGGCCTCCCAGACTATGGGGTTGAGTGAGCTCAGCTCACTCAACGCCATCCGGATTATGGCATTGAGTGAGCTCTACTCACTCAACGCCATCCAGAATAAGCCCCTTTTAAACGATGGAATTGAGTGAGCTAAGCTCACTCAACGCTGTCCAGATTATGGCATTGAGTGAGCTGAGCTCACTCAACGCCATCCATATTATGGCTTTGAGTGAGCTTAGCTCACTCAACGCCGTCCAGGTTATGGCTTTGAGTGAGCTTAGCTCACTCAACGCCATCCAGGTTATGGCTTTGAGTGAGCTTAGCTCACTCAACGCCATCCATGTTATGGCATTGAGTGAGCTTAGCTCACTCAACGCCGTCCAGATTATGGCTTTGAGTGAGCTTAGCTCACTCAACGTCGTCCAGGTTATGGCTTTGAGTGAGCTTAGCTCACTCAATGCCATCCAGACCACGGCATTGAGTGAGCTTAGCTCACTCAACGCCATCCAGACCACGGCGTTGAGTGAGCTTAGCTCACTCAACGCCATTCCAAGGTCAAGTGCGTGACGGATCGGTCACAGGCTTGTCTGACCTATGTTGAAATTTCTGAGCTCGACGATTGTCTTCCTGAGGTCGATGATCGTCGAAGGGGGTCACACCCAAGGTCACGGGCGTGACGGGTCGGTCACGGGCGTGACGGGTCAGTCACGGGCGTGACCACCCCTTGACTCAAAATCTCTTTCGACAAACTTCGATTCTTAGGCTTCCTAGGGTTCTGTTAAGACAAAACCAGTCCCAGGGGTCTAGTCGGAAATGGGATGTTACAAATTCCAATAAACAAAACAAAGATTTCGTCCCCGAAATCAAGGTTAATCTTATGGGGCTCCTATCGGGAGAATAAAAAAAAGGCTTGTAAAATCCCATGAGAGTCGAAAGATTTACATCTCTACGTTACGTTTGCTATGTGTGGTTTGAAGGTGTTTGTCAAATCTAAGACCAATTCATCCAGTTGACTAGGTATATACCCTAATAAACAAAAGATTAGCCCCTATTCTTGAAATTTCAGTCCTACTAGTTTAAAATAGGAAAGTAAATTGAACGCCTCGAGAGGTTATGAGGTATACCTGGCTGAACAGCTCTGGATACCTTTGTCGTATCAGGTCCTGCGGTTCCCAGGTTTGCTTTTCCTGACCGTGGTTCCTCCACGGAACTTTTGACTAATAGAATTTTCTTGCGACGCAAGGTCCGTACTCCTCTGCCATCGATCTGAATCGGCTCCAAGTGAACTGACCGGTCGGAAGCTACCGGTCCATCTATGGTCAAAATCTGTTGCTCCGGGCGCAGTAGAGCCCTCGTAAGTGAAGAAACGTGGAATACGTCATGCAAAGTTTCCAGCTCTGGTGGCAACTCCAACCTATAAGCTAGGGCCCCGATCTGCTCCAGGATCCTGTAAGGGCCCATATACCTAGGGCTGTGCTTCTTCCTCCGACCACACACCCGTGAAACTCCATGCATAGGCCGGATCTTCAAAAACACTCGGTCCCCCACCTGAAACTCCACCTGATAATGTCGGGCGTCATAATACTTAGCCTGTCTGCTCTACGCTTCTAACATCTTGTCTCTTATCAGTCTCACCTATGCCTCGGTGTCTTCGACAAAATCCGATCCCAACACCTTCGGATCCTCGTCCTTAATCAAAGGAAGCGAGTTCCTGCATCTCCTTCCATATAAGTCTTCGTAAGGCGTCATCCTGATGCTGGACTGGTAGTTGTTGTTATAGGAGAACTCGACCAGGGGTTAGAGCTTCTCCCATGGTTCCCTGTGGTCCAAAATGCATAGCCTCAGAAGATCTTCCAGCATCCGATTGGTGCGTTCTGTCTGCCCATCCGTCTGGGAATGGAATGTGGTGCTGAAGGTCAATTGCATGTGTAAGTAAGCCTGTATGGATCTCCACTCCCTGGAAGTGAACCGACCATCCTGATCCGACACGATCGTCTTGGGTACCCCGTGGTATCGAACAAACTGCTCCACAATCTCCACACTAGTACCCTCACAGAGTCATCCTTCTTGATCGGAATGAATCTAGCCACCTTCGTCAACCGATCGACGATGACCCAAATCGAGTCGTTTCCTGTCCGTGATCGGGGAAGTCCATGAATAAAATCCGTCGCGATGTCCTCAAATTTCCACTCCGGGGGTACATGTTCTGAGATACATCATCCTTCTGATAATACAACATACAATTAAATCTTTACCTTCTAAGATATCTCGAATCTTGTTACCCGTCATCTAATTTCACGTGATAATAGTTAATTCTCGTAATTACTCCGTCTTATTACCATGTCATTGTCTTGGTAACGCTACGGGTCATCATTCCAAATATGTTTTTTACAAAAATATCATGTTCGCCCGAATAACGTCAAATTATATCGACTTCAATCTCACTATGTTTGTTACGCCACTTTCCCTAAACTAGGTCAAAGGGAACCCAAGCCTATACTAATTTGCCCAATAAACAAAAGTTTAGCCCTCAATAAACAAAAGATAAGCACCTACCTATCTTTGGCTAAGTATCTTTTATATTACCCTATTACATCTGTCCTAGCTGGGTGCACAATCCCTAGGGCATCAATCTTCGACTTGGGGTTCCACCATGAAACTCGTTAATATACTCCATACTTTAAACCCTCTGAGTCACATTTACGAAAACCTTATCCGGGTAAAAATGTTCCCAATTCCAAATGGGTATCTTCCAAACTTGAATTCCTATCCGTCCCTAAGTGTTTGTCTCAGTGGTTGCCTCTAGGTAATTTTATTACCGGTATTGAGGGTTTAGACTACTTTTCTTTTACCATTCTACTAATGTATTATTGGTCTCAATTCTCCTTAAAGTAGTCTACCTCTTTGAATAATCCTTGATTGGGATAGTAGGGACACCTGATTTTACGTCTTAAGTAGTCATTCTCGTGCTAAACTCCTCCTTTATTCTCTTTAGGTATGTCCTTACCATAACCAAATTCATACACAAGGTCTATTTTGAACTAGGGCATACTATAAATTGTCATGGTTAGTCACGAGTCCTAGTCTATTGAGTCTAACTCATTGGTTAGAGGGTTATAAGATGAGATCTTCGCAGCCGAAGGTGTTCCCCGCTGGGGGCAGGGTTTGCCGCAGGCTACAAAGAGGAATTCTAATTAATGATGAAGTGGACTTTCACATGTGATTTCCCTTATGGGCACACCACTGCTTCCGCTGCTTAGTTTGTCCCCAAACTAAACTCAAGCGGGGGTGACCCAGGGTTAGTGGACTGCTACTTTTACGATCGAGGTTCCCTCTGATACCACTTGTAAGACCCATTTTTTTTTCTTTTAAACACCGGGGTCTTATGCCCAGAACCGCCGCTTTGTGGTGACACCATCACACCCTGGAAGGTCGTCAGTACAAAACGCCAATCCTGCCGGCCAAATCGATCGCAGAACAGTAGCATAAGTAAATATAAAATAGTCCACCATAATCACATGTATATATATAAATCTCCATGAATAGAGAGTCCAAACTAATAATAATCAGAGTACAAAAGGAGGGCTTAAGCCCAGTACATGTAATCCTCAGTACAAGTCACTCGCGGAAGCAAAACCAAAAAAAATGTCACTGTAACTGTCACTGTACTGAGAGCACCGAAGCTCGACTGGCCCATCTCCACCGACTCAGTACTCTGTTGGTGCTGCATCTCTGGGTGCTTCTTCCTTTTCGCCCTGCAGTCGCCGCCTCGTAATCCATGTCTGCGTCTACGTCTTCGGCCTCCTGGCTGCTGAGCTGGTGGGATCCCACCCATCAAGGGGCATTTGACCCGTGTATGTCCCGGCTGGTGACAATGATAGCACGGTCGCTGGGTCTATTCTGTCAGAAACTGCAAAACCCGTGACCCTTCCATATGGTACACCTAAAATGTTGTGGTTCGAAAACCGTTAGTCTAAAAGACTAAGCCCTATCATCCCCTACCCCTTCCCCCATGGCTCCTAGGTACCGAGCGGAGAGGAAGAAAGGGAAGGACATGAAGGTGGAGAATAAGTCAAAAGCAGGTGACAGCGGACCTATGCTAGCAATTCCATAGTAAATATGTCAAAAGTAAAAATTAGGAAATATAACCTTAACTTATGCGGAAGCGCATAAGCCAAGGGATCTTTTGCAGGGCTCCCATCGTATAAAGTGTCCCATACCACTTATACGTTGGGGTGTCGGTTATCAAACAGCAAGGAGTAGCAAGTAAGTAAAAGCACAAGAAATATAACCACTGATTTATAGGGATTACCCCTATAGACCAAGGGGTCGTTTTGCAGGGCCTATCGTATAAAACGTCCCATACCATCTTATACGATATGTGGCGATGTTTATGCTATGACACGCAAATATGCTATGGAATGTACAAGCAAGTGCAACACACCCACACGACTCCATGCGCACAGACCTTTAGTTCCCCCTATTCGGGCAGCTAGCTTCACTCCCAGGAACCTCCGTAGTGGCAAACCGAGACAGTGGGTCAGGCCCCCCACTCTTAGGCGGGTAACCACACTACCAGGCCTAGCCCTTTCATACACCCCTAGAAGAACACAACCTAGAGTATCCGCATATTAGTGCTGGCTATATCCACCAGGCTTTCTTTGGCTAAGTGTCCCACACCGCCGAGTCAACGTACTGACGTCGGTTTGATCGATCGTCCAGTACTGATGACCCACCACTTTTATGCACATGCAATCATGACAGTTATATTTGTACAAGTTCTCATGTTACCGAGCTTCCAGCTCTCTAGGCTACCAAATATATTGATGATGCATATTTTAGCTTAATTGATTAGGGTAAAAATATATTATTTTCGTTTTAAATCTCTTTCGTTATGTTATTTTATACTTCTTTTTATGTAAATATTATAAATAATATTTATTTTCTGTTTTTGCAGGTTTCAACAAATTTCCAGAAAAAATCCCATGACACGCCCCCCTGTTACGCCCTCCCCGGGCGTGACCCCGGGCGTGACCCCGGGCGTGTCACCTGCTCCCGATGCTGAAAGCCGCCAGATGAAGTTCCCGCTAAAAAATCCCCTATCACGCCCACCTGACACGCCCTGCCCGGGCATGTCCGAGGGCGTGAAACGGGGCGTGTTGCCCTCTGCCCGAAGTCTGCCGCCTCCTTGAATGCATTCTACACCGCTGCACGCAACAGTACTGTCATGCCCCATGTCATGGGCGTGACCTGGGGCGTGACTGCCCCGATTCCAACGTTTGATGGACCTACGACCACTGATTTTGACCTGACACGTCTGTCACGCCCCCTGTCACGGGCGTGACCTAGGGCGTGACCACCATCGTACCGAAATAATCATCATTCCCGCCAGAATTCAGCTCCCGAGGTCAACTCCGTACCTGTTACGCCCCCTGACACGCCCTCCCCGGGCGTGTCGCGGGCGTGACCAACCCGTGGGAAAAGTCTATAAATACTAGACCCCCCTTCCATTTCAGCAACTTTTGGGGAGAGGGGAGGTGCTGCTAGTTCATTTCTTAGGGTTTTGTATTTTTATTTTCATGTTTTACTCTCTCTCTCCCTCCATTTCTAGCTTTTAATTTCATGCAATACACTTTCATTTCCTATAATCCTTTCTTATTAGTATCGTAGCAGTAGTTAGTTTATTCTATGCACTTGTAATCTCCGTTCCTAGTTGTAATCGTTTTATTTCCAATAAAATTGTAGTTGTCATTTCCTTTTTCTAATTCGCTCTCTTTAGTTTCCATGCACCTTTATTATCTACCCCTCTCTTTCCCTTTACCTATGATTAACTAATCCTCCTTGTACTCGATCTTGATGATCCGAGGTTCGAGCGATTAAGTTATGATGCTTTAATTTACCCTTTTCTTTTTAGGTTTTAGGCCTTGAATTACTCTTGATTTTTCATTGGTTGGAGGTATATTATCGATATATACTCTCTACCTTTGCTTTCATTCTGGGCTAGCCGAGAGGCCGATAGAATAAAGTGAGCATTCAAGATTAAAGGGAGTTGTACGTACCCCTCGAGAGAGGCAGACATCCAAATCTCCCGGATTGGAGTAAAATCCAATAGTGGGGTTCACCGCGTAAAGCGAGTTTTAGGCCTCCGATTTAGACGAGAGTCGGACGGACCTTCCTAAACTCAGTTGGGCACGACTTCGAGAGAAGCGTGTTCAAGCTTTAGGAACCTCCACGGTCAAGGACCTTTACCCTATTAAGTTTAGATTTTTATCGCATTTTCTTAATCGTCTTTAGCCGAGGTGATTCTTGATCGAGTGCATTTCCATTTCATAGTTTCAACCTTCTGTCATAATCATTTTACTTAATAGCACTTTACTTAATTGCAATAGCTCTCTTTCTAGCATTAGTTTTATTTCCATAATCTCAATTAGATTCTCTAAGCCCTAATTTTTCCGTCAATAAGATAATAGCGTTCGTGTGAGTAAGCATAGCCAACAGTTCCCAGATTTCAATACGACACTTGTGTTCCCTAGCAACAATTCGATAGGTATACTTGCCTCATTGGGTTGCTTGTTCGGTTGCGTTTATTTTCTTCGAACCCTAGCGCGCAACAAGTTTTTGGCGCCGTTGGCGAGGACTATTTTGATATTTTGAAAAAAGGATAGCTATTAATTTTATCGTTTTTGTTTAATTTTTTTTCTCTCGTCTCTCTCACCCCACTCTCGCGATTGATTAATTTTATTTTGTAATGTGTAATCTTTGTTTTAATTGTGGAGAGTTTGGTCACTCTCGTGAGGAGTGTTGGGTAAGGTATCCTTCATCCTCCCATGATTTTATCCCTTCCGGATCGAATCAATTTGGCCAAATTGATCCGTCCGCGAATTTTTTTTCATGGGGTTACAATGGTTTTCAAACGCCTTCCTACCCTTCTCCTCCGAATTTTTCTGATTTTAATTTTTCTGGAAATTTCTTGAATGGACATTTTGATCCTAGCCCTACTTTGAACTACTCAGGGTGGCAATACCCTGATCATTCTTGGGGCAAAGGTGATCATCAATCCATTCTATCTCAAGATTTTTCCACTTTTTCTCCGCAAGTTTGCGCGCCTCCCATTTTTGATTCTAGCAAAAATGAAGTCATTTTTGATGGTATTGCATTTGATGCACGAATCAATGCTCACTTCAAAGTGATTTTTGACGCTTTGGGTGCTGAGGCCGCATCTTTTTCTTCCCCTCCTCCTCCTATTTATCTTTCGAATGATGAATCTTCGGATATTCCGCAGTGCCTTCAATCACTTGCGGAAGACGATTATTCAGAAATTCCATTGTGCCTTCAACCTCTCTAGGAGGAAATTTCCCCCGATATTCCGATTTTTTTTCAAGTTTCCGAGGAAGACGAACTTTCTTGTGTTCGATCTTCTGAAGAGATTGATTTTTCGGATATCCTGGTTTGCTCCCAATCTACCGAAATGATTGATATTCAGGTGGAGCAACCGGATTTTTCTATCCAACCATTTTCTTGTGATCAACCGCCGTCTCCTTCTTCTTTTTCTTCTCTTCCCCCTTGCAAAAATTATGTTTTCTTTTCTTGTTTTATTTTTCCTTCTAGTTTAGTTTCTACTTCCTCTTCACCCCCTTCTAATAGTATAGTTTCTTTTTCTAGTTTTTTTTCTTTTTCTAAGTCTTCTTGTTTTTTGTTTTAATTAAAAAATAAAAAAATACAAAAAAATATTTTTATTTACTTAAAAACTGTTTTGGCACTCGCGCCGAAACGCATATTGCGCGAGTTGCCATTACATTTCTCTTTATATTTTCCATTTAGCTAACAAAAAAATGTCGAGCTCAACGATGTTTTAAACAAAGAGCGCTCTTGGGAGGCACCCCTTGCTTATCTTTTTCTTTTTTGTTTTTCCGTTTTTTTTTATTTTTTGTTTTGTGCAGGAATAAGCTCCCGCGTGTTTGTGCAGCTTATCGTCTCGCAACTTGGACTGAAGCCGATCTTTAGCTCAAGTTTGGGGGACGCAATTTCCAACGTCTGGGCATCAAACGCTAGGGAAGCATTTTCTCCCTCTCTTTGCATTTCTTTTTTTCCCTTTTCTCTCTCTTCTCACTCTCTTTATACTTAACTTTAAACATTGGGGATAATGTTTAACTTTAAGTATGGGAGAGTGTTCCCTTAATATTTTACTTAAGAAAAATAAAAAAAAAATTATAAAAATTTTAGAAAAGTCAAAAAAAAAAAATTGTATATATAATATTTTTGAAAAATCCAAAAATATATATATATAAATTTTTTTTAAAAAAAATCCAAAATTAAATTGAATTAATTTTTGCCAAATCAATTAATACCCCGCTACTTTGCTTTTTATTATTTTTTTTCAAGCTCATGTCTACCTGCTTAGTTAGAATAAATTTGATTAATTTTCTCTTTAAATATGTTTAGCGAGTAGTATGTTGACTCATGCAGTGTTCCTATTTAGGGTAGTATGCTATTTTTGAAAAAATATTTGAATTTTTCTTTACTTTTCCATAGCCTTTCTTTTATTTCTTTTACTTTTATAAAACCCATCATCCCTTATTTTTCATTATTAAAATTTTTTTAAACGTTAATTAGTATTTAGTCTAGTAGACACAAACCGGTATAGACGCTTATTATCATTATTTTCATGAAAGCAAATTCTTTATTTTTTATTTTTTTGTGCTTATCCTCTTTCGAAATTTCAAAGCTTTACTTTGAGTAGATTTAGGAAGCATGAAAATGATTTAGGCATTTCTTTTGTAATGTTTGAGCCTTTGCATCTCGCCTAACAATAACCATTGCAAGCCATTTTTGTGCCTTTTCCTTTCCTTTTTGTAGCCCCACTTTTTATTTCACCCCGGCCAAATAGCCTACCTACATGCACACTTTAAAATTATTTTTGAGCTTTAATTGCTAATGTGCATCTTTTTGAAAAAATTAGTGGAAAATCTTTGTGTTATCTTTTGCTACAAAAGTGAAAAGTTTTAAGTAAAAAAAATGAAAAAAAAATGATGAAAATTATTTAAAAAAAAGTAAAAGAAAAGAAAAGAAAAGTATTTATTTTGGCTAATTTATTTTGGCAAAGCTCATTTTCTTTTTGTTTTAAGTGTGCAAATATCCCTCGTGTTTATCTTTTTGAATATCGCACCCTTAAAAACCTAAGCCTAACTATACGCCTAATTAAATCCCTAATGATTCATGCTTTCTACGTTTACTTTTTAGTATAGTAGCGAGAAACTAGATTGAGTAAGTATTTTTGATAGAAATATTGAATTTTGTCTTGATTGACTATGTTTTTAATTTGTCACTTAGACTTTAGTAGTGACTCAATGCGCTTTTTACTCGTTACTTTATTAAGTTTTAATTCTGTAAAAATTTAGGATGATTTGTTTTTATATTTATTAAAATTTATAAAATTCTGTGCTAAGTTAAAGTAGGACTTTTCGGTTCTTTTTCAAAAATTTCTCTACCTCCAAATTCCCATCTTACTCGTTTATAACATTTTTAAAATTTTCAATTAATCCCCTTTATTTTCTCTAACTCGTAGTCTTTGCTTTAGGACAAGCAAAATAATAAGTATGGGGGAATTTGATGATGCATATTTTAGCTTAATTTATTAGGGTAAAAATATGTTATTTTCGTTTTAAATCTCTTTCTTTATGTTATTTTATGCTTCTTTTTATGTAAATATTACAAATAATATTTATTTTCTATTTTTGCAGGTTTCAACAAATTTCCAGAAAAAATCCCCTGACACGCTCCCCTGACACGCCCTCCCCGGGCGTGACCCAGGGCGTGTCACCTGCTCCCGATGCTGAAAGCCGCCAAATGAAGTTCCCGCTAAAAAATCCCATGTCACGCCCAACTTACACGCCCTGCCCGGGCGTGTCCCAGGGCGTGAAACGGGGCATGTCGCCCTCTGCCCGAAGTCTACCGCCTCCTTGAATGCATTCTACACCGCTGCATGCAACAGTACTGTCACGTCTTATGTCACGGGCGTGACCTGGGGCGTGACTGCCCCGATTCCGAAATCTGATGGACCTGCGACCACTAATTTTGACCTGACACGCCTATCACGCCCCCCTATCACGGGCGTGACCTACGGCGTGACCACCATCGTACCGAAATAATCATCATTCCCCCAAGAATTCAGCTCCCGAGGTCCACTCCGTACCTGTCACGCCCCCTGGCATGCCCTCCCCGGGCGTGTCGCCGGGCGTGACCAACCCGTGGGAAAAGTCTATAAATACCAGACCCCCCCCCTTCCATTTCCGCAACTTTTGGGGAGAGGGGAGGTGCTGCTAGTTCATTTCTTAGGGTTTTTGTATTTTTATTTTCATGTTTTACTCTCTCTCTCCCTCCATTTCTAGCTTTTAATTTCATGCAATGCACTTTCATTTCCTGTAATCCTTTCTTATTAGTATCGTAGCAGTAGTTAGTTTATTTTCATGCACTTGTAATCTCCGTTCCTAGTTGTAATCGTTTTATTTCCAATAAAATTGTAGTTGTCATTTCCTTTTTCTAATTCGCTCTCTTTAGTTTTCGTGCACCTTTATTATCTACCCCTCTCTTTCCCTTTTACTTTGATTAACTAATCCTCCTTGTACTCGATCTTGATGATCCGAGGTTCGAGCGATTAAGTTATGACGCTTTAATTTACCCTTTTCTTTTTAGGTTTTAGGCCTTGAATTACTCTTGATTTTTCATTGGTTAGAGGTATATTATCGATATATACTCTCCACCTTTGCTTTCATTCTGGGCTAGCTGAGAGGCCGATAGAATGAAGTGAGAATTCAAGAGTAAAGGGAGTTGTACGCACCGCTCGAGAGAGGTAGACGTCCAAATCTCCCGGATTGGAGTAAAATCCAATAGTGGGGTTCCCTGCGTAAAGCGAGTTTTAGGCCTCCGATTTAGACGAGAGTCGGTCGGACCTTCCTAAACTCAGTTGGGCATGACTTCGAGAGAAGCGTGTTCAAGCTTTAGGAACCTCCACGGTCAAGGACCTTTACCCTATTAAGTTTAGATTTTTAACGCATTTTCTTAATCGTCTTTAGCCGAGGTGATTCTTGATCGAGTGCATTTCCATTTCATAGTTTCAACCTTCTATCGTAATCGTTTTACTTAATAGCACTTTACTTAATTGCAATAGCTCTCTTTCTAGCATTACTTTTATTTCCTTAATCTCAATTAGATTCTCTAAGCCCTAATTTTTCAGTCGATAAGATAATAGTGTTCGTGTGAGTAAGCATAGCCAACAGTTCCCGGATTTCAATACGACACTTGTGTCCCCTAGCTACAATTCGATAGGTACACTTGCCTCATTGGGTTGCTAGTTCGGTTGCGTTTATTTTATTCGAAACCTAGCGCGCAACAGATATACCAAGTCCTCGAGCATCACGCTCCCTGGACTTCCAAATTTATACCAAGTCCCCGAGCATCCAGCTCCCCGGACTTCCACATCACAAACCAGACAATAAACATTACTTGTAGGCCCTTAGACCACGGACCTACTCTACTTATTCCATGCCAATTCTACTTCCTAAGTGTACAAGTGTAGGTGTGAGGTGCAACTATTATTAGGGTTACTCTTGATCATTTTATTCCTAAGATTTAAGGTTTACCTTGGACTTCCCGAGGTTTACCCGGTGAAGGGCTCGCAGCGGTACTAGGAACTATGATAGGGTGAATCCCAAAGCTCCCTTTCAAGGTACTTATTGTAATTGATTGGTTCCCTTAACCAATTCCCATATCATATTACAGTGGGCTAATCCTAGGGTGACTTTGACACTTCCTCTTCTCGGGGAGGACGATCTTCCGTCGAACCCGAACACCACTTAACACTAGTCAATCGCACACCCTACCTGTCCTGACTTCCAATAATGAACTTGATTTAACTCACCCTATCCAAACCTGCAAACTACCAAAATTCCATTTCCCAAGTTCATTACCCACTCTAGTTCAGCTTCTGCAGTTTTACTAAACGCAGACCATCTTAAACTTTACGAGGTATGCAAGGGGTGGTGCTCCAAATTGTCTTCCGAATCTCCTATAATATTTACTGGAGGTCTACCACGACATTATTAGTCTAAATCCAGAAAATAATAATTTTCCTATTTCATCTGGCATTTAATTTATTTATTTTCATCCTCCCAATGCCCTAGTATGAACATGAAGTGCACTAATGAGCCAACAATAAATCACCATAAAATCAGTAAAAATCCAATGAGGCATGTAAGTAGTAATTCCAAATTTTTAGAAACTTCAGAGGTGTTTAGGGCTACATTTCCTAATTTACCATTTTAGGCCACTTTTACAAACTTGTGAAACAAGTACTGTAAATTTATATCCAAAAATCACAAGAAAATTATAGAAGTTTTAAGGTGACCTAAAACCATCAGAAACCAATTCCCATAATTTTTCTATAATATTTGGGCTCTGAATTTATTTTAATGTAAAACACTAATTTTCCTAGATTAGAGAAGGAGGTACTATTTTTAATCATCTAAAAATCCATAGAAATTTACAGGATGGCTATCATGGTCTGAAACACCCACTGAATAAATTTCATAATTTTTCAAATAGTAATTGGGCATTATTTGTATTTTTGACTACATATAATAATTAGTACGTTAAAGAATAAAGTACCCAAAATAATCAGATAAAACTCTCAAGAAAAATATATAAGGTATAAAATGCTATAAGATGCCCTATTTCAAGATTTCATAACATTCCAGTGCATAGTAATTCCAAAATAAACAAAATAAATATCTAGGGCACAATTAGAGTTGTAAATGAAGTACTGTATAAATTAACCCCAAAGCCTCAACAAAATTATATTATGTCCATTTGGACCATAAAATAACTTTGCCCAAACTTTACTTTATTTGAAGTTCAGTTGATATCTTGATAATTCAAATTAAGGTTGGTGACCTAAATTAGGGTTAGGGTTTTAGGTAGGCTAAAGGTCCCTGAATACCCTAAAATTTTGACCAGAGTACTCTAGTACCCTTTTGGTCCTCTTCACCAAATTTCAAGTCAATCCAAGGTCATTTGACCCCATGACCTTCACAACCCTAAAAATCCTCATTAAGGGACCTACCCTAGGGTTCTAGGGCTACCCGATCCTAAACCACCCCAAATTGCATTGTAAGGTGTGTCATGCCCCAAACAGCCAGTGGACAAAATATCAGCCTCTATTGAGGTTGTTTGACCACTCAAATCCCAAAAGCAATGAATTGACCTAATTAACCCTATAAGGGCCAACCTAGGGTCGAGTTCAAACTTAATCAAAACACTTCTAAATGAGGTGGAATTTTTACCAGAGTTCTAACATTCCCCCTAAGATCTCCCACCCAAATTTGGGGGGATTTTGAGGTGTTTAGGACACCTAACTAAATTATACATGAATTATTAAATTTTTACAAAACCTATAGAAAAATATTCTCCAAAAATTCTGATTTTTGGGTAAGACCTAGGTATGGCTAATAATAGCCCATACCCCATATTTCAAGTCATTTGGATGTCTGGATTGATGTGGGCATCCAAATCAATCTCAGGACAACCCTATGGATAGACCTCACCAAAATGTGTGCTGTGGTCAAACCAGGACTCCAAATCAAGTGAAATAAAATTTTAATTAAACTAGACTTCAAGGGCTACATTTTCTATGTTGACAAGTTTTTATGTTTCAGCCCCTACAGGCTACAATTTTCAGTTTAAACATAGTGTACAATAAAGGGAATTAATTTCTAATTATACAATATATAATATGTTAAAATAACACTGTTCATCTTCTTCTTTACCCGAACCCAAACAGAACAAAAAAAACAACTTTTCCTGTAGCTTTTCTAAAGCTATTTCCCGGCCACCCAGCCGTCTCCCAGGCCGGCCACCACCACCACCACCTCTATTGAGGTGAGGGCTATAGTTGGGCGGTAGCACGGCTGCCGGAGATGCGGTTTCCGGCGAACCCGCCACCATGAAATTTCGGAAAAACCATGGAAACGCTCACCCGATCCAGCTCTTTTGAGCCTGATATCTCTCATAATGATTTCTAAGATCTATCCATAGAAGAAGAGGGAGAGGAGGACCTTATTCGCAGTTTGGAGTCGAGCCGATCGTCGGGATGCCCTTGGCGCGGTGGTGGCGTCTCCGGAATTCTTCTACAGCACAGTAGGAGGCTCAAAACTTTAGGTAAGGGTTGGGAAACTTCATCCTTGAGCCCAAGGAGCCTTTTTAAAGGGAATAAATGGGGAGTGGGCGGTTATAGGCTGTCCAGCCATTATTGCCACTTCAAGAGCAAGCTCGGCCATGGTGGAGGGGAGCTGAAACGGCTTTGTAACAGCTGGAGGAGGAGGAAACGGCTGCCATATGGCACAGCCAGTCAAACTTCAAAAAATAAGACTTAACTAAGTCTTAATAAGAGAAAATGGCCCATTAAAACATTCTGGCCCGCTTCCCGAAATGGCCCAGTTCAACTGAACCAGCACCCAGCCAAAAAGATCGGCCAGAAAAAAAAACTAAGTAAAATGGCGTTGAGTGAGCTCTGCTCACTCAATGCCATCCATGTTACGGCGTTGAGTGAGCTCAGCTCACTCAACGTCATCCCAGTTACGGCGTTGAGCCAGAATGGCCTCCCAGACTATGGCATTGAGTGAGCTCAGATCACTCAACGCCATCCGGATTATGTCATTTAGTGATCTCTGCTCACTCAACGCCATGCAGAATAAGCCCCTTTTAAACGATGGCATTGAGTGAGCTAAGCTCACTCAACGCCATCCAGATTATGGCGTTGAGTGAGCTGAGCTCACTGAACGCCATCCAAATTATGGCTTTGAGTGAGCTTAGCTCACTCAACGCCGTCCAAGTTATGGCTTTGAGTGAGCTTAGCTCACTCAACGCCGTCCATGTTATGGCGTTGAGTGAGCTTAGCTCACTCAATGCCCTCCAGATTATGGCTTTGAGTGAGCTTAGCTCACTCAACGCCGTCCAGGTTATGGCTTTGAGTGATCTTAGCTCACTAAACGCCTTCCAGACCACGACATTGAGTGAGCTTAGCTCACTAAACGCCATCCAGACCACAGCGTTGAGTGAGCTGAGCTCACTCAATGCCATTCCAAGGTCACGTGCGTGACAGATCGGTCACGGGCGTGTCTGACCTATGTTGAAAGTTTTTAGCTCGACGATCGTCTTCCTGAGGTCGACGATCATCGAAGGGGGTAACGCCCTAGGTTACGGGCGTGACGAGTCAGTCACGGGCGTGACGGGTCGGTCACGGGCGTGACCACCCCTTGACTCAAAATCGCTTTCGACAAACTTCGATTCCTGGGCTTCCTAGGGTTCTGTTAAGACAAAACCACTCCCAGGGGTCTAGTCGGAAATGGGATGTTACATACAACGAGGGATTACGTTGCATTGGCCCGTGTATATTAACCTACTGTACCCTGACATTGGTGTGTACTTGGCATGGAATAACTACAAGCACAACTTGAAAACACATATCAATACATCTCAATTCACCTTAGCTTCATCAGGTTCTTCTTCAAATCCGGGCTATTGTGGATGCAATACCCAACAATCTCCCCTTATTTGAAGAAGCCTAAACCCTAAAAGCTAAGGTGAACTGTATAGCAGAAATGATAACATAAAGCATAAAGAAAATGTGTTGGAATTCATTACCATTTCCATCATTAGGGCCACCTTGGGGCCACTTTAGCCAAGAGGGTAATCTCCCCCTTAGCTTCCTTAGCTGAGAGAGAGTTCTCCCCCTTTTTGGCTTATACAAATATGGAGCTCCCTTGGGGACATCATGCTCCCCCTTAAAGTCTACAATTATGCATAGACTTGACTTCTGAGCTGTAGCTCCCCCTTGATCCAATGTCCATGTGCAGCTAAAGCCTCTTCAGTCCATGTTCAGCATCCCAAGATCAGTCTTGAAGAAGTTGAACTTGGTCTCATCCAGCGGCTTTGTGAAGATATCTGCGAGCTGCTGATCAGTGGGGACATAGCTGAGTTCAATGTCCTTGTTCTCCACATGCTCTCGGATGAAGTGGTAGCGCACTTCAATATATTTTGTCCGGCTATGCGATACTGGATTATTAGCTATGGAAATTGCACTCGAGGAGTCGCAATACATAGGAATCTCTCTGTACTACAGATCATATTCTTCCAGCTGGTTCCTCATTCACAGGAGTTATGCACAACAGCTGCCTGCTGATATATATTCTGATTCTTCCATAGAAGTTGCGATGCAGTTTAGCTTCTTTCTATTCCATGAAATAAGCCTTCTTCCGAGGAATTGACACGTCCTGGAAGTGCTTTTCCTATCATCCCTGCTTCGTGAAAAATCAGCATATGAAAAGCCAATAAGCTCGACATCATTGTTTCTCGGGTACCACAAGCCAAGATTAGGTCTTCCTTTTAGGTATCTCAATATTCGCTTTGCAGCAACGTAATTAGATTCCTTAGTGTTCACCTGGAATCTAGCACAAACACATGCAGAAAACATAATGTGCGGTCTACTGGTTGTAAGGTAGAGCTGGGATCCAATTATGCTTTTGTACCTGGATTCCTCAAAAGGTTTCCCTTTCTCGTCCATGTCTAGAGACACAGTTGATCCCATTGGAGTCCTCATAGAGGTTGCACTCTCCATTCCGAAGTTCTTTAGAAGTTTATTTGTGAACTTCCTCTGGGAGATGAAAATTCCCTCTGCATAATGTTTCACTTGAAGTCCTAAGAAGTACTTCAGCTTTCCCATACTGCTCATTTAAGACTTCCCTTTCATGAGATTTGAGAACTTCTTGCAAAGGTTGTTATCGGCTGAGTCGAATAATATGTCATGGACATAGATTTGCACTAGCAAAATCTTGCCTTTGACTTCCCTAAGAAACAATGTCTTGTCTATTTTTCCTCTTGAGAACTTGTTCTCAATAAGAAACCTAGACAATCTCCCATACCAAGCGCGGAGAGCTTGCTTTAAGCCATACAGTACTTTATTAAGAAAGTACACATGTTCAGGGAAAGTTGGATTAACAAAACCTGGGGGTTTAGCTATGTATACTTCTGCTTTCAAATTTCCATTTAGGAAAGCGGATTTTACGTCCATTTGATAGACGGTGAATCCTTTGTGAGCAGCATACGCGAGGAATAACCAGATGGCTTCGAGCCTTGCCACTGGTGCAAAGGTTTGATCGATGTCAATCCCTTCTTCTTGTCTGTATCCTTGAGCTACGAGTCGTGCTCTGTTCTTTATGATGACTCAATTCTCATCCAGCTTATTCCAGAAGATCCACTTGGTGTCGATTACATTTTGTCGCTTAGGCCGGGGAACGAGCTCCCGACCTTGCACCTTTCAAATTTATGAAGTTCTTCTTGCATGGCCAATATCCACGAGACATCCTTGTTGGCTTCATAGAATTTCTTTGGCTCAACCTGTGACAGAAAGCTTAAGTGCAAAATCTCATTAATTGTACCTCTTCGAGTTCTAACACCATCCCGCGGATCTCCAATGATTTGATCGACGGGACGATCCCTCACGTGTCTGAGCTCTAGGAGTCTTGCATTTGCAGCTGCTACTGCTTCTTGCACTTCTTCTTCCTGTAGAATTTCCATCTCCTGAGGGTCTTCCTCTCCTAATGAGATAGGAGTGGAGATCTTTACAAACTGTTGAGCGTCATCTTGTTCAGTCTCATTTAGGCTTAACTTCTCCAGTTTGGTATTAACATCTCCAAAAGTACCACTAGACGAGCTGCTATGAAGAAAGCTCGCTTCATCAAATACAACATTTATAGATTCTTCTACAATAAGAGTTTTCTTATTAAAAATCCTATATGCCCTACTATGGCTAATATATCTTACGAAAATACCTTCAAAAATTTTTTCACCAAACTAAGTACGTGGATATTTCCCATTATTGAGTACATAGCATTTGCAGCCAAAGATCCACAAGTAGGACATAGTCTGTTTCTTGCCTTTCAACAGCTCATAAGGAGTCATTAGATGTCTTTTATTGATAAGCGCTATGTTTTGCACATGATAAGCCGTGTTGATAGCCTCTGCCCAGAAATACTCTAGTAGAGACGCATCATTCAGCATTGTCGTGCTAGCTTCAATAAGAGTTCTATTCCTTCTCTCCGCAACACCATTTTGTTGTGGTGTACGAGGGGAGGAAAACTCATGAAAGATGCCAATGTTTACACAGAATTCGGTCATAGCACCAGATTCGAACTCTATTCTCTGGTCACTTCTTATTCTGACCACGGTGCAGTCTAGTTCGTTTTGGATCTTCTTGACGAACTTTGTGAATACCTCAAAGTTATCTGACTTGTGTTTCAGAAAGAACACCCATGTGAAATGGTAGTGATCATCAACAATCACCAACGTATATGACTTGCCTCCTAAGCTGTGAACTTGCATTGGACCGAATAAGTCCATGTGTAGTAAATACAGACACCTAGAAGAGTCCTTTTCTACAATGCCCTTAAAGGTAGCCCTTGTCTGCTTGCCCATTTTACAAGCATGGAAGGGGCTCTCTTTAATGCACTTAATAGTGGGTGAATCCCTTGATTTTTAGAGAACAGCATTGTTGGAACACCCTATTACTAATTTGGGCAAGGATCACTATGGTTGTCTTAGGAAGCCAGGTTGACCTAGTTGTATAGTGTAAAGGTCAACATTAGAATGAGTCTAAGGCTTAGAACTTAGGTTTGAAGCTACCCCCAAGGACCATTCAAGCTCAGGATTTCAAGCTAAGTAAAGAGATAAAAATAGTCGAACGTCGGTCGACTATCGTCGAGCTCAGGTCGACGATCGTCGAGCTTAGGTCGACTACTTATGTCCTCAGCCTTCTGCTTGTTGCTGGCTTCGGTCAACTATCGTCGAGCTTCAGTCCGACGATCGTCGAGCTTTGGTCGACGATCTCTGGCTGTGCTTGGGTCGACTATTTCTGGGAAAGCTTAGGTCGACGATCTCTGTTTGCTTCAGGTCGACGTTTTCGGTTGAAGTCTAGATCGACGATTTCTGTCTTAATCAGATCGACTATTTCTGCCAGACCAAGAACTTAGATAGTCGATCTCAGATCGAAGTTTTCTGTCTCTGCTTATCTTCAATATCTCTGAGCTCAGGTCGACGATCTTCGAGCTCAGATCAACGCTTTCTGTCAGAATGATATATTCCTTCTCTGAGCTCTGGTCGACGATCGTGGAGCTTAGATCGACGTTTATTTTGAGAGATCGACGATCTTAAGGATTCAAATGCTGCCAGTCTTTGGAATGTTTTTGAATTCTCTCAGCATTTAATTTCAAGAAGATTTGCCAGCCGTTTTCATTTATTCTGGAACAAGTTTCAAGGAATTATTCAGGAATGTTTCACTGGACTTTCCTCTAGAAGACAAATCATTTATGGAAGGCATTTAATGTCTGATAACGGCTATCTTGGAATTATTATTTTTCAGAGAATAAGATCGTCTTCTCCATCACTACTCTTAGAGATAATTAATCCAGAGTCAATATACAACAGAATCAAGAGACACACACTGGTACAGAAGAACAAGAAGAATTAAGCTGTGAAAGATAACCATCCACTTGCTTACAGAAAAGTGATCAAAGCTTCATCTCAAAGAACTCCAGACACCTCATCTTTCAGCCTCTTTGCTGAAACTATTCTTTGCTGGAGATCTAAAGATCTGAAGACCTATCACCCTAGAGCAAAGCTTCCATTCCTGATTCATTCAACATCTCAGGGGGAGCTTTGACAACAAAAGATCCACTAGTCTTCTCTCATTTGATTTGAGAACAGAGAAGACAATCTCACCTCTTTACCTTTTTCTTTTTCCTGCTGTAAAGGGTTCTTGAACTCCCTTCAAAAGTTTTGTCTGGTTCTGAGAGCCTTGTCAAAACTCAGTGGTGGCAAGACACCTTATCAAAAAATCCAGTTTTGGTTTTTGAGCACCTTATCAAAAGCTCATTGGTGTCAGGACACCTGATCAACTCATCCTGAGTGGATTCCTACCAAGGGTGGTAGAAGAGTGGATGTACCCAGGTTTTTGGGGAACCACTATATTTCCTTGTGTCTTCTGGTTTGTTTGTGTGATTTGTTTGCTGTGTGCTGTGCTCTTTACTTCTTGGTTTTTAACTTCTTACTAGCACTCTACACTATATTATAAATTGAATTTTATATGTGCTGTTTATTTCAACTGTGAAAAACTATTTTAAAATACTCTATTCACCCCCCCCCCCCCCTCTAGAGTTGAGATAGATCTTACCCTCACTTTCAATTGGTATCAGAGGCAGGTTGGTTGCTCATACAGGCTAACACCTGAACCAAAAGATCCTTGATAAGATCAATCTCTTAAGAGGATTATTTTCTATACATCTATCTATCTATTTAAAGACATGGCACAGAACAAAGATTATGCAAGCACCAGACCACCAGTGTGCAACCTTTCCAAGTTTGCACTCTGGAAGGCAAGGATTAGATTATACATGAATTCTATTGATGAGGATATTTTTAATTCTGTCTTGACAGTGTGTCCAACTCCACCAGCAAGCTCAAGTACAAGTGCTGTTCCACCTCCTTCTGGAATAGATGCAGATATAAAGAAGTGGAAGACTGCAGATGCTAAGGCTATGAACATCTTAGCCCAAACAATATCTGATGAGATATATCAGAAAGTAGCTGAATGCAACTCAGCCAAAGGAATTTGGGACAAGCTCTCTAAAATTGTCTCAGGGTCTGCTGATGAAAGGAAAGATAGAAGATCTCATCTGATAAGCCAATATGAGAACTTCAAAAAGGGAGAAGCTGAATCAGTGGCTGACATGTACAATAGACTAAGTCTAATTGTCAATGAGTTAAAAACTCTAGACAAAGAAATCTCACTGACTGAGCTGAATGACAAAATCCTGATGTGCTTCCCCAGCACTTGGGATTCAAGAATCTAGCCAATCAAGGATGCCAGAAGTTTAAATGAGATTACCACTGAAGCTCTCCTGGGCAAGTTCAAATCCTATGAGCTGGTCATTAAAAATAGAGAAGAAGAACAAAAGGCTACCTCTCTAGCCACAAGGAAAGAAAAGACCATAGCCTTCAAAGCTGCAGAAGAGGAGCCTGAAGATAAAACTACAAGAAATGATGAGCTCATAAGTCTACTGGCCAAAAGATTCTACAAGATGGCCAGAAAAGACTTTAGAAAGAGACCATACAAGGGTCATGATAAACCAAGGTATGATAAACCAAACAGCAATAAAGAAATTATATGCTTTGGTTGCAGGAAACCAGGCCACATTGTGCCTGACTGTCCAGAAAACAAGAATAAGGACAAGAAGGAAAGAAGAGAAAGAAGAAAAGAAAAGGATTACAAGAAGAATAGCTTAGACAAAGCCTCCTCCAGCAAGAAAAACATACAAGGAAGGGCTTTGTAGCTGAGACATGGAGTGAGACTGAAGAGGAATCTAAAGCCTCATCCAGTTCCAGTGATGATGAGGATGATGCAGATGAAAAATAATTTTGCATGATGGCTATCAATGCCTCACAGCAAAACTTTGATGAAGAATCAGAATCAGATTCAGAAACTCAACCAGATGAAGATCAGGTAATCAACTCTTTTGATTTTAATTCTGAGGACTTCAAAGATGAATTTAAGATACTGTGCCTAGATCTATTAAAATCTGAGAAGGAGATAATCTCTCTCAGGAATCAATTATCTGAGCATTGTGTCCTAAACTCAAAGAACCTCAAACTCTCTGAGGAGTTAGAATGATGTAGGGAGGAGATAGCTTCACCGAAAAGTGAACTATCAAAGGCCAAAAAGTTTGAAGAATCCCTAAATGGGAGAAGTATCAGACTGATGGACATCACAAGCACAGTGACTTCTAGATTTAATAGCACACTGGGCTTGGGTGCCTCATCCAGCCAACCTATAATATTGACAACTCCAATCAAGTTTGTCTCTGACAAAGGAAAGGGAGTAATAGAGGTACCCAGGAAGAATGCAGATCTGTCAGAGAAAAATTCAGTTCAACAGATGGCGTCGAGCAGAGCTCGACGATCGTCGAACAGAGCTCGACGATCTAACTACAGATCGTCGACCTCAGCTCGACGATATCCACACTCTGAACTTCAGCATAATCGATCATCGAATAGAGATCGACGATCTGACCCAAGATCGTCGACCTCAGTTCGACGATCGTCGAACAGAAATCAGGACTGTGAACATTCCTTCAATGGCACATCTAGATTCAATCCTAGAAGTCCCACATCCCAAGGCTTTAATCCCTATACTGAATGGATAGTACCTCCTAGGAGATACCATCCTGAAAGTTATAAGGATCAACCTGGGATGTCCTTTATTTCAGAATTCAAGGGATATCAACCTAGGCCCAAGGTTAACTGGGTCAAAAAAAAATAAGCTGTTTATGTGCAGGTGAAGACCTATCCAGTATCTAACTAATAATGGTATCTGGATAGTGGGTGCTCAAAGCACATGACAGGGAACAAGGAGAACCTATCATCCTTCATAACCAAACTTGGACCCAAGGTGATTTTTGGTGATTCAAATTTTGGTCAAACCAAAGGATATGGTGCTGCTCAGATAGGCTCAGTCACTTTTAAGAAGGTGGCATATGTGGAAGGGCTGAAGCACAATCTGATAAGTATCAGTCAACTATGTGATGAAGGATACAAGGTGACCTTCAACAAATCCCTGTGTAAGATCAAGTCAGAAAATAACACAACTGTGTTAACAGGTAAGAGGACAGGTAACATTTACTTAGTAGATTTTCTTTCTTCTAAAGTAGATATCTGTTTATTCAATTCCATTTCAAAACCTAATATCTTATGGCATAAAAGACTAGGGCATATTAACCTTAGAACCATTGCTAGGCTATCCAAAGACAACCTTGTTAGAGGACTACCTTTTGGTCCCTACAAGAAGGAAGGACGTTGCAAGGCTTGTCAATTAGGCAAGCAAACTAAAAGTAGTTTTAAATCAATTAATAAGAGTGATTCACCTAGGATTTTGTACCTATTGCACATGGATCTTTTTGGACCCATATCTGTACAAAGCCTAGGAGGGAAATCCTATACTTTAGTGATTGTAGATGACTTCTCAAGATTCACTTGGGTATTCTTTCTGAGGAAGAAGTCTGATAACTTCAAGTGTTTGACAGATTTTCTCAAATGCATTCAGATTGAGTTCAACACTCACATTGCCCTGATCAGAAGTGATCATGGGACAGAGTTTGATTCTCTTCTCATGCAAGAGTTCTGTCAAAGTGAAGGGATCAGGCACACCTTCTCAGCTCCTAGAACTCCTCAACAAAATGGGGTAGCTGAAAGGAAAAATAGAACACTCATTGAATCTGCAACTACATTATTGGCAGATGCTCACCTACCTCTATCCTTTTGGGCTGAGGCAGTGAACACCTCCAACTATGTGTTGAACAGAAGCCTGATACACAAACTGAAGGGCAAGACTCCCTATGAATTGCTCAAAGGGAAGAAACCTAAAATAGGCTATTTTAAAGTTTTTGGTTGCACTTGTTTTATTCATAATAATGACAAGAAATATCTAGCAAAATTCCAAGCTAAAGCTGATGAAGGAGTGTTTCTGGGATACTCCATGATCAGCAAGGCCTATAGGGTTTATAACAAATCTTCCTATAAAATTGAAGAATCTGTTCATATTATCTTTGATGAAGCTAACATGTCTTTCAAGGAGAAGAATGCTTCTACCATAGAACCTTTGCAAGTACATTCTCTAGCTGAAGACTTGAACAAATTGCAAGTTGCTGAAAAGAATGAGAGCAGTGATGATGAAGAAGAAGTTCAACATCTTGAGGAAAATCATCCTGAAGAGCCAGTTGCTGCTCCACTAGAGGAGACAACAACACAGGCTGGTGAACAATCAACACTCCCTGTTGATTTAGTAACAACAAGAGATCATCCAATCACCCAAGTAATTGGAGAGATCTCAGCTGGTGTGCAAACTAGAAATCAGGTCAACCAGAACCTGATGCACACTTGCTTCCTATCTCAAATTGAGCCTCAATCCATTCAAGATGTAGAGCAAGATCCACATTGGATCATTGCAATGCAAGAGGAGTTGCATCAATTTGAAAGGAACAAGGTTTGGGAACTAGTGCCTAAGCTAAAGGATCATCCCATTGTTGGAACATAGTGGGTATTCAGGAACAAGCTGGATGATCAAGGAGTTATAGTCAGAAATAAGGCAAGGCTAGTTGCTCAAGGGTACTCTCAACAAGAAGGAATAGACTATGATCAGACCTTTGCACCAGTTGCAAGGTTAGAAGCCATCAGAATATTCCTAGCCTATGCTGCTCACAAAGGTTTCAAAGTGTACCAAATGGATGTAAAGAGTGCATTTCTTAGTGGGGACATCAAAGAGGAAGTCTATGTTAGACAACCTCCAGGTTTTATCTCTCTAACTCACCCTGATTATGTTTACAAATTGCATAAAGCATTATATGGTCTCAAACAAGCTCCTAGAGCATGGTATGAGACCCTAGCATGCTTTCTTCTGGAAAATGATTTTGTTAGAGGGAGAGTAGACCAAACTCTTTTTATTTGAATCCATAAGTCCCATACCCTACTAGTACAAATTTATGTAGATGACATTATTTTTGGTTCTACTGATTCAAAATTGTGCAAAAAGTTTTCCAAGCTTATGCATTCTAAATTTGAAATGAGTAGCATGGGTGAGCTGTCCTTCTTCTTAGGACTGCAAGTCAAGCAACATGCTGAAGGCATATTTATTTCTCAAACCAAGTATGCAAAAGAATTGGTTAAGAAATTTGGTATGTCTGATGCATCATGTATGGAAACACCCATGCCCTCAAATGCTGTAATAGATGCTGATGAACATGGGAAACCTGTTGATCAGACAACATATAGAGCAATAATTGGCTCTTTATTGTACCTTACAGCTAGTAGGCCTGATATAATGTTTGCTACATGTATTTGTGCTAGATTCCAAGTTAGCCCTAGAGAGTCACACTTAATCTTAGTTAAGAGGATTCTTAGGTATGTGAAAAGTTGTCCAAATCTAGGTCTCTGGTATCCAAAAGATTCAGCATTTGACTTAACTGGATTTTCAGATGCTGATTATGCTGGATGCAGAATAGACAGGAAAAGCACTAGTGGAACTTGTCAGTTCCTTGGTGATAGACTTGTCTCCTGGTTTTGTAAGAAACAAACATCTGTGTCAACTTCAACTGCTGAAGCTGAGTATATGGCTGCAGGCAGTTGTTGCTCACAAATATTGTGGATACAAAATCAGCTTCTAGACTATGGTTACAACTTAGAGAAGTCAAAAATTTTCTGTGATAATACTAGTGCTATCTCTATAGCACAAAATCCAGTCCTCCATAGTAGGACAAAACACATAGAAATTAGACATCATTTTCTAAGGGATAATGTTGAGAAGAATAAAATTGAACTTCAATATATCCCAACTGATTTGCAAAGGGGAGATATTTTCACCAAGCCTTTGGATGAAAAGAAACACACCCTCTTCCTCAATCAGTTAGGCATGTTAGATGGAGGAAGCCTAAATTAAATTACAAGATTTTGTAAAGCTAAAACAGACCAAGACTAGGCTTAAAAATCAATTCTTTTTGTCTGTAGAATAAGTTCTGTCCCTGAACTGAGCTCGACATTTTCCCAGAAAACGTCGAATGGAGATCGACGATTTCCCACAAAATCGTCGACCGGAGATCGACGGTTCTTGAGACGTCGGTCTGAGTTCAGCGCCGCCGTTGGATCTAGGCTTTCCTTCTGTCTGCTCCTTGGCCGTCGAGCGGAGCTCGACGCTCTCAATAACGTCAAACGGAGTTCGACGCTATTGGCATCTCTTCAAATTCCTTCTGCAGCCCAAATCGTCGAGCTGAGTTCGACGCTTCTTCGAACTGAGCTCCACGATTTTCCTTTTTCGCGTCGAACCCTAATATAAAATCATTTCTTGGCCGCCGCTCGTCGTTTACGCCTTCATACTCTCTGCAAATTATTTTTCCCTCCAAACCTTCTACACTTGGTCACGTTTGTTCAATCTTTGCAGGTACAAATGGCCTTAACTGTTGCTGCCCTTTCGAAGATGAAATTTCATACCGGTTTTGATATCGATATAAGCTTGTTTGATGGAAGCGATCAACGCTTCAAGGACATTCTTAGTTTGTTCAGAGATCAGCAGCTGTTGGAAATAATGACTACCAGAATGAAAATTGCTTCAGATGAAATAAAAGAATGGTGCTATTCTGCGATAGATGAGAATGAGAATTCTGTCATCGGCTTCATAAAAGGGACCCAGGTACAACTGTCCCCGACCCTCTTAATTGAAGTGTTTCATCTCAGTTCTGGAGAAGATTCCATCGAGTTATCTGAGGAAGAATATGCTTCCATGCTTGATCGAATGAGTCACAATGCTGTGAATCCTAATAAACTGCTGAAGAAGAATCTGTCATTGGAATTTAAGTTTTTGGCTGATATAGTTGGGAAAGTGCTGCTGGCCAAGCACTCTGCCCATGATACAATTTCAAGATATCAGTTTTGTCTGATGGGAGCTCTGCTAGATAAGAAATACCTGAAATGGGGATCAATTTTCTTCAATCTGATTAAGAAAAAGCTGAATAAGACTGCTGTTAGCTTTGGGAGAATTCTACGGATCTATCTGCATTTCAGATGCCCTGAGTTGCTAACCTCTTCTTGGATGTTCATTAATGCATCCAAGAGGCTCTCCTGTGCCCTCTTTGGCAAATGGGACAGGCAGATCATCAATCCCTCCAGAGCTGCTGCATCGACTACTGCTTTAGGCACAAGGACTGTCTTAGTCACTCCACCCCTGGTCTCTGCACCAGCAGAAGGGTTGCCTGCTCCTCCTCCTCCTCCAGCTATCTCTACCCCAGCCATTTCATCCTCACCTCCAACCTCTACCATAGCCATATCTTCCCCAATTACCATTTCTTCACCAGTTTCATCACCTCCAGTATCTACCTCTGAGGTATTTCTTCCTCTCTTCTCTTACCCATCCTTTACCACTCCATCATATTCTCTTTTAGATGAATCCTTTATGGATGATTTTCATCCTTCCTCTCCTCCTGAGCCTCCCTCTACCTCCTCATTTCAACAAATGATGGAAGACATTTTCTCTCAACCCATCTTCACTCCTTCTCTTACCCCTTCTATCTCTACCTCACCTCATTCTATCTCCTCCTTTCCTATATCAGAACCATCCATTCCCTTACCTCCTATCTCCTCTTTCCCCATGCCACCAGCTCCAGCCAACATCCTTCCAACAACCTTCCATCCTACCTCAGCTCAAGCCCCTCTTGAGCATGTAGATCTATCAGCCCTGGCTGACAGGTTATATGAGCTGTTAGCTCCAAAGCTAACCTCATTACTAGAGACCACTCTGGCTCAACTCCTGACCCATGTCAAGGAGCTGTCTTCCAAGCTATCATCTCTCATTCCCTCTCAGGCAACTTCATCTTCTGGGTGCCTTGATTCACTTATCTCTGAACCAAGGCAGGGGGAGATGCCATATGAAGTAGTTTTTGCAATGAACCTCCAGAGCCTGCTCTCCAAGTTTAATGCTGGATACTTCAGATCCCTGCCAGTTCCTCATACTAAAGATCTGTCTAAGGCCATTGTGCCTATTTCTGTCTGTAATCCCAGCCATATTGAAGCATATATAAATTCTTGGAAGGCTGTGGATGCTGTTTTGTCCATATCTGATGTTGTTACTAAGGCCATTGTGCCTCTTGTAGATAATGCTGCTACTGCTGTTGTAGATATTTCTGCTGATATTGCTGTTGACACTGATATGCTTGTTGATGCTTATGCTGCTGCTTCTGTTTGCTCTACTATTGCTCCCTCTCCTCCTGCTTCTGTTGTTTCTGCAAAGCTTAAAGATCAAGAAGAGTAAATCAGAAGAATTGATGATCTGTATGATCAACCTTAGAGTTCTGAGAGTGATCAGTACAGGACAGATTCTGATGATTCTGCTAGCACTATTGCCAAGAAAAGGAAAGCTAGAAGCAAAGCAATGTTGTTTGTTCCCCCAGCTCAAGCAAAGGACTCCAATGATATTCCCTACTACATTCTGCATGGTTGCTCCATTTC
The DNA here is from genome assembly GCA_039513925.1 of Platanthera zijinensis. Classification (NCBI taxonomy): domain Eukaryota; kingdom Viridiplantae; phylum Streptophyta; class Magnoliopsida; order Asparagales; family Orchidaceae; genus Platanthera; species Platanthera zijinensis. Next base: position 132,999,375 of record CM077082.1, read on the forward strand.
TGAGCCTTAGATGCAATACTCCAAGAATCAACAGAAAGCTATGAAGAAGAAGAGGAAGCTAGACAAGTATGAAAAAGGATCTTCTCAATATCAGCCTCCTCCTCCTCCTCCTCCAGATTCTGGATCAGGCTCAGCCCCTCAAGCTCCAGTTTCCAGACACAGTTCTTCCCAGTCCTATCAGAAATCCTATCAAAGGGGACAGCATCAAAGGGGATATCAATCCAGAAGAGATCAATATAGAGGAAATCAGAAAGGACAAAGATCTTATCAAAGGGAAGGACAAGGCCACTCTAACTCTTCTTCAGGTCCTTTCCCTTACAGGCTGAAAGACATAATTGTCTCCAGGACTCCTTCTACTGATTCTGAAATCATCAACAGATATGAACCTCCTGTTCCTTTTGAGGATCCTGAGAACAACCCTGTGTCCTGGACAGCTAGAATGAAAGAATTGGTTGCCCTTGATCAAATGAAAAAGGCCAGAGAACAAGGCAAGGATACTTCAAATATAACTACATTATCAGAACAGAGAAAGAAAGAACTAGAGAGATATGCATCAAGGAAATTCTTTAATCCAGAAGACTATATGAAGCTGCACCCTGAGGCTGTTGTTCCAAGGCCCAAATCTCAAACTTCTCTAGGTGCAGAGGATGACAGAAGGTCAAAGAAAGAAAGTCAGAATCCTAACAGAGAAATTTTGTTTAAAAAGGGAACTGAAAAGAAGTGAACTGTGTAAGCTGAACATGATTCTCCCTTGGATATTTGCTGTCTCTTTATCTGTGATCTGCATTGCTGCTATATATCTTCTCTGCAGTATTGATTTAGCTTTTGTGTTGATGTATGCTTATTTATTTCCTATTTTTGTCTATAAATAGTAATCCTAACCCAAATAGGGGGAGATTGTTGGAACACCCTATTACTAATTTGGGCAAGGATCACTATGGTTGTCTTAGGAAGCCAGGTTGACCTAGTTGTATAGTGTAAAGGTCAACATTAGAATGAGTCTAGGGCTTAGAACTTAGGTTTGAAGCTGCCCCAAGGACCATTCAAGCTCAGGATTTCAAGCTAAGTAAAGAGATAAAAATAGTCGAACGTCGGTCGACTATCGTCGAGCTCAGGTCGACGATCGTCGAGCTTAGGTCGACTACTTATGTCCTCAGCCTTCTGCTTGTTGCTGGCTTCGGTCGACTATCGTCGAGCTTCAGTCCGACGATCGTCGAGCTTTGGTCGACGATCTCTGGCTGTGCTTGGGTCGACTATTTCTGGGAAAGCTTAGGTCGACGATCTCTATTTGCTTCATGTCGACGTTTTCGGTTGAAGTCTAGATCGACGATTTCTGTCTTAATCAGATCGACTATTTCTGCCAGACCAAGAACTTAGATAGTCGATCTCAGATCGAAGTTTTCTGTCTCTGCTTATCTTCAATATCTCTGAGCTCAGGTCGACGATCTTCGAGCTCAGATCGACGCTTTCTGTTAGAATGATATATTCCTTCTCTGAGCTCTGGTCGACGATCGTGGAGCTCAGATCGACGTTTATTTTGAGAGATCGACGATCTTAAGGATTCAAATGCTGCCAGTCTTTGGAATGTTTTTGAATTCTCTCAGCATTTAATTTCAAGAAGATTTGCCAGCCGTTTTCATTTATTCTGGAACAAGTTTCAAGGAATTATTCAGGAATGTTTCATTGGACTTTCCTCTAGAAGACAAATCATTTATGGAAGGCATTTAATGTCTAATAACGGCTATCTTGGAATTATTATTTTTCAGAGAATAAGATCGTCTTCTCCATCACTACTCTTAGAGAGAATTAATCCAGAGTCAATATATAATAGAATCAAGAGACACACACTGGTACAGAAGAACAAGAAGAATTAAGCTGTGAAAGATAACCATCCACTTGATTACAGAAAAGTGATCAAAGCTTCATCTCAAAGAACTCCAGACACCTCATCTTTCAGCCTCTTTGCTGAAACTATTCTTTGCTGGAGATCTAAAGATCTGAAGACCTATCACCCTAGAGCAAAGCTTCCATTCCTGATTCATTCAACATCTTAAGGGGGAGCTTTGACAACAAAAGATCCACTAGTCTTCTCTCATTTGATTTGAGAAAAGAGAAGACAATCTCACCTCTTTACCTTTTTCTTTTTCCTGCTGTAAAGGGTTCTTGAACTCCCTTCAAAAGTTTTGTCTGGTTCTGAGAGCCTTGTCAAAACTCAGTGGTGGCAAGACACCTTATCAAAAAATCCAGTTTTGGTTTTTGAGCACCTTATCAAAAGCTCATTGGTGTCAGGACACCTGATCAACTCATCCTGAGTGGATTCCTACCAAGGGTGGTAGAAGAGTGGATGTACCCAGGTTTTTGGGGAACCACTATATTTCCTTGTGTCTTCTGGTTTGTTTGTGTGATTTGTTTGCTGTTTGCTGTGCTCTTTACTTCTTGGTTTTTAACTTCTTACTAGCACTCTACACTATATTATAAATTGAATTTTATATGTGCTGTTTATTTCAACTGTGAAAAACTATTTTAAAATACTATATTCACCCCCCCTCTAGAGTTGAGATAGATCTTACCCTCACTTTCAATTGGTATCAGAGGCAGGTTGGTTGCTCATACAGGCTAACACCTGAACCAAAAGATCCTTGATAAGATCAATCTCTTAAGAGGATTATTTTCTATACATCTATCTATCTATTTAAAGACATGGCACAGAACAAAGATTATGCAAGCACCAGACCACCAGTGTGCAAACTTTCCAAGTTTGCACTCTGGAAGGCAAGGATTAGATTATACATGAATTCTATTGATGAGGATATTTTTAATTCTGTCTTGACAGTGTGTCCAACTCCACCACCAAGCTCAAGTACAAGTGTTGTTCCACCTCCTTCTGGAACAGATGCAGATATAAAGAAGTGGAAGACTGCAGATGCTAAGGCTATGAACATCTTAGCCCAAACAATGTCTGATGAGATATTTCAGAAAGTAGCTGACTGCAACTCAGCCAAAGGAATTTGGGACAAGCTCTCTGAAATTGTCTCAGGGTCTGCTGATGAAAGGAAAGATAGAAGATCTCATCTGATAAGCCAATATGAGAACTTCAAAAAGGGAGAAGCTGAATCAGTGGCTGACATGTACAATAGACTAAGTCTAATTGTCAATGAGTTAAAAACTCTAGACAAAGAAATCTCACTGACCGAGCTGAATGACAAAATCCTGATGTGCTTCCCCAGCACTTGGGATTCAAGAATCTGGCCAATCAAGGATGCCAGAAGTTTAAATGGGATTACCACTGAAGCTCTCCTGGGCAAGCTCAAATCCTATGAGCTGCTCATTAAAAATAGAGAAGAAGAACAAAAGGCTACCTCTCCAGCCACAAGGAAAGAAAAGACCATAGCCTTCAAAGCTGCAGAAGAGGAGCCTGAAGATAAAGCTACAGGAAATGATGAGCTCATAAGTCTACTGGCCAAAAGATTCTACAAGATTTTTAGAGAACAGCATGTTGAGAGTTTTGAAGTTAATATGCGCTTATCTCTTGTGCCACTGATCACAAAGAGATGCACTATCTTTTGCAACTAAGCATACTAGCGTAGAAGAATCTAAGCTTAAAAAATTTAGACAGAAAATATTTCTACTCCTGATGCCTGTCAATACCGTCTCCATAGAGGAACACGATATAATCAGGCATTTATCCCGGTAGAACTTAACGTCGTACCCTTTATCACATAAATGGCTTACACTGATCAGGTTATGGTTTAACCCTTCAACATAAGCCACGTCGGTGATAGAGAATACACCGTTGGAAATCAAACCATAGCCTTTGGTGATTCCATGATCAGACCCTCCAAAGATAACTTTGGGTCCATCAACAACAGAGGAATAATCACACAACAAGCTTCTTGTCCTGGTCATATGTCGATAGCATCAACTGTCCAAGTACCAGATAGGAGTGTTGGTGGCCTTTGGACATACCTGCAAAACAGAATCATTTTCCCTTAGGAACCCAATACGGTTTGGGTCCTAGATTCCTTGTCAGTTCACTCCCCTTAGGAATGTTAACTTTTCGAGTGGTCAGCCTCGCTTGTTTTACTTGAGGAGCTTCAAAATTGTTAGGATTGAACCAGCAATCCACGGCAAAGTGGCAAACCTTGCCGCAACACCAACAGTTAAATCTGTTATACCTTCTCCTCCAAGTCTCCTGCTTGACCTGTGAGATGGTAGGTCTAGCTGCGGGCTGGGCAGTGGATGAGGGAGCGTCATGGTGACAGCAGTCACATGATTTCTTCACCTCATTTTCCTTAGGTATAACAGGCTTGACTTTTGGTGCCTGCATCCTATTATGTCCTGATGAAAAATGACCATAATGTTGTAGTTGGATTTCCTCATAGGGTGCCTTGAAAACACTCTCGCCAAAGTTGCGGGGGAAGTTCCATCCAAGGTACCGGCTCTTAGGCGTTTCAACCGAGGGCCGGAAGATGTGCCCGTAGGAGGACTCAAAATCATATTTATTGTAGGGAAAACTGGGCAGAGGCTTTCTTGGCAACCTTATTTCTTCTCCAAGCTTTGTTTCTCTTGGATGATCTACCAGGCTTAGACACATGACCCAAGCCAACACCTTTAGCCTGAGAAGAGAATTTATTAACCAGAGGAAGAATAGTTTGGGCTTAGAGAAACTTTCTACAACTTTCTTCACGGCCGCAAGCTGTTCTTCCAGCATCTTATTTGTTTCCTGCTGAAGGTCAAGGTGCCTTAGGGAGTCTGAGTGCTCAGAGGTTAAGTCGAGGTGTTCCTGTCTGAGAGATATCAGGCTAGTAATTTCTTCTCATAAGGAAACTCCCTCAGCCTTAAGGGATTTGACCTCCTTCTTCTGAACCCTCAACTCCTTTCGATATTGATCAAAAGTATTGAGAAAAAGCTCATACTGTTCAAGGAGTTCAGCTTCACGAGCAGATGGGCTGTCCTCGTGATCATCTTCAAGAGACTCAGAGTCAGAGCCAGAATCAAAATCAGAGAGAGTGGTGTGATCTTTTACCTTCCCAGTAAATGGGGGACATTCTCCTTCTGAGTCAGAGCGAGGCATGAGCCCGAAGAAGGCTTCCTCCTCCGCACTGGATTCTGATGAGTCAGATTCACTGAGGGTCTTGGGCCTCTTGGCAATATAGCTCCTCTCCTTTTTCTACTTTTTCTTGTCCTTTCTCTTTTGAGGGCAATCAGCAATAACATGCCCTGTCTTATTGCAACCAAAGCAAATAATATCAGCAGAATGATATTTGTTCGGTTTAGAATCCTACCTGTTCGAAGAATAATTATTCTTCTTTTGACGATCATCTGACTGATGTGTTCTTATGGAGGAGGAGCCATTTACTTTTCTCTGATTTCTCATCCTGAGGAACTTCCTGAACTCTCGGGTGATCAGAGAGAACTCCTCTTCAGATATCTCTGAGCCTGACGAGTTGGGCTCATTATCTTCTTCTTCAGCCTTTCCCCGAGAACGGGCTGATGTAGCCGCCTTGCCTTTCCTTGAGTGGGTTGCCTTCAACGCAACAGTCTTCTCTTTTGAGGAAGGTCTGTTGGCCTCTTCTTCAGCTTTTCTGGTATTGAGTTGAAGCTCATAAGATAGGAGCTTCCCGAAGAGGATCTGAGGATCGGTTTCATCAAGTCTGCCAAACTCCCTGATGGCACAAATTTTGTTGTCCCATTCCTTAGTTCAGGATCTCAGGAACTTGTCGTTCAGCTCGCCATTAGTGAAAGTCCTGCCATAATTCTTCAGGCCATTAACAATCTTGAGGAAGTTCTTAAATGTGTCTGTGATCTCTTCCTTGGGCCCCGGTCTGAAGGCCTCATACTTCTGGTTCAGAAGGGATCTTCGATCGTCCCTTACTTCATCAGTGCCTTCCATCAGCACTATCAACGATTGACAAATGTCTTTGGCAGTTCTGTAGTGGCTGAAGTTCTGAAGCATAGAATCATCAACGGCACTGACTAGAATGTTTCTGGCTTTCTTGTCTAGACCGTAGAGAACCATCTCATCTTTGTCCAGATCCATGATCTTCTTAGGTACCATCCTTGTAGGATCAATTATAGAGGTGATCATAAGAATTTGGGGTCCCTCCTCTACTATCTTGAATAGTTGGGGGTCGACTGCTTCCATGTAGTACTTGATCCTTTCATTCCAGATAGGAAAGTTTGCCTTAGTGCAAACGGGAATCTTTCTAGTGTTCTTGAACTTGTCCATGCTTGAATCCTTTGACACTAGACGAAGGATTTTACTCAAGGTGTTAACCTTATTAACAAGTAACCTCCCTCTGATACCACTTGAAAGTGTCTACTGTCAGCTTAATCCACCTATAAGGGGGGGGGGGGAATAGGTGCAGTGACGTCTTTTGCGGAATTAAAAATTACCTGCACAATTAAATAAACCAAGCATAGAAAACACACAGTAATTTACAGTGGTTCCCCAACCTTGGGTACGTCCACTCTCCCCTTCGCCTATCTCCCACACGGGGACGACTCAGCAACTCCTCCAAAATGAGATTGAAATCCAATCTCTCCTCTCGGAGCCACGCTCCTACAACTCGGAAGGAACCCATCCTACAACAATGAGTCAACACTCCACCAAAGAGGGTTGCACCCAACCCTTACAACTAGGAATAAAATTCCTTGCAATAATTGAATGTAAATAAGAAATACAAATAATGCAATTTGGAGAACCCAAGGTCCTTCTTCGTTCGTTGAGAGCTTGCACTAAAATGACAAAGAATCCACACTTGGTTTTTCTCTCTTGGATGTGATCTTAACTTGATAGGTGGCGGCAAGCAAGTGCGGCGGCGATGCTTTGTAGATCTGAACTTCTTGACGAAGCAAGCTGGGTCACCAATCGATCTTAGTTGGATCAAGCGTCTCTACCGATTCGGAATGGAGAACAAGTATCGGTCGATGAATCAGAAGACAAAGGATCTCAAGAGAGAAGCGAGGGATCAGCGGCTTGATTTGGTTCTGTCGAAGCGTGATCAACTGCGAGAGGGGATCGACGGTGGCGACAATCGAGCGATCGACGGCAAGCTCGGCGAAAGCAAGGTCACGAAAAAAATTCTTTTCGTATCTCTTGATCCGTATTGAGTATGATTTAAACTTAGGTATATATACCCCAAAACAAACCCTAAGTAGCCGTTGCGGGACCCACGGAGGAAGGAACAGAGCTTCAGTTTATACTATGCATGGCGGCCTAGTTCGGTGAAGCGGCGGAAATCTGCTAAGTCAGAATCAGCAGGTATAACCAACGATACCCGTCGACATCGACGGGCATCATTGGTGATGCCCTTCGATTTTGACTTGGATAATTTATGACCATGGAGAATTCTAGATCAAGGTAGCTAGGGCCGATCGACGGCTATCGATGAACATGCCTGATGAAGTCGATGGGTATCAGTGACGACCCGACGATGTCGTCGGGTATGACTCACGATTCACATCGATTCTTACTTGGGAAAATTTCCCATTTCTTCCTTCTACTTTCTTGAGCATTAGGCTTTGACCTTTCTTGCTCCTTCTGCTCTTGGTCTTCCTTGAGCCTGTACTTGAAAATAAATAAACCCCAATAGAGAGAGCACGCGTGAGTCAACACACTTGCCCACACAACGAGGGATTACGTTGCATAGGCCCGTGTTTATTGACCCACTGTACCCTAACATTGGTGTGTACTTGGCATGGAATAGCTGCAAGCACAACTTGAAAAGACATATCAAATACATCTCAAATCACCTTATCTTGATCAGGTGCTTCTTCAAATCCGGGCTATTGTGGATGCAATACCTAACATTCCACCTCAAGCCGATCCTCCCAAATCACAACCAGAAGTTCCTCCACCCTTATTCACCATCTTAAGGCCATTCCTCTTAACAAAACCACCCCCATCATAACTTTGAAGGAATGGGAGGTTGAAGATGACTAAACCTTAGAACACATGTTCTAGCATGGCCCTTCTAGAAATCTTCATCTCACACATCAAGACTCTTCTGAGTCGATATCTTGCCTAAGGATAACTACAGATCTAGCACCACGGGAGAGGGGAGGATGCTCACATCATTTCTAGTGGTTCCGCCATCTCCTGCCATGGATCTTGTCATTCTTCTCGTCGGCATCCCTTTTCCTTGGCGGCAGTGGCGATTCCTCACGGAGTTGTGTTGGCTCCAGCAAGTTTTCCTTCTTCCAAGAGTTATCTCCAGCAGATGTTTCTTAGAACAGATTGAAAATGGCTAGGGTTTCATTTTGCACTTATTATTCAGAGGTGACATGGGTAGGGACACGCCCGTGTCCTTACCCATGTCATGCTCGCGCAAAACTACGTCAACGGTTCGATTACCGCTTCGTGGACATACACAGGTACTGACACGCCTGTGTCTTTACCCGTGTCAAGGTGACACGACCGTGGTTCTGCCCGTGTCTATACTCGTGTCCTGCTCGTGACATATTTCTTCGAGCTTGACTTGACGCACACAGGTAGGGACACACCCGTGTCTCTACCCGTATCCTGCTCGGGACAATGGATGAATAACTCTCAATGCCCTACCACTCAACGCCATGCCACTCAACGCCATGACATACGGGTAGGGACACGCCCGTGTATCTACCCGTGACATACCCAAAATAGACACTCAACGCCATGCCACTCAAAGCCACGACACACGGGTAGGGACACGCTCATGTCTCTACCCGTGTCCTACACAGGGCCAACATCATTTTTACCCACGAGTGCGCGCCTGATCGCCTGCAATCTCTGAGCTTAAATGAGCTCACCTGACTCAAAAGCTCGCACAAAGGGCCTAACGCGAATCGGGACATTACAAAAGTCGACGGGGAGGCGTCGAATCTGGAGTTTTCCCGGAAACTGGCCAGGTGGGCCACAAAAGATGAGAGGCCAAGAGGTGGCAGAGGCTAGGAGGAGAGGAGAGTTGAACCCCCACAAAGGGAACAACAACAGTAGCAGCCCAGGTGGGGGTGCCCGGAGCCGAACCTTCGGCTAGGTTAGAGGCCAGAGTGGAACGACCCGGGGCCACAGAGAGGTTTTCATGGGCGAGACAACCTCCAAGGAGGCCAGGGTCAGTTCTACCCTCCAGGATGTAGGCAAGGCCAGATACCACCTCTCCCCGACCATAATCAGGCTATGGCTATAGCCATGGGGGAGAGGAGGAGAGCAGCGCGGAGAAGAAGAAGGGAAGTTAGGGTGGAGTTACCTTACTGCAACTTCCATCAGGAGGAGGAACACGCTACAGCCACATGCCCAGAGGTCCTCGAGATGAGAGGAAACAGGGAGAAATAGTAGGAACAAGACTTCCATGGAGTGCAGATTGAAAAAGTCCTGCCTCGAGCGGAGGAGGACAGGTGTGAGGACCGTGCTAATGTTGGGGCCCGGGAGGGATTAGAGTGATCCATGGGGGTGGGGTTTGAGGCATCCTGAAAGGAAAGTCTCCACACAATGTACCGTAGGAGCGTTGGATCCACATCCCAGACCTCACACCTAGAAGAGAAGAACACCTTCTCAAGGAAGGATATTCCAGATCATGAGGACCCCTTCTGCGACGCGTTGTTCATTAAGACAGCAGTCGCGAACTTCTCTGTCTCATTGATCCTTGATGCATTGGCAACTACACCGGTCACTATCAAGTAATAATTTTGGGAATAGCTTCCCCAAATATCGATCTCGAGGGATTGCAAGTTGGGTATCGTGATAGCATCGTAGAAAGATCGTTACTATGAGTTAAACAAAACACAAGGTGGTTGAGTTTTTGATTCCTAATGCTAACAAAACAAAAAGAAAACTAATACCGGTCGTAAGAACCACTTCACTTGGGGAATGGAACTAATACAGGCCGCTATGTCATGCTTCATTAGGCGAATGGACGGCGAGAAAGCGGATGGAATTAACACAAGTGCGGAAAGTGAGGGTCGCAATCACCTCTTCAACTACCAACACTAGACTTTGCTAGAGTGGTTCTAGTGCGCGATTGGAGTGGATGTTAATGGAGGCGAGTGCAACACAGCTAACAACAAAGGATTTAACTAACCAAAGCAAACTTCATTCATAGAAAAATACAAGTAAGTTTAGGTTCATTACAAACTTAAGAATACACTTCACAATGAGAAGAGGAAGAATAAACTGATAAGGGGAAAGCCTAGTCGCGATTCATGGTCGGAGTGGTGGGTTGTTAGTCCACTTCACGATACGGACTGTGGTTGCTTCCGGAGGTAAATAGGTTGTCAATCGACTTGTCTTCTTCCGTCTTCTACCCCTTCCTTCAATCTTTTCTCCCGCTTCCTAAATGAGTTGTACCAAAAGATCCTTGTTGCACTCTTTTGGTGGCCGAAAACTCTCTGAAGAGTTAAAGATGGATTCGGATTGCCGGAGAAAGCTTCCCGGAGGATGGAGATGAGTGGAGGACCTATGGGGGTGACAATCGGTGTTTCGCGCGCAATATCGGGGTGGAAAAATGAAAGGCATTCACCTAAATCGCAGAGTACTGGCTTAAATACAATAGCAGAAAATCAAAGCGCACGATTAGTGGCACACGACCAGTGGTCGTGCGCACTGAAGGTTGATTATTGTGAACTCTACTCCAGAGAAACCTGCAACAGACATAAAAAATAATATATATGCGCACGATCAGCGGCGCACGATCGGTGGTCGTGCGCACTGGATCCTATGATCGTGCGATTAGCAAAGACAGAACTAAAGAAAAACTGGGATAACGCGCACGAGCAGTGGCTCAAGACCGGTGGTCATTGATGCATAAAAGATCACGGCAGTGAACCGGTCGCACAAGTAATATAAAATGGGCGAGTTTTCCCAAGTATCGATCTCACAAGGAACACAGTAAGGTGGAGTTAATTTCGAGGAGGACTTGAGATTGAAGTCCATAGGTCGACGGTAATGATGGGGGTTTTGATTGTTGCGGAAAAAGAAAATAAAACACTATCAACTACTCCTATACAACGCCGTTATGCGATGCTTCGTCAGGCTGGATGGAGGACTAGTTGAGCCGCTATGCACCGAATCACTAGGCGGATGGGCGAGTAGGCTTGCGGAATGAGGGTCGAGAGCACCTCTTCGCAATGCACGCCACTAGCAATTGCTAGTTCGGCAAGGGTGGATGGAGGTGGATGGAACAAGGCGCACCTCAAGCAATAAATAACGAAAATACAAATCACATAGACATGATTTCATATAAACGTATTCTACAATTAAGCGTACATCATCTATAAATGAAGTTTACAACAACACATAAACAACAACAAAGGAAGAACAAGACAAGAGATCGACCGTATCCGAAGTCTTGCTGAGGATTCATGGTTGGAGTCGTTGGGTTGTCAATCCGCATCCAAGCTCGGTCCTCAACTGCGTCCGGGGTAGAGAAGGGCTGTCACCACCTTCCAATGGCCCGTCTTCTTCGTCTCACGATAGCGGAAGAAAGTTGCAAGCTTCCCCTTGCTTGGTGGATATGGCGCCAAAACTTGAAATAGAGCCCGAGAGATGACGGAGGAGGCCGAGGGGATGCTTCGGCTTTGATTTGGCGGTGAAAGGTTGCCCGGAGCCTCTACCTAAGGTGGAGGATGAATGGAAATGGCGGAACCCTTCGTCGGTGACGAAAATTGGAGGAAGAAATCGCGGATTTCCCAATTAGGGCGAGACCTGTGCTATTTATAGAAAATAGAATTAAACACTACGCATGATCACAGGCGCACGACCAGTGGTCGCGCGCTATGGCCCGTGATCGTGCGATATGGCGGCAGAACTTGCACAAAAGAGGTCATGACTGCGCACGATCGGCAATGAACGAGCAGTGATCGTGCGCGGTATAGCTGGTGATCGTGCGATATGGCGAGACAGAACTTTGACAGGAGAAGTCATACTACACACGATCGGCGATCGTGCGCCAAAGAGGTCGATGGTCGTGCGTGGGTAAAAACGCACGACCACTGACTCCTTTGCAAAAAATTGTGAAAGCCCTATCCCAGACGCCCACACGATCCCCGAACCTGCAGGAAAATTGGACGGGTTGTCGATCATGGCAGTCACAGACATTAATAAAATGTAAGCAAAAAGTGGAAATACACGCACGCACAAAAATAGGCTAAAAAGGTGCACAAGACGTGGAATGTCGTAGCGAACCAAAAGGAGTGCTAATGGCGCTAAATGGTAGTGCAAAGACATGCAAATGACCCCAGATGAGTCCGGAATTAAGTATAAAATATGGACTCATCACACCCCCAGACTTAACTGTTTGCGCGTCCCGAGCAAACACAATCTAAGCAGGCAGGGAAAATAATCTAGCTGACATAGAAATTTAAATACGGAGTACCATGCGAAGTCGCATGCTCGCGTGCATAAAAATATAATAGAAGAAATTCCTAAGTATGCAAAATAGTTTATATTTTTCACAATGCGTATCAAAATTTTATTATTACTCAAAAATGGAATCACGGTGAATCAACCGGTCACGCATATGAAGAAAGTAGACTGGCCACTAAGGTGAGCTTTGCCAAAGATCGGGGCTCAGGATCACCTCCAAGGGAATCCACCAATGTCGGGGACCATACGCTTGCCCGTTCACACTCTCTCCACGGCACTAGTTAGACTCAAGCACAAATCTGTAGGACTTTAGGATAATCACAGGGCATGGGTTACGGTGAGGTAAACAATGATAAAAAGAAAGGCTATGCACCTAACCCAATTGAGCTAGCCTAAAAGAATCCCTCAACACCCCACAATATAACCAGGTGCACCACACCCCCAGACTTAATTTTTGCTACATGGGTGTATGCATCGCCTACTCCAAATCAAAAGCATCTCCAAAAAGATTTTCAATCAAACTTTTTCTTTTCACTTTTCATTGTCACTTCTTTTTTTTTAATTCATTTTCTTTTCTTTTTCATCTTTTTATTTTCATAATTTCAGCAGATATAACTTGGAAGCACTTCCACATTTTCACAAATAATAACACCACATCACAACCCAACATGAAAATATAAAACACTAAGCTCGACTTGGGTATGCGACTAGGATCGGCTTTGAGGCTTTGGTGAAATAATGGTGGAGCTGAATCAAAAGAAGGGTAGGCACAATGGGGCTAGCGAGGATATGACGTTAGGAACGGTACAAAGCTCAACCGAGCCAAAATGATGGCCTACATCACGCTCACGCTAGAAAAACCAAGCACCAATGCTTCGAAAGTAGCTTGGGGCAAGTTCTTAGCCACCGAAAAAGATAATCCTTCCTCCCGACTTGAGCAAAACGAGTCTAGTGACGGCTGCACACATTCCTAAGCTACCGTTTGATTCACACCGGATTCACCAATTTTTTGAGTAGAATAAAAAGTATTTACGCAAATAGAAAATTATAAATCTATAAGCATACAGAAAAATTAAATCTACTCAAATTTCTACATGAGACGAGAGCAGTTGACTAGGAGCACAGCAAGGTCAACATTTTACTCCATCCCACAATCCTAAGCCAGCACCATAACTTTCCCAAATCTATCAAAGACACGAGCTTACTCGCAACATGTAAAACAGCTAAGCGCGCGCTCATGTGGGTGCAGTGGTGTGCAATAACCAACATAAAATATAAAAGCTTCTAGTATGCACATGAAATGTGTGCATGCAGAAGGTAAACTGACTCTCCCCCCAGACTTAAACTAACAACACATCAATTAATATAGAAATTTAAATCAAAAATAGCTAAGGGAAGAGGTTACCCAATGCTCAGCTAGTGAGCATACCAGAAGACGGATGAAAAGTAGAAGCAGGCCCGCCAAACGAAGAATCACAACGCCGCCAATGCGTAGTTTCAATGAATACCTGCAGGTGTGAGCTCCACAAAAACAGAAGAAAAATATACAAAAAGAAATACAAAAACTAAAACGAGACATGAAAAATAAAATGCAGAAAATATAAGATAACTACTAGGGTTACTGTCATCCCAGCACGACTTATTAAATTCTATACAGTTCTAGCTAATGGGCCTATGAAAAGAAAAATGAACAGGTAACTGTTCTAATATCCGTGTCGATAACGGGTACCGATACGAAGAAAGAGCAGTTACCCTCTACCTGAGTAATAATACCTGCGACGCACAGGTAGAGGAAATAGGAAGTAAGATGAGGAGGAGCACTGGTCCTCATTCAACTCACCACAAAAAATATCCTTGCCTAACAAGGTATCGTCCACCACAGGTTTGTAGGAAGCGACGGCAGCGGCAAAAATGCCAGGCGCATCGACAACCTCACATACCCGTGGAGATTCCACCAGCACATGCTAAGATAAAGAAGGGGGATCAAGAAATAAAGTAGAAGAAAAACTAAAAGAATCAGGAATAGGGAGAGTGATCCCGGAATCACTCTCAGCAGGATCCAAGCATAGATCACTGTCGGTGTCATGTGAGTTATGGCGAGGGGAAGGTGAGACCATGAGGTCCTCGGTGGTGATTTGGACCTCCTCAACCAACAAGGAAGTGGAAACTTCCTCATCAGCAAGGATCTCCTCATCAACACACCTCGGTGCGTCACCGTATTCCAAGACATAATACTCTCCATTGAAGAGAATAATGTCCTCGTCACACCATGGTGCATCCTCATGTTCCCACTCTCCGAAAGGCACAACATCATCAACCAACTCACTAAAAAGAGGAGTAGATGATTCTTGCAAAAAAGCGGAGGAACAACATCATCAGAGAAAATAGGTGCAGGTTCCTCCGGGGGTGAATCAAGAAGAGGGGAAGAAGGTATAGAGGTGGTGGAGACGACGAACTACAGCTTGCTGAAGACCCTCCCTCGTCTCCAACAAAGGACTCGCGTCGCCATGGTGCCCACTCGGGGCGACGTTATAATCTCCGCCCTCGGCTCAAGCCCGTCTAATCCTTTTATTTATGTCATTTTATTTATCATATTTGTTGTGCCACTTGTTTAGGCATTTTATTAGTTCCTTTAAGTTTAAAAAAACATTATTAGCTTTATTTTCATTTTGGGCTGCTAATAGCCGAATGATGGTTGTAAGCCTATAAATAGGCATAGGATGTTTCCTTTTGAAGTATTGAAGAAGAATTAAGAAAACCCTAAACCTATCTCTCTACTTCTCCTCTTCTTAGCCGCCCCCTACACTCTCTCTCTTCCTCCTCACTAGTTCCGCCGCCCCCTCTCTCCATTCCCAAAAGCCGCCCACTTCCTCTTCCCGTTCTCCCCTCTCCCTATCTACATCCTCAACACCATCTCCTCCTCACAAGCCGCCCCTTACCCGACTACCCACCTTCAACCCGATCGGCCACCACCATCCTTGGCCGACCTCCATCTCCCATCCTCTTGGCCGACTACATCCCCTTGGGTGGAGGTGGAGTTTTTCTTGCTCCGAGGAACTTGGAGACGGCGTGACGCGGCGACGGCGGAATCTCTTACTCCATCCGGCACAACTCTGGCGGAGCCGTGGGCGAGTGATCCCTTGGTAAAACAGTCGGAATCATCCATTCCTACTTGGGTAACGAATCTCCCCACTTCCGTGTGTTTCCCTCTTGATTTTTTTAGCGGCTGGAGTAATTTTTGCGTTGCTTGCTAATCGTTGATTTTTCGTGGGTCTTGCTTTAAGTGTTGCAACATCACTACGCTTTATTTCTGAAAAGAGTTTGGCGAACCCCGCACCTTTTTGTTGGGGGAGATCTACCATTTCTCGATCGTGTTTTCGGGTAGATCTTCTTTGGTACAACATCTCTCGTCCAGACCGGGTGGGTCCCTTTTGCTAGAAAGGATAACGGCCTTTAGCAGCTTGTCCGATCTTTTCGACGGTGTGGCTACCGTGTTGGTTTACTTGTTTAGTTTGCATATTAGTGCGCTGCGTTTGAGTTTTGTGTGGTTGTCTTCGTGGGTGTTAGACGTCTCGCGCGTTAGAACGCTAAAGTATTCACGTTGGCGGATAGTGGCCTGCATCAATTTGGTATCAGAGGGAAGTTCGTGTCAATTTCTTAATTGACCCCCTCCCCTTTATTGCCTTTCACTTTTCCCCCACGTTAGGGTGCGTTTTGTGTCAAAAAAATAAAAAAAAATTTCCGTGGTCTGCCAATAGCGTCCTTGATTTCTTAATTTTCTGCAAAAAAATCAAAAAAAAATATTTTAATAATCCTCTATTTTTTCCCTGTAGGAATCTCAAAATTTTTTTTTTTCTAAAGTCACCTATCGGGATTAATTCATAGTTCGTTTGTCTAAATCGGCTATCAACTTGTTGCATGCGCACAAGGATAGGAACGGAGTATTCCCCATCGTCTTCCACCATGGACGACGAACCGGGTAACGGCCGTGGCCTCAATGAGATTGAGGAGCTCCGGCAAGACTTTACGGAGCAAATGACGGCCATTAGAGAGGCCCTTCATGTTCTAGGTGTCCAACAAGGGGGACCCCGTCATCCCCCCGCTCACCAACGAGCAGAAGGAGATCACCAAGCCAACCCCAATCACCCGCAGGAACACGCTTTTCGAGCCCCCTTCGAGTTTGACCTTACTCGGGCCGTCCGAGTCAAGCCACCCTCCTATGATGGGTTGGGAGATCCTCAAGTCTTCCAAGATTGGGTCTTGGAAATCAAGTGTTACTTCGAATGGTATGCTCTCAACGATGCGGACAAGGTACGTGTGGCTAGGATGAAATTATTAGGGCGAGCCAAGATCTTTTGGTTGAATGATCAGAGGCGCTTGCGAGTAGAGAATGGTGCAAGGCCCATCGGTTGGGAACATATGAAGGCTAGGTTGACCGAGCAATACGTTCCCACGTACCATCGAACACAGATGTTCGATGATTTGGCTACCCTTAAGCAATGGGCGAGGTCAGTTTTTGAGTACTTGAGTTTGCTCAAGGATATGATGGTCCGTTGTGATGTGAAGGAGATGCCCGAGGTCACCCTATCCAGGTTCCGTAAGGGCCTCAACCCCGATATCCAAGGGAAGCTATTGCGATACGGCCACACGGACTTACACGTGACATTCAACGCTGCGTTAGATATCGAAAAACACGAAGTGCTTAAGGGAAAGTCACGTCCTTTCCAGAAGGGCAAGTCCATCTTAGGACCGCCCCTGCACCCAGCTATAAGGATAAAGGAAAGTATCAGTCCTCCGATTCATCCTCAATTGTGGTGACGGCTAAAAACAATAGGAGTCCAACTGGGGAAAGAGTGCCGATAGGAAGAGTCAGCAGGACGAACGTCACCTGTTTTGCTTGCGAGGTTCAAGGACACTATGCTAGTGATTGTCCTACAAAACCCAAGCCCCTAGCCCTGTTAGATGGCGCGGGCGGGTCTGACGACCTTACTTACGAAGCAGGTGATTTTAGTGAGTCGGATGGCGTGCCGAGTGACATGGATGACGAATCCCATATGATGGTGATGAGATGTATTTTGGCCACCCCGCGGCCGTTAGACGAATGGAATAGGACAAATATCTTCACGTTAAATTTCAAGAGCGGTGAAAAATGGTGTAGGCTGATCATAGATAGCGGTAGTTGCATGAATGTCGTTTCTGAAGCCGCCGTGAAACGCATGTCCCTAGTTGCTAATCCACACCCTCACCCGTATAAGGTGGCGTGGGTAAACAAGTCAACCCTCCCCGTGGCGAAGCGTTGTCTAGTTCCCCTCACCATCAAGGCCTACAACGAACAGGTTTGGTGTGATGTCATCCCCATGGATGCGTGTCACGTTTTACTTGGGCGCCCTTAGTTGTTTGACCATGACGTCACCCACTATGGTCGGGCTAACACTTATGAGTTCAAGTTTAATGACCGAGTCATCGTCTTGAAGCCCTCTCCTCCGAAGGATCCTTCGACCCCGTCCAAGGACACCGTCATCCCGGTCGAGAAGAGAGCGTTGGGTCTTACTAGTAGGAAGGAACTTACCCGGGCTACCTTCATGGATGGAGTCCTTTATGCTTTAGTTTGCCTCCAAGTCAAGGACGATGCGGCGATATGTGAGAGCTTACCCCCGGTATTGAAGTCGCTCCTAGAAGAATTTGTGGATGTGTATCCGGACGAGCTACTGTATGAGTTACCCCCCATGCGGGACATCCAACACGCCATCGACGTCATCCCCGGCTCCTCCCTACCCAACCTTCCCCATTATCGCCTCAATCCGTCCGCGCATTTAGAACTACAAACCAAGATCTCGGAATTATTGCGAAAGGGATTTATCCGCCATAGCATGAGTCTATGCGCCATGCCCGCCTTACTTGCCCCCAAGAAGGACGGCTCGCAGAGGATGTGTGTGGATAGCCGGGCCATAAACAAAATCTCTATCAAGTACCGATTCCCCATCCCCCGTCTCGACGATTTGTTAGATATGTTGGCCGGCGCCACGATCTTCTCCAAGTTGGATCTTAGGAGTGGTTACCACCAGATCCGAATAAGAGAAGGGGATGAGTGGAAGACCGCCTTTAAATCTAAGGAGGGCCTTTATGAGTAGTTAGTGATGCCGTTTGGGCTCTCCAACGCGCCCAGCACGTTTTCTAGGATTATGACCCATGTTTTCCAACCATACACGGGGAAATTCATTGTGGTGTACTTCGATGACATCCTGATTTTTAGCACCTCCACGAGTGATCATGAGACGCATTTAAGAATCATCCTAACCACGTTAAGATCAGAAAAATTATTCGTGAACATAAAAAAATGTACCATCCACGTGATATCCGTCGAGTTCCTCAGTTACATCGTTAGTTTAAAGGGAATCCATGTAGACCCTAAGAAGGTGCAAGCCATAAAGGATTGGCCCGTGCCCGCCAACATTCGGGATGTGCGGAGTTTCCACAGACTCGCCACCTTCTACCGGAGGTTTATTAAGGATTTTAGTAGCATAATGGCCCCCGTAACCGAGTGCATGAAGAAGGGTTAGTTTTCTTGGACGAAGTCGGCCGCCAAGGCTTTTCAATTAATGAAGGCGCGCATGTCCGAAGCCCCCCTCTTGCATCTCCAAGATTTCTCCAAGGTTTTTGAATTATCTTGTGATGCTTCGGGAGTGGGGATTGGGGGCGTGTTGAGCCAAGAAGGTCACCCGGCGGGGTACTTCAGTGAGAAGCTTGCCAACCCGAAATTGAACTATTCTAACTATGATCGGGAATTCTACGCGGTCATCCGATGCCTCCAACATTGGCAGCACTACTTGCTTCCTAAGGAGTTCGTCATCCTATCCGATCCCGAGGAGCTATGATTTATCAATTCGCAGTCAAAGGTGAGCCCGCGATATGCTAAATGGGTCTCCTACCTTCAGGAGTACACATTCATCATCAAGCATATGAAGGGTACCCTCAATCGCGTAGAGGGCGGTCTTAGTCGTGTCACGTTATTACTATCCACCTTAGAAATTAAGGTGGTGGGCTTTGATAGGATTAAGGACGAATATGTCCACTGCCCAGATTTCAAGGACATATATTTCACCACTCAGGATAACCTGCCCACAACCATTTCCGTGTTTTACATTCGTGACGGGTATCTTTTCAACCGCTCGAAGCTATGTATTCCCCGCTCATCCCTATGTCACTTCATTGTGTGGGAACTACATAGCGGCGGGTTAGGTGGCCATTTTGGCCGTGACAAGACTATCCCGTTAGTTGAGGACAAATTTTATTGGCCCGGTCTTAAGACCATGGTTAGTAAAATCGTGGGGAGTTGTCGGGCGTGCCAGTTGGCAAAAGAGAACAAGACGAACGCGGGGATTTATACCCCTCTCCCGATCCCTTCGACGCCTTGGGAAGACGTTAGCATGGACTTCATTCTAGGCCTTCCGATCACGTTTAGGCGTCACGACTCGATCTTAGTTGTCGTCGACCGTTTTTCTAAGATGGCTTATTTTATCGCTTGCAATAAAACTAACGAAGCGTCACATGTCGCTCAACTTTATTTTAATGTGGTAGTGGGTCACCGCGGCGTTCCAAAATCGATTGTTACTGATAGGGACGTAAAATTCACAAGCTATTTTTGGAAAACTTTGTGGAGGATAATGGGCACCAAGCTCCTATTTTCTTCGGCCTACCATCCGCAGACGGATGGGCAAACGGAGGTTGTAAATAGAAGTATGGGTAGTCTGCTGCGCTGCCTTGTGGGAGAACACAAGGGTACATGAGATCTTATCCTTCCGCATGCTCAATTGGCATATAATAATTCCAAGAATAGGTCCACGGGTCTGTCCCCGAATGAAATTGTGCATGGCTATAAGGCCCCGATGCCACTTGACTTGATTCCGTTACCCCCATCTTTTAAATCAAGCCAATTCGCACAAGATTTTGCCTCTCACATCCATGACCTTCATAAACACATTAATGAGACGCTTACCGCTCAATATGCGTCCTATCAAGTTCATGCCAACACACATAAACGAGCGTCTCCCCTGAAAGTCGGCTATTTAGTCATGGTCCGTCTAATCCCTGAACGGTTGCCTACGGGCACCTTAAAAAAGTTAGCGGACCGTCGAGCGGGTCCTTTTCGGATCTTAAAGCAGTTAGGAGAAAATGCATTTCTTTTGGAATTACCCAATGATTGGGGTATTTCCCTTATTTTTAATGTTTCGGACTTAAATCCATATATTGCTCCGCCGCTAGAATTATCTTCCTCTCCGTTTACATCTATTATAGATTCTCTTGGGCGTAAGACTGAGTGGGGTACGGGATCACTCGTTCCGTCGGTCTCCAAAGGAGGTACGCCGTATGTTGATTAATTAGATTTTCCCCCATTACTTCCTAATGCTTTTCCCAGGTTTGCCAGGACAGCTTTCTTGCCCGACAGGATTCTACAGGATGATGTACTTCACACTTCGGATGGCGACGTGTGACGTTTCTTGGTTCGTTGGCGTGGTCGCCCCGCCTCGGATGACTCTTGGCTCCCGGAATCCGAGGTCGTGCTCTTGGATGATGCTCTTCTACGACGATATCTGCAGGACAACTCATCGGTGATGAGTCCTTTTAAGGGGGGGAGGATTGGTGGAGACGACGAACCGCAGCTTGCAGAAGACCCTCCCTCGTCTCCAACAAATGAATCGCGTCTCCATGGTGCCCACTCGGGGCGACGTTATAATCTCCGCCCTCGACTCAAGCCCGTCTAATCCTTTTATTTAAGTCATTTTATTTATCGTATTTGTTGTGCCACTTATTTAGGCATTTTATTAGTTCCTTTATGTTTAAAAAAACATTATTAGCTTTATTTTCATTTTGGGCTGCTAATAGCCGGATGATGGTTGTAAGCCTATAAATAGGCATAGGATGTTTCCTTTTGAAGTATTGAAGAAGAAATAAGAAAACCCTAAACCTATCTCTCTACTTCTCCTCTTCTTAGCCGCCCCCTACACTCTCTCTCTTCCTCCTCACTAGTTCGGCCGCCCCCTCTCTCCATTCCCAAAAGCCGCGCACTTCCTCTTCCCTTTCTTCCCTCTCCCTATCTACATCCTCAACACCACCTCCTCCTCACAAGCCGCCCCTTACGCGACTACCAACCTTCAACCCGATCGGCCACCACCATCCTTGGCTGACCACCATCTCTCATCCTCTTGGCCGACTACCTCCCCTTGGGTGGAGGTGGAGTGTTTCTTGCTCCGGGGAACTTGGAGACGGCGTGACGCGGCGACGGCGGAATCTCTTACTCCATCCGGCACAACTCCGGCGGAGCCGTGGGCGAGTGATACCTTGGTAAAATAGTCGGAATCATCCATTCCGACTTGGGTAACGAATCTCTCCACTTCCGTGTGTTTCCCTCTTGATTTTTCTAGCGGCTGGAGTAATTTTTGTGTTGCTTGCGAATCGTTGATTTTTCGTGGGTTTTGCTTTAAGCGTTGCAACATCACTACGCTTTATTTCCGAAAAGGGTTTGGCGAACCCCGCACCTTTTTGTTGGGGGAGATCTATCGTTTCTCGATCGTGTTTTCGGGTAGATCTTCTTTGGTACAACATCGCTCGTCCGGACCGCGTAGGTCCCTTTTGCTAGAAAGGATAACGGCCTTTAGCCGCTTGTCCGATCTTTCCGACGGTGTGGCTACCGTGTTGGTTTACTTGTTTAGTTTGCATATTAGTGCGCTGCGTTTGAGTTTTGTGTGGTTATCTTCATGGGTGTTAGACATCTCGCCCGTTAGAACGCTAAAGTATTCTTGTTGGCGGACAGTGGCCTGCATCAAGAGGGCGACGGTACCGCAATGTCATCACATCGATCAGTAGAAACTCTGATGGGTGTATCCACAGCAGTCCCCCATAGACAAGGTTGTACTGCGAATACATCATCAGAATCAGAAGGAGCAGCCATTTGAGAGGTGGATGAGACAATTCGGATATTCGGTTCATCATCCGCCTCTAACTGGCGCTGAAATTCTGCGCAATCTTTCAACACATGGTCGGTGCTACGACAACACAAACACCGTTTTCCATTACTCCTTGGTCCAGGTGGGACCGAAGAGGAATATGAAAAAGGTGAAGGCGGAGAAGAGTAGTGACCATAAGACTGGGGTACGGTGTATGAAGTACCATAAGACAACGGTGCTCCATACACTGAACCATGAGAATTATGCTCCCATTCTTCAGTGGGGCACTCATCACTGCTATGCCTATAATCCGCGCACTAACGGCAACGGATATTCGCATAAGAATACATGGTGCAGCAAGAAATAATTCACCACGAGAATTTTCTAAGACAAAAATTAACGACACACAAGCAGATAAATAAAAAGGAATACCTACTACTGAAATATCAAAATTAGAAAAGGAATAAAGAAAAATAAGCAACAAATTATAAAAACTAAAGCAAAGAAAAATAAAACATGGAAAGTGAGATAGCGAGAGAGAGAGTTGAAAAGTTCTCGTTTCGGGAAGGAGGTCCCGCCTGGTGCTCTGTTTGTTCTCGCAAGAAGAGGGTGGAGCTCTCGCCGGTTGCGGTCTCACCGGATAGGAGGTTGAGCTCTCGCAGGAGAGAGAGAGAAACTGAGCGAGAAAGAGAGAGAAACTGAGCGAGAGAGAAAGTGAGATAGCGAGAGAGAGAGAGAGAGAGTTGAAAAGTTCTCGTTTCGGGAAGGAGGTCCCGCCTGGTTCTCCGTTTGTTCTCGCAAGAAGATGGTGGAGCTCTCGCCGGTTGCGGTCTCACCGGATAGGAGGTTGAGCTCTCGCGGGAGAGAGAGAGAAACTGAGCGAGTAAGAGAGAGAAATTGAGCGAGAGAGAAAGTGAGATAGCGAGAGAGAGAGTTGAAAAGTTCTCATTTCGGGAAGGAGGTCCCTCCTGGTGCTCCGTTTATTCTCGCAAGAAGACGGTGGAGCTCTCGCTGGTTGCGGTCTTACCAGATAAGAGGTTGAGCTCACCGACCGAGTCGCACAAGTAATATAAAATGGGCGAGTTTTCCCAAGTATCTATCTCACAAGGAACACAGTAAGGTGGAGTTAATTCCGAGGAGGACTTTAGATTGAAGTCCTTAGGCCGGCGGTAACGATGGGGGTTTTGATTGTTGCGGAAAAAGAAAATAAAACACTATCAACTACTCCTATACAACGCCGCTATGCGATGCTTCGTCAGGCGGGATGGAGGACTAGTCGGGCCGCTATGCACCGAATCACTAGGCGGATGGGTGAGTAGGCTTGCGGAATGAGGGTCGAGAGCACCTCTTCGCAATGTACGCCACTAGCAATTGCTAGTGCGGTAAGGGTGGATGGAGGTGGATGGAACAAGGCGCACCTCAAGCAATAAAAAACGAAAATACAAATCACATAGACATGATTTCATATAAACGTATTCTAAAATTAAGCGTACATCATCTATAAATGAAGTTTAAAACAACACATAAACAACAACAAAGGAAGAACAAGACAAGAGATCGACCGTATCCGAAGTCTTGCTGAGGATTCACGGTTGGAGTCGTCGGGATGTCAATCCGCGTCCAAGCACGGTCCTCAACTGCGTCCGGGGTAGAGAAGGGCTGTCACCACCTTCCAATGACCCATCTTCTTCGTCTCACGATAGCGGAAGAAAGTTGCAAGCTTCCCCTTTTTTGGTGGATATGGCGCCAAAACTTGAAATAGAGCCCGAGAGATGACGGAGGAGGCCGAGGGGATGCTCCGGCTTTGATTTGGCGGTGAAAGCTTGCCCGTAGCCTCTCCCTAAGGTGGAGGATGAAGGGAAATGGCGGAACCCTTCGTCGGGGACGAAAAATGGTGGAAGAAATTGCGGATTTCCCAATTAGGGCGAGACCTGCGCTTTTTTTAGAAAATAGAATTAAACACTGCGCACGATCACAGGCGCACGACCAGTGGTCGTGCGCGCTATGGCCCGTGATCGTGCGATATGGCGGCAGAACTTGCACAAAAGAGGTCATGACTGCGCACGATTGGCAACGCACGAGCAGTGATCATGCACGGTATAGCTGGTGATCGTACGATATGGCGGGACAGAACATTCACAGGAGAAGTCATACTATGCACGATCGGTGATCGTGCGCCAAAGAGGTCGATGGTCGTGCGTGGGTAAGAACGCACGACCACTGACTCCTTTGCCAAAAATGGTGAAAGCCCAATCCCGGACGCCCACACGATCCCCGAACCTGCAGGAAAACTGGACGGGTTGTCGATCATGGCAGTCACAGACATTAATAAAATGGAGGCAAAAAGTGGAAATACATACACACACAAAAATAGGCTAAAAAGGTGCACAAGACGTGGAATGTCGTAGCGAACCAAAAGGAGTGCTAATGACGCTAAATGATAGTGCAAAGACATGCAAATGAGCCCAGATGAGTCTGGAATTAAGTATAAAATATGGACTCATCAGTCATGCGCACAATGTCCCATGATTGTGCGATTGCCCCAGACAGAACTCCAAAAAAAGGAATATGCGCGCACGAGCAGTGGCATACGACCGATGGTCGTGCGCACTATGCCAAATGCTCGTGCAAATTCCCCAGACAGAACATTGAAAAATGGAGAATAGTGCGCACGATCAGTGGCTAACGACCAGTGGTCATGCGCTATAGGTTCAATGATTGTGCGCTATAGATCCTGTACGGTTTAGAGTTCGACGACCTGGCCGCGCACGACCAGCGGTTATGCGCTAAGGATTCCACTGACCATAAGCGTGTAAAAATGCACGATCACTGGCCCTTAGGCAGAAAACATTCCCAAAGAATCCTGGGAAACCCACACGACCTTTGTACCTACAACAAAAACAGAAGAGCCACCGAAACAGGCATACCACATTCTCCATACATAGAAAAACACCAAGTAGGGCAAAAGTACCAAGACTACGAAATCACACGGAAAACGGGCCAAAAGTGCACTTAACATGGTATGGACATAATAACAAATATGAACAATTATGGCTCTAAAGTGTAATGCATCAACGAGAAAATTAGCCCAGATGAGTCAAAAAATATGTATATAACTTGGACTCATCACACCCCCAGACATAAACATTTTCTTATCTCGAGCAAATCATCACTCCGGGGACTAGTAAATAGTTAGGTGGCTTAGTAATTTCCAAATGAAGCAATGAGAGAAATGAAATATATCATGGGCATAAAAAATATAATAGACAAATTTTTTAATTATACTACAGAATTTATACTTTTCAACAGGTGTAAATAAATATTATATCTACTCAAAATTCGAATTCTGGATAATGGCTCGGTCATAAGAAGTAAGAAAGTAGGAAGGTAACTAAGGCGAGCTTTGCCAAAGACCGGGGCTTGGGATCACCTCCAAAGGAATCCCCTAATCTCAGTGACCATATGCTGGCCCATTCACACTCTCTCCACGGTACTAGTTCGACTCAAG
Organism: Platanthera zijinensis; assembly: GCA_039513925.1. NCBI lineage: Eukaryota > Viridiplantae > Streptophyta > Magnoliopsida > Asparagales > Orchidaceae > Platanthera > Platanthera zijinensis. The sequence goes on from CM077082.1 coordinate 133,025,167, forward strand.
CATGAGTACACAGGACTTTAGGATCGAATGGGGATTAGGATAAGGCTTGGTAGTCAAAGATAAACATGGAGGCTACATGCCACCAATGCGAGCAAACAACAAGCTAAACCAATACAACCCCTAAAAATTGCACGTGTGACCGGCTACACACCCTAACCCAACCAATATCAAGATAAACAAGATGGGGATTCTATTTCCAATTGTATTTTTTTTTAAGATTTTCTTTTTCAATTCTCTCATTTTCCTTTTTTGCAATCCCCAAATTTAGCACGCAGAAATTCTTGAATTCATCCACCATATCACTTATATTCCATACATCACACCTCGTCAAAATATTAAATTCACTAGAGCTCATAGATTTGGTTGCGATAGTGGGATTGGCTTTAGGCTTTGGTGAATGAAGGTGGAGCGAAATCAAAGGAGGGGTAGGCACAAACTTGGCTTGCAATGGTTAGCAGTTAGGACAAGGTAAACAAGGATCAAACTAGCCAAAATTATGGCCTACGTCACGCTCACGCTTGACTAACCATGCACCAATGCTTCGAGAGTAGCTTGGGGCAAGTGTTTAGCCAACGAGAAAGATGATCCTTCCTCCCGACTCGAGCAAAACGATTCTAGTGACGTCTACACACATCCCCACACTACCGTTCAATTTCACCAGATTCAACATTTTTGAGAAGTACAAACAATATTTACATCTGCAGAAGAAGTATAAATCTACGAGCATAAAGAAAAATTAAATCTATACTATTTCTACACATACCTTGAGTACTCGATTAGGAGCACTACACGAGTTTCACACTACTCTTTCCTAAAAACCTAAGACAGCACCACTATTTTAAAGTTTACACGCAAGCAATCCATTTGACTCGAGTAGCCCGCGTGGAAAAGATCGCGCTCATGTGGGTGATTCAGTGTGTGCAACAGTTATTTTGAAATAAATAAATAACAATTGGTATGCAATAAAATGTGTGCTCGTGTAGTGACCACAGACATGCTCTCCCCCCAGACTTGAATGCGACAATAACAGAAACTAAACATTCAAAAGAATATAAAGAGTTAGGGGTAAGAAGTACCTATGCTCAAACCCGAGCGTACCAGTCGATTGGCATTATTTTTAGAAGAATGTCCACTGACCAAAATGATCTCCACCTGCAAAAGACATTTCCTCCAAGCACAACACAAAGAATATATATTAATATTCATAGCAGCATAATTAAGCAATTTAAAAGCAGAGAAATCGGGTTGTCTCCTATAAGCCCTTTTCTTTACCGTCCTTAAGGTGGACGGAATACTTGTATTAAGCATAATATATAAAAATAACATTTAGCACCCTGATGGGCGCCCACAAAAATATAATTGTTCCGGGACCTAACCTGCTAAATTAAGTACAATACATTTAAAAAAAAGAAATGGTAATCTAGATAACTGATGGGTTTATTGTCTCCCAACAAGACTTATTAAAGGACCATGCACTCTCTTAACTGATGGGTGTATGAAATTTAAATTACTCAGACAGTTGTTCAAGTTCACGTATCGGTAGCGGGTACTGAAATGGCGATAGAACAAATACCCACATACTTGTGTAGTTATGCTTGTCTTGAACATCAGGCATGGGTAGAATAAATCTTGTGAAACTCGATGAATCTGACACCACCTGCACCCTATCTCCATCAATACTAGGCCGCATTACAGGCCCTTGCACTAAGTGGACCGGTTACACCATGTGGTCCTGCAGAAAAGTGGGCACGAGAGCGGGGTTAAGAAATAAATTAGAAGAATGACAAAAGGTAACCTCAATCTTGGGGATGATCCCGGTGTCATCTCCCATCAACGAAATTGTGGATGGATCTACACAACTATCTAGGTTGGTGCAAGATTTTGCTGGAGCTGCATCCGCCTTATCCGTGTCTTGGACTTCCTTACATAAAACTGAGGCAACAACCTCGGCCATGCAGATGTCCTCCTCGACTGGATCTAGCATAGTGCTACAAACACCAGCATCTCCCTGTAATTCAACCTCCACAACAGTGTCAGATATAGAAAGAATGCTATGCAAGGTAATGTATACAAGAGCAGTGTTCGCTAAAAAGTCAAGCATATGCTCCTCACAACAAACAGATTCAATACAAGATCATATATATTTTTTAGGAGTAAAAACATTCGTGTCAGGGTTTAGATCGACACATGTATCTGTGTAAATACTAGTATTTTTCCATTAAAAATCAGAAGGTAGCACTACTACGTACCCAGATACAGAAGGGGTGCTGCAAGTTGTTAGAGTGGAGACAATCTGAACATCCGGTTCATCATCCTCCTCCAGTTATGTCAAATAAACAGTACACTCCTTCAAAGAGTGATCCCAACTCCGACAAAATAAACACCGCTTAGCCGTCCTTGTCGGTACAACGGGTACTGACGCCGAAAAAAGTAGTGCGGCAATGAAAGCACGGATGAGTAACTAACTGGCTCTGTCTACCATATTGAGTACCAAATGAGGTTGTTTCTCCATATGTAGATCCTTGAGCGTCTTGGCTACCATACTCCTTAGGACATCTATCACTTGCATGAGAGATATCTCCACACTAGGGGCAACGAATAATAAAACTGGCCAACATTGCAGAGATCACTAATTTCAAGGATTAAACTACCTTGCATAGATTCACAATAAAAATCTAACAATTCCAACCGACATAAAAAGCAAAAATAAACTAGGATAAAAAAATTCAAAACAAGCAAATCTTTCGTAACTCTCATAACACAACACAAATCAACAATACGTCTGCATTCCCTGCCAACGACGCCAAGAACTTAATGCGTTGGCAAATGCACTGGTCGCTGTCAAGTAATAATTTTGGGAATAGCTTCTCTGAATGTCATCTCGAGGGAATACAAGTTGGGTATCGTGATAATGCCGTAGAAAGATCGTTACTAAGAGTTAAACGAAACACAATGTGGTTGGGTTTTTGATTCCTAATGCTAACAAAACAAAAATAAAGCTAATGCGGGTCGTAAGCACCGCTTCGCTTGGTGTATGGAACTAGTGTAGGATGCTATGTCGTGCTTCGTTAGGCGAATGGACGGAGAGCAAGCGGATAGAATTAACACAAGTGCGGAAAGTGAGGGTCGCAATAAACTCTTCAAGTACCAACACTATCCATCGCTAGAGTGGTTCTAGTGCGCGAGTGGAGTCGATGTGAATAGAGGCGTGTGTAACACATCTAACAACAAAGGATGTAAGTAACCAAAGCAAACTTCATTCATAGACAAATACAAGAATGTTTAGGTTTATTACATGCTTAAGAATACACTTCACAATGAGAAGAGGTAGAATAAACTTATAGGGGGAAAGCCTATCCGTGGTTCCTGGCTAGAGTGGTGGGTTGTAAGTCCACTTCACGACTCGGACCATGGTTTCTTTTGGAGGTAAATTTGTTGTCAATACACTTTTCTTCCTCCGCCTTCTTCACCTTCCTTCAATCTTTTCTCACGTTGCCCAAATGAGTTGTACCGAAAGATCCTTGTAACACACTGTTGTGGCCAAAAACTCTCCGAAGAGTTGAAGATGGCTTCAGATCGCCGTAGAAAGCATCCCGGAGGATGGAGATGAGTGGAGGACCTGTGGGGATGAAAATCGGTGCTTTGCGCGGAACAGCGTGGTGGAAAAATGATAGGCGTTCACCTAAATTGCGGAACACGGGCTTAAATACAACAACAAAATATCCGAGCACACGATCAGTGGCGTACGACCAGTGGTCATGCGCACTGAAGGTTGATGATCGTGCGCTCTGCTCTAGAGAAACCTGCAGCAGACAGAATAAAATATATATATGTGCACGATTAGTAGCGCATGACCGGTGGTCGTGCACACTGGATCCCATGATCGTGTGATTAGCAAAGATAGAACTCATGAAAAACTGGGATAACGTGCACGAGCAGTGGCATAGGACTGGTGGTCGTGCACATAATGTCCCAAGATCGTGCGATTTCCCTAGACAGAACTCCAGAAAAAAGGAATAAGCACGGACGAGCAATGTCGCATGACCGATGGTCCTGCACACTATGTCCAATGCTCGTGCGAAAGCCCCTGACAAAACTAGGAAAAATTGAGAAAAGTACACACGATCAGTGGCTCACGATCAGTGGTCGCGTGCTATAGGTTCAATGATCGTGCGCTATAGTTCTTGTACTATTTGGGGTTCGACGAACTGGTCGTGCATGACCTGCGGTCGTGCACTAAGGATTCCACTGACCGTGCATGTGTAAAAATTCACGATCAGTGGACCTTATGTAGAAATCATTCCCAAACAATCCCGGGACACGCACACGACCTTTGTACATACAGCAAAAATAGAAGACCCAGCGAAACGGGCATACCACATTCTTCATAAATAGAAAAGCTCCAAGTAGGGAAAAAGTACAAAAACTACAAAATCACACTGAAAATGGGCCAAAAGATCACTTAACATAGAATGGACATAATAACAAATATGAACAATTATGGCACTAAAGTGTAGCGCATCAACGAGAAAACAAGCACAGATGAGTCCAAAAATATGTATATAACTTGGACTCATCAATCCTCATCGACAACGGGAGTTTAGTAAACGTCATCTTCAATAAGGCATTTGATGTGATGAAGGTGGAGGCCAAGAGGGTGTTGGACTCAGATGGACCCTTGTCCGGGTTCTCGGGGGAAAGGAAGGAGTTTGAAGGATGAGTGGGCCTCTATATCACTCTAGGAATCAGACCCGCACCTGCAGGTTCATCAATGTGGACACCCCCAGTAGCTACAACGCCATCTTTGGGCGACCCCTCATTAGTGTCTTCCATTGCGTTCTGTCATCCTTCCACCAATGCCTAAAGTTCAACGCAAAGGGGATCCAGGGCCGGGTTCGGTGTGACCCCAAGATGGCAAAGGAGTGCTATGTCACGGTAGTGAACTCAATCTCATGGCAGCAGGGGGCCGAGGAGATGGAGCGAAGGATGGAGGAGGCGGAGCAGGAGGCAGGAGTGGAGATGGAGATGGAGGAAGACCGCACCTGGGTGGACGTGGCGGATGAAGTCCAGGAGCCGGCCGAGGAAATGGCTGTGGAGGATGCACAGTAGGAAATTCCTGCCCCAGGAGGTGAGGATGCTGGAGAATGGGCAGAGCAGTATTATCTGGAGGATGCAGAAGAGGTGGTGGAGATAGAGGTTCTCTCTATCGGGGGTAGGGTGGAGAAGGTCCGCATCTGTGAGGGGCTTACCCCGATAGATCATGAGAGGATACTTGAGTGCATACAAAAGAACGTGGACGTCTTTTCTTGGAGCGCCACGGAGATGGCTGGGATCGATGCAGACGTCGCCTGCCACTGCCTCAACTTTGACCCAGAGGCTCGCCCCATCCAGAAAAAGAAGGGGTCCATTGCGGACAAGCTAGTCGAGCCAATTAGGGAGGAAGTGGCCAAGCTCCTCAAGGGTATCTTTGTATTCGAGATATAATACCCCGGCTGGGTCTCCAATATAGTAATGGTAAAAAAGGGAGACGGCCGGTGGAGAATGTGTGTTGATTTTTTTTACTTAAAAAATCATGTCCTAAGGACTATTATCCTTTGCCTCAGATCGACGTGTTGGTTGACTCAGTCGTTGGTTTTCTAGTAATGAGTTTTCAAGATGCATTTTTAGGTTACCACTAAATCAGGATGCACCCCCCTAGACATCAAGGATATCTCCATCATCACATGGGATGAGTGTTACTGCTATAAAATGATGCCCTTTGGGCTAAAGAATGCAGGGGCGACGTACCAAAAAATGATGGATTGGGTCTTCTGAGAGAAGAAGGGGAGGAACCTGGAGGTTTATGTAGATGACCTCATGATCAAGAGTCAAGACGTGGACTCTCACATCCGGGACCTGGAGGAGACCTTCACCACCTTACATAAGTATAAGATGCGGTTGAACACCCTTAAGTGTGTCTTCGAGGGAGGCAGGGGTAAGTTCCTAGGCCATCTCCTTACCCCTTCAGGTGTAGAGCCTAACCCTAGTAAGGTGAGGGAAATCATGGAGTTGGGATCACCTCAGAATACTAAGGAGTTGCAACGGTTGATAGCGAAGCTACAAAGGTTGAGCAGGTTCCTCTCCCGGGACGGAGAGAAGTGCTCCCCCTTCTTCAAAACTTTGAGGGGGGCCAGAAGTTCAAATGGACTAGGGAGTGCGAGGAGGCATTTCAGGCCTTGAAGAGGCAGTTCACTCAAGCCCCCTCCTCTAAGGGGGAAAGGAGGGGGAGGACCTATCTTTGTATCTAAGGGTCAGAGCAGAGGCCTTGTGCTCCGTCCTGGTTTGGGAGGATGGGAAGAAGCAACTCACCAAATACTATGTAAGTCGGGTTCCGAGGAAGGCAGAGCTTCGGTATCCAATCTTTGAGACGTTGGCCTTTGCTCTTGTCATCTAAACTCGGAGACTCCTTCCTTACTTCCAGGAACACTAAACCCGAGTGGTGACTGACCACCCCCTCCACAATATCTTCGAGTGGGTGGAGAATTCAGGCAGGTTGGCTAAGTTGTCGGTGGTGTTGAGCGAGTTCAATATCTCCTTTATCCAACATCTCTCGATCGAGAGCCAAGCAATGGATGATTTCCTTGCTGACTATTTGGTCGTAGTGGTGGAGGGGGAACTCACTCACCCAGTTCCCTGTAAGGTGATGGTAGATGGCGCTTCATGGAGGCATTCCCTAGGGGTGGGGGTGATCTTGGAGAGCCCTCAAGGAATAAGGATCGAGCAAACGGTGGTGGTGCACATCCCATCACCAAAAACCAGGTCGAGTGTGAGGCGGTGATCGTAGGACTATGCCTATAAAGGGAGTTGGGGGTATTTGACGTTGAGGTCCTCACTGACTCCTTTTTGGTTACTTCCAGATCAACGGGGAGTTCGAGGCAAGGGAGCCTACCCTCCAATTATACTTAGAAAAAGTAAAGGGGTTCATCGCCATATTCCAGACCTTTTCCATTCGACACGTGCCCCGGGATGAGAGCGAGCTGGTGGATCGACTGGCAAAGCATGATCCCCGTGGGGGGGGGGGGTACCATCACTGATCTATTTTGCCCTTCCATTGAAGAGCGAGAGCTGATGGAGGTGGATCAATACCCCTCGTGTATTGATCCCTTCACGACCTTCCTTTCCACAAGGGAGTACCCAGAAGTGATGGATACGAAGAAATTCAAGTACAAGTCTGCGTACTATTTCATCCGCGATGTGCAGCTATACAGAAAGACCCTTTCGGGGATGTTGGCATGTTGCATGGCCAAGAGGGAGGTCTAGAGGATCTTGTAGGAGGTCCACTCCGGGGAGTGTGGGAGTCACTCCGGGAGTCGTACCTTGGAAGGAAGAATTGTCAGGCAGGGGTATTTTTTTCCTACCTTAGGCCGCGATGCTGTAGAATTTACGAAGAAGTGCCACACGTTCAAGTTATATGCCCCACTCAGGTTGTAACCAGCCCAACACCTCAGAAGTATTACGGCCCCCTGGCCCTTTGTCTTCTAAGGAATGGACATGGTGGGGCCTTTTCCTAGGCTAGTGGGCAGAGGAGGTTCTTACACATCGTGATAGATTATTTTTCTATGTGGTTGGAGGTAAAGGGCCTAGCTAAGGTGACCTCCCAGGTTATGAGTAATTTTGTGGGGGGGGAGAGATCATCTGTCGGCATGGGCTACCCCAGGCCTTGTCACGGATAATAGGCCTTAGTTTGCCAGCGCCGAGTTCATCATCTTCTACGGGCAGCTAAGGATTGATCTCAGATTTGCCTCGGTCAATCAACTTAGGAGAAATGGGCAGGTGGAGGCAGCAAATAAAATCATAGTGAACCTCCTGAAGAAAAAAGTTTAAAATCTTAAGGGTAGCTGGGTGGAGCAGCTTCCCTCGGTTCTTTGGGCCCTTAGAACTACCCCCAGCCTGGCCACGGGGGAAACCCCCTTCAAGCTCTCCAATGGATGCGAGGAAGTGCTTCCAATCGAGTTCGAGGTCTAGATGCCTCAGGTGGTCGAGGCTGAGGCAGGCAAGGAGGAATGACAAGCTGAAAATAAGGAGGAGCTGAGGCTCTCCCTCGACATGGTAGGGGAGTTACATGACCTCTCCGCCATCCGGGAGGAGGAAGTAAAGAGAAAAATGGCTAAGTACTTTGATAAGAACGTCATGGTCAAACAGTTCATGGAGGGAGATCTTGTTCTAAGGATGGTGGATGCCGCGGGAAGATCAGCCACTGTGGGGAAGCTCAACCCCAACTGGGAGGGTCCATATATTGTACAAGAATGATTAAAATTAGGAGGGTACCGCCTTTGGAATGTGGAGGGCGAGACCCTAAGACTCACCTGGAGCAGTGATGACTTGAAATGTTTTTACCCTTTAACCATGTAAGTGATATTCTTCTTTCTAAGTAAAACTTCTTAAAGTGCCAATACTCCTGCCATGTTTTGTGTGAATGGGTGTTGTTCATTTGATATACCCCGAGCAAATCCCGCGGTCTGGCTCTCACCTAGCTGGCAGGGCTGGATGTAACTCGAGGGTGTCTACCCAGACCCCAAGCCAATCACGATATCAGACTCTCACATAGTTGGCAGGGCTGGATGTAACTCAAGGGAGTCTACCCAAACCCTAAGCATATCCCGATGTCAGGCTCTCACCTATATAGTAGGGCTGGATGTCATACAAGGGAGTCTACTAAGACCCCAAGCAGATTTCGCTGCCTGGCTCTCACCTAGCTGAAAGGGCTGGATATCACTCGAGGGAGTCAACCAAGACAACGAGCAGATCCTGCTGTCAGGCTCTCATATAACTGGCAGGGCTGGATGTCACACGAGGGAGTCTAACAAGACCCCGAACAGATCTTGTTGTAAGGCTCTCATCTATCTGACAGGGCTAGATGTAACTCGAGGGATTCTACCAAGACTCCGAGCAGATCCCAATGTCAGGCTCTCATTTAAATGGCAGGGCTGGATGTCACTCGAGTGAGTCTACCCAGACCCCGAGCAGATCCCGCTATCAGGCTCTCACCTAGCTGGCATGGCTGGATGTCACTCGAGGGGGTCTCCCTAGACCCCAAGAAGATCCTGCTATCACGCTCTCACCTAGCTGGCAGGGCTAGATGTCACTCGAGGGAGTCTACCTTGACCACGAGCAGATCCCACTATCAGGCTCTTATCTCGCTGGTAGGTTTGGATATCACTCGAGGGAGTCTACCAAGACCCAAATCAAATCCGTCTTTCAGGCATGCACCTAGGTGGCAGGGCTGGATGTCACTCGAGGGAGTCTACCCAAACCCCTAGCAGATCCCGCGGTCAGGCTCTCACCTAGCTAGAAGGGCTGGATGTCACTCGAGGGAGTCTACCCAGACCCCCAAGTAGATCCCGGTATCAGGCTCTCACCTAGCTGGGAGGGCTGGATGTCACTCGAGGGAGTATTCCTAGACCTCAAGAAGATCCTGCTTCTAGTCTCTCACCAAGCTAGTAAGGCTGGATATCACTCGGGGGAGTCTACCAAGACCCCGAGCAGATCCCGCTATCAGGTTCCCACCTTGCTAGCAGGGCTAGATATCACTCAAGGTTATCTACCCATACCCTGAGCAGATCCTGCTGTCAGGATCCCACCTAGCTGGAAGGGCTAGATGTCACTCAAGGGATTCTATCCGAATCCCGAGCATATCTCGCTATCAGGCTCTCACATAGCTGGCAGGGTTGTATGTCACTCGATGGAGTCTACCCGAACCCCGAGCAGATCCTGTTGTTGGGCTCTTACCTAGCTGGCAAGGTTGGATGTTACTCGAGGGAGTCTACCCAAACCCCGAGCAGATCCCGTTGTCTGGCTCTCACATAGCTGGCAGGGTTGGATGTCAATAGAGGGATTCTACCCAGTCCCCGAGCAGATATCGCTATCAGGCTCTAACCTATCTGACTGGGATGGACGTCACTCGAGGGAGTCCCACCCTCTCCAACTATTTTTAGAGAAGATTGGTCTTTCCTAAGGGTATAGAGGAGAAATCCCTTATAGGAGAGTCGGGTCTCACGGGCCCAAATTGGCCGAAAGGAGGCGAGCTAGGCCCTAAGCCTTCTTTGATGAATGTGATCTCCAACAATGAATTCCACCCCCTCCAGTTTTACTTGTGAAATATTTTAACAATTTTAGCTCGTCATTTACAAGAGAAGAGGCAGATCGCGCGCGAACTGGGTGGGGGCGAACCCCGCTCGGCGGGTGGTCCATTCTTGGTTAACTTGGGGCGGGCGAGCTCTTGGAATCCGCTCGCGGGTAGGAATCCTAAACATTCACTCTAGCGGCAAGTTCTATCCAACTGAGGTGCAACAAGGAGGAGGGCTCGCAGGTGAGTGCATCACAGAATGAAAGTTTAAGGAAAAAAGATAGGAAAATTCATGACAGAAAAATCCCTTTCATTAAGATATTATTACAGAAGGTGAGCTCGCTGACAATTTTACTTTCAAGACTACCTAAACACCTAGAGGGGGGGGGGTGAATAGGTACTTTTCCTTGATTTAACTTAAGGTAGAATATAACTATAGTTATTTGAATAAATCAGATATTTCTATAGCTAACACAGCACAACAATCACAATCATACACACATCACAGATTGCACACAGATTTATAGTGGTTCCCCAAGGTCTGGGTATATCCACTTTCCCCCTTCACCTATCTATAAGTATGCTAGAGTCGGCCTAACTTCTTCCTTTAACTCAGATCCTCAGATCTTACAGCTCAGAATCCAGAAGAATTCCTACAACTAAGGCTAAGAAGCCCTACCTCAGCCTTGCCACAAGGCCTACAACTCAGAGAATACCTTCTCCTACAACTCAGGATAACAAGCCCTACCTCAGCCTTGCCACAAGGCCTACAGCTCAGAGAATACCTTCTCCTACAACTCAGGCATAAAAAGCCCTACCACTCAGAGAATAAATCTCCTACACTCAGCCTTTATAAAATAGGCTTACAACTCAGATCTATGAATAGATCCTACAGAATTTGATAAGGAATTCTTGTAATCTCTTACCCCTGTTGAGAGAGAAGGGATAATAACTTTCTTGATCAGCTTCTTGAAGAGGCTGATGGCTGAAATCAACTTGATCTTAGCTTTCTTCAAAGCTTCTTGAATCTAAACTTAGTTGGGTTTATTTCCTTTGAATAGAACTGACTGGCAGCTTCCTTCTTAGACTTCAGAAATAGATCTGAATCTCCTTGACAGATTAGTTCAGTATCTGCTTCTTGAGAGACCTGTGAATGTCTCCTCCTTGTTTTCAAATAGCTGGATCTCTCTCTATCCAAATCTCTTGAAGATACTTCTGAATTCTTGATTGAATTCCACTTAGACAGAATCTGAATACTAAACTACTTCAGATCGTCTTCTTAGATCTTCTCACGAAGATCTTCTCCTTTGTTACTTGTACTTTCTTGATCATTGAATAATCTCTAATTATGTTAGTGGTGACAATACTTCTTTTCTGTGTTGTTTTCTTCTTCTGAATCCATCTATTTATAGACTTCATCCTTGGTAACCGGCTGATCCGGTATATAACTAACTTCTGACAAGTCTGACAGCTTCAATAAACCGGTCATAACTCATAGCTGTCAAGTCTTCAAACAGTTCTTGATCCTTTGACTCTGTTTGTCTGCCATAAAGTGTTGAGACCATCTGTAAATATGTATCGACACAAGTGACTAAAGTGTCGACAAAGCCTTTGGTGATGTCGACAAAGCTGCCTTGATGTCGACACAGCTTCTTGATACTGCATCTTGAGAATGTGTTGAAACTGATTATTTGTGTCGACACAAACACTTCACCATTCATCAGCAATCAACTTGGTCTAGACTCAGCTGTGTGTCGACACAAGTCCTGTGTGTCGACACAGTTGATGTAGACTCAAAACATAGTGTGTGTCGACACTGCCTCCAGGTGTCGACACAGTTGTTGTCGACTCTGCCTCTGTGTGTCGACACTACCTCCCGGTGTCGACACAAGTCCTCTGAAGTGTCGACACAGCTATTTCTAAGTGTCGACACAATCTTATTAAAGTGTCGACATAGCTTCTTCAGGTGTCGACATATGGACTTAGAATATTTTTCCTGCATTCTAGCACATTCTTAACCTGCACATATAAACTTAAAATAACATCAAATACACTTTGATGTATATCATTGAGCTAAGTAAGGCTTCTCCAAATCAGGTACACATTTTCTAATGTACCCAACAATCTCCCCCTATTTGGAGAAGTCATAACCCTTTAGCCAATGATATACACCACTTATAAAATAAACATGATGATCTATATAAGCATTATATAACAGGGTACTATATAAACAAAACATATATCATAGTTACATCACAGAATAAAGATGTAAAAGTAAATGATCACAGAACAATGTTTTGTATATCAACTCAAAAAGTATGTTACAAAATGTTTACATTGATTTCTTTTAACAAACTAACAATTACATAGTTCTTGAACAAAAACTAGTAAAGCTAAGACTAAGGCTGGGCAAGCTCCTTGATGACTATCCCTTTTCCAGATATTATTTGAGCCTGAGCAGGAGGTTCTGTATCTTCCATGGGCTTTTTGCCTTTCAGATCAACTTTCTTCTGTGCTTCAGCCTTGATCCTTTGTCTTTCAAAATAATGAAAGGGCTTGGCGAAATACTTGCTAGGTTCCTGAGTATCAAGAGGTAGCTTCCCAATCTTAGCCTTTCTCCTGTGTTGAACTATGGCTTCTTGTCTGGCTTCATACTTTTGCCATTCATGATCATTGTACCATTTTTCCCTTTCATGTACTTGATCTTTTACAGCCTTCCATGCAGTTAAAATGATATTCCTTGAAGTGGGGCTCCACTGCTCAAAGTCTGGCTTTAATTCTGCTTGCTCTCTAAATCTTTTCTTTGATAATAGAGCATCCTTGCTGAGATTTGATAGCAGTATTTGGCATATCAACCTTTTCAATAATCACATTTGTAATAGGTTGTGGAGTGTTGTACATTGACTGAACCTGCTCATATATCATTCCAATATCTGCCGGAGGGTAAATGACTTGGGCAACCTCAGGTTGATTACCTTCAAGTAGAATTGGTTGCACCCCTGACTCAGCCATATTATCATCATCATACAGGGGTGGATATCCAAGAGTGGCTCTTATGCTGTTAGTTACCCAATTGGCATGGTCAGACCCAGCATAGACTAACACCCTCTCCCCCTTTATGACTTCTCTAGCCACATACTCTCTCAAGTCATCTTTCTGAAATCTGATTTGTCCATCCAGATAGTTGATTCCATCTTTAATGAATGGCTTTAATTTTTGAAGTTTGTCACTAATTAACTTCTCAGATGAAGTGATGGCAGTTTTAACTGCATCTAGGGCAGCTTGTAGCTTTTGATCATATTCTTCTTTTTCTTTAGCCCTTGCAGTAGTCATTGCAACAACAATGTTTGTGAACTCAGTGACTATCATATTATGTGATTCAGTCAGATTTTCATTCATTCTTATCTGATTCTCAAGGACATATCCTTGTTTAACAGCCATCTCATCCACTTGCTTCTTTATTTCTTCTTATTGCTTGGCAAGAAATACCACAACATTGCCTCCCTTGTGGAAGCAATCTGTCATCTCTCTTTTGTTCTGATTAACTTCAAATCTTATAGAATTTGTCTCTTGCGTCAGATCAAATTGAAGAGCCTTTTGGCTTTCATCCACATATTTTTCAAGAAGCAATCTCTGCTCATCCATTTTTATTTGTAAATTTATCATAAATTTAGTGTAATCAAAATCAGTAGTAGCTTGGTGAGTTGTTGTCTTGAGAGCTTTCTTATAGCTTTGACTTCTCCTCTTGAAGACCATTAGCTTTCTTTTCTTAGCCTCCCAGACCTCTGCATTTCTAGACTATGAAGTACTTTTAATATGAACTCTTTCTGGAGGAGTGGTAGGAATTTCTTTCTCAGCACCATGTTGCTCCCCCTCAACATGTACTTGCCCCCCCTCAACAGCACCTTTCTCCCCCTTAACCCTAAGGGTTTCAACCTTATCAGCTTCCTCTCCAATATCAGGAAAAGCTCTTCAAGAGTGAATTCTTGGTGTGTGAGAGCAGGAGATTGTACTTTCTCAGCAGCAGCAGTAGCACAAGAAATATCAAGATCAGTTTTAGGAACAATGTCCTCTGATAAATTGATTCTTTCTTCCTCTTGTACCTGTTAAGACTCTGGCTCCCCCTACAAATGTGCATTCTCAGCATTATCCTGGACTTGTATACTTTCCAGCTCCCCCTGCACTTGTGCAATTATAGTCTCTTCTTGGACTTCGGTAGTCACAGTCAGATCCTGAGCTTGTGCTCTAACTTGCTCGTCCTGATCTTGTGCATCTTCATGGCCATGCTCAGGCATCTATTTTGAAAGAACTCTATCCCACCTTGAGAATAACCTCATGTCCATTCTCCTCATATGATTTATCTTTGATCCAGGAATCTGTTGCATTAACTCTAGAATCATTCCGCCAGGTACAGACTCATGATCCTAGCCAAGTTTGGCTTCTTGATTCCTTCTTAAATCTTATCAAACAGTACAGCAGACCAATTTGTTTGAATCTTAAAGATCACCCTAGTCATCAGGCTGAACATATAGGTTGATATCCTATCATGCCCACCTGGTTTGCATAAGATCACTTTTCCTATAATTTCTGATAGGAATTTACCTTGAGGATTCATGCCCTTCCTGTTGATGGCAAATCCTATCTTTATGGTTGGATCCAATCCACACCATTGAAGTGCCTCCCTGGTCCTTGAGGCTGGTACCTCTTCCTCATCTTGTATTCTAGGAAGATGGAGAATCTTGCTTAACCTCTTTTGAGACAGCTTGACTTTTTCTCCATGAACTGTGGATTTGATCTTCAAGCCCGTGGAGTCCATCGATGCAGCCGTGTAGAACTCGAATACTTCTTTCTTCCATATTTTATTAGGTTCAGAGACAAGATATTCTAATCCATTGCCTGCAAGAAGAGAAATGACCTGTTTGATCTCCGATTCGGCATCATTGAATGCATGCCTAACCAACTCATATCATTCATTGACGTTGTCTTCAACCTTGGGCGCCATTGGAATGAAGAGAAAGCTTGATTGGAGAGGAGAGAGATTGTCGACACAAGGTTTTTGTCTCGAAACCCTGGTGAGCGTGTCGACAGAATAAGTTCTTGACCTATTTATACCCTTCTAATCAAAGAAGATCAAAAGGTGGGTAAAACCTGTCTAAAAGTGTCGACACTGTTGGAATGTGTCGACACAAACTCCTATTGTCTCGACTACGGCGCTGACTACTATGTGTCAACACCAATTGATGATATGTCGACACAGGAGATACTTAGTAGTTCATTAGAAATTTTGTATCGACTCTTATTATAAGTGTCGACACAAAATTTGTAAGTGTCGACACCAGTACTCCGGTTGTTTCGACACTACATTTCTGGATGTGTCGACTCTTTGTCCCTTAAGTGTCGACACATTTTCTTTGTGTCGACACAATTTCCCTAAATTGTCGACATGAATTCTCTGTGTCGACACCTTATCACTGAATGTATCGACACCATTTTACTTAGCCAATTTTTTGGTAAACTAACCTATAGTCAGTATTCTTAATTCAATTTTAAATCTATTGAATTTAGTTTAATCCAGAGGCTTAGTAAATACATCTGCAATTTGAAAATAAGTTTTAATAAATTCTAATGAGATGTCTTCTTTTTCTACACGTTCTCTAAGAAAATTATATTTTATCTCTATGTGCTTAGTCCTACTATGTGAAACAGGATTGTTTGTAATAGAAATAGCACTTTTAGAATCACACAATAAAGGTGTTCTACTTACCTTAATACCATAATCCCTTAGCTGATGCTAAATCCACAATAGTTGTGCACAGCAACTTCCATCTGCCACATATTCAGACTCAGCTGTTGATATTGCCACACTAGTCTGCTTCTTACTGCTCCAAGATATCAATCTTCCTCCCAGGAATTCGCATGTACCTGTAGTACTTTTTCTATCTTCTCTACAGCCTGCAAAATCTGCATCTGAATAGCCTGTTAGTAGAAAATCTCCATTCCTAGGGTACCAAAGGCCTAGATTAGGTGTGCCCTTTAGATATCTCAAAATCCTCTTGACTGCAGTTTAATGTGATTCTTTAGGGCATGCTTGGTACCTATCATAGACACATGTTGCATACATAATGTCTGGTCTACTAGCAGTTAGATATAATAGAGAGCCAATTATTTATCTATACAAAGACTTATCTACAGGTTTACCTGCATCATCTTTGCATATAGGCATACTTTTTCCCATAGGAGTTCTCATGGTGGAGGATGATTCCATACCATACTTCTTAATTAACTCCTTGGTGAACTTAGACTGGGATATGGACAAGCCATCATTAGTCTGTCTTACTTGAAGTCCTAAGAAGAACTTAAGTTCCCCCATACTGCTCATTTCAAACTTCCCTTGCATAAGTTTGGCAAACTTCTTGCAAAGGTTGTTCTCTGTAGATCCAAAGATTATGTCATCTACATAGATCTGAACTAAGATTATCTTACCTTTAGATTCCCTTAGGAATAGAGTTTTGTCTATTTTACCTCTTGAGAATTTGTTCTCAATAAGGAAAGTAGACAGGGTTTCATACAAAGCCCTTGGGGCTTGCTTTAACCCATACAATGCTTTCCTAAGTCTATAGACATAACCAGGTTTAAGAGAATCTACAAAACCTGATGGCTGCTCTACATAGACTTCTTCTTTCAGATCACCATTCAGGAATTCTGATTTCACATCCATTTGATATACCTTGAAACCTTGATATGCTGCATAGGCAAGGAACATTCTGATTGCTTCCAGTCTTGCTACTAGGGCAAATGTTTGATCAAAGTCTATTCCCTCTTCCTGCTTGTATCCTTTTGCAACCAATCTTTCTTTATTCTTCACAATAACTCCATTCTCATCCAACTTGTTCCAAAAAATCCACTTTGTACCAATGATGTGTTGGTCTTTTGGTTTAGGAACCAACTCCCAGACCTTGTATCTTCTAAATTGATTAAGCTCCTTTGCATAGCATTAATCCAGTGTTTGGTCTTGGATAGCTTCTTCAAATTTCTTTGGCTCCAGTTGAGATAGAAAACTTTAGTGCAGAACTGTATTCAGATTTCTACTTATGGTTTGCACTCCATGTCATAGATCACCAATTATCTGATCTGCTGGATGATCCTTTAGATGTCTTACAGCTGGAGGAAGACTTTCTTCTGGCTGAACACCTCCAGTTTCTTCATTGTGCTGCACCTCTTGGTTGTCATCATCTTCTAGAGAGTCTTGTACTCCCCCTGGACATTAGCCATCATTTTCCAATACTTCATCTGTAGTTGAGCCTTCTGCAATGGAAAGCTTGTCCATTCTATTGCTTATACCTGTTGAACTGCATGAACTACAAGGCAACTCACTGTTGATTAATCTTGTTTCATCAAACACAACATGTACAGATTCTTCTACAACCTTAGTAATCAAGTTGTAGACCCTATAAGCCTTACTATTGTTATTATACCCAACAAATATCACATCTTGAGATTTGGCAGTAAACTTAGTTAGATAAGACTTGCCATTGTTAAGGATATAACACTTGCAACAAAAGATCCTAAAATAGGATAAATTTGGTTTTCTACCTTTCATAATCTCATAGGGAGTCTTTTTGTGACACTTAGTGATAGAAGCCCTGTTGAGTACATGACATGTAGTGTTTACTACCTCAACCCAGAAATATTCTGGGAGAGAAGTGTCACTCAAAAGAGTTCTACCAGCTTCAATCAATGTCCTATTCTTTCTTTCAGCAATACCATTTTACTGAGGTGTTCTAGGTAAGGAGAATTCTTGAAAAATCCCAAACTCTTCACACAATCTTGTCGTACTTTCAGATTGAAATTCAGTGCCATGGTCACTTCTGATTTTGACCACTGTACTGTCCAGTTCATTCTGAATTTGTCTGACAAAACTGTGTAAAACACTTGGGGTTTCAGATTTCTTTCTTAGAAAGAACACCAAAGAATATCTAGAATAGTTATCTACAACCACAAAAGTGTAGACCTTCCTACCTAGACTATGAACTGGCATAGGACCAAAAAGATCCATATGTAAGAGGTATAGACACCTCACTGAATCCTTGTTTTCAAGGCTATGAAAGGAGGATTTTGTCTGCTTGCCCTTTTGACAAGCTGAACATATCCCTTCCTTTATACACTTAACTTGAGGACGATTCCTCACTAACTCTTTACTAAAGAGTTGGCCAATTGTCTTGTAGTTAAGATGAGCCAGCCACTTGTGCCATTTGAACGCAATGAGATGCTTTCTCATCAGCTACAAGACAAATATTAGAACCTTTGTTCTCACAGCAAAAATCAAGAGAATAAACATTTCTCTTTCTATACCCAGTCAATATGACCTTTTGATCACTTGACCTTCTGATATGACATCCATTCTTAACAAATGAAATGTCATATCCTAGATTACTCAGCTGACTTATGCTTATCAGGTTGTGTTTCAAACCTTTTACATAAGCCACTTGAGTGATGGTAATTTGGTTGGAAGAGATGTTGCCAAATCCTTAGATGATTCCTCTTTCAGATCCACCAAAGATTACTTTAGGCCAATCCTTTATAGATGTGTACTCCTTTAGTAGCCCCTTTATTCCAGTCATGTGCCTGGAACATCCACTGTCCAAGTACCATATAGGGGCATGACAACTTGGACTTTCCTGCAATATAGAATTACCTTCCCTTAGAACCCAAGTAAGTCTTGGGTCCTTGGTTCAAGTTAGCACCATTCATATCAAAACTACCAGCAGCTCTTCTAACTTGTAGACTGTTGTTCTTCCTGACACTTATGTTATGCCTGCAGTCTAAGGCAAAATGGCCTGTCTTGCCACAGCACCAGCATTCATACTTGTTGTATGTAGGTCTAGATACATTTTTGACAGAAGAATTTCTGTTCTGTGCTGGTACTGCTGCAGCTACACCCACTTGTTTCTTAAAACCATGGGGTTTATGAACATGGGCTGACTTATTGGCATTAACACCCTTGTTATTCAGAAAATCAGTCTTATTATGACCATGAATGTTTTCAAGATCATACTTATTAGAAGGCTCATGCACCTTTCTAAAAGCTACAGGTACTTTAAAATTCAATGGATTAATTGGTGCTTTGCCCTTTTTCTTGAAATGGGAAGCCCTGGTGTTACCTTTATAACATATTCCTGCCTTACCCTTTTGAGCCACAAATTATCTATTAAGGGTAAGACTGATTTTGGCTTAGAGTAACTAGCCACCAAATCTTTCTCTACTTGAAGTCTGACTTCCAGAATTTTAATTAGATCATTTTTATATGTGATTGAACCCATATGAATAACTGTAATAGTTTTCAGCTTGGCAACCTAATTCATTTGTTGATCTAATTCTTTCTCTAAACAAAATGCAGTCATCTTAAGATCTGCAATTTCCTTAGCCTGATTTTTGGCAAGGTTTTTGCTTTTCTTAAGTGCCTGCAATAAGTCCCCATATTCAGCTATCAACTGATGAATATCTCCTTCAGATTCTGATCCATCCTTATCACTTGATGAAGATGAATCTGACTCTGAACCAGTACTGTAATAAAAAATTCTAGAATTACTGTGTACCTTGCTGGGACCAGGTTGATCCTGACACTTGTTGTCTTCTAATTCAGCCATCAGTCCCATGCACTGATGGTCTTCTTGTTCATTGATGGAGTCCAGCAATTGCATAAACTCCTCTTCTTCACTAGCTGCATACAGTCCAATGTATGCTTCAGCTTCAGATTCTTACTCTGAGGAGGATTGATCTGTAAGACTCTTCTCTTTCTTAGCAACAAAGGATTTCTCCTTCTTGCCCTTTTGTTGAGTCTTCTTTCTGTCTGCTGACTCCTTTCTCTTTTCTGGACACTCAGCCACCACATGTCTTGGCCTATTGCAGCAATAGCAAACAATTTTTGATGTTGTAGCTTTGCTGGGATTAGACCTGCTCCTTTACTTTCTTGATGATATTCTCTTTTGATAATAGTCATCAACTGGCTGTTATGTGGAGGGCCTTGACTTCCATTGCTTCTTCTTCAAGAACCTCTGAAACTTCCTTGTTAAGGCAGCAAAATCTGCATCTGAATCACTGCTATCTGAGTTCTGATTTTCTAAATTTTCTGAGATAACTTCAGCAACTTACTTAGGAGGTGATGGAGACATCCTCCTTCTCTTTTTAGTGGCTTCAATCTTGAAGGCCAATGACTTTTCTCTATGCTCTCCTTTTGTATTTCTTTCTTCCTCCTTCCTAGCCATTAGTTGCATTTCATATGATAGCAACTTTCCAAATAAGGTTGGAGGAGAAATGTCAGCTAGTTTGGCCACTTCTCTAATGGCACAAATCTTGGTATCTCAATCCTTTGTCAAGGATCTTAGGAATTTGTCATTCAGCTCATAAGTTTTGAAGACCCTTCCATAGGACATCAGTTCATTCATTATCCTGTAGAATTTCTTGTAGCATTCAGTTATGCTATCAGACTTCCCTTGTTTGAAACTCTCTATTCTTGATTGAGCATAGACTTTCTGTCTTGTCTAACTTCTTCAGAACCCTCCATGTAGATAATCAAGGTGTCTCATATTTCCTTAGAGGTTTTGCAGTGAATCAAATTTTGGAAAGTAGAATCATCTATGACACTTTCTATGATATTTTGTGCTCTCTTATCCATAGTTGCCAATATAATTTCATCCTTGGTCATTTCAGAAAAATCTTTAGGAATTCTTTGATTTGCATCTAGAGCAGACACATTCATTGGGATATATGGACCTTCTTTTACTGTGATATATATCCTTGGGTCAGAGGCCTCCATAAACAATCTAACCCTTTCTTTCCAGATTCCAAAAATCTCTTTCCTATAGATGGGTAATTTCATTGACCCTAATTCCTTGTGTTTCACTCCAGAACCCATTTTCTTGAGTCTTGATTTTGCCTTAGGGATCTATCTCAGACTGTTAAGTCCTTCTTTGAGTAACCTCCCTCTGATACCACTTCATAGTTTTACTTTCAAGAATACTTAAACACCTAGAGGGTGGGGTGAATAGGTACTTTTCCTTGATTTAACTTAAGGCAGAATATAACTACAGTTATTTGAATAAATCAGATATTTCTATAGCTAACACAGCACATCAAACACAATCATACACACATCACAGATTGCACACAGATTTATAGTGGTTCCCCAATGTCTGGGTACATCCACTTTCCCCCTTCACCTATCTAGCAGTATGCTAGAGTCGGCCTAACTTCTTCCTTTAACTCAGATCCTCAGATCCTACAGCTTAGAATCCAGAAGGATTCCTACAACTCAGGCTAACAAACCCTACCTTAGCCTTGCAACAAGGCCTATAACTCAGAGAATACCTTCTCCTAAAACTCAGGCTAACAAACCCTACCTCAGCCTTGCCACAAGTCCTACAGCTCAGAGAATACCTTCTCCTACAACTAAGGCATAAACAACCCTACCACTCAGAGAATAAATCTCCTACACTCAGCCTTTATAAAATAGGCTTACAACTCAGATGTATGAATAGATCCTACAGAATTTGATAAGGAATTTTTGTAATCTCTTACCCCTGTTGAGAGAGAAGGGATAAGAACTTTCTTGATCAGCTTCTTGAAGAGGCAGATCGTTGAAATCAACTTGATCTTAGCTTTCTTCAAAGCTTCTTGAATCTGAACTTAGTTGGGTTGATTTCCTTTGAATAAAACTAACTGGCAGCTTCCTTCTTAGACTTCAGAAATAGATCTGAATCTCCTTGACAGATTAGTTCAGTATCTGCTTCTTGAGAGACTTGTGAATGTCTCCTCCTTGTCTTCAAATAGCTGATCTCTCTCTATCCAAATCTCTTGAAGATACTTCTGAATTCTTGATTGAATTCCACTTAGACAGAATCTGAATAGTAAACTACTTCATATCGTCTTCTTAGATCTTCTTACAAAGATCTTCTCCTTTGTTATTTGTACTTTCTTGATCAGAGAATAATCTCTAATTATGTTAGTGGTGACAATACTTCTTCTCTATGTTGTTTTCCTCTTCTTAATTCATCTATTTATAGACTAAATCCTTGGTAACCGGCTGATCCGGTTTATAACTAACTTTTGACAAGTCTGACAGCTTCAGTAAACCTGTCATAACTCATAGCTGTCAAGTCTTCAAACAGTTCTTGAGCCTTTGACTCTGTCAGCAAAGCGTCGAGTCTGTCTGTCATAAAGTGTCGAGACCATCTGTCAATATGTGTCGACACAAATGACTTAAGTGTCGACATAGCCTTTGGTGATGTCGATAAAGCTGCCTTGATGTCGACACAGCTTCTTGATACTGCATCTTGAGAATGTGTCGACACTGATTATTTGTGTCGACACAAAAACTTCACCATTCATCAGCAATCAACTTGGTCTAGACTTAGCTGTGTGTCGACACAAGTCCTGTGTGTCGACACAGTTGATGTAGACTCAGAACATATTATGTGTCGACACTGCCTCCAGATGTCGAGACAGTCTTTGTCGACTCTGCCTCTGTGTGTCGACACTGCCTCCCGGTGTCGACACAAGTCCTCTGAAGTGTCGACACAGCTATTTCCAAGTGTCGACACAATCTTACTGAAGTGTCGACACAGCTTCTTCAGGTGTTGATATATAAACTTAGAATATTTTTCCTGCATTCTAGCACATTCTTAACCTGCACATATAAACTTAAAATAACATCAAATACACCTTGATGTATAACATTGAGCTAAGTGAGGCTTCTCCAAATAAGGTACACATTTTCCAATGTACCCAACACTCGCCAAAGCGAGCTTACAAAAAGGGGAGAGAAGAGGACTCCACAAAATAAAGAAAAAGGGTATGGGTCAGCTCTCGCCTTCACCCCCCCCCCCAACTAGCGATCTTCTCCTGCTCCTCAAGATGGATCCTCTTTGTAGCCCTTCCCGAAGAGTAGGTCGAAGCTTTTCTCCTTCTTACTAGGCGGCGTGGACGGGAACAGACTCAACATGAGGTCTCGGGTCGTGATCTCCTTGCATCCCTCCACCAGCACCTGCGTATCCTTCATTATCTACAGGGTTCATTTGGCAGATTCGATCGAGTTGATCCGCAGCCTTTCCATGACCTTAGCCTCTCCGAAAATCCTTGGTCTCTTATACAGGAAGAGGGCTCGCTACTGCCCGGAGGGAGGAGGACTTCCACCTAGCAGATGATCTCATCATGGAGCCCTCTATTCTCCTCGTTTAACATTGCATTATTCCCCTCCAGCTCGGCAGTGCGAGCATCTAGCTCGACGACACAAGCATCCAGTGTGGCAGAGAGGGCACACAGCTGGTTGGTTTCTTTCTCTAGCCTGATGGCGTGAGTCCGTACCTCCCTAGCAGTCTCGGTATCTTGTAAGGCAAAATAGGTAAGTAAATCTAAGGCGAGAAAATTCCACAGTAAAAAGAGAAAGTGGTGATTAGTGCTTACCAGACCGCCAATGCCTTTGGCGAGTAAATCCTCGGCAATGCCGAGCTTCCTCTCCATGTCGATGACCTTGTCCTGGGCTACGTCGCACTTCTAATCAGCCTTCTGCAGGAGGTGGTTGAGGTAGAAGCCACGACGGACCACTATGTGATAGAGCTCTAGGGCCTATATGTGGGCTTGTTATCCCTTATGGCCGACCTGCCGCAAGGTCATGCACTTGTAGGCCTCGACATCCTCGTGCCCATAGAGGCCGAAGCCAAGCGCGTAGGAGTGACTGTAGGAGAGCTGATAGTCTGTCCAAGAAGGCTGGAGGGTGGAGATGGAGGTGCAGTGGGCCGCCTCGTCTCATTGATCCAAGGGCTCGTCGCCGAGTCCTTCCATCTTCCCCTAAAGCAAATGGCTGGAAATGGTACAATTTGGGATCAATTCGGCATTTTTGGGTAGGTCATGCCCGTGATAGGGGGCGTGTACTTGGGAATTATTCTAGATTTGTTCCGGGAAGATTTCTTGACAAAACTGTTTTTTGAACTAGACATGCCCGTGTTCATGCCCTAGACACACCCGTGTCAAAGGGGCATGTACTAGTGAAACTCTAGAGATTTGTAGAGGACGTCGCCCTCTTTCCGTTGACTTGTTTCACGTCCCGTAACTCTTCCTGGTTTGAAAGTTATTACCATTTGAAGTTCAGCTATCCGTGATAAAAAATGTTCATTTCCTTCCGTTTCAACTCATGATCACTCCTGCAAGCTCCAATTTGCTATTCGTAGCCTAGATTGACCTGAAATATGAAAATAAAGCAATTAGAACCATAATTACTAAAATATAATTATAATCTTATTATTAATTAAATAAAAACTATATAAAAAAAATATAATTAGTGACTTATCAAATACCCACATACTTAATCTTTTGCTATTACAGAGCAAAACTATGAGAAATATTTATAATAAATTAATATAATTTTTAATTAAATGAAAATATAAATAAATCAAAAGAGAGTTAAAAATAAACTTTAGGAATTCAAGATTAAGTTCTAAACTATGAAATTAAAATGTAAAGAGAAAGATATCTAGCCAAAAATTTCTCATAAAAATTAATTATAATTCAAAATGAAGTGATTTAGCCAACAAAATTAAATTAGAATTATTCACACTTTTTAACTAAAAAGAAACTTGAAGGAAAAAATTTAAACTGCTACTTATGCTCTCTTAATATTTTAATTTAAGTCTAAAACAATTATATTGGCTAAAGGTTTTTAGGAATAAGGACTAAGAAGAGAATTTTTAATTGAGGTGATGAATTTTAACCTCTCACCCCATGCCCTTTTTTTTTTCTTTTTTTAATATTTGCATATGTTTACCAAAAAAATGATGAATTTTATTCTCTCATTTCCCATGACATATGAACAAATATTTTTTTTCTCTCTTCAAATAAAAACAGAATCATAAGGAGTAATGAATTTTTTCTTATTATGCCATCTTTAATTTTGTAGGGGTTGCATATGTGTAACAAGGAATGCTAGATTCCCATGACATATGATCTAACAATAAAAAGAAAAATGCATATGTGTACCAATGGATAATAATTTTTATCCTCTTATCCCCATGACAAATGTTCTAAAAAGAAAGTTTAAAAATAAGGGAAGGCTAAACAATATTAAGAATAAATTAAAATAATTAGAGAGCAATTATAGTAAATTAAAATTTCCTAAGAATTTTTGAAGCACAAGTGATTATAATTAAAATCTAAGGATTATTGAGGTAAACACTATAAAATTGAAACTAATTACAATTATTAGAAAAAGAAGTAAATAAGGTACTATAAACAAATTTAATTCATAAGTTTATTTCTTATAATCAAATCGCCTAAAAATTAAATTTAACTAACTATGATGAAATAAAAGATTAGAAAATCAAAAATTATAAAAATTCTTTTAAATAAACTCAAAATATTTTCCGAAAATCACAAAATATAAAGTAAGGGTTTTTGTTTAACTTTTATATTTTTTTTGCAAATATAAGCCTATTTTTTTATTATTCTTGGCCTTCCCAAGGGCTACCCAGTGACGGGTTCGCAAGGTACTTGGCGGTTTTGTGGGATGAAAGCCCAATACGGCCCTTTCCAAGAACTTAGTTTTCGATTTCATATAATTTTGTTTGTATTTTTGATTATAACTGAAAAGAAAACAGTTGATTTTTAATAAAGAAGGCTCCACCCCCATACTTAAAAATAAACATTGTCCCCAATGTTTATATCCAAGTAGGAGGGGGTAAACCAAAAACAACTAAATTAAAAAAAAAAATTTTAAAAAACAAGAAATTAAGGAAAAACAAAGGGTGTCTCCCAAGAGCGCTTTTCTTTTTCCCATCTTTAAGCTAGATGGTTATTGTTAGGAGAAAGGAAAATAAAAATTAAAGTGGATGGACAACTCTCTTAATTCACGCTTTGGCGAAGCTGCCAAAGTTGCTCGTCTGACATCTCCTCCGCTTTCTTCTTGATGTTCCTTGTTGTAACATTTGACTTGAAAAGATAAATTCAAATCACCTATCCATACCAGAGGTGATTTGATTTTTTGTAGAGGAGCGGAAAATGGATCGTGGCAGACGGTTAATTTTAATGGCTCCTCTTCTACATGAAAATTATAAGTATAAGGAGAATCAAAAGTAAGCATGTCAGAAAAATCTTCGCAAGGAGGAGGCTCTTGCGAAGTCATAAGATTAGGCTCCGGTTGTTTATTTTCGAAAATTAATTTTTTATCAAAAAATTTAGTGGAAATAAAATCATTGGACGCATCGGGATCAAAAAATTTTGCTCCTAAAAAGTCATAAATTGTGCAAGGAGGAGAAAAATATGAAGTCGTAGGAGGAGACACATGTTCTTCTACTTCATCCAGAGCGTCCATACACCTAACAAACTCTTGAAATTAGAGTCTTTCCTCTTCTTTGGTATAAACAACTACGGGGGTACATGAAGAGTCATTTTTCGCCAAAGGTGAAACTTTCAAAGAAGGAGAAAAATTCTTAGGACAAGCAATAATTTCTTCTAAAGTTTGGGGAGTATCAACTTGAAATTGTGTAAAGTCCCCAAAATTAGAATAAGTGGGCAGTGTGATAAAAGAAGAACAAGAATTCAGATCTAAATAATTGTTCTCATAACTCGGGAAATTTTCCGGTTAATCTTGTGAACAAGAAAAACCAGCAGCCGAGGTGGAAGAAGAATGATTTAAATCAAAATAATTATTCGTATTTAAATTCGAAAAAGTATTTTCATGAAAATTAGAAGAATTGGAAAAATTTTTTTTATGAAAATTAGAAAAAGAATTATCATAAAAGTGAAAATAGTTATTATCATAATTATTATAAAAATTATTTACATAAGAATGATTTTTATAATAATTATAATGATAACAATATTCACTATGATGAGAACCACCACAATAATAACAAAAAATTTGGTGCTTTTTTGCGGCTTGCAAAAGATTAACTTTATGCATAATCTCGGCAATCTTTGCGGTCAATTGAGATAACATTTTCTTATATAAAAGAAAATAAACACATCAGTTATCTAATAGAAATGAATTTTAAAAAAACATTGAGGTAGAAAAAAGAATGATAAAAGTAATAAAATTTGCGCTTTCAAAATATCAACAAAATAAATCCCCGGCAATGGCGCCAAAAACTTGATTGAGATTTTCTTTAGTTTTAAAATATTATCCAAACTAAAATCTCAAATAGGCAAGTGTACCTATTGAAATATAGTATAGGAAATGTCGTATTAGACTCGTGGCCTGTTGAGTACTTCTACTCACGCAAATTAATATTATTTTATCTAAATATTAAAAGAGATTATTTTAACTAAATGAAGAAAATTAAATAAAATGTAGCACTTGATCTAGACTCACTTTGAACTAAAAAAAACCTTCATGAAATAGCAAAAGTGCAAACTCCTAATTACTTACTTCGACCGTGGAGGTTCCTAAAGCACAAAAGCGTCTCTCTCGAGCTCATGCTTCTGACTAACCTTAGGTTGATCGATTAAGACCTCTCTATCAGTCGAAACCCCTAAGCTTGCTTTTGGTGGTGAACCCCTCTATTGGATTTGACTCCAATACGGCAGATTAATGTCGTCCTCTCTCGAGGAGTGCATTCAACTCCTTTTATCCTTGAGCCATCTACTCGTATCCATAACCTCCCGGTCATTTAAGATACAGATCTAGGATTTAAAAACAAATTCGCGAAATAATAATTCGATACAAAATAAATCAAAGATAAATCGATAGCAAGCAAAAATAGAGAGCTTGACACATTTTTGAGAAAATAAATAAAGTTTGCTTTATTCAAAGATTGTCTTGATCAAGCGCTAAGAAAATTAGCTACATGACATGAAATTAAAGATACAATAAAAGTAAAAGGAAGACATGATTGCAAAATAGAAAAGCTTTAATAGAAATAATAAGACTAAACTATTTTATGAAATTGAAGAGTACAAAAAGAAATGCATAAAAACCATAAACTAAGCTATAAAATAAGCCGAAAACTAGCTCCTAATCCTCCTCCTTAACTTCTGAACTCATCTAGAATTTATAGATTTTTCTGCTTGGGAGTCACGCCCTTGGTCACGCCTGTGACATAGGGCGCGTCAGGCTCAAAAACTGCAGTCTTGAAAGCCCGGGAACGGTGGAGAAAAACCGCCAAAAGTCGTCGTTTTGCCGGTCATGCCCCTAGGTCACGCCCATGACCTAGGGCGTGTTTAGTCTGTTATAGGAAATAGCGGGAAGGAGAAATGGTGGGAAGTAATTCTAGAGTTGTTGAAGAGGTCACGCCCTTGGTCACGAGCATGACCTAGGGCGTGTACTGATCGGGTCAGCAAACGGTTGGAAAAAGTACAATTTGGGATCAATTCAGTAGTTTTGAGTAGGTCACGCCCGTGACAGGGGGCGTGTACTTGGGAAATTATCTAGAATTGTCCCGAGAAGATTTCTAGAGAAAACTATTTTTTGAACTAGACATGCCTTGCATGTTCACATCCTAGACACGCAGGTTTCGTACGAATGTGTACTTGTGAAACTATCCAGATTTGTAGAGAATGTCGTCCTCTTTCCGTTGACTGGTTGCACGTCCTATAACTCTTCTTGGTATGAAATTTATGACCATTTGAAGTTCAGCTATCCGTGACAAAAAAAGTTCATTTTCTCCGTTTCAACTCCTGATCACTCCTGCAAGCTCCAAATTGTTATTCATAGCCCAGATTGACCTGAAATATAAAAATAAAGTAATTAGAACCATAATTACTAAAATAGAATTATAATCTTATTTTTAATTAAATAAAAACTATATAAAAATAACTATAATTTGTGACTTATCATCATCCAGTTATGGTGCTTGTTCGCGATCTCGTGAAGCTTGATAAAGGAACCCCAGAAGTAGGTGACACCATCGTGAGTCACCTTATAGGTGAAGAGTTTCCTGAACACGGTCAGGTTGAACTCTATTCGCTTTCGGTAAAGGAAGCACGCGAACGCCACCATCATGGCGATGGCGTTCGAGTTGAGCTGTGCGGGCATCGCACCGTAATATTTTATGATTTGACGGACTTCCGGCTAGATCGGTAGGCAAAACCCCACCTCGAAGTGCGAGATGGGGGAGGCGAGCTCCTCGGGGTAGAATGTATTGATGGCCTCGCCCTCCCTAGGTTGGGGCGCATCAAATCCAGAGGGTATGAAGCCAGCAGCGAACTCTACGAACTCCTCTTCAGTCGAGTTCTTCTCAAAAAAGCAATAGTTGACAAAGTGCTGAGCACACTTAGCGCATCCTTCGGAATCAGGGTTAGTCTTACCCATGCTCGCAGGAAGATTGGGGCACGAGAACAGGTAGTAGAGAAGGCGGGAAGGGAGGGACTATGAAAGAAATAAAAGCATAAGGACGGGTGTAACGCCACCGGTTTTTCAGTGTTTTGTTTGATCATTGTTTGGCATTACGATGATGCTTTTTCGGCCTTCTACAATTGTTAGAGCGTTGTCTTAGCTCTCTAGGTTCCTATAGTTGCCAGTTTGTAGCCTGCTAGCAAGATTCCCTAGCAATTCGGGTCTGGTTTTGTGACTCGGTGAGGCTCTTGGGGAATGCTTGTTCCTGGGCTTCGGGTAGTGATAGCCCGAGTTGTGATCATCGGATGCTGTTTTTGACTTCTCCATTGTTTTCGTAGCTTGGGTTTTTAGCTACGGTGCGAGTTTTGTCGAAATCTGAGATCATTTGTTTTTCGCGTCGTTTCAACGTTTGTTTTGTTAGCCGGTAGTGGCGACCTGTTTGCTGTGCATGTCTTTATGTGATCAAGCTTGGTAAGGCTGGTGCTTGTTTTAGGATAAGTTTGTTTAGACAATTATTTTTTGTATATATATATGTGTATGTATATATATATGTTTGTGTGTATGCTTGGGTGTTGATAGCTTTAATTTTATAAGTTTATATATATGTGCATGATATATATATATATATATATATATATATATATATATAGTACGTGGTTGTTTTTATTTAAGTGTCAGCTAGTGGCCGATTGTTATATATAAGTTTATATATGTGGTCAGCTAGTGCTTAGGCTAGGTTATCTTTAATTAGTTATAGAGTAAGTGAGTGGAGGATTTATCAAAAGCTCAAGTTGTTCTCCTCCTCCCCATTTCTCCCCATTTCCCGAGCATTGTTAGCTTCCAGCGGAAGGAAGCGAGCAGGAGGCGGAGGAGCTGCTGCTTTGACCACCAGTTAGCCGTTGAGTTAGGGCTGGTTCCTCTCGGGTAGTAGCAGATCTGAGCTGCTCTCGCCATGCTCTTCCTTCCTAGGTAAGTAATTATACATTTCGAGCCATTTATAGGAGCTAGGGTTTCTTCAGTCCTTATTCCTCGCAAAAACATCCAGGTTTTTCCTCTATAGGTAGCTGGAAGTGCAGGTGGCCGATCTCTTGTCGCCGCTGCCAAGCATTGGAGTTTTCTGCTGTTTTCCTGGTGGTAGAGGCAAGTGGCTCACTTGCCCTTGCCAAATTATTTCTAACTCTTGCCCTATTTTCATAGTTCTATTCTCTTTATTTTCTACCTAGAAGTTAGATCAGTAGGATGACATTTCCCTTATTTCCAGCCATGTGTTGCTTCATTATTTCCTAGATTTAAATTAAGTTTTCACTCTTATTTGTCTTGGCCTGTGTCAAGTTGATAGATGGTGTCAGGATTAGGCTTAATTTAGTTGTAAGATTTAGTTTAGGGTTGCTGTGGATGGGTAGGAGGGGTAGGAGAGAGAGATGGAATAAATTTCCAACTCTCTGGATAAGTGGCATTGAGTGGGCCGGGGTCGGGATAGCTGATTATTAGGCTAAGTCAAAAGCGTTTAGTGAGTGTACCTCATTCAACGCCTAGACTGTTAGGCTTCTGGCATTAAGTGTGTTTCCCTCACTCAACGCAATGGCTATTTTTTATGGCTAAGTGTTTTGGCGTTGGGTAAGTCGACCTCACTCAACGTTGTGGCTGTTTGGCGTTGAGTGTGGTGGACTCACTCAACGCCGCAGCTTTTCCCAGCGGCTAAGTCATTTCGTGTTAAGTGAGTCGACCTAACTCAATGTCATGACTGATTTGGCATTAAGTGGGGTGGACTCACTCAATTCCAGAGCCTGTTTTTGCGGCTAAGTCTTTTGGCGTTGAGTGAGTCGACCTCACTCAACACCGTGGCTTCTTAGGCGTTGAGTGTGGTGTACTCACTCAACGCCATAGCCTTTTTTGCGGTAAGTCCTTTGGCATTGAGTGAGTCAACCTCACTCAATGTCGTGGGTGTTTTGGTATTGAGTGTGGTGGACTCACTCAACACCAAAGCCTTCTTTTACAGTTAATTCTTTTGGCATTGATTGAGTCGACCTCACTCAATGTCGTGGTTGTTTTGGCGTTGAGTGCGGTAGGCTCACTCAATGCCAAAGCCTGTTTTTGTTGTTAGGTTGCTTGGCGTTGAGTGGGTGGACCTCACTCAATGCCGAAGATGTTTGGCGTTGAGTGTGGTAACCCACTCAGTGCCGCGTCGAGTGAACTCGACGCTTTTGCCTTGGGTTTGGTGTGTTTCCTTAGGATTATTAGTATGGCATTTTCCTTAGGGGGATTTGGGTGATTGATTAGTTTTTGCATGTCGACTCATGGATTATTGAAGGTGGTGTGGTTTTGTGGGCTCTATAAGGGGTGAATTGTGTACGCTGAGCTATGGCCACCACCACCTAGGCCGTGTTGGGCTGGTATGGTTTGGTGTGTGGACTTTGTTGCTGCCACCATTTGTTTTCACCCTGGAGTGTCTTTTTGGGTCTGGTTGTTGGTTAGGGCTGTGCCGTCCACTCCGACCCAAGGTTTTCACCACGGCCAATAATTCACCAAAATAAGGACTGTTAGCTCCTTTCCTGGCTTATGGCTGTTTCTTTGGTTCATGTATTTATATACCTTGTAGCTGCTGCAGGTTCTTATTGCAGAGTAGGTTGTTATTGTACTCACACTTGGTTTGTTTTCTTTTCCTGCCCTTTTGACAGTTTTCTTTCTTATTGTCATGCTTTTCCTCTTACTGATTGCATTTATTGTTGCCGGGTTGTTAAACCCTTCTTTACTTATTCATAAGCCTAATTCTCCAATTTTTTGATTATTTTCTGAGGTGTTCCTTCTTGAATGCCTCAGGTCCAGATTGTGATCGGTTGTGCGGCTAGTTCTTCTGGAGGGTTTGCTGATAGCCTCCTGTAGAGCTGAGGTTGCCAATCTTCATCCTTGTGAGGTAGTTGTTTTCCTTTATGTATAGACATGCATACTCACCAGTGGGTTCGTGTCAGGTTGTTGACGCCCACTGGTGGCTTACTTGCGATGCTGGGTATGAACTAAAATAGCTATATTTACCTTTTTAGGGTCGTTTACTTGTCTTTTGGGAAGTATTTATGCTAGGTTGCATGTTAGGTATTTTTAAACCCTAAAGCATTACTATATGTATCTCATGCGCCTCATATTTATAAAACTAAGGCACTACTTTTCCTATTAGCGTAAAGACTATATTTTTATATGTACTGTACTAACCTCTAAAGTCGTGCATACTATGAGTCGTCCCACGGGGACACTTATGCTCTTTTCGGATGTCAAATCAACCTAACCAAAGTATTTTCCGCTGCGTAAATATATATTTTAATTGTGGACTAGCTGATCCACTGTGCCGAGGGATACGGGCATCAAATTTACCTGATTTACTCTCATAATAATTTACGATTTTCTTTAAAGATTAAGAGTCTGGAGTTTTGCTTGAACGTGTGCAGTTATCCTATGTACAACGTGACATCATGACACGTATTTTCTCTTTCTCTGATACAGTCTTATTTGTCCTAAAATGTGGGTCGTGACAGTTGGTATCAGAGGGAGGTTGCTTGAAAATTGGTCGGGCAACCATTCCCTTATTTGCATTGATAGTTTTGCATAATATCATACACACACTGATAAGTCATCAGCACATCTTGGCTAAAGCACGAACACTACACCCATAAGCATGAATAGAAGTATACAGGGCATATTATGTACTATGGGATGCATAATATGTATTTGTATATGGATCCACCATAGGAGGCAACATGTGAGGGTTATGTAGTATGGGATGCATAACCTCATGACATGAATGCGGGTAGCACGTTTTCTATTTTTTTCGTTGCATTGAAATGTTATGTAGTATGGGATGCATAACATTTTCATGTGTATGCCGCCCATGAAATGCATTAAGGCCTTTCTTTAGAATGCATAGCACAACATGCATAGCATAACATTGCATAAGCACAACTTGCCAAGCTAAATAATTACATGATGACATATGTACACACATGGTTTTAAGTTAAAATTAATACAAATACATGCATTCATTGTGTAGGCACATGATTTAGTATGATGGTGGTGAACAATCTTAGGTTAAGCATAACATCATCATTATAAAAACAAATCCCAGAGCAAGTTTAGCAGTTGAAGTTCATATTTAAGTATGTTTGTTTGTACTAGGTAGTTTTGTTCTAGCAGTTAGCGTAGGTTCTATGTCATGCTGATACGATTATAGGATGGCGAGGCATCCTTCGACGAGATCGACTCCCCAATCTGAGGGTGAGTCTTCTGAAGCACAAAGTGATTCGTTGATTAAAATTCTACGATAGAGTAATGAAGCCTTATCTAGGCAAGTCATGGGTATGCAGACTCAGATCCAGTCTTTGTTAGCAGTTGTGGCAGGACAGCCTTTGAGAGTGCCGGACCTTGATGTAGGCATAGTTGTTCGTATTCCTCGTGCTACCCTGGTTCTTCCTGTTGTGCTTCCCCCAGAGATGACATTCATATCACACTTCCAGCGACTTGGACCACCTACATATGATGGGAAGGCAGACTTTATGGTTTTGGCTGATTGGCTTATAGCCATCGAGGAGATGTTTTCCTATTCTGGAGTTACCCCTGATCAGAGGGTGATGATCGTCGCCTATCAGCTTATGGGATTTGCGAAGAGTTGGTGGCTGAGAGATAAGCAGAGCTTGAAAGAGGGATGCTCTTGGGAGACCTTCAAGGAAATGTTGTAAGGATGTTTCTGCCTTCGGTCGAGCGTGACCGCTTGAGGAATGATTTCCTACATTTGAAGTAGCGGCATCTCACAGTTGCGGAGTACGAAATAGAATTCAGCAAACAAAGCCGGCTTTACCCCAGCTTGGTGAGTTCCGAAGTGGATAGATTTAAGCGATTTCTTGGTGGCCTGAGAAGTGATGTTCAACAGTTAGTCATTGCCCATAGAGCAGTGAGTTATGCTGGTGCGGTAGAAGCTACTTTGAAGGTGGAGGCCATTGATAATGCTAAGAAAAGAGGGCAAAAGCTAAGAAAAGATAAAAGGAAAGATGTTGAAGGAAAGAGCCCCAAGGTACCCGGCGCGTCTTCAAGAAAGAAGAGAAAGGAGGTTTGTAGCTTCTATGGCCGGCCGGGCCATCCCGTGGAGAAATGTTTCAAGAGGTTGGCTGCTCAGAAGAGGGAGCAGGTGCATGCGATTCAAGGAGCTCCCAGGAAAGATTTATTCTGTTCTTCGTGTAAGCGGCCAGGGCATAATGTTGCCCATTGCTGGGGTAAAGATAGGAGCAAGGTAAGAGGTTGTTTTCTTTGCGTTCAAGAAAGGCACATCAAGGATCAGTGCACCCAGCTCCAGCCGGTGTTCCAGCCAGTGCCACTCCAGGCATTGCCACCGCCTTAGCGGGTGGGCAAAGGCAAGGGAAAGCTAAATGTGATTTCTTCAGAGGAAGCGCAGACTTCGACTCAGGTCATTTCAGGTTAGATTTCTCCCTAGCCTAAATGTTTTGTTTCTAGTATAGCTTTAGCATATGTTTTTCTTAGTTGCGTCTGCCATCTTATAGGAAGATTTAGGGTGAGGAACCGTTGGGCACGTGTTCTCTTTGACTCTGGCGCTACCCACTCCATTGTGGCTAGAGCCTTTGTGGAGCGCTATCGTTTTAGTCTAGAGCAAGTTAGTGATACCTTTTGCATCAAGTTTCCTTTCGGTGATTCTGTTGTTTCGGATCAGGGCATTTAGGATGATCCGATTTTGTTGGGGTATATTCTAGCGAAGGCAGATTTGAAGGTGATTGACCTGGAATACTTCGATGTTATCTTAGGCATGGACTGGTTGTCTAGTTATGATGCAGTTATCCAGTGCAAGAGTAAGCGCTTGGACTTCGTTAAGGACGACGGTCATCCTGGGAGTGTTTATGCTGATCCGCGCCAGGATTCTCCAGTCATTTCTGCAGTATGTGTTCAGAAGTTGCTTGATTCTGGCTGCTTTGCCTGTTTGGTCTCTCTAGTAGGGATAGTTGTTAGTGTATCGCATTTGGAGGATATTCCTGTGGTATGTGACTTCTCTGATGTGTTTCCTGGTGAAATTCGTGGTCTTCCACCCGATAGAGATGTCGAATTTGTTATAGATTTCGAGCCAGGCACGCATCCTATTGCGAAGGTACCGTACCGGATGGCCCCGCGAGTGCTGGAGGAGTTGCGTATCCAGCTGGATGAGATGTTGGAAAAGAGTTTTAACAGGCCGAGTTCGTCTCCTTGGGGTGTGCCTGCTCTGTTTGTAAAGAAGAAAGACGGGTCGATGAGGCTTTGCATCAACTATAGAGAGTTGAATAAGGTTACTATCATGAACAAGTACCCTCTGCCACGGATTGACGATTTGTTTGATCAGTTACGTGGTAGCACAGTATTCTCCAAGATTGATCTTCCATCTGGCTACCATCAACTCAGGATCCGTGAGTCCGACATTCCGCGAACTGATTTTCGATCCAGGCATGGGCATTTTGAGTTTTTGGTTATGTCATTTTGTTTGACAAATGCACCCTCAGCTTTTATGGATTTGACGAACCGAGTGTTCAAGGATTTCCGGGATAAGTTCGTGGTCGTGTTTATCGATGATGTTCTGATTTATTCCCACAATACGGAGGAGCATGACAAGGATCTGCATTTGGTTTTATCTGCCTTGAGGGACCACAAGCTTTTCGCCAAGCTAGGCAAGTGCGAGTTTTGGTTGCCTCAGGTTGCATTTTTGGGCCACGTGGTCAATAAGACTGGGATTTCAATTGACCCAGAAAAGATCGCTACTGTGATGGATTGGAGTAGATCGGGCATACCCAAGGAGATTAGGAGTTTTCTGGGATTAGTCGGCTATTACAGGAGATTCGTGGAGGGTTTTTCCACCCTGGATGCAACTTTGACTAGATTGACCCAGAAGAACGCAGCTTTTGTTTGGAGCGAGAAGTGCGAGAAAGCCTTACTAGAGATCAAGGACAGATTGTGTAGTTCCCCTATTTTGACCCTGCCTACTGAGGGTGTTGGTTATGATGTTTATATGAACGCATCACATGTTGGTATTGGTTGTGTTTTGATGCAAGGCGGGAAAGTGATTGCGTATGGGTCGAGACAGCTGAAGACTCATGAAAGGAACTACCCTATGCATGACCTGGAGTTTTCAGCCTTGATCTATGCACTGAAGTTGTGGAGACATCTGCTTTATGGCACGCAATGTAAGTTTTGTACTGATTACAAGATCTAAAAGTACGTCTTCACCCAGAAGGAATTGAATCTGCGCCAGCGGCGATTGTTGGAGTATGTGGCCGACTACGACGTTAAGATCCAGTATCATCCGGGCAAGGCCAATGTGGTGGCCGACGCCCTGAGTCGGAAGTAAGGAAAGATTTTTGGTCTCTCCGTCGAGCTTTTGGTAGAGGAGTTTCTTTTGATGGGCATTTCTGTGGGGAGCTGCGATTTGTAGAGTAGTTTAGTAGTGGCAGAACCATCATGGATTGCGCTTGCGAGACTGCATCAGAAAGATGTTCCCGATCTTCTGCATTTGTATCTTCGAGCTGAGAAAGGTGAATTGCCTGATTTTTCTATTGATCACGCGGGTACCTTGCGGTACCACGACAGGTTTTGCATCCCCTCCATTGGAGATATCCAGGTGATGGTGTGCAGGGAAGCCCATGGATCTAGTGTTTCCAACCATCCAGGATCTACTAAGATGTATCATGATTTAAAGCAGATTGCCTGGTGGTATGGGATGAAGGGAGACATAGCCAGATTTTTTTTTGAGTGACACACTTGCAAGCGTGTGAAAGCCGATCATGGAAGGCCTTATGGCAAGCTGACTCCCTTGGAGATTCTTACTTGGAAGGGGGAGAGCATCTCGATGGATTTCATTACAAACTTACCGAGATCTCCTAGGGGGCATGATTCAGTTTGGGTGATCGTGGACAGTTTGACGAAGTGTGCTCACTTCGTACTGTTTAAGATCGACTATCTGATGAGGAAGATACTTGAGCTATATTTGAATCAGGTCATCCGGTTGCACGGTGTGCCTGTCAGTATTATTTCAGACCGAGATCCGCGGTTTACATCTCTCTTCTAGAAGAGGCTGCAAGAGGGTTTGGGTACGGATTTGAGATATTCTATTGCTTACCACCCGCAGACTAATGTCCAGACAGAGCGAGTCAATCAGATAGTGGAGGACATGATCTAATGCTATATTCTAGACCACAGAGGAGCATGGGATGAGCGTTTGTGGCTTATGGAGTTTGCGTATAACAATAGTTACCAAGAAAGCTTGCATATGGCTCCTTTTGAAGCATTGTATGGGAGGCATTGCAAGACTCCCTTATTTTTGGCTGAGGTTGGCGAGGGACCGTTGTTAGGTCTAGAGGCGCTCAAAGAGATGGAAATTGCTGTGAAACATATTCGGGAGAAGCTTCGGATAGCTCAAGAGAGCTATGGGAAGAACGCCAACCGGCGTAGATCTAGCTTGGAATTTGTTGTGGGGAACTTGGCATTCTTAAAGGTTTCCCTGATGATTGGAGTCAAGTGGTTTGTCAAGAACAGAAAGTTGGACCCGAGGTACATGGGTCCGTTTATTATTGTTGAGCAGTTTGGTGTATCAGCTTACAGGTTGGAGTTGCCCGCAAATTTTCCTGGCGTGTATGATGTCTTTCACGTCAGTCAGCTGCGAAAATATATGCATAGTGGCAGACAGGTTTTGGATTCTGTGCCTCAGTTGGATCCGAATCTTTCTTATGTGGAGGTGCCTGTCTGCATTTTGGATGCTCAGGATCGCGTGTTGCGGAGGAAAACCATTCCTATGGTTAAGATTTTGTGGAGGAACCAGGATGTGGAAAGTGCGACTTGGGAGCTAGAGTCGGCGATGAGGAAGGCTTACCCTCATCTGTTTCCCTGACCTTATTCCTTGTATGTTTTATGCTCTCTTTTATAGCTTTTGCTTAGCTATTTATTTTTCCTTCTTGATATAAGTGCTATGTGTAAAGTTTTGAGGCGAAACTTTCTTCTAGGGGGGTGTATGTAACACCCCCGGTTTATCTGTGTTTTGTTTGATCATTGTTTGCATTACGATGGCGCATTTCTTACCTTCTGCCGATGTTAGAGCATGGTCTTTGCTCTCTAGGTTCCTATAGTGGGCTGTTTGTAGCCTGCTGACAAGATTCCTTAGCAAGC
This sequence comes from Platanthera zijinensis, assembly GCA_039513925.1. Lineage (NCBI taxonomy): Eukaryota > Viridiplantae > Streptophyta > Magnoliopsida > Asparagales > Orchidaceae > Platanthera > Platanthera zijinensis. The sequence goes on from CM077082.1 coordinate 133,063,767, forward strand.
CGGGTCTGGTTTTATTACTCGGTGAGGCTCTCGGGGAATGCTTGTGCCTGGGCTTCGGGTAGTGATAGCCCGAGTTGTGATCGTCGGATGTTGTTTTCGACTTCGTCGTTGTTTTCGTAGCTTTAGTGTTTAGCTACGGTGCGAGTTTTGTTGAAAACCGAGATCATTTGTTTTTCACGTCGTTTCGCCGTTTGTTTTGTTAGCAGGTAGTGGCTACCTGTTTGATGTGCATGGCCTTGTGTGATCGAGCTTGGTAAGGCTGGTGCTTGTTTTATGCTAAGTTTGTTTAGCCAATTATTTTGTGTATATTCATATGTATGTATATATATATGTTTGTGTGTAATCTTGGGTGCTGATAGTTTTATTTTTATAAGTATATATATATGTGCATGATATATATATATATATATATATATATATATATATATATATATATGTATGTGGCTGTTTTTATTCAAGTGTCAGCTAGTGGCCGATGGCTATATATAAGTTTATATATGTGGTCAGCTAGTGCTTAGGCTAGGTTATCTTTAATCAGCTATAGAGTAAGTGAGTTGAGTATTTATTAAAAGCTCCAGCTGTTCTCCTCCTACCCATTTCTCCCCATTTCCCGAGCATTGTTAGCTTCCAGCGGATGGAAGCAAGCGAGAGGCGGATTAGTTGCTGCTTTCACCGCCGGTTAGCTGTTTAGTAAGGGCTGGTTCCTCTCTGGTAGCAACGGATCTGAGAAGCTCTCGCCATGCTCTTTCTTCCTAGGTAAGTAATTTTGCATTTTGAGCCGTTTATAGGAGCTAGGGTTTCTTCAGTCCTTCTTCTTCCTCGCTAAAAGCTCCAAGTTTTTCCTCTATAGGTAGCTGGAAGTGCAGGTGGCCGATCTCTTGCCGTCGGTTCTAAGCTTTCGAGTTTTTTGCTATTTTGCTTGAGGTAGAGGCATGTGGCTCCCTTGCCCTTGCCAAATTATTTATAATTGTTGCCCTGTTTTCATTGCAATGTTCTCTTTATTTCCTACCTAGAAGTTAGAGCAGCAGGATGACATTTCCCTTCATTCTAGCCATGTGCTGCTTCATTATTTCCTAGATTTAAATTAAGTTTTCTCTCTTATTTGTCTACGCCTATGTCCAGTTGATAGCCGATGTCAGGGTTAGGCTTCATTTAGTTGTAAGCTTAAGTTTAGGGCTGTTGTGGATGGGTAGGAGGGGTAGGAGAGAGAGTTGGAATAAATATCCAACTCTCTGGATAAGTGGCGTTGAGTTGGCTTGGGTCAGGATAGCTGATTATTAGGCTAAGTTAAAAGCATTGAGTGAGTGTAACTCACTCAATGCCTAGACTATTCGGCTTCTAGCGTTGAGTGTGGTGCCCTCACTGTTGGGATTTGTCTCCACAATACCTCAGATTTGTAGGAAGTCAGACCTTGAACTAAGATGAATTAAGGTGTTTTTGATATTGTGTTTAAGTTGTATGTGTGCAGGTTTTATTGCCAAGTGTAGACCAATGTCAGTCTATAATGGGTCACCAAACACAGGACCATACAATGTAATCCCTCATTGTGTGATCCAAAGTGTTGGCCCATGTATAGCCTCTCTATTGGAATACACTTCCTACATGCACTTGGATTGGTGGACTGAAGTATTGAAGTTTATTCTTTTTTCAGAAGAATTTTTTCTAAGTCCACATACTCGAGTAGCTTCTTTCATATACTCGAGTAAGTGACTTGGTACTCGAGTAAATCCTTAGACATACTCGAGAAGACTCTGTATACTCGTGTATGTAAGCTTACTCGAGTAAGATAGTTAGTCACTCGAGTAGATCATATTTTATACTCGAGTAGATCCTTCTGTCCTTAAATCAGAAATTTTCTTCAAGTCTACATACTCGAGTACCTTGTTTGTTCACTCGAGTAAGTGAGTCTGTACTCGAGTAAGTTGGATTACATACTCGAGTAGACTATATTGTACTCGAGTAGGTGATAACTTGTACTCGAGTAGTTGGTTAGTTACTCGAGTATGTGTTCTGTTGATACTCGAGTAGATCTGCACTTTTCATCTCAGAAAGTTTCTAAGTCTACCTACTCGAGTAGTTCCCTATATACTCGAGTAAGTGACTCTGTACTCGAGTAGTAGTTTTTCATACTCGAGTAGCTTAGTGATTACCCGAGTAATCTTCCCCAGATACTCGAGTAGTTCACTTTCCCCTCACTCGAGTATCTCCAACTCTTCTACTCGAGTAGTTCTTCCTATTTTATCTGAGAAATTTTATCTAAGTGTTTTTACTCGAGTATATACTCTCATACTCGAGTAGTTCTAAAATCACTAGAGTGTTGATCTCTGAATCACTCGAGTAGCTTCTCTTCTTATACTCGAGTATGCTCCTCCTATCCACTCGAGTATATAACATCTTGTACTCGAGTATGTCTCTTCTCTATCTCGAGTATATCTGTTCAATTATTCCTGAAATTCTCCAAGTACAATTTCGCTGTGTATTTCGAATTAATCATTTCTGATTGGTCCACGTGTCATCCCTAATCAAGTTTCTGATCGTTGGAGTCCACCTATAAATAGGTCCTTTCAGATTTGACTAATAACAAGTTTTTAGAGATTATTATTTTAAGAAAGTGAAAAGTTCCCGTGAACCCTAGTTTCTCACGCCGCCGCCATTGCCGTTCACGGAAGAAGGTCTGGATCGACGATCTCCGATCGCTGCTTTCAACATTGTTTCTCCAGCGATCCAGATGAAAGATAATCACTCGATCTCGCCGAGCCTCAAAGATCTCTAATCTATTTTCTCGATCGAGGTGATTCCGTTTTTCAGATCTGTGGATCTCTCTCAAGTCATCTTCAACATATTCTGATCAAGCCAAAGTTCTTAAGGAAGAAGACTATCAAAGATCCAGATCTGTGCAATATATTGTTTGTATTTTCTTTTCAAACAAATTTCTTTGTAGGAGTTTTTCTCCGTGTTTTGTAGGAAGGATTTATCTTCCGAGTGTAGATCCGATTTGGATCGAGTTTTGTAGGAACGTGGTTCCGAGGTGTAGGATTGTTTTCAATCCGAGATAGTGGAGTAGCCGAGTCTAGTGGTTTGCTAGATCGGTTAGGAAAGTGGATGTACCCAAGATTGGGGAACCACTATAAATCTCTTGTCGTCTGTGTGATTGCTTGATCTTTGTTGTGTTAATTTTTATTCCGCATCTGACACGCACTTCACCTATTCACCCCCCTCTAGGTGATTTAGGTAGACAACATAGTTTTCTAAATTGGTATCAGAGGGAGGTTGATCATTAAAAGGTTAACACCTTGATCTAATCCTTACCAAGTTGTCTCAAGAGAAATTTCAAGCATGAGTAAGACCAAGGATTTTGCTAAGCTCCCTATCTGCACCAAGAACAATTTTCCTATGTGGAAGGAAAGAGTTAAATTCTTTATGGAAGCAGTAGATCCCCGGATCTTCATGATTGTTGAAGAAGGTCCCCACATTCCTATGACCACCTCCTCCATAGATTCATCTAAGCAAGTTCCAAAGAAATTGATGGATCTGGATAAGGACGAGATTGCATTTGTCTCTTTGGACAAGAAAGCAAAAAATATTATCGCCAGTGCAGTCGATGACTCAATGCTGCAGAATCTGATTCATTGCCAATCTGCCAAGGAGATGTGGCAATCCCTAGTGACTCTAATGGAAGGTACAGAAGAAGTGAGGGATGATCGAAGGTCCCTACTGAACCAGAAATATGAAGCCTTCAGGCAGGGTCATAAGGAAGCCATAGCTGACACTTTTGAGAACTTCTTCAAGATAGTAAATGGCCTCAGAGTTTATGGACGTGTCTTCACCAATGGGGAACTCAATGATAAATTCTTAAGATCCCTAACCAAGGAATGGGATAATAAGGTATGTGCCATTCGGGAGTTTGGAAGGTTAGCTGAGATAGACCCGTAGAATCTGTTCGGAAAGCTTATGTCTTACGAGCTGCAAATCAACTCAAGAAAAGCTGAAGAAGAGATAAGCAGGTCCGCATCCAAGGAGAAGTCTGTCGCTCTAAAGGCGGATAGCTCAAGGAAGACAAAGGCTAGCCCTCCTGCCCCAGTTCCTGAAGCTGATGAAGAAGAATCATCTGATCCAAGATCATCTGGCTCAGAACTATCTGAAGGAGAGTTCTCATTGCTCTCCCGGCAATTCAAGAAATTCTTAAATAAGAAGATGCAATGGAGAGGCAAAGATGCCTCATTCAGAAGATCACGACGTGACGGTGATCAACGAAAGAAAGGCTCAAGTAGCCATGACAGGTATAACCCTAAACAGAACAAACAGATTTCGACTGACATCGTTTGTTATTGTTGCAATAAGCTAGGTCACGTCATCGCGGACTGCCCTCACAAGAAGAAAGAGGGCGGCAGACGAGAGGAAAAGAAATCCTCATACCACAAGAAGAGGACAGAGAAGAGTCTAGTAGCCAAGAAGAGCAAAACTTTCTGCGACTCCGACTCATCTGAGTCAAGTGAAGAAGAGGAAGCTTACTTTGGGCTCATGGCTCACTCAGATGATGAACAAGTCCCCCAGTTCACTGGGGAGGTAAAATCTCACACTCCTCTCTCTTATTCTGATGATGATAATGAGCAAGAGGGATATTCCTCTGAAGATGAATCTGAACTCATGGCCCAGTACAAAGAGTTGCTCATGACCTACGAAAAATGTCGTAGAGTAGTGAAAACTCAAGCCAAAGAGATAAAATCTCTACAGGCTAGTGAGAGCAACTTGAGAGAAGAAGTCGCTAAGACTAACTCTCTTCAAGAGAACTTCAATAGTGCTATGGATGAATACAATCAAGCTCTCAAGCACCTCAACCTTAAAGAGGAAATAATCAAAGAGTTGGAACAACGACTTGAGGCTGAGAAGAAACTTGTTGAGAGTTTCTCAAAGCCTAAGACAGTTCTTCCAATCGTTGCTGAATTCTCAACTAAGGCCAAGGGTGCTGGTTTAGGCCACATTGGTTCTTCTAGTAAATCCTCTAGGAGAAACAAGGCCAAGAGAAAGAATAAGGCTGCCTAGAAGGCTCTAACTGAAGAAAAAGGGAAAGCTCCCTTGGAACCTGTTCTGTTCAAGAAAGTTATCTTTCCTACGAACGAACTCGACTATGAGTAGACCTATGGACACTTTTCCAGGCCGATACCTGAGAAGCCTAAGTCAAGATACCAAGGTTGGACTCGTCCTCGTAACTTTGGCGAGAGTGTCTTCAAAGCACCCTATGAAGAGATTCAACTTCAAAGCTATGGACCTTATGCTCATGGTCATAACATCAAGAAGACACCAAAGATAAATCCTATTGTGGAAAAGCCTATGAAGGAGAAGACTTCATGTAGCTGTCTTCATCATGAAGCCTCCTCCTCCAAAATCAAGGTTCCTACTAGACCATCACTTCAGAAAATCAAGTAGGAATATACTAGGCAAAGATACAACAGGTTCGACTGTTGGTGTTGTGGCAGAATTGGTCACTTTGCCATCGATTGTTGGTTCAATCCTAGTAATGCTGCAACCCCTCAAGTTAGCAACGTGAGAATGACCACTCATGAGGCTAATACTCGTAGGGGGAGTTTTCTAACTCGAGACCAAGGACCCAAACGTGTTTGGGTTCCTAAGGCTAAGTGATTGTAATTCCAGGTATGTCCAAAGGCCACCAAAACGCTAATCTGGTATTTGGATAGCGGATGTTCTCAGCATATGACCGGGACAAGAAGCCTACTCCAGAATTTCACCTCAGTCTACAACGGACCAAAGGTCATCTTTGGAGGTTCAGATCGAGGGATAACTAAAGGCTATGGTATGATTTCTAACGGTAGCGTTTCCTTTTCGGATGTAGCCTATGTTGAAGGATTGGAACACAATCTCATCAGCATAAGCCAACTATGCGATAAAGGATATGTAGTTGAATTTCATGCTGATAAGTGTTTGATAAAATCGGTTAATAACCGGGAAAGTATTTTATCAGGCACTCGAAGCATAAATATTTTCTGTTTAAATTTCATTTGTATTGACACTTCTACACCAGTATGTCTTTTTGCAAAAAGTAGTGCATCTCTTGCTGACCAATGACACAAGAGACTAGCACATATTAATTTCAAAACTATTAATATATTATTCTCTCAAAACTTAGTACGTGATGCCCCCAATGTCAAGTGCGTTACGGACAGCCCTTGTCATGCCTGTATCAAAGGCAAGCAAACAAGGAGTTCATTTAAAAGCATAATAGGCAAGGATTCCAATAGAAGCTTACAGCTTCTCCATATGGACTTGTTTGGTCCACTGCAAGTTAGAAGTTTGGGAGGTAAGGAATATACGTTGGTTATTGTGGATGATTACTCGCGCTTTGCGTGGGTGTTCTTTCTGAAACACAAGTCAGATACCTTCAGCATTTTCACAAATTTTGTTAGGCAAATCCAGAATGAATACAACTGTTCCGTAGTCAAAATCAGGTGTGAAAATGGAACGGAATTCAAATCTGGAGCCATGACAGAATTCTGTGAAAGTCAAGGTATCTTTCATGAGTTTTCCTCTCCTCGCACTCCACAACAAAATGGAGTAGCTGAGAGAAGGAACAGAACACTCATAGTGGCTTGCCGGACCATGTTGAGTTATGCCTCACTTCTAGAGTACTTCTGGGCTGAAGCCGTCAACACCGCTTGTCACGTGCAAAATCGAGCTCTCATCAACAAGAACCATGATAAGACTCCTTACGAACTTTTAAAAGGCAGGAAACCAACCATTTCGTATTTTAGAATCTTTGGCTGCAAGTGCTTCGTACTTAACAACGGTAAGTATCACACTACCAAGTTTAGCGAGAAAAGCTTTGAAGGTATTTTTGTAGGTTATAGTAGCCATAGTAAGGCCTATAGAGTATTCAATAGAAAAACTCTGGTAGTAGAAAAGTCGATACATCTTGTATTTGATGAGACGAGTCTGCTGCACAGCAACTCGTCTAGTGTGCCTAGTGTAGATGCAGGTACAAAGTTGAAGGAACTTAGCTTGGATGAAACTACTAAAGATAAAGACGAGACGTTCATCAAGATCACCTCTACAACCCCTATTGGAGAGATAGATGATCAAGATGAAGAACACATCCCAGCTGAAGATGCAACTCCAGTGGCTGAAGAGATCCCAGATGCAAGGACTTTAGAGTTCAGACATTTTAAGGATCATCCCGTTGATCAAGTCATAGGAGACCCTCGAGATGGCATCAGAACTCGTCGAGGTACAACTAACGAGAATTTACACTTAAGTTTTCTTTCACAGGTTGAACCAAAGAAGTTTGAGGAAGCCAACTCCGACGCATCCTGGATCCTATCCATGGAAGAAGAACTAAATCAGTTCAAACGATGCACAGTTTGGACACTTGTTCCTAGACCAAAGGGTAAGAACGTCATTGGTACAAAATGGGTCTACTAGAACAAGATGGACGAAGATGGAACCATCATAAAGAATAAAGCCAGACTTGTCGCAAAGGGATATCGTCAAGAAGAAGGAATTGACTTCGACCAGACTTATGCTCCAGTGGCAAGACTGGATGCGATCAGGTTATTTCTTGCCTACGCTGCACTTAAGGGCTTTACCGTCTATCAGATGGACGTTAAGTCCGCCTTCCTAAATGGTGACATAAAGGAAGAAGTGTATGTAGAGCAACCACCAGGTTTCGTTGATTCAACTTATCCTAATTATGTTTACTTATTACAAAAAGCTTTATATGGTCTTAAATAAGCTCCTCGAGCTTGGTATGAGACGCTGTCCACCTTTCTTCTTGAGAACAAGTTCACTAGAGGAAAGATAGACAAGACATTATTTCTTAGGGAAATAAAAGGCAAGATTTTGCTAGTGCAAATCTATGTCGATGACATTATTTTTGGCTCTACAAATAACAACCTCTGCAAGAAGTTTTCTAAACTTATGCAAGGGAAGTTTGAAATGAGCAGTATGGGAGAGCTGAAGTATTTCTTAGGGCTTCAGGTGAAACAATCTGAGGATGGAATTTTCATCTCACAGACCAAGTTCACCAAAGAGCTACTCAAGAAATTCGGAATGGAGAATGCAACCTCTATGAGGACTCCAATGGCCTCAGCTATGTCTCTAGACAAGGATGAGAAAGGGAAACCTTTTGATGAAACCAAGTACAGAAGCATAATTGGGTCCTTGCTCTACCTTACCGCAAGTAGACCAGACATAATGTTCTCAACATGTGTATGTGCTAGATTTCAGGTGAACTCTAAGGAATCTCATTACATTGCTTCAAAGCGAATCTTGAGATACCTCAAAGGTACACCAAATCTTGGCTTATGGTACTCAAGAAGTAATGATAGTGAACTAATTTGATTTTCAAATGCAGATTTTGCAGGAAGCAAAGACGACTGGAAAAGTACTTCCGGGACTTGTCAATTCCTCGGAAGGAGACTTATTTCCTGGAGCAGTAAGAAACAGAACTGTGTTGCCATCTCAACAGCTGAATCAGAGTACATCTCTGTAGGCAGCTGTTGTGCACAGCTTCTCTGGATCAAAAAACAGTTTGAAGACTACAACTGATGTAGGCCCGCTCTTTCGAGCGTTTTGGTGGCCGACAAGTTAACGCGACGCTCTCTGATAACTCTCGCGTCACACTCAATCATTTAACATAGCAGCGGATCGATTAAAATTATTATTAGATTAACAATTACGTGGGGTTCGCAAAGCCCCTTAGATAATACCAAGGCGATATGCCAAGGTCCTCTCAAGCGAAAAGAACCCACACGGTTCGATTGAGCGTGTTGTACCAAAAGAGAAACCACCGAAAACAAACGATTCGGGCAAGGATAGTTCTCTCCCAACAAAATACATACGAGGGCCGCCACGCCTCACGAACTTAAACGAAAATACGGTAAACAAGACAATAACTAAAATAAATTAAACCACGAAAAATCAAGCGTTACACAAGCCACGCAATTTGCCAATGCCACAAGAATTATCAAGGGAAGAGAAACACATAAAGTAGAAATTTTCGTTACCCAACCGGATGGGATGAGTCCGGTTTCACTCGACTAGAATCGTTCCTTAACGACACCACCGGAGATACGACGGAGGGAGAGAAATTCGTCGCCTTCTTTGTGTCACACCAACCGGAAAGCTTTTACACAAGATAACTGTGGGAGAATCACTCTCTCCACGGATCTGCCGGCGTCACACCGAGGGGTTTGCAACCTTCTTCCAAGGAGTCGCACCGAAGGAAGCCGCGCCGAAGTCGCACCGAATGGATGGAGGGAGCAAGGGGGGCGGCGGCTTCACACCACAAGCCAAGGGCGGCGGCAAGGAGGAGTTCTTTTTGGCCGAAATTTCTCTTAGAGAGGAATTAGGTTTTAAATTTTCATTCATTCACTAATTAATCCTTCATAACATGGCTATATATAGCCTACACCACTCAATCTCCTCCAATCAACATTCAAAATTCAAAATTAAAATGAAAATTATGATGGTTATAAGCACCCATCATATACAAGAAATGAAATAATAAAAACAACCAATGATGGTTATAAGCACCCCATCATTACATGACATATCTAAATGCAATAAATATAAAAATGCTTTGAAATAAAATTGCTTAAAATAATAAATTATTAAAAATATATAATTATAATTATTTAATTTATAATTATATATTTTTATAAAATGGCGGCGGACGTCGAGCAAAACATGTGGCGGAGGTGGCGGTGGCGTCGCGGAAGAAAAGCCATCTCGAGCTTGCGGCAACGATCGTCCAATCCACAAATCTCTCTTCGATGGGGATCAATGGCGGCCGCATCAGCAACGTCTCCATTCAAATCTAGGGTCATCATCGTCAGAGGGAGGACGCTCCTTGGCCATATGTCGTGGGAATTCGGCTCCATCAATCCTCCCCCTCTTAAAAATACTCATCACTGATGAGTATGCCTGTTTGTACTCGCCTGGAAGGTCGTCAGGGGGAAGAAGAAGCTGCATGGCAAAAGGTGGTCTTGGAGGGACCTCAAATACGCGTTAGCCAAAGAAGGAAAAAGAATTTCACAACATCACCAACGTACCTCCGATGGAGAGAGAAGGGGAACAATCCTAGAAAACTATCGCCACCCACCAATAGAAAACATAGTGGAAAATATATACGGAGAGGTAGACAGTTCAGGTGGCATTAAAGCATAAAGCGTAAAGTATATAACGATGAAAATAGGAGCTATGCCCCAATCAGTGGAAAATTTTATCAGGACATGTCACCAAACTTCGTAAAATTCATAAAAAATGGACTAGCCTATTCATTAATATTTCTAAAGTGCCCGGGGGCATCCGTTTAGGGGTGAGACAAACCAAAACCAAACCATTCACATAACGGTGGAAGACTATTTGAAACAACCTCGCAAGTAATTTAAAGGACGCATTAGAAGGGTCAAGAAATTAAAAATGCGCCTAATTAAATTAAAACCATGAGGGAGAACCCATGTGCCACATGACTTGAATTAATAGAATAAAATAATGGAATTATGTCGGGTGGCACATGTGCTTTAAATTCAAAAATTAACGTAGTGGGTTCCAACGTTTTCGTTTGAAATTTAAAATTAAATTTTGATTTAAAAATATCATAATAAATAGTCAGCGGAAAACGTTCGTCATCAACTACGTTCGCCCACGTCCTTCTAAGTAAGTTTAACGGGATGCGGGGGATAATAAACTTCTCTAAATATGAAGGGCTAGAAATGATTAAATCATCTACTCGAGCTAAGGGAACAGAGGGAGAGTCGACAGGGTTGACTCGTAGGGAAACCAAGTCACACTCAATGTCAAAGCATAGGATTAAGCGTCCAAGAGAACGCCTCCGGTTGCAAGCCTTTAAATCAAAAGTAACTCGAATAGTGGATTCATCCTCACTGCAAACTCATCCTCAGTTAACGTTTCACCATAGAATGAATCCACCAATCATTAGAAATTTTTACTTACGTCAGAAACAGTGATGTCTCAATAGTAGGCAAATTCGTATCCGATAAAATTTCCAAACTAACTTGGGCCTCAGGCGAAGGGGTATCATCAAAGAAAAGTCAGTTGGGCCCTCAGTGCTATCGTCATCCAAACATAATTCTTCCCATGAGGTGGGGACATCATCTAGTAAGAATAGGGGGATGGGAAATCGAAATCCAGGGGAGTATAATAATTAGCTTGAGTTCCAAGCGGCGATAATAACGTCAAAGGACTAACTCCGGATGTATCACACTAGCTTATCCCAAACTGAACATCCATCCCAAGGCGACTCTACCAATACCGTAGAAACCTCTAATAATCCTGGGTCAACCAATATAACGTCGGATCCTAGCAAGTCGTCACCTAAATCAGTGTCATGTATGCTCTCGGCATCGGATGACTCTACCGACTCAACTGGAATGTCTACTAGCTCAGGGTCAATAGAAGATTCATGACTAAATTATCGTCAAGGGGATTGGAGATTGATGCATATTTTCGCTAATCTAAACTTGATGCGGATTCAATTCTACAATTTATCATAACTATGTAGAGGGCAATAAGCTAAATTGAATCATCTTTCAGGCAAGTGCACCTATCAATCATAGTATAAGAGAAATCTAATCTCGTATCGTATTCCACAGGGTCAATTTACTATTCGTACTCACTCTCACTCTATATCATACCTAAACTTAAGGTTGCGTTCTAACATAGATTAATCCTAACTATGACTATTTGGATAAAATTTGTATTGGAGAGTTATAAAAATAGTTTCAAGTCGAAAGTTAAGAGTATTCAATGAACATAATCACTTTGTGTAATCATGAAATAACAAGACTATCAAATTCATTGTATTGTAAAGGGTTAAACTAATATCAAATTCTCTCTCGAGCAATTTAAAAAATCTAAGTTAAGTTAAGTAAATTTTCTCTCGAACAATTTACAATACTCAAATATTTATTGAATGAAATTACCCTATTAATACATGGAATTCATGAAACTTTATTTCTAAAATACCATAATTCATTCATTCGTATTCTAATTTTCCAAGAAACATATCTCTCGATCATGATTTTGAATTACAAAGAGAAATACACATGAATATGAAGATTTATCCCTCATCCAAACAATCCAATTTAGATCTAGACATTTGGAAATCATGTAAAAATAAATAATCATTCATAACAAGGATAATTCTCAATGGTTGCAAGCCCAATATACGAAAATACAATGAAATTGACGAAAACAAAACGATACATGATTACTAAATTGTTCAAACACATTGTTCATGAAAAATAAAGATATAATTAAAGTTGATTACCAAGAAAAATACAAGATTAAAGAGATAATTTTAAAGAATAAATGCATAACAAATATCTCCTTCAAGCTTTCCTTCTCTTGGATGCTCCACTTTCGTTCTCCAGAAAATCTCCAAGCAAAAATAATCCAAAAGTGCCGAATAAAATTTTCTCAGTTTTTTATAGTCCAATAGCAAACATGGTCGAACACGGGTTCCGACACGGCCGTGTTGCAGGCCGTGTCGGCAGTTCCAGGGAGTTCCACACGAAAGGACGTGTTTGATCAATGGGCCGTTTGGATCACACGGGTACTGACACGGCCGTGTTTTTCTTCATGTTCTTCAAACACGGGGGTTGGAAAATTACTTCAGCTGGGAAGGAACACGGGTAGGCACTCGGCCGTGTTCCTACCCGTCTTGTGTGAGCAATTTCTCCTCCTGTGTTCAGTCCTGTTGGCCCGTAAACTCCCTGTTTGCTCCAAGACTTTTAGTTCCACTGGCTAGTTGTACCTGCATTAGAAAAAATGACATAGTAAGGGAGAAGTCAATACATTAATAGTAACAACTTTAAAACTATGCTTTGCTCTATTCATGACAATACCAATTCTCAATTATTTAGTGCAATTACTTGAATAAAGAGGTAGAAAAAGCGGATATGATTACAATTATTACAATAAAAATCTATCATAATTGTAATCATCACACATCCCAAGACTTAAGTGTTTGCTTGTCCCTAAGCAAACTAATTCAAACATTGGGTTACCAATACATAATTCTTCTTCCGCACACTGATTGTTTTGAATTCGAATAGAGATTTGATGCTGCAATTGTATAGGGAATAGTATGTAGACTTTTCTAAATATAATTTTTCTTAAAAAATTTCTCCAATACATATCTTTAACTACTTTTCACTCTTTCTTAGAATTATAATTATAGTTATCCATAACTATTGTAAGGAGAAACAACAATCTTGATAACATAGCATTAGTCTTTCAAAAATTAAAATCTCCCTATTGATAATCATACACTTTCCTTTACACACCCTCTCCATTGCACTAATGAGAATTAGTAAAGTTGGATCCTTAGGACTTGTATGGTGGTGTATTGTTTTGGCTTAGGATAGGTGATTATAGGTGGGGTAAGCAAGAGTAGAGACTCGAATTATTTTTTTTCACACCTAGATCATATTGAGCCCTTTGTATGATAAAGACCTTTAACATTCATTGATATTTTATGAGCACCCCCAGACTTTGCACGTACGTTATCATTCCCTTATTTTTGAGGAAGGATACTCTATATTTTTTTCTTTTCTTACCAAGGGTCCATTGTAGGGATCATTCCGAATGGGTGCAAGTGTACACGCACTCAGGCACATATCACTATGTTATATGTTTTTTGTTTTCTTTTAGGAACTTCATAGTAGGGATCATTCGAATGGGTGCAGGTGTACACGCTCACTCAGGCCACAAATCACTATGATAGAAATACAAACTCATAAAAACAACTTCATTTCATGACGATCTTAATGATAGGTGCTACTAGGTGAGAATTGGCTTGGTGAATTTTAGAGGTGGAGTATTACTAAAATATAGGGATAAAGTCCAAATTGGGTGAGCAAAGGTATAATGTTTAAGGTTTTGGGTTTGAACGGCTCAATTCTATCCAAAAGGAGGCCTAAGTCATTTCCACCTTTACTAATTTACATGTGCAAAAGGTTTGAGGATCGCTAGTAAGTTCTAGACACCAATAGAGTAAATTTTGTTATTGTTGATCTCACTAATAGAATTAACAAGATATATACACTCATCAACTCACTTTAGTATAGAAAATAATTTTTTTCTAAAATGGAGTGATTATTAGTTAATAATATAAAGGACAATCTTTTTAACCAAAATTATGGAGAAAAGTAATCTAATGAATTTCTATACGTAGTTACTAATCAACAAATTTGAACACGAATTGGTTTAATCAGCGTGCGAAAGTGAATTAGATAGTTATATTCCCAATGAGTGAAGTAATGAAAGCTTAAAGAGAAGTAATCAAATTTTTCGAGGGGGTGTATAAAGAAATATAGAGGATTATGATAAAGAGCAAATAAGTAATTGTAATCATGTTTTCCACTGTCAATAATCATTATAAAAATGCCGATACCCCCAGACTTGAGTTGCAATGTCCTCAGTTGCAAACAAAAATTAAAACAAGGGGACAATAAATTGCACTAGATAAAGAACTGATGAGCAGGAATATAGAGCATCACAACACGAAACAGGAGCAAAATCTGAAATAAAACATTTTTTTTTTTTTTCATATATATGCGATTCAAATACAAATGATACAAATACAAATACAAATATCGATCATACAATACTAAAGATAATGCCAAATATGCTAAGCCAGATATATCAGAAATACATCGGTGAGTCATCGTGATCAGTCGGATCATCCTGGGGTGAGATGGACGAGGAGCTGGTCGCGGTGGGCTGGTGATCCCCATGTGCTGCCGGATCTGATAGATGGCGTCCTCAGTCCGCTGCTGCGTCTCCTCGATACGCTGAAGGCGCGGCGATAGCTGAAGGTCATAAAAACGCTGCAACTCCTGCGCAAATCGAGACTGTCGCTGAGGCTGGGCAGATGATGACTCCCCCTGAGTACGCGTCGAACGGGCCGGCGGAATGAGAGGCTCATCGAGATCTGGATCGACCTCATCATCGTCGTCGTCGTGGATATGAAGGCCACGAGGCGCAATGGTATATATAGTCCCGCCTCGGCCTTGACGAGCAGTAACGAGGCGGATGGCTCGAAGACTGGCCATGGTGATAGGCACAGTTTTCGCTACCACCGCCATCGGGGGAAGATGTAAAAAGATGCCCATATTCTTGGCTAGACGCGTGATGTAGGGGGCTACACAGATAGACCCTACGCGAGAGTTCTCCGCCTGATGAAGGATAAAATGTGCAAGCATATAGCCCAAATGGATAGGGTAGCGGGCTGTCATGCTGTGGAGATAAAGAATGTCCTGGCGGCTCACAACACCGGAGCTTTTCACCCCGGCCGCTCAGTGTATGGCTAAGAAGGTGATGAATATAATGCACGGCGGGGGAGGCCAATTTGGAGGCCTCTAGACCTCTTTGCTTCGTAGGCGCCGGTGTCGAAAGATAAATGTCGCCAAACGCTACCTGCCTGCTCGCGACTGGGGAGTTCAAATTTCAAGTCAGAGTAGGCGGCACTAAGGAGGAATGCCTCGTCGTATACTCCTAAATACCGTGTAAACTGGTGGAGAGAAAGTGTGTAGAAGGTGCCCCCCACTCGAAAAGAAATATTCCCCTCTGTAGGTCTTCCATCATCGGCCACACAGGATCGAAGGTTGACATAGAAAGTGGATAAAAATTCGAGGGTCAGCTCTCTAAATCCTATCTCTTCTATGGCAAAGAACCCTTGCCACCCCACTACAGAAATCAACTCCCTCACAGTATCCGCTAAATCTATAGATTCGAGGACATCCCAAATCTATGATTCGTAGGTCCTGATACTTCTTTGCCTGTAGCCGATTATAGCGGTTTGTGTGGATAGGATCGGTGAAAGCTAGTGGCGGAGCGACGTCGCGTCTCTCGGTCGATAATGCTTGAAGATCCGGGCGGCGCCGGCGACCACCTTGGCTACGAGATGAGGCCATGATCTGAAAATAAATAATAAAAACAAATCTAAAATGAATTTCAGAAGGAGAATAGGGATAGAAATGATCAAGAGGACATAACCCAAGAGTTTTACCACGTATGTTGAGTTCGAAGAAATGAGGCGATTTCGCGAAATTTGGAGAAGGAGATGGCTTTCCCGGCTAGAATAGATGCAGGAATGGGAAGAGGAGGAAGTGGAAGTGATGAAGAGAATGGAGAATTCGGGCCCCTATAAAAAGAAGTCGAACACGGGTACACACACGGCGTGTGTGTACCCGTGTGGAGGAATCTTTCTGCGCGGGAAACACGGCCTTCAAGGGGACGTGTGGTCAAATCGCGGGAAACTGCCCGTGTCAGGTGGACACGGTCAACAACACGGCCGTGTTCCCTGGCCGTGTGGTCAACCTGGAGGACACGGTCAAGAACACGGGTTGGTGGCAACCCGTGTATTGCTCTGGCCTGAAAAAATTTAATTCGTTGGTTGGACACGGGTACGCACCTGGCTGGGTGGGCAGCCGTGTATATGACACACGGCTATGTACACGGCTTGGTGCGCAGCCGTGTACATTACACACGGCTATGTACACGGGTTGGTGGAAAGCCGTGTACTCTTCTGACTTGAAAAAATTTAATTCGCCGCATACACACGGGTTCTCACATGGCTGGGTGTGGCAGCCGTGTGTGCTAGACACGGCCATGCACACGAGCGTGTGCATAGCGTGTACTCTTCTTCTTGGTAATTTCTTCCTGATTACGTAATTTATTTATTTTTAATTAAAATTTCATTAAAATTTTAAGTTTCCTATATAGACACAATACTATACTATACTATTCTATAAATTCCCTTAGTCTAGGCGAAGGCATGATTCTAGTCGAATATGTTCTTGGGGAAGTGCACTGTTATAAGTTTTAATCGGTGCCCATTGACTTTAAAATCTCCCTTTTCAGGGTGAGTTAGTTCAACTGTGCCATAGGGAAAAACTTCTTTAACTTGGAACGGTCCGGACCACTTAGACCTAAGCTTCCCGGGAATAAACGCAGTCTAGAATTAAAAAGGAGCACTTGATCACCCTTGTTGAATGTTTTAGTTTTCCGAAGGTGACGGTCATGAAATAGTTTGGTTTTCTCCTTATAAATTCTGGAGTTCTCATAAGCCATAGTTCTCCATTCATCTAGTTCATTAAGTTGAAGTTTGCGTTTTTCCCCTATAGAATTTGTATCAAAATTTAGAGAGCGTATTGCCCAATATGACTTGTGCTCTAATTCTATAGGTAAATGACAAGATTTACCATAGACTAATCTAAAGGGAGTGGTACCTATAGGTGTTTTAAATGCGGTCTATAAGCCCATAAACAATCGTTTAGTTTCCTAGACCATTGTTTTCTATTCCCCTCTATAGATTTTTAGGATGCGCTTAAGTTCTCTATTGGATACTTCAACTTGGCACTAGTTTGGGGATGATATGGTGTAGCTATCCTATGTGTGACTCCATATTTCTGCAATACCTTATCTAACTGTAGATTACAGAAGTGAGAACCCCTATCGCTAATAAGTGTTCGTGGTGTTCCAAATCGCGCAAATAGGGATTTTAGGAATTGGATTACTACTCTACTATCATTAGTAGGTAAAGCTTGCGCCTCAACCCACTTTGATACGTAATCTACAGCAACTAAGATATACTTATTCCGAATGAAACTGGAAATGGACCCATAAAGTCTATCCCCCACACATCAAATACTTCACATTCAAGGATAAAATTTTGTGGCATTTCATGTAATTTAGAAATATTACCTGATTTTTGACAAGAATCACATGAAAGCACATACCTTTGGGCATCCCTGAATAGAAGGGGCCAATAAAAACCGAATCAAGAACCTTTTTCGCAGAGCGATTTGCTCCATAGTGACCACCAGTAGGACCTGAATGACACTGCTCCAAAATTCTCCACCCTTCCTCGGCGGATACACACCTTCGGATCACGGAATCTGCACATACCCGAAAAAGAAAAGGGTCCTCCCAAAAGTAATATTTCAAGTCGGAGAAAAATTTCTTTTTCTGCTGATATGAAAAATCCTTTGGGAGGACCTTAGCCACAAGATAGTTTGCATAATCTGCAAACCATGGATAATCATTATTAATTTTCGAAGATAAGGCAAATAACGATTCCTCAGGGAATGTATCTGAAATCTCAGACTCATCTAACGTTGCACGTAACGGATTTTCTAAACGTGAAAGATGGTCTGCCGCTAAGTTTTCTGCTGCCTCGTTTATCCCTAATTTCTAAATCAAATTCTTGCAATAGAAGTACCCAACGGATTAAACGAGGCTTAGCTTCCGCCTTGGCTAGCAAATATTTAAGTGCAGAGTGGTCCGTGTAAACTACCACCTTGGACAATGTTAAATAGGATCTAAATTTATCAAACGCAAAGACTACTGCTAGAAGTTCTTTTTCAGTTGTAGTATAATTCTCTTGTGCATTATTAAGTGTTTTACTAGCATAAAATATAGGATGAAAATGTTTGTTTCGGCGTTGTCCTAAAACAGCTCCTACCGCAAAACTGCTAGCGTCACACATGATTTCAAATGGCTGAGTAAAATCAGGCGCTATCATAATAGGAGAATTAACTAATCTCTCTTTTAAGAACTCAAAAGCATGTAGACACGCTTGATCAAAGATAAACGGTGTATCCTTTTCTAATAGTCTTGTAAGTGGTTTAGCAATTTTTTGAAAAGTCTTTAATAAACGGCGGTAAAACCCGGCGTGGCCTAAAAAACTTCTCACTGCCTTAACGGATGTGGGTGGTGGTAACTTTTCTATCGTTTCTATCTTCGCTTCTATCTACTTGAATTCCCTGATTTGAGATTTTATGACCTAGTACTAACCCTTCTTGTACCATAAAATGGCACTTCTCCCAGCTAAGTACTAAGTTCGTCTCCTCACACCTCCTTAGAACCTTCTCTAAATTATTCAAACATAAGTCGAATGCATCCCCAAAGACGGAGAAGTCATCCATAAACACTTCCATGATATCTTCAACATACTCGTTGAAGATAGCTAACATGCATCTTTGGAAGGTAGCGGGGGCATTACAAAGACCAAAAGGCATACGCCTATAGGCAAAGGTGCCGATATGGGCATGTGAACGTGGTTTTCTCTTGGTCTTCTGGGGCTATTGGGATTTGGAAATACCCAGAAAGTCCATCTAGAAAACAATAATATGAATGTCCTGACAAGCGTTCTAATATTTGGTCAATAAAGGGTAAAGGAAAATGGTCCTTCCTAGTGGCATCGTTTAACTTCCTATAGTCTATACAGACACGCCAACCTGTTACTGTTCGCGTTGGAATTAATTCATTTTTATCGTTTGCTACCACAGTTAAACCACCCTTCTTAGGAACCACTTGGACAGGACTAACCCATGGACTATCGGAAATAGGGTATATCATACCAGCGTCTAATAATTTAACAATTTCAGCCTTAACTACCTCTTTCATATTAGGATTAAGCCTACGTTGCGGTTGAATAGAAGATTTATAGTTTTCTTCAAAAGGATTTTATGAGTGCAAAAACTAGGATTAATACCTTTTATATCAGAGATTTGCCATGCTATTGCACCTTTACATTTCTTTAACACAGTTATTAATTTAGCTTTTTCAATTTCAGAAAGATTAGAAGAAATAATAACTGGGTAAGAAGAGTTAGCTCCTAAGAATGCATACTCAAGATGATCCGGTAAATTTTTTAATTCAACTACAGGTGGATCCTTAGTATTATTCTTATGAACTTCATTATCTCCTTTTGTAAGTAAGTTATATTCAGTATTTCCATTCATCGAAACAGAGTTATCTAGAAAAAATAAATGATCAAAAATCTCTTTACTAGTTTCAACTTCTAGAAAACAATTAGTAATGCAAATTTCTAAAGGATCTTTATAATGAAAATTAGAATCAATAGAAGATAATAAGTTGTCAACACCATGAGAAAAATAGCAATAATCATCACTATCTAAAGATTGTTTCATAGTATTGCCAATTTGAAAAGTGACTTCATCCTCCCCTACTCTCAAAACTAATTTACCATCAAAAACATCAATAAGAGCTCTAGAAGTGGCTAGAAATGGGCGACCAAGTATAAGTGGTACTTCGATATTTTCGTCCATATCTAAAATAACAAAATCGGCAGGAAATATAAATTTGTCTACCTTAACAATACATCCTCCACTATACCTCTTGGGTACTTAACCGACCGATCTGCTAATTGAATACTCATCCTAGTCGGGCTAAGTTCTCCAAGGCCTAGTTTCAAATATAATGTATAAGGCATCAAATTTATACTAGCTCCTAAATCCGCTAAAGCCTTATTAACTTGCAAATCACCGATTAAACATGGAATTGAAAAAGAACCGGGATCCTTAAGTTTTTGTGGTAATTTATTTTGTAAATAGCAGAGCATTCTTCACTAAGTGTGACCAATGATAATTCTTCTATTTTCTTTTTATTAGAAATTAAATCCTTCAAAAATTTAGTATACTTAGGCATTTGAATAATATCAGAAAAAGGTAAATTAACATGTAATTGTTTAATCATAGAAATAAATTTACCGTATTGCGCATCCATGCGCTCCTTGTTCATCTTTGCTGGATATGGTACGGCTGGTTGATATTCCATCGGTGTCACGTTCGGTGCTTCTCCACTAGACTCCTCTTGAGGTGCATCCGGTGCAAGCCTTGGGTCTTGTAACTCCTTCCCGCTCCTCAACTGAATTGCTCTTGCATGTTCCTTTGGGTTTGTCTCAGTATTTCCTGGAAGTGTTCCTGGTTGTCTCTCTGATACCATCCTTGCCAACTGCCCAATCTGATTCTCCAAATTTCGAATAGAACCTTCTTGATTACGGAAGGCAACATCGGTAGTTTGCATGAACTTTGCAAGGACATCTTCCAATGTTGGCTTCCTTGGTTCCAATTGTTGTTGTTGTTGTCCAAACATGGGTGGTTTACCTTGGTTGCCTTGCCCTCCCCAAGAGAAATTGGGGTGATTCCTCCATCCTTGATTGTATGTAAAACTATATGGGTTGTTTCCTGGATTAAAAGGTGGTCTAGGATTATTACCCATGTAGTCTACATGTTCTTGCACTTGAGGTTCACCACTAGGGATTCCAACAAGGGAGGGGTCCCATTGTTGAGGTACCATTGGGGGTGGCGCTAAAGAAAGGTTGTCCATCTTTTGATGGAGCTTCTCCACTTGTATTGCTAAGGCTGTAACGGCATCCACTTCATACATTCCGGCGGGCTTAGTAGACTTCGGCCGCACGGTAGTCCATTGGTAGCTATTCATTGCCATTTCTTCTATCAACTGCTGGGCTGCGTCAGGTGTCTTATTGTTCAAGGTGCCTCCACTAGCCGCATCAATCATCTGTCTGGTGGCTGGATTTAGACCATTGTAGAAAGTCTGAATCTGAAGCCAAGAAGGTAAAGCATGATGGGGGCATCTCCTTAATAATTCTTTGAATCGTTCCCAAGTATCGTACAATGATTCAGCCTCCACTTGAACATACGTAGAAATGTCGTTCCTTAACTTTGCGGTCTTTGCCGGTGGAAAATACTTCATCAAAAACTTCTCAACCATCATGTCCCAAGTAGTAATGGATCCTTTAGGTAACGAATTGAGCCACTGCTTTGCCTTATGCCTCAATGAGAATGGGAACAATCTCAATCTAATGGCATCGTTGGAGACACCATTAATCTTGAAAGTATCACATATCTCTAGGAATCGGCCAAGTGTGTATTAGGATCCTCGTCTTGTAAGCCATCATATTGAACATATTGTTGGACCATTTGTATCACGCTCGGTTTCAGTTCGAAATTATTGGTTGGAATGGGTGGTCGAACAATGCTTGACCCAGTTCCTTGGAGATTGGGTCTAGCAAAGTCAGACATGGTTTGCTCATTTTGGTTGGCCATGGTATCTAGATTTTCAGGATGGTGTTCTCCTTGATTCACTGTTTCTTCTTCTCTCAGATCGTCTACAGTTTCTGTGGGGTTAAACCCACGTCTCTGTGATTGGTGTTGTGAATAATTCGTTCCGGTTCAGAATGAAATGGTTCTAACCAGAATTTCTTGCCCTGGTCATAGACTAACAGACTACAAAAACAGAGATTAAATAATATAATTTTACTTTAAACTAATTTACAAAGATTTATTGGTAAACAATAATGTAGATTAATAAAGGTAAAGCTTTCAAAATATTGAAAGGATCCCCGGCAACGGCGCCAAAAACTTGATGAATATTTTCGCTAAGTCTAAACTTGATGCGGATTCATTCTACAATTTATCATAACTATGTAGATGGGCATAAGCTAAATTGAATCATCTTTCAGGCAAGTGCACCTATCAATCATAGTATAAGAGAAATCTACATCTCGTATCGTATTCCACAGGGTCATTTTCAAACTATTCGTACTCACTCTCACTCTATTATCATACCTAAACTTAAGGTTGCGTTCTAAACATAGATTAATCCTAACTATTGACTATTTGGATAAAAAATTGTATTGGAGAGTTATAAAAATAGTTTCAAGTCGAAAGTTAAGAGTATTCAATGAACATAATCACTTTGTGTAATCATGAAATAACAAGACTATCAAATTCATTGTATTGTAAAGGGTTAAACTAAGTATTCAAATTCTCTCTCGAGCAATTTAAAAATCTAAGTTAAGTTAAGTAAATTTTTCTCTCGAACAATTTACAATACTCAAATATTTTATTGAATGAAATACCCTATCTAATACATGAATTCGTGAAACTTTATTTTCTAAAATACCATAATTCCATTCATTCGTATTCTAATTTTCCAAGAAACATATCTCTCTCTCGATCATGATTTTTGAATTACAAAGAGAAATAACACATGAATATGAAGATTTATCCCTCATCCAAACAATCCAAATTCTCAATCTAGACATTTGGAATTCATGTAAAAAATAAATAATCATTCATAACAAGGATAATTCTCAATGGTTGCAAGCCCATATTACGAATAAAATACAATGAAATTGACGAAAACAAAACAGATACATGATTACTAAATTGTTCAAAACACATTGTTCATGAAAAATAAAGATAAATAAAGTTGGATTACCAAGAAAAATACAAGATTAAAAGAGATAAATTAAAGAATAAATGCATACAAATATCTCCTTCAAGCTTTCCTTCTCTTGGATGCTCCACTTTCGTTCTCCAGAAAATCTCCAAGCAAAAATAATCCAAAAGTGCAGATATAAATTTTTCTCCAGGTTTTTATAGTCCAATAGCAATCATGGTCGAACACGGGGTTCCGACACGGCCGTGTTGCAGGCCGTGTCGGCAGTTCCAGGGCAGTTCCACACGAAAGGACGTGTTTGATCATGGGCCGTGTTGGATCACACGGGTACTGACACGGCCGTGTTGTTCTTCATGTTCTTCAAACACGGGGGTTGGTAAAATTTACTTCAGCTGGGAAGGAACACGGGTAGGCACACGGCCGTGTTCCTACCCGTGTGGGTGGAGCAAATCTTCCCTGTGTTCAGTCCTGTTGGCCCCGTAAACTCCCCTGTTTGCTCCAAGACTTTTAGTTCCACTGGCTAGTTGTACCTGCATTAGAAAAAATGACATAGTAAGGGAGAAGTTCAATACATTAAATAGTAACAACTTTAAAACTATGCTCTACTATTCATGACAATACCAATTCTCAATTATTTAGTGCAATTACTTGAATAAAGAGGTAGAAAACAGCGGATATGATTACAATTATTACAATAAAAAATCTATCATAATTGTAATCATCAGAGATGATTCCTTAGGGGAGAAATCCTCTTCCAGGTCACTAGGGTAACCAATATCCTCAACGTCACTAAAAGCGTCAGTGAAAACTTGCCTCGTCCTCAGTGACGGGCGCAGTCCTAATCACATCCTAAAGTTCAACAGGAGAGTCAGGCACTATCGTAAGTGAAGGAAGACTCTCACCTAGCTGATTAATTTCATCTTCTAGAGATTCTATATCCACATAAGCATCCTCAGAGGTATTAGTCACTATATCAGAGGGCTTAGATGTCGAGGCTAAGGAAGCAAGCACCCTAATAGTAACCTCTTTTGAGTTTAAATTTTTTGGGTCGGAATGACTTATGTTTCCTATATGTGGGACTAGGCACACTCTGGGTAATACTACCTCTCTGGGGATAGGATCTATCCTGAGGCGTAGGGTCACTCCTATAAGCCGATACGTGTCTAGTGTTGTAACTATTCTTACTAACGGGTGTGGTGCTATTAGTGCGCAGGTAGACGGGATCAAATTGATCCGAGGGATGTTACGCATGTGTGTTCCATGCATAACGATAGCTACCAACACGACGCTCTCTCGTTTAACCAAAATAATCGGGCCCAACCTACTAATCGCTCTCGGGCAAAGCTAACCTTTTCATAGTCATCCATAAGTGATAATTAAAATATTGTTCTAATCCCTTAAGCCAGCCTCTAAAATTTTGGGGATACTCTAAACCGTCATAAGTAGGATAAATGTGGTGTCCCTAGGTGTGTGTTTAGCCATATCCTTAGCATAGGAATAGTCTAACGAGAAGCATATATGTCATATGCCATTTAGTGAGATCTGGAAAAGAAACTCGATCCGTATACTTGTGCACATGCAAAGAAAAGTAAACTGGCCCTAATTAAATCTCAAAGATTTAATTGTTCCGCTTTTCAAAAATTATATATACATACTTTTTTATTTTCTTGGCAAGAAAATTATAAGGATTATTAATTAATTTTTTTCAGTTTTTTTTGCAGAAAATAAAATTATAGCCGCTATTGGCACACCAAATACTAAATTTTAAAATTAATTAATAAAAATAATTACTGAATGAAAAATAATAATTTTTTTTTTGTTTTCTTACTAATAATTAGATGGAGAAATACCAGAAATTCTAAATTTTAGATTTTAAGAAAAAAATACCATTTTTAGGCCGCTATTTGCAGACCACTATTATTTTTTTTGTAATTTTGAGAAAATTTGAAATTGGAATTTGAAGTTGGAAATTTGAAATTTGAAAATTATTATTAAATTTGAAATTTGAAATTTGAAAATTTTGAAAATTTGAAATTTTAAAATTGATATTGAAATTTGAAATTTGAATTTTGAAATTTGAAAAATTTGAAATTTGAAATGAATTTTGAATTTTGAATTTTGAATTTTAAGTTTGAATTTTGAAATTTGAATTTTGAATTTTTAATTTTTAATTTTGAAATTTGAAATTTGAAATTTGAAAATTTTAAATTTTAAATTTTAAATTTGAAATTTGAATTTTGAGATTTGATTTTTTTTTTTTAAATTTCGCTGAAAAATAAAGATTTCAGCCCGCTATTTGCAGACCAACTGGACAGAATTACGATGTTCCAATTTTCAGGCTGACCTACGAAGACGAATCAAAAAATTTTCTATTTTAATGTTGCTGGAAATAAGTGCAGGAAGTTACAGAATTTTTTTCAGATTTTTTTGACAAGTTTAAAATTCCGAAGGGTTTTACTAAACGCAGACCAATCCGAAAATTTCAGATCCTAGAAAGATGAAATCGACCAACGAAGAATGCTGAGAGGATGTTTGCAACTTGAGAGTTGAAACGACCGCCTCTGATACCAAAATTGATATAGGCCCGCTCTTTCGAGCGTTTTGGTGGCCGACAAGTTAACGCGACGCTCTCTGATAACTCTCGCGTCACACTCAAGCATTTAACATAGCAGCGGATCGATTAAAATATTATTAGATTAACAATTACGTGGGGTTCGCAAAGCCCCTTAGATAATACCAAGGCGATATGCCAAGGTCCTCTCAAGCGAAAAGACCCACAACGGTTCGATCGAGCGTTGTTGTACCAAAAGAGAACCACCGAAAACAACGATTCGGGCAAGGATGGTTCTCTCCCAACAAAATACATACGAGGGCCGCCACGCCTCACGAACTTAAACGAAAATACGGTAAACAAGACAATAACTAAAATAAATTAAACCACGAAAATCAAGCGTTACACAAGCCACGCAATTTGCCAATGCCACAAGAATTATCAAGGGAAGAGAAACACATAAAGTAGAAATTTTCGTTATCCAACCGGATGGGATGAGTCCGGTTTCACTCTACTAGAATCGTTCCTTAACGGCACCACCGGGATACGATGGAGGGAGAGAAATTCGTCGCCTTCTTCATGTCACACCACCGGAAAGCTTTTACACAAGATAACTGTGGGAGAATCACTCTCTCCACGGATCCGCCGACGTCACACGAGGGGTTTGCAACCTTCTTCCAAGATCGCACCGAAGGAAGCCGCGCAGAGTCGCACCGACGGATGGAGGGAGCAACGGGGCGGCGGCTTCACACCACAAGCCAAGGGGCGGCGGCAAGGAGGAGTTCTCTTTGGCCGAAATTTCTCTTAGAGAGGAATTAGGTTTTAAATTTTCATTCATTCACTAATTAATCCTTCATAACATGGCTATATATAGCCTACACCACTCAATCTCCCTCCAATCAACATTCAAAATTCAAAATTAAAAAAATGAAAATTATGATGGTTATAAGCACCATCATAATACAAGAAATGAAATAATAAAAACAAACAATGATGGTTATAAGCACCCCATCATTACATGACATATCTAAATGCAATAAATATAAAAATGCTTGAAATAAAATTGCTTAAAATAATAAATTATTAAAAATATATATATTTAATTATTTAATTATAATTATATATTTTTATAAATGGCGGCGGACGTCGAGAAAACATGTGGCGGAGGGGCGGTGGCGTCGCGGAAGAAAAGCCATCCTCGAGCTTGCGGCAACGATCGTCCCAATCCACAAACTCTCTTCGATGGGGATCAATGGAGGCCGCATCAGCAACGTCTCCATTCAAATCTACCGGGTCACCCATCATCGTCAGAGGGAGGGACGCTCCTTGGCCATATGTCGTGGGAATTCGGCTCCATCACACAACATGACGTTCCAGAACATTCCTTTGTTTTGCGACTCATCCAGCGCTATAGCAATCGCCAACAACCCAGTCTCCTACAGCCGGACCAAGCACTTAGAGATTCGTTATCATTTCATCCGGGAGCATGGGGAAATGGAGACATAGATCTACAATATGTCTCCACAGACAGGCAAGTTGCAGATATATTCACCAAGCCGCTGGACGAGTCCAAGTTTCTCGTTTTTCAAAACAAGAACTCGGGCTGCTCAACAAAGAAGACTAGCGATGGACTCACAAATCAAGAAGATATCAGCGATGTTGGCTGCTCAGAGTTAAAGACTTTAGTGGCAACATATATCTCCAAAGCAAAATTGTCCTTCAAAGTAAGATACCCGAGTATATCAAACAGATACACGAGTAAACGGAAAATACTCGAGTAAAAAGTTTGACATACACGAGTAGTTGACCACATACTCGTGTATGAACTTGACCTACTCGAGTATGCTCTGTCTTATACTCGTGTATGAACTTGACCTATATCGAGTATGCTCCGTCTCATACTCGTGTATGACAAATCTTACTCGTATACGGACTTCACATTTTGGATTTCTCATTTTTTTCTATTCGCACCAAGCTATTTGCCGCTTCATTCAAGTATGAATTAATTTATTTTTAACCTAATTAGAATCATATATATATAGAGAAAATCAGGAAACCCCTTTCCACTTCTTATTCACTCGAGTAGCCGCGTCTCTTCATCTTTCCGGAAAACCACAGAGCATCGTCATCTTTGCCTCTCCCATCCTCCAGAATCGCAGATGGCCCCCTCTTCTAAAATTGGCATAGGCTCAGAACTTGCCCCTGTGGGCATAGCCGATCTTTCAGATGATTTCCGAAATCTTCTGATTTTGTTCGAGACCGCCGGACTGTCGTTCGTTCTCCAGATGCCGTGCCAAGTTATTTTCCCAGATGTTGAAGAGTTCTATCAGAATCTGAAGGTAAACGCAATGGAAAGCTCCTGAAATCCAAGGTCAGAGGGATAAAAATCCGACTGGACAATGGCGCATTAGCTGCTCTATTAAAACTGCCAGTAGTAGATGACGATGACGAAATGACTGCTGAAGATTCAGTAAGAACTAGTTTATTCTGTGGAGCTAACCCTCCAGCCCATTCCTTTAGCAGAGCTGATTTTCAACTTAGAAGGAAAGTTCCTAGTGGATGTCTTGCTAAGGTACTGCTATGCAAAACTTACTCCATTCGAGACATCTCTATGGAAATGTTTGATATAATGCAAGCCATTATCTGCCACAAAAGATTCCAGTTTGGACTGTTGATCCTAGATAAAATCAGAGAAAGCATTAAGCATCCTAGTTTTGCAAGAATTATTTCCTCCTTCTTCATGAAATCAATCCTTCAGTCTATAACTTATCCAAAGGGACTCCACTGCATCACATGAAAAAGGTTTCTATATCCTCCATCCAGCGATATGAAATTAAAATTCTGAACTCAGCCCAAGCATCCAAAGTTGCTGTCCCTTCAGTAGATTCCCAAGAAACCAGTGTACCTGACGACAGGATTCCATCTCCTCCTCCACATCAAACTGCTGCTACCTCTGGTGCAACAGTTGAGGGGGAGCCTGCCTCATCTCATTCTCAGTAGCTTCATCAGAACCCTCACAGCAAGCAGAAGTTAGGGACTCTCTCCCTCAAGTTTCTCCTCCTCCAGCAGATCCCCACTCAGAGATTCCAGATCCAGCAATCCTTCTATCTACTGCAGAAGATATCAATAAATTGATTGATGAGCTCAGCTCAGATGCACCCCTGTTTCAAAATGAATCATTTGTACTGACTCCAGAGGCTCAGATTCCTGCTCAGTCTCCTGCTCAGATTCCTGCTCAGTCTCCTGCTAAGACTCCAGCACAGTCTCCTGTCCAGTCTCCTGCTCAGTCCTCTGCTGCAGAGGAAAGCCAGCCTGACAATATTCTTTTGTCTGATGATGAGGAAGTATCTCCAGAACAAGTGGAGGCTCCTCTGAGGACTTTGGACTTCTCTATTCCCCCCTCCTTTCATTAATACAGAAGAATCTGCTCAGATAGAATCTATCAAAAGAGCTGAAAGCTCAGTGGAAATTACTGAAATCCCTCCATGGGTTATTCCTGCTCCTTCAGTCCCTCTCCCCACTTCAACTACTTCTACTTCTTCAGATCTGGTAAGTAAGAATGAAAGCTATTCAGTGAATAAAGAAAGTACTTTGATGACTCTCTAGCTCTCAGTAAATAACAAAGTCTCTACTCTTGAAAAGGAGATGAGTAGAGGCTTTGCTGAAATTCAAGCCAATACTGATGAGCTCAAGAGATTGTTTCAATTGGGTGGAAAAGCTTTAGATCACACTATTACCAGTATAGGTGAACTAAGGAATCAAGCTGAAACTATTGCTCATAATCAGATAATATTGGACAAGAATGCTGAAGCAAATGTGATGAAAGTATGTGAAGAGGTTGGCACTTTCAGAGATGAAGCAATTGCCCAGCTAGCTGTAGATATCAGCAGGGGGAGAAAGTTGTCAAAGAACAAGTTGAAAATGTAGTTGAAAAGCTGTCTGAACAAGCTCAAACAACTGTGAATGATCTAGTCAAGAATATGAAAGCAGATATTCTATCTCAACTCGAATCTGTCAAGTTCTACTTTATGATACAGCTGTATGGGTAAATAATCAGAACTTCCCAAATTCTCAACTCAACCCTACCATCATTCCCAAGTTCTTGGACCCTCTTGAAGAACATCTCCAGCAGATGCTCCAGCTCAGGCAAACATTCCAGGAGATGTGCTAGTCTTTTCACCCAGACCTGCTGGTGATGTGACTGAGCCTCCTCTCTTTTATACTGATATTTGGCAAGATTAACTTCCTCCTAGTTCTAAGGTGTCCCAAAGAAGAAAAGGAGAATATGGTGACGGCTCTTCTGCCAGCCGTTCTACTACACTAGAAAAGAGCCTGCCCCAGCTTCTGAAGGTAGATCAGAAATTGTTCATTCTGAAGTTTGGAGTCCAACCTCCAAATCTCTGATCCTTGATACCTGAAGCTAGTAAGTAATAGATTTGTGAGCACAGAGATCAGTATTACAGTTATTCAGAATGGAAGCTATGAAGAATCCCAGATCAAGATCAGACTTCATGATAGAAATTGGGGATACAACAACCCAGCTGCTCCTCCTAGGCCCAGAACATATTTTCTTAAACCATTCAGTTATCTAGAGAGGACAGAGCTGAAGAGAGAAAGAATGCACAAAGGACCCCCTCTTGAGTCAATGAGAATGTGGAAATGGACTTTTCAATATGTTAAAAATAATTCTATATATATATATATATTTTGATTCTGATTATGGCTATCTTATTATTTATCCTGCTTTAGTTTATTTGTTTTAAAAGTATATGTGTGTTGTTCTTTTTACTCTAAGTAATTCACTTAGTGTAGAGGGTGCTGACATCTACAATATAGGTGGAGATTGTTGGGATTTGTCTCCACAATACCTCAGATTTGTAGGAAGTCAGACCTTGAACTAAGATGAATTAAGGTGTATTTGATATTGTGTTTAAGTTGTATGTGTGCAGGTTTTATTGCCAAGTGTAGACCAATGTCAGTCTATAATGGGTCACCAAACACAGGACCATACAATGTAATCCCTCATTGTGTGATCCAAAGTGTTGGCCCATGTATAGCCTCTCTATTGGAATACACTTCCTACATGCAGTTGGATTGGTGGACTGAAGTATTGAAGTTTATTCTTTCTTCAGAAGAATTTTTTCTAAGTCCACATACTCGAGTAGCTTCTTTCATATACTCGAGCAAGTGACTCGGTACTCGAGTAAATCCTTAGACATACTCGAGAAGACTCTGTATACTCGTGTAGGTAAGCTTACTCGAGTAAGATAGTTAGTCACTCGAGTAGATCATATTTTATACTCGAGTAGATCCTTCTGTCCTTAAATCAAAAATTTTCTTCAAGTCCACATACTCGAGTACCTTGTTTGTTCACCATCGAGTAAGTGAGTCTGTACTCGAGTAAGTTGGATTACATACTCGAGTAGACTATATTGTACTCGAGTAGGTGATAACTTGTACTCGAGTAGTTGGTTAGTTACTCGAGTAAGTGTTCTTTTGATACTCGAGTAGATCTGCACTTTTCATCTCAGAAAGTTTCTAAGTCTACCTACTCGAGTAGTTCCCTATATACTCGAGTAAGTGACTCTGTACTCGAGTAGTAGTTTTTCATACTCGAGTAGCTTAGTGATTACCCGAGTAATCTTCCCCAGATACTCGAGTCGTTCACTTTCCCCTCACTCGAGTATCTCCAACTCTTCTACTCGAGTAGTTTTCTTCCTATTTTATCTGAGAAATTTTCTCTAAGTGTTTTTACTCGAGTATATACTCTCATACTCGAGTAGTTCTAAAATCACTCGAGTGTTGATCTCTGAATCACTCAAGTAGCTTCTCTTCTTATACTCGAGTATGCTCCTCCTATCCACTTGAGTATATAACATCTTGTACTCGAGTATGTCTCTTCTCTGTCTCGAGTATATCTGTTCAATTATTCCTGAAATTCTCCAAGTACAATTTCGCTGTGTATTTCGAATTAATCATTTCTGATTGTCCATGTGTCATCCCTAATTAAGTTTCTGACCGTTGGAGTCCACCTATAAATAGGTTGTTTCAGATTTGACTAATAACAAGTTTTCAGAGATTATTATTTTAAGAAAAAGAAAAGTTCCCGTGAACCCTAGTTTCTCACGCCGCCGCCATTGCCGTTCACAGAAGAAGGTCTGGATCGACGATCTCTGATCGCTGCTTTCAACTTTGTTTCTCCAGCGATCCAGACGAAAGATAATCACTCGATCTCGCCGAGCCTCAAAGATCTCTGATCTATTTTCTCGATTGAGGTGATTCCGTTTTTCAGATCTGTGGATCTCTCTCAAGTCATCTTCAACTTATTCTGATCAAGCCAAAGTTCTTAAGGAAGAAGACTATCAAAGATCCAGATCTGTGCAATATATTGTTTGTATTATCTTTTCAAACAAATTTCTTTGTAGGAGTTTTTCTCCGAGTTTTGTAGGAAGGCTTTATCTTACGAGTGTAGATCCGATTTGGATCGAGTTTTGTAGGAACGTGGTTCCGAGGTGTAGGATTGTTGTCAATCCGAGATAGTGGAGTAGCCGAGTCTAGTGGTTTGCTAGATCGGTGAGGAAAGTGGACGTACCCAAGATTGGGGAACCACTATAAATCTCTTGTCGTCTGTGTGATTGCTTGATCTTTGCTGTGTTAATTTTTATTCCGCATCTGACACGCACTTCACCTATTCACCCCCCTCTAGGTGATTTAGGTAGACAACTTAGTTTTCTCACTCACTCAATGCCATGGATGCTTTTTTACAACAAAGTGTTTTGGCGTTGAGTGAGTCAACCTTACTCAACGACGTGGCTGTTTGGTGTTGAGTGTGGTGGACTCACTAGAAGCCGCAGCTTTTCCCAGGCGGCTAAGTCATTTGGCATTGAGTGAGTCGACCTCACTCAATGCCGTGACTTATTTGGCGTTGAGTGGGGTGGACTCACTCAACGCCAGCGCCTGTTTTTGTAGCTATGTCTTTTGGCGTTGAGTAAGTCGACCTCACTCAATGCCATG
This sequence comes from Platanthera zijinensis, assembly GCA_039513925.1. Taxonomy (NCBI): domain Eukaryota; kingdom Viridiplantae; phylum Streptophyta; class Magnoliopsida; order Asparagales; family Orchidaceae; genus Platanthera; species Platanthera zijinensis. The sequence goes on from CM077082.1 coordinate 133,096,384, forward strand.
GCTGTTTTGGAGTTGAGTGTGTTTGAATAACTTAAAGCCATAGCCTGTTTTTATGGTAAGTCTTTTGGCATTGAGTGAGTCGACCTTACTCAATGTCGTGGCTGTTTTGGCATTGAGTGTGGTGGACTCACTCAACCCCAAAGCCTGCTTTTGTGGTTAAGTCTTTTGGCGTTGAGTTAGTCGACCTCACTCAATGTCGTGGCTGTTTTGGCGTTGAGTGTGGTAGGCTCACTCAACGCCAAAGCCTGTTGTTGCGGTTAGATGGCTTGGCGTTAAGTGAATGGACCTCACTCTACGCCGAAGCTGTTTGGCGTTGAGTGAACTCGATGCTTTTTCCTTGGGTTTAGTGTGTTTCCTTAGGATTGTTAGTATTGCATTTTCCTTAGGGGAGTTAGGTGATCGACTAGTTTTTTACATGCCGACTCATGGATTATGGCAGGTGGTGTTGTTTTTTGGGGCTCTGTAAGGGTTGAATTGTGTGCACTAAGCTGTGGCCACAACCACCTAGGCCGTGTTGGGTTGGTATGGTTTGGTGTGTGGACTCTGTAGCTGCCACCATTTGTTTTCACCCTGGAGTGTCTTTTTGGGCTTTTTGGGTCTGGTTGTTGGTGAGGGTTGTGCCGCCCACTCCGACCAAAGGTTTTCACCACGGCCAATAAATCACCAAAATTAGAACTGTTAGCTCCTTTCCTAGCTGTTGGCTATTTCTTTGGTTCATGTATTTATATGCCTTGTAGCTGCTGCAGGTTCTTTTTGCAGAGCAGGTTGCTATTGTACTCACACTTGGTGTGTTTTCTTTTCCTGCCCTTTTGACAATGTTCTTTCTTACTATCATGTTTTCCTCTTACTGATAGCATTTATTGTTGCCAGGTTGGTAAACCCTTCTTTACTTATTCATAAGCCTAATGCTCTATTTATTTTGATTATTTTCTGATGTGTTCCTTCTTGAATGCCTCAGGTCCATGTTGTGACCGGTTGAGTGGCTAGTTCTTCTTGAGGCTTTGCTGATAGCCTCCGGGGTAGCTAAGGTTGCAAATCTTCATACTTATGAGGTAGTTGTTTTCCTTTCTGTATGGACATGCATACTCACCAGTGGGTCCCTGTCTGGTTGTGGACGCCCACTGGTGGCTTACTTGCGATGCTGCGTATGAACTAAAACTGCTATCTTTACCTTTTTAGGGTCATTTACTTTTCTTCTGGGAAGGATTTATGCTAGGTTGCACGTTGGGTATTTTTAAACCCTAAAGCATTACTATATGTATCTCATGCGCATCATATTTATAAAACTAAGGCACTACTTTTCCTATTAGGGTAAAGACTATATTTTTATATATACTGTACTAACCTCTAGAGTCATGCATACCATGAGTCATCCCTCGGGGACACTTATGCTCTTTTAGGATGTCAAATAAACCTAAGCAAAGTATTTTCCGCTGCGTAAATATATATTTTAAATGTGTACTAGCTGATCCACTGTGCCGAGGGATACGGCCGTCAAATTTAACTGATTTCCTCTCATATTAATTTACGATTTTCTTTAAATATGTAGAGTCTGGAGTTTTACCTGAACGGTGCAGTTATCCCCTACACGACGTGGCATCATGGCACGTATTTTCTCTTGCTCTGATACAATCTTATTTGTGCGAAAAATGTGGGTCGTGACAACTGGGGTTGGTGAGAGGGCCTATTTATAGAAAAAGCAGGCTGAGGCCAAGCCGACCAACCAGCCCGGCTCCCCTGCCGCAGCTCACCAACCCTAGCTCGACCCAACTATGTTACTCCTCCTGTCTAATGGTAAGCCAAGTTCGAAAATCAAGCTGTTATTTATTTGATGAATACTAAAATATGAAAGAATATTCTAAGTTATTAAAGCCGGAGCACACACAGTTCAAGGAGGAATTATTCAGGAAGGAAGAACATAAGTGTCCAAACACGAGCGAGCTAAAAAGGGGAGCGGGGTCGGAGGCGAGTGCCGGTAGGCTCGGTAAGGGGGCCATTTTCTACCTACCCCGCCTTGCATCTCCTTCCCCACATATCGGCGTGAGTCGCGAAGCTCGCGGATCTGTCCTAAATTCCAACGGGCAGCCAGAAGGCTCTCATCCAGCTCGTCCAAAAGTGGAGAAAGGGACATCGCCTCACCGGGCAGATCATCCCTCGCCTCGCGTGCAAGCCACGCGCACTCCTACTACAACATGTCGTTGTCCTTCCGTACCGAGTGAAGCTCCCTTACCACCTTCTAGAGCACCTCAATTCCTCGCCTCGTAATCTCGGCGCCCTCCAGCTAGGAGTCCAGGAAGGCCTCTAAAGATTTCAGGGAAGGAAGGGGCGAGTAGCGAGCCCGCTACTGGAACTCTTCAGCCTCGAATTGACTGGGAAGACCTGCAAGAGTCATTAAACATTAACAAGAAGGGTGAGCTGTCCTGGATGACTATGGGATAAGAACCAAAAGGTCAACATGCCTGACGAGCTCGACGCCTCGAAGGAGATGTGCGCTGTAGGCATCCTCAGATCTTTGCCGCGGCCCGGGGGATGAGTTCTTGGCAGGAGTAGGTTGAAGTTCAGCATAGGGATGATCCCAGCGCGTCCTCTCATAGTCCCTATGAGTTGTGGAGAGAAGGGAATGCGGACTAGCGGGTCTTGCCTCTGCAAGTCAAGCCCCAGAGTCCAAAAAGGGGTAACGGGTCGCATGGAAAGGTCTCTGGAGTCTTGAACCGAGGGTCATCAGGGGGGTCTTTGCTCGCGGTGAGGAGACCTCGCCATCACCCCATCAACTATCCGGGACGGTGCATAGGTCGATGATGACTTTCCCCTTCTCAGGGGCTGGCAGAGTAGAAGAGTCGGCCTCAGGCTCCAGGGTGGATTTCAGGTAGAGAAAAATGTGCCTGACCGCTTTGTAAAAAGGCTTCGCCCACTTAGTGGGATTGTCTTCCGCCAGACAACCTGGTAGGATGCTGTGAGGAACAGCGGTCAAGTTGGCGACGCGAGTCAAATAGACCTCGCGAGCCCAGGGAAGCCTCTCTTTGATCTCCTTGGGGATAGGCATCTCGACAAGATTAGAGCAAAGGGAAGGTTAAAGGTCACCCAAGTACACAGGTGCATATTTATAGCTGCTGGTGGAGCCCACAAAAAGATTCCCCCCAGGCTCTGCATCACTCGCCGAATCCTATGGGGTTGGATATTTCTTTCCGAGTTGTGCCAACCTCGCAAAGAGCGGGAATTGTGTACAAACCCGTATCCTGCGTGTGGGCTCGGTGGGAGACAGACCAGCCTGTTCGAGCGGTCTAAGTCCCGAGAGAGCACTTGAGATGCCAGAGCTCGTCGAGCGGTAGGAGAGCGAGGCCATCCGGGCTCGTGCTCACCAAGGGCCTGTAAGAGGGGGCGAGTGCCAGCTCCATCGAGCACTCGCCTCCCCAGGCAAAGGGAGTTTATGAGGGAGCTTGGCTTTCATCGAGTTGAGTATTCTGAGCTGATCTCAGTGTTCGTCGAACGGAGCTCAGCATTCGTCGAGCTAAACTCAGAGGTGGAAACCTTTTTCGTCAAGCTAAGCTCTGAATTTGTTTAGGTCTCAGGAGAGCACCCATGGAGGGGGAAGAGCTCGGCGGCAACCTAAAACGCCAAGGAGTGGTCGCACTGCCTGGAGGGGGAGTGGAGCAGTTTGGCTCGCACTCGCCCTAGAAGAGCTCGGCAAGCGGCTGGCGAGTAGGGCCAGCCAGGCCCGTGTTAGCCAATGGCAAGGAAGAGATGGCGGGTGCCATCTCCATCTAGCACTCGCCGCCCCTGCCGAGTAGAGATTGTTGTGGACTACTCACCCTCTTCTCTGTGATGTGTTTTTACAATTTCGCCCCCGCGGGCCAACCCATAGCCAGTTAGAACAGCAGAGTTATGTTGTTGTAAAACACAGTTGGGTTGCACATAACTATTCAGAACAGCGAAGGTTGGCTATTTGCAAGACGATTTCAGAAATCTATAAATAGGACTCAAGGGGTACCTCAGAAGGCATGCTTACATGTGTCCCAGTCTTCTAGCGCATTCTGAGGTTTACTTAGCTCGGCTCTTGGCTAGGGAGGGTAAGCATTATAAGATCTTCTGGGAGTGTGGTGGGACCTCCGTGCTGAGCCCGTGGGTCAGTTCCTTATTCTTTTTCCTTGTCATTTTGTTTTCAAGAGAGAAGTAGGTGCGCGATCACCCCTTCCCCATGGGTGAACTCCACAGAGACCGATTCTTCGGTTTCAACAACAAATCTTGTGCGTTGGAAGAATTACCTAGCGAGGGAAGAATATTCTCGGAAGATTTGAGTAGTATTAATCCGGAAGAATTTTCTTTAATGATAACGCCATTGTGTGACAGTCAATATGATTTTGATCTTCCTTCGGATCTTACTTTTCCGATGCTCCTTCCTGATCATGTAACTTGACTAGATGACTTTGTTGGACACGAATTTGTTATAACTAGCCCGAGCAATTTGGTGTTGCCTACGTTAGTATCCCCTCCATTGGACATGTCTCGTAAGATATATATTAGCGAGTTGTTAGACTTTGTGTTTGGTCTTGTCATAACTTTTTGTAGTTTCGTGTCTTCCAAATTTTCTACGATTAATCAATTCTCTCATTATACGACTACAATGAGATCGTCAATTGTGCCTATTTTATTAGCCCCTAAGAATGAAGGTTCTTTGAGGACGTGTGTTAACCACAAGGGGCTTGGGATATGATTCATCCACATGCTCTGTTAGCGTTCAATAACTTGGAACAAAGATCCGCAGGACTATCACCAAGTGAAATCATGCACAGATATAAAGAACCAGGGCCACTTGACTTGATTCGTTTTCATCCATCTTTTAAGTCAAGTCAATTTGCACAAGAATTTGCCTCACATGTTCATAATTTACATAAGCACATTAATGAAACGATAACCACACAATATGCATCTTTTCAATCTCATGCTAACTTACATAAGAGAGCATCTCACCTCAATGTTGGCGATTTAGTCTTGGAACATCTACTCCCTGAACGGATTCCTTCGAGCACCATAAAAAAGTTGGCAAATCGGCAAGCTGGACCATATCGAATTTTAAAGAAATTAGGAGAAAACGCATATCTTTTGGAGTTACCCAATGATTGGGGAATTTCCCATGTTTTCAATGTTTCGGATTTAACACCATATGTTTCTCCACCACTCAAATTATTTTCATGTCGTGTGGTTCCACTGAGTTTTCTATTTGGTTGGGTGGTGAGCTTGTGCCTAGATCGCTTTCTCCATCGGTCTCCACTAGAGATACGTTGAATATTGATGTTGAAACATTTTTTCCTTCTTTGACTAATACTTTTCCACAGTTTTCCCAGACCTTTGTTTTGTCTGACAGGTTTTTGTTGATGGGTGATGACTGCACTTCTATGACCTGGATTTCTGAGCCGGACTTGCCACCTGTTGATGCTGTTTTCAGCTACTTTTCCCTTCCGGGACACTCATCGGTGATGAGTGATTTTGAGTGGGGGAGGATTGATGGCGTCGTTCTCATGCCACTTACTCGTGATGATCGTGACCATTTGATTGGTGGCGATGATGTCCCGCCATTTGTTCGTGATGTCGTTACTCATGGTGCTGACGTTTTCTTTGGCGAGCTCCATGGCAATGCCGTGTCCATGCATTATGTTGATCACCTACGCAACCGTACGTTTGAAGACTCGGATGGACGATGCCGCAACAATAATTTCGATGCTCTCCATCGTCGCTACAACTCCATCTCCGGGACAATTATTTCGCTACAACACCATCGCCGCTACAACGCCATCTCCGCGACAATATTTTTGCTACAACGCCATTGCCGCTACAACGCCATAGCCGCTACAACGCCATTATCGTGGAAATAATCTAATAATTATAATGTTTTATTATATTTATTTATTTCCTTATTGCATTGTTTTAATTTGGGATTATATTTATTTATTTCTTTGTTTTTCTTTTATTTGATATGGTTGCATGTAGCCTACTTTTTGTAATCCTTATAAAAGTCCATAATTTAGAAGGATTATGTTAAGATGGATGAAATTGAAATCTGAAAATGGAAATCTTCCTCCTCTTGATGTCTCTCTCCTCCCTAGCCACCTGCTTCTTTCCCACTCCTTAGGATTTCAGCCATATCTTAGCTATCGCTCCTACTCTCTCTCTCTCTTATCTAGTCTCGGCCACCTCCCTCCTCCTCTCCTCCTTTCAAAAAACCGACCAGCCTTCTCTCCTATTGTTGAAATTTTGGCCAGCCAAAGAGTTCTCCTCTATTGGAGGAATATGACCAAGGGATCAAAGAATCGTTCGTGGAATCAAATTCGGCATGATGCAGGTAAGGTGGACGTGTTTCTCTCCGTTCGGTGCAACTCCGATGGATCTTGTGATGAAGCGATCCAAGATTTGGAGAAAATTAATCTCCCAGTGTGGTAACGAAAAATTCCTACTTTTTTGTGTGATTTTATTTTCCCTCTAGATAATTTTTTATGGTGGAATACTTTAGCATTGATTCTTGATAACATATAATTAGTCGTGGATTTCTTCGATCGTTTTTGTTGTCTATCTTTATTTGTGAAATTTAGAGAGGATTAGCGAACCTCGTTTTCATTTTGTTGGGAGAGATCTATCATTTCCAAATCACAATTTTTTGTAGACCTCTTTTGGTACAACATTCGCTCAATCAGACCGTGTGGGTCCTTTTAGCTTTGAAAGAATTTCAACCTATAACCGTTATTCGATCTTAAACGGATTGGCTACCCGTACTTAACATCTAATTTGATAAAATTTCATAACGTGTGCGCTATGTTGAAAGTCTGTGCGAGTGTAGAATTGATCATAGAGAAGAAATTATGTTTAGTCCGTTGGTTTTTTTCGGTTTCAACGAGTGGGACTGCATCACCTATTCTGTACTACACATTTCTATAAGTAATGAGACGCCACCAGAGTGATTAATTCAATTAAAATGCGCCTAAATAACTTGCTAGCGTGTGGTGTGAACCCATGCGCTATGTGACACACCCCAAATTCAGAGAATAAAGGAGTTAAGTCCAGAGGGACGGGAGCTTTAAAGTCAAAGATGATTTTCTTAGGCGTGAGCGTCGCAGTTCTACTTTTATAATTAATATAATCACGCTTGGCATGAAGATATGCCAAGGGAAACCGCTCATCATAAATACAAGTATAGCTGAACGCTCCCGGGTGTGGCAATAGGTACGAGCGATAAAATTCATGTGGCCTAACTATGGTCACTAACGAGTGGGAAAAAGGGTCATCAAATGGCGGGGGATAAATTCGCGCAACTGGGTGTGGAATATAAGTGTGTGAAAGTGACACCATCTACAGTGCAAAATAGTCAAAGAATGAGGAGTACACGAGGGTAGAGGTGTAGCCGGACACGCAGAGAAAAATATAGTCAAATGTGACGCATCGTCAGATCTACGCAGATCGGTGAACACACCAGAAACTAGCGCGCTCAACTGACTAAGACCTAAGCACAGATACATCGTCAATACAGGAACTAATATATTGGGCGTGTCACAACAAATCAGTCTAGGCCATCCGGTTCCACTACCTAAAACATCTGCGAAAGCGGGCAAAAAAATAGGAGGAATGGTTGGTGAAATCAAACCTGGAAAATCCAAATCAGAATCATTTTTACCAATCGAAGCTAACATCAATGAACTTTCAACTGAGTGTAAGACTAAAGAATCGTCCAAAAATACCACTTCCTCGCTTACCATTTCGTCTAACACGCTAGTCTTGTCGATTAATTTAGACCCGGTAATGGTCTCATAAAAGGGGAAAATCAAGCCCGATGGAAATTTTAATTCAGGAACTTCAGATAAAGGTGTTTTAATCAAGGAACTATCGTTCGGGCACATAGCGCTAAAATCATCCAAACATAATTCTTTCACAAACGGTAAATCTTCCGAACCAGTCGGAACGTCCAATACAACAGGGTCATCAGAACAACCTTCAACATACCTTGGTCTAAAACGAACCAGCTCGAGTTCGAATAGGTCATCCTCCAAGTCACTACTAGGTAAACCCTCAATGTAAGGTGACTCTACTGACTCAGCCAAAATGTCTACCGACTCAGGTATTGTCTCAGTAAGTGTAATATTACAATCTAACACTACGGGGATCATAGTTTTGAGAGGGCTCTAAATACTAGGGTGAACAGACACAACACTAGTATGTCTAATAATAGGCAATGTGCTATTCTCACATATCAGGCTATGTTCACCCCAAGATAAACTTTCATCCCACGAGGACTCTTCCAACACTGCTGAAACATATAAGATCATTGGGTCGACCGAAGACTCCATAATAACCAAGGGGGATGGTCCCAAAATATCATCGATGGGGAGTGGAGAAGATTCCTCAGAGGTGAAATCCTCATCCGGGTCACTAGGGTAACCAATATCCTCATCATCGCTATCATCATCAGAGATAACAGCCTCGTCCTCAGTGACGGGCACGATCCTAGACATTACCTTAGACTTAACAGGAGAGTCAACAACTAGACTATACAACTCAGGGAGAGACTCAAAAAGGTCTACAAGCATAATCGGCGGAGATCGCTCAACAAATCCAAAATCAGATATGCCACTAGACTCATAAGTAGTGGTCGTCCGAAATGAGGAAACCTTAGGCCTAGGAATATGGTGCTTCTCAATTTCCAATGTTGTACTAAAGGTGGTGACTAGGTCGGTGTCCAAATAACGCAATAACTTACTTTGGATGTAAGGGTTTAACCCCCTACGAAACCTAGAGAGGGTCATCTCGGGCAATTCCTTCACACCGCTCCTAACCATCATATCCATTAAAGAGTTGCATGTACTCTGAGACCGACTTATTCCCTTGGTGAAGGGGAGCCAAATCATCAGTTATGTGCCGTTTGATCTGGGCATTAGGTTTATAGTCAGTCCTAAAGGTTGGTATGGAACTAGCGCCATAACGATACTCACTCAAAGGTTTGCCGTTAGTAGTACGGAGATTGGTGGGATCAAATTGATCCGAGAGGAGGCTACGCATCGCCCACCACGTGTGTTTATAATTGCAAACACGACGCTCTTCATTTATCCAAAATGACTGGGCTCGACCTATTAACCGCTCTCGGGCGAAGTGAACCATTTGGAGGTCATCCCATTCACGACAATCAAAATGAAGTTCTATCTCTTTAAGCCAATCCCTAAAATTTTTAGGATACCCTAAACCGTCATAGGTAAGATTAATGTGGCATTGCCTAGGGGGAGGCTTAACCATGGATTTATCATACCAATAGTCTAAATGGGAAACGTGAACGTCATAGGCCATAATCGTAAGAACCGAAGAGAAAACTCGATCCGATACTTCTGTACATGCAAAGAAAAGTAAACTGACCCAAATAAATAAGGATTGTCGGAATTGTTCCTGCTTAACCACTAGGGTAATACTTATAGAAAAAAGATTTTCTTGCTAAAAAAAATATGAAGATTTATAATAAAAATTTTTTTGATGTTTTGCTGAGAAATAAGAAATTTAAGCCGGTATTGGCAGACCAAAAAAATAAATTTTTTGTGATTTTTGATAACTAACGTGCAAACAAAAGTGTGGGTTAATGTGCCACAAGATGGGGGAGGGGTGCCAATTAGGAAATTGACGTGAACCTCCCTCTAATACCAAATTGATGTAGTCTTGCACATTTCACACCGAATAGAACTACGGTCTAACGCCTCACCACTCTTCGATCCAATCCCTACACTAGCACAACTGCTCTACGCGACACAAGGTAATTAAATCTATCAATATTATGCTAGCATATGGGTAGACAAACCGGTTTGGATCCAACAAGGGCTATAAGGACATTGTTCGATCGAGCTAAAAGGATTAATATTGGGTCCGACCGAGCGGCGTTGTACCAAAAGAGATCTACCGAAAAATTTCAATTCGGAATGGGTAGATCACCCCCAACGAAAAGATTGCAAAGGTTCGCCAAACCTCTTGAATAAAAAATAACAATAAAGAGAATAACAAAGCAAGATAAAATCAACCCTGATGAAATCTGAATATTTCAGTAGTTAATGCTACGGATAAAAACCACCACTTGAATATTTCTAAAGAAAAAGAATCTCACAATAGTGGAAGTGTTTCGTTACCCAATCAGAATGGGTGATTCTGATTAATCTCGACTTGGATTGTTCTCCAACGGCTCCGCCGGAGTCGCGCCGGAAGGAGATGAGAATCCTTCTCGCCAATATCGCTTCACGTCGGTGTTGGAGATCCAAGAGGGGAGTTGTAGGAGATGATGAAGGTGGATAGATTTTGAGAGGAGGGAGGGAGGTGGCTCGGGTTGGTGGAGGTTGGCGTCTAAGGGAAGGGGGTGGCCGAACTTGGTGAGGAGGGAGGAAGATATTGGCGGCTTTTTGGGATGGTGGCTGGAATGGAGGAGGGTATATGGGGGCGGTTTTCTTAAATAGGAGAGGGGGAGGGGAAGAGAATAGGGAGGAGGAGATGGGAAAGAGGCCGACGGCCAAGAGGGAGGAGGGGAAGGAGAAATTCGGCCAAGGGGAGAAGGGAGAGAGATCTCAAGAGGGAGACAATTAGGGTTTCAATTTTTATTTCATCAATCAATACCTCTAAATGAAAATATACATGCCTATATATAGGCTTACATCAAACAACAAGGGAAAAGGCTACATGCAGCCCAAAATTAAAATACAATTAATAATGGTTCAAAACATAAACATGCCACATATTATGAAAATTAAATAAAATGCATAAATAAAATAGAACCAAAATGCATAAATAATTAATAATAATTTTAGTAATTATTATTATTAATTATTTAAATATAGGATTGTGCCGTGGGCGGATATTTGGGCGACGCGCCACATAGTCTTCACGGCGTCGCACGTCACTACTTGGAGACGGAGAAATATCTTCCGTAAGCGCACCGTCCTCGTCTTCAACCCGTTGAGGGCCATCGTCTCCATCATCATCACATCTTCGTGTCCTATCAGCAGTGGGTTTTTAATTGTAGTGGGTCATAACCCAGGTATAACCACAGTGGGTTTTAATTCCATTTCCTATATTTTTTCTTTACACCACTTAATTGCACTTTGTTGTGATCAGTTTGTCTTTGTTGAGCTTAATACTTTAGTTCATTTTAAGTCCCGTTGAATAATTGCTGCAAGGTTTTTTCTTGAGTTTAAAATTGGGTATGATTTCTTTGCTGTTAATCCCTAAGTTTAAAGCCCCAAACTTGATACTTAAAGTCTTTGTTTATGGTATGATTTCTTAGCTTGCAAATACAGTGTAAGTTTTGTCATTATCTTTTTTTATTTTTAGCATGGTTGGTTCTTATTAATAGCATCATCTAGGGGCTCATAGATATTCTTTTTGCCTCCAATAGATATTCTGCAATTTCAGATTTCATTACACAAGAGTATGTGCTGTAAAGTTCTTTTCCTAATTAGATCTCACATTTTTGAGTATAATAACAGTATATCATGTCATGTTTCAATTCAAGTTTCTCCTATTAATAGTAGATTGACCTTTTGATCGATATCTGACTACAAATGAGGATCATTGCTTCATACTCCTTTTAAGCTAACACATTGAACAATGTACTTGATTTCTTTGTTTTTGTGTACTCCATTTCTTTGTTTTAGGATGCATGTTATATTAAGGTTTATAAAAACGTTTGATATTTTTTGTGCATAAACCATCCGTCCAATGTTCAACTTAGATACTGACCCCCGCGATAGATGACCCCCTCGATAGATGTCGCACACCTTGACAGATGTTGCACCCACAAAAATTGTCGCTCCCACAAAAAACGTCGCCCCAACAACAAAGGTCTCCCCCTCGACAAATTTCTCTCCCACGTGAAATGTCACCCCACGATAATTGCCGCCCCCAGCAATTGTTGCCCCTACGACAATTATCGCCCCCGTGGAAAATGTCTCCCCAACAACATTTTGTCACTTCCGTGACAAATGTCTCCCCACAATATTTGTCGCCCCATAAAAAATTTCGCACCCACGACAAATGCACCCACGACAAATGTCCCCCCGCGATAAATATTGCACCCATGATAATTGTAGCCCCACGATAATTTTCTCCCCCACGACAAATGTAGCACCTATGACAAATGTCCCCCTACGACAAATATTGCATCCACAATAATTGTTTCCCCACGATAATTGTCGCCACCATGACAATTTTCGCCCCACTGAAAATTGTTGTCCCCACGATAAATGTCGCACACACGACAAATATTGCCCGCACGGGGTCCCCCGCGCACGACTCCTTGTATTATATATATATATATATATATGTATAATTTCTATATAAAATTCGGTCCAACCCTAGGAATTAGTTTTTCTGTCTTTCTTCTTCCTGTTCCGCCGAACAAGAGCACGCAAGGGAGAGGGAGATTGTATTTTCGGGAGCTTTTCGATGGCCTCCGCGAGAGATCTAGTGTAATGAATTTTGGTCTATGTAAAGATATGGATAGCCCTTGCCATGATCAATGTTTGTGCTGTGAGTATTTCTAGTTTCGTGGATTTTTGGCGTTAGAGTGAGCAACCCTAACTTTGGTTTTTGTCCAAATCCTTCCAGATTTTTGGTGTCATGGTTCTCTTTTGGCCGATCCTTGGCATGGAGTGCTTAGGAGGCTGGAAATCAGAATATTTGAGGCTAGTCGTGGATTATCTCTCTTTCCTAGTCTTCTTTTACTTCCTTCTTTTATTTTCTTTTAAATATCCAAAACCCAATGATTTTGTTTTTGCTTTCCTGGTGTTGGTCTTTATTATTTCTTACGTTTAGATTTGTCCTTAGTTAAATTCATCAAGTGGTCGCATCGAATTCGTCGATTAGTTACGTATAGTTTGTTGAGTTAGTCGAGTAGTTCATCGTGTTTGTCGAGCAGTTATGTAAAATTTGTCGACTGATTACGTCAAATTTCTCAAGTGGTTATGTCTAGTGAGTTGAGTGGTTACGTCGAATTCTTTGAGTGGATACGTCTAGCACGTTGAGTGGTTACATCGAATTCGTTGAGTGTTAATTTTGAATTTGTCGAGTCGGTACGTCAAGTATGTTGAGTGGTTATGTCGAATTCATCGAGTGGTTACATAAAGTGCGTGGAGTGGTTACGTCAAATTTGTCGAGTTGTTACATCAAATTTTTCAAGTTGTTGCATCAAGTGCATCGAGTGGTTAAGTCGAATACGTTGAGTAGCTATGTCGAATTCATTGAGTGGTTATGTCAAGTTTGTCGAGTGTTATCATACATTCGTTGAGTTATTATGAAGAGTTCTATGAGTGATCACTCTGAATTCGATCTATTGTCTCAACAGATTCGTCGTGAAGGGCTATTTTTACTAGAAATTTCTTGTCATCATCTTTCCTTATGCTATCGTGAAGACCCGATGCCAAGTCTTGAGCGGTGCCTATTTTTTTTATAATATTATTTGGACTGTGGGTATATTGGAATTTATCACCGCCATAGTGTCTATTCGTGAATTTTTACACCCGGTGACTTTTTGATGGACTGTTAGGTTAGGTTAGATGGATTAACACCACCATAGTGCCTTTTGTTCTTTGGATGTTTTTGTTTGATGATTTGTGTTGGATAGAATACCACCACCTTAGTACGGTTTTATGCCCGATGTTAATGATTTAGTATTTGAGCTGATCAGTCTCTTTTACTATATATATATATATATTTATATATTTATATGATTATTAATATGAATAATTATAACACTTGGTGCAAGTCTTTCTCTTATATAGTCATTTCGTGCTGAATTATTTATACTTCCTGCTTTTGTGGACTTTGATTGTTGTTGTTTCACAGCTATTCTTTTTGGCTTGGTAATCGTCCTAAGCTTATTAACCTTTTGATCTTTATTTGAGCTGCCTTTTATGCCTTTTGAGTTGAGACATTCTTTTCTTTTTGAATGTCTTAAGTTCGGACCAGTAGAAGTTAGAGATGACCAATTTCGTTTCTACCAGGCTTTAGTAGTTGATTTCTTATCTTCTCATTAGTGAGAGGTAGACTGTTGTTTTTCTTGACTTTGTAGTGTATCTTGGACTTTTACTATATGTATTATGGGTTCGTGTCAGATTGTTGGTGCCCATAGCATAGTTCTTTTTGTGTTAGATTGTTTATTTGTCATTTCTGCTACTACTACTAATCTATTTTTGATGCATTGCTCTCTGGGAAGATTTATGTTCAGATACATATTAGTTGTTTTATATGTATAAAAATCTGCACCTTTACTCAAACTCACAACATTTGTTTCAACTAAATGTCATCCTATTTTGAAGATCTTAAAAGCTCTTTTCTTACTTATACTAAATTTAGAAACCTGCATATAATTAGTATATTATTGGATCTTCATGCACATGTAGGATAAAAAATCAATTAAACTCTATTTTTCCACTACGTATATATCATTCTACTTGTGGACTAGTTGATCCACTGAACCGAGGGACACGGTCTTTGAAACTTTAAACTTAAATCATGTTTTTCAACTTAAAATATATGTCTTTTATGAAAATAAATGAAGAGACGGAGCTGCCTGAGCGTCTATAGTTGTTCCCTATAAGGCATAGCATCATGACACATATTTTCTCTCACTCTAATAATATATTTATATATTAAGAAAATGCAAGTTGTGATAGTTGGTATCAGAGGGATGTTTGGTTTGGTTTGTTAGACATGTTAGTCGAACATCAATGTGTCCCTCATTGAATATACACATCAAAGTATATTTAAGTAAACTTTTCAACTATATTATCGCATTATATATGCACATCAATGTGTCATCAGTACATTTTGGATGAAGCACGAACACTACACTCATAAGCATGAAAGAAGTATACGAGCCATATTATGTACGATGGGATGCATAATAGGTGTTTGTATATGGATTCTTATAGGCATAACAACATGTGACTGTTATGTCAAAATGGGCGACTTAACATTATCACAGGATGCTCATTAGATTTTATTTTTTTTGTTATATGTGATATTATGTAGTATAGGATACATAATATTCCATGTGTATGCCGCTCTTGGCATTTATTAAGGCCTTTTTAGAATACAACACACAACATGATTAACATATCATAGCCTTGCCATACATGCCAAGTTAAGATCTACATGATGATACTCATACATATATGATTTGAAATGAAGATTTCAAGCATTCAAACATTCATATGATATGCACAAGAGTCAAGGGATGATGGTATATCATCCTAAGTTAAATCATAACATCATTCATAGAAAAACCCTGACCAATATAGTAGCAAGGGCAAGTGTCTTCACATTTCCGGTCTAATCTAAGTTAAAAAATTCTAGAATTAAGAAAAGTTTTTATGAGATGCTCGTTCGTGTTTGTAAAAAATGGCTCTGAAGCATTATACATTGAGGTCGGATCCCAAATTTGAGGGTGAGTCTTCAGGTTCCCATAGTGAGGCAAGGATCGAGGAGTTACGTCAGAGTAATGAGACTCTATAGAGGCAGATGGTTGTGATTCAGGCACAAATGTAGGTATTGTTGACTTCCACTTTAGGGTAGCAGTCTTGTGTGTAGGACCTTGCAGTAAGTCGAGTTGTTACTGTCCCCCCTGCTCCCTGGTGCCTTCAAAGTTATTGTCGCCTGAGATGAACTTCATCTTACATTTACAATGCTTACGACTACTATATCACCTCCATCCATCACATAAAATATAATAGAGTCTTCGGTCAAGGCCTTACGCCATATTCCATAAATAGTCAGCAGGGTTACAGATTAAATATCATTAGACCAAATGAATCATGTTGGGTACATTGAAAATTGTGTATCAGATTTGGAGAAGCCTCACATAACTCAAAGATATATGTCAGTTTGTATTTGATGGCATTTTAAGTTTATAGGTGCAGGCTAATGATTGCAGAAATTATTTTAAGTTCAAAAGTGTCGAGACACTTATTTAGTGTCGACACATTTGAAGGAGCTGTATCGAGACAAGAAGAAAGTCTGTGTCGACACACAGGACTTATGTCGACACCCAGAGTTTAAGTTGATATCAATTGTGCCAACACACTTAAACCTTGTTGTACTATCATTTGTAAAGAAGCAACTATGTCGACATCCAGGACTTGGATCGACAAATGGAGAAGCGGTGTCAACACACAGGACTTGTGTCGACACATTGTAAAAACAGCTGTGTGGAGAACTTAATGAAGAGCTGTGTTGACAGTTTTCATAAGATGTCGACAACATCAAAGAAGCTGTGTCGACGCCAAGTATTTATGTAGGCACACATTACATTTGTGTCGACACATTCTATATTTGTGTCTCGACACATTAAGCTGTGTTAAATAACTCTAAATTCCATATCTCAGGACTGAAGACTTGACGTCTGTCAGAATCATCAAGGCTGTCAGATATATCAGAACTGTCAGATGTCGGTTAACTATCGGATCAGCCAGTTGCCTCTAACGAGATATATAAATAAAGCTGATCTATCGCAGAATGATAATGAAGAAAAATAAGAAGTAGGAGAAATCACTCCAAGAAGAATTCACAGAATTCTATAAAATAAGAATATTCTGATTTAAGATCAGAGAAGTTACAGCATCTCTTCAGATCTGTCAGTGTTTGCAGATTTAATTCTTCAAGGAGGAAGAAGCTGGATCTACACCAACTTCTCAAGAAGATTCAACCTAGGTTCTCTCTTTCAAGATGCTTTGAATAAGCTAAGTCAGGTTGAATCAGATTCATGACAGTAAAGGTCAGGAGAAAGAAAATCCATCAAGATTCCCTCACCTCTTTCTCTCTCTATCTGGGTGAAGGAAGAAACATACTCTTTAATCAATTTTCTGTAAGATCTATTTTTACATCTGAGTGTAAGAGATTTAAATCTCTGAGTTGTAAGCCTTTAATTTAAAGGCTGAGATAGGGCTCTTGCCGGAGGTAGGCGATTAAGTTCTCTGAGTTGTAGGCCTGGTGATAAGGGTTGAGGTAGGGCTTGATTGCCTGAGTGGTAGGAGTGTGGATTCACTCTGAGGTAAGCTTCTTGGGAAGAGCCTGAGTTGTAGGACTTGTTGAAGTCTGAGCTGTAGGAACCAATTTGGGTTCTGAGTTATAAGATCTGAGGATCTGAGAAGGTGGAAGGAAGTTTGGCCGAATCTAGTGTACTGGTAGATAGACGAAGGGGGAAAGTAGATGTACCCATCATCTGGTGGAACCACTATAAATCTGTGTGTATGCTGTGATTGGATTATTGTGTGTTATAGTAGCTGTAAAATTTATAACTGTGCTGTGATTAATTTATTAACTGCCTAAGTGAATAAGAATTGAACCTATTAACCCCCTAGGTGTTTAAAAATTCTTGAAACCAATTCTTTCAAGGGGTATCAGAGGGAGGTTACTCAAAATTAGACTTAACAGTCTGAGTATATCTCCAAGGCAGTAATAAGATAGCCAAGATGGGTTCATGTGAAAATCATTAAGAACATGGATCCATGAAACTTCCCATTTGTAGAAAAGAAACATTTATGATATGGAAAGAGAGGGTCAGATTATTCATTGAAGCATCTGATCCTAGAATTTACATCACAGTTCTAGAAGGTCCTTTCATCCCAATGAAGACATCAGTTTTTTATGCAAATCTAAAGACTCCCAAGAGTTATTCTGAGATGACAAAAGATGAGATCATCTTAGTAACTTTGGATAAGAGGGCACAGAATATAATTGTTAATGCCATAGATGATGCTACCTTTAAGAATTTGGTCCACTACAAAACCTCAAAAGAAATGTGGGACACATTGATTGTCTACATGGAGGGGATAGAAAAAGTAAGAGAGGATAGGAAGTCCATGCTCAATCAAGAGTATGAAAGATTCATACAAGTTAAGACAGATAATATAGTTATGTACTATAAAAAGTTCTTCAGAATTGCCAATGAGCTGATGACCTATAGAAGAGTCTTCATCACTTATGAACTGAATGACAAGTTTCTCAGATCATTAACCAAGCACTGGTATACCAAGTTCTGTGCCATCAGAGAAGTTGCCAGACTTGCAGATACTTCTCCACCAACTTTGTTTAGAAAATTATTGTCTTATGAAATGCAGCTAACTACCAGAAAGGTAGAAGAGAAAAGAAGCAGGTCTTTTGCCAAAGATAAGTCTGTGGATTTCAAAGTTGAAGCTACATGGAAGGGAAGGAGAAAGACTCCTTCTCCTCCCAGAAAAGTTGATGATACTGATTTAGAAATTTCAAACATAAGCACATCAGATTACCATAACTCTGATGTGGATTTTACTGCCTTTTCTAAGAAATTCCAGAGGTTCCTAAAGAAAAAGAACTGGAGGAGCAGGCCATCCTCTTCTTCTTACTCTAAGGATGACTAATACAATGGAAAGAAGAAAACCTCAAAAGAGGAAAGGTGTTGGTCTAAACCTAGTAAACAAACTTCTACTAAAATTATTTGTTATTGTTTCAGCAAGCCAGAACTTGTTATAGTAGACTGTCATGTCAAAAGAATGGATTCTAGTGAGAAAAAGAACTACCAGCATAAAGGCAAGAAGGATAAATCCTTTGTGGCCAAGAAGCAAAAAAGCTTGGACGAATCTTCTTCATCATAGTCAGAAAATGAAGAGGATGATGAGGCCTACATTGGGCTGTTCTAAATTGAGGAAGATTTTGTAGGAACAAAATTCTTGCAGATGCTGGATGATATCAATAAATCAGAAGATAGCTAATGCATAGGGCTGATGTCTATAGCTGAGGATGGACTCTGCCAGGAGCATGCTGGTCCTAGTAAGGTACAATCTTCACTTTCAGTGTCAGATTATTTTACTAGCCTAGAGTCAAAAGCATCTTCATCAAGAGGTGAAGGTTGCTCTAAATATGAAGAAGACATCAATCAACTAATTGATGACTATGGAGAGCTCCTACAAGCCTTTAAGGAAAGCAGGCTCCGAGCCAAACAACTGGCAAAGGAGAATGCCACTCTAATGTTGGCTGCTTCAAACTCAGTAAAAGTGTTGGATCTGAAGTTAAAAGAGATTAGTAAAATGAAGAACATAACTTTTATTCAGATGGATACCATTACTTTCAAGAATAACCACATTAAGAATCTTGAAAGTAGACCACAAAAGGGAGGGAGCTAGTGGCCAAGTTCTCAAAACCTAGTTCTGTGTTACCTTTGATAGATTCCTACTTTTCCCAAAAGGGTAAGAAGGGATTAGGTTTTAAAGAAAGAAAAAGAGCTTCAAATTCCAATAGGAAAGGCTAAGCATCAGTTCAGCTGCTTACTTCCAAGCATCCATTTTCTTATAAAAATGTGGTTCAACCTTCTAACAGGTATGATCATGATAGTATTTATGTTCACTGTGAGCAAGGTAGTAGAAATTACAAGTGTGCTAGTGCCTATTGGGCAGTCCATGAGAAAACCCAAATGGCCCATAATGGACCATTTGTGTTTGGTGTACCAGCCCCAACACTCAAGAACAAGGTAGCAGCTGACTCACAAAGTCTGCCAACCTATTATCAAGCTAAGGGAAAGTCTGTTAGCAAAATAGACTTAGGAATATCTGAAGCTATCAGGAGTATTCATTTTGAAAAGAAGGCAGATTCAGATAGGGTTCAAGATATCACAAGTACTTCTGCTGCCAGACAAGTCCCTAAGCAAGCCCTTGCTGAAAGACTTAAGAAAATATTTGATGTACCAGTTGGTTTAAGAGCTACAAACAACATTGCTGTTAAGCCAGATCTTAAAAGAAGGTACAATGTGCATGTGTGCTGGTGCTATGGCAAAGTGGGCCACTATGCCATTGATTGTGAGCACAATGAGAGTGTCCAGAGAAATAATGGTGGCTTATCTATGAGAAGAACTGTGGGTAGGCATGTTCAGTTTAAGTCTAACTTACACCTAAGACCCAATAAAATTTGTGGTCCTAAGGTTAGATAATATCTTTGTTACAGGTAAGTCCAAGTGGCCATACCCCTACACGGTACTTGGACAGTGGATGTTCCAGGCATATGACTGGAACAAGGAGCATGCTAAAGGAATACACTCCTATTGAGAATGATCCCAAAGTTATCTTTGGGGGATAAGAAAAAGGGGTAACTAAAGGTTTGGGTAAGATAACTAATAGCATAGTAACTATCACACAAGTAGCTTATGTAAATGGTTTGAAAAATAACCTTTTAAGCATAAGTCAACTATGTGATCTTTGCTATGACATTTATTTCCTCAAGGATGAGTATCAAATTAGAAGGTAAAGTGACCAAGGGGTTATCTTGACAGGCACTAGGAAAGGAAATATTTATTTTCTAGACTTTTAGTGTGAGAGTAAAGACTCTCATATTTACCTTATTGCAGATGTGAAAGTTTCTAATTGTGTCCAATGGCACAAGAGGCAAGCTCACCTTAACTACAAGACCATAGGTAGACTTTTTAGTGAGATTTGGTGAGGAATGGTCCTGAGGTTAAGTGCATTAAGGAGGGAATATGCTCAACTTGTCAAAAGGGCAAGCAGACCAGGTCTTCCTTCCAAAGTTTTTATACCAAAGACTAAGTGAAGTGTTTATACCTCCCTCATATGGATATATTTAGTCCTATGCAAGTTCATAGTCTAGGTAGGAAAGTCTATTCCCTTGTGGTTATTGATGACATTTCCAGGTTTGCTTGGGTATTCTTCCTAAGGAGAAAATCTGAAACCCCAGATATCTTCCAGACTTTTGTCAAGAAAATTCAGAATGAACTTAATAGTTTTATGGTCAAGATCCGAAGTGAAGATAGGACTGAGTTTTAGTCTGAATGCATGATAAAGTTCTGTGAAGGGCTTGGGATTCATTAGGAATTCTCCTCACCTAAAACTCCCCAACAAAATGGAACTGCTGAAAGGAAGAACAGAACTCTAATTGAGGGAGGTAGGATCTTGTGAAATTACACTTCTCTCCTAGAATATTTCTTGACTGAGGCAGTAAATACTGCTTGTCATGTTCTCAATAGATCTTCCATCACCAAAAGCCACAAAAAGACTCCATATGAGATTTTGAAAGGCAGAAAACCTAATTTATCCTATTTCAGGATTTTTGGTAGCAAGTGTTATGTACTTAACAATTGTAAGTCTCATTTGACTAAGTTTGTTGCCAAGTCCCAAGAAGGGATATTTGTTGGGTACAATATTAATAGTAGGGCATATATGATCTATAACTTGACTACAAAAGTTGTAGAAAAACATGTCCATGTTGTCTTTGATGTGTATAAGTTAATTAACTGTAAGCTGCCAAGCACTTCTTCTAGTCCTGCAGGTTTAAAAGATAAGATGGACAATCTGACCATTAGGGAAGATAAACCAGCAGGCCAAGAGATTAAAGATGATGGATGCTGTCCAGGGGGAGCTCAAGACTTACAAGCTGAGAATGAAGAACAACCAGCTGAAGACATTGAGGATCAGCAAGTTGAAGGAAAGGAAGTACAACAAGCTAAAGAAAGATTTCCTTTAGCTATGAGACATTTAAGAGACCATCCTGCTCACCAAATCATTGGTGATGCAAGTCATGGTGTAATGACCAGAAGCAAGAGCTTGAACTCAGCACTATGTTCAAGTTTTCGGTCTCAAATGGAACCAAAGAAGTTTGAAGAGGTTATCCAAGACACATATTGGATTAGTGCTATACAGGAAGAGCTGAACCAATTCAAGAGATGCAAAGTCTATAAACTAATTCCCAGACCTAAGGGACATAATGTCATTGGGACTAAGTGGATCTACATGAATAAACTAGATGAAAAAGGAATTATTATCAAGAACAAAGCAAGAGTAGTGGCAAAAATCTATAGGCGGAAAGAAGAAATAGACTTTTACCAAACCTTTGCCCCAATAGAAAGGTTGGAAGCAATAAGACTATTCCTTGCTTATGCATGCTATAAAGAATTCAAGGTCTTCCGAATGGATGTCAGGTCAGCATTCCTATATGGAGATCTATAAGAGGAAGTATATGTGGATCAGCTATCAGGTTTGTAGATCCTCACTTTTCTGATCATGTTTATAGTCTTAAGAAAGCTCTATATGGGTTAAAACAAGCCCCTAGAGCTTGGTATGAGACATTGTCTACTTTCCTCATTGAGAACAAATTCTCAAGGGGGAAAATATACAAGACCCTATTCCTGAGGGAATCAAAGGGCAAGAAAATCCTAATCCAGATATATGTTGATGACATAATCTTTGGATCTACTGAGAACAACCTTTGCAGAAAGTTTGCCAAACTTATGCAAGGGAAGTTTGAGATGAGTATCATGGGTGAGCTAAAGATATTCTTGGGACTCCAAGTAAGGCAGACTGATGATGGTCTGTCCATATCCTAGTCTAAGTTCACCAGGGAATTGATTAAAAAATATGGCATGGAGACTGTCTCCTCCATGAAAACTCCAATGGGTTCAAGTATGCCTATCGGCAAAGATGAGGTACGGAAACATGTTGATGAGTCTGTGTATAGTGGGATAATTGGCTCCTTACTATACTTGACTACAAGCAGGCCTGACATCATGTATGTTACATGTGTCTGTGCTAGATACCAGGCATGCCCTAAAGAGTCTTATTATTTTGCTACAATGAGAATTTTAAGATATCTTAAGGGCACACCAGATCTTGGTCAATAGTACCCTAAGAATAGAGATTTTCTGCTAGCAGGTTTTTCAGATGCAGACTTTGCAGGCTGCAAGGAGGATAGGAAAAGTACCACAGGAACATGCCAATTCCTAGGTGGAAGATTGGTGTCATTGAGCAGTAAAAAGCAGACAAGTGTTGCTATATCCACATGAAAGTCAGAATATATTGCATCTGGGAGTTGCTGTGCTAAGTTGCTGTGGATACAACATCAACTTGAAGATTATGACATCAAGATAAGTTGAACTCCATTATATTGTGATTCTTCTAGTGCTATATAAATTGCTAGAAACCCTCTTTCCCATAGCAAAACAAAGCACATTGAAATTAGGTACCATTTTTTTAGAGAATTGTTGAGAAATAGGACATAAGTCTAGAAATTATTTCTATTGATAAACAAGTAGCTGACATATTCACTAAACCTCTAGATGAATGTAAATTCAATTATTTTAAAATTAAATTAGGCATGTTGAACTTGGAATAAAATGATAGGTTAATAAAAAAAATTCTACTCAACATATGACTAAGTCAAATATGTGTCAAGACCTTAGTGGTCTGTGTCGACACATAGAAGTTAGTGTCAACACATAGAGTTGTCGAGACTCTAAACTCTCTGTCGAGACTTTAGCAGTCAGTGTCGACACAAACAAACTTGTGTTGACATACAGAACTCTTATTTCAGCATGCCTTTTGACCTACCCTATTTAGAAATTATAAATATGAGGAAATGATACATTGTCGACTATGCTCTCAAAAATTTCGAGACTGAACCCTCAGTGTCGACAACAAATTCTTCTTCTCTCTCCTCAACTTCCACTTCTTCTCTCTCCAATGGTGCCCAAGATGGACAACAATATTAACGATGGTTATGAGCTTGTCCGAGATGCGTTCAACAATGTTGAATAGGAAATCAAGGCGGTTGTGGACCTAATCCAAACCGCTTGACTGGATTATCTGGCTTCTGAACAACCATGGATTTGGAAGAAGGAAGTTCTTGCATTCAATTCCAAAGCTTCATTGAATTTTAAGGGAAACAAGATCAAGACTACTGTTCACGGAGAAAAGGTGAAGATAGCCCTCAAAAGTCTGAGTAAATCCCTTCAACTTCCAAGGATTAAAGAAGAGACTGAGGTTGATTCTAATTTTATTGCTAAAGCCCTTAAATGGTGTGGGCGGTCCTTAACCGCCAACATTGGATCATCCATGACTAGGAAAGGGATGAACTCTAAAGGAAAGTTTATATCTAAAATTATTTCAAAAGTAATTCTCTGCAAAACATGGGGGCATGATAGGATCTCCTCCTACATTTTGAGCCTTATGACTAGAGTCATCTTCCAGGTGAAGATTGACTGTAGTGTTGTAATCTTTAACAAGAATAAGGAAGGTATTAAGAAGCCAAATCTAGGCAAAATCTTATGTAGTTATCTGGTTGTCAGCATACCTGATGTACTAAATCAGATTGCTTGTTCCAAAATTAACCACATGAGGAGAATGGATACACGAATCCTATCTAGGTGGGACAGAGTATTGTCCAAGGAAGAACCTACCCGAAAGCACCAGTCCACACAGGTCACTAAAATAAAGAAATCTCATGCCCAAGATATAAAGTCCTCCAATGGCTCAGAAGAAAGGGTTGATTTCAGTTTTGATGATGATAACACTGAAATACCTAGGAAATCTCCCAATATCACACCTGGAACTAAAGCTCAAATCCAGGGGAGACTTTCCATCTGACAGATAATCAAGAGATATCAGTCTAAGGGGGAGATAATAAAGAAGCTGAGCTAGACAATGAGACTATAAACCTCACTATTATGGAAGTGGTTCATGACATCAACATAGCAACTGAAACTTCTGAAAAAGAGGCACAAGATGTGCATATTTCAGTTCTGCCAGCACAACCTCTGAATCCCGTATATGAGATAGTCCAAGAACTAGAAACTGACTTCCAGGGGGAGCATGAATAAGTAAACAATAAAGACATTCTTGCTGATATTTAACCAGATGCAAGGGTTGAGGGGGAGGCACCTAAGCTAGCCCCAGGAAAAGGAGCAGATACTCCAGAACAACTAGTGGAACTTGAAAGTTCTTCTGATTCTGCTGATGAGCAAGAAATCTCTAGGATAAAGAAAAGGAAGTTTGTTGAGCTAAGAGCTAAGGAAAAAGTGCTCTGGATATAAGAAAGCCTTGAAGGCTAGATCCTCATCTACTACTCCTACAATGGACTTTAGTTCTTTATTAGTGCAACTACAGGTCAAGCTTGATGAGCAAATACTTGCACTAGAAAAGTATATGGATGAAAATCACAACGAGTTGCAGTTCAGTCTGGTACAGGACATCAAATCAATAAGATTTGAAGTAAATTTGCTTAAGAAAGAAATGACATATTGCTTCCATAAGGGAGGCAATGTTGTGGTACATATTGTTAAGCAGCAGAAAGAGACAAAGTCTCATGTAGATTATCTGGTTGTCAAGCAAGGGCATGTGCTAGAGAACCAGCTAAGAATGAATGAGAATTTGATTGACATGAATTCAATTACTTTGACAAAATTGGCTGACCAAACAACTGCAATACAAACACATATGAACACCAAAATGTCTGCTATAGAGGCACAGATAAAACTGGATCTGGCAGTAGTTGATACTGCTATCAAAACTTCTAAGTCTGTAATTTCAGCTCAAGAAAAGAAGTTCAAAGATTACTATACAACTGGGAACTATCATATTACAGATCAAATAAGATTTTAGAAGAAAGATCTCAGAGAAGTCATAAAGGGGGAGAGAGTATTAGTTCAGGATAGCTCTGAACATTCAAAATGGGTATCTAACAGTATCAGAGCTACCTTGGGATATCCACCCTTATGTGATGACAACAATACTGCAGAATCTTAATGCCAACCTGCATTCTTGGAGGGGATGGAACATGAAGTTGCTCAAGTCATATATCCCCCTCCTGAGTTTGAAGAATTTAAACAGGCAGTCCAGAATATGTACTGCCCTACACTAGAAAAATTGACATTAATTTCTGAAGAAGTGGATATGGCAGATTTAGATTTTCTTAAAGAGCAAGAGTCTTAGTTATCCATGAAAAGATTCAGAGAACAGGCTGAGGCTAGGCCTGATTTTGAGAAATGGAGTCCAACCTCCAGAGGCATCATCTTAACTGCGTGGAATACTGTTATTGATAATCAATATGATAGGGTTAAGTAGTACTCCAAACAAGAGTAGGACAAATATCTTGCACAACAAGAAGTAATCCACAAATTCATGAAGGACTTGAAGGCTGGAGAAATCCCTGAAAATTCTATAGAGCCTTGCAAGTACTTCCCTAAAACATTCCACTACTTTGAAAGGCAAAAACTGAATGCTACTCAACTAAAGACCAAATACATCAAAGGTAAGACGCTTGTTGCTGATGCTAAAGTTGAAGTAAAAGCTACTATTCAGATAGGCAAAGGCATTGTCATCAAGGAACCAGACCAATCTTAACTTTAGATTGACTCGATTTTAGAAGAACTATGTAAACTTTTTGTTGCTCTTATAAAAACCTTGTAATCTTACTCTGGTTAAATGATATAAAGAAATCCTTGGTTGACAACAATATATCTATGTCTTTGAGTTGTATGTTTTTCCTTTATGATGTTATATTTTGGATATTTGTGTGTAACATGCTATTTCTCCTTATGAATAACCCTGATTGAAATGTCTGTATACATCAAGTTTATTACTTTTATTATATTGGTGTATATCATTGACTATGGGTTATGACTTCTCCAAATAGGGGGAGTTGGGTACATTGAAAATTATGTACATGATTTGGAGAAGCCTCACATAACTCAATGATATATGTCAGTTTGTATTTGATGGCATTTAAAGATTACTTGTGCAGGCTAATGATTGCAAAAATTATTCTAAGTACAAAAGTTTCGAGACACTTATTTAATGTTGACACCTTTGAAGGAGCTGTGCCGAGACAAGAAGCAAGTCTTTGTTGAAACACAAGACTTGTGTCGACACCCAGAGTTTAAGTCGACATCAACTGTTTTGACACTAATAACTTGTGTCGAAACACTTAGAACTTGTTGTATTGTCAGTTGTAAAGAAGCAACTATATCGACATCCAGGACTTGGGTTGACATATGGAGAAGCTGTGTCGACACACATGGCTTCTGTCGACACATTATAAAAACAACTGTGTTGAGAACTTGATGAAGAGTTGTGTCGACAGTTTTCTGAAGATATCGATAACATCAAAGAAGCTGTGTCGACACCAAGGAATTATGTCGGCACATATTAAATTTGTATCGACACATTCTATATTTGTGTCAAGACACATTCAGCTGAGTTAAATAACTCTAAGTGCTAGATCTTAATACTAACGAATTAATGTCTATTAGAATCGTCAAGGTTTTCAGATATGTCAGAACTGTCAGATGTCGGTTAACTACCGGATCAGCCAGTTGCCACTGACGAGATTTATAAAAAGAGCTGGTCTATCACAGAATGATAATGAAGAAAAATAAGAAGTAAGAGAAATTACTCCAAGAAGAATTCACAGAATTCTATACAACAAGAAGATTCTGATTTAAGATCAGAGAAGTTGACATCATCTTTTCAGATCTATTAGTGTTTGCAGATTTAATTCTTCAAGGAGAAAGATGCTGGGTCTACACCAACTTCTCAAGAAGATTCAACCTAGGTTCTATTTTCCAAGAAGCTTTGAATAAGCTAAGTCAGGTTGAATCATATTCATTACAGCAAAGGTCAGGAAAAAGCGTATCCATCAAGATCTGATCAAGATTCCCTCACCTCTCTCTCTCTATCTTGATGAAGGAAGAAACATACTCTTTAATCAATTTTTTGTAAGATCTATTTTTAGGTCTAAGTGTAAGAGATTTCAATCTCTGAGTTGTAATCCTGTAATTATAAAGGCTGAGGTAGGGCTATTTGCTTGATGTAGGAAATTAAGTTCTCTTAGTTGTAGGCCTGGTGATAAGGGCTGAGGTTAGGCTTGATTGCCTGAGTGGTAGAAGTGTGGATTCACTCTGAGTTAGGCTTCTTGGGAAGAGCCTGAGTTGGGTTTTGAGTTGTAAGATCTGAGGATCTGAGAAGGTGGAAGGAAGTTTGGCCGAATCTATTGTATTGTTATATAGGATAAGGGGGAAAGTGGATGTACCCATCATCTGGGGAACCACTATAAATCTGTGTGTATGTTGTGATTGGATTATTGTGTCTTGTGGTAGCTGTAGAATTTATAAATGTGTTGCTATTAATTTATTAATTGCCTAAGTGAATAAGAATTGAACATATTCACCCCCCCAGGTGTATAGACATTCTTGAAACCAATTCTTTCAAATCCTAACTATGAGCATTCTAGCGCAAGCTTCATGGGTTAAATTTAACTCAATAAATGTGAATGCCCACTAATAAATATAACAGTAATGTTTTACAAAATACACAAAAGTTCTGGCCTTAATGCCTTACAATTATTCTTCAAGAAGGTTATTTACAAACATTGGCTTTCAGGCCGGCTACACATGAAAACAATAAAATTCTTCGCTTGGCCTTCGAGGGCCGACATAACATCAAGGGCTGCAACCCGCTATTTTTTGCTCGGCTCTCCAACACCAACATAGGGATAATCCACCACAAGGATAGAAAGCAAAGCAACAGTTAGCATTAGCTGACCAATTTATAACAACCCTGCCCCACACCCGGGGTAGCGGTTTACCTTCCCTTTATGCAAAACAACCATATATATAGATATATCACAAGAAGGCACAACTCAAGCACCATTCAATATATCACAAATGTCTGCATCAAATACCAAATGTTCCATACACTCAGGGCACATTCTCACTGTACTTGATTTACCTAGCCCCACCACCGTTTAGTGGTCCAATATATAATGGTCAATATTGAGCATTTAAGACTTTCTGGCACACATCATAAGACTCTTATTATGCGATCGACGAAGCCAATTACTTTAGGCCTACAAGTCCGACTGGCATAATGTGAGTACAGTTCAGCCACAACCCATTGCTCAAATCTCCATGTCATCTCCGAAAGCCAGAACCTTCATGGCCAATAGACACGACGCGGGTCAGCTTCCCCTTGCCCGTAATCCAAAACATAACCAAAGTTATATTCAATAGCTCTAAAGTCCATCAAAGCAAGGCACCAGAGCTTACAGCTCATTGCTAGCCACATGGTCTCCACAATACAGACATTGCAATTACAATACAATCTTGGAGCTATCACCAGCGATAGCTACTATCGCCCGACGTTAACAACAGAACACTTCTTTCTATCTCCAAACTCAGTCATAACTAGAACATCTTTCCAGAACACAACTGCAGCATCCTGTAGTGCCATAAAACTAGACTTTCACAAAGTTTAGCTCACATAGAGATATCGCCAACGATACTCACTGTCGCTCGGCGATATCCACAGTTATCCAAAAACCATTGTTTTTTCTGGGTATTTTCCATGAGCGCATCTCTAGTACTTCCCACTACTGAATTCACGGGTACAACCCCTCAGACTCCATAAACTACCTATTTACACTCAGAGTCTTCTCCAGCATGCAAATTAAAACATCACCAATCCAGACCAACTTGTTCGGACGGGCTTCACACAGCATGCCTATTCTGTACTACAAGTTCTAGATTTTATATTCAAAACTACCTAGGGATATCACGTAATAACCCATCAAAATTCCCTTCACTTTTCCACCTTTTGGTGGGGGATTCCATGCATATGCAAAAGGAGGACTTCACTTGTCCAAGAAGGAAGATACCCTCATATATCATTTTGGAGCCATGGAGAATTATTCTATCAAGATGGAAAGGATCACCTCGCTTTCCTCTAAAAGGATCTTACTTCAGCTCTTGATTCCGACCAAAGAATCCCCTCCTCCAAGCTTGCTAAGCTCAACCTCAGCTTCTTCTTCCTTTCTTCCAAGAGCTTGATGAGAGGGATGAGAGAGAATGAGAGAAGAGAAATGAATCTTCTCTTTACCTCTTCACTAGTTAAGCAGCCTTGGGAATAACCCTAGCCACAAGATCCTCTCATCAATAGGAATGAAGGGCCACAATTTCAGCAGACAAGTCAAACTTACCGCTATCACCGGGCGATTTTCGCTATTTCCTAGGCGATATCATTGGTAGCCACTTTGACCCTAGTCTACACCGCTTTTTTGTCTTTTTCCGGACATCTGACACGTGTCCCGATATCATAGAGCAATATACATTATTGCCACACAATAGTCTACTCAACTATTCATTGAGTCCATCGAGTGTGTTGAGTGCGTCGAGAGCATCGAGTGCATTGAGAGCATCGAGTGGTATCACCAGTGATAGTCACTATCGCCTGGCGATAGCCACATTTAGTTCTGTTTTCAATTTTAGGGGTGTTACAAACATCCCCTCCTGAAAGAAACTTCGTCCCGAAATTTAATTCAATTAAAGGATAAATAGTTCAAACTTTTACGACACCACTTTACAAGAATAACTTGGGAAACTCATCTCGCATGATTTGCTCACGTTCCCATGTCAGTTCTTTATGGCCACAATTGTCCCAACGGACTTTGACCATCCCGATTGCCTTGTTTCGTAGTAGCCTGACCTCCGTATCCTCGATCCAAATGGGTCTAACCTTCATCGCCACCCCACCATTGACCGGTACCAGATCATCATCCACCACTTGTGTCGGCTCTTGCAAAGCTTTCTGCATCACTGATATGTGAAACACATCATGCAAACCACTTAGCTTAGTCGAAAGAGCTAATCAATAGGCATCTTCTCAAACCAGCTCAACCACTTCAAATGAACCAAGATACCTTGGACTCAACTTTTTCAAGCGCCCAATCCTAGACACACCTTTGAATGGATTTATCTAAAGATATACCTAATTGCAAATTTCAAACTCCACGTTTCGGTGTTTGGCGTTGTAGTACTTTGCTTTCCTAACTTGTTCCACCAATATCCGCTCTCGTATAACACGTATAGTTGACTTTGCATCTTCGACTTCTTTACTATTATACAACTTTGATTCGTCTGTTTCTGCCCAAGCTAAAGGATTACAACACTTCCTACCATATAAAGCTTCGAATGGTGCAATCTGAAAGCTATCTTGATAGTTATTATTATAGGCGAACTCAATCATATAGAGATGGTACTCCCACCTCTTCCTGAAATCCAATGCACACATACAGAGCATATCCTCCATTGTCCTGTTGGTTTTCTCGGTCTGACCGTCCGTTTACGGATGAAAGACCATACTGAACTTTAGTTTAGTACCCAACAACTGGTGGATTCGCCTGCAATCATTCGAAGTAAAACTTCCATCTCTGTCTGTGACGATGCTACGAGGCATACCGTGCAAACATACTATGTTTTCAACATACAACTTAGCAAAATTTTCAACTGAATCGACCATCTTGTTCGGTATGAAGTTTGATACCTTTGTCAATCAGTCAACGATCACCCACACAGAGTCGTTCCTGCTCTGTGATCTCAGCAAATCATGCACAAAATCCTTTGAGATATCATCGAACTTCCACACCGGAATTGGTAACGACTTTACGAAACCTCTAAGCTTCTGACATTCAGCTTTACCAAGGCACAAGTTTCACACTTTGCCACGTAAAGAGCTATGTCCTTCTTCAAACCCGCCCAACAGAAAACCTTTTTCATGTCCTTATACATTTGTGTGCTCCCTGGGTGGATTGAGTATTTAGTAAAATGTTCCTCATATATCAACTCCTCTCGCAGCTTACCCACATATGGGATGCACAAACGACTGTTCTTTCTCAAAAGACCATCATCCAAGGTGAATCGGGAATTTGACCTATCCGTTGCATAATGCTTCATACTCTCATCGAGTTCTACTGCTCGTCGAACTCTGTCCGCAAGGTCATATTGCACCTCTATCTAGTTCAAGTACGCAATTGCAGTGACATTCTTATCAACACAATAAATGTCTAAAGTCTCTAACTCTTGGATCAGATGCTCATCATGCATCTGTAGTCAACTTGCCCGTACTTGAGTCCTACGACTCATGGCATCTGCGACCACATTTCCCTTCCCATGAGTGTAATGTATCTGGAAAGTGTAGTCCCCGAGGAACTCCGTTCATCTCCATTATCGTATGTTCAATCCTTATGATTTATTTAACACTTAAGGCATTTA
Source organism: Platanthera zijinensis (assembly GCA_039513925.1). Classification (NCBI taxonomy): domain Eukaryota; kingdom Viridiplantae; phylum Streptophyta; class Magnoliopsida; order Asparagales; family Orchidaceae; genus Platanthera; species Platanthera zijinensis. The sequence goes on from CM077082.1 coordinate 133,128,239, forward strand.
TGATCTGTGAATATATCAACTTTCACGCTATACTATTAGTGATGTCAGAGCTTAAGTGCAAAAATCACAGCCACCAATTCCAAGTCATAGACTGGATAGTTTTGCTCGTACACTTTCAACTGGTGTGAGCCATAAGCTATAACATTTCTAAATTACAGAAGAATGCAGCCTAAGCCGCTCATTGAAGCAACATTGTATATCAAAAAGCAATCTGTATCACATGGCGAACTCAAGATAGGCATCATAGTCAAACAACTCTTTAACTCCTCAAAAGCTCGTATGCATACAAGCAACCAAACGAACTTTTGATCTTTCCTCATCAGTGTAGTGAGAGGTAAGGCTATCTATAAACAGTTCTTCATGAAGCTCCTATTGTAAGACCCCCCCTTTTTTTTCTTTTTCGATACCGGGGTCTTAGCCCAAAACAGCCGCTTTGCGGTGGCACCGACTCACGGGAAGGCTGCCACTACAAAACGCCAATTCTACCGGCCCTTTTCGATCACAAGAGAGAGAAGTAATTATACATAAATGTAAACAAGTCCACAGAAGCATGTAAATAAAAGTGAAATCACATCCAGTCCATCAGTAGATAATAACAGGAAGTAGATAACAGAAGTACTGTAAAGATACAGTTTAGATGAAATATAGATAAACGAGCTCGAGCCTGGTACATCAGAGTCCTCACTACAAGTCACTCATCGCAGAACTAAAAAGGTACTAATCACTCACGGAGCTGTTCGCAGGTGCACCGGTGCTAGACTGACCCACCTTCATGCGCACCGTACTCCGCTAGTGCCGGTCCCTGGACTGCTTGTCCCTGTCTCCCATCCGTAGCTCCTGTAATGTTGTGGTTCGAAAACCATTAGTCATAAAGACTAAGACCTATCATCCCCTACCCCTCCCCCTATGGCTCCTAAGCACCGAGCGGAGAGGAGGAAAGGGAAGCTACAAAGGGGGAGAATAATCAAGCAGGTGACAGGGGAGTTATTCTAACAACTATCTAGAACAAAGTACAACTAGCAATCCTATGGTAGTAAGTGGTAAAGAAGAGAAGTAGTGGTGTAGGGTGCGTCCCGAGTTGGAAACCTCCACGAGACTAACGCCTCCTACGCACTACACGTCGTAGATCTACCGCACCTACACAGCACCTATCGCCCACAATAGTTCTTGTCGCAAGAACGCAGCGCAAATAATAAGGAGGAATGATCGACTCGAAAACAACGATCGGAAATTTGAGTCGGAATATTCCCCAAGAAAACACAAAGGTTGCCACTCCTTTTTGAGAGCAAGACCAGGGCTATAGGCCAAGATCCGCTCAAGCAAATAGGATCCACCCGATCCGGAATTAAAAAGCCTAGCAACGGTGAATTCGATTCAAAACTTGCAGCGATTAATTTAACTTTGCGGAGAAAACGATTGCGAAACCACCACAACTACTTAGAGAATCACACAAAGAAGAGGAAAGAGTTTACCCAACCGAGAAGAAGTTTCACACAAGATAACGGTGGGAGAATCACTCTCTCCACGGATCTACCGGCGTCACACCGAAGGGTTTGCTACCTTCTTCCCGGAGTCGCACCAAGGAAGCCGCGCCGGAGTCGCACCGAACGGATGGAGGGAGCAAAGGAGGCCGGCGGCGTCACACCACAAGCTAGGGGGGCGGCGGCTTGGAGGCTCCTCCTCTTGGCCGAATTCCTCAAAGGGGATTAGGGTTAAAATCTTTCTAATTATTTCATAAGAAGGCCTCCTTATATAGGAGTTACAAACAAACCTTAACCCTTCATGATGGAGACGTAATCTCATCCACCCGAATGGCTAAGTGCACACCAAAAATAAAATTGTTTAAATAAAGAAATAAAAACATGCTATGAATATAAAATTATCACTTAAACATTGGATAATTTTATATTCTAAAAATATAGAAATAGATTTCATGAAATAAGATTATTAAAGCTAAATTTCCATGGCGGTTCGAGCACGCCGCGGACGGAGGTTGTAACGTCGCCTTCAGTTAGCGTCATCGTGCCGCCTCACGTCCTTGAGTTGTATTGCCTTATCAACCGGATCATCATCAGCATCTTCAGCATCATCTTCAAATGGTGGAGGAGGGGTCACGCCATCTATCCTCCCCCGCTCAAATCCACGCATCTCCGTTGCGTGGTCCAAGCGATAGCGGTGAAGGAGAGCGGCATCCAAACTTTGCAGCTCCATCTTGAGTACCCAAGAGTCATCCGAAGGGGGTCGACCTCGCCAACGGATGAGAAAGCGGTGGGTGTCTCCATCAGCAGTGGTAACAGGCTCAGCATCAAGTATCATCTCTGGAGTGGAAAACGTCCGTGGAAACCTGGGGAACATATTAGCAGTAGGCAGAAAAGAAGGCAACATACCATCCGATGATATACCTGTGGGGACCGAAAGAGAGAGATCATCTGTGCTACCATTCCCCAACCCATGAGAATTTAGAGTGGGAGAAGAAGACGACAAAGAATTCAACTCTTGTGGTGGTGACACAAACATCGTTAAATCCGAAACGTTAAAAATGGGGGAGATACCCCAATCAGCAGGCAAGTCCAAAATGAAAGCGTTGTCACCTAACTTTTTAACAATCCGAAAAGGGCCGGCGCGCTTTGGTGCTAACTTTTTAACGGTGCCAGTTGGCAAGCGTTCGGGAACCAAACAGACTAAAACTAGATCGCCAATTTTAAAATTTGATACTCTCCTATGTAAATTAGCGTGCGCTTGATAAGAGTCGTATTGCGTAGTCAAAGTGGCCCGTATACGTGCATGTAAATCATGGATGTGCTGGGCGAAGGATTGTGCAAACTGACTTGCCTTGTACATTGGGGGCAATGGCACCAAGTCAAGCGGCACAGGAGCCTTATATCCGTGAACAATCTCGTTTGGCGACAGACCCGTAGACCTATTCTTGGAATTATTGTAGGCTAATTGGGCATGGGGAAGGAGAAGATCCCAAGTGCTCTTGTGATCAATCACAAGACATCGTAACAAATTTCCTAAGCTCCGATTAACCACTTCCATCTGTCCATCAGTTTGGGGATGATAGGCGGAGGAAAACAATAATTTTGTTCCCATTAATATCCAAAGAGTTTTCCAAAAATAACTAGTGAATTTCACGTCCCTATCCGAGACTATGGTCTTGGGCACGCCACAGTGACTAACAACTTCTTTAAAATATAATTTAGCGACGTGAGATGCATCGTTTGTCCTACTGCACGGGATGAAATAAGCCATCTTTGAAAACCTATCCACAACTACAAAAACTTAGTCATGACGTCGAAGGGTAATGGGAAGGCCTAATATGAAATCCATGCTAACGTCTACCCAAGGCATGGAGGGAATAGGCAAGGGTGTATATAATCCTACGTTGGTTTTACTACCCTTAGACACCTGACCCGTGCGGCAGCTACTCACTACCTGAACCACCATAACCTTAAGTTTTGGCTAATAAAATTTGTCCTCGACTAACGTAATGGTTTTATCTCTACCGAAGTGGCCACTCAACCCTCTGCTATGCATCTCCCATATGATATGTAGTCGTAACGATGACCGCGAAATACACAGCTTTCCGTTCTTAAACAGGTAACCGTCCTTGATGACGTACGCTGATATCGTCGTGGGGGAGCTATCATGGGCAGATAAATAGGCATCCTAGAAATCAGGACACGTGGCGTACTCATCCTTAACCCGCTCAAATCCAACAACATGTACTTCCATAGAGGTGAGTAAAATCGTAAGACGACTAAGGGCATCCATGACTCGATTATCAGCTCCCTTAAGGTGCTTGAGATTAAACGTGTAGCCTTGTAAGAAAGCTACCCACTTAGCATGTCGTGGGCTGATCTTATGCTGGCCGTTGATGAAACGTAAGGCCTCATGATCGAAGAGGATCACAAATTCCTTGGAAATGAGATAGTGCCTCCAATGGTGTAGACACCGGACTACAGCATAAAATTCCCTATCGTAATTTGAATAGCTCAGCTTGGGGCTGGACAACTTCTCGCTAAAATAACTAATGGGATGGCCCTCCTGGCTCAAGACACCTCCAATCCCTACCCCTGACGTATCACATGTGAGCTCAAAGACTTTAGCAAAGTCAGGTAGACGTAAGACAGGTGCCTCAGTCATAAGCTCCTTTATTCGTTCAAAAGCATAGGTGGCGGACTTCGTCCATGTAAACTCTCCCTTTTTCATACAGTCGGTGATATGCGCCATAATACTACTGATGTCTCGTATGAAACGACGATAAAACGTGGCTAACCCATGGAAACTACGTACCTCACGGAGGGTGGTTGGCACGGGCCAGTCCTTAATGACCTGAACCTTGCCCGGATCAACTCGAATACCCTTAGAACCGACTATATACCCTAAGAACTCTACCTCCGAGGCATTGAAAGTGCATTTCTTAAGATTGAGAAATAAAGTCTCCTTCCGCAGGGTGGAAAGGATCACTCTCATGTGGGAGATGTGCTCGGTAGTAGAGGTGCTATAAATCAGTATATCGTCAAAGTAGACGACAACGAACTTCCCCATGAATGGATGGAAGATATGTGTCATCATCCGGGAGAAGGTACTAGGGGCATTGGATAACCCAAAGGGCATCACAAGCCATTCGTACAGTCCATCCTTCGACTTAAATGTCGTCTTCCACTCGTCGCCCACTCGTATCCTAATCTGGTGATAGCCACTCCGAAGATCTAATTTGGAGAATACGGTGGCTCCGGACAAGACATCCAACAAATCATCTAGGCGGGGAATGGGGAACCTATACTTGATGGTAATTTTGTTGATAGCCCGGCTATCAACGCACATCCTCCATGTACCATCCTTCTTGGGGGCAAGTAGGGCGGGTACAGCACAAGGACTCATACTAGTCCTAATAAAACCCTTCTCCAGTAAGCCCTCTATTTGGGACTGCAACTCCAGGTGAGCTGCGGGGTGGAGTCGATAATGGGGCTGATTTGGCAAGGAAGACCCTGGGATGAGATCTATCGCGTAATGGATATTCCTAAGTGGGGGTAATGTGGACGGCAACTCATCCGGGTACACGTCCCTATACTCTTCCAACAGTACCCGTAACTCACTAGGTAACTCATCCAAAATACTAGAATCGGGCTTCGCACTTAATAGGACTAGCGCGTACATAACTCCATCAAAGAACCGATCTCTCTCAAACTCTTTCCTACCAACTAGATTCAACGTCTTCCGTTCTACCGGAATAGTGGTGTCCTTAGCCAAGACTACGGGCTCCTTTGGGATGGTCGGCTTCAAAGTGATGGTTTTGCCATTGAATTTGAATTCATAAGTGTTGGCTCTACCAAAATTTGTAACATCACGATCGTATAGCCAAGGGCGGCCTAACAACACATGACAAGCGTCCATCGGAAGGACATCACACCACACCTCATCAATGTAGGATTTGAATGAGAGTGGGACCAGGCATCGCTTGGTGACGGGTACGGAGATCTTGTTAATCCAAGCGACCTTATATGGGGTCGGGTGTGGTTCCGTGGTCAAGGACATACGTGCAATGGCGTTCTCAGATACGACATTCACACAACTACCACTATCAACAATCAGCTTGCAAAGTTTCTCGCCACTCTTAAAAATCAGAGAAAATACGCTCGTCCTCTTCCACTCATCTAATGGACGAGGAGTGGCCAAGATACAACGCATCACCATAAGGGGGTGATCGTCCTCTAAATCACTTGGGACCCCTCCCGGGTAGCTCTCCTCAGCAGCCTCATAAACGTAATCCGTAAGATCGGTCTTCGACTCTAACAAGGCTATGGCTTTAGTTTTCATTGGGCATTCGAAGGCGTAGTGACCTTGAATGCCACAAGAATAACATGTGGCGTTAGTCTTGCTAACCTTTTCGATAGGAATACGTTCGCTCGCAGGGTTCTTAGTGTTCCTAGCAGTGATCACAACAGACTTGGACTCGGCGGACCGGAATTTCCCCTTGTCCTGATATGTGGAGGACGAAGCTCCGGTGGTGGATTTTCCCTTCGTATGGGAATACCGGGAGTGGGCCTTAGATGCTAAGTGTTTCTCAATGTCGAGGGCGGCATTGAATGTCGTGTTTAGATCTGTGTGGCCATAACGTAAGAGCTTCCGCTGAATATCAGGTTGAAGCCCCTTTCGGAATCTAGAAAGGGTAACCTCGGGGATTTCCTTCAGATCACAACGCACCATTCGATCCTTCAGTTCTCCCATATACTCCGCTACTGAATTTGAGCCCTGCTGCAGGGTGGCAAGCTCGTCAAACATCTGTGTCCGATGGTACGCGGGAACGTACTGATCGGTCAATAAATTCTTCATTACGGTCCACCCAATAATTGGGTTTCCGTCTCCAGCACCTAGCCTACGCTCTTCGTTTAGCCAATAAGTTTTGGCACGGCCTGTCAACTTCATCCTGGCAACTTGGACCTTTTGGGGGTCCGTGAGATGGTGTCAGTCGTAGTAACATTCCATGTCCACTATCCACGTAAGGAAGTTCTGTGGATCTCCCATGCCGTCGAAAGTGGGGGCATCAATCTTGATGGCCCTAGTGATGTCAAACTCTCGGTCGTGGCGACTACCTCGAGGGGGCACTCGCGGGGAGTCCCCATCAGAATCCGACTCGGAGAAGTGTTAGCGCCGGCAGGCAACTCAACATTCGCTGGTGGTGGGGGTGGCCTAGCTTGATTTTGTAAAATCTGTGCTAATGTAGCCCTTAGCTCCTCCATATCATTACGTAGACCCGCAATCGCTTCAACATTATGAAGCTCATACCCGTTCTCAGCCATCCTAGACGTTGACGGCGCCGTGTACTCCGTACCTAACCTAGTGCGCATGCAAGACCTAGAAGATTATAAAGACGATTTTTCCTAGAGCTGTAGCTAGACTGAAAATAAAATATTTTTATAAAAGCTTGATGTGAATAATACGTAGATCGTTAAATTTTTTTTTTTTTTTTAAATTTTGCTGAAAAATAAAAATTTCAGGCTGCTATTTGCAGACCAACTAGACAGATTTGGACAGAATTACGATGTTCCAATTTGCAGGACAACCTAACGAGGTCGAATCGAAAAATTTTCTGTTTTAATGTTGCTGGAAATAAGGTTAGGAAGCTACAGAAATTTTTTCAGATTTTTTGACAAGTTTGAAAATTCCGAAGGATTTACTAAATGCAGACCAAACAGAAAATTTCAGATTTTTGAAGGTTCATATCAACCAACGAAGAACGCAGAGAGGATGTTTGTAACTTGGGAGTTGAAACGACCTCCTCTGATACCAAATTGGTGTAGGGTGCGTCCCGAGTTGGAAACCTCCACGAGACTAACGCCTCCTACGCACTACACGTCGTAGATCTACCGCACCTACACAGCACCTATCGCTCACAATAGTTCTCGTCACAAGAACGCAGCGCAAATAACAAGGAGGAATGATCGACTCGAAAACAACGATCGGAAATTTGAGTCGGAATATTCCCCAAGAAAACACAAAGGTTGTCACTCCTTTTTGAGAGCAAGACCAGGGCTATAGGCCAAGATCCGCTCAAGCAAATAGGATCCACCCGATCCGGAATTAAAAAGCCTAGCAACGGCGAATTCGATTCAAAACTTGCAGCGATTAATTTAACTTTGCGGAGAAAACGATTGCGAAACCACCACAACTATTTAGAGAATTACACAAAAAGAGAAAAGAGTTTACCCAACCGAGAAGAAGTTTCACACAAGATAACGGTGGGAGAATCACTCTCTCCACGGATCCACCGGCGTCACACCGAAGGGTTTGCAACCTTCTTCCCGGAGTCGCACCAAGGAAGCCGCGTCGGAGTCGCACCGAACGGATGGAGGGAGCAAAGGAGGCCGGCGGCGTCACACCACAAGCTAGGGGGCGGCGGCTTGGAGGCTCCTCCTCTTGGCCGAATTCCTCAAAGGGGATTAGGGTTAAAATCTTTCTAATTATTTCATAAGAAGGCCTCCTTATATAGGAGTTACAAACAAACCTTAACCCTTCATGATGGAGATGTAATCTCATCCACCCGAATGGCTAAGTGCACACCAAAAATAAAATTGTTTAAATAAAGAAATAAAAACATGCTATGAATATAAAATTATCACTTAAACATTGGATAATTTTATATTCTAAAAATATAGAAATAGAGTTCATGAAATAAGATTATTATAGCTAAATTTCCATGGCGGTTCGAGCACGCCGCGGGCAGAGGTTGTAACGTCGCCTTTCGTTAGCGTCATCGTGCCGCCTCACGTCCTTGAGTTGTATTGCCTTATCAACCGGATCATCATCAGCATCTTCAGCATCGTCTTCAAAAGGTGGAAGAGAGGTCACGCCATCAAGTAGTAAGTAGCAATTGTATAAAAAGGCAGCTAGAGAACAGTAAGTAAACAAGCAAGTAAATAAGTAAGTAACCTTAACTTATATGAATGCCCATACAAACTTATAAGTTAAGGGGTCTTATGCAAGGCTCCCATCGTATAAAAATATGAGTGTAGTGATAGGCTATGCCATGATTCATGTAAGTGCAACACACGCACACGACTCTATGCGCACAGACCTTTAGTTCCCCCTGTTCAGGAAGCTAGCTTCACTCCCAGGAACCTCCGTAGTGGCAAACGGAGACAGTGGGTCGGGCCCCCCACTTCTAGGCGGGTATCCACACTACCGGGCCTAGCCCTTCCGTACGCCCCTAGAAGAACACAACCTAGAGTATCCGCGTACTACTGCTGGCTATACCCACCAGACTTTCTTTGGCTAAGTGTCCCACACCACCGAGTCAACGTACTGATGTCGGTGTGAACGACAATCAGATATTGAAGACCCGCCACCTTTATTCTGTACTCCAACCCTCGAGCCCTCGGCTCCCCAGACTGTCCCGTCCGTGCATCTACCTTCAGAGCTACCGTCTGAATGGCAACCAAACTAATTATACTACCTTCCTAAATATCGGGGTGTATGTGTGTGCAACCCTAATTATACTAGTTGCTCTTTAGATTATTAATTCTACAGTTTACATTAGCCCAGGACTGCCCCCGGTATTCCCCGTGAAGGGCTCTTAAAGGGCACTAGGAACTATGATGGTAGCTGAAGCCCACCATTCGCTTTCGCAAGGCACTTATTGTTATTGGTTGATACCCATTACCCGATCCGTTTTTAAGTTACTTTAGATCTGGCCCTAGCATATTAAGACTCTTCCACTACTACTCGGGGTGGACGATCTTTCGTCGTTCCCGTACGCCCTTATCCTTAACTAGTCCCGCACTCTACCTATCCTGACCCCAATAATGGACTTAAACCTAGCTAGCCCTAACCAACCAGAAACTACCAAATATCCATCTCCCAAAGTTCATTATCCGCTCTAGTTCAGTTTCCGTGGTTTTACTATATGCAGCCCATCCTAATATACGTGAGGAGTATAAGGGGAGGTACTCTAAATTGTCTTCTGAATCTCCTATAATATTTACTGGAGGTCTATCGTGACATAATACGACTAAGACCAAGATTTCCAAATTTTCCTATTTATCGGGCAGTTAATTTATTTATTCTAAGATTCCAAATGCCCTAGTATGAACATGAAGTGCACTAATCAGCCAACAATAAATCATCCTAAAATCAGTAAAAATCATATGAGGCATTTAAACAGCAATTCCAAGTTTTGAGAAATTCCAGAGGTGTTTAAAACTATATTTCCTCATTTACCATTTTAGGTCATTTCTACTATAATATGAAGGAAGTACTGTAAATATGTATCCAAAAATACCAAGAAAATTATTTAAGCTTTATGGTGACCTACAACCATCAGAAACCAAGTCCCATAATTTTTCTCTAATATTTGGGCTCTGAATCTATTTTAATGTAAAATGCTAATTTTCTCAGCTTAGTGAAGGAGATGCTATTTGTAATCATCTAAAATTCCATATAAAATTACAGGGTGACTAGCATAACTTTAAACACCCACTGACCAAATTTCATAATTTTTCAGACAGTAATTGGACATTATTTGTATTTTTGACTCCATGTCACAACTAGTACGTTAAATAAATATGTACCCAAAATAATAAGTTAAAATTTCCAAAAAAAAATACAGAAGGTATAACAAGCTATAAGATGCCCTAATCCAAGGTTTCATAACATTCGAGTGCATATAAATTCCAAAATCATCAAGATAAATATCTAGGGCACAATTAGAGTTGTAAATGAAGTACTGTATAAATTAACCCAAAAATCTAAACAAAATTATAACATGGCTATTTAGATTAGAAAATCACCCTACTCCAATTTTACATGATTTAAAGTTCATTTGACAGCTTAATAATTAAAATTAAGGTTGGTGACCTAAACTAGGGTTAGGATTTTAAGTGGCCTAGCTGTCTCCAAATACCCTAAACTTTTGTCCAGAGAACTATACTGGCCCTATGGTTCTCTCCACCAAATTTTAAGTTAGTCCAAGGTCATTTGACCCTATGACCTTCACAATCCCAAAAACCACCATTATGGGATTTTCCCTAGGGTTCTCCGGCTACCCTACACCAAACCACCCCAAACTCCCTTGGAGGGTGTGCCATTCCCTAAACAGCCTTTTGACAAAATATCAGCCTCTGTTGAGGTGATATGACCACCCAAATACCAAGGGGGTGTTTGATCCTAGATTTTCCTATAAGGACAAACCTAGGGTTGGATAAAAACTTAATCAAAACATCTCCAAATGAGATGAAATTTTTACCAGAACCTTACGATAAACCTAAGGACCACTCACAAAAATTTGGGAGGGTTTGAAAGTCATTTAGCCATCTTATTAAATTATGCTAGGATTATTGAATTTTTCTAAAAACTATAGAAAAACATTTTCCAAAAATCCTAATTTTTGGATAGCTCCTAGATATATGTAAGATTAGGCCACACCCCAAATTTCAAGTCATTTTGATGACTGGATTGGAGTGGGGAATTTTTCTAAGGTCAAGACAGCCCTTTGGATAGACCTCACCAAAAAGTGTGATGTGGTCTAACCAGGACTCTAAATCGAGTGAAATCAATTTTGAATTAAACTAGACTTCAAGGGCTACATTTTCGATGTTAACAACCTTTTATTTTTCAGCCCCTACGGGCAATAATTTCCATTTAAACCTAGTGCACAGTAAAGGGAATTAATTCCTAATTATAAAATATATAATATAATAAAATGCTACTGTTCACCTTCTTCTTTAGCCCGAACCAGCAACCTAAAAACAAAAGCTTGAAACCTGTAGCTTTTCTAAAGCCATTTCCTGGCCACCTAGCCGTCTCCCTGGCCGGCCACCACCACCACCACCTCTGTTGAGGTGAGGGCTACCGTCGGGCGGCGGCACGACCGCCGGAGAGGCGGTTTCCGGCGAACCTGCCACCATGAAATTTCAGAAAAACCATGGAAACACTCACCCGATCCAGCTCTTTTGAGCCCGATATCTCTCCTAATGATTTCTAAGATCTATCCGCACAAGAAGAGGGAGGGGAGGACCTTGTTCGCGGGCTGGAGGCGTGCAGACCGTCGAGAAGCCATTTGCGCGGTGGCGGCGTCACCGACAATTCTTCAACAGCAAGGGGAGGAATCTGAATACGTTTGATCGAGCGTGTAACCTTCTCCTCTTGCCCTAAGGAGGCTGTTATAGATCTCCAAGTGGGGAGGGGAAAGGATGAAACATTCATGGCCATGAATGTTTCTCTTAATAACGTTTCGGTTATGATGTAGGGAAGAGGAAAAGGTGGAAGATGAAATGGCTGATCCAGGTGGCAATTTTCTATTGGACCTCACTCTCTCTTTCTATTAAATAATTAGAGACGGAAATGGCCCATAAATATTCTAGCTGTACCTTCCCATAATCAGAATTGATTATGACATCGGTTACCGAAATTTCCAGTCTAGCTGACGTTTTGGCCTTGGTCACGGGCGTGATACATAGGTCACGAGCATGATAGGCCCGGGTGGCCAATTCTGAGTTCGACGATCGTCGAACTGAGATCGACGATCGTCGAAGGGTGGTCACGCCCCACGTCACGGGCGTGACACATGGGTCATTGGCGTGATATGGTCATCAGGCAAATTCCGCGCTCGGTGATCGTCTCGCTGAGATCGACGATCGTCGAAGGGGGTCACGCCCTTGGTCACGGGCGTGACACTTGGGTTACGGGCGTGACAGGGCCATGACACAAATTCTGCGCTTCGACGATCGTCCCGCTGAGATCTACGATTGTCGAAGGGGTCACGCCCTAGGTCACGGGCATGACACATAGGTCACGGGTGTGACAGGACCGGGTTGAAAATTCTGCGCCCAACGATTGTCTCCCTGAGATCGACGATCGTCGAAGGAGTCACGCCCTAGGTCACGGGCGTGACGGGTCGGTCACGGGCGTGACCAACCCATGACCCGAAATCTCGGTTGATGTATTTCAATTTTTGGGCTTCCTAGCGTTCGGTCACGACCAACCGACTCCTAGGGGTCTAGCCGGAAATGAGATGTTACAAATCACAATAAACAAAACAAAGATTTCGTCCCCGAAATCAAGGTTAAGCCTATGAGACTCTAATCGAGAAAAAGAAGCTTGTAACATCCCATGAGAATTGAAAGATTACATCTCTACGTTATGTTTGCTTTGTACGGTTTCAAATCTAAGATTAATTCGCCCAATTAATTAGGGATATACACCCCAATAAACAAAAGATTAGCCCATATTCTTGAAGTTTCAGTCTTTTTGGTTTAAAACAGGAAAGCAAATTGATTGTCCAGAGGGGTTGTGAGGTATACCTGACGAAAAAGTTCCGGGTATTTTTGCCGCATCAAGTCATGTGGCTCCCATGTATGCTCCTCCTACCCATGATTGTTCCACAGAACCTTGACTAATGGAACCTTCTTCCGTCATAAGACTCGCACTTCTGTATCGTCAATCCTGATAGGCTCCAAGTTAACTGACCGATCCGAGTCCACCGGGCCATCTGCCGAGGAAATCAGCTGCTCAGGGTGTAGCAGAGCCCTCCGAAGTGAGGAGACGTGGAAGACGTCATGCAATCCCGGTAACTCCGGTTGTAGCTCTAGTCTATAGGCTAAGAGGCCGATCCGCTCCAGGATCCTATAATGCCCCATATATCTCGGGCTAAGCTTCTTCCGCCCGCAAACCCGCGAGACTCCGTGCATCGGCCGTATCTTCAAGAAAACCCGGTCTCCCACCTAGAACTCCACTTGACGATGCCTCGCATCGTAGTATTTTGCCTATCTGCTCTGGGCTTCCAACATCCTGTCCCGGATCAATCTAATCTGAGCATCTGTATCTCCCACAAACTCCGAGCCTAGTGCCTGCGGATCCTCATCCTGAACCCATAATAGTGGGGTCCTGCACCTTCTTCCGTACAACGCCTCGTATAATTACTTCTCTCTCTGTAAGACCCCACCCCCCCCCCCCCTTTTTTTTTCTATTTTGACACCAGGGTCTTAGCCCAGAACTGCCGCTTTGCGGTGGCACCGACTCACCGGAAGGCCGCCACTACAAAATGCCAATTCTGCCGGCCCTTTTCGATCACAAGAGAGAGAAGTAATTATACAAAAATGTAAACAAGTCCACAGAAGCATGTAAATAAAAGTGAAATCACATCCACTCCATCAGTAGATAATAACAGGAAGTAGATAACAGAAGTACTGTAAAGATAGAGTTCAGATGAAATATAGATAAACGGGCTCGAGCCCGGTACATCAGAGTCCTCACTACAAGTCACTCATCGCAGAACTAAAAAGGTACTAATCACCCACGGAGCTGGTCGCAGGTGCACCAGTGCTAGACTGACCCACCTCCATGCGCACCGTACTCCGCTGGTGTCGGTCCCTGGACTGCTGGTCCCTGTCTCCCATCCGGAGCTCCTGTAATGTTGTGGTTCGAAAACCATTAGTCATAAAGACTAAGCCCTATCATCCCCTACCCCTCCCCCTATGGCTCCTAAGCACCGAGCGGAGAGGAGGAAAGGGAAGCTATAAAGGTGGAGAATAATCAAGCAGGTGACAGGGGAGTTATTCTAACAACTATCTAGAACAAAGTACAACTAGCAATCCTATGGTAGTAAGTGGTAAAGAAGAGAAGTAGTAAGTAGCAATTGTATAAAAAGGCAGCTAGAGAACAGTAAGTAAACAAGCAAGTAAATAAGTAAGTAACCTTAACTTATATGAATGCCCATACAAACTTATAAGTTAAGGGGTCTTCTGCAAGGCTCCCATCGTATAGAAATTCCCATACCGATTTATACGTTGGGGTGTCGGTTGTATGCAAATATGAGTGTAGTGATATGCTATGCCATGATTCATTCAAGTGCAACACAGGCACACGACTCTATGCGCACAGACCTTTAGTTCCCCCTGTTCGGGCAACTAGCTTCACTCCCTGGAACCTCCATAGTGGCAAACGGAGACAGTGGGTCGGGCCCCCCCACTCCTAGGCGGGTATCCACACTACCAGGCCTAGCCCTTCCGTACGCCCTAGAAGAACACAACCTAGAGTATCCGCGTACTACTGCTGGCTATACCCACCAGACTTTCTTTGGCTAAGTGTCCCACACCATCGAGTCAACGTACCGTTGTCGGTGTGAACGACAATCAGATATCGAAGACCCACCACCTTTATTCTGTACTCCAACCCTCGACCCCTTGACACCCCGGACTATCCCGTCCGTGCATCTACCTTCAGAGCTACCGTCTGAATGGCAACCAAACCAATTATACTACCTTCCTAGCTATCCGGGTGTATGTGTGTGCAAACCTAATTATACTAGTTGCTCTTTAGATTATTAATTCTACAGTTTACATTAGCCAAGGACTGCCCCCGGTATTCCCCTTGAAGGGCTCTCAAAGGACACTAGGAACTATGATGGTAGCTGAAGCCCACCGTTCCCTTTCGCAAGGAACTTATTGTTATTGGTTGATACCCATTACCCGATCCCTTTTTAAGTTACTTTAGATCTGGCCCTAGCGTATTAAGACTCTTCCACTACTACTCGGGGTGGACGATCTTTCGTCGTTCCTGTACACCCTTATCCTTAACCAGTCCCGCACTCTACCTATCCTGACCCCAATAATGGACTTAAACCTAGCTTGCCCTAACCAACCAGAAACTACCAAAATTCCATCTCCCAAAGTTCATTATCCGCTCTAGTTCAGTTTTCGTTGTTTTACTATATGTAGCCCATCCTAAGATACGTGAGGAGTATAAGGGGAGGTACTCTAAATTGTCTTCCGAATCTCTTATAATATTTACTAGAGGTCTAGCATGACATAATAGTGCTAAGACCAAGATTTCTAAATTTTCCTATTTATCGGGCAGTTAATTTATTTATTCTATGATTCCAAATGCCCTAGTATGAACATGAAGTGCACTAATGAGCCAACAATAAATCAGCATAAAATCAGTAAAAATCTTATGAGACATTTAAACAGCAATTCCAAGTTTTGAGAAATTCCAGAGGTGTTTAGGCCTATATTTCCTAATTTACCATTTTAGGCCATTTCTACTATAATATGAAGAAAGTACTGTAAATATGTATCCAAAAATACCAAGAAAATTTTATAAGCTTTATGGTGACCTAAAACCATCAGAAACCAAGTCCCATAATTTTTCTCTAATATTTGGGCTCTGAATCTATTTTAATGTAAAATGCTAATTTTCCCAGCTTAGTGAAGGAGATGCTATTTTTAATCATCTAAAATTCCATATAAAAATACAAGGTGACTAGCATAACTTTAAACACCCACTGACCAAATTTCATAATTTTTCAGACAGTAATTGGACATTAATTGTATTTTTGACTCCATGTCACAACTAGTACATTAAAGAAATATATACCCAAAATAATCCGTTAAAATTTCCAAGAAAAATACAAAAGGTATAACATGCTATAAGATGCATTAATCCAAGGTTTCATAACATTCCAGTGCATATAAATTCCAAAATCATCAAGATAAATATCTAGGGCACAATTAGAGTTGTAAATGAATTACTGTATAAATTAACCCAAAAATCTCAACAAAATTATAACATGGCTATTTAGATTAGAAAATCACCCTACTCCAATTTTAGTAGATTTAAAGTTCATTTGACAGCTTAATAATTCAAATTAAGGTTGGTGACCTAAACTAGGGTTAGGATTTTAGGTAGCCTAGCTGTCTCCAAATACCCTAAACTTTTGTCCAGAGAACTATACTGGCCCTATGGTTCTCTCCACCAAATTTTAAGTCAGTCCAAGGTCATTTGACCCCATGACCTTCACAACCCCAAAAACCACCATTATGGGATTTTCCCTAGGGTTCTAGGGCTACCCTACACCAAACAACCCCAAACTCCCTTGGAGGGTGTGTCATGCCCTAAATAGCCTTTAGACAAAATATCAGCCTCTGTGGAGGTGATATGACCGCCCAAATACCAAGGGGGTGTTTGATCCTAGATTATCCTATAAGGACCAACCTAGGGTTGGATATAAACCTAATTGAAACATCTCCAAATGAGATGAAATTTTTACCAGAACCTTATGATTAACCCAGGGACCACTCAACAAAATTTGGGAGGGTTTGGAAGTCATTATCTATCTTATTAAATTATGCTAGGATTATTTAATTTTTCTAAAAACTATAGAAAAACATTTTCCAAAAATCCTAATTTTTGGATAGCACCTAGATATATGTAAGATTAGGCCACACCCCAAATTTCAAGTCATTTTGATGACTGGATTGGAGTGGGGAATTTTTCTAAGGTCAAGACAGCCCTTTGGATAGACCTCACCAAAAAGTGTGATGTGGTCTAACCAGGACTCCAAATCGAGTGAAATCAATTTGGAATTAAACTAGACTTCAAGGGCAACATTTTCTATGTTAACTACTTTTTATTTTTAAGCCCCTACGGGCAATAGTTTCCAGTTTAAACCTAGTGCACAGTAAAGGGAATTAATTCCTAATTATACAATATATACTATAATAAAATGCTACTGTTCACCTTCTTCTTTAGCCCGAACCAGCAACCTAAAAACAAAAGCTTGAAACCTGTAGCTTTTCTAAAGCCATTTCCTGGCCACCCAGCCATCTCCCTGGCCGGCCACCACCACCACCACCTCTGTTGAGGTGAGGGCTACCGTCGGGCGGCGGCACGGCCGCCGGAGAGGCAGTTTCTGGTGAACCCGCCACCATGAAATTTCGAAAAAACCATGGAAACGCTAACCCGATCCAGCTCTTTTGAGCCCGATATCTCTCCTAATGATTTTTAAGATCTATCCGCAGAAGAAGAGGGAGGGGAGGACCTTGTTCGCGGGCTGGAGGCGTGAAGACCATCGGGAAGCCATTTGCGCGGTGGCGACATCGCCGGAAATTCTTCAACAGCAAGGGGAAGAATCTGAATCCGTTTGATCGAGCGTGTAACCTTCTCCTCTTGCTCTAAGGAGGCAGTTATAGATCTCCAAGTGGGGAGGGTAAAGGATGAAACATTCATGGCCATGAATGTTTCTCTTAATAACGTTTCGGTTATGATGTAGGGAAGAGGAAAAGGTGGAAGATGAAATGGCTGATCCGGGTGGCAATTTTCTATTGGACCTCACTCTCTCTTTCTATTAAATAATTAGAGATGGAAACGGCCCATAAATATTCCTGTTGTACCTTCCCATAATCAGAATTGATTATGACGTCGGTTACCGAAATTTCCAGTCTGGCTGACGTTTCGGCCTTGGTCACGGGCGTGACACATAGGTCACGGGCGTGAAAGGCCCGGGTGGCCAATTCTGAGTTTGATGATCATCGAACTGAGATCGACGGTCGTCGAAGGGTGGTCACGCCCCACGTTATGGGCGTGACACATGGGTCACGAGCGTGACAGGGTCATCAGGCAAAATCCGCGCTCGGCGATCGTCTCGCTGTGATCGACGATCGCCGAAGGGGGTCACGCCCTTGGTCACGGGCATGACACTTGGGTCACGGGCGTGACAGGGCCATGACACAAATTCTGCGCTCGACGATCGTCCCGCTGAGATCGACGATCGTCGAAGGGGTCACGCCCTAGGTCACGGGCGTGACACATAGGTCACGGGCGTGATAGGCCCGGGTTGAAAATTCTGCGCCCGACGATCGTCTCACTGAGATCAACGATCGTCGAAGGAGTCACGCCCTAGGTCACGGGCGTGACGGGTCGGTCACGGGCGTGACCAACCCGTGACCCGAAATCTCGGTTGATGTATTTCAATTTTTGGGCTTCCTAGCGTTCTATCACAACCAACCGACTCCTAGGGGTCTAGCAGGAAATGGGATGTTACACCTATAGTAGCAAGTAAGTCCGAGGGAACTCATGCCTTCTACTATTGTAGACATCACAGGCCATTCTCGTATCGCAACTATCTTTATCGGATCCACCGCATACCCTCTCCACTAACCACATGGCCTAGAAAAGCCACTAACGAATGCCAAAACTCATATTTTGAGAATTTGGCATAGAGTTTATTCCTTCTCACGGTATGTAAAACCATCTTCAATTGATTTGCACGATCTTCTACTTATTGAGAGTATACCAGTATGCCATCAATAAAGATGATCACAAACTGATCTAAGAACTCCCGAAAAGTTCGGTGCATCAAGTCCATGAAAAATGATGGCGTATTTGTTAACGCAAACGACATTACAGTGAACTCATAGTAACCATAGCAAGTACCGAATGCTGTCTTGGGAATGTCACATTCCCTAATCCACAACTAGTAATGGGCAGACTTTAAATCTAGCTTTGAATAGACAGTTGATCCCATCATTTGATCAAACAAGTCATCAATCTGCAGAATCAGATACTTAGCTTGTTAAAATCTCGATAATCAATGCATCGACGCAAGGTTCTGTCCTTATTCTTAATAAAGAGGACCATTGAACTCCAAGGTGAAATACTTGGACGTATATTGCTTTGCTCTAGTAATTCGTGACATTGAACTTTCAATTCTGCCATCTCTTTTGGCGCTACTAGGTACGTTGAGCGGGCCACATGTTTCACACCTAGCACCAACTCAATAGTGAAGTCAATCTCTCACTGGTCGGTAAACCAAGGAGATCCTTAGGAAAAACATCTCCATAATCAGATACAATAGTAATATCACTCAAACTAGGCTTCGGCTCAAAAGCCTACAACAACGTGAAGAACAACTGCGCGCCCTTCCGAACATCCTTGACTACCTTGAGAGAAGTTATCAATATCTTACTCGATACTCGCTTACCGGCGAATTTAGTCTCTTGTTCATTGTTCAGTCCCATTGTTACTTCGTTAGAGTTACAATATATACAAGCATGCTTCTCCGAGAGCTCATCCATTCCAAATATTACGTAGCACTCAGATATCGATAGCACCGATGCTTCCAGCCTGAAATCCTGAATTCCTATCCGCACCTCAACACAGCAAGACCTATCCGTACGCATTACCTATTTATTAGGTAATAACACCCTCACTCTATCTGCCGACATAAGAGTAGGAACTCTGATCCACGATACGAAGACCTTAGATAGAAATGAATGAGAATCACCTGTATCAAATAGTGCTCTCGTCGGATAGTCCCGAATAAGGACAAATACTACATTCATCAAGTTATATACAAGCAATTCGCAAGGTATAATGTATATAATGCATGGAAACTGTATACTACTCATTCTTGTGTTGACATCAGCATGTTTGATGGCCTCTTATTGGCCAAGATTGTAAACCCTTGGCTAAGCTGGAGCATATTGGGATGTAGTGTACTCTACAGCCTTTCCCTTCTTAGCGTAAGATGCTCCTGCCTTTTTATCCACCTTTGGAGGACCACTTCGACAATCTCCAGCTATATGTCCCGGCTTGCCACAAGTATAACATGTACGCATGCTTTGCCCAGAAGCTGCTCTAGAATCAACAGTAGATGGAGCCTGCCTAGAAGACTTTGACTTCTTATTCAACTTCTGATAGTGTGGTTTTGAAGCAGTCGGCCCTTTTAACTCGGGCTTTATCACTGTAAATTTCCTCTTAACCTGCATCCTTTTCATATCCTTCTCCAACGAATGAGTTTTATTAACTAATACTTGAAATCCTTGATTCACTAGATCGGAGAGCAGTAACCTCAGCTCATCCCGTAGTCCCTTATAGAATACATTGGTCTTACGCTCCACTTCCGCAAACATAGCGTCCCAACCTGGTAAACTCATGCAAGTAGTTATCCACAGTACCCTCTCCCTGAGTCAAATGCTGGAACTCAGTTTCCATGGTAATTCGCTGCGATGAAGGAAGATGCTTTGCAAAGAACAATCTCGAAAACTCCTCCATCGAGATCTCAGATAGTCGTCTTAGTGGTGTAACTCCAAATCATCCCACCAAATTCTTGCATCTCCATCCAATAGGAAAGTGGTCAAGGTTACCTTCTGCCCCTCCTCTGTTTCAATCGTCGTCAACACTCTCTTGACACGCAAAAGACAGTCTTCTGCCTGCATTGGGGATAATGCACCTGTGAACATAGGAGGATTAAAACTCATGAAGTTCTTTAGCTGTCTTTCTGTCACTTGCCTATCAACCAAAGCCTCAGCAGGCACCTGTCTAACAACTATAGGTTCGGCTACACCAACCAGTACTAGTACCATCGCAGGACAATCCTGCATAGTCTGCTGTGTATTTATCATAGCAAACACTGCCTCAACAACTTAGCATAATTTTTTTGCAAAAGGGGGCGGTGTGGGCACATCATCTTGTGTTGCACTTTCCATAGAATATTGTGGTTCAGACTGCCCCACACCACTTTGAGTTACTTAAAAGTGTAAAATACAAAATTTAGCGACCACATACAAGGCACACCACGACTAATGGGAATGCACAGGTTCCTCACATATGTGTATTTTCAATCCTAAGTGTACATTCTTGAGTTCATTTTGTTATAACAGTAAGCACATACACGTGCTCGCCACCACTCAAAAGAATTCAACCATGAATTCACAGAAGGAAGACTGAGACAAGCATATACAAAATTATAACCCCTCCATCCATCACATGAAATAGAACAGAGGGTCAAGCCGGGGACCCATGCCATATTCCACAGATAATCAGTGGGGTTACATGTTAAATATCATAAAGCCAAATGAATTCTAACTCAGAGCATTCTACCGGAAGCTTCATGGGCAAAATTGAATACATACATGGGAATGCACACTAATATATATAACATGTATGTTTTACAAAATAAACAAAAGTTCTGGCCTTATGGCCTAACAGTTATTCTTCAATAAGGTGGTTTACAAACATCAGCTCGCAGGCCGGCCACACATGAAAATAGAAAATTATTTGCTTGGCCTTCAAGTGCAAGAATAGCATCAAGGGCTGCAACCCGCTATTTTACGCTGGGCTCGCCAGTACCTACATAGGGAAAATCCACTACAAGGATGGAAAACATGAGAACAGTCAGCTTTAGCTGACCAATTTATAATGACCCTACCCCATACCCGGTGGAGCGGTTTTCCTTCCTTACATGCATAACAAACATATATATTGATATATCAGAAGAAGGCATAACTCAAGCACCATTCAATATATTGCTAATGTCTGCATCAACTGCCAAATGTTCCATGCACTCAGGGCACATTCTCGGTGTACTAGAAATACCCAGCCCCGCCACCGTTTAGAGGTCCAAGACATAACAGTCAACATTGAGCATTTCAGTCTTTCTGACACACAGTCTAAAACTCTGATTACATGATCGATGAAGCCCAATTACTTTAGGCCTATGAGTTTGACTGGCATAATGCGGGTATAGTTCAGCCACAGCCCGTTATTTAAATCATCATGTCATCGCTTATAGCCAGAACCTTCATGGCCAATCGACACGATGCGGGTCAGTTTCCCCTTGCCCGTAATCCAAAACATAACCAACGTTATGTTCAATGGCTCTCAAGGACATCAGAGCTGGGCACCCAGGATCACAAATCACTTGCTAGCCACACGATCTCCACGAGACAGGAATCACAAGTACAATAAAATCTATGATCTATCTCAAGCAATAGCCACATTCGTCAGGCGTTTACAACAGAACACTTCTTTCTGTCTCCAGACTCATTCATAACTGGAACATCTTTCCAGAACACAACTGCAGCATCCTGTAGTGACAAAAAAATTGGACATTCACAAAGTTCATCTCACACAGAGCTATCGCTAGTGATACTCACTGTCGTCCTGCGATATCCACAATTATCAAAAAACTGTTGTATTTTCTATGTATTTTCCTTGAGTGCATCTCTTGTACTTCGCACTACTGAATTCACAGGCACAACCCCTTGGACTCCATAAACTACTCATTTACAGTCGGAGTATTCTCCGACATGCAAATTAAAATATCACCAATCCAGACCAACCTGTCTTGATAAGCTTTACACAACATATCAATTCCGTGCTGCAAGTTTTGGATTCTATATGCAAAACTACATGAGGATATCACGTATCAACCCATCAAAATTCCCTTCATTTTCAACTTTTTTGTGGGGGATTCCATGCATATGCAAAAGGAGGAAATCACTTGTCCAAGTAGGAAGATCATTACCCTCATAGGTCATTTTGAAGCCATGGGGAAGTCTTTTATTTGGATGAAAAGGATCTACTTGCTTTCCTCATCATGGATGTTGCTTCGGCTCTTGATTCCGACCAAGGAATCTCCTCCTCCAAGCTTGCAAAGCTCAGCCTCATCCTTCTTCTTCTTTTTTGAGATGATCTTGATGTGAGGGATGAGAGAGAATGAGAGAAAAGATATAAATCTTCTCTTTACCTCTTCTCTGGTTAAGCAGCCTCGGGAATAACCCTAGCCACACGATCCTCTCAATAATAGGAATGAAGGGCCACAATTTCAGCTAACTAGTCAAACTTATCACAATCGCAATCGCCGAGTGATATCCTCTATTGCATGGGCGATATCGTTAGTAGTCGCTTTGACCCAAGTCAGCACTGTACTTCGAACGCTTTCCAATGTCTGACACGTGTCTCGATATCGCTGAGCGATATCCACTATCGTCATGCGAAAGTCTACTCAACGATTTGATGAGTGCATCGAGTGCGTTGAGTGTGTCGAGAGCTTCAAGTGCGTTGAGATTGTCTAGAGGTATCGCCAGCGATAGCTGCTATCGTCTGGCGATAGCCACCTTTAGTTCTATTTTCCAATTTTTGGGGTGTTACAACTATAGACCTATGATGGGAGGACTGATTTCATGGCGTAAGATGACTAGATCATAGCTATTGAGGAGATGTTTTCCTATTCGGGAATTTGTACATACTTAAAGGTTATGGTCGCTACTTATCCAATAAAGGGCCTTCCTAAAAGTTGATGGATCAGGGAAAAAGAAGGCCTCACAGATGGGTGCTCATGGGAATGGTTTAAGGTAATGTTGTTGAATAAGATCTTGGCATCGATTGAGTAGGATAAGTTTATTAAATTTTTTTTTGCATTTGAAGTAGTGGCAACTCACAGTTATTGAGTATGAGATCGAGTTCATTATGTTGAGCAGGTTTGCTCCAAAGTTGGTAGCCACTGAGGAGGGCAGATTTAAGCCTTTCTTGGGTGGTCTTCGAAGTGACATCCAGTAGTTAGCCATCACTTACCGATCTGAGAGTTATGTAGAAGAAGTCGACACTACCTTGATGGTTGAGGGTATTGACAATGCCAAGATTCTTGGCATGTTGTTGTGGAAGGAAAAGAGAAAGACTGAGGATAGTGGAAGCCATTGGCAACTGGCCCTACTCAAAAGAAAGGGAGCAAAGAGGCGTGTAGCATTTTTGGTCGTCCAGGCCACCCTTAAAAAAGGTGTTTCAAGAGGTTAGGTGCTAAGAAGTAGCATCAGTCGCTTGCCATTTAGAGTGCACCCAAGAGAGATCTAACCCATGCTTCGTGTAAGCGAAAGGGACCGGAAGTTACCAATTATTGGTCAAAGGATATGACTTGATTCCAGTGTGGACAGAAGGGGAATTTGAAGGCTTGGTGTCCACAGTCCCAACCCATGTAACAGCAAGTTACACTTTATGTTTTTCAACCACTATAGATGCATCAACTGGATAGCGAAAAAGGTAAACAGAATATGGTGACCAAGGAAAAAGTTCAGTCTTCCATCCAGGTGATCTCATGTTAGATTCTGCTCTAGAAACTTGTAGTTGTGGATTCAGTTTCTGCTATTTATTTATACTATATGGAAACCCCTAAATACCTCATGGTGTAACTTTTAAATCACAAAATAACCTCATTAAAACATATTTTTCGCCTTTAACTTAAGGGCCTTATTATCTTTCGCCAGGTATAGAGCTTAATTAATTAAGATTTGGACTTAATTTAGGGCACAGCACATCCCGCCTCCCTCCATCTTTTCTACCTTTGCCCCTATGCTTTTCACCATTTCATCAAGCCTGCCTCATCCCTGATCAGACACCTCCCATCAACTCCTCCTGCCAGCATTTATCTAGGAAGCTTTTTCACTTCTCAGCTCCTTGACTACTACCACCTTTGAGAGCACATCTCCCCAACATCCCCCGTTGAAAGCATATATCCTCCCATATTCTCTCTGCTTATTTCACCTCCTTCCCATTCTCAGTCAGCATCAAAGCTCCATCGACAAAGCTTGCCTCCAGTAGCGGCAAATCTCGCCATAGACAGCGAAAAAGCTCGCCAATTTTACTCTTCTTGAGTTAAGTTGTTTTCTTCATCGGTTAGCGGCAAGCTCTCATCCTTCTTCTTTTTTCGGTTTGACTTGGGCAAAGCTCGCCCATCTACTCTGTTTTTTTTTTTGTCTTTTTACAATTTAGTTTAGTTTTTGTTTTTCCCAATCCTCTCTATTCTCTGCTCTTTGATTTTGTGCTCTTGCTTTTATTCTTCGATGTTTTCCATGGGTTTATGACCGCCACCATCGTGCAAAGGTAGCCTAAAAGGATTACATGGGCCGGAATAATTTTTTCCCAAGCAGAGCTATCCTCTCTATTCTCTGCTCTTTTGTTTTGTACTCTAGCTTTTGTCCATGGGTTCATGACCTCCACCACTTCTACAAAGGTACCCAAAAAAGATTACAAAATTGAATGCAGTTTGCAGTTCACTGTAGTTTTCTCTCTCTCTCTCTCTATAATGGACCTCTATAATGTTATCTGCATTTGAAGTTTTAATTTTGTGCTGCTTTCGAATTTTTTTTAAGATTTAGTTTAGTTTTAGTTTTTGTGCTCCTCTCTTGTTCTGAATTTTCCCAATCCTCTCTATCCTCTGCATTTGAAGTTACTAAACAATAGAGCCATACTCTGCTCTATGGATTTGTGCTCTAGCTTTTGTTCTTCGGTGTTGTCTAATAAGTTATATTCCTGCTGTCTATCAACATTGATTCACTATAGTCGTTATGTTTTTTATCAACTTTGGTATAAACTTTGACATATTTTTGATGGCATCACATATACGATGTATCAAAACTCCTAATTTTTTGTGGCATCACATATATGCTGTCAAATTTTGAAATGGATTGAATGAAAAACTTTATGCGCAGTTAACTAAATCAAAACTCCTAATTTTTGAAGGTATCACATTCATTTGGAAATGGCTGTCATATTTTGAAATGCCTTGAATGATGAACTTTATACGTTGTTAATGGGATACTTTTTTTGATGGGCTTCAATGTCAGATATGTAAACTTTATACCCCCCACTCCAAATATGTTGACTTTGTAATTTGTATACATTCCGACGGTGAGTAATTCAGAGTTCAATTTCCACAGTTGTTTTATTGTTGTTGTTTAGGATAGGTTACTTTGTGATTGTTATTGTTTAGGATTATTGTTTAGGATTTTCTTAGGACTTTCATTGTGGATAGTTGTTTAGGATTTTATATTTTCTTATTTCTCTATCTGTCTATAGTGCTAATAAAGAGCATACAAAATGTTATTTTATACAACTACAACATTCGAGAATGAATATTTGCCACATGAATGTTATAAGCTTATAATTACTATAATAGTAATCAAGATGAAAAATTAAAAGCATGTACAGCTTCTTACAAGATACCATTATGACCTAATTTTTTTATTCATCTACATTGTCTAATTTTGAACCCTACTTCATCTCAAACACATGCAGATGGCAGACCAACCACAATCTGAGGAAGCATCATCGTTTCCAAACCGGTGTTGTCTGGTCCAACGTAAGAGCTTTATACTTTAAAGATCTAATTTCGTGCATTTAAATAATCTAAAATAGTATTGCATGTTAAATACATTCATTTATCTCAAACATATCATTTGTTTCTTAGCTCTGCCAATCTCAAGAGATAAAAACTGCAATACCACTGCAAACATAGACATTAATTATGAATATTATGATGAAATTTATAACGTGAGTACAAACAGGTGGACTGATGATCTGCGTACTAAAGTTGAAGGTTTAAGGCTAATAATACAGGTAGTGCCAAGAGGCTTGAGTGCGAGAGAAGAGTGAAATTTTGTTTTTGATATGATTAGGAGGTAACACCTAACAAAGATTATATATTATGGATTCAATATTGATCTTTTAACATATTACATTGTTGCTACCTGATTTATTTTTATATTTACATCTTTGTTTGAAATAGAATCTCCCAAGTCCACTTAATGATATCTATTGCTGCATCAGAAGGGGATGCCAATATTTTGATATGGATTCAACTATCGAATTATGATAGATTTTATGTGTGCTTGCAGGGTTTAATTTTTTTGCAGAAATGCAGGATGGTTTTGATGTGTTTACAAAATATTTATAATCAATCATATTGTTATATAAACTACTTATGTGCTACTGTTATATAAACTACTTATATATTTTTGATATAAAACTGTTGTTCTTCCTTAAATTCATTTATGAAATGTGCTCCTTAAGATCTTCTTCAACGAGCAAAAAATTAAAAGAAGAGATTGCTCAAGCTTTATAATAAACCCTTGATCAAGCTTTATAAAAGCAGAGATTTACTTCATTCATGCAATGTTTTTGTAGTATTTGTTCACTGATCTATATGCTCATCCCCCGCTGAATGTAGCCTTTCTCGAAAAATGTCACCTCAATATATGCTCTAATTTTGATGAATATATCAAATGTCACCTAAAAATTACAAATGTCACCCCCACGACGAACGTCGCCCCCGCCAAATGTCTCCCCCATGACGAATGTCACCTTCACGACGAATGTTTCCCCACGACGAATTTCTCCCCCACGACAAATATTTCCCGCATGAAGAAGGTCGCTCCCATGACATATGTCACGCCCATGATAAATGTTGCAACCACGACAAATGTCGCCCCCATGACAAATATCGCCCCCACGATAAATATTGCCCCCTCGATAAATGTTGCCCCCTCGACAAATGTCGCACCCAAGATGAATGCTGCCTGCACAGGGTCTCACGTGCACGACATCATTTGGCTATCGATCTAGTTGACGGTCTGCTTCGTGTTTAGTTTCCATCCAGTTATTTGGTGGTGTGTAATCAGGTTATCCAGAAATGCCCTATTCTTTTAGGTGGATTCCTGGCGTATGATGATTTGAAGTTGCTATATTTGGAAGACTTTGATGTTATCTTGGGTATGGATTAATTGTCGAGATATGATGCTATCATTCAATGAAAATTCAAGCATTTAGATTTCAAGAGAGATAATGAACAACCCATGAATGTTTTTTGCTTTCCGTGTCAGGACTCCCCAATCATATCTGCGGTTAGTGCTCAAATTTTATTAGATTTGGTTGTATTACGTATCTTGTTTCTATTTTAGAAGTTGTTCGTGATTCGCTGCATGTCAAGAATATTTCCATGGTGCAAGAGTTTTCTTATGTTTTCTATTAGTCTTCCTAGTCTCCCACTTGAGAGAGATGTAGAGTTTCATATAGACCTTCAGCCTGGTACTCACCCTATTGCAAGGTAACCTTACTGTATGTCTGCATGTGAGTTGGAATAGTTGCGTACTTAGATATGATGAATTGTTGTAGTGTGGCTTTATTAGGTCTAGTTCTTCTCCTTGGGGTGCTCCAGTCCTTTTTTGGAAGAAAAATAATTATTCGATGAGATTGTGTATTGATTACCAGGAGCTAATTAAAGAGTCTATCAAGAACAAATATCTGTTGCCTCAGATTGACAATTTTTGACTTGTTGTGGGGTAGTTCTGTGTTCTTGAAGATTGGCCTTAGTTCAGGCTACAATCAGTTAAGGATCCGTCAGTTTGATGTTCCACGAACTATTTTTTGTTACTAATATGGGCATTTTTAGTTCTTGGTCATGTCCTTTGGATTAACAAATGCACCCTCTTCTTTATAGACATGATTAATAGAGTATTCAAGTATTTCAATATCAGTTTGCAGTCATTTTCATTGATGATATTCTACTACATTCTCAAAGAGCATGTTGGATTGAGTGGCCAACCATAGAGGAGGGGGGTGTCACAACCCACATTTTCCCCGAGGTTAAGAAGTATTAGAGTAAGGGAAAATACGCGTTGTGATGCCACGTCGAGCAGGGGATAACTGCAGACGCACAGGCGACACACCAAAGCAACAAATCAAGTCTTAATTTAATAGAAAACCAGTTTGTCTGAAGGCCGTTTCCCTCAGCAGAGTGGATCAGCTAGTCCACGCTAAGAAAAAATATATATATATGCTACAGCGGAAAAATACTTTGATTCAGTTAAATAGACACCCTAAATGAGAATAAGAGTCCACCAGAGACCACTTATAAAACGCACGACGCCTAAGGTGAGTAATATATATATATTAAAAGATGTTTTACGCGTTAAGAAAATAGTGTTTTAGCTAGCTAACATGTTATGCATGAGTACATATAATAGTTTAGGGTTTTAAAATACATAACATGCAACCTAGCATAAATCCTTCCCAGAAGCAAGAAACCAATCCCAGAAAAAAGGGCGAAAACAATAGTTTTAACTCATATTTAGCTAAACAAGTAAGCCATCGGTGGGCGTCAACAACCCGACACGAACCCATCGGTGAGTGTGCATGTCTATACTGAAAAAAGAGATAACTACCTCACAAGGGAATGATCTGCAACTCTGCTATCCTGGAGGCTACCAGCAAGACCCACAAAAGAAAATCAGCCCCTCAATCGGCTACAACCTGGACCTGAGGCATTAAAGAAAAGAAATGCCTCAGTAAGGAAATAATCAAAAGAAAGGAGTGTCAGATTATTTAAATAAAGAAAGGTTTTCCAACCCGACAACAAAATACTAAACCACAGGAGACGGAACAGAAAGAAGCATTACATATAGAGCAATAAAGGCAAAACTCACTAAGTGTGAGCACAAAACTACCTGCTCTGGAAAGTATCAACCTGCAGTAGAAATGCATCAGCATAAAAGTAAGGAAAAACCAAAAGTAGACAATAGGAAACTAACCGTCCTAATCTTGTGGACAAATGACCCGGGTGTAAAAAAAATAAGGGGGCTGGAGTGGGTGACCACAGTGTCCAACACCAACAACCAGACCCCAAAAATACTCATAGGTGAAATCACAACTGGTGGCAGCTCAGGGTCCACACATCCAACAAGTTGGCCACAGTGTCCAAACATAGTGGTGGCCACAGCTTAGCACACACAATTCACCCCTCAGAGTCCAAACAACCACACCCCCTCCGGTCATGGCCCATGAGTCGGCATGCAAAAACTAGCCGAACACCCCCAACATCCCCCTTAGGAAGGAAAAAGATTCCTCTAACAGTTCTAAAGAAGCATACATCCCAAGGTTAAAGACTTAGCCAAAAATCCTAAAACTAACATCTCAGCCCTCTCAACGCCTGGAGACAGAGAACTAAAATTTTAATTCCTATACTCTTCCTGTCACGCAAGACCACTGTAACTAGCCCAGAAACATTCTAACCATCCAGACTAAGGAAAGGGAAAATTACTACTGCAGCTACCACCTCTGTCAAACCAAAATAGCACAAAACCGAGCCTACCAATTAGGAACTCAGCAATTTATACTCTACAGCAAGTTGACAGTTGTATAGCAACCGCAGTTTCAATCAAATCTGACAGGACTATGAAGCTTTCCTAGGTTCTAAAAAGACAGATTCTTTGCAAAAAAAACAATTTAAAGCTTTCTCTCCTACCCGGCTACAACTACCCTACAGGAAACCTAAACCAACACTCAAAAAGACTTAGCCTACCCCTTGAATAATATTAAAACTTAACTCCAGCTATAACCTGGACCACAACTGAGAATGAAAAGAAGAAAAAAAAGATATAAAACATAAAACTGCAAGGGCAGAGATCCACTTGCCTAAATTCGGGCAAGGAGAAAAAGCTGCGGGAACACTAAGCTTGGCACAGGTGGCTCGGCCTGCTGCAAAACCAGCAACCTAGGAGCAAGATCTGAAGTTTTCTTTTAGAGAAGAAGAAGAAATCGGAAACCCTAGCTCCTATTGACAGCACGAAATCTAAAAATACAAACCTAGAAATAAGGGTCGGGTCGAGAGCAGCCAAACTTGCCCTATCCCGAGAGAAAACTGCCCAGCAAGCTCCACCAAACCGTCGGCGAAGAAGCAGCTCCACCGCCTCCCCCTTGTTTCCTTCTGCTAGAAGCCAAGCCCTAGCTCGGGAAAATGGGGAAGAAAAAGCTAGCTGGCACCTTTAATTATAAGCCCTCCACTCACTCACTATTGCCAAATAAAATAAAATAAAATAAACCCAAGCACTAGTTGCTTTAAAAAAATATAACTTAAATAAGGCAATCGGCCACTACTGCACCTCATAAACCCGCCCCCTTAGCTGGATAAAGAAACTATAAACTTATATATACACATTTACATATATATATTCAGCACATATATAAATACATTTATATGCAAATATCTATATATATAAAAGTTAATATAAAAAGGCTATCTGCACCCAAGCTTACACAAACACACATAAATATATATATACATATACATATATATAAAATGAATGGCTAAACAAACATAACTTAAAACCAAGCACAAGACTCACCAAGCTCGGTCACACAAAGCTATGCACAGCAAGGCAACAACCTGGCAACAAACCACCGGCTAACACAACAAACGTCGAAACGACGCGAAAAATGAATGATCTCGGATTTCGACAAAACTCGCACCGTAGCTAAACACCGCAGCTACAAACACAACGGCGAAGTCGAAAACAACATCCAACGATCAAAACTTGGGCTGACACTGCCCGAATCCAAAACACAAGCATTCCCCGAGAGGCCCAACCGAGTCACCAAAACAGACTCCGGCCAGCTGGGGAATCTTGCAAATAGGATATTAAAGGAACCTAAAGAGCTATGACCACGCTCTAATAATGGCACAAACCGACAACGCGTCATCATAACGCCAAGCAATGATCAAACCAAAATGCAGAAAAACCGGGGGCGTTACAGTCACTCCCCCTAAAAGAAAGTTTCGCCCCGAAACTTTACACACAACCCTTCTAATCAAAAGGGAAAAAGAACAAGCAAATCAAATGCCATAAAAAGAGTGCAACATACCCGACACAAGTCAGTGGAAAAGGTGAGGGTAAGCCTCCCTCATAGCTGACTCCAGCTCCCAAGTCGCGCTTTCAACATCGTGGTTCTTCCACAAGACTTTCACCATAGGAATCGTCTTCTTCCGCAACATGCGATCCCGGGCATCCAAAATGCGGACATGCACTTCCACAAAAGAAAGGTTCGGCCTTAACAGAGGCACAGAATCCAAAACGTACCTGCCATAATGCACACACTTTCCGCAGCTGACTGACGTGAAAAACATCATGTACGCCAGGAAAATTTGCGTGCAACTCCAGCCTATAAGCTGCCACACCAATCCGCTCAATAACCCTGAATGGCCCCACATATCACGGGTCCAACTTCCGGTCTTTTCCAAATCTCTTGACCCCAGTCATCGGAGAATCTTTTAAGAACACTTGGTCCCCCACAGCAAATTCCAAATCTGATCTACGCCGGTTGGCGTTCTTTTCATATCTCTCCCGGGCTACTCGAAGCTTTTCCCGAACAAGCTTCACCAAAATTGCCATCTCCTCGAGAGCCTCTGGACCCAACAACGGTCTCTCGCTAACCTCGGCCCAAAACAAGGGAGTCCTGCAGCGCCTCCCATACAAAGCCTCAAACGGAGCCATTTGCAAGCTTTCCTGATAGCTATTGTTATAAGCAAACTCCATAAGCCGCAAACGCTCGTCCCATGCCCCACCATGCTTTAGAATATAGCATCGAATTATATCTTCTACAATCTGATTTACCCGCTCTGTTTGGCCGTTGGTCTGCGGGTGGTAGGTAGTGGAATACCTCAAATCTGTCCCCAATCCTTCCTGAAGGCTCTTCCAAAAACGAGACGTGAACTAGGAGTCTCGATCTGATATGATGCTCACGAGGACGCCATGCAGTCTGATAACCTCTTCCACATACAGCTCAGTTATCTTTCTCATCGGGTAATCAATCTTGAATGGCACGTAGTGGGCACACTTTGTCAGTCTGTCCACGATCACCCATACTGAATCATGCCCCCTCGGAGACCTTGGTAAGCCTGTAATGAAATCCATCGAGATGATTTCCCACTTCCAAGTAGGAATCTCCAAGGGAGTTAGCTTGCCACCTGGCCTACCATGATCAGCCTTTACTTGCTTGCAAGTGTTGCATTCAGAAACAAATTTGGCTATGTCTCCCTTCATCCCGTACCACCAGGCAATCTGCTTTAAGTCACGGTACATCTTAGTGGATCCTGGGTGGTAGGCAATGCTAGAACCATGGGCTTCCCTATACACCATAGCCCTGATATCGCCAACATCGGGAATGCAAAATCTGCCTCGGTATCTCAAGGTACCCAAATCATCTATAAAAAAATCTGGCAGCTCACCTTTGTCAGCTCGAACATACAACCGCAGAAGGTCAGGATCATCTTTCTGATGTAATCTCATGAGCGCGATCCATGAAGGCTCTGCCATGGCGAGACTACTCTGCCCATCACAGCTACCCACGGAAATGTCCATCAACAGAAACTCATCTACCAACGATTCAGCTGTGAGACCAAATATCTTTCCTATTTTCCGACTCATGGCATCGGCCACCACGTTGGCCTTCCCCGGATGATACTGAATCTCAACATCATAGTTGGCCACGTACTCTAACCATCACCGTTGACGCAGGTTCAACTCGTTCTGCGTGAAGACATACTTCAAGCTCTTGTGATCAGTAAAAATCTTGCACTGTACACCATAAAGTAAATGCCTCCACAACTTCAGAGCATAAATCACAGCAGCAAACTCCAGGTCGTGCGTAGGGTAATTCCTTTCATGAGTCTTCAGCTGTCTCGACCCATACGTAATCACCTTTCCATCTTGCATCAGCATGCATCCCAGTCCAATATGGGAAGCATCCACATATACCTCATACTCGACACCTTCTGTAGGCAAAGATAAAATAGGGGCTGAACATAGCCTCTTCTTTAGCTCCTCAAAAGCTTCCTCACACTTGCCATCCCAAACAAAGGCTACATTCTTTTGTGTCAACCGGGTCAAGGGCGCAAACAGGGTGGAGTATCCCTTCACAAATCTTCTGTAATAACCTGCCAAACCCAAGAAGCTTCTAATCTCACGAGGAGTAACAGGTCTCACCCACTCCATAACTGCAACGATCTTCTCTGGGTCTATTGAGATCCCCTCCCTGTTCACTACATGGCCTAGGAAAGATACTTGAGGCAGCCAAAACTCACATTTGCTCAGCTTGGCATAAAGCTTATGGTCTCTCAGAGTCTCCAAAACTAGACGCAAATGGCGATCATGCTCTTCTGCACTCCAGGAGTACACCAAAACATCATCAATGAAGACAATCACGAACTTGTCTAAGTACTCCTTGAACACGCTGTTCATCAAATCCATGAAGGCCGAAGGTGCATTAGTCAAACCAAAAGACATGACTAAAAACTCAAAGTGCCCATGACGAGAGCGGAACGCCGTCTGCGGAATATCAGACTCCCGAATCCTCAACTGATGATAGCCCGAACGAAGGTCTATTTTTGAAAACACAGCACTACCACTCAGTTGATCAAACAAATCATCAATCAGAGGCAGTGGGTACCTGTTCTTAATTGTAACCTTGTTCAGCTCTCTGTAGTCGATGCATAGCCTCATCGACCCATCTTTCTTCTTTACGAACAACACAAGTGCACCCCAGGGCGACAAACACGGCCTGATAAAACCCCTTGCCAACATCTCATCTAGCTGGATCCGCAACTCCTCCAGCTCTCGCGGGGCTATGCGATACGGCGCCTTAGCAATAGGACGCGTACCCGACTCCAAATCTATAACGAACTCAACATCTCTATCGGGTGGAAGTCCGGGAAGATCAGCAGGAAAAACATTGGGGAACTCACAAACAACAGGAATCTCTTCCAACTGCGGCACACTAACATCCGCCCCTACTAGAGAGACCAAACAGGCAAAACAGCTCGGAACAAGCAAATTGCAAGCTTGTACCGCAGAAATAATCGGAGGCTCCTGGAGAGGGTCGGCAAAAACGCTCCTGGGCTGACCGTCGTCCTTCACGAAGTCCAAGCGCTTACCCTTACACTGGATAACCGCATCATATTTGGACAACCAATCCATGCCTCGGATAATGTCGAAGTCCACTAGATCAATCACTTTCAGATCTTCCTTAGCTAGAAACTCTCCCAACAAGATTGGGCAGCCCTGAATACCCGAGTCTGAAATCACAGAGTCACCTGAAGGAAACTTGACGTTGAAAGCTCCACCAACACGATCTAGGCTCAAATGGAATCGCTCCACAAAAGCCCTAGCAACAAAAGAGTGGGTGGCGCCAGAGTCGAAAAGAACGCACGCCCAATGGTTCTTTACCTTAAATCTCCCTATATAGCAATCCACACAACTAAGGGGAAAACAAAAGCTGAACTATACAAGAGGCAGAAAATTCAAGTTAGGAAGAAATCTAACCTGAAATGACCTGGGTCGAAGTCACCGCTTCCTCAGAAGAGATAACATTAAGCTTCCCTTTGCCTTTATCCGCACGCGGGGGTGGCGGCAATGCCTGCAAAGGAACTACTGGAAGAACGGGCTGCGCCTGAGGGCACCTTGACTTGAGATGACCCTTCTGCCCATACTGGAAGCAGACTTTATCTTTCGACCAACAACGGGCCTCATCATCCCCCTTCCTTCCGCACAGGGTACACACCACATCTCCTCTGGGAGCGCCCTGAATAGCATGGACTAGATCTTTCTTCTGCGCTGCCAATCTCTCGAAGCACTTCTCCAGGGGGTGGCCTGGACGGCCGCAGAAACTACACGTCCCGTTGGTCTTCTTCCTTGAAACTACATCAGGTTCCTGGGGGACTTCCCCCCCAACAGACTTCCGCTTGTCTTGCCTCGCCTGCTAGCCTCTGTTCTTAGCATTCTCAATGGACTCAACTTTTAAAGAAGCTTCCACCGCTCCGGCATAACTGACTGCTCCATAGACATTTGCTAACTGCTGAACATCGCCTCTTAGCCCACCCAGAAACCGCTTAACCCGGTCTGCTACAACACTCACAAGTCCAGGAGAAAACTGACTCAGTTTGCTAAACTCAATCTCATAGTCACTAACCGTGAGTTTCCTTTGCTTCAAATGCAGGAAGTCATTCATCAACCGGTCCCGCTCGACCGAGGGCAGAAATTTACTCAACAGCATCTCCTTAAACGACTCCCAGGTGCATCCTGCCACCACACTTTCCTTCTCCCTCAGCCACCAAGTCTTTGCAAATCCCTTGAGCTGGTAGGCAGCGAGCAAAACTTTCTGATCATCCGTGATCCTGGAATAGGAGAACATCTCCTCTATAGAAATCAGCCAGTCATCCAAAACCATGAAATCCGCTTTTCCATCAGAGGTAGGTGGTCCAAGTCGCTTAAATTGAGAAATAAACGCCATCTCCGATGGCACCACAACAGGAGGTACCAGAGGAGGAGGAACAGCTACACCCCCAACGGGGTCCTGAGCTCTCTGAGTCTGCCCAGCCACTACTGCTACCAACGACTAGATCTGGCTCTGCATGTCCACCATCTGTCTTGCCAAGGCTTCATTACTTAGCCGCAAGCTCTCTATCAGGGCCTCGCTCTAAGATCTCGAAGACTCACTCGTAGATTGGGGAGTTGATTGCATCGCAGGACGCTTCGCCATCCTATAATTGCACCAATCCTAATTAAAACCCATCACAACTACTAAAACAAGCCTACCCGGTATAGACAAACATACTTAAATATGAATTGTAACTGGAAATCTTGCTCTGGGATTTGTTTTATAATGATGATGCCATGCTTAACCTAAGATGGTTCACTACCATCACACTAACGCATGTGCCTACATCATGGATGCATTCTTTTATATTCGTTTTGACTCAAAACCATGTGTGTACATATGTCATCATGCAAATCTTTAGCCTGGCACGTTGTGCTTATGAAATGTTATGTCATGCATGCCGTGCTATGCATTCTAAAAAGGCCTTAATGCATGCCATGTGTGGCGTACACATGAAAATGTTATGCATCCCATACTACATAACATTCCCATGCAACGAAAAAGAAAAACGTGCTAGCCGCATCCATGTGGTGAGGTTATGCATCCCATACTACATAACCCTCACATGTTGCCTCCTATGGTAGATCCATATACGAACACATATTATCCATCCAATACTACATAATATGCCCTGTATACTTCTTTATGCTTATGAGTGTAGTGTTCGTGCTTCGGCCAAGACGTGTTGATGACATATCGATGAGTGTATGCTTATGAAGCTAAACATCTAATGCAATCAAAGGACAGGTTGCCCGACCAATTGTCAAGACAACCTCCCTCTAATACCAACTGTCACGACCCGTATTTTCCCCGTGGTTAAGAAGTATAAGAGTAAGGGAAAATACGCGTTGTGATGCCACGTCGAGAAGGGGATAACTGCCGACGCTCAGGCGACACAACAAAGCGACAAATCAAGTCTTAATTTAATAGAAAACCAGTTTGTCTGAAGGTCGTATCCCTCAGCAGAGTGGATCAGCTAGTCCACGCTAAGAATATATATATATATATATGCTACAGCGGAAAAATACTTTGATTCAATTAAATTGACACCCTAAATTAGAATAAGAGTCCACCATAGACCACTTATAAAACGCACGACGCCTAAGGTGAGTAATATATATATATTAAAAGATGTTTTACGCGTTAAGAAAATAGTGTTTTAGCTAGCAAACATGTTATGCATGAGTACATATAATAGTTTAGGGTTTTAAAATACCTAACATGCAACCTAGCATAAATCCTTCCTAGAAGCAAGAAACCAATCCCAGAAAAAAGGGCGAAAACAGCAGTTTTAACTCATATTTAGCTAAACAAGTAAGCCACCGGTGGGCGTCGACAACCCGACACGAACCCATCGGTGAGTGTGCATGTCTATACAAAAAAAAGAGATAACTACCTCACAAGGGAATGATCTGCAACTCTGCTACCCTGGAGGCTACCAGCAAGACCCACAAAAGAAAATCAGCCGCTCAATCGGCTACAACCTGGACCTGAGGCATTCAAGAAAAGAAATGCCTCGGCAAGGAAATAATCAAAAGAAAGGAGTGTCAGATTATTTAAATAAAGAAAGGTTTTCTAACCCGACAACAAAATACTAAACCACAGGAGCAGGAACAGAAAGAACATATAGAGCAATAAATGCAAAACACAATAAGTGTGAGCACAAAACTACCTGCTCTGGAAAGTATC
This sequence comes from Platanthera zijinensis, assembly GCA_039513925.1. Taxonomy (NCBI): domain Eukaryota; kingdom Viridiplantae; phylum Streptophyta; class Magnoliopsida; order Asparagales; family Orchidaceae; genus Platanthera; species Platanthera zijinensis. The sequence continues at coordinate 133,166,030 of CM077082.1, forward strand.
AACCTGCAGTAGAAATGCATCAGCATAAAAGCAAGGAAAAACCAAAAGTACACAATAGGAAACGAACCGTCCTAAGCTTGTGGACAAATGACCCGGGTGTAAAAAAAATAAGGGGGCTGGAGTGGGTGGCCACAGTGTCCAACACCAACAACCAGACCCCAAAAATACTCAAGGGTGAAATCACAACTGGTGGCAGCTCAGGGGTCCACACATCCAACAAGTTGGCCACAGTGTCCAAATATAGTGGTGGCCACATCTTAGCACACATAATTCACCCCTCATAGTCCAAACAACCACACCCCCTCCGGTCATAGCCAACGAGTCGGCATGCAAAAACTAGCCAAACACCCCCAACATCCCCCTTAGGAAGGAAAAAGATTTCTCTAACAGTTCTAAAGAAGCACACATCCCAAGGTTAAAGACTTAGCCAAAAATCCTAAAACTAACATCTCAGCCCTCTCAACGCCTGGAGACAGAGAACTAAAATTTTAATTCCTATACTCTTCCTGTCACGCCAGACCACTATAACTAGCCCAGAAACATTCAAACCATCCAGACTAAGGAAAGGGAAAATTGCTACTGCAGTTACCACCTCTGTCAAACCAAAATAGCACAAAACTGAGCCTACCAATTAGGAACTCAACAATATATACTCTACAACAAGTTGACAGTTGTATAGCAACTGCAGTTTCAATAAAATCTGACAGGACTATGAAGCTTTCCTAGGATCTAAAAAGATAGATTCTTTGCAAAAAAACAATTTAAAGCTTTCTCTCCTACCCGGCTACAGCTACCCTACAGGAAACCTAAACCAACACTCAAAAAGACTTAGCCTACACCTTGAATAAAATAAAAACTTAACTCCAGCTATAACCTGGACCACAACTGAGAATGAAAAGAAGAAAAAAAAAAGATATAAAACATAAAACTGCAAGGGCAGGGAGCCACTTGACTTAATTCGGGCAAGGAGAAAAAGCTGCGGGAACACCAAGCTTGGCACAGGTGGCTCGGCCTGCTGCAAAACCAGCAACCTAGGAGCAAGATTTGAAGTTTTCTTTTAGAGAAGAAGAAGAAGAAATCGGAAACCCTAGCTCCTATTGACAGCACGAAATCTCAAAATACAAACCTAAAAAGAAGGGTCGGGCCGAGAGCAGCCAAACTTGCCCTATCCCGAGAGAAAACTGCCCAGCAAGCTCCACCAAACCGCCGGCCAAGCAGCAGCTCCACCGCCTCCCCCTTGCTTCCTTCTGCTGGAATCCAAGCCCTAACTCGGGAAAATTGGGAAGAAAAAGCTAGCTGGGACCTTTAATTACAAGCCCTCCACTCACTCACTATTGCCAAATAAAAAAAACCCTAACCCAAGCACTAGTTGCTTTAAAAAAATATAACTTAAATAAGGAAATCGGCCACTACTGCACCTCATAAACCCGCCCCCTTAGCTGGATAAAGAAACTATAAACTTATATATACACATTTACATATATATATTCATCACATATATAAATACATTTATATGCAAATATCTATATATATAAAAGTTAATATAAAAAGGCTATCTGAACCCAGCTTACACAAACACAAATAAATAAATAAATATATATATATATATATATATATATAAATATATATACATATACATATATATATACATATACATATATATAAAATGAATGGCTAAACAAACATAACATAAAACCAAGCACAAGACTCACCAAGCTCGGTCACACAAGGCTATGCGCAGCAATGCAACAACCTGGCAACACACCACCGGCTAACACAACAAACGTCGAAACGACGTGAAAAACGAATGATCTCGGATTCTGACAAAACTCGTACCGTAGCTAAACACCGCAGCTACAAACACAACGGCGAAGTCGAAAACAACATCCGACGATCAAAACTTGGGATGACACTGCCCGAAGCCAAAACACAAGCATTCCCCGAGAGGCCCAACCGAGTCACCAAAATAGACTCCGACCAGCTAGGGAATCTTGCAAATAGGATACGTAAGGACCACTAAAGGAACCTAAAGAGCTATGACCACGCTCTAACAATGGCACAAGCCGACAACGCGTCATCATAACGCCAAGCAATGATCAAACCAAAATGCAGAAAAATCGGGGGCGTTATAGGGGGGCAGGGGTAAATAAGGTTTTTCAGATTAATTCAAAATTAAAATGTAGTTTTAGTAAGGAAAACTATTTCTGGAGGCTACTGCGGGGCATTGCCTTCCTAGTGCCTGACGTAGCATAGAAGTTGTTTTCCTCCGTAGAACACTGCCTTACAGAAGCTCCCACAACCTCCAAAGATCTTTCGGCATAGAAACATGAAATTTCAAGAAAAGTAAATGAACCATAATTTTATTCAAGAATAACTAATGTGGTTTACAGTCAAGAAAAACTAGATCTCTATAATATGAGAGATCGGATGCGATGAAATACAAACTTCTCCTTTTTTTATACCGATCATATACCCGAACAAGTTGGCTGTCTCCCTTTTCTCCCGAAAAGGTTTTCGAGCCAGCTCTTCATCTTCTTACCTAGAAGGGTCTTATAGACCCACTAGATCCCCCGATCTAGATGTCACCCACTATGATGATTTCTCACGAAACCCTTCATAGATTCTGACACACCCCCCGGTTAATTTTCCTCACACAAAAGTGAGATAATCAAAATAAAAATATAGATTAAAGAACAAAGAGTTTATAAGTTATTTCTCCCTCAAACGTAGAACTCCTCCGAGGAACGGTGTGCAATCCATGTTGTTAAATATCATTTTTTTGCAGTCGATCAGCTGCGAATGGCTATTGAAGATTTCATTCACCAGAATTCTTTGATCATGAGTAGGATGAAGAAACAATGATTTTCCTTCAACGGAGATGAGAGCTCATCCTTTTGTAGATAGCGCCTAAACCATATAGTAAATTATTCTCCTTCGTCTTGTCTCCAGGAAAAGAAATGCGCTCTTTTATACATCTTGAAAAAGTAAGTTGAATGTAAGGGATAGATGTTATGATTACTTTAGAGGGGGGGGGGTGAATAAAGTATTAAAATGATTTACTAGTTTTTATAGAGGATTAAAATCAAGTGATATATATAAGTATAAAACAGGAAATATCACAACACATAAGCATAGAAATAATCAACACAGATGACACAAGAATTATAGTGCTTCCCCAGTAAACCTGGGTACATCCACTCTTCTATTACCATGGTAGGAATCCACTCTAGGTTTTTGATCAGGTGCCCTACCACTACAGGTTTTTGATCAGGTGCCCTGTCACCACAAGATCTATTTTTCTAAAGGAGATCTAGCAAACCTTTGAGCTTTTGATCAGGTTCCCAAAAACCAATCTAAGTCTTTTGATCAAGAGACTTAACAATCAAAGTCTAACTTTTTAAGGGAGTTAAAACCATGTACACAGGAAAAGGGAAAAGAAAAAAAAGATATGTTTTTTTTTTTCTCAAATCTCTGAGAAGACATAGTGGATATCTTGATGTTGTCAAAGCTCCCCCTGATTTGTATGAATCTGTTAGGGAGTGGAAGCTTTGCTTCAGGGTGTAGGCCTTCAAATGATATTGCTCTTCAGAAGATTTTTGGACTGATTTTGATTAGTTGTCCCTTAAAAGCCTGTAGCAGATGATGAAGAACTTTGTGTGTATGAGACCTTTGTTCTTCTTCACTGATTACTGATTACTCTTCATTTTTACTGATTCACGAACATGTTGTTGTTGTTGTTTATTATTCCTATATTTTATCTTCTCAAGGAAAATCACTTTATATATGATTTTAGATTCAAAAACTTTTGAATTTGAAATCTTTCCTTTGAAATTCTCTGCATAATTTCAGGGATTCTGAACGGCTAATATTTTTCTTTAATGCCTTTCCCTAACTGTCCCATTGAATATGGTAGAGTAATAACTCTATGAAAACCATAATTAATACTGCCCGGAATGGCTATATTCTTGAGAATATTGAGCATTAATTATCAAACCATTACTGTCTTAATATAATATAATTTGAAATCAAACACATAGTCGAACTGAGAAACTGCAGAGAAGAATAGTCGAACAGAACCTGGAAGGAGTTAGTTGAACTCAGTAATGATTTCGTCGACCTGAAATCAAGGTTCGTTGAGCTAATAATTCTTCTTCGTCGAGCTGAGCTCCAAGACCGTCGACTAGAGCCTTGAGTTCATCGAGCTTAATTCTTCATATTCGTCGACCTGAGCTCCAATTTCGTCAAGCTGAGCTTCGTAATCATCGAGCTGAGATTGCAGAGTTAAAGTCAAATTTCATCGACCGGAGCTCTGCTTTCATCAAGCTCAACTTAGAGTTAGAACTCTGAGTTCGACTAGCTGAGCTAGTCTTTTGTCGAGCAGAGTTCGACTATCGTCGAACTAAATTTCCTGAACTTGAAATATTTAAATGTCAAACCCTGGATAATCCCATGACCCTAGACTATACAAGATGGGTCAATCTAAGAATCCAAATAGTGATCCTAGCCCAAATACAACTTGGGGTTCCAACAATCTCCCCCTTTTTGGGTGAGGATACTATTTACAAAATATAGCAAAAAAAATTATATATCTTGCAGAAATAACACATTCATCAGATATATGACAAAGCTATGAATGTTTTTAAAAACAAACACATCAGATAGTTCAAAAACATAAAAGAATCAGGAAACTATCTTGGAACCTTCAGATGAAGATGGTTTAGTGAATATCATCTTCCTGGTAGGATCTTGAGCTCAAGCTGAGTCATTTTTAGAACTTAATCCCCAATAATCTTTTGAGAGAATGCTCTGGGCACTACTGCCTCTGGATGGAGCTGCATATACTCATTAGCATTGAATAAATTTTTCTTTACTTGAAACTTGTCGAACTCTTTCTGCCTGTAGGAAGACAAGGTTGTGAACTGGGAAGTGTCTTTTCCTTCAGCTCTAGCTTTATTGATCTAAGACAGACCAATAAGCTCATTAAATCTAGCCATCCTATAGACTGGATCTGATTCAAGTTCAAAATTAGGTGAAAGAGGCCTCTCTGGGCGTGATTCCTTTTGCTGATCACATTGAGTTTCCTGTTGGCTTGTTTGTTTGAATTTTGATCTTGACAGCCTTTGCTTGATCTCTGATGCTAATAGCTGCCTTGACTTGATCTCTATTATTGGTGTTGGGAATAGAGATTCTTCATAGAACATCTCCTCCTGCCTGAATTCATAGAGACCTGAACCCAGGTCCCCAGAAGAAGGGATGGTGGAGGAGGAAACTATCTGATATCTAGAAATCGATCCAGAAATGGAGGTTTGATCTAGAAAGTTTGCTATGAATACCCATTCCTTGATTTCCTGCATCAAATTTAATTCCAGAGAGGGTCGTAGCTAAAATCTCCATTACCTGCAAGAACAAAAGATTAAGTGCAAGAGAACTGGAAAGCGCGAGATGGAGTTTAATGAAAGCATAATTATAGGTTTTCAGAAGATGACTTGGCGAACTCCATTCGGCACAAAAGAAAAGCTTCAAACTCAGGTCGATGAATAATTTCATGAAGAAATAAAAGCGTAAATCTCAGTTTGAAGAGGGGCAAACAGATCATCGTTCTCAGTTCGACGAAAAATTTTCTGAACCGAACTTCATCGATATCTGTTCAAGGAAAAGGTTCATAAAGAGATTTTGTCGATCTTCGTTTGACGAGAAATCTCAAGAAGAGTTCACAGGTCATCGATCTCCATTCGACAAAAGGTTACCAATTCTTAGACCTCAGACAGAAATCAAATTAAACCTACTCCATTAATCATACCTAGATGATTTAAGAAGAACAAATGTTTCTTTCATCCAATTTTTTGGTGAAGATGTCTGCTCTTTATAAATCAGTAGAGATAAAAACAAGATTAATTTAATTTTTGTCCACACAATCCATAATGAAATGATGTCTAATTTCTATATGCTTAGTTCTACTATGAACCACTAGATTTTGTGCAATTGAAATAGCACTGGTATTATCACAAAAGATATTGAATTATTTAAGTTGAAACCATAATCTAGTGGCTAATTTTGAATCCACATTATCTGTGAGCAGTAACTATCAGTTGTCATGTACTCAACTTCAGAAGTTGATGTTGACGCATATGTTTTTTTTTGCAAAACCAGGACGCAATCTTATCACAAAGAAACTGACAAGTTCTTGATGTGCTTTTCCTATCAACTCTACATCCAGTATAGTCAGAATCTGTGAATCCAGTTAAGTTAAATTTTGAATCTGTTGGATACCAAAGTCCTAGATTTGGACAACCCTTTATATATCTCAAAATCATTTTTAATAAAGTTAGGTGAGATTCTTTGGAATTTTCTTCAAACCTAGCACAATACAAGTAATAAACATAATGTCCGGCCTACTAGTTGTAAGATATAATAAGGACCCAATAATAACCCTATATGTTTTCTGATCATTTGGCTTGTCTTGTTCATCCGAATCAACTATAACATTGGATTGCATGGGTGTTTTCATTGCTAAGGCATCAGACATCCCAAATCTTTTAAGTAGCTCCTTAACATATTTTGATAGGGATATAAAGATACCATCAGGGGATTGCTTCACTCGGGGACCAAGGAAGTAGGATAGTTCGCCCATGCTACTCATTTCAAGCTTTGAATGCATCAGGTCAGAAAACCTTTTTCAAAAGTTTGGAATCAGTAGATCCAAATATTATGTCATCTACAAAAATTTGAACTAGGAAAATTTTATCCTTATGATTTCTGATAAACAAAGTTTTATCTTCTATGCATCTAGAAAATTTATGCTCTAAAAGAAAACTAGCCAAGGTCTTATACCAAGCTCTTGGAGCTTGCTTTAGACCATTAATGGCATTATGCAATTTAAAAACATAAGAGGGATGAGTTGAAGAGATAAAACCTGGTGGTTGTGATGCAAACACTTCTCCTTTGAGCTCTCCATCCAGAATGACACTCTTCACATCCATCTAGTATACTTTGAACTTTTTGAATGTTGCATATGCAATAAAAATCCTGATAGACTCTAGCCTTACAATAGGAGCAAAGGTCTTATCATAATCTATGCCTTCATCGTGAGAATAGCCTTGAGCCACAAATCTTGCTTTGTCACTCAAAATTGATACTTAAGAATCCAACTTATTCCTGAATATCCATTTAGTTCCAATGACTGGGTGGTCTTTATGTCTTGGAACTAAATCCCAAACTCTACACCTCTCAAATTTATTGAGTTCCTCTTGCATTGTAATAATCCAGTGGGGATCTTGCTCTGCATCTTTTATGGATTTAGGCTCACTTTGAGAAATGAAGCAAGCATGCATCTAATCTTGGCTGAGTCGATGCCTTGTTTGCACACTAGCAGATATGTGTCCAATCACTTGAGATATGGGATGATCTCTAAGTGTGATAAGATCAGTGGGCAGAGTTGGTTCTTCAACCACTTATGGAATTATTTCCTCTCGTGGAATTTCATTAGCCATAACATCTTCAACATAAATTTCCCAAATATCTTCATCACTATCATTAGCAGTAATCTGTTGAGAAGGATGTGATATATCCTCTTGTATTAGGATTAAATCATCCATTTTCTCACACAGATTTGGTACCTGTAAATTTTCTATGGTAGAAGAATCCTTCTCCTTGTAAAACAAGTTTGTCTCATCAAAAGTTACATGTACAGATTCTTCCATTTTTAATGTTGATTTGTTATAAACCCAATAAGCCTTGCTGACTTGGGAATATCCAAGAAAAATTCCCTTTACAGCTTTGGCTTCAAACTTTCTAAGATATTTCTTTTCATTATTATGAATATAACATATACAATCAAATACTTTAAAAAAGTTTATTTTGGGTTTCTTCCCTTTAAACAATTCATAGGTTTAATTTATTGTGCTTACTGCCTCTGCCAAAAAGTATAGTGGCAAGTGAGCATCTACAAGTAATGTCCCTGTAAATTCAATCAGAGTTCTATCATTCCTTTCAGGTACCCCATTTTATTGAGAAGTTCTAGGAGCAAAAAAATAATGTCTGATACCTTTCTTCTCAAAGAATTCATGAATGAGAAGAGATTCAAACTCAGTTCCATGACCACTTCTGATCAATGAAACTTGAGTAGAGTACTCAAATAATAAGAACTTTAAAAAGTATGTAAGAACTTTAAAGTTTTCTGAGTTGTTTTTCAGAAAGAAACCCCAAGTGAATCTAGAGAAATAATCAACAATCACAAAGGTATATGACTACTTCCCTCCCAAGAACTGTACTGTAATATGTCCATATATAGCAAGTACAAGATTCTGGGTGAATCACTTTAAATAATGGATTTAAAACTATTTTTAGTTTGCTTTTCTAATTAACAAGCCCTGCAGAGTCCTTTCTTCTAATAGGTCCTAGAAGGTAGTCCTCTAACAAGGTTGTCCTTAGATAATTTAGCTATTGTCCTATGGTTTACATGACCTAGTCTCTTATGCTATAATTCACTAGCTTTACTAATCTAGTTAAATATGCAAATTTCAGATTTAGCTGAATTGAAATTAACTAAGTTTATGTTTCCTTGTCTAATACCAGTTAAAACAATTTTGTTTTTATCAGAAATAATAGAACATAAGGACTTGTTAAAAGTTACCTGATAACATTCATCACATATTTGACTTATGGATATGAGGTTATGCTTTAGTCCATTCACATAAGCTTCCTTTTTGAATATGACTGCTCCAATATTGACATTTCCATATCCTTCTGTTTGTCCAAATTGGAGTCTCAAATGATCACTTCGGGTCCAAGCTTTGCTTTAAAGTCACTTAGGTTGGCCTTTGAACCTGTCATATGTTTTGAGAAACCATTATCCAAATACCACTATTCCTCTGTGGTAGAATCGTTCTTCACCTGCATAAAAATAAGTTAGGTGTTTTTGACCGAGGTTACCTTGGGTCCTTGATTTCATTCAAAACAATAACTGGAAATATAAGAACAATCAGGTTGATCCTTAAAACTTAATGGATGATATCTCCTAGGAGGGATTATTCACTGAGTAAAAGGATTAATAAGTTTTGGTTTCTGATAATTAGTTTTATAAAAATTAAAATTTCTATTTTGAAAATTTGAGTTCGACGAATTTAGTTTAGTTTGTCGATCTGAGTTCAACAAAAAGTATTGATTTCATCGATCTCGGTTCACAAAATGATAATACTAATTTCCTGCGTTCCATGATCATCGATCTTTGTTCGACGAAGCATGTCGATTTCATCGAGCACCCTTGTTTGAGTAAACATACCCAAATTCTGGGTTCAAAGTTTGTCGATCGCCGTTCGACGCATAATACAGATTTCGTAGACTTCGGTTGGATGAATTTTGTTGAACATTATTTTTATGAGATTTTTATTTCTTTTATTTAGACTGATTTAAAACCTCTATTTCATTATTAGTATCTTTTACTTTTTCTTTTCCTATTTTTAGAAATGAATTTGATAGGTTTAGATAAAATATTTTTCTCAAGAATATAAGGCTGACTTGATGAAGCACTCAATCCCAGTTTGCTTTTTAATCTAGCATTTACTGTGCTTGTGATGTCCATCAATTTGATACTTCTCCCATTAAGGAATTCTTCAACTATTTTAGCCTCATTTAGTTTACTTTCTAAAGATAATATTTATTCTGAAGCATTTTTTAAGTCTTCTTTAAGTTTTGAATTTTCAGAAGAAAAATTATCAAGTTCAATTAATTTTTCTCTGAGAAGTTTGATTTCCTTCTATGATTTAATTAAATCTTTACATAATAATTTAAAGTCTAATTTGAATTTATCAGAAGTAAAATCAAAGGTAGAGATTACCTGGTCTTCCTCTTATTCTGATTCTTACTCAGAGTTACTGCATGATGCATTGATCTCCCTTTAGCTTTTGCTTCTTCTTCATCCTCACTAGAGCTAGATAAAGTGTCTGAATCTGAGTCACTCCATGTCTCAGCTACAAATCCTCTCTCTTTCATCTTGCATTTGTTGGAAGAGGATTTGTTGGAGTGCTTTCTGGAATCTATCTCATTCTTCTTTTCTTTCTTCTCATCAGGACATTCTGACAATATGCATCCAGGTTTCCTGTACCCATAAAAAAAAATTTCTTTAGTTAAGGTTTTGTCATACCTGGGTTTGTCTTCATTTGTGGAAGACCTTCTCTTGAAGTCCTTCTTGGCCATTTTATAGAATCTTTTGGCTAGAACTCATGAGGTCTTCATTTGCTAGAAGAGATTCTTCTTCATCTGTAGCTTGAAAAGCTATGCTTTTCTCTTTCCTTACTGAAGGTGAAGCCACTTGTTCAGCTTCCCTTGTCTAGATAAGCTATTCATAAGACTTGAGCTTTTCCAACAAGGTCTCTGTTGAGATCTCATTCAAGCTTCTGGCTTCTTGATTGGCTAGATCCTAGAGTCCCATATGTTAGGGAAGCACATAAGGATCTTATCATTGACTTATGTCATTGATATGTCCTTCTTTGGTGTTTTGAGCTAATTGATGATGAGGCTGAGTCTGGTGTACATCTCAGCAACTGATTCAGATTCACACTTCTTAAAATTCTCATATTGAGAAATCAAGTGGGCTCTTATATCCTTTCTTTCATCTGCAGATCCTACAACCATCCCATTTAGGGAATCATTGATATCCTTGGTTGAAGTACATTCAGCAACTTTTTGGAATATGTCATCATACATAGTTTTAGCCAGGATGTTCATTGCTTTGGCATCTACAACTTTTAGATTCTTCTGAGCCTTTGTCCACTCTAGTGGTGGAACAACACTGGTTCTTGTAGTGGCTGTTGCAGATGGAGCAGGGGGACCTGAAAAAATAGAATTGTAGATGTCTTCATCAAAGGAATTCATATAAAGATTAATTCTTTCCTTCCAAAGTACAAACTTACTTAAGTTGCACACTGGAGGTCTAGTGCTTGAAAATTCCTTATTTTGTACCATGATAGAAAATCTAGATAAGAATAAGATCTATCAGATCTTTTGGTTCAGGTGTTATCCTGTACAACAAAGAAACGACCCTCTAATACCAATTGAAAGTGAGGGATAGATCTTATGATTACTATAGAGGGGGGGGGGGGAATAGAGTATTTAAATGATTTATTGGTTTTTATAGCGAATTAAAATATATTTATATACATAACTATAAAACAGGAAATATCATAGCACACAAGCACAAAAAAAATCAACATAGACGACACAAGAATTATAGTGGTTCCCCAATAAACCTGTGTACATCAACTATTCTACCACCCGGATAGGAATCCACTGAAGATTTTTGATCAGGTGCCCTACCGCCACATGTTTTTTCTCAGGTGCCCTGTCACCACAAGATGTATTTTTCTAAGGGAGATCTAGCAACCCTTTGACCTTTTGATCAGGTGCCCAAAAACCAATCTAAGTCTTTTGATCAGGATACTTAACAACCAAAAGTCTAACTTTTGAAGGGAGTTAAAATCCTCTATATAAGAAAAGGGAAAAGTAAAAAGATTTGTTGTCTTCTCTGTCTCAAATCTCTGAGAAGACTTAGTGGATTTCTTGATGTTGTCAAAGCTCCCCCTGAGTTGTATGAATTTGATCAGGAGTGGATGCTTTGCTTCAGGGTGTAGGCCTTCAAATGACGTTGCTCTTCAGAAGATTTTTAGAATGATTTTGATTAGTTGTCCCTTGAAAGCCTGAAGCAAGTGATGAAGAACTCTGTGAGTATGAGAGTTGTGTTATTCTTCACTGATTATTGATTTCTCTTCTTTTTCACTGATTCACTGCCTTGTTTTTGTTGTTTCTTATTCCTATATTTTATCGTCTAAAGGAAAATCACTTTATATATGATTTCAGATTCAAAACCATTTGGATTTGAAATCTTTCCCTTTGAAATTCTCTGCATAATTCCTGGGATTCTGAATGGTTTATATTTATCTTGAATGCATTTCCCTAACTGTCCCATTGAATATGGTAGAGTTAAAACTCTGTGAAAACCATAATTTCCCTAACTATCCAATTTTGTAGAGCTAAGCTTGGCTATCGTCGAGCTGAGATTGCAGAGTTAAAGTAAAATTTTGTCGACCAGAGCTCAGCTTTCGTCGAGCTTAACTCAGAGTTGGAACTCTGAGTTTGTCGAGCTGAGCAAGACTTTCATCGAGCTGTCTTCGACTATCATCGAACTAAATTTCTTGAACTTGAAATCTTCAAAGGCAAAACCATGGAAAATTCTATGACCCTATACTATACAAGATGGGTCAATCTAAGTATCCTGATGGTGATCCAAGCCCAAATCAAACCTGGGGTTCAAACATAAGTTATCGCCAATGGTAGAACTAGTGTTCGGAGATATGTCAATGTGCGTGGATATAACAGCTATCCAGTGATTTGGAAATATATCGAAATAAAATAATTTTCCACTTTTTTTGAGCTACCGCGATGCGATACGAAGCTACTTCCTCGCGATAGTAGTATTTCTCGACGAAGCTGACTCGATGGTCGTCGAGTAATCTAGCACTTGGCCGTAGGACTATAATTGTGCGGTAGGCCATAGAGAACTCGTACAAAAATAAATCCAAGCTAGCACAGGATGTAGCATTAGCGTCGGGCGGTTGGTTGTAGAGATTGATTCTCTAGTTCTTTTGTACCTATAAACCTGCTCACTATACCCAACACATGTATTATCCAATATAACATGGGATTGGTATTATCAATCTAAATAGATGTGAACCATAGGCTCCAACAAACACCCCCTCTTGATAATATCAAATTCTGTTCTTGAGATATAAAGCAGTAACAACCTCGTATAGTGTAATCCAATCAGTAAGCGTGAAATCTAGTAGGTTGAAATAATTTATATGTCTCCCTAAAAGATATGCTCCCCATACAAGTGTGTGTTCCCCCTTTGTGTTTCACCCCCCCCCCCTACATGAGATCATTCCCTAGGTGACAACCTAGGATACACTTATGAACACTCAAATAGCATAAGATGTACTCATGAACACTAAACTATTTCTCCCCCTTTGGAAATTATTTAAATTGGTTGGGGATTAACAAACATGTCTCGTGAACACTTATCTATCCTCCTATGTTCATGAGATACTAAAAAGAATAGAAAACATGCACATATGAATAAACAATCAGAAGCAGTAGGGGCAAAAATTGGAGCGGAACACCATGAATATAGTCCTACCCAACACACGAAAAATTAATTGATTTTACGAGCTTGTTGGAGTAAATGAAATTCGGACAACATAAGTGAAACTAAATACACACGATTTGGAGTACAACGCTAGGAGATTTGTAGAGTTAATACAGTGTAACATTGTAAGAGTCAGGAATAGAAATCATGTAATAGTACATATGTGTTATGGACATATAATGCAGTGTAAGTCCAATTCTTATGCATAACATTAGATAGAATAATGACATTTGTGTGTGTACCATCAAAAGAAAAACATCAAGTAGAAATAATCTTTAGAACATGTTTTATCTCAATAATTCAATATGTTAGCACCAAAGAATTAAAGTGAAAAATCATGTTATATTGTTGTCTACTTCATAGCCAGATTTGAATAAGGGGCACAAATTTAATTGTAGTCTTTGCACAAGATCGAAATGATTCTTTTGTAAAAATTTCTCATCCTCACAATGATCATAAAAATTTATCTGGAGGAGTGAGAAGTGCTTCGGGAGTATCCTTGACACATGATTTTATGGCATGTGGTTTACCCATTTTTTCATTCATTCATTTTTTCTACTATTGATTTTATATCATTTTTGAGTTCAAGGACCCCGAACCAATCAAAATCTACTAACATAGTAAGATATACTTTCAATTATATACAAACAACATTTTCAATAGAATATTGGCCCAATGTCTAAACTTTTTACGAAAAATGAGCACCGTGACATTGATTGTTTAGGTTATTTTTAGAATGTTAGACACAATATCACGAGTTATAACTTGCAAGCATGAATTTCTACTTGAGTCTATTTCCTAGGGATATGTGAACGGTGTAATGTCATTACGCTACCTAAATCCCCACACATACCTTGAGGCATATTCAACATACACTATCCTATCTAGTTGCACTCGGTAGCTAAGTACCTATAGATTTGGCACATCATGACACAATCTGAAAATGTTAATAGGGATTAATAATCCTAAATCAAACATTGCACGTAATCATTATGTTTTAGGTTCTAGTCATGTTTGTCCAAGGAATGAACGATCCATATTTTTTGTTTTTTTTTGTTTTTTATATATATTCTTTTGTTTTAATAAAGAATTAAAATAATCAAACAAACCAAACTGAATGGAAAAAACGTCTTTTTGGAGTTTTGGGATTTTTCAAATTTTTATTTGATTTTTGATTATAAGACAACTGAAAAAAATCTAGGGAAAAAACAAAAATGAAGAAACACAAAAAATTGTCAACTTACTATTAACGCTAGGGCCACCGCGCAGCAGTAACTCACACAGATCGAAAATAAATAAAAAATAACCCGATGTTAGTAGAGATTGCAGCATAATTAAGCGGTGAGATCAAAAATGCTCAGTACTAGTCGAAGTAAAGAAAAACGAGCGTCAAGAAGAGGTTTTGAAAGATATCAGCAAGTTGATCGTTAGTCTTAATGAAGCTCACTTTCACGTTCTCTTTCTTAATGTGGTCTCAGATAAATTGATGACAAATGTCAATATGTTTGGAGCGAGAGTGGTGTATCGGCTTATTCATCAAGCTTATGATGCTCTTGTTTTTGCACCTTCAGTCAATATTCTTAAAACATAGACAGAAATCCTCCAACATTTGTGACATCCAAAGTACTTGTGCACAATAACTTCCTAGGGCTATATACTTGACTTCAGTAGTGGAGAGGGCAACTGAGTTTCGTTTCCTACTTGACCATGAAACTAGTGCCAGACCTAGGTAATGATAGGTACAACTTTTGCTCTTGCGATTGAGTGAACAACTAACAATGTCTAAGTAAGAATATCCATAAAGCATGAAGTCAGTGCAGTGTGGATACCAAAGACCAATATTTGGGTTTCCTATAAGGTACCTAAAGATGTGTTTAATAGCTTTAAGACGAGATTCTTTAGGATTAGCTTGATATCTATCACAAAGGCACACTGCAAATAGAATATCTGGTCTAGTAGAAATTAGATATAGTAGTGATCCGATCATACCTAGAAATAATGTTTGATCTACTGAAATCCCACTTTCATCCTTTCCTAATTTGATTGATGCCCTCATTGGAGTTTTAGCTTGTTTCAAATTTTTAGAGCTGAATCGCTTAAGCATTTTTTTATTGACCTGCAGAAATTAGATGCTTTCGTTGAGAAATCTAAAAGCCCAAGAAATATGTTAATTCAATAATTAAATTCAATTCAAATTTGGATTGCATTTGTGTAATAATTTCTTTACATAAACTCTCATTTGTGGCACCAAAAATTATATTGTCTACATAGATTTGTAATAAAATTGAATTGGAACCATTGTACTTTAGAAAAAGTGTAGTATCAGCACTACCGATCCTAAAGTCATGTTCTAAAAGAAATATCAAAAGTCTATCATACCAGGAACGAGTTGCTTGCTTTAATCCATATAGGGCTTTCACTTATTTGTATATATAATCTGGGTGATTACCAATCTTGAAGCTGAATGATTGCTCAACCTACACTTCTTCTTTAATATAACTATTTATTAATGCGCTCTTAATATCCATTTTATACAACTTTTTTTGCTTAAAACATGCAAATGCCAAAAACATACGAATGGAATCAAGACGAGCAACCGACACAAAAGACTCCTCAAAATAGACACCTTCGATTTGATAGTATCCTTGAGCGACCAACTGTGCCTTATTTCTAGTTAACCTAGAATCCCCATCAAGCTTATTTTTATATACCCATTTCAAGCATATAACTGGATGTTTATCAGGGCACTCTACCAATGTCAAAACTTTTCATTGCTTGAAATTATTAAATTCCTCTATCATAACCAAGAACCAAGACACATCATTCAATGCTACATAGATGTTCTTGGGTTCTATTTCAGATATAAAACATAAATTTGAGAAAGATTCATGCAAGGCTGAGGGAGTTTTAAGCCATGTTAAGGCTCTCCTATTACTAGTTCTCGTTGATGTTGTTTTGAAAATTTAGTGTGCTTTGAAGCTTATATCCTTCAACTCGAGTTAGATCATCTACTACTTCCTCTCTGGCCAAACTCTCATCTTCTAATGGCACATCATAATCAACATCCTCTTTATTTGATCTAGATTCCATTTTTGGTGTATTCTCATCAAAGTGAACATGAATGGATTCTTCTACAACTAAGGTCTATTTAATATAGACCCATTAGGCAGGACTTGTGGAGGAATATCCTAAAAAATTACTAGGTTAGATTTATCATCAAATTTTTCCTAAGTTATCCTTGGTGTTAAGAATGTAGCATGGGAAGCCAAATACTCGAAAGTATGACACAAATGATTTTCTATCATAATAGAGCAAAGCATGATCCGGTTCTTCATAAAACTTGCTGTGTTGACCGCTTCAGCCCAAAAATATCAAGGTAAGCCAAAATCGGCCAACATCGTGTGTGCTAATTCTTGAAGCGTTCGGTTCTTCCTTCCACTAGACCGTTTTGTTGTGGGGGTTCGCGGGGAAGAAAATTTATGTCAAATTCCTAGGTTGTTATAGAAATAGGTAAAATATTCATTCTCTAACTCTCCCCCAAGATCAGGCCTAATGCGTTTTATTTTTAGTTCTATTTCATTTTGTAATCTAGTGCTCAAATTTGAAAGTTCAAGAAATACATTAGATTTATTAGCAATAAAAATAGTCCAACAAAATATGAGTAGTCGTCGAAAAGCACAAAAGAATACAGTTTTCCTCTTAGACTATAAGTGGTCAAAAGACCAAAAAGATCCATGTGAATTAGTTCTAGTGGGCTAGATGAGGAAATATCATTTTTTTTCTTTTAAAAGGGGATTTTACAAATTTCCCTTTTTAGCAAGGAGCACATAATGAAGTCAAACAACCGCTTAACTTTGTAAGTTAACAGATAAGTTTTTGTTTCGATAGTTTGACTATTAGTTTCCTCCCGGAATGACCGAGTCTCCTATGCCAAAGCTCTAATTCTTCACTTTTGGAAACTAAGCATTTCAAATTAGAAGAGGATATGCCCTCAAACCTAACAGTATAAACATCATGATTTTTATGCATAGTAAGCAATATAATGTTCGTTTTGGCATCTAAAATAATTTAAGTATTTGTGGATGTTTTAAATAATACATTCAGTCCCTTCTCATAAAGTTGAATAACAAATATTAGATTGTGCTTTAACCCAGCCACAAACAATATGTTTGAAATAGAAAATGCTTGGTTACTTATGGTGCTAAAATCAAGAATGTGTCCTTTGATGTTGTCACCAAAAGTCACTGTGCCCCCTTTCTTCATCTCCAGGATAAAGAACTTGTCTTTATCTCCTATCATGTTCTTGGAACACCCAGATTCTAAGTACCACACATTCTCCCTATCCTTAGCCTGCCAATATACCTAGAAAGAGGATTAGGGTAAAGATCTGGTTACCCTAGTTGTTCAACCCATAGTGTAGATAGTCAACTTCAACATCAAGACTTGATTAATTTTATTTACTCCTCACTTCAAGCAAAAGCCAGATATGACCAAACTTATTACATTTAGCACACTTTACATAGGCGGTGGATATCACCTTTTGCGTTGTACTGAGGCTCTTATTAGAAGATGGATGTAGGCTTCCAGTTTTATTATGATTATCTTTATGATTTATGAGCTTCTTAACGGGCTTTGCTGAAAATGAGCAATCGCCAACGGTAGAGATACCGCTGGGTGGTAGCTCATAATGTTTATTTCCCAACCCGAATTTACCAGATCCCTGACACTGAAAACCTTGCAACATATTAAGAGATTTTTTCGCCTATTCAAAATTTCTAGATGGCAGTGTTCAGGTCATGATTCCTTTCTTTCAAGGAGGTGTTTTCCATGACGAGCATCATGCACCGATTTGCAAATTCTTTTTTTACCCTTTTCTATATGTGCAAGAGAGATTTGAGGCTTTTTCTTCAAGTCCTTTTTCTCTTTAGTGAATTTTTTATTTTTGAGAAAGTCTTGGAAAGGCTTTCTTTTAGCTCATTGATCGTCGCCACCGAGTGAGAGCACTCTTGGCACTCGATCATTTATTTGTCATATTTGCTAACTTCATTAGTTAATTTTTCTAAGTCTTTTTCCTTTATCGTGTTTTCAGATTTAAAAAAATTTCTCAAGAAGCACATAATCAAGCTTATTATATAATTGCTCACAGATTTCATATAGTTCATCATATGAAGGAGGGATTACTTCAGTATCTCTCTGGACACTAGATTCGTTGCCGGATAAACTATGACGTTTTTTAATGAGGCACAAATATGCCTTGTCTTCACTACTTGAGTCGGATATGCTTGACTCATCAGAACCGGCATCGTTCCACGTTGACACCTTCAACACTTTCTTCTTTCCCTTTTCCCGGCTTTGTTTCTATTTTTCCTCCTTTTTAAGCCTTGGACACTCTCTCTTTATATTCCCAAATTTGTGACAGTTGTAGCACTCATGTACAAACATTTATTCGCCACTCTCCATCCCCTTTGATGGTTTGATGCATCTCCTCTTCTCTTCTGAACCTTTCTTCAGAATGTTTTTGATTTTTCCTTGCCTCTTGGGATTCTTCATGAATCTTCTAAATTTTTGAACAAAGAGGCTCTCTTCATCTTCATCATCAGACTCTTTCACAGCCTTCTTTTCCTTTGCTTGTATTTTTAGTTCATGTTCATGGGTCTTTAGGTTGGCAACATGGCTCTCTATCTCCAGGGTGCTGATTACATGTGATTCGGTAAAAGCGGTCACTTTTGGATTGAATCGTGGAGGCAGAGATCAAAAGATCTTTCTCACCAAGTATCCATTTGAAAAAGTCATTCTGAGAGATCTAGAGACATTGATGATGATCTTCAAGAATAAAGTGTACTTGCTATCCACCTCCTCTTCGATCTTCAACTGAAACGGTTCATATTCTGACTCCAGTCTAAATAACTTCGATTCCTTCACCTGCGAGGTACCTTTATCCATTAGCTCAAGTAATCGCCATATATCATAGGTAGTTTCACAGTTGCAAATTCTATTAAATTTAGTTGTTTAATGCATAGAAAAGAGAGTTATTAGCTTTCGCATTGTTAGTGGATTTCAGTTTATCATTATCATCCCACTTATCATGCGGTTTCACCAATAATTGTTCTCATATAATGGAAGTGGGTGTAGTGTGTATTGTTTCATTCATGGCCAATACGCCCATGCTTTGTGTCATTATAAATATCTTCATGGTTTGTTTGTAGTGGTTTTAGTCACTCCCCATAAATAATGGAGGTTGACTCACACCTTGTCTCTCAGGGAAAGCGTGATTTGTGTTGGTCATCTTACTTCAGGATTTTAATCATTTTCGAAGTAACCTCGCTCTGATACCACTGGTTGGATCGGGTGGACAACTTTAGGGGGGTGAATATGGTTTTTAAGATAAATTCAATATTAAAATGTAGTTTTACTAAGGAAAACTATTTCTGGAGGATACCGCGGGGCATTAGCATGCTAGCGCCTGTAGGTAAGTCACAGAAGTTAATTTCCTCGATATATATTCACCTTACAGAGTCTCACACAACCTTCAAAGATCAACCAGTATAAAACCACAAAAGTTCAAGAAAAGTATACGAACAATAGTTTTTTCCGTGAATAACAAATGCGATTTACAATCAAGAGCAACTAGATCTCTATGACGCTTGAGATCAGAGGCGATGAAATATAGACTTCTTCTTTTTGTTTCTATACTAATCCTATAATTAAACCGGTTGGCTCTCTCCCTTTCCCCTCAGAAAGTTAGTCAAGCCGGCTATTCACCTTTCTACCCAGAAGGGTCTTAGATCCCCACTAGATCCCCTGATCTAGATGTCCCCCACCGAGATGATTACTCACGAAACCCCTTACGAATTCCGATGACCCCCTAGTCATTTTTCCTTGCATACACGTCTGATAATCAAAATAAATATATAGATTAAAGAACAAAGAGTTTAGAAGTTATTTCTCCCTGAAACATAGAACTCCTTCGAGTAACAGTGTGCGATCGATGCTCTTGAATATCATTTTTGTTATAGTCGATCATCCGTGAATGGTCATTAAAGATTTCATTCACCGGAGTTCTTCGATTGCAAGTGGGAAGAAAAAATAGTGCTTTTCCTTCAATGGAGATGAGAGTTCATCTTTCTCCAGATGGAGGCTGAACCCTAGAGTAAATTATACTCCTTCGTCTTGTCCCTAGGAAAAGAAACACGCCCTTTTATGTGTATTGAAAAAGTAAGCTACCGTTGGTGGTGGAGCTAGCGCCCGGTGGTAGGTCAATGTGCATGGATGTTATAGCTGTCTAGTAGATTTTGAAAAATTCAAAAAAAAATATTTTTTTGCTTTTTTTGTGCTACCGCAGTACAGCACGAAGCTATTGCCAGTTGTAGTAGTATCTTCTCGATGAAGTTGACTCGACGGTCATTGAGAAAGCTAGAATCCAGTGGTAGGAATAACACCGTACGGTAGGCCACAAAAAGCTCATTCAGAATTAAATCCATGCTAGCAAGGATGGTAGCGCTAGTGTCTGGAGATAGGTTGCAGAGATTTATTTTCTACTTGTTTTATTCCTGTAAACCTGTACACTATACCCAATACACGTATGATCAAATACAATACAAGATTTGATATTGTCAAACTAAAGAGATACAAACCATAGGCTCTAACTATGCTGAGGAGCATGTTTGCATTTGTGCTTAGTATTGTTTACTCTAAGGGGGTACAAGTTGTATGCAAAGTCGACCAAGTGTGAATTTTTACTTTATCAAGTATCTTTTTTGGGTGACGTTGTGGACAAAGATGGAATTTCTGTGGACCCAGCAAAGATAGCTATTTTTTGGACTTGAAGAGGCCAACAATGCCTAAGGATATAAGGAGATTCTTTGGCAGGTTACTATAGGAGATTTGTGCAAGGATTTTCAGTGATGTATGCACCTTTGACCAAACATACACAAAAGAATGCACTGTTCATTCGGAGTGATTCCTGTGAAGAAGCATTTTAGGAGTTGATGAAGCTATTGTGCACTACTCCTATTTTGATATTACATCCCGAAGGAGTGGAGTATGCCATTTATGTGGATGCACCACATATTGGACTTGGGTGTGTCTTGATGTAAGAAGAAAAGGTGATCACGTATGGATCAAGACAACTGAAGGTTCACGAAAGGAACTACCCAACACATGACCTGGAGTTTGAACCAGTGATTTTTGCTTTAAAGTTATGGAGACATTTATTATACGTTGTGATATATAAGATTTATACAGATCACAAAAGTCTGAAATATATCTTCACTGAAAAGGAGCTGAATTTGTGTCAGCGCAAATGGTTAGAGTATTTCACGGACTATGAGGTTCATATTCTTTATCATCCGAGCAAGGATAATGTGGTTGTTGATGCCTTGAGTAGAAAGGTCGTGCAGGTCTTTAACCTTTCTATGTAGTCCTTGGTGGAGGAGTTTTTATTAATGAATATAACTATTAGAATTTGTGTTATGCCAACTAGATTAGAAGTTGAAGAGCCCTCATGGATTACACCTACGAGGTTACATCAGAAAAATTATCCAGATTTGAGGCACATTTGATGTAGGATCTAAATGTGAGAATTGCCGGATTTTTCATTTGATGAGGTTGGTACCTTGAAGTACCGAGGTAGATATTGCATTCCCGCTGTTAAGGATATTTAGGCAAAGGTTTTTGATGATGTGCATGGTTCTAGTATTGCCTATCATCCTGGTTCTATGAAGATGTACAAAGATCTGAAGTAGATTGTTTGGTTGTAAGGTATGAAGAAAGATATAGCAAAGTTCATATCATAATGATATACCTGTCAGCGTGTTAAATAAGGTCATAGAATAGTTGGAGGTAAGTTGATAGCTTTGGATATTCCAAGTTATAAGTGTGAAAGTATTTCTATGGATTTCTTTACCGGTTAGCCGAGGTCACCCAAATGGCATGATGTTGTGTGGGTTATTGTTAATAGATTGACGAAGTGTCCTCACTTCGTTCCTTTCAAGATTGAGTATTCAATGGAGAAAATAGCAGAACTCTATTTGGATGAGGTCATCAAATTGCATGGTGTAAGCCAGTGAGTATTGTGTCAGATCGAGATACCAGATATATTTCTTGTTTTTGCGGTGCTTGCAGGGAGCTTCGAGCACCGATCTTAAGTATTCTACTACTTATCATCCAACGAATAATGGTAAAATAAAACGAGTGAATCAGATATTGGAGATAAGATTATATGTCATATTTTGGACTATGACGGAGCTTGGGACAAATTTCTTAGAATTATGGAGTTTTCTTACAATAATAGTTATAAGGAGAGTATGCAGATGGCGCCCTTTGAATCTTTATATGGGATGTGTTGTCAAACTCCCTTATTTTGGGCTGAGGTTGGTGAGAGACCGTTGTTAGGTGCAGAAGCCTTAGAAGAGATGAGCATTGTTGTGCCACATATTGGTGAGAAGCTTCATATGGCTCAAGAGCATTATGAAAAGTATGCAAATCGGTGAAGGGTTGATCTAGAGTACGTACTTAGGGACATGGTTTTCATGTATGTTTCTTTGATTCTAGGTGTTAAGAGATTTGGAAGGAACCACAAGTTGGATCCCAGGAGTGTGGGACATTTCAAGATTATTTAGATCATCGAAGTGTCTGCTTTCGGCTGGAATTGCCTGCTACTTTCCCTGGTGTTCATGATATGATTAATGTGAGCCAATTACAAAATTGTATGCATATTGATCGCCATGTCCCTGACTTTGTGCACTAGTTGTAGCCCAATCTTTCTTATGTCAAAGAGCCTACCAGATTTTGAAAAATATCAAAATAAAATATTTTTCCGCTTTTTTGTACTACCGCAGTGCGATACAAAGCTATCGCCTTGCGGTAGTAGTATATTCCCGACGAAGCCGACTCGATGGTCATCGAGATAGCTTGTGCCTAGTGGTAGGAATAGCATCAAATGGTAGGCCACTGAGAGCTCGTAAAGAATTATATCCACGCTAGCGGGGGTGGTTGCGCTTGTGCCTGGCGGTAGGGTGCAGAGATGTATTTTCTACTTCTTTTGTACCTGTAAACCTGAACACTATACCCAATACGTGTTTGATCAAATATAATACAGGATTTGATATTTTCAAACTAAAGAGATGCGAACCATAGGCTCCAACAGTGTTGAGGAGCATGCTTTGCATTTTAGCTTAGTATTGTTTACTCTAAGGGGCATAAGTTGTTTATAAAGTTAAGCAAGTGTGAATTTTGGCTTTCTCAATTATCTTTTCAGGGTCACGTTATGAACAAAGATGGAATTTTTATGGACTCAACAAAGATAGCTATTGTTTTGGACTGGAAGAGGCCAACAATGCCTAAGGAGATAATGAGGGATGGCGGGTTATTATGGGAGATTTGTGCAAGGATTTTTCAGTGATTTTTACATCTTTTACCAAACATATGCAGAAGAATGCATCATTCATTTAGAGTGATTCCTATGGAGAAGCTTTTAAGGACTTTAAGCGATTGTTCACTACTCCAATTTTGACATTACCTGCCAAAGGAATGGAGTATGTTGATTTTTTGGATGCATCACATGTTGGACTCAGTTGTATCTTGATGCAAAAACAAAAGGTGGGCACGTATGGATCAAGAGAACTGAAGATTCATGAAAGTAACTACCCAACACATGACTCAAGAGCGTTATGAAAAGTATGCAAATCGGTGAAGGATTGATTTAGACTACGTACTTAGGGACATGGTTTTCATGAATGTTTCTCTGATTCTAGGTGTTAAGTGATTTGGAAGGAACCACAAGTTGGATCCCAGGTATGTGGGTCCTTTCATGATTATTTAGAGCATCAGAGTGTCTGCTTATAGCCTGTAATTGACTGCTACTTTCCCTGGTGTTCATGATGTGTTTAATGTGAGCCAATTACAAAATTATATGCCTAGTGATCGTCATGTCCTTGACTTTGTTCCCCAGTTGTAGCACAATCTTTCTTATGTCGAAGAGCCTAGCAGATTTGGAAAAATATCAAAATAAAATATTTTTCCGTTTTTTTGTGCTACCGCAGTGCGATACAAAGCTATCGGCTGGCAGTAGTAGTTAATTCTTGACGAAGCTGACTCGACGGTCATAAAGACAGCTTGTGCCTAGTGGTAGGAATAACATCGTACGGTAGGCCACTAAGAGCTCGTACAGAATTAAATCAACGCTAGAGGGAGCGGTAGCGCTTGTGCCTGACGGTGGGTTGTAGAGATATATTTTCTAGTTCTTTTATACCTATAAACCTGTACACTATACCCAATACGCGTATGATCAAATATAATACAGGATTTGATATTGTCAAACTAAAGTGATGTGAACCTATTGGAACACCCTATTACTAATTTGGGTAAGGATCACTATGTTTGTCTTAGGAAACCAGGTTGACCTAGTTATATAGTTGTAAAGGTCAACATTAGAATGAGTCTAGGGCTTAGAACTTAGGTTTGAAGCTGCCCCCAGGACCATTCCAAGATCAAGGATATAGAGCCAAGTCTAAGGCAATTTTCGTCGAGCTCCGGTTGACGAAACGTCGAACTCGGTTCGACGCTCTCTGAGCTCAACTTCGATAAATTGTCGTACTCCGGTCGACGATCTTCGAGCTCAGATCGACGATTTGCCTTCAGCTTTTTTTGCTTAGTCGTCGAACACCTGTCGACGATCTTCTAGCTCAGGTCGACGATCACTCTTCAGCTATTCTTCAGGTCGTTGAGCTCGGTTCGATGATCTTCGAGCTCAGTTCGACGTTTTCTGTCTGTTTGATCTGTTTCCATCTCTGAGCTCAGTTCGACGATCGTAGAGCTCAGATCGACGATTTTTCTGAGAGATCAACGATTCTAAGGATTCAAATGCTGCCAGTCTTTGGAATGTTTTTGAATTCTCTCAGCATTTATGTCAAGGAGATCTGCCAGCCATTTGTATGTGCTGATTATTTCAAAACTGTGAAATTAATTTAAATAAACTCTATTCATCCCCCCTCTAGAGTTGAGATAGATCTTACTCTCACTTTCAATTGGTATCAGAGGCAGGTTGGTTGCTCATACAGGCTAACACCTGAACCAAAAGATCCTTGATAAGATCAATCTCTTAAGAGGGTTATTTTCACTATATCTATCTATTTAAATAGACATGGCACAGAACAAAGATTATGCAAGCACCAGACCTCCAGTGTGCAACCTTTCCAAGTTTGCACTATGGAAGGCAAGGATTAAACTTTATATGAATTCTATTGATGAGGATATATTTAATTCTGTTTTGACAGTGTGCCCAACACCTCCAGAGACCACAAGCACAAGTACTGTTCCACCTCCCTCAGGAACAGATGCAGACACAAAGAAATGGAAAACTGCAGATGCAAAGGCCATGAAAATCTTAGCTCAGACAATGTCTGATGAGATATTTCAGAAGGTAGCTGACTGCAACTCGGCCAAAGGAATTTGGGACAACCTCTATGAAATTGTCTCAGGGTCTGCTGATGAAAGGAAAGACAGGAGATCCCATCTGATAAGCCAATATGAGAACTTCAAAAAGGGAGAAGCTGAATCAGTGGCTGACATGTACAATAGACTAAGTCTGATTGTCAATGAGTTAAAGACTTTGGATAAAGAAATCTCATTGACTGAGCTGAATGACAAAATCTTAATGTGCTTCCCCAGCACTTGGGATTCAAGAATCTGGCCAATCAAAGATGCCAGAAGTCTAAATGAGATTACCACTGAAGCTCTCCTGGGCAAGCTCAAATCCTATGAGCTGCTCATTAAAAATAGAGAAGAAGAACAAAAGGCTACTTCTCCAGTCACAAGGAAAGAAAAGACCATAGCCTTCAAAGCTGCAAAAGAGGAGCCTGAAGATAAAGCTACAGGAAATGATGAGCTCCTAAGTCTACTGGCCAAAAGATTCTACAAGATTGCCAGAAAAGACTTCAGAAAGAGATCATACAAGGGTCATGATAAACCAAGGTATGATAAATCAAATAACAATAAAGAAATCATATGTTTTGGTTGCAGGAAACCAGGCCATATTGTGCCTGACTGTCCAGAAAATAAGAACAAGGACAATAAAGATAGAGGAGAAAGAAGAAAGGAAAAAGACTTCAGAAAGAACAGCTCAGACAAACCCTCCTTCAGTAAGAACAAACATACAAGGAAGGGATTTGTTGCTGAGACATAGAGTGAAACTGAAGAGGACTCTGAAGCCTCATCCAGCTCCAGTGATGATGAGGATGATGCTGATGAAAAGGAATTCTGCATGATGGCTATCAATGCCTCTCAAACAGACTCAGAAGCAGAAGAGTCAGAATCAGATTCAGAAGCTCAACTAGAAGAAGATCAGGTAATCAATTCATTTGATTTCAGTTCTGAGGATTTTAAACATGAGATTAAGGTACTATGCCTAGATCTGTTGGAGTCTGAGAAGGAAATCACTTCCCTCAGAAAACAACTATCTGAGTATAGCACTATAAAATCAGAGAACCTCAAACTCTCTAAGGAGTTGGAATGCTGTAGGGAAGAGATAGCTTCATTGAAAAGTGAACTATCAAAAGCCAAAAAGTTTGAAGAATCCCTAAATGGGAGAAGTATCAGACTGAGGGACATTACAAGCATAGTGAACTCTAGACTTAATAGTACACTGGGCTTGGGTGCTTCATCCAGCCAACCTACAATATTAACAACTCCAATCAAATTTGTCTCTGACAAAGGAAAGGGAGTAGTAGAGGTAGCTAGGAAGAATGCAGATCTGCTAGAGAAAATTTCAGTTCAACAGATTGCATCGAGTAGAGCTCGACGATCGTCGAACAGAGCTCGACGATCTAACCCAAGATCGTCGACCTCAGCTCGACGATATCCAAACTCTGAACTCCAGAATAATCGATCTTCGAATAGAGATCGACGATCTGACCCAAGATCGTCGACCTCAGCTCGATGATTGTCGAACAGAGATCAGGTCTGTGAACATTCCTTCAATGGCACATCTAGATTAAATCCCATAAGTCCCACATCCCAAGGCTTTAACCCCTATACTGAATGGATAGTACCTCCTAGGAGATACCATCCTGAAGGTTATAAGAGTCAACCTGAGATGTCTTTCATTTCTGAATTCAAAGGATATCAACCTAGGCCCAAGGTTAACTGGGTCAAAAAAAAATAAGCTGTTCATGTGCAGGTGAAGACCTATCCAGTATCTAACCAACAATGGTACCTGGATAGTGGGTGTTCAAAGCACATGACAGGGAATAGGAAGAACCTATCATCCATCATAACCAAACTTGGACCCAAAGTGATTTTTGGTGATTCAAATTTTGGCCAAACCAAAGGATATGATGCTTCTCAGATAGGCTCAGTCACTTTCAAGAAGGTGGCATATGTAGAAGGGCTGAAGCACAACCTGATAAGTATCAGTTAGCTATGTGATGAAGGATACAAGGTGACTTTCAACAAATCCCTGTGCAAGATCAAGTCAGAGGATAACACAACTGTGTTAACAGGTAAAAGGACTGGTAACATTTACTTAGTAGATTTTCTTTCATCTAAAGTAGATATCTATTTATTCAATTCCATATCTAAGCTAAATGTTTTATGGCATAAGAGATTAGGACATCTAAACCTTAGAACCATTGCTAGGCTATCCGAGGAAAACCTTGTTAGAGGACTACCTTCTCGCCCCTACAAGAAGGAAGGACTTTGCAAGGCTTGTCAATTAGGCAAGCAAACTAAAAATAGCTTTAAGTCACTTAATAAGAGTGATTCACCTAGGATTCTGTATTTATTGCACATGGATCTTTTTGGACCCATATCAGTACAAAGCCTAGAAGGGAAGTCCTATACTTTAGTGATTGTAGATGACTTCTCAAGATTCACATGGGTATTCTTTCTGAGGAAGAAGTCTGATAACTTTAAGTGTTTGACAGAGTTTCTCAAATGTATACAGATTGAGTTCAACACTCACATTACCCTGATCAGAAGAGATCATGGGACAGAGTTTGATTCTATTCTTATGCAAGAGTTCTATCAAAGTGAAGGGATCAGGCACACTTTCTCAGCTCCTAGAACTCCTCAACAAAATGGGGTAGCTGAAAGGAAAAATAGAATCCTAATTGAATCTGCTACTATATTGTTGACAGATGCTCACCTATCTCTATCCTTTTGGGCTGAGGCAGTGAACACCTCCAACTATGTGCTAAACAGAAGCCTGATACATAAACTAAAGGGCAAGACTCCCTATGAATTGCTCAAAGGGAAGAAACCTAAAATAGATTATTTTAAAAATTTTGGGTGTACTTGTTATATTCATAATAATGACAAGAAGTATCTAGCAAAATTCCAAGCTAAAGCTGATGAAGGAGTGTTCTGGGATACTCCATGATTAGCAAGGCCTATGGGGTATATAATAAATCTTCCTGTAAAATTGAAGAATCTGTTCATGTCACTTTTGATGAGACTAACATATGTTATAAGGAGAAGTCTACTTCTACCATAGAACCTTTGCAGGTACACTCTATTTCAGAAAGTATGGACAGATTACAGGTTAAAGAAGAGGATACAACCACTCAACCTATTCTGCAAAAGAATGAGAGCAGTGATGATGAAGAAGAAGTTCAACCCCTTGAAGAAAATCATCCTGAAGAGCCAGTTGTTATTCCACAAGAGGAAACAATAACACAGGTTGGTGAACAATCAACATCCCCTGTTGATCTAGTAACAACAAGAGATCATCCAATCACCCAAGTAATTGGAGACATCTCAGCTGGTGTGCAAACAAGAAATCAGGTCAACCAGAACCTGATGCACACTTGCTTCCTATCTCAAGTTGAGCCTCAATCTATTCAAGATGCAGAGCAAGATCCACACTGGATCATTGCAATGCAAGAGGAGTTACATCAATTTGAAAGGAATAAGGTTTGGGAACTAGTGCCTAAGCCAAAGGATCACTCCATTATTGGAACAAAGTGGGTGTTTAGAAACAAGCTGGATGATCAAGGAGTTATTGTCAGAAACAAGGCAAGGCTAGTTGCTCAAGGCTATTCTCAACAAGAAGGAATAGGTTATGACCAGACCTTTGCACCAGTTGCAAGGTTAGAGGCCATTAGAATATTCCTAGCTTATGCTGCTCACAAGGGATTCAAGGTCTACCAGATGGATGTGAAGAGTGCATTTCTCAATGGGGACATCAAAGAGAAAGTCTATGTTAGACAACCTCCAGGTTTTATCTCTCTAACTCACCCTGATTATGTTTTTAAATTGCATAAAGCATTATATGGTCTCAAGCAAGCTCCTAGAGCATGGTATGAGACCCTAGCATGCTTTTTTCTGGAAAATGATTTTGTTAGGGGGAGAGTACAAACTCTTTTTATTAGAACCCATTTGTCCCATACCCTACTAGTACAAATTTATGTAGATGATATCATATTTGGATCTACTGATTCAAACTTGTGCAGAAGGTTTTCCAACCTGATGCATTCCAAATTTGAAATGAGTAGCATGGGTGAGCTCTCCTTCTTCTTAGGATTGCAAGTAAAACAGCATGCTGAGGACATATTTATTTCCCAAACCAAGTATGCTAATGAATTGGTTAAGAGATTTGGTATGTCTGAGGCATCTTGTATGAAAACACCCATGCCTACCAATGTTGTATTGGATGCTGATGAACATGGGAAACCAGTTGATCATACAACATATAGAGCAATGATTGGCTCTCTATTGTACCTTACAGCTAGTATACCAGATATAATGTTTGCTACATGCATATGTGCTAGATTCCAAGTAAGCCCTAGAGAGTCACACCTAACTCTAGTTAAAAGGATTCTTAGGTATGTAAAAAGTTGTCCAAATCTAGGACTCTGGTATTCAAAAGACTCAGCATTTGACTTAACTGGATTCTCAGATGCTGATTATGCTGGATGCAGAGTAGACAGGAAAAGAACCAGTGGAACTTGTCAGTTCCTTGGTGAGAGACTTGTCTCCTGGTTTTGTAAGAAACAAACATCTGTGTCAACCTCAACTGCTGAAGCTGAATATATGGCTGCAGGCAGTTGCTGTTCATAAATATTATGGATACAAAATCAACTCATAGACTATGGCTATAACATAGAGAAGTCAAAATTTTTTTGTGATAATACTAGTGCTATCTCTATAGCAAAAAATCCAGTCCTCCATAGTAGGACAAAACACATAGAGATTAGGCATCATTTTCTAAGGGATAATGTAGAGAAAAATAAAATTGAACTTCAATATATCCTACTGATTTGCAAAGGGGAGATATTTTCACCAAGCCTTTGGATGAAAAGAAACACAGTTTCTTCCTAAATCAGTTAGGCATGTTAGATGGAGGAAGCCTAAACTAATTTACAAGATTTTTGAAAAGTTAAAACACACCAAGACTAAGCTAAAAAATTCAGTTCTTTTTGTGTCTGTAGAATAGGCTTTGTCTCTGAACTGTGCTCGACGTTTTCCCAGAAATCGTCGAACGTCGATCGACGTTTTTCTAAAAATCGTCGACCAGAAATCGACGTTTCCGAAATCGTCGAACTAAGTTCAGCGCCTCCGTTAGCTCCAGGTTTTCCCTCTTTCTGTTCAGAGGTCGTCGAGCGGAACTCGACGCTTTTCAACATCGTCGAACGGAGATCGACGATATTGAAGTCTCTTCAGATTCCTTCTGTAGCCCAAATCGTCGAGCTGAGATCGACGTTTTGTCGAACCAAGCCCAATGATTTTCCGTTTCGCCGTCGAACCCTAATATAAAATCATTTCTTATACCGTCGTTCATCTTTTGCGCTTTCATACTCTCTGCAACTTTCTTCTTTTTCCCTCCAAATCTTCTACGCTTGGTCGTGTTTGGTTCTTTGTTGCAGGTACAAATGGCTGGCTCCAGTGCTGCGATTTCCAAAATGAAATTCGACACCGGGTTTGATATCGACATGAACTCATTTGATGAAAGCGATCAGCGCTTCAAAGACATTCTCAATCTATTCAGAGAACAGCAGCTATCCCAAATAATGACTACCAGAATGAAGATTGCATGAGAAGAAATAAAAAAATGGTGTTATACAGCGACAGATGAGAATGAGAACTCTGTCGTCGGCTTCATAAAAGGGACTCAGGTACAATTGTCCCCGACTCTTTTAACTGAAGTTTTTCATCTTAATTCTGGAGAAGATTCCATACAATTATCTGGAGAGGAATATGACTCCATGCTTGATAGAATGGGTCACAATGCTGTGAACCCTAACAAACTGCTGAAGAAAAATTTGTCGATAGAATTTCAATTTTTGGCTGATGTAGTTGGGAAAGTGCTTCTGGCCAAGCACTCAGCCCATGATACCATATCAAGATATCAATTTTGTCTAATGGGAGCTCTGCTTGATAAGAAACATGTAGACTGGGGATCAATTTTCTTCAACCTGATTAAGAAGAAGCAGAATAAGACTGCTGTCAGTTTTGGGAGAATTCTAGGGGTCTATCTGTATTCCAGATGCCCTGAGCTGCTAACCTCTTCTGGGATGTTCATTAATGCATCCAAGATGCTCTCCTGTGCCCTTTTCAGCAAATGGGACAAGCAGATTGTAAACCCTACCAGAGCTTCTGCACCACTGACTTCAGGCACCAGGACTACCTCAGTCACTCCACCTCTGGTCTCTGCCCCAGCAGAAGTGTTGCCTGCTTCTCCTCCTCCTCCAACTGTCTCTACCCCAGCCATTTCATCCTCACCTCCAATCACCACCATAGCCATATCTTCCCCCATTAACATTTCTTCACCAGTTTCACCCCCTCAAACATCTACCTCAGAGGAATTCCATCCTCTTTTCTCTTATCTAATCTTCACCTCACCATCATTTTCCCTTGTAGATGATTCCTTTATGGATGATTCACCTTCCACTCCTCCTGAGCCTCCCTCTACCTCCTCATTCCAACAAATGCTGCAAGAAATTCTCTCCCAACCATCCTTCACACCTTCTCTTGCCTCACCTATCTCCACCTCAACATCTTAATCTCCTCCATTCCACTCTCAGAGCCATCCATTCCCACACCTCCTATCTCCATATTCTCCATGCCACCAGCTCCAGCCAACATCATTCCAACAACCTTCTCTCCTACCTCTGCTCAAGCCCCTCTTGAGCATGTAGATCTATCAGCCCTGGCAGACAGGTTATATGAGCTGCTAGCTCCTAAGCTAACCTCATTACTGGAGACCACTCTGGCTCCACTCCTGACCCATGTCAAGGAGCTGTCTTCCAAGCTCTACTCCTTCATTCCCTCTCAGGCAATTACCTCTTCTGGGTGCCTTGATTCAGTTCTCCCTGAATCCAGGCAGGGGTAGATGCCTTCTGAAGTAGTGGATGTGCCTGAGTCTGCTCCAGCTCTTGCTCCTGCTCCTGCTTTTGCAATGGACCTCCAGAGCCTGCTCTCTGAGTTTGATACAGTTTACTTCAGATCTTTGCCAGTTCCTCATACTGAAGACTTATCTAAGGCCATTGTGCCTATTTCTGTCTGTGATCCCAGCCAAATTGAAGCATATGTAAATTCCTGGAAGGCTGTGGATATTTATGTTTCTATCTCTGATGCTGCTACTAAGGCCATTGTGCCTCTTGTTGATGAAGCTGCTGCTGCTGTTACTGAAGATACTGAAATGGTTCCTGTAATTGAAGATACATCTGCTGCTGAAGAACTTGCTTCTTACCTAGAAGAACCTGCACCTGCTGTTGTTTCTGCTCCTATTGCTGCTGCTGCTTCTGCTCCATCTCCTGATGTTGTTTCTGCTTCAAAAGTTCCTTCTGCTCAAATTTCTGCTGCTGCTGCTGCTCCTGCCCTGACTCCTGATCAGTTGAAGTTACAAGAGAAATACATAAAAAGCATTGATGATTTGTATGACAGACCTCAAAGTTCAGAGAGTGATCAATTTCAAACTGAATCAGATGACTCTGCAAATACTATTGCCAAGAAGAGGAAGGCCAGAAGCAAGGCCATGATGACAGTCCCCCCAGCTCAGGCAAAGGATTCTAATGACATTCCCTACTATATTCTGCATGACTGCCCCATATCTGAGCCTTGGATGCAGTATTCCAAGAACCAATTAAAGGCTATGAAGAAGAGAAGGAAGCTGGATAAGTATGAAAAAGGATCTTCTCAGTATCAGCCTCCTCCTCCTCCTCCTCCAGATTCTGGTTCAGGCTCAGCCTCTCGAGCTCCAGCTTCCAGACAAAGCTCCTCCTAGTCTTATCAGAGATACTATCAAAGGGGGCAACATCAAAGGGATATCAATCTAGAAGGGGTCAATATAAAGGAAGCCAGAGAGGGCACAGATCTCAACAAAGGGAAGGACAAGGCCATACTGATTCTACTTCAGGTCCTTTCCCTTATAAGCTAAAAGATACAGTTGTCTCCAGGACTCCTCCTACTGATTCTGAATCCATCAACAGATATGAACCTCCTATTCCATTTGAGGATCCTGAGAACAACCCCTTGTCCTGGATAGCTAGAATGAAAGAGTTGGCTGCTCTTGATCAAATGAAAAAGGCCAGAGAGCAAGGCAAGGACACTTCCAACATAACAACTCTATCAGATCAGAGAAAGAAAGAACTGGAGAGATATGCATCAAGAAATTTCTTTAATCCAGTAGATTATATGAAGTTGCACCCTGAGGCTGTAGTTCCAAGGCCCAGATCTCAAACTTCCTTAGGTGCAGAAGATGATAGAAGATCCAAGAAAGAAGCCCTCAATCCCAACAGAGAAATTATGTTTAAAAAGGGAACTGAGAAGAAGTGAATTGTGTAAGCTGAACAATCATCCTCCTCTTGATATTTGCTGACTTTTTATCTATGATCTGCATTGCTGCTATATCTTTCCTACTGCATTGTTGATTTAGCTTCTGTTTTGAATGTATGCTTATTTATTTCCTAATTCTGTTTGTAAATAGTAATCCTAACCCAAATAGGGGGAGATTGTTGGAACACCCTATTACTAATTTGGGTAAGGATCACTATGTTTGTCTTAGGAAACCATGTTGACCTAGTTGTATAGTTTTAAAGGTCAACATTAGAATGAGTCTAGGGCTTAGAACTTAGGTTTGAAGCTGCCCCCAGGACCATTCCAAGATCAAGGATATAGAGCCAAGTCTAAGGCAATTTTCGTCGAGCTCCGGTCAACAAAACGTCGAACTCGGTTTGACGCTATCTGAGCTCAACTTCGATAAATCGTCGAACTCCGGTCGACGATCTTCGAGCTCAGATCGACGATTTGCCTTCAGCCAGTTTTGCTTAGTCGTCGAACTCCTGTCGACGATCTTCTAGCTCAGGTCGACGATCACTCTTCAGCTATTCTTCAGGTCGTTGAGCTCGGTTCGACGATCTTCGAGCTCAGTTCGACGTTTTCTGTCTGTTTGATCTGTTTCCATCTCTGAGCTCAGTTCGACGATCGTAGAGCTCAGATCGACGATTTTTCTGAGAGATCAACGATTCTAAGGATTCAAATGCTGCCAGTCTTTGGAATGTTTTTGAATTCTCTCAGCATTTATGTCAAGGAGATCTGCCAGCCATTTGTCTTTATTCTGGAGCAAGTTTCAAGGAATTATTCAGGGAATGTTTTATTGGACCTTCCTCTAGAAGACAAGACCTTTTATGGAAGACATTTATGACTGCCAACGGCTATCTTTGACAAGAATTTTTTTCAGAGAATCAGATCTTCCTTTTTATCTTCAGTCAGATAGAATATATAATAGAATACACAGAAAGCACAACAATAAGAATTAAGCTGTGACAGATAACAAGTGATCAATTCTGAAGAATCAAAATAACAATCTTTTTGCTTACAGAAAAGTGATCACAGCTTCATCTCAAGAACTCCAGACACCTCATCTTTCAGCCTTTTGCTGAAACAATCTTTTGCTGGAGATCTAAACTTCTGAAGACCTATCACCCTAGAGCAAAGCTTCCATTCCTGAACCTGTCTACATCTCAGGGGGAGCTTTGACAACAAAAGATCCACTAGTCTTCTCTCATTTGATTTGAGAACAGAGAAGACAACTTCACCTCTTTATCTTTTCTTTTTCTGCTGTAAAAGGGTTCTTGAACTCCCTTCAAAAGTTCTGTCTGGTTCTGAGAGCCT
This sequence comes from Platanthera zijinensis, assembly GCA_039513925.1. Lineage (NCBI taxonomy): Eukaryota > Viridiplantae > Streptophyta > Magnoliopsida > Asparagales > Orchidaceae > Platanthera > Platanthera zijinensis. The sequence continues at coordinate 133,201,338 of CM077082.1, forward strand.
TGTCAAAACTCAGTGGTGGCAAGACACCTTATCAAAAAATCCAGTTTTGGTTTTTGAGCACCTTATCAAAAGCTCATTAGTGTCAGGACACCTGATCAACTCATCCTGAGTGGATTCCTACCAAGGGTGGTAGAAGAGTGGATGTACCCAGGTTTTTGGGGAACCACTATATTTCCTTGTGTCTTCTGGCTTGTTTGTGTGATTGATTTGCTGTGTGCTGTGCTCTTTACTTCTTTGTTTTTAACTCTTTACTAGCACTCTACACTATACTATAAATTGAATTTTATATGTGCTGATTATTTCAAAACTGTGAAATTAATTTAAATAAACTCTATTCACCCCCCCCCCCCCTCTATAGTTGAGATAGATCTTACTCTCATTTTCAGAACCATAGGCTCCAATAGTGTTGAGGAGCATGCTTTGCATTTGCGCTTAGTATTATTTACTCTAAGGGGGCATAAGTTGTATGTAAAGTTATGCAAGTGTGAATTTTGGCTATCTCAAGTATCTTTTCTTTATCAAGTTTTGAACAAAGATGGAATTTTTATGGACCCAACAAAGATAGATATTGTTTTAGACTGGAAGAGGCCAACAATGCCTAAGGAGATAAGGAGAGATGGCAGGTTATTATGGGAGATTTGTGCAAGGAATTTTCAGTGATTTTTGAACCTTTTACCAAACATATGCAGAAGAATGCAACATTCTTTTTGAGTGATTCCTTTGAAGAAGCTTTTCAGGAGTTTAAGCGATTATGCACTGCTCTTGTTTTGACATTACCTACCGAAGGAATGGAGTATGTTGATTTTCTAGATGCATCACATGTTGGACTCAGATGTATCTTGATGCAGAAACAAAAGGTGAGAACGTATGGATCAATAGAACTGAAGATTCATGAAAGTAACTACCCAACACATGACCTAGAGTTTACAACAGTGATTTATGGTCTAAAGTTATGGAGACATCTATTGTACGGTGTGTCATGTAAGATTTATACAAATCACAAAAGTCCGTAATATGTCTTCACTCAGAAGGACTGAATTTTTGCCAGCATAGATGGTTAGAGTATGCCATAGACTATGAGATTAATATCTTTTATCATCCGGACAAGGCTAATGCGGTGGACAATGCCTTGAGCAGAAAGGCTATACAGGTCTTCAACCTTTCTTTGTAGTCCTTAGTGGAGGAGTTTTTATTAATGAATACAACTATTAGAATTAGTGTTATGCCAACAAGCTTAGATGTTGAAGAGCCTTCGTGGATTACACCTATGAGGTTAATCAAAAAGATGATCCAGATTTGAGGCATATTCGATTTAGGACCAAGAGGGGAGAATTCCGAAATTTTAATTTGATGATGTAGGTACCTTTAAGTACCAAGGTAGATATTGCATTCTCCCTGTTAAGGATATTCAGGCAAAGATATGTGATGAAGCACATGTTCTAGTATTGCTTATAATCCTGGTTCTATGAAGATGTACAGATATCTGAAGTAGATTGTTTGGTGGTTAGGTATGAAGAATGATATTGCAAAGTTCATATCAGAATGATATACCTGTATGAATGTTAAGGAAGATCATAGAAGACCTGGAGGTAAGTTGACACCTTTGGATATTACAAGCTAGAAGTGGGAGAGTATTTCTATCGTTTTCTTTATCAATTTGCCAAGGTCTCCCCGAGGGCAAGATGTCGTGTGGGTTATTATCAACAGATTGATGAAGTGTCCTCACTTCGTGCCTTTCAAGATTGACTATTTTATAGATAAAATAGCATAACTCAATTTGGATGAGATCATCAGATTGCATGGTGTGCCAGTGAGTATTGTGTTAGATAGGGACTCCAAATATATGTCTTTTTTTAGTCAGAGCTTGCTGGGAGTTTTAGGCACTAATCTTAGGTATTCTACTGCTTATCATCCACAGGATAATGTTCAAATAGAAAGAGTGAATAAGATTTTGGAGATATGATTAGATGTTATATTCTTGACCATGACGGGGTTTGGGACAAATAACATGGACTTAAGGAGTTTTCTTACAATAACAGTTATCAAGAGAGTTTGTGGATGACGCACTTTGAAGCTTTATTTGGGAGGTGTTGGCGAGCTCCCGAGTTTTGGGTTGAGGATGGTGAGAAACTATTGTTAGGTCTAGAATCCTTGGAAGAGATGAGCATTGCATGCCACATATTGGTGAGAAGCTTCATATGGATCAAGTGTGTTACGAAAAGTCTGAAATCGCAGAAGGGTTGATCTGGAGTACACAGTTGGGGACATGGTTTTCTTGAAAGTTTCTCTAATACTAGGTGTTAAGAGCCTTGGAAGGAACCACATGTTGGATCCCAGGTATGTTGGATTTTTAAAGAATATTGAGTGCATCAGAGTGTCTGCTTATAGGCTGGAATTGCCTGCTACTATCTCTGGTGTGCATGATGTGTTTCATGTGAGCTAGTTGTGAATTTGTATGTCTAGTGATCGTTATGTTCTTGACTCTGTTCCCCAGTTACAGCCCAACCTTTCTTATGTCGAAGAGCATGTCTGTATTCTGAAGACGCGAGATTGAGTTCTGCAAAGGAAGATGATTCCTATGGTTAAGATTATTTGGCAAAATCAGGATGTCATGAGCACGACATTGGAATTTGAATCTACTATGAAGGAATCTCATGTTTATCTTCTCTCTTAGTTTTCTTCAGTGAGAATTTCTAATAACAAAATTTTAATTTTTCCCTTTATATCTCTTAGGTTCGAATTGCATTTCTTGTTTTGGTACGAAACTTCCTTTTAGGGGCGTGGCTGAAATGCCCCTAATTTTTTGATAATTAATTTGATCTTCTTTTGGCATAATAACAACATAAGGGCGTTCTTTTAACACAAAGTTAATAGTGTATCGTTGTTAGTGCATTTCTGTGTCTGAGTTGGTCTTAGTACAGATCTTTAATAGTGCATCATTGTTAGTGCATTTCTGTGTCTTTCATTGACTGCTCCTCACATGTTGTGAGTGCATCAATATGTTGATTCTAATGTAATTCGATGTTCTAAGTCCATTGGCAGACCTCATTTTCTAGAAATTCAAGTTGGTTGCTCAAAACTCGCACTGGTTGTATCAAAAAATTCATGTTTTTGACAAACTCCGATTTCGACAAATAATATGTTGATTCCTATATTTTTTATATTTTGAGTCCAATGACGAATTCAATTTCTCGAGATTTGTGTTGTTTTCTCAAAATTTTCACATGTTTCATAGAAACCAAGGCATTTTCTCACGAACTCTAGTTTTGGCAAATAATATGTTTATTCCTATGTTTTTTTACCTTCTGATTCTAACTGTGGACTCTATTTTCTAAGATTAGGCTTTATTTGATAATCAAATGTTCAACATGATTATTAATCCATAATAAACATTATTTAACAATAATCATGATTAAGTAATTATAGGATATTACAGGTGGGTCTTTATATAGGGCTGGGAGGTGCCCCTCCCTCCCTACCTTTTGGTGTGAGATTAATCTCCATTGGGGAGATGACTAGGATAAATATAGCAAAGCTAGGGACAGTTGGCAGGCATATAACTAGGGTTGTATAACAAGCTATCCATATTAGTTTTGTAAGGGGTGGGCCTTATCTTGGCCCTTGAAAAGCAGAAACAGAGAGGAATGTGGAAGCCAATTACCTTAGCTCAAGGCCAAACCTCTAGGTTGCTTGCAAGAAAAATTCAAAGCCCATTTATGTCTGGGAAGGGCTTGATCGTAAGGCCTTGACAATTGGTCATAAGTGGGGTTAATTAAAATATGAAAAATCCATTTTTGTGAAGGGTTTGACCAAAATCAATCTTAGGGTAGGTCTCCTATATGGGTCAAAGTCAAAGTCGATCCAAGTTATCGAGTGACAAACCAATGTTGGGGTATTGAAGTAATATTGGTGTGTACATGATTTTTTATGCACTACATAACTTGATAGAACCGTTTTCACCAATTTTACCAAATATGTCGGAATTGAGCGCAACGAATTCCATTGCTCTCGTATTGACCATACAAGTCCAAAGTAATTGACTTGGGTTAATTTCGAGTTCGTATGCGCATACTCTAAAATTGGCATCGTAGTAAAGCGCAATATTACTCAAAAAGGTCACTTCCTCCGAATGACCTTGGATTTGGAAAAAATGAGTTTTTTTACACTAGTATCGACCATACGAGTCAAATGCAACTGACAAAACTCAATACAGAGCAAATATTCTCAATATACAAAATTTGCATTATCATGACAAACAATGATAATTTAATTGGTCCTTTTCTCCAATTAATCTAGTATTTGGATGAAATGAGTAATGTTATATTTGTATCCACTCTATAATATATCGTATGAGTCTAATGCAAATGACAGAACTCAACTCGGACCATATTGGGCCAATATATGAAATTAATGCCATCGTGCGCGCAACATTTCTCAAAATAGACACTTTCTCTAAATAACTTTGAACAGGAACAAAGCCAGTTCTATTGCTCTCATATCGACTATACAAGTCTAATTCAAATGATAGAACTCAATTCGGAGCAATTATGCTCAATATGCAAAATCAACATCATCGTAATGCACTATAATACCCAAAATGGTCAGCTCCTCTAAATGACCACGGTCAAAATAAAACGAGTTTGGTTGCACTTAAATTGACTATAAGAGTCCAAGGAAACTAAAGGAACTCAATTTGGAGCTTGTATGCTCAATATAAAAAAATCGGCGTCATTATGATGAGTTACGATACTCAAAATAGTCATTTCCTCTAAATGATCTCGGATTAGAACGAAACAAGTTTTGTTGCACTTGTTTTGACTATACTAGTCCAATGATATTTACGGAACTCAATTTGGATCACGTATGCTTACTATGCCAATTTAGGTCACCTCTTAGATTTTAGGGTACTATATAGGTGATCAGATCACTTTTATTTGTTCATCTTGGGTCCTAGTTACTTAATAAAAGTTGGAATGTTACACATCTAAGATAGGAAACTTAGTGTCTGATTTGTAGGTTCTGTATATCTAAGTTATATTTAGAGTGTGCTGAGGCAAGCCCAATGGTAGATTGAGGGGGGAAAGTAGGCTTAACCAACTCGAGGAACCACTATATCTTGTTGTGTTTGTGTTGTGCATTTTCTATGATTGTGTGTTTGTTGCTCATGCTTTAACTATTTTGCTTTAAATTTAGAAAAAGACTACATCCAAAATCCCCCCCCCCCCGCCCCTCTAGGTGAAGAAACATCACTTGACTTTCATGATTTCCCTTGACGAGGCTTCAAATAATCCTCCAGCTCAAGCCATTCGATGTCAGTTAATGAATGTTTTGAGTGAGGGTAGAGTTAGAAAGAGAATGTGAGAGATGGAAATGTTATACATGTGAAATGACGCATAAGGACAGAGGGGAAGAGGAAGTTCCTACACTTATTTTCATCCCGGGCTCCAAAGGTTTGTGCGGAGCACCGCACTGAGCGCCACTTGAGCTACTCGTACGTGGTGTTGGAAAATGGATGGCGGTCCATCGTGCTTTGTATATTGTCCATCCAGATTTGTTTTTATTAATTTATTTATATTAGTGTTTGCCACTGTTGGATCAAACAATGAATGTGCAAGATTTTTCCAGCTTTCAAAGTGAGGAAATGGTTTGGAGGTAGAGTTGAGGTCGCACGGGTGCATCGTGTAAAAACTAGGTAAGGAAATTCCTGGAGGTGAGATAATTATGTATGTTACTCAGTGATCAAAAAAAGATCATTGTGTGAAAGAAAATACAATCATTTGATTGTGATCTCAACGGTGCAAGTTGTTTGCGTAAATTGTTGGAATTTAGTGTGCATATAATGTAAACTGGTGTGTTATTAGCGGCCTCCTCCTTTTGGGATTAGTCCCACATCACAGAATTTTTTTTGGGATCTCCCTCTTATATATATATATATATAAAGGAGATATATAATTGGATTTGAATGAGTAATAAGATTTTATTCCTTTATTTTCTACTTGGTATCAGAGCCAAGTCTGGAAAGAAATAAAAATTGATTTGGAGAAATTCGTATAATCTTGCTTCGGTGATCTCAGCTCTCCCTAGTGATCTCTTATTAATTTTTTCTTTTCTTTCCGAGTAGGGTGTGGAAGAAATTATCAGGCAGAGGATTAAGGAGAGCGGATGATTATTATATGTGCTTCTTTCTGGAGATACAGGTAACACCCCAAAAATCGAAAAACTGGATTTGAGGTGCAGGCTGTTTGACACGGCCTGGGACACGGGCGTGTCCCAGGGTATGTCGGGGGTACACGGCCTGGGACACAGGCGTGTCCCAGGGCGTGTGCAGGATGGTCGACGATCAGTGGTCGACTATAGTTGAGCCAGGGACACGGCCTTGGACACGGGCGTGTCCTAGGGCGTGTCACTCAAGAAATGGCCGGACTGAGTCAGAGAAGTACACGGCCCGGAATCAAGCCTTGAACACGGCCGTGTCAGATTTGACACGGGCGTGTTCGAGGGCGTGTGCCTACCCGTGTACTGCTCTGTTGGTCTTAGAGCTCGTTGAGTACTGTGTAACAGGGGTGACACGGGCGTGTCACATGACTGACACGGGCGTGTTAGGTTCGACACGGGCGTGTCGATGCCCGTGTTCTGGTAGATTTCAGTCGGTGCGTGTGGTGCGTGTGGTGCGTGTGCCGCTTAATGGTACACTGCCTGTGACACGGGCGTGTCACAGGCCGTGTCAGCCAAAAAAATGGAATTTTGGGAAAATCGTGGTCGTTCCTTTTCTCTATTTGGATCCAAGGGCTCAGTGATTCCTTGCTGGATTAAAACACCAGAGGCTTGATGAAGAGATCATTCTTCATTTGGCTAAGTGAAGAGAGAAAGAGAGAGGAGGAAGAAGAAGGAGGAGGAGATCAAACCACCGGCGGAACTCCCGTGTTCCGATTCAAGATCCGAGGCCAGCGCTGTGATGGCAAAGCTGCTGCGGTTCTTTCTCACCGGCTAGATTTCGATGGCTCCCAAGAGATCGTCAAGGGTAACGATCTCCCTTCTTGGACATGTGAAGTCCTTCTTTTCTGCATTGCATAGGGAAAACCCTTCCCCGCGAGTGTGCGGTGGATCGTGGCATCCCTTGGGGTAGATATGTGAAGTCCCCCTTGTTAGAGTCCGGAATTAGAGTACGGATCTAGGCATGCTGTGTGAAGCCCATCTAGACACGTTGGTCTGGATTGGTGATGCTTGTTTGCATATCGGAGAAGACTCCGTGGTTATGGCTTATTTGCCTTGTGCCTACCTGTTGCTTGGTGCAGCAGGAAGTACTGGATGAAGTCCAGGAAATGAAGAGGGTTGGATGCAACTCTTGTGGCCGTGCGTTGCCACTTTGTGTGCGGTTGAGCCGGTGGGCTGTAACTCGGTGAAAAGGCAGATTGCCGAACAGGAAAGGTGAAACCGACCCGTGCCTATAAATTGCCATGGATACTTCCGTATTCGAGCTGGCACGGCGACTTGAGCAACGGGGGGTGGCTGATCCGTACCTGCATTATGTCTGTCCGACTTGGAAGCCTGGTTATGGCTTTTGTTGGAGCGCATAATGAGAGTCTTAGGACCGCGCGCCAAAAAGACTAGAATGCTCAATACCGTGTAAACAGTGGTGTTGACCCTGGTTTTCCGATGCACCAAGAATGTGCCCTGAGTGCACGGACTGTCGGGCCGTGTGGCCGACGGTTGTGATGGCTTGAATGTGCCTGCGAGCACATAGTTGCTATTGTTGATACCATGCTGTGCAGGGAAGGAATGCTACTGCCCCGAGAAAAAGGGTAGACTTATTATAATTGGGTCAGCTGAATGCTGACCGTTGCCGTGTTTGCCACCGTTTGGGTGGATTGTCCCTATGCAGGTGCTGGAGAGCCAAGTGGTAAATGAAGGGCTGAAGCCCCTACTGCTGTTGCTGCTGCTGCTGCGGCTAGTCCTTGAAGGCTACGCGAATGGTTTTGTTTGTTTTACTTTTACTCATGTATGGCCGGCCTGCGCGCCGATGTTTGTAATCCATGTTGTGTGGAAAGAGGAACTGTAAGGCCTTAAGGCCAGCCCTTCACCTTTGTTGTACATTCCGTGGCTGTATATATAACTGTGGTTTATATAATGGACATTCCTGATTAGAGTTCAAATTTTATCTTAAAGCTTCGGCTAGAATGCTCTGTGTTAGGATACGTTTATGGTTTGGTATTATTCTGTGACCTCACCATCTATTTGTGGCATATCGTGTGGGGCCCCGGCCGGACCCTCTACGATACGTCACGTAACGGATGGGGACGTTACATTTTGGTATCAGCTTCGTTCGGTCTTCCTCTTTCGAATTCGTGGTCGAATTCTTTTGTGGGGTGGCGCGCGCGTGTTTGTGCGCCCTGCTGTCACGCTAATGAACTCTGGAATGTCCACTAAGGAATGTACATAATCTTGTTTGAGGAATCTGCGCGTTCCTTTTCTGTTGTTTTGCTTGCATACGATCGCTAATGTGTGTCTTGTCCACCTATAGGTGATGCGTAGTGGTGCTGGGCAGTCTGAGCCCCAGCGCTCTGATGAGAGTGCGGCACCAGCTGAGGTGCCAACACCTCCTCCATCTACGGAAACTGTTCGCTTAGTTGCTGAGGCACTATTTGCCATGATTCAGCCGACCGGGAAAGCGCAGCTAGGCAGTAGTGCCAGTTTGTGTTGATGTAAGACCCGAGCCGGTTGAGGCTGTCGATCCACGAGCAGCTGACCGACAGTTGAAGCAATTCATGAGCTTCAGTCCGCCTACATTTACGGGACTGGGATCCCCAATGCAGGCAGAGAATTGGTTATCGCATGTCAAGCGGATAATGACAGCGATCAGGGCGGAGGAAACTTTAAAGGTCACCTTGGCCACCTTCATGCTCGAAGGAGAGGCGCGGTTGTGGTGGGACGAGGTTGAGGTACACCATTTGGCGGGCAGGAAATTAACGCAAGTATCGATTGAGGAGTTCTCTCGAATATTTCTGGCGAAACATGTCCCAGCGGCGTAACGCATTGCCATGGAAAATAAGGTCCAACGGTTAAGGCAAGGAGAAGATAGCATGGATACCTACCTGCATGAGTTTACCAGGTTGGGACGGTATGCGGGAATTATCTTCGCGGATGACCAAAGGAAAACGAATAGGTTCTATGAAGGATTGCGGGATGAGTTGAGGTTCCTGCTTTCGAGTTCAGTGAACCAAGGGTTTCAGGCATTGGTTGATACTACATGTGCGTTGGAGAAGGACATGAGATGGGTGCAAGGGAACAAGGGCTCGGTTGTGTCAAAGCCAGAGTTTTAAGTACCTCGCCCTAGCAAATCATTCTACCAGAAGAAAGGGGGCAAGAGGTACAAGCCGTCTGGGCAAGTGTCTACGACCGTTGTGTCGGGGGAGACGTCAAGGCCGGAGTCTCGTACATTCTATACTTGTGGCCGGGTGGGGCATATAGCCCGTTATTGTCGGGTTGTTCAGCCCAAAGGGGAAAAGAAGATGGGTGCGTCTTATGCTGAGAAGGGCAAAGCGGTGGTTGATTCCTCTGCGTCCCAGGCACAGCCCCGAATTTATCACCTTGGCCAGCAGGAGGCGATTAAGCAAAGTGACGTCGTCACAGGTACGAGTGAATATAGATTATTTGCTTAAGTGCTATTGCATTTGGTTATGTATATCTTGTGCATGATGTGTGTGTGCTGCAGGCTTTGTCCTGATTCGGAATAATCTACGAGAGCCCTGTTTGATACGGGTGCTTCACATTCTTTTCTGTCTGAAGACTTCGTATCTTGAATTAGGGTGCCGAGTCATGTGACAGTTGATAGTACCAGGGTGTTATTGCCGAATGGCCGTGTGATGCTTGCGGTTAGGGCTTGCGATGTGGATGTTCATATAGGAAGTCGGGATTTCAGTTTGAGTGCAGCTGTGCTACCGTTATCGGAGTTTGATGTGATCTTTGGCATGGACTGGCTCTCGGAGCAGCGTGGCTTTATTGATTGCAACTCCAAGGAGATCACACTGGGCCAGAATACCGAACTTGTGACGAAGTTCGCTGGTATGCGAGGAGTTGGCGGGACTTTGTTGTCTGCGCTCCAAGTCATCAATGCTGTTCGAAAGGGCGCGGAGTTATTCTTAACGCTAATTCAAGCTGTTGAGCCAAAGGCCAGTGTCGGTGAAGTTCTTGTTGTGTCAGAGTTTGCCGATGTATTTCCTAAAGATCTTCCTGGGTTACCACCCCAGCGGGAGATTGACTTCTCTATTGAGTTGGTGTCAGGTGCTAAACCTGTGGCCCGCTAACCATATCGCGTCGCGCCAGAAGAGATGGCTGAATTGAAAGTTCAATTGCAAGAGTTGTTGGAGCAGGGATACATACGCCCAAGCATGTCACCTTGGAGTGCGCCTGTTCTATTTGTGAAAAAGAAAGACGGTAGTTTACGGTTATGTATTGACTACCGCGAATTGAATAAGCTGACGGAGAAAAACAAATATCTGATTCCACGGATTGATGACCTATTTGATCAGCTGGCAGGATCAATGGTCTATTCCAAGTTGGATTTGAAATCGGGATATTATCAGTTGAGGATTCGGGAGGGTGACATTCACAAGACGGCGTTTGGAACACGCTACGGTCATTATGAGTTCACGGTTATACCGTTTGGCTTATGTAATGCGCCATCGGTATTTATGGATCTAATGCATCGAACGTTCCGAGAGTACTTGGATTTGTTTGTAATTGTGTTTATCGATGACATCTTAGTATACTCTCAGTCAGAAGAGGATCATGCAAACCATTTGCGGTTGGTCTTGCATACCCTGCGGAGGAGAGCTTTATGCCAAGTTCTCAAAGTGTGAGTTTTGGCTCTCTTCAGTAGCCTTTTTAGGCCATGTGGTAAGTGGTGAAGGTATCGCGGTGGATCCGTTGAAGATAAGTGTCATTCGAGATTGGCCAGTGATGTCTTCGGTGGCCGAGGTCAGGAGCTTCCTTGGGATTGCGGGCTACTATAGACGGTTTGTGGAAAACTTCTCACGGATTACTTTACCTCTGACCACGCTGACGAGAAAAGATCAAAGGTTCATTTGGACGCCGGAGTGCGCGCGAGCTTTTGAAGACCTGAAGAGTCGTTTGACCATGGCGCCTGTGTTGACATCGCCATGTGGTACAGATGGCTATGAGATCTATAGTGATGCTTCCGGGAGCGGCTTAGGCTGCGTTCTTCTGCAGTTTGGTAAAGTGATTGCTTATGGCTCGTGCCAGTTGAAAGTGCATGAGCGGAATTACCCCGTTCATGATCTGGAGTTGGCGGCGGTAATCTTTGCGCTAAAGTTGTGGCGGCACTATCTTTATGGCGTGAAAGTGGACATTTATACAGATCACAAAAGCTAAAGTACTTGTTGGATCAGAAAGATCTGAATATACGACAACGAAGATGGATGGAGTTCCTTGGGGACTACACCTTCGAGATTCACTATACACCCGGGAAGGGAAATGTGGTCGCTGATGCTTTGAGTCGGAAGACTTCGGTACGGGCAAGCTGGTGGCAGTAGCATGATCAGCGTTTAATCCAGGAATTGGAAGCATTGGAGATATCTTGTGTTGACAAGGGTTCTTCGACCGATGCATGCTTGAACTGGACGGAGGTTCAATATGACCTTACGGACAGAGTTCGGCGAGCTACGGAGCTTGATGAAAGTCTCCAGCGCTATGCTAAAGATGGGTCGGATGACCAGTTCTCTTGGGATAACGGTTTGTTACGAAGAAATGGTCGAGTGTGCGTTCCGAGTATGGGTAAATTGAGGGAAGAGTTGATGTACGAAGCTCACTTTGCAAAGTACTCAGTTCACCCAGGAAGCACAAAGATGTACAGAGATCTGAAAAAGCTGTTCTGGTGGCCCGGACTAAAGAAAGATGTAGCACGTTATGTGGCGGAATGCCAAACTTGTGCATTGGTGAAAGCGGAATGCCAGAAGCCTGGCGGTTTTCTGAAGTCGTTACCCATTCCGGAGTGGAAGTTCGAGGACATTTCGATGGATTTTTTCACGGGTTGCCGAGATCTCAACGCGGTCATGATTCAATCTGGGTGATTGTGGACCGGTTGACAAAAGTGGCGCACTTCCTTCCAAACAAAAGAGACGATTCAGTGGAAACCTTGGCCAAGCTCTATGTGGAGCAAATTTTTCGACTGCACGGTGTTCCTCGGAGCATCGTCAGTGACTGTGATGGGCGATTCACATCGAATGATTGGCGGCTAGTTCATCAAATGTTGGGTACAAAATTAGCATTTAGTACGGCCTTTCATCCCCAAACAGATGGCCATACTGAACGAACCAACAGGACGATGGAGGACATGCTCCATATGTGCGCCCTAGACTTTGGTAAGAGATGGGAAGATTATATTTTTCATGTAGAATTTGCCTATAATAATAGCTACCAAGCGAGCATCGGTATGACACCATTTGAGGCTTTGTATGGTCGTAAATGTCGTACACCGTTAGCTTGGGCAGAAGCAGGCGAATCTAAGATGAGTGGGAAAAAGGAAGTCGAAGAAGCTACCTCGCTTATACGCTCTATTCGGGAGAGGCTATTGATAGCCCAAGATCGTCAAGCAAAGTACTACAATGCCAAACACCGGAACGTGGAGTTCGCGGTGGGTGATTGGGTATATTTGAAGATCAAACCCTTCAAAGGCGTGTCTAGGATTCGGCGGTTGAAAAAGCTAAGTACAAGGTACCTTGGTCCATTTGAAGTGGTGGAGCGCGTTGGGGAAGCTGCTTATCGACTAGCGCTGTCAGCAGAGTTGAGTGGCTTACATGATGTATTTCACATCTCAGTACTCCGTAAAGCTATCAAGGATCCAGCTCTAGTAGTGGAGTATGATCGGGTACCGGTCGAGTATGGGATAACGACGAGGGTCGACCCATTCGGATCGAAGATCGAGCCGATAAACAGTTGCGGAATAAGGTGATCGGGATTGTCAAGGTCCGATGGGACAATTGTTGCCGTGAAGAGCTAACATGGGAGCGAGAGCAGACCATGCGAGCTGAATTTCCCGAGCTGTTTGTGTAAACTGTAGACCGTGTACTTTTGTTGTTTCAGAGTTATCAAGTTATAGTATTGTGTTTCTTGTTTCCTTACCGTGTCAAATTTCGGGACGAAATTTTATTATGGAGGGGAGGATTGTAACACCCCAAAAATCGCAAAACTGGATTTGAGGTGCAGGCTGTTTGAGACGGCCTGGGACACGGGCGTGTCCCAGGGTGTGTCGGGGGTACACGGCCTGGGACACGGGCGTGTCCCAGGGCGTGTTCAAGATGGTCGACGATCGGTGGTCGACTATAGTCGAGCCTGGGACACGGCCTTGGACACGGGCGTGTCCCAGGGCGTGTCACTCAAGAAATGGCCGGACTGAGTCAGAGAAGTACATGGCCCGGAACCAAGCCTTGAACACGGCTGTGTCAGATTTGACATGGGCGTGTCCGAGGGCGTGTGCCTACTCGTGTACTACTCTATTGGTTTTATAGCTCGTTGAGTACCGTGTAACATGGGTGACACGGGCGTGTCACATGACTGACACGGGCGTGTTAGGTTCGACACGGGCGTGTCGATGCCCGTGTTCTGGTAGATTTCAGTCGGTGCGTGTGGCGCGTGTGCCGCTTAAGGGTACACGGCCTGTGACACGGGCGTGTCACAGGCCGTGTCAGCCAAAAAAATGGAATTTTGGGAAAATCGTGGCCGTTCCTTTTCTCTATTTGGATCCAAGGGCTCAGGTGATTCCTTGCTGGATTAAAACACAAGAGGCTTGATGAAGAGATCATTCTTCATTTGGCTAAGTGAAGAGAGAAAGAGAGAGGAGGAAGAAGAAGGAGGAGGAGATCAAACCACCGACGGAACTCCCGTGTTCCGATTCAAGATCCGAGGCCAGCGCGGTGAAGGAAAAGCTGTTGCGGTTCATTCTCACCGGCTAGATTTCGATGGCTCCCAAGAGATCGTCAAGGGTAACGATCTCCCTTCTTGGACATGTGAAGTCCTTCTTTTCTGCATTGCATAGGGAAAACCTTTCCCCGCGAGTGTGCGGTGGATCGTGGCATCCCTTGGGGTAGATATGTGAAGTCCCCCTTGTTAGAGTCCGGAATTTGAGTACGGATCTAGGCATGCTGTGTGAAGCCCATCTGGACACGTTGGTCTGGATTGGTGATGCTTGTTTGCATATCGGAGAGGACTCCGTAGTTATGGCTTGTTTGCCTTGTGCCTACCTGTTGCTTGGTACAGCAGGAAGTACTGGATGAAGTCCAGGAAATGAAGAGGGTTGGATGCAACTCTTATGGCCGTGCGTTGCCACTTTGTGTGCGGTTGAGTCGGTGGGCTGCAACTCGGTGAAAAGGCAGATTGCCGAACAGGAAAGGTGAAACCGACCCGCGCCCATAAATTGCCATGGATACTTCCGTATTCGAGGTGGCACGGCGACTTGAGCAACGGGGGGTGGCTGATCCGTACCTGCGTTATGTCCGTCCGACTTGGAAGCCTGGTTATGGGTTTTGTTGGAGCGCATAATGAGAGTCTTAGGCCCACGCGCCAAAAAGACTAGAATGCTCAATACCGTGTAAACGGTGGTGTTGACCCTGGTTTTCCAGTGCACCAAGAATGTGCCCTGAGTGCACGGACTGTCGGGCCGTGTGGCCGACGGTTGTGATGGCTTGAATGTGCCTGCGAGCACATAGTTGCTATTGTTGATACCATGCTGTGCAGGGAAGGAATGCTACTGCCCCGAGAAAGGGGTAGACTTGTTATAATTGGGTCAGCTGAATGCTGACCGTTGCCGTGTTTGCCACTGTTTGGGTGGATTGTCCCTATGCAGGTGCTGGAGAGCCAAGTGGTAAATGAAGGGCTGAAGCCCCTACTGCTGTTGCTGCTGCTGCTGCGGCTAGTCCTTGAAGGCTACGCGAATGGTTTCGTTTGTTTTACTTTTACTCATGTATGGTCGGCCTGCGTGCCGATGTTTGTAATCCATGTTGTGTGGAAAGAGGAACTGTAAGGCCTTAAGGCCAACCCTTCACCTTTGTTGTACATTCCGTGGCTGTATATATAACTGTGGTTTATATATTGGACATTCCTGGTTAGATTTCAAATTTTATCTTAAAGCTTCCGCTAGAATGCTATGTGTTAGGATACGTTTATGGTTTGGTATTATTCTGTGACCTCACCGTCTGTTTGTGGCATATCGTGTGGGGCCCCGGCCGGACATTCTACGATACGTCACGTAACGGATGGGGACGTTACAATACACATGTGTGGCACGGCAAAATATGTGCGGGAGGAGTTGCGTGTGTAGCACGAGAGCACAAAAGAGGAATTATACGTGGAGCATGACAAATAGTGTGTGGACCGTGGGAGATCTTCGGTAGAAGCACGTATAGTGGGAGTCGCGCTGCTGTCGTTAGAGGAGCCTGTGATCGCCTCCTTGCACAGGGATAAGGAGTATCGCAAGAGAATATGCGCTGCTAGAAGATTGTCGAGCAATGTTGGAGGATTGTAGCTGTGGGAGAAGGAACGGTTATTATGGTAGCATTGTCACACGAGAGAAGGGTTGTTAGTTGCGGTAGGATTGTCAAACTATGCAGCAGGATTATTGTTGCGGTTTAGTGAGAAAGGATTGTTGGTTACGGTAGGATTGTCGCATGCTGCTGGAGGATCTTCATCACGGTCGCGGGAGAAATATCATCATGCATTATTGCATGTTGCAGGAGATTGTTTGTCGCACTGCAAGAGAGGAATCGCTCGCAAAAGCAACATCAGAACTCTTATTTACTAACTGTAGAGGCAATGCACGCACAGGCATACGCACAGCTCCGCATGGAGGAGAGCACGCAACATCTGGACTCAGTATAGGAGAAGGAGAAGGGTTCGCCGAATAGTGTCACGTGAGGTTGTGGAGGGGCATATGATAGCTTTCATTACGCTTTCATTTCGGGAGATATTTACTTTCTCGAAGTAAAATATTAAATGTGCTCATGGAGAAATTAGCCACCAAAATGGAGGAGGCAGACATAAAAGTATTTCTTGAGTTCTTTCAAATGTCCAAAGGTGAGGGCTTGACTCTGTCATCATCGTCTCCAATGAATTTGGTTCTTCCCACGGTGGAATTGATGGTCAATGGACCAGCTACACACTTAAGTTAGTCATGTCGATTGAAAAGGGCACTCTCTAAAATAAACTTGGAGGGCTATCTGGCTGGAGAGAAGAATGAGGCAAAGAAGGACTCTAATGGGTACAATGAATGGAATACTACACACAGCCGGTTGCACTAATAGCTCCTAAACATAATGGTCATGTCTATCGCTATCGTAATGTGTGGAATAAAGACTGTAAGCGATGTTTTGGGGAATTTATAGGGTCTCAATGTAGGATATAACAACAACATGCGTATGTTTCACATTGAAAAGGAGATTGAGACTATAACTCAAGGGGATCGCTCGATCAAGAAATATGTCATAGATCTAGAGCGACTATGGGCAGACTATAATTATTTCTCACCACCCACATACTATAAAGACCCCAAATGCAGGAAAGGGGAGAAAGATGGTCAGAGTTAGCCTATGCATTTTGTGAGAGGATTGGACCCCACATTTTAGCGTAGGTGTTCAATACTGCTTGCTCGGCAAAAATTTCCTTATCTGGATGAGATGGTCTCAGCTATGATGTATTAGGAGAGGCATATTAGGCTCGGAACAACTACACCAACTAGGGTTAAATCATCCCTAGTGGTAACTAACCTTAGGAACAAAGGATACAAGGGTGAGACCCGATATTGTTATAATTGTGGCGAGATAGGTCACCTACAACTATTTTTCACCAAGACCCCAAAATAGAGGGAGGAAGTTTGATGGGGAAAAGGAGGTTTTTGTGGTCATGGTCATGGGGTTCATAAAGATGGTGGAAGAGAAGGATACCAAGCAATCTTTATGATAGCCGAGGATGAGGCAGACAAAATTATGGATGAGATGGGTAACTCAGAGGAGCAGGAGATTGTGAACACTTACTCACAACTGATGTGGAGAAAGTAGAAGGGAGTGATTGACAATGCACTCATGCCAGCCTCATCATGGGGTAACATTGCCTCATTGGATCATTCAACCATAGGTATGAGAGAAACTCTTGCTCTCACATCTATATCCAATACTAGATCACATGATTAGATATTTGATTTGGGTGCTTCTCAACCTATCACTAAGGATATTAGGGAGTTCCTTTCGTATACTCCCTTAGTAGTCGAAGAATGCATCCAAGCTACCAATATCATAACTCACCTAGTGGTTGGTAAAGGTATTGTGCAATGTACCAATAATTTAACTATGCCCAATGTTTTGTATGCTTCTTCATTTCCTGTAAATCTCTTATCCATTTATGTTATCATATCTCAATTAAAATGTGTTGTTTTCTTTAATATTTTGAAGGTGATCTTCAAGGAGAAAGAGATCAGAAGAAGACTTGGGACTGACGCATGGCATAATGGCTTATGGTACTTGGATGGAGATAATATGGACTCAGCCCTTTCAACTATTATTGAAGAAGATACATAAGTCAGAAAGAGGGCGGATGACATAATTCTACTTCATCATTAGCATAAGGGTCATCCTTCTTTTTTTGTTCTGAGTCAGATGTATTCGCTTCTATTTATAAAAGTAAATAAAGAAAAACTTGAATATGATGTGTGTAAACAAGGAAAAAACCCCATAAATTTTTATTCTAGTTCAGGAAGTAGGAGATATCATTTACTTAATCTGATACATTCTGATGTTTGGGGGCCATGTATCATGCCTACAATAAATGGATTTAAGTATTTTGTGTCTTTCATTGATTGCTCCTTACATGTGACTTGTCTCTATTTAATGAAAACATATATCATAATATAAATATATACATATAATTTCTATATAAAAGCGGCCCAACCCTGGGAATTATGTTTTTTCGTCATTCTTCTTCTCGTTCGGCTAAACCAGTGCACGCAAGGGGGACGGAGATCTTCTTTTAGCTTTCCGATGGCCTCCACATGAGCTCTATTTTAAGGAATCTTCGTCGGAGTATAGATCTGGAAATCCCTTGCCGAGATCGACACATGTGCGGTGAGTATTTCTAATTTCATGGATTTTTGGCATTGGAGTGAGTAGCCCTAACTTTCATTTTCATCCAAATCCTTCCAGATTTTTGTTTTCATTATTTTCTTTCGGCCGATCCTTGGTGTGTAGTGCTTAGGAGGATGGAAATTGGAAGATTTGAGGCAAGTGGTAGACTATACCTCTTGCTTAGTCTTTTTTAATTCCTTCTTCTCTTTTCTTTTAAATTTCTAAGACCTAATGATATTTTTTTCATTTTTGTTGTTGATCTTTCTTATTTCTTACCATTTTGGTTTGTCCTTTGTTAAATTTGTTGAGTGGTCGCGTCAAATTCATCGAGTAGTTATGTATAGTTTGTCGAGTTTGTCAAGTAGTTTGTCGATTAGTTAAGTCAAATTCATTGAGTGGTTACATTGAATTTGTCGGGTGGTTATTTCAAGTGCATCGTATGGTTATGTCAAGAATGTCAATTAGTTATGTCGAATTCGTCGAGTTGTTACGTTGAATTTTTCTAGTGGTTACTTCAAGTGTGTTAAGTAGTTACGTTGAATTCGTCGAGTGGTTACATCAAGTACGTTTAGTGGTTACATCAAATTCATCAGGTGGTTAATACGAATTTGTTGAGTGGTCACGTCAAATGAATTGAGTGGTTACGTCAAATTTGTTGGGTAGTTATGTCAAATTTTTCAAGTGGTTATGTCATGTTTGTTGAGTATTATCATAAATTCGTTGAATTGTTACGATGAGTTCGTCGAGTGATCACTCTCAATTCAATGTATGGTCTTTGCGAATTCATTATGAATGGAAGTTTTGATTTGAAATTTTTGGTTTTTATCTTTCCTTTTGTCATCGTGATTACTCAATGCCAAGTCTTATGCCGTGCTGATTTTTGTTATGATATTATTTGGACTGTGGGTATTAGTGGAATGTACCACCAACACAGTGTTCGTTTATGAATAATTACACCCGATGGCTTTGTTATGGACTGTTGGGTTGGGTTGGATGGAATACCACCACCATAGTGCCTTTTGTTCTTTGGATGTTTTGGATTGATGGTTTGTGTTGGAAAGAATGCCACCACCTTAGTACCATTTGATGATCGGTGTTAATGATTCACTCTTTGAGCTGATAAATCTCTATTACTATATATATGATTATTAGTAAGAATACTTATTGAACTTGGTGCAAGTTATTCTCTTATATATCCATTTCATGCTGAATTAATTATACTTCCTGTATATATGGTCTTTGATCGTTGTTATTCCACAGCTATTCTCGTTTGGTTGGTAATCTTCCAAAGATTATTAACCTTTTGATATCTGCTTGAGTTGCATTTTATGCCTTTTATATTCAGACATTCTTTACTTTTTAAATGCCTCGGGTTTGGACCAGTAGCAGTTAGAGCTGACCAAGTTTATTACTACCAGGCTTCAGTAGCTGATTTCCTTTCCTCTCATCAGTAAGAGGTAGTCTATTTTTTTCCTTGACTTTATAGTATATCTCAAACTTTTACTGTTTGTACTATGGATTCGTGTCAGATTTTTGGTACCTATAGGATAGCTCTTTATGGGTTAGACTATTTATTTGTCGTTTCTAGTACTACTACTAATCTTCCATTGATTCATTGCTCTCCGGGAATGTTTTATGTTAGGATGTATATTAGTTATTTTATATGTATAAAAATCTGCACCTTTATTCATACTCATAACATTTGTTTCAACTAAATATCACCCTTTTTTCAAGATCTTAAAAGCACTTTTCCTACTTATACTACATTTAGAAACTTCCATATTATTAGCATATTGTTGGGTCTTCTGCTCATGAAGGATAAAAAATGAATTAAACTCTATTTTTTGCTACGTAGATACCATTCTACTTTTGTACTAGTTAATCCACTAAACCGAGAGACACATTCTGTTAAACTGTAAACTTAATTCATGTTCTTCAAATTAAATATATATGTCTTTTATGTAAATAAATAAAGATATGGAGCTGCCTGAGTGTCTATCGTTGTCCCTAGTTTGGCAAGGCATCATGATGTGTATTTTCTATCACTCTGATAATATATTTATATATTGACACAAGGCGGGTTGTGACATTCACCATGGTTTCTGGGTGGACGGGTCGAGTGCTCTCAAGTGCCCTCCAACGTGCTCGACTCAGCATTTGTTTGGGAGAGAAAGCTCTCTTAAATCTTCCAAGTGTGTGACGAGACCTCCACGTTGTACCTTGAGGTATATTTCATCTTTCCATCAATTAAGGATGAGGTTTCCTTCCCCAAGAATCCTACCTAGTGCTCTAACGGAGGAGAAATAAATGCAGGTTAACACCCCTGGTCTGAACTCTCTTTGAATGCACCATTCACATTGCTGAAGTTTTCCTACTTTCAAGGGAGGTACCATTACATACCTGATGCATGCTGACCCTCATGGGTACTTTGGTAAAACCCATGAGTATTTTCATATGACATGCAAGGGAATTATCTTTGAATTTTAAGTCATAGGTTAAAGTACCACAGAAGGATTCATATAAAGTTAATATTTTCCAAGTGTTGGCCACGAACTATAAGGATGTAAGCTTTGTCTTATTTGGGTGTCAGATTATACCTGTGAGGTAATCACGTTAGTGGGTGATAGTCAGCAAGTTTATGTTCATAAGCTCCCTTTAAAAACTCATGTAATCCAAGGCTTCATGCCTAGAGGCTAGCTCTCCCTACTCTATTCCACAAGTGATAGTCTTGCTAGTTCATGGAACTTTTTCTATCCAACAAGCTTATCGTAAGATTTACAAGTTTAATTCCCATATTCCATAAGTCCTCTTTTCGCAAGGTTTCAAGTTTGCAAGTCCTACCTCAACTATTCTATGAGGCCTCTTCTTTCGAGTTTTAAGTTTGCGAGGTCGTTTTACTCTATTCAACAAGTTCTCATCTCATGGTGGTGCGAGCATCCCTACTTAGGATAATTATAAGCAACAAATAATACTTAAGGCAAGGTATTAAGGGCTAATCACCCATAATCCACTATAACAAAGAAATCTCTTCAACGTCATCCCAGGTAAAACACATGAACACACTTTTTAGTCATAACTTGGATCATTATTATTGCCATTACTGTATGCTCTAAAGCAATGAATTAAAGCAAATGGAGAAAGCCCAGACAAGATCCTGCTGACCGGGCTCCAACTAGCTTTCAGGGATGGAAGAGCACTCAAGTGGAAGGTAGATGCAAAATATAGTTGGATGAACACTGATGGGTATAATTTATGATAAATATATTTCCAAAATTCTACGAACTATAAGCAAGAGCACTTATCGTTCTTAGAATAGGATATTTATGAAAATGAAATAGCAAGTATCGTATTCTTCTTTGTTTGTTGATTAATTGTACTCACGTAAATTAATGTTATTTTATCAAATAAAAAAAAGTGGATTGCAAAAAGATTTAAAGTGCGATTAAACTATTGAGAGAAAGATTAGAACTTGATCTAGAATCTCTTTGGATTAAAATAAACATTCATGACATAATGAAATACAAGCTTCTAAATTACTTACTTCGACTGCAGAGGTACCCAAAATAAGAAAGTGGCTCTCTCGAGAATATGGTATTGACTATCCTTTGGTTGATCAATTAAGACCTATCGGCCAGTCGAAACCCCTAAGCTTGCTTTAGGAGGTGAACCCAACTATTGGATTTGACTCCAATCGGGAAGATTTATGTCATCCTCTCTCGAGGAGTGCATGCAACACCTTTTATCTTTGAATGATCTCCTCATATCCACAACCTCTCGGTAAAATCTAGGATATGGATCTAGGATCAAAAAACATATTGGCGTCATATGAATTCGACACAATTAAATTCAAAGATAAATCGAAGTAAATAATAGTAGAGATCTTGACAATTTTGAGAAAAAAATAAGTTTATTTCCTTCCAAAGTTCATTATGATCAAGTGCTAAATGAAGTTTAACTACTAATCATGATAAGGGAATTACACAAAAAGGTAGAATGAGAAAATATTATAAAAGAAAAGAGAACTTGAATTAAAAGTCTACCAAAGCTAATTATTACACTATGAAACAAAAAATATAGAAAAGTAATACAAAAATACTAAAAATAAACTCCAAAATCTTCGTCTAAAAACTAAATAAATCTCCCTCCAAACTCCTGGCCTTATCTGGAATTTATAAGGAAGTTTTGTGGTGAGTCACGCCCCTAGGTCAGGCTCATTACCTAGGGCGTATAAGGCAAAAAACCAACGTATTGAAAGCCCGGGAATGTTTATCGAAAAACTGCCAAAATTTGTTCATTTGCGGGTCACTCCCCTAGGTCACGCCCGTAACCTATGGCGTGTCTTGACTACTTCAGAAAATGGAGAGAGCATGAAATGGCAGGAGTTCATCTTCTGGTTGCAGAAGAGGTCACGCCCCCTGGTAACGGATGAGATCAGGGCATGTAAGCTGGAATGGCTTGCGGCAAAAACTGTCTTCTTAATGATTGAGTTACGCACCAGAGCTGGTTGTCATGATTATATGTTATTCCCAAGATGGGGCGTGTAACTTTTAATCTAAAATGTCAATAGAATCTTTAGCTCCTTCGGGGAGTCACGCTCGTTAGTGTAGTTATGGACCATGTCACGCCAGTGATTGGGGGCGTGTACTTTTAAAATGTCATCAAAATTGCTCCGGGCCATCTAGAAGCACACACAGACGTGACATAAGTCATGACCCAAGGCCACGCCCGTGACCCTAGGGCGTGTACTTAGGATTTTTCTAAATTTGCTTAAAATCTTCTCAAATCAATCCTGCCAGCTTCAAAATGTTATTTATAGCCTAGATGAACCTAAAATATGAAAAAAAAAATTAGACATATAATAATATAAAATTAAATAAAATGTGATTATTTATTAAAAAAACTATATTAAAATAACTATTAATAATGATTTATCGAATACCCCCATACTTAAGCTTTTTATATTCTAAAGCAAAAATATTAGAAATATTTATAAGATATTAATATAATTTTTAATAAATTAAAAATTTAGTCAATCAAAACAAAGCTAAAAATAAGATTTAAGGATTCAAAGATTAAGTCCTAAATTATGAAATAAAAATGAGAAGAGAGAATTATTTAGGAAAGATTTCTCAAATAAATTAATTAGCATTCTAAATTCAGTAATTAGCAAACAAAATTAGATTTAGTATTATTAACTACATTAATCAATAAGATACTTAAAAGGAAAAATTCAAACTACCACTTATGCTCTCTTAGTATTTTAATCTAACTATAAAACAATTTTATTTGCTAATAGGGTTTGGGGGAATTAGGAATATGAAGAGGTTTTTGATCAGAGGTGATGAATTTTATTCTCTCACCCCACAATTTTTTTTTCCTTTTTTGATATTTGCATATGTTTATCGAGAAAATGATGAATTTTATCTTCTCATTTTCTATAATATATGAACAAATATATTTTTTCTTTCTTCACTTAAAAACAAAAATGATTGGGAGTAATGAATTTTATTCTCTTACTTCATCTTTTATTCTTGGGGGTTGTATATGTTTACTAAGGATTGTTTGATTCCCATGACATATGATCTAACAATGAAAAGAAAAAGGCATATGTTTACCAAGGGATAATTAATTTTATCCTCTTATCCCCATGACATATGATCTAACAAGAAAATAAAAAAATAAGGGAAAGGCTAGACAATATTTAGATTAAATTAAAAACGTAGAGAGCAACTATACTAGATTAAATTTTCAAAGAATCTTCAATTATAAAGAAAATATAATTAAATTCTAAAATTATTAAGCAAAGTACCACAAAATTGAAACTAATTAGAATAAAAAGAGAAAAAAAAGTTATAAAGAAATCACTCTAAACAAATTGAATTCATAAGATATATCTTGAAATTAAATCACTAAAAATTAAATCTAAATAACTATGATGAAATAAAAGATTAGCAAATAAATAATTGTAAAATTCTTATATATAAACTCAAACTAAATTTATGGAAATAACAAAATGAAATTAAGCAAGGGTTTATTATATTTTTTGAAATTTTCTTTAAGGATATAAATACTGGGAACTAATAAAATAAGCATAAATTATAATCTTTAAATTTTTTTTATTTGGACTTTCCGAGAACTACCCAATGATGGGTTCGCAAGGTACTAGGCGGTTCTGTCGGATAAAAACCCAACATGGCCCTTTCCAAGAAATTTAAATTTTATATTTTATAATTTTTGTATTTTTAATTAAATTAAAAAGGAGAACAAAATTAAAATTAAGAAATAAAGGAAAATAATAAAATAAAATTTGTTTTAATTTTTTTTTCAAAACTAATAAAAGAAATTTTTTCTTTGATTTTTTAAAATTTTTCATCATTTTTTTTTAAATAAAAACAATAATATGAGATCTGACCCCCATACTTAAAAATAAACATTGTCCCCAATATTTATAAGATAAGTAGGAGAGAGAAAATAAAAACAAATTAAAAGAAAAAATGCATAGAAAAAGAAATGCAAGAAATTAAAAAATATATAAGGGGTGTTTCCTAAGAGCATTTTTCTTTTTACCATCTTTAAGCTAGATGATTTTGGTTAGGAAAAAGGAAAATAAAAATAATGGTGCTCAGGTAACTCCCTCAATTCATTCTTAGTTTAATAAGCTGAAGTCGGTCGCCCGACTACTCCTCCACTTATTTGATATTCTCCATATGACAGTCGGCTTGAAAATGTAAATCCAAATCACCTATACATATCTGAGGGGATTATAATTTTTGAGGAGGAGCGACAAATGGATTGTGGACAATGTTTGATTGCAACATCCCATCTTCTACATGATAATCGTTAGTATAAGAAAAATCAAAAATAAAAGTGTGTGAAAAATTTTTGCGAGGAGGTTCTTACAAAACTATAAGATCATGTTCCGGTTTTGTATTTTCTAAAATAAAAATATTATCCGAAAATTCATTTATAAAATCATGGGACACAATATTTTCTTGAATTTGAATTCCTAAATATGTAACGTTCCGATTCACGCTAGGCCCCTTGTACGTGTTTTTGGTGTAAGGAGAGCTGGTGTAGGTTCAAGGGGGTGCGAACGATCAGGTGCGCACTCGCGGGGAAACAAGGAAATAGGCTGAAAACTTGTGTTGAGCTTGACACGGGTAGGGACACGGGCGTGTCCCTACCCGTGTTCAATGGCGTTGAGTGACTATGGTGCTGAGTGATTTTGAAATGGCGTTGAGTGGTGTGTCCTGAGAAGGACACGTGTAGGGACACGGGAGTGTTCGTACTCGTGTTCAGTGGCGTTGAGTGGTGTGTCCCGAGAAGGACACGGGTAGGGACATGGGCGTGTCCCTACCCGTGTTCTGTGGCTTTGAGTCTGTCAAGAGAAGGACACAAGTAGAGACACGGGCGTGTCCCTACACGTGTGCTCCAAGGAAAGCAAAATGAGAAGTGCCCCGAGCAGGATACGGGTGTCGACACGGCTAAAACCACTGCTGTGTCACCTGGACACGAGTACCGACACGGGCATGTCAGTACCCGTATAGGAGCATGAAATTGCGGTCAAACTGTTTTGCAAGAGAAGGACACAGGTAAGGACACGACCGTGTCCCAACCTGTGTCACTTCTGTATAAAAAGGAAAAGTGAATCCCTTGCAATCTCATTCTCTTCCCAAACCTTATTTTTCTGGTGGGAGATTTCTATAGGAGGAGATCTTGCTAAAGCAAACCTTGGAGGAGGAGAAACGCCACCGTCGTCAAGTAAAAAGCGATGTCGCCGAGGAGGATGTCAAGATCCATGGCCGAAAATGGTGGTACCGCTAAAAATGAGGTGAGCTTCCTCCCCTCTCCCTTGGTGCTAGATTCTTAGATATTCTTAGGCGAGACATCGACTCAAATGAGTCTTGATGTGTGAGGAGAAGGTTTCTTAGGAAGGCCTATCTAGAACTTTTGTTCTAATGACTAGTTATCTTAAACCTCCCCTTCTTCAAAGTGATGATGGGGGTGGTTTCGTGAAGAGGAAGGGCCTTGAGAGGGAGAATAATGGTGGAGGAACTTCTGGTTGTGATTTGGTGTAATCGGCTTGAGGAGGAAGATGAACTGATGCCGTTCATTCCGCTTCAAGATGCGTGTAGAATCTGTGTTCTGCACGCAGCGACGTTCTTAGCAATTTTCAGTCAAGCAATGGTCAGATCTAGGATTCCGACTAAACACGAAAGTTGTAGCCCTTGAAATTACTTTCCAACGAGTGATTACACGCCTTCGGGTGAAGCCTGTAGCCACGGTAATGTCTGATCGAAGTAGAGTTGTAGACTAAGAGCACAGAAATTGTATTCTGTACGCGGTAGGCTTTGGAGCCAATTTCATGTGGGTTATAGTCTGAACTGGGTTGCAGGCTGAACATGAAAGTCTTAGCCAATGGAAAGACATTTCCATCGAGGGGTTACACGCACTCACCAGATTTCTGTGGCCTCAGGAATCTTCAGTTGAAATTGCTGTCCAGATTTATTCTGCACCTACATTTCTGGGTAGTGTAAAACCTGGATTTATATTCGGTGGAATAATGTTACCATCTAACTCGAGGTTCGGGTGAACTCATTTGTGCTAATCATCATAGTGATATGAAGGTTGAAGTTTATTAATTTGAATTCATATAACGAGTTGTGAAGCAAGCTTAGTTGAATGAAAGGGCTTGATATAAATTGGTAGACAATCATTTATGCGCATTGTTTTATATTATGTTGAAACCATTTGGAAGGACATGTAGATGAATAAACTAAGACCATGATATATGTTGAATTGATAGAATTAAATTGGGTAGTCCAATGCTTATAGTGTCATCTCCCTACGGGTAGAATTATGGAAGTTAGTAAGTGCAGTGTTGGCCGCCACTAGACGAGATGGTGTTGAGATTAGTAAAGTTGGACTGTGTGGCTTGTCCCTCAGTGTTCATGTCCCGGGGCTCCTTCCGGGCCAAGTGGATGGTTGTGCTTGGTCCTCTTGCATTATATGAGGCTCCTTCCATTCCACAGTGTTGTGGAATTGTATGCGGTGTGAGTCGATGTAACGGCCTCCCCAACCCACGACTCGAAAGGACGACCACCGGTACCCCCAGCACCACGCTTGAAAGGGTTCAGCCTAACCAGGTATGCAGACCATGCACCCGAACCCCTCTCCGCGCCTGTTTTTCAGCAGCGCTAGGTTGTTGCAACTGGGGATTGAACCTAGGACATTGATAAGAGACTCTTTACCACAGCTCTCATCATCAACTGAGCTGCAGCTCAGTTGGTGATAAGAGCTGTGGTAAACAGTCTCTTATCAAGGTCCTGGGTTCAATCCCAAGTGGCAACAACCTACCGCTGCTGAAAAACAGGCGTGGAGAGGGTTTGGGGTGCATGGTCTGAAGACCTAGTTAGGTTGAACCCTTTCAAGTGTGGTGCTGGGGGTGTCGGCGGTCGTCCTTTCGAGTCATGGGCTGGGGAGGCCGTTATAAAAAGTGCACTTTTTGTTGTAACGCCCCTAGCTGACACAACGTGACAGCGTCACGGCTCCGCTCTAGGCGACGTTACCGGGCTACAGCCCAAGCACCCAAACCCCTCTCCAACCCACTGGCGGGTTGTTGGTGGCCACAGCCTCCCTTTGATGAGCGAACTCGACTGTTAAGTTGGGTCGTACGGGGACTTCCTAGGAGGTCACCCATCCTAGTACTACTCTCGCCCAAGCACGCTTAACTATGAAGTTCTTTCAACTCTCATCACCAATTGTAACATCCCATTTCCGGCTAGACCCCTAGGAGTCGGTCTGCCGTGACAGAACCATAGGAATCCCAAGAATTGAAGTCCATCAACCAAGATTTCGAGTCATGGGTTGGTCACGCCCGTGACCGACCTGTCACGCCCGTGACTTAGGGTGTGACCCCCTTCGACGATCGTCGAACTCAGGAAGACGATCGGCGAGCTCTGAATTTTCAGTCACGTATTGGTCATGCCCGTGACCGACCCGTCAAGCCCATGGCCCAGGGCGTGACCCCCTTCGACGATCGTCGACCTCATGAATATGATCAACGAATGCGGGAAGATGATCGGTTACCTCAGGATTTACAACACAGGTGTGTCACGCCCGTGACCGCCCCATCACGCCCGTAACCTAGGGCATGATGCCCCCAGCGACCGTCGATCTCAGATCGACGAACATCGACCGAAGAACACCTGTCATGCCCGTGACAAACGTGTCATACCCGTGACATGGGGGGTGACCCGTGAACCGACGCAGAAAAAATCAGTCGTCGACTCAAGAATGACGAATGGACTAGCGTCACGCCCGTGACCTACGTGTAACATCCGTGATAGAGGCCGAAACATCAGCCAAGCTAGAAATTACTTTAACACATTCCAGAATTAACTCCGATTATGGGGAGTTATACCAGGAGTATTTATGGGCCGTTTTCCTTCTCTAATCACTTAATAAAATGAGGAAGAGTTGGTCCAATAGGGAATCGCCACTTGTACACATCTTTTCATCTTCCACCTTTGTAAGACCCCCTTTTTTTTTCTTTTTCAACCACCGGGGTCTTAGGCCCAGAACCGCCGCTTTGCGGTGACTCCTTCACGTCCCGAAGGGTCATCACCACAAGGCGCCGATTCTGCCGGCCAATTTCGATCACAGAAAGTAGCACAATTATTGAAGTAAGAGCAATGCAGTCCACAATAATAAAAATCACATATATATAATAAAACTCCACGAAGGGAGTGTCCACAGAAACATCAGAGTACTATAAATACGGGCTTATGCCCGGTACAAAATGTCCTCACTATAAGTCTCTCATGCGGAAGCGAAACAGTAAACTACTCAAGGTCGAGACTCACGGTCCCGGCTGTGTGAACTCTGGAGCTAGACTGCCCCATCTCTAGGCGCACCGATCTCTGGGGCTGCTCCTCCATGCTGGGCTCCACGATCCCCTAAATGATGCGGTTCGAAAACCGTTAGTCATAAAGACTAAGCCCTATCATCCCCTACCCCTTCCCCCATGGCTCCTAGGTACCGAGCGGAGAGGAAGAAAGGGAAGGACATGAAGGTAGAGATTTAACATGAAACAGATGGCAGCGGAAACTAATCTAGCAAGTTGTATTAGGTGAGCAGTTAATAAATTGTTATAATAGGTCTAGCAGTAAGAAAAGCAATTAAAAGAATTTAAACCTTCACTTATGCGAGAACACATAAGCAAAAGGGATCTTTTGCAAGGCTCCCATCGTATAGAGTGTCCCATACCACTTATACGTTGGGGTGTCGGTTATCAAACAGCAACGGTTGTTATATATTGAAATTAACCTTTGATTTATAAACTTGCCCACACAAGCTTATAGACCAAGGGGTCGTTTTGCAGGTCCTAATGTATAAGCGTCCCATACCACTTATACTTTAGGTGTCAGGGTTAAATGAATCGATTTTGCTATGACATGCTAGTGGGTATGATGAAACATGCCGTGCAACTCACACACCCGACTCTGTGCACACAGACCTTTAGTTCCCCCTTTCGGAGCCGTTACCTCCCAGGATACCTCCGTAGTGGCAGACGGAAGCGGTGGGTTGGGCCTCGCCCACCTCAAAACCAGTAAAAGCACCACTGGTCTGACCTATCATACGCCTCAACGCTTGGTGCACTAAGCGGACGCCTGCGTACTCTTGCCGGCTGGCGCACGCCGAGTCAACGATATCGGTGTCGGTGCAATCGAACTCCCCGATATCGAAGACCCACCACCTTAACTTTCCCTATTTTATGCACATGCAAGTTTATCGTAAACACACAAAAACCGAGCCGAAGCTCCCCGGACCATCCGTCCGTCTCCAAACCAACCGAGCCGAAGCTCCCCGGACCATCCGTCCGTCTCCAAACCAACCGAGCCGAAGCTCCCCGGACCATCCGTCCGTCTCCAAACCAACCGAGCCGAAGCTCTCATCATTCTTCCTGTGCCAACAGTGTTTGTGAAGAGTGCAACCCTAGTTACTAAGTTACTCTTGTCGGTTTATTATTACAGTTTACGTTAGCCCAGGACTGCCCCCGGTATACCCCGTGAAGGGCTCTCAAGGGGCACTAGGAACCAAGACGGTGCATTACGGCCCGAAGTTCCCTTTCGCAAGGCACTTATTATTATTGGTTGTCTACCCTTTTACCCGATTTCCTTCTCGTATTACATTAGACTATCCTAGGGTGATTTTAAACCTTCCACTCCTCGGGGAAGACGATCTTTCGTCGAACCCGAGCACCTCTTAACTCTAGCTATCACCACTACTCACTACTCTTTATATCTTCATCAGATCATGTTCTATTGCATTTCACAATTTACTAAATGCAGACCGACCTAGGCTACATGTCGAACCGGTTATGCAATGATCCATTACTCATCCAAATGCCCTAAATTATTTACTGGAGACTTACCATGATATGAATGTCCTAAATCCAGAAAATGGAAATTTTCCTAATTAATTTGGCATTTAATTAAATTCCTCGAAATCCCAAAGGGCTACCGGTTTGAACATGAACTACCCTAATTATTCAAGCAAGTTGTCCAGCTAATTTATGATAAATAGTAGGTTATCTCAGAAGGCTAAATCTTAGGTATCATAATTTTTCTATCATCAAAGTGGCATGAAATCTATTTTGGAAATAATCTCTAATTTCTATAGTTTATGAATCAAGTACAGAAAATATTCTTCCAAAAATTCTAAATAATTTATGACATGAAGATTAAGGCCTAAAGTTTGCACTGGCTAAGTTTCATAATTTTCCAGCAAGTATTTTATCCATAATAATTTTTTTTAAACATAAAAGCCCTTTCTATCATTTGTGAATAAAGTACTAGATTTACTCAACATAAAATTCTATAAAAATTCAGGGATCAATGTTCTACTAGTCAAGATCTAAATCCAGAATTTTAACTGATTATAATTAATGTAAAGCCTCCAAATAATTGAAACAACAAATTGGGCAAATAATTCTTTAACACATGAAGTATAATATATATTAATCATAAAATTCCAGAAAAATTACCATAAGTCTAATACATCCTAAAACTCCCTCCTCCCGAGTTTCATAATTTTTGGATTAGATTTAGTGCTTAAAATAATTAAATTACATGTTTATCCTATTCCAAAATCTCAACTTTCGAGGTACCTAACTACCTCCAATTCCTTCACTATTTCAACCAGAGGGTTTTCATCATATCCTCCCCCTCTCTTCCAAATTTCAAGGGCATACAAGAGCTTTTGCTCCTATGTCCTTCACAAACCTCAAACTCCCACCCGTTGGAGTTGAGCCAATCTCTTAGGGTAAAATCCACCCTAAGCCACACCATGTTACCCAAGAGGGTAGACATAGACTCAACAAATCAGTGGCCAACAACTTCAGCCTCTTTTGAGGAGATTTGTCCACTCCATCTCCAATTGTACTTTTCCCCAAAGTACCCCTCACCAAGACCTATCTAGGACTTGATAATTCCCTATTCAAAACTCGACCAATCGAGTTGAAATTTTGTACAGATCTTAATATTGATGCCAGGGACCACCACCCAAAATTTGGGGGAGTTTGGGCTTAATTTCATCTCCTAATTAATTTTATATTGTTTATTAAATTTTTTACAAAAACTTTAGGCAAAAGTTCTCCAAAAATTCTCATTTTTGGACAGCCTCTCGATATACATATAATAGACCTCCAGTCCAAATTTCAAGTCATTTGGACATGTCATGAACCGTGGGCAACCATTTTAATTTCTGGTTAGCCTAGATCTTGATCCCACCAAAACGAGTGCTGTGGTCAAACCACTCACCCAAATTGAATAAAATCAATTTTAAATTAAAGTAGACCCCGAGGGCTACAACTTTTGTGACTAGTCATTTTTCCTAAATCGGCCTCTAAGGGCTTCGTTTTGCAGCCTCAAAAATACATTCAAATAACCTATTTTCCAATATGTACTATATAATAATCTATGTATTATATATTAAATCTACTGTTCATCTTCTTCAGAACCCGAAACCAGAACCAGGAAGCCATTTTTCCTGCAACATTTCCGTGATCCGTTGCCGGCCGTTCGGTCACTTCCCTGGCCAGCCACCACCACCACCACCTCCGTTGAGGCGATGGCTATCGGTCGGCGGTGGTTTGGCCGCCGGAGGTGGCGGTTTCCGGCGAACTCAAAATACCTTTTTCATGGTTTTTCCATGAAAACGAGAGACGGGTCCGGCTCCGTTGAGCGCGAACCTATTTTCTAAGAATCCTAAGATCTACACATGAAAAGAAGGAGCAGAGGAGGACCTTGTTCGCGGTTTGAAGGCGAGAAGAACGTCGGGGTGCCATGGCGCGGTGGTGGCGTTTGCTGAACTTCCCCTACAGCAAGAACAAAGGTCTGTTCTGATTACTTGAGCGTGTAACCTTCTCCTCTTTCCCTAAGTGGGCTTTTATAACTCAGGAAGTGGGAAGATGAAATGGTAAAAGCCATTATGTCCATGAAGTTTCCCCCTTAACGTTTCGGTTACGGTGAAGGGATAAGAAACGGCGGAACTGAACAGGTGTGTCCAGCTGGCGGTTTTCTATTGGACCACCTTTTCCTCATTTATTATATAATTTCAGAAGGAAAACGACTGGTAGTTACTCCTGGTGTAACTTCCCACACCAGCATTTATTACCACGCGTGTTGGAATTATTTCGGGTCTGAACTGTCGTTTCGGCCAATGTCACGGGCGTGACACATAGGTCACGGGCGTGACAGGCCCGGATAGCCAATTCTGGGTTCGACGATCGTCGAACTGAGATCGACGATCGTCGATGGATGGTCACGGGCGTGATACCTTGGGTCACGGGCGTGACAGGCCCGAACGGCAGATTTTGGGTCGACGATCGTCGAATTGAGATCGACGATCGTCGAAGGCTGGTCACGCCCTAGGTCACGGGCGTGACCTCCAAGTCACGGGCGTGACATGCCCGAACGGCAAGTTTCGAGCTCGACGATCGTCGAATTGAGGTCGACGATCGTCGAAGGCTGGTCACGCCCTAGGTCACGGGCGTGACACTCATGTCACGGGCGTGACATGCTCGGGCCGCAAGGTCGACGATCGTCTTACGGCGATCGACGATCGTCGATGGGGTCACGCCCATAGTCACGGGCGTGACATCTTGGTCACGGGCGTGACGGGCCGGTCACGGGCGTGACCAACCCGTGACCCGCAATATTGGTCGCTTTATTTCCAATTTTCGGCTTCCTAGGGTTCCGTCACGACCAATCTGACTCCTAGGGGTCTAGCCGGAAATGGGATGTTACAAATCCCAATAAACAAAACAAAAATTTCGTCCCCGAAATTGAGGTTGAGCCTACGGGGATTTCTATCGGAATAAATTAAACTTGTAACATCCCATACGATCCTTCTATTGGGTTCAGGCGACTGTTCGTTTGATAATGAAGGCAATCTCCCCAATAAACAAAAGATTAGCCCCTACCATTCTGATTAAGTGTGCATGCCTAGGTCCTGGATTTTTCCTTATCTAATCTTAACATTCCAAAACAAGAAGGCAGTCTATAGTATACCGAGAGGTGGTGAGATGTACCTGACTGAACAACTCCGGGTATCTTTGCCTCATCAGATCCTGCGGTTCCCAGGTATGCTCCTCCTGACCGTGATTTCTCCACAGAACCTTGACTAAGGGGATCTTCTTGCGGCGCAAGATCCGCACTCCTTTGTCATCGATCCGAACCGGCTCCAAGTGAACAGATCGGTCTGAAGCTACCGGCCCTTCTGTGGTCAAAATCCGCTGCTCCGGGCGTAGTAGAGCCTTTCTCAGCGAAGAGATGTGGAAGACGTCGTGTAGAGCTGCCAGCTCCGGTGGCAACTCTAGCCTGTAGGCTAGGGGTCCGATCCGCTCCAGGATCCGGTAAGGGCCCATATACCTAGGGCTGAGTTTCTTCCTCCGACCGCGCACCTGTGAGACTCCGTGCATGGGTCGGATCTTCAAGAACACTCAATCCCCTACCCGAAACTCCACCTGACGATGTCGGGCGTCATAGTATTTGGCCTGTCTGCTCTGTGCCTCCAACATCCTATCTCTGATCAGTCTCACCTGAGCCTCGGTATCTTCAACGAAATCCGATCCCAGCAGCTTCGGATCCTCGTCCTGAACCAAGGAAAGCGGGGTCCTACATTTCCTTCCATACAAGGCCTCATAAGGCGCCATCCTGATGCTGGACTGGTAGCTATTATTGTAGGAGAACTCGACCAACGGTAACATCTTCTCCCACGGCTCCCCTCGGTCCAGTATACACAGCCGTAGTAAGTCCTCCAAGGTCCGGTTGGTGCGCTCGGTCTGCCCGTCCGTCTTAGGGTGGAAGGCCGTGCTAAAAGTCAACCGGGTGCCCAAATATGCCTGCACTGACCGCCACTCCCTGGATGTAAACCGTCCATCGCGGTCCGACACTATCGTCCGGGGCACGCCATGATATCGGACATACTGCTCCACAAACTTCCGTACCAGCACTCTCACCGAGTCATCCTTCCTGATCGGTATAAAGCGGGCCACCTTCGTCAAACGATCGACAATCACCCAAATCGAGTCGTTCCCTGTCCGAGACCGGGGAAGACCATGTATAAAATCCATCGCTATGTCGTCAAACTTCCACTCCGGCACCGGGAGTGGCTGCAACAGTCCTGCGGGGTTCCTGCACTCCGCCTTCACCAACTGACACGCCTCGCAATGGGTCACGAAGTACGTAATGTCTTTCTTCATGCCCGACCAAAACATCGTCCTCTTCAGATCAGCGGTCATCTTTGTGATCCCCGGGTGCACGGAGTACCGGCTGCAATGCGCCTCCGTCAGAATATCCTCTCGGATCTGGCCTCCTGCGGGTATATATACTCTGCCTCTGAAGTGGAGCAAACCATCTCTCAGGGAATAATCTCCTGTCGAACCTTCCTCCAAAGCTCGGAACATCGGCTCCGCCCACGCATCTGTCCTCTGTCCGTCCCGAGTGCGATCCCGAATATCGTCTATGGCCACTATCGATGCCAGATACTCCCTATACAGATCTGGGTCATCCTCGGACACTAGGGATATCTGCATGTCTCTGAATGACTGGACCAGCTCCATAGACATAACCTGGGGCCCAGCTTCGGAAGTGGCCGCTCTCCGGCTCAACGCGTCGGCCACCACGTTTGCCTTCCCTGGGTGGTAGTGCATCTCATACTGATAATCTGCTAAGAACTCCACCCAACGCCTCTGCCTGATATTCAGCTCCTTCTGAGTGTCCACGTATTTCAAGTTCTTGTGATCGGAGAAGATATCGCAGTGGACTCCATAAAGGTAATGACGCCAGACCTTTAGAGCAAAAACGACCGCTCCCATCTCGAGGTCGTGCACCGGGTAGTTCCTCTCATGGGTCTTCAGCTGGCGGGAGGCATATGCTATGACATGTCCGTTCTGCATCAGCACCGCTCCCATCCCTTGGTATGATGCGTCGGTATACACCTGGAATCCCTCCCTTCCGGATGGAAGGGCCAGGATAGGGGCCGAGATGAGTCGGTCCTTCAGATCCTGGAAAGCCGCCTGGCACTGCGGGGTCCAAACAAAAGGTGCCTCCTTCTTTGTCAAAGATGTGAGGGGGAGGGCAATCCGAGAGAACCCCTCCACGAACTTCCGGTAGTAACCGGCAAGTCCCAAGAAACTGCATACATCGGTGGCTGTCCTCAGCTGCGGCCAATCGCGAACTGCCCGAACCTTTGCTGGATCTACTGATAACCCGGCTCCGCTGATGATGTGGCCTAGGAAGGCCACCTCCTTCAACCAGAACTGACACTTGCTGAATTTGGCATAAAGGTGATGCTCCCGAAACCTCTCCAAGGTCAGTGCCAGATGCCGAGTGTGCTCCTCCTCCGTCCTAGAGTAGATCAGGATGTCGTCTATGAACACTATGACGAACAC
The DNA here is from genome assembly GCA_039513925.1 of Platanthera zijinensis. Taxonomy (NCBI): domain Eukaryota; kingdom Viridiplantae; phylum Streptophyta; class Magnoliopsida; order Asparagales; family Orchidaceae; genus Platanthera; species Platanthera zijinensis. The sequence continues at coordinate 133,237,422 of CM077082.1, forward strand.
ATCCAAGTAAGCCTCGAAAACCCGGTTTATGAGACTCATGAACGCCGACGGAGCATTCGTGAGCCCAAAGGGCATCACGGTGAACTCATACAGGCCATATCTGCTACTAAAGGCCGTCTTTAGGATATCCTCCTCCTGGATCCGCAGCTGGTAGTATCCTGATCTCAAGTCCAGCTTCGAGAAATAATGGGCCCCCTCCAACTGGTCGAATAATTCGTCTATCCGTGGGAGCGGATAGGTATTCCGGACGGTCAGCCTGTTTAGTGCTCGATAATCGATGCACAGGCGGAGTGTCTCATCCTTCTTCTTCACGAACAGGACCGGTGCTCCCCATGGCGAGGAACTCGGTCTAACAAAACCTGCCTCAACTAATTCCTGCAACTGAGTCCGAAACTCTGCCAACTCCTTTGGGGCCATCCGATAAGGGGCCCTAGACGCCGGCTTGGCCCCCGGCACAAGCTGTATCTGAAAATCCTGCTCTCGGTGTGGAGGTAATCCTGGTAGTTTCTCTGGAAAGACGTCAGCGAAATCTCGCACCACCGGGATGTCTGTCACCGACTCCTTAACTTCCGCCATCTCAAAAAGAATCTGATAGACCTCCTCTCCCTGCAGATGGGCCTTGACGGCCTGTACCGAAGATAAGAGTATACGAGAGACAGGTCTTATACCTTCAATGGTAATGAAAGAGTCCCCGTGTCTCACGGTGATCCTCTTTGCCTGGCAGTCAATCTGGGCATAGTTCCAGTGCAGCCATACCATGCCCAGGATCAGGTCGTAGTCCGTCAGCTTCAACATCGTCGCTGGAGCCTCGAACGCTTTTCCACCAATCTCCGCCTCCATATTGCAGTGATCCGTGGTAAGGAGCTCAGATCCATCCGGTAGTCGCACCCTCATCCTCGAGCCTGTGAACCGCTCCACACCTTCCAGTCCTTCCACGAACGACTCCGACACAAAGGAGTGAGTAGCTCCAGTATCGAACAGCGTGCGGGCAGGCTTGCCGCTGATGAAGACTATACCTGGGGTGATTAGATATCTTAGGGTTCTATAATGAGTTTTTACTTTCCTTGCTATCAATCTAGTGCGATTCAAAGTTTTAACAACTTAAAGGGAAAATTCTATGAAAACAAAGAAGCATTGCGGCATACCTGCGATGACCTGCTCCGGATTCTGCGGCTGCGCAAGGTCCAAGGCATATACCTGCTCCCTTCCCGATCTACGATCTTCCCCCTGGTATCCTCGACCGCGGCCGCGTCCTCGGCCTCCGTAATGCTGAGCTGGTGGGCCGCCCTGATGTGCTGGAGGTGGTGCCCCCCTCATGGGGCAGTTCCTCCGAATGTGCCCAATCTGATGACAAAAGTAGCACTCTGGGGGATACGCCATTCCCCCGGGTCTCGGCATCTCCTGCATCCGAAGGGGTGGAGGGGCCAATACCACCTATTCCCTCGGCTCCGGCCTCACGTCCTGACGAGGCTGGTCCTCTGTCCTCCTCCCCTCTGGTACAGCACCCCGCCGCTGGTCATTCCTTCCTCTTCGTCCCTGATCCTCTGCTGGCCGTTTCCGGCCCCGGGTGGTGTGCCAATCTGCCTCAATCCTTTTGGCCATCTCCAAAATCCGGGAGATGGGCCCGTCAGATACAAACAAGAGGGCCTCCCTCAAGTCCTCACGTAGGCCCTTGTAGAACCTCCTGATATACCCTGCCTCATCCAGCTGGTAAGAATCTGTGTATCGAGCCAGGTGGTCAAACTCTCGATGGTACTCCACCACGGTCCGAGTACCCTGCTTCAGCTGTAAGAACCGCTCCTCCAAATCATCCCTAGCCGACTGCGGAACGAAATGCTCCAGTAGTGCAGCCCTGAACTCCTCCCAAGTGACCTCCGCAACCTCCCTATCAGCAAATGTCGTGTCCAACAGCGTCTTCCACCACCTCTTTGCATGGGACTCCAGGCAGGAGACAACCAGAGCCACCCTCTCCACCCATGGACACCGAATCCCGGTCAGCATCTCGTACATGATATCTAGCCATTCCTCCGTCCGAACAGCCGACTCTGTCCCCAGATAGGACGGGGGAGAAAGACCCCGGAAGATGCTGAGCCAGTTGGCCCCCAAATTGGGCTGCGGGACCGGAACCTGCTGGGCCCTGAAGGCCTCCAGAATGGCAGTCAGGGTCTGTCCCATATCTGACTGAAGGAAAGGAGTGGGGACCGGTGGAGGTGGTGCAACTCCCTGAGTCTGCTGAACTCCGCCCTGTGGCGTAGGCTGTGCTGGGGGCTGCGCAATGAAAACACATGCTGAGAAAAACGTTCAAATATTACCTAAAGGTGGACAAATTATATGTGATCCCCATATGGGCACACCACTGCTTCCGCTGCTTAGTTTGTCCCCAAACTAAACTCGAGCGGGGGTGACCTAGGGTTTGTGGACTGCGACTTCCTTCTGATCGATGTTTCCTCTGATACCACTTGTAAGACCCCCCCTTTTTTTTTCTTTTTCAACCACCGGGGTCTTAGGCCCAGAACCGCCGCTTTGCGGTGACTCCTTCACGTCCCGAAGGGTCATCACCACAAGGCGCCGATTCTGCCGGCCAATTTCGATCACAGAAAGTAGCACAATTATTGAAGTAAGAGCAATGCAGTCCACAATAATAAAAATCATATATATATAATAAAACTCCACGAAGGGAGTGTCCACAGAAACATCAGAGTACTATAAATACGGGCTTATGCCCGGTACAAAATGTCCTCACTACAAGTATCTCATGCGGAAGCGAAACAGTAAACTACTCAAGGTCGAGACTCACGGTCCCGGCTGTGTGAACTCCGGAGCTAGACTGCCCCATCTCTAGGCGCACCGATCTCTGGGGCTGCTCCTCCATACTGGGCTCCACGATCCCCTAAATGATGCGGTTCGAAAACCGTTAGTCATAAAGACTAAGCCCTATCATCCCCTACCCCTTCCCCCATGGCTCCTAGGTACCGAGCGGAGAGGAAGAAAGGGAAGGACATGAAGGTAGAGATTTAACATGAAACAGATGGCAGCGGAAACTAATCTAGCAAGTTGTATTAGGTGAGCAGTTAATAAATTGTTATAATAGGTCTAGCAGTAAGAAAAGCAATTATAAGAATTTAAACCTTCACTTATGCGAGAACACATTAGCAAAAGGGATCTTTTGCAAGGCTCCCATCGTATAGAGTGTCCCATACCACTTATACGTTGGGGTGTCGGTTATCAAACAGCAACGGTTGTTATATATTGAAATTAACCTTTGATTTATAAACTTGCCCACACAAGCTTATAGACCAAGGGGTCGTTTTGCAGGTCCTAATGTATAAGCGTCCCATACCACTTATACTTTAGGTGTCAGGGTTAAATGAATCGATTATGCTATGACATGCTAGTGGGTATGATGAAACATGTCGTGCAACTCACACACCCGACTCTGTGCACACAGACCTTTAGTTCCCCCTTTCGGAGCCGTTACCTCCCAGGATACCTCCGTAGTGGCAGACGGAAGCGGTGGGTTGGGCCTCGCCCACCTCAAAACCAGTAAAAGCACCACTGGTCTGACCTATCGTACGCCTCAACGCTTGGTGCACTAAGCGGACGCCTGCGTACTCTTGCCGGCTGGCGCACCGGACTTCTGTTGGCGAAGTGCTAATCTCCCCGCCGAGTCAACGATATCGGTGTCGGTGCAATCGAACTCCCCGATATCGAAGACCCACCACCTTAACTTTCCCTATTTTATGCACATGCAAGTTTATCGTAAACACACAAAAACCGAGCCGAAGCTCCCCGAACCATCCGTCCGTCTCCAAACCAACCGAGCCGAAGCTCCCCGGACCATCCGTCCGTCTCCAAACCAACCGAGCCGAAGCTCCCCGGACCATCCGTCCGTCTCCAAACCAACCGAGCCGAAGCTCTCATCATTCTTCCTATGCCAACAGTGTTTGTGAAGAGTGCAACCCTAGTTACTAAGTTACTCTTGTCGGTTTATTATTACAGTTTACGTTAGCCCAGGACTGCCCCCGGTATACCCCGTGAAGGGCTCTCAAGGGGCACTAGGAACCAAGACGGTGCATTACGGCCCGAAGTTCCCTTTCGCAAGGCACTTATTATTATTGGTTGTCTACCCTTTTACCCGATTTCCTTCTCGTATTACATTAGACTATCCTAGGGTGATTTTAAACCTTCCACTCCTCGGGGAAGACGATCTTTCGTCGAACCCGAGCACCTCTTAACTCTAGCTATCACCACTACTCACTACTCTTTATATCTTCATCAGATCATGTTCTATTGCATTTCACAATTTACTAAATGCAGACCGACCTAGGCTACATGTCGAACCGGTTATGCAATGATCCATTACTCATCCAAATGCCCTAAATTATTTACTGGAGACTTACCATGATATGAATGTCCTAAATCCAGAAAATGGAAATTTTCCTAATTAATTTGGCATTTAATTAAATTCCTCGAAATCCCAAAGGGCTACCGGTTTGAACATGAACTACCCTAATTATTCAAGCAAGTTGTCCAGCTAATTTATGATAAATAGTAGGTTATCTCAGAAGGCTAAATCTTAGGTATCATAATTTTTCTATCATCAAAGTGGCATGAAATCTATTTTGGAAATAATCTCTAATTTCTATAGTTTATGAATCAAGTACAGAAAATATTCTTTCAAAAATTCTAAATAATTTATGACATGAAGATTAAGGCCTAAAGTTTGCACTGGCTAAGTTTCATAATTTTCCAGCAAGTATTTTATCCATAATAATTTTTTTTAAACATAAAAGCCCTTTCTATCATTTGTGAATAAAGTACTAGATTTACTCAACATAAAATTCTATAAAAATTCAGGGATCAATGTTCTACTAGTCAAGATCTAAATCCAGAATTTTAATTGATTATAATTAATGTAAAGCCTCCAAATAATTGAAACAACAAATTGGGCTAATAATTCTTTAACACATGAAGTATAATATATATTAATCATAAAATTCCAGAAAAATTACCATAAGTCTAATACATCCTAAAACTTCCTCCTCCCGAGTTTCATAATTTTTGGATTAGATTTAGTGCTTAAAATAATTAAATTACATGTTTATCCTATTCCAAAATCTCAACTTTCGAGGTACCTAACTACCTCCAATTCCTTCACTATTTCAACCAGAGGGTTTTCATCATATCCTCCCCCTCTCCTCCAAATTTCAAGGGCATACAAGAGCTTTTGCTCCTATGTCCTTCACAAACCTCAAACTCCCACCCGTTGGAGTTGAGCCAATCTCTTAGGGTAAAATCCACCCTAAGCCACACCATGTTACCCAAGAGGGTAGACATAGACTCAACAAATCAGTGGCCAACAACTTCAGCCTCTTTTGAGGAGATTTGTCCACTCCATCTCCAATTGTACTTTTCCCCAAAGTACCCCTCACCAAGACCTATCTAGGACTTGATAATTCCCTATTCAAAACTCGACCAATCGAGTTGAAATTTTGTACAGATCTTAATATTGATGCCAGGGACCACCACCCAAAATTTGGAGGAGTTTGGGCTTAATTTCATCTCCTAATTAATTTTATATTGTTTATTAAATTTTTTACAAAAACTTTAGGCAAAAGTTCTCCAAAAATTCTCATTTTTGGACAGCCTCTCGATATACATATAATAGACCTCCAGTCCAAATTTCAAGTCATTTGGACATGTCATGAACCGTGGGCAACCATTTTAATTTCTGGTTAGCCTAGGTGTTGATCCCACCAAAACGAGTGCTGTGGTCAAACCACTCACCCAAATTGAATAAAATCAATTTTAAATTAAAGTAGACCCCGAGGGCTACAACTTTTGTGACTAGTCATTTTTCCTAAATCGGCCTCTAAGGGCTTCGTTTTGCAGCCTCAAAAATACATTCAAATAACCTATTTTCCAATATGTACTATATAATAATCTATGTATTATATATTAAATCTACTGTTCATCTTCTTCAGAACCCGAAACCAGAACCAGGAAGCCATTTTTCCTGCAACATTTCCGTGATCCGTTGCCGGCCGTTCGGTCACTTCCCTGGCCAGCCACCACCACCACCACATCCGTTGAGGCGATGGCTATCGGTCGGCGGTGGTTTGGCCGCCGGAGGTGGCGGTTTCCGGCGAACTCAAAATACCTTTTTCATGGTTTTTCCATGAAAACGAGAGACGGGTCCGGCTCCGTTGAGCGCGAACCTATTTTCTAAGAATCCTAAGATCTACCCATGAAAAGAAGGAGCAGAGGAGGACCTTGTTCGCGGTTTGAAGGCGAGAAGAACGTCGGGGTGCCATGGCGCGGTGGTGGCGTTTGCTGAACTTCCCTACAGCAAGAACAAAGGTCTGTTCTGATTACTTGAGCGTGTAACCTTCTCCTCTTTCCCTAAGTGGGCTTTCATAACTCAGGAAGTGGGAAGATGAAATGGTAAAAGCCATTATGTCCATGAAGTTTCCCCCTTAACGTTTCGGTTACGGTGAAGGGATAAGAAACGGCGGAACTGAACAGGTGTGTCCAGCTGGCGGTTTTCTATTGGACCACCTTTTCCTCATTTATTATATAATTTCAGAAGGAAAACGGCCGGTAGTTACTCCTGGTGTAACTTCCCACACCGGCATTTATTACCACGCGTATTGGAATTATTTCGGGTCTGAACCGTCGTTTCGGCCAATGTCACGGGCGTGACACATAGGTCACGGGCGTGACAGGCTCGGATAGCCAATTCTGGGTTCGACGATCGTCGAACTGAGATCGACGATCGTCGATGGATGGTCACGGGCGTGACACCTTGGGTCACGGGCGTGACAGGCCCGAACGGCAGATTTTGGGTCGACGATCGTCGAATTGAGATCGACGATCGTCGAAGGCTGGTCACGCCCTAGGTCACGGGCGTGACCTCCAGGTCACGGGCGTGACATGCCCGAACGGCAAGTTTCGAGCTCGACGATCGTCGAATTGAGGTCGACGATCGTCGAAGGCTGGTCACGCCCTAGGTCACGGGCGTGACACTCATGTCACGGGCGTGACATGCTCGGGCCGCAAGGTCGACGATCGTCTCACGGCGATCGACGGTCGTCGATGGGGTCACGCCCATAGTCACGGGCGTGACATCTTGGTCACGGGCGTGATGGGCCGGTCACGGGCGTGACCAACCCGTGACCCGCAATATTGGTCGCTTTATTTCCAATTTTTGGCTTCCTAGGGTTCCGTCACGACCAATCTGACTCCTGGGGGTCTAGCCGGAAATGGGATGTTACAACCTTTTCCTCTCCCTCCACCATAACCGAAATAATATGAAGAGGAGAGTCTTCATGGCCATAAATGGTTACCCTTTCCCCTCCCCACTTAGAGATCTATAAAAGCCCCCTTAGAGCAAGATGAGAAGTTTACACTCTTGACCAAACAAATTAGATTATTGTTCTTGCTGTAGGAGAAGTTCGACAACGCCACCACCGCGCCATGGCAACCCGACGTTCATCTCGCCTCCAAACTACGAACAAGGTCATCCTCTACCTCTTCTTTTGTGGGTAGATCTTATGATCATAGAAAGGAAGTTTGTGCTCAACGGAGCAGGACCTATCTCGTGTTTTCATGGAAAAACCATGAAAAATATATTTTTTGGGTACGCCGGAAACCGCCACCTCCGGTGGCCAAACCACCGCCGACCGATAGCCATCGCCTCGACGGAGGTGGTGGAGGTGGTGGCGGGCAAGGGAAGTGACCGGACGGCCGGCGACGGATCACGGAAGAGATACAGGAAATATATGTTTCTGAGTTCACGTTTCGGGTTCTGTAGATGATGAACATTTAAGATATTTTTATAATATTAAAATTATGAATATAAAATATAAGTTAAATGTAAATTAAATGGGCCATTTTGATGTTGCAAAATGAGGCACTTAGAGGCAGATTTAGGAAAAATGGCCAGTAACGAAAGTTGTAGCCCTTCGAGTCTAGATTAATTTAAAATTATTTCAACTCGATTGGGTAAGTGGTTTGACCGCAGCACCCGTTTTTGTGGGGGTTGTACCTAGAGTTTGGCAGGAACTAAAATGAATGCACACCCTTCGTCCCTTGTCCAAATGACCTGAAATTTAGGCAGGGGGTTACCCTTAGACATACCTAGAGGCTGTCCAAAAATGGGAATTTTTGGAGATACTTTTCCTAAGTTTTTTGTTTTAATTTAATAAAGTTAGAGTAATTTATCTAAGTAGTCAAATGACCTCCAAACCCTCCCAAATTTTTGGTGAGTGGTCCCTGGCTATAAAACTAAGCTCTGTACAAGATTCCAACTCATTTGGATGAGTTTTGGGTAGGAAATCACCTATCCTTAACTAGGCATTAATGAGGCGTTTTGAGTAAAATGTGCAATATGAGGTTGGAACGGTTAAATAACCTCAGCAGAGGCTGGTATTTTGACCACTGACTTAGAAGGGTTATTATAACCCACTTGGAGAAAATGGTGTGGTTTAGGGTTTATTTACCCTAGGATCCAAACTGAAACCCTAAAGGGAGGGTTGTGATGGACAAGGGGGCAAATGCCCTCGTATTGCCTTGAAATTCAGTAGAGTCGACGTTAGTATATTATAAATCATCTAGATGAAATCTTGGAGGATTTGGAGATAGGTAGATACCTCAAAACCCTAACCTTTATTTTAGGGTAAAATCTCAAATAAGTAAAATCAGTCAATAAACATTATCTAAAAGATGTGAAACTCAGGGAGTGCGAGTTTTGGAATGGGTAGAACCTATAGCAATTTTACTGGAATTTTATGATGTTTATTTCTAGCACTTCATTTGTAAAGTTTGCTATATCCCTAATTGATGTTTTAATTATTTAGATCTTTCTATTCATTGGAACCCCGTGAAATCTTGGAAGTAAATGTTTAAGGTCAGAATTGTTGCTCCTTAATTTTTGTATAATTTTTAGTTGATTATATCTAGTACTTCCTTCACAAGTTCCAAAAAGGGCAATTATTGTCAATAAATCATTAGAGCAAATTACCTACGGAAGAATTATGAAATTTGGTCACTGATGTTTTTAGGACTGTATCTGCTCTAGAAGTTTAAATAAGAATTTTTATATGATTATCTACTACACTTACTTCATTAATGGAAGGAGATAGGATTTATTATCAAAATTTAATTAGGGTTCTTAAATTACTGGAAAAATTGGTATATCTTGGCTTTACTGTTAAATTATTGTTTAGGATTTATCATGATTTTATAAAGCTTTATACATTCCAGAAAAGTGCACTTCATGTTCAATTGGTAGCTCTTAGAAGCTTTAAAGAAAATTAATTAAATGCCTAATAAATTAGGAAAATTACAATTTTCTGGATTTAGTCTATCTGTGTCATGATGAGTCTCCAGTAAATATTTTAGGGCATGTGGATGATTAACTAGATTTTCTCTTATTCGGTTCGACATATAGCCTAGGTTGGTCTACATATAGCCAAAATGTTAAATTGCAATAGGACATGATCTGGGATAGTTGTTGGAGTTAGTCATTTTAGCTGGGTGGACTGATGTGGATGATTTCACTATAGAGGGATAGGAAGAGTAGTGAGAAGTGGTTTGACTAGAGTCTAGAGGTGTTCGGGTTCGATGAAAGATCGTCCTCCCCGAGGAAAGGAAGAGTCAAAATCACCCTAGGATTAGCCCACTATAATATGAGAAGGGAATGGGTTAAGGGAATCAACCAATAACAATAAGTGCCTTGCGAAAGGGAATGATGGGCTTCAGCTACCATCATAGTTCCTAGTGCCCTTTGAGAGCCCTTCACCGGGAATACCGGGGGCAGTCCTGGGCTAACGTAAATTGTATTAACAAACTGATAAGAGTAACATAGTAATTAGGGTTGCACGTTTCACAAACACTATTAACACAGGAAGATAGTTTGAAGCTTCGGCTCGGTTGGTTAAGAGACGGACAGAATGATCCGGGGAGCTTCGGCTCGATTGGTTAAGAGACGGACAGAATGGTCAGGGGAGCTTCGGCTCGGTTGGTTAAGAGACAGATAGAATAGTCCGGGGAGCTTCGGCTCGAATGGTTTGATACAATAAATATTGCATGTGCATAGTCAGGAAAGAAAAATTAAGGTAGTGGGACTTCGGTATTGGAGGGTCGATGCACCGACGCCAATACGCTGACTTGGCAAGTGTGGTTAGCACTTCGCCAACAGAAGTCCGGTGCGCCAGCCGACAAGAGTATGCAAGAGTCAGCTTTGTTCACCAAGCATTGAGGCGTACGATATGTTTGACCGGTAGTTCTTTACTGATTTAGAGGTGGGCGAGGCCCAACCCACCGCTTCTGTCTACCACTACGGAGGTATCCTGGGAGGTAACGGATCTGAAAGGGGGAACTAAAGGTCTGTGTGCACAGAGTCGGCTGTGTGAGTTGCACTTGCATGTTCCATCATACCCACTTGCATGTCATAGCATAATCAATTCATTTAACCCCTGACACCTAATGTAGAAGTGGTATGGGATGCTTATACAATAGGCCTTGCAAAATGACCCCTTGGTCTATAAGCTTGTGAGGGTAAGTTTATAAATTATGGTTAAATTCAATATATATATGATGCTGTTTGATACCCGACAACCCAGCGTATAAGTGGTATGGGACACTTTATACGATGGGAGCCCTGCAGAAGATCCCTTGGCTTATGCATTTCTGCACATAAGTTAAGGTTATTTTTCCATACTTTACTTTACTACCACATGTATTATAGAATTGCTAGCATAGGTCCGCTGTCACCTGCTTTTGATTTATTCTCCACCTTCATGTCCTCCCCTTTCTTCCTCTCCGCTCGGTACTTAAGAGCCATGGGGGAAGGGGTAGGGGATAATAAGACTTAGTCTTTATGACTAACAATTTTCGGACCGTTTCATTTAGAAGATCGTGGAGCCCAGCATGGAGGAGCAGCCCCGGAGGTCGGCCCGCTTGGAGATAGGTCAGTCTAGCTCAGGAGTTCAGACAGCCAGGACTGTGAGTCTCGACCTTGAGTAGATGTTTTGTTTTTGCTTCCGCATGAGTGACTTGTATTGAGGACATGATGGACCGGGCATAAGCCCGTATTTTAGTACTCTGATATATTATTCTGTGGACACTCCCTTCGTGGAGATTTTATTTCTATATATGTGATTCATGTGGACTTGCTTTTACTTCATTGTGCTATCTTTCTGTGATCGAATTGGCCGGCAAAATTGGCGCCTTGTGGTGATGACCCTTCAGGACATGAAGGTGTCACCACAAAGCGGCGATCCTTGGCCTAAGACCCCGGTGTTTTAAAAAGGGGGGGGGGTCTTACAAGTTGTATCAGAGGAAACCTCGATCGAAAGAGTAGCAGTCCACAAAACCTGGGTCACCCCCGCGCGAGTTTAGTTTGGGGACAAACTAAGCAGCGGAAGCAGTGGTGTGCCCAAAAGGGAAATCACATGTAAAAGTACACTTCTTCAACAAATGGAATTCTTCCTTGTAGCTTGAGGCAAACCCTATCCCAGCAGGGGACACCTCTGGCTGTAATGACATCGTCTTATAATTCTTTAGTCAATGAGTTAGACTCAACCCATTAGGACACATGACTAACCATGACGACATATAGCATGCCCTGGTTCGAAATAGACCCTAGGTATGAACTTGTTTAAGGTAAGGAGATACCCAAATAGAATAAAAGGAGGAGTTTAACATGAGAATGAATACCTAAAAGATAAACTTAGGTGTCCTTACGGCCCCTATCATGGATTACTCAAATAAGTAGACTGCTTTAAGGAGAATTGAGATCAATAATCCATTAGTAGAATGGTAGAAGATAAGTAGTCTTAACCCTCGTACAGGTAACAAGATTTCTCTGAGACAACCACAAAGACAAACACTGAGGGTCGGATATGAATTTAAGTTCAGAAGATACACATTTGGGATTTGGAACATTTTGACCTGGATAAGGTTGTCGTAAATGTCACTCAAAGAGTTTAAAGTATGGGGTATATCGACGAGTTTCAGGGTGGAATTCCAAGTCGAAGATTGATGCCCTGGGGATTGTGCACCCAGCTAGGACGGATATAACATGGTAATATCAAAGATACTTAGCCCAAGGAAGATATGGGCTTATCTTTTGTTTATTGGGGGCTTGTCTTTTGTTTATTGGGCAAAATAGGATTGACTTGGGTTTCCATAGACCTAATTTTGAGAATGTGGCGTAACAAACATAGTGAGATTGAATTTGATATAATTCGACATTATTCGGGCGAAGATAAGACTAAATCGCTATATTGTATCATTGGAAGTATGATGACTCTAGGAAACTGCAAGAAGTTAGCAAACAATATATTGGAAGATGGAGACCTTAGATATAACCCGTAAGGTTGAATTGATTGATTACTCGGGCGTACTCGAAGGAATAAGACAATGATCGTGTGGAAATTTAATAGAGCCATTGTCTACCCACACAAATGAGAAATTTAATCACCGGAATTATAGTGTATCTCAAAACATGTACCCCCTGGAGTGAATAAAAGTGTCATGGATTTTGTGATGCACGGTGAGGTCCGTTAGTTGTGGAAGGCTAAGTGAAAGAGTTTTTGGGAAACTATTAAAGCCACTGCCCGAGTTAGAGTGGAAGTCCGAGGGTATACTTAGGGATTTCATACATAGGATTCCACGTCCCCACTCTGGGCACAATTGTAAAGGGAGCATCGAGGATAGACTGGACGAGGTAGCTGGGGTCACCCCGAGCCGAAAGAAAACTCTCGTGGGTGTTTCATAAGAATTGTGAGTAGTTGTTCATTATCATGGTGTGCACAAGATGATCGTGTCGAATCAGGATGGACAGTGTACGTCCAAGGAGAGAAAATAAGTTCAGGCTTATCTTGGCTTGCGACCTACATTCAACACAGCTCTCCACCCTCGTATGGAGGTGCAGGATTCCACCTTCATGGATCTAGGATGAGGATCCAAAGACACTCAACTCGGAATTTGTGGAGAACTCGGATACCCAGGTGCGACTAACTCAAGGTAGGATGCTGGAGGCCCAGAGAAGGCCGACTAAATATTATGATCTGTGGCATTGCCAAGTAGAGTCTCAAGATGGAGACAATGGTTCTAGAGGATACATCTGGTGCATGGAGTCTCGCGGGTACGCGGGCGGGAGAAGCCCAGTCAAAGGAATATGGGGTGTTATAGGATCCGGGAGTGGATCGGCCCTAGCCTACAGGCTGGAGTTTCCACCAGAGCTGGTAGCTCTGCACGATGTCTTCCATATTTTTTCACTGAGGAGGGCTCTACTATGCCCGGAGCAGCAGATTTTGACCACCGAAGGGCCGGTAGCTTCAGACCGGTCTGTTCACTTAGAGCCGGTTCGGATCGATGACAAAGGAGTACGGATCTTGCACCGTAAGAAGATCACATTAGTCAAGGTTCTTTGGAGGAACCATGGTCAGGAGGAGCACACTTGGGAACCGCAGGACCTGATGAGGCAAAAATACCCGGAGTTGTTCAGTCAGGTATACCTCACAACCTCTCGATATACTATAAATTACCTCCTTGTATTGAACCGGTAGGACTAGATAAGGGAAATTGAGAACCTAGGCATGCGCACTCAGTCAGGAAAGTAGGGGCTAATCTTTTGTTTATTGGGGAAATTGCCTTCGTTGATTGAACAAGTAGTCGCTTCGACTCAATAGGAAAACCATATGGGATGTTACAAGTTTATTTTATTCCGGTAGAAATCCTAGTAGGCTTAGCCTCAATTTCGGGGACGAAATTTTTGTTTTGTTTATTGGGATTTGTAACATCCAATTTCCGGCTAGACCCCTAGGAGTCGGTCTACTGTGACAGAACGATAGGAATCCCAAGAATTGAAGTCCATCAGCCAAGATTTCAAGTCACGGGTTGGTTAAGCCCGTGACCGACCTGTCACGCCCATGACTTAGGGCGTGACCCCCTTCGACGATCGTCGAACTCAGGAAGACGATCGGCGAGCTCTGAATTTTCAGTCACGTGTTGGTCACGCCCGTGACCAATAATGCATAAAAGATCACGGCAGTGAACCGGTCACACAAGTAATATAAAATGGGCGAGTTTTCCCAAGTATCGATCTCACAAGGAACACAGTAAGGTGGAGTTAATTTCGAGGAGGACTTGAGATTGAAGTCCTTAGGTCGGAGGTAACGAAAGGGGGGTTTGGATTGCGATAAAAGAAAGTAAAAATCTATCAACTACTCATATGCAACGCCGCTATGCGATGCTTCGCCAGGCGGGATGGAAGACTAGTCGGGCCGCTATGCACCGAATCACTAGGCGGATGGGCGAGTAGGCAAGCGAAAGAACTAGAATTTGAGGGTCGTAAGCACCTCTTCGCTATGCACGCCACTAGCAATTGCTAGTGCGGCAAGGGTGGATGGTGGATGGAATATGGCGCACCTCAAGCAATATATAACGAAAATACAAATCACATAGACATGATTTAGTACAAGCGTTTTACAACTAAGCACGCATCATCAATAAATAAAGTTTATAACAACACATAAACAACAATAAAGGAAGAACAAGGCAAGAGATCGACCGAATCCGAAGTCTTGCTGAGGATTCACGGTTGGAATCGTCGGGTTGTCAATCCACATCCAAGCTCGGTCCTCAACTGCGTCCGGGGTAGAGAAGGGCTGTCACCACCTTCCAATGGCCCGTCTTCTTCATCTCACGATAGCGGAAGAAAGTTGCATGCTTCCCCTTGCTTGTTGGATATGGCGCCAAAACTTGAAATAGAGCTCGAGAGATGACGGAGGAGGCCGATGGGATGCTCCGGCTTTGATTTGGCGATGAAAGCTTGCCCGGAGCCCCTCCCTAAGGTGGAGGATGAAGGGAAATGGCGGAACCCTTCGTCGGGGACGAAAAACGACGGAAGAAATTGGGGATTTTTTATTAGGGTGAGACCTGCGCTATTTATAGAAAACAGAATTAAACAATGCGCATGATCACAGGCGCACGACCAGTGGTCGTGCGCGCTATGGCCCGTGATCGTGCGATATGGAGGCAGAACTTGCACAAAAGAAGGCATGACTGCGCACGACCGGCAACGCACGAGCAGTGATCGTGCGAGGTATAGCTGGTGACCGTGCGATATGGCGGGGCAGAACTTTCACAAGAGAACCCAGACTGCGCACGACCGATGATCGTGCGCCAAAGAGGTCGATGGTCGTGCGTGGGTAAAAACGCACGACCATTGACTCCTTTGCCAAAAAATTGTGAAAGCCCTATCCCGGACGCCCACACGATCCCCGAACCTGCAGGAAAACTGGACGGGTTGTTGAACATGGCAGTCACAGACATTAATAAAATGCACAGCAAGAGGGAAATACACACACGCATAAAAATAGGCTAAAAAGTGCACAAGATGTGGAATGTCGTAGCGAACCAAAAGGAGTGCTAATGGCGCTAAATGGTAATGAAAAGTCATGAAATGAAGCCTAGATGAGTCCAGAATTCGGTATGAAATGGGGACTCATCACACCCACAGACTTAACTATTTGCGCGTCCCGAGCAAACACAATCTAAGCAGGCAGGGAAAATAATCTAACTGACATAGTAATTGAAATACGGAGTACCATGCGAAGTCGCATTCTCGCGTGCATAAAAATACAATAGAAGAAATTCCTAAGTATGCAAAATAGTTTATATTTTTCACAATGCGTATCAATATTTTATTACTACTCAAAAATAGAATCACGGTGAATCATCTGGTCACGCATAGGAAGAAAGTAGACTGGCCACTATGGTGAGCTTTGCCAAAGATCGGGGCTCAGGATCACCTCCAAAGGAATCCACCAATGTCGGGGACCATACGCTTTCCCGTTCACACTCTCTCCACGGCACTAGTTAGACTCAAGCGCAAATCTGTAGGACTTTAGGAGAATCATGGGGCTTGGGTTTCGGTGAGGTGAACAAAGATAAATAAGAGGGCTACGCACCTAACCCAAATGAGCTAGCCTAAAAGAATCCCTCAACAAACCACAATATAACTAGGTGCACCACGCCCCTAGACTTGATTTTTGCAACATGAGTGTGTGCACCGCCTACTCCAAATCAAAATCATCTCCAAAAAGATTTTCAATCAAACTTTTTCTTTTCACTTTTCATTTTCACTTTTTTTTAAATCATTTTCTTTTCTTTTTCATCTTTTTATTTTCATAATTTCAGCAGATATAACTTGGAAGCACTTCCACATTTTCACAAATAATAACACCACATCACAACCCAACATGAAAAATATAAAACACTAAGCTCGACTTGGGTGTGCGACTAGGATCGGCTATGAGGCTTTGGTGAAATAATGGTGGAGCTGAATCAAAAGAATGGTAGGCACAACGGGGCTTAGCGAGGATATGACGTTAGGAACAGTACAAAGCTCAACCGGGCCAAAATGATGGCCTACATCACACTCACGCTAGACTAACCATGCACCAATGCTTCGAGAGTAGCTCTGGGCAAGTTCTTAGCCACCGAGAAAGATAATCCTTCCTCCCGACTCGAGCAAAATGAGTCTAGTGACAGCTACACACATTCCTACACTACCGTGTGATTAACACCGGATTCACCAAACTTTGGGTAGAATAAAAAGAATTTACGCAAATAGAAAATTATAAAACTATAAGCATAAAGAAAAATTAAATCTACTCAAATTTCTAAACAAGACAAGAGCAATTGACTAGGAACACAGCAAGGCCAACATTTTACTCTGTCTTACAATCCTAAGCCAGCACCATAATTTTCCAAAATCTGACAAAGACACGAGTTTAACTCGCAACATGCAAAAAGTTAAGCACGCGCTCATATGGGTGTAGTGGTGTGCAATGCAATGAAATAATCAAAATAAAAATGTAAAAGCTTCTAGTATGCACATGAAATGTGCGCGTGCAAAAGGTAACAGTACTGCTCTCCCCCAAACTTAAACTAAACAACACATCATATGATAAAGAAATTAAAATAAGAATGAGCTAATGGAAGAGGTTACCCAATGCTCAGCCAATGAGCATACCAGAAGACGCATGAAAAACTTATACAGGCCCGCCAAACGAAGAATCACAACCCCGCCAATGCGTAGTTTCCATGAATACCTGCAGGGGTGAGCTCCGCAAAAACAAAAGAAAAATATACAAAAAGAAATACTAAAACTGAAACGAGACATGAAAAATAAAATGCAGAAAATATAAGATAACTACTGGGGTTACTGTCATCCCAGCACGACTTATTAAATTCTATACAGTTCTAGTTAATGGGCCTATGAAAAGAAAAATGAACAGGTAACTGTTCTAATATCCGTGACGGTAACGGGTACCGATACGGAGAAAGAGCAGTTACCCCTCTACCTGAGTAATAATACCTGCGATGCACAAGAGGAGGAAATAGGAAGTAAGATGAGGAGGAGCACTGGTCCTCACTCAACTCGCCACAAAAAATATCCTTGCCTAACAAGGTATCATCCACCACAGGTTCGTAGGAAGTGACGACAGCGGCAAAAATGCCAGGCGCATCGACAACCTCACATACTCGTGGAGATTCCACCTACACAGGCTTAGATAAAGAAGGGGGATCAAGAAATAAAGTAGAAGAAAAACTAAAAGAATCAGGAATAGGGAGAGTGATCCCGGAATCACTCTCAGCAGGATCCAAGCATAGATCACTGTCGGTGTCATGTGAGTCATGGGGAGGGGAAGGTGAGAACATGAGGTCCTTGATGGTGATTTGGACCTCCTCAAGTAACAAGGAAGTGGGAACTTCCTCATTAGCAAGGATCTCCTCATCAACACACCTCGGTGTATCACCGTGTTCCAAGACATAATACTCTCCATTAAAGAGAATAATGTCCTCGTCACACCATGGCGCATCCTCATGTTCCCAATCTCCAAAGGGCACAACATCATCAACCAACTCACTAAAAAGAGGAGTAGATGATTCTTGCAAAAAATCGGAGGAACAACAACATCAGAGAAAATAGGTGCAGGTTCCTCCGGGGGTGAATCAAGAAGAGGGGAAGAAGGTATTTAGGGCAACGGTACCGCAATGTCGTCACATCGATCAGTAGAAAGTCTGATGGGTGTATCCACAGCAGTCCACCATAGACAAGGTGGTACTGCGAATACATCATCAAAATCAGAAGGAGCAGCCATTTGAGAGGTTGATGAGACAATCCGAATATCCGGTTCATCATCTGCCTCAACCTGGCGCTGAAATTCTGCGCAATCTTTCGACGCATGGTCGGTGCTACGACGACACAAACACCGTTTTCCATTACTCCTCGGTCCAGGTGGGACCAGAGAGGAATATGAAAAAGGTGAAGGTGGAGAAGAGTAGTGACCATAAGACTGGGATATGGTGTATGAAATACCATAAGATAACGGTGCTCCATACACTGAACCACGAGAATTATGCTCCCATTCTTCAGTGGGGCACTCATCACTGTTATGCCTATAATCCCCACACCAACGGCAATGGATATTCGCATAAGAATACATGGTGCAGTAAGAAATAATTCACCACGAGAATTTTCTAAGACAAAAATTAACTGCACACAAGCAGATAAATTAAAAGGAATACCTGCTACTAAAATATAAAAATTAGAAAAGGAATAAAGAAAAATAAGCAACAAATTATAAAAACTAAAGCAAAGAAAAATAAAACATGGAATGAACAGATGGAAAAGGGCTTCAATCTATAATCTCCCTCTCGAAAAACTCACACGTCTGTGTTCCCCGGCAACGGTGCCAAAAACATGATGCATAAAAGATCACGGTAGTGAACCGGTCGCACAAGTAATATAAAATGGGCAAGTTTTCCCAAGTATCGATCTCACAAGGAATAAAGTAACGTGGAGTTAATTTTGAGGAGGACTTGAGATTGAAGTCCATAGGTCGGAGGTAACGAAAGGGGGGTTTGGATTACGATAAAAGAAAGTAAAAATCTATCAACTACTCCTATGCAACGCCGCTATGCGATGCTTCGCCAGGCGGGATGGAAGACTAGTCGGGCCGCTATGCACCGAATCACTAGGCGGATGGGCGAGTAGGAAAGCGAAAGAACTAGAATTTGAGGGTCGTAAGCACCTCCTCGCTACGTACGCCACTAGCAATTGCTAGTGCGGCAAGGGTGGATGGTGGATGGAATATGGCGCACCTCAAGTAATATATAACGAAAATACAAATCACATAGACATGATTTAGTACAAGCGTTTTAAAACTAAGCACGCATCATCAATAAATAAAGTTTACAACAACACATAAACAATAATAAAGGAAGAACAAGGCAAGAGATTGACTGAATCCGAAGTCTTGCTGAGGATTCACGGTTGGAATCGTCGGGTTGTCAATCCACGTTCATGCTCGGTCCTAAACTGCGTCCGGGGTAGAGAAGGGTTGTCACCACCTTCCAATGGCCCGTCTTCTTCGTCTTACGATAGCGGAAGAAAGTTGCAAGCTTCCCCTTGCTTGGTGGATATTGCGCCAAAACTTGAAATAGAGCCCGAGAGATGACAGAGGAGGCCGATAGGATGCTCCGGCTTTGATTTGGCGGCGAAAGCTTGCCCGGAGCCCCTCCCTCAGGTGGAGGATGAAGGGAAATGGCGGAACCCTTCATTGGGGACGAAAAACAGCGGAAGAAATCGGGGATTTTTTATTAGGGCGAGACCTGCGCTATTTATAGAAAACAGAATTAAACACTACACACAATCACAGGCGTACGATCAGTGCTCGTGCGCGCTATGGCCCGTGATCGTGCGATATGGCGGCAGAACTTGCACAAAAGAAGGCATGACTGCACACGACCGACAACGCACGAGCAGTGATCGTGCACGGTATAGCTTGTGACCGTGCGATATGGCGGGGCAGAACTTTCACAAGAGAAGCCAGACTGCGCACGACCGATGATCGTGTACCAAAGAGGTCGATGGTCGTGCGTGGGTAAAAATGCACGACCATTGACTCCTTTGCCAAAAAAATGGTGAAAGCCCTATCTCGGACGCCCACACGATCCCCGAACCTGCAGGAAAACTAGACGGGTTGTCGAACATGGCAGTCACAGACATTAATAAAATGCACAGCAAGAGGGAAATACACACACGCACAAAAATAGGCTAAAAAAGTGCACAAGACGTGGAATGTCGTAGCGAACCAAAAGGAGTGCAAATGGCGCTAAATGGTAGTGCAAAGTCATGAAATGAAGCCTAGATGAGTCCAAAATTCGGTATGAAATGGGGACTCATCAACCAACCCGTCACGCCCGTGGCCTAGGGAGTGACCCCCTTTGACGATTGTCGACCTCAGGAAGACGATCGGCAAACGCAGGAAGACGATCGGTGACCTCGGGATTTAAACCACGGGCGGGTCACGCCCGTGACCACCCCCTCATGCCCTTGACCTAGGGCGTGATGCCCCCAGCGACCGTCGATCTCAGATTGATGAACGTCGATCGAAGAACCCCTGTCACGCCCGTGACAAACGTGTCATGCCCGTGACACTGGGGGTGACCCGTTAACCAACGCAGAAAAATCGGTTGCCGACTCGATAATGATGAATGGACTAGCGTCACGCCCGTGACCTACGTGTCACACTCGTGACAGAGGCCGAAACGTCAGCCACGCTGGAAATTACTTTAACAAATGCCAGAATTAACTCCGATTATGGGGAGTTACACCAGGAGTATTTATGGGCCGTTTTCCTTCTCGAATCACTTAATAAAATGAGGAAGAGTTAGTCCAATAGGGAATCGCCACTTGGACACATCTTTTCATCTTCCACCTTTTCCTCTCCCTCCACCATACCTGAAATAATATTAAGAGGAGAGTCTTCATGGCCATAAATGCTTACCCTTTCCCCTCCCCACTTGGTGATCTATAAAAGCCCCCTTAGAGCAAGATGAGAAGTTTACACTCTTGACCAAAAGGATTAGATTATTGTTCTTGATGTAGGAGAAGTTCGGCAATGCCACCACCGCACCATGGCAACCCGACGTTCATCTCGCCTCCAAACCGCGAACAAGGTCCTCCTCTACTTCGTATTTTGTGAGTACATCTTAGTATCTCAGAAAGGAAGTTCGTGCTCAATGGAGCCGGATATATCTCGCGTTTTCATTGAAAAACCATGAAAATTATAGTTTTCGGGTACGCCGGAAACCGCCATCTCCGGCGGCCAAACCACTACCGACCGATAGCCATCGCCTCGATGGAGGTGGTGGTGGTGGTGGCTGGCCAGGGAAGTTACCGGATGGCCATCGACAGATCGCGGAAGAGCTACATGAAATATATGTTTCTGAGTTCAAGTTTTGGGTTCTGTAGAAGATGAATGGTAAAGATATTTTTATAATATAAAAATTATGAATATAGAATATAAGGTAAATGTACATTAAATGGGTCATTTTGATGTTGAAAAACGAGGCACTTAGAGGCCGATTTAGGAAATATGACCAGTCACTAAATTTGTAGCCCTTTGAGTCTAGATTAATTTAAAATAGTTTTCAACTCGTTTTGGTAAGTGGTTTGACCGCAGCACCCGTTTTAGTGGGGGTTGTACCGAGAGTTGGGCAGTAACTAAAATGAATGCCCACTCTTCGTCCCTTGTCCAAATGACCTGAAATTTA
This sequence comes from Platanthera zijinensis, assembly GCA_039513925.1. Classification (NCBI taxonomy): domain Eukaryota; kingdom Viridiplantae; phylum Streptophyta; class Magnoliopsida; order Asparagales; family Orchidaceae; genus Platanthera; species Platanthera zijinensis. The sequence goes on from CM077082.1 coordinate 133,259,064, forward strand.
GGCAGGGGGTTACCCTTAAACATACCTAGAGGTTTTCAAAAAATGTGAATTTTTGGAGATACTTTTCCTAAGGTTTTGTTTTAATTTAATAAAGTTAGAGTAATTTATCTAAGTAGTCAAATGACCTCCAAACCCTCCAAAATTTTTGGCGAGTGGTCCCTGGCTTTAAAACCTAGCTCTGTACTAGATTCCAACTCATTTGGATGAATTTTGGGTAGGAAATAACCTATCCTTAACTTGGCATTAATGAGAAATTTTGAGTAAAAAGTGCACTAAGAGGTTGGAACGGTCGAATAACCTCAACAGAGGCTGGTATTTTGACCACTGACTTAGAAGGGTTATTACAACTCACTTGGATAAAATGGTGTGGTTTAGGGTTGATTTACCCTAAGATCCAAACTCAAACCCTAAAGGGAGGGTTGTGAGGGTTGTGAAGGACAAGGGGGCAAATGCCCACGTATTGCCTCGAAATTTAGTAGAGTCAACGATAGCATATTATAAATCATCTGGATGGAATCTTGGAAGATTTGGAGATAGGTAGATACCTCAAAACTCTAATCTTAGTTTTAGGGTAAAATCTCCAATAAGTAAAATCATTCAATAAACATTATCTAAAAGCTGTGAAACTTGGGTAGAGTGAGTTTTGGAATTGGTAGAACCTATAGCAATTTTAATGGAATTTTATGATGTTTATTTCTTGCACTTCATTTGTAAAGTTTGTTATAGCCCTAATTGATGTTTTAATTATTTAGATCTTTCTATTCATTAGAACTCCATGAAATCATGGAAGTAAATGTTTTAGGTCAGAATGGTTGCTCCTAAATTTTTTTATAATTTTTAGTTGACTATATCTAGTACTTTCTTCACAAGTTCCAAAAAGGGCAATTATTGTCAATAAATCATTTAGAGCAAATTACCTTCTGAAGAATTATGAAATTTGGTCACAGATGTTTTTAGGACCATATCTGCTCTAGAAGATTAAATAAGAATTTTTGGATGATTATCTACTGCAGTTACTTCATTAAGGGAAGGAGATAGGATTTATTATCAAAATTAAATTAGAGTTTTTAAATTACTGGAAAAATTGTTATATCTTCGCTTTACTGTTAAATTGTTTTTTAGGATTTATCATGATTTTATGAAACTTTATAAGTTCCTGAAAAGTGCACTTCATGTTCAATTGGTAGCCGTTAGAAGTTTTAAAGAAAATTAATTAAATGCCTGATAAATTAGGAAAATTACAATTTTCTGAATTTAGTTTAACTGTGTCATGATGAGTCCCCAGTAAATATTTTAGGGCATTTGGATGATTATCTAGATTATCTCTTTTTCGGTTCGACATATAGCCTAGGTTTGTCTACATATAGCCAAAATGTTAAATTGCAATAGGACATGATCTAGGAAAGTTGTTGGAGTAAGTCATTTTAGCTGGGTGGACTGATGTGGATGATTTCACTATAGAGGGATAGGAAGAGTAGTGAGAAGTGGTTTGGCTAGAGTCTAGAGGTGTTCAGGTTCGATGAAAGATCGTCCTCCCCAAGGAAAGTAAGAGTCAAAATCACCCTAGGATTAGCCCAGTATAATTTGAGAAGGGAATGGGTTAAGGGAATCAACCAATAATAATAAGTGTCTTGCGAAAGGGAACGATGGGCTTCAGCTACCATCATAATTCCTAGTGCCCTTTGAGAGCCCTTCAAAGGGAATACCGGGGGCAGTACTTGGCTAACGTAAACTGTATTAACAAACTGATAAGAGTAACATAGTAATTAGGGTTGCACGTTTCACAAACACTGTTAACACAGGAAGATAGATGGGAGATTCGTCTCGGTTGGTTAAGAGACTGACAGAATGGTCCGGGGAGTTTTTGCTCGGTTGGTTAAGAGACAGATAGAATGGTCAGGGGAGATTCGGCTCGGTTGGTTAAGAGACGGACAGAATGGTCCGGGGAGCTTCAGCTCGAATGGTTTGATAGGATAAATATTGAATATGCATAGTCAGGAAAGTAAAATTAAGTTGGTGGGTCTTTGGTATTGGAGGGTCGATGCACCGACGCCAATATGCTCACTCGGCAAGTGTGGTTATCACTTTGCCAACAGAAGTTTTGTGTGCCAGCCGACAAGAGTACGCAGGAGTCCGCTTTGTGAACCAAGCATTGAGGCATATGATATGTCTGACTGGTAGTGCTTAACTTATTTAGAGGTGGGCGAGGCCCAACCCACCGCTTCCGTCTGCCACTACGGAGGTATCCTGGGAGGTAACAACTCCGAAAGTGGGAACTAAAGGTCTGTGTGCACAGAGTCGGGTGTGTGAGTTGCACGTGCATATTCCATCATACCCACTTGCATATTATACCATAATCGATTCATTTAACCCCTGACACCTAATGTATAAGTGGAATTGGACGCTTATACAATAGGCCATGGAAAACGACCCCTTGGTCTATAAGCTGTTGTGGGCAAGTTTATAAATTAAGGTTAAATTCAATATATATATGTTGTTATTTGATAATCGACACCCCAACTTATAAGTGGTATGGGACACTTTATACGATGGGAGCCCTGCAGAAGATCCCTTGGCTTATGCATTTCTGCACATAAGTTAAGGTTATTTTTCCATACTTTACTTTACTGCCACATGTATTATAGAATTGCTAGCATAGGTCCGCTGTCACCTACTTTTGATTTATTCTCCACCTTCATGTCCTCCCCTTTCTTCCTCTCCGCTCGGTACTTAGGATCCATGGGGGAAGGGGTAGGGGATGATAGGGCTTAGTCTTTATTACTAACAGTTTTCGGACCACATCATTTAGGGGATCGTGGAGCCCAGCATGGAGGAGCAGCCCCGGAGGTCGGCCCGCTTGGAGATAGGGCAGTCTAGCTCAGAAGTTCAGACAGTCGGGACAGTGAGTCTCGACCTTAAGTAGATGTTTTGTTTTTTCTTCTGTATGAGTGACTTGTAGTGAGGAAGTGATGGACCGGGCATAAGCCCATATTTCAGTACTCTGATATATTATTATGTGGACACTCCCTTTGTGGAGATTTTATTTCTATATATGTGATTCCTATGGACTTGCTTTTACTTCATTGTGCTATCTTTCTGTGATCGAATTGCTCGGCAGAATCGGCGCCTTGTGGTGATGACCCTTCAGGACGTGAAGGTGTCACCGCAAAGCGGTGATCCTGGGCCTAAGACCCAGGTTTTTTTTAAAAAAAAGGGGGGTCTTACATTCGACACGCGGTGTCGTAATCCTGGGTTAAGGATAGTGTGGCAGGTCTACGGGCTCGCCCATCGTCACATCGATGGGAGTTGATTGATAGACTTTGGGCGGTTGGGCTTGTCCCTCGTTGTTCATGTCCCGGGGCATCATCCTTGCCAAGTGAACGGTTGGGCTTGACCCTCGTGCTTATTTCTGAGGTTCCTTTCGGGTCACACCATAGGCTAGTTCGGGGCTAGGATCTTGGTGCACATCTACCAGAGACACCGCTGAGACGTAGTACGCATGTGAGATACGCTGTTGTGTTATTAGCGTTGTGGCGTACGGAGGCCTAAGTGAGGTAGTGTGGATACCCACTTAGTAGTAGAAGTACCCGTTCAACTGTCACCGTCTAGCCACGATGGATGACGCCTAAGAGGTTAGCTACCTACTCGAAAAGTGGGAACACCGCGTCTGTGTCGACATAGCAACTGCATGTGCATCATCATGGGTGTGTCATTGCATTGCATACGTGCCATTGCACTTCATTACATACACAAGATCCTCATCGTATTAGTTTGTATGGGCACTCCTATACGATGAGTTACTTACTGCTGAACGAACCTCATCCTATTTGTCTGTATGGGCATTCATATGTGTTGAGTTACCTTTGCTATAGTTTTACTCATGTGCTGTGATAGATGGTAGAAATGATAGAATAACTTATTACTTGATTATACACTGCTTCATATACGTAGTGATACCATACCTATACCACTTGCTTGTTTATACTCCTGCTTTATATAAATATATTGTACCATGTCCTTTTCTCTCGGTGTCGAGGAGTTGTTGGGGGAGCAGATTTCAAGCCACTTAGTCTTTATGACTAACAGTTGCTACGTCTTCCTTTTTAGGAGGAAATCCCGCAGATGGAACACAAGGTCATGGAGCCGGTCAGTCAGGCAAGGACAACAGGGCCTAAAGGGACGGTATCGTCGCTACCGTCTGTTGCAGATGTGAGTATATGAGAGTTTTGTTGTAGCCCTTTGGGGCAACTTTATAGCTGTACTCTGATTTTGTAAAAGCATGTTTAGCTTCTCTATTACTGTACTTTTGGACTTATAACTTGTGTGGATTTGATTTCTTTATTTTATTTTTGTTGGGTTGGCATATATATATTGATAATTGTTGTAGCATGCAGAAAAGGAGTCTTGTGGTACAGGCTAGCCCGAGTGTTAGTGCTACCCCAAGGCGGCTGTTCTGGGCATAAGACCCCTCTCATGCCGTGTTTTATGTTTCGGGAGGGGGGGTTTTACAAATGGTATCAGTTTGCCACGATCCTCAACTAAAGAAGTCATTCAATAATGGGCCACTCCCGCTCGACTAGTCAGTTTGGGGACAAACTGACTTAGCGGAAATAGTGTGTGCCCATATATAATTCACACTAAGTTTGTCCAACTCTGACCTTAAGATTAGCCAACCTGACCGTAAGTATGCATTCTACATATAGATTTCAGTGTGTGTTGAGCCATTGGGGGGCACTCCTGCCCCTTCCATACCCACTCAGTTCCAACAGTCTGAGTTGGGGCAGGCGCTCACCGCCATCTTGGATGCTTTTAGGGCACAGCAGGCTCCGGTGCTACAACAAGCCTCGGGCTCTAACTGGTTGAGCGCCTTCCGGGCACTCTCCCCTCCCACGTACCTTGGGACATAGTCAGCCGTGCACATAGAGGAATGGCTTGACACAGTACAAGATTTATTGGCTGGTATCCGTTGTCCAGCCAACATGACTGTGTCACTGGCGGTGTCGACCTTCGAGCTACATGCTAAGAGGTGGTGGAAGTCACTCATGGGCTCCACCTTCCAAGGCCGAGTCTATACAGAGATAAGTTGGAGCGAATTCTTTGATGTTTTCTTAGAGCATTTCATTCCTTCATCCGCTTGAGATGAACTTGAGGAGAGGTTTCTTCTACTCAAATAAGGATCGAAGACAGTTACAAAATACCAGCGAGAGTTCCAACATCTCACAAGGTTCGCGGACTCATACGAGTTAGATGATAGAGGTTATGCCAAGTGTTTCTACAAAGGGCTGCGAGATCCACTAATGCAGACCCTTTTGTTTATAGTGGATGCTAACTTGGCGGAGATTATCGATATGGCAAAAAGATTGGAGGCGGACCACTTGAGTAGTGGTAATAGACCTGTAAAGGGCGTTATGGAAGCTGGACCGAGCAAGAGAAGGAGACAAGACTTTAGAGGAGGAAGACGATATCAAAGAGGCGGAGGGCGTGCCCACCGAAACTATAGGGTGGAGCAACCGTTTCTGCAACTGCCCGCGTTGCCTCCACCGCCACAGCCTCAGCAATTTTAGCAAGTCGAGAGGCATCGTGGGCTGGTCTGTTTTGAATGCAACCAACAGGGTCACATTCGACGTTATTGCCCGCAATTGTTTTAGAACACCCCTACCGCTCTCCCTCCGGCAACCCCTCGAGGGCGGGATTATATGCGTGGCCGAGCACGAGGAGTGTGAGGAGGTAACCCCAGCCTTGCCCGGGATCAAGTGTATGCGCTAGACATGACGCAAGAACGGAATCCCCGGAATGTTATTGCAGGTACGTGCAGTAGGCTTTCATGTTTTCTGTGTTAAACTTTAGTTGCTTATGACATACTAGCTATCTAGCAATAAGTTTTGATTATTGGTACTTAGGCACCGTGATAATTGGCGGAAAGACGACATATGCGTTGTTCGATACCGGTGCCTCACACTCCTTTGTGTCCGAGGATTTCATTAAGGACATGGGGGGTGTGCAATATTTTACTGGAATAGCCCGACTTGTGCGCCTTCCGGACTGCTCGGATATGGTTACAACCGCTAAGTGCGAGCTTGAGGTACTTATTGAGGGAAGGACTTTCGTTACTCTTGCCACTGTCTTGAAAATATCGGAATTTGACATCATTCTGGGCATGATGTGGTTGGACTGGCACTTTGCAAGGATCGACTGCGTGGAGAAGCCGATCTATTTGAGACATGGAGACTCCGACATAATTTTCCAAGGTATTAACTTCGCACCTCATCTGACGTTATCATCCGTTCAGGTTGTAAAAGCCCACTTGAAGGGGGATGAAGTTTGTATGATTTGGTTCAAGTTGAAGGAAGTAGCATTGGACGTTAAAGACGTACAAGTGTTGTTGGACTTCCCCGAGGTATTTCCTGAGAAACTGTCAGGATTACCCCCGAATAGAGAGGTTGACTTCCAAATTAATCTCGTACCGTGTGCCAAGCCTATATCCATGGCCCCTTACCGAATAGCACTGAAAAAACTCGCGGAGTTTATAGTTCAACTACAAGAACTGGTGGAGTCAGGTTTTGTTTACCCCAGTTCGCCGCCCTGGGGAGCCCCTGTATTGTTCGTGAAGAAGAAGGACGGAACCCTGCGTCTGTGCATAGATTATCGAGAACTCAATCGGTTGACGGTGCGGAACACTTACCCGCTACCTCGGATCGACGAGTTGTTCGATTAACTAGTGGGAGCACATTGGTTTTCTAAGCTAGACTTGCGCTCAGGGTATTACCAGTTGAGAATACAAGAAGGGGACATCCATAAAATAGCCTTTAGTTCAAGATATGGGTTGTACGAGTTCACCGTAATGCCGTTTGAGCTCACAAATGCCCCTACGGCTTTCATGAGCCTGATGAACAAGGTATTTGAGCCCTATTTGGACATCTTCATAATTGTTTTCATCGACGATATCCTAGTCTACTTAAGGACGGAGGAGGAGCATAGCGAGCACCTGACCTTGGTGTTGAAGAAATTAAAGGAGCACGCCTTGTATGCCAAATTTAGCAAATGCGAATTCTGGCTTAAGGAGGTTTCCTTCTTGGGTCATGTTATCAGGGGGGCTGAGCTAGCTATGGATCAATCTAAAGTGCGTGTCGTAAAGGAGTGGTCGCCCTTGAAGTCGGCTGCCGATGTGCGGAGTTTCCTTGGACTTGTCGGGTACTACCGCAAGTTCGTAAAGGCATTCTCAAAGATTTATCTTCCTCTTACTTCCATAATAAAGAAAGGTGTATCGTATGAGTGGACACCCTAATGTGAAACTGCATTCCAAGAATTGAAGGATAGACTTACCTCCGACCCCATCCTTGTCCTTCCGTCTGGGAAGGGAGGATTTCAAGTTTATATGGACGCATCATATCAAGGGATGGGAACAGTATTGATGTAGCATGGGCACGTAATTTATTATGCTTCAAGACAATTGAAGAAGCACGAAATCAATTACCCGGTTCATGATTTGGCACTTGGAGTAGCGGTATTCGCCTTGAAGGTTGGGAGGCATTATTTATACAGCGTCCACTACGAGATCTTTTCAGACCACAAAAACTTGAAGTACGTTCATACTCAGAAGGAGTTGAACCTATGTCAACGGCGGTGGTTAGAATTTCTATGCGACTATGAGTTCACCTTGAAATACCACCCCGGAAAAGAGAACTCAGTAGCCGATGCGTTGAGTAAAAAAATACCAGGCTCGAGCCCAGAATCTCGGTTGATGAGTATGGAGTTGGCTCAGATGATTGAGGAGATAGATATTACTTTAATATTTAAGGCTCATTCGGCAGAAGATACGGAGTACTTGGGCAGCATGAGCATAGTTTGTGATATCCGGGACCAGATCTGGGTGGAGCAAGGAGTGGATGCGGCTATGGCCCTGATTATCAAGTAGATCGAAGACGGAACTACCGACGAATACACACTAAAAGACAGCCTCGTTTTTTTCGCGGTCTTCTCTACATTCCCAAGGGAGGTAAAATCCAGGAGGATATCTTGAGAGAGGAACATTGCTCTCAGTACTCAGTACCCCCGGGAATTGCAAAGATATACGCCGGCTTACGGAAGACCATGTGTTGGCCGGGAATGAAGAAGGATGTCCGATATTTGGTTACACATTGTGAAGCCTTTCAAAGGGTGAAGGCAGAGTGCAGGAGTCCCAGCGGCTTATTACATTCATTTCCCATCCCCGAGTGGAAGTTCGAGGATATTTCCATCGACTTCGTACATAGGCTACCTCGCTCATGCTCAGGGAATGATTCAGTGTGGGTGATCGTTGATCGACTAACGAAAGTAGCCCAGTTTATCCCTATGAAGAAGGAGGCTCACGTGGATGTCTTGGTATGCCTCTTTGTGGAGCAGTTTGTACGGTATCATGGTGTGCCTAAGACGATAGTTTCTGACCGTGATTGTCGTTTTACCTCCAAGGAGTGGAAGGAGGTACAGGCGTAATTGGGCTCGCGTCTTACCTTCAGCACCGCGTTCCATCCTCAGACGGACAGGCAGTCTGAGCAGACCATCCGTACATTGGAGTATCTGTTGAGATTATGTGTGTTGGATAGGGGAGAGCCGTTTGAAAGGCTATTACCCCCTTTTTGAATTCTCCTACAACAACAGCCATCAGACGAACATCGGCATGGCGCCCCATGAAGCCCTTTATGGAAGAAGGTGTAGAACCCCCTTGTCTTGGGTGGAAGATTGAAAGGACTTAGCGCAACCACTCGCACCAAAAGCCCGGACTGTTGGAGGACGGCGCCACTAATCTTTATATCAAAGGTCCTCGGGCGGATCCACGGGGCAGCCAGTTAAGCCATTACCGCATAGCACCGCAGCGCGCGGGCGATTCCGGACCGCAGCCCCAACAATCCCCCCCCCCGGAAACGACCCCGGGGTTTCGAACCCGCAACCTCCCTCTGATACCAATTGAGAGGACTTAGCGCAACCACTCGCACCAAAAGCCCGGACTGTTGGAGGACGGCGCCACTAATCTTTATATCAAAGGTCCTCGGGCGGATCCACGGGGCAGCCAGTTAAGCCATTACCGCATAGCACCGCAGCGCGGGGGCGATTCCGGACCGCAGCCCCAACAAAGATGAAGACCCGAAGACTTTGGGAGTTGAGTATATAGATTACACTAATGTGGTGGTTAGGCTGATACGGGATCGCATGTTACTCGGCAGGCGAAGTATTATAATGCAAGGCACCGTCTGGTGGAGTTCCAAGTGGGTGATAAAGTGTTTCTGAAAATCCGGCCGATGCATGGAGTGTCACGGATGCGTGGTGTGAAGAAGCTCAGCCCGAGGTATGGGTCCTTATACTATACTGGAAAGGGTTGGCCCATTAGCCTATCGGTTGGAGCTATCTCCCGAGCTAGAGAATCTCCACGACGTGTTCCATGTGTCGTCACTTCGTAAGGCGTTGTTACAGCCCGATCAATACATCCCCACAACTGATGGTGCTGTGGCGTCTGAAAGGTATGTGCGACTGGAGCCGGTGCGGATTGTAGACAACGAGATAAGAACCTTGCATTACAAAAGTGTTCCCTTGGTAAGGGTGCTACGGTCTAATCATGGGAATGAGGAGTTTACCTGGGAGCCAATGGATTTGATGCAAAGACGCTACCCGGGGTTGTTTGCTCCAGGTAATTTTATTTAAAAGCATATTTTGTTTTTCTGTATGCTTAACTCCCCATAGGCTTAGCCTGATTTCGGGGACACAGTCTTTTATTTTGTTTATAGGATTTGTAACGTTTCGATTCGCGCTAGGCCCCTTGTGCCTATTTTATGTGTCAGGAGAGCTGGTGTAGGATCAAGGGGGTGCGGGCGATCAGGTGTGCACTCACGGGGAAACAAGGAAATAGGCTGAAAACTTGTGTTGAGCTTGATACGGGTAGGGACACGGGCGTGTCCCTACCGGTGTTCAATGGCGTTGAGTGACTATGGTGCTGAGTGATTCTGAAATGGCATTGAGTGGTGTGTCCCGAGAAGGATATGGGTAGGGATACGGGCGTGTCTCTACCCGTGTTCAGTGGCATTGAGTGGTGTGAAAGCCTCTGGACATGGGTAGGGACACGGGCGTGTCCCTACCTGTGTTCAGAGGCTTTGAGTTTGTCAAGAGAAGGACACGGGTAGAGACACGGGCGTGTCCCTACCTGTGTGCTCCAAGGCAAGCAAAACGAGAATCTCCCCGAGCAAGGCACGGGTGTCGACACAGCCAAAACCACAGCCGTGTCACCAGGACACGAGTACCAACACGGGCGTGTCAGTACCCGTGTAGGACCACGAAACGGCAGTCGAACCATTTCGCTAGAGCAGGACACGGGTAAGGACACAGCTGTGTCCCTACCCGTGTCACTTCTGTATAAAAAGGAAAAGTTAAACCCTAGCAATCTCATTCTCTTCCTGAACCCTATTTTTCTGGTGGGAGATTTCTGGAGGAGGAGATCTTGCTGGAGAAAACCTTGGAGGAGGAGAAGCACCACCGCCGTTAAGGAAAAAGCGATGCCGCCGAGGAGGATGACAAGATCCATGGCCGGAAATTATGGTACCGCTGGAAATGAGGTGAGCTTCCTCCCCTCTCCCTTGGTACTAGATCCTTAGATATTCTTAGGCAAGACATCGACTCAAATGAGTCTTGATGTGTGAGGAGAAGGTTTCTTAGGAAGGCCAATCTAGAACTTTTTTTTCTAATGACAAGTCATCTTAAAACTCCTCTTCTTCAAAGTGATGATGGGGGTGGTTTCGTGAAGAGGAATGGCCTTGAGAGGGATAATAAGGGTGGAGGAACTTCTGGTTGCGATTTGGGGTGATCGGCTTGAGGAGGAAGATAAACCGATGTCGTTCATTCCGCTTCAAAATGCGTGAAGAATCTGTGTTCTGCACGCAGCGACCTTATTGGGTATTTCAGGCAAGCAATGGTCAGATCTGGGCTTCTGAATAAACTCAAAAGTTATAGCCCTTGAAATTACCTTTCCAATGAGTGGTTACATGCCTTCGGGTGAAGCCTGTAGCCACGAGAATGTCTGATCGAAGTGGGGGCTGTTGACTAAGGGCACAAAAATTGTATTCTGCACGCTGTAGGCTTTGGAGCCAATTTCATGTGGGTTATAGTATTATCTGTGTTACAAGCTAAACATGAAAGTTGTAGCCAATGGAAAGACCTTCCCATCGTGGGGTTACACACACTCACTGGATTCCTATAGCCTCAAGAATCTTCGGTTGAAGTTGCTTTCCAGATTGATTTTGCACCTAAATTTCTGGGTAGTGTATAACCTGGATTTATATTCGGTGGAATTAATGTTGCAATCTAACTCGAGGTTCGGGTGAAATATTTTGTGGTAATCATCATAGTGATATGAAGGTTGAAGTTTATTAATTTGAATTCATATAACGAGTTGTGAAGCAAGCTTAGTTGAACGAAAGGGCTTGATATAAATTGGTAGAGTATCATTTATGAGCATTTATTTATATTATGTTGAAACCATTCGGAAGGACATGTAGATGAAAAAAATATGGCCATGATGTATGTTGAATTAATAGAATAAAATTGGGTAGTACAATGCTTAGAGTGTCGTCTCCCTACGGGTAGCATTGTGGAAGTAAGTAAGTGCGGTGTTGGCCATCACTATACGGGATGGTGTTGAGATGAGTAAAGTTGGACAGTTGGGCTTGTCCCTCGGTGTTCATGTCCCGGGTCTCCTTCCGTGCCAAGTAAATGGTTGGGCTTGGTCCTATTGCTTTCTCTGAGGATCTGTCCATGCCACAATGGTGTGGAATTATATGCGGTGTGATTCGACACGCGGTGTCGTAATCCAGGGTTAAGGATAGGGTGGCAGGTCTATGGGCTCCCCAATCATCACACCGATGGGAGTTGACAGATAGACTTTGGGCAGTTGGGCTTGTCCCTCGGTGTTCATGAATCGGGGTACCATCCGTGCTAAGTGAATGGTTGGGCTTGACCCTCGTGCTTATTTCCGAGGTTCCTTCCGGGTCACAACATAGGACAGTTCGGGGCTAGGATCTTGGTGCACATCTACCTGAGACACACGCTGAGCCGTAGTACGCATGTGAGCTCCGCTATTGTGTTCTTAGCGTTGAGGCGTACGGAGGCCTAATCGAGGTAGTGTCGATACCCACTTAGTAGTAGAAGTTCCCATTCTACTGTCACCATCTGGCCACGACGGAAGACGCAAGTTCGCTACATTGCTGACATAGCAACTGTCGCCGTCTATCACAGCCTGAGAGGTTAGCTACCTGCTCGAAAAGTCAGACTATGAGTTTGTGTCAACAAAGCAACTGCATGTGCATCATCATGGGTGTGTCATTGCATTGCATACATGTCATTGCAATTCATTACATACACAAGATCCTCATCATATAAGTTTGTATGGGAACTCCTATACGATGAGTTACTTACTGCTAAACGAACCTCAACCTATATATATGTATGGGCATTCATATAAGCTGAGTTACCTTCGCTATAGTTTTACTCATGTGCTGTGATAGATGGTAGAAATGCTAGAATAACTTATTACTTGATTATACACTGCTTCATATACGTAGTGATACCGTACCTATACCACTTGCTTGATTATACTCCTGCTTTATATAAATATATTATACTATTTCCCTTTCTCCGCCCGTTGCTGAGGAGTCGCCGGGGGAGCGGATGTGAAGCCACTTAGTCTTTATGACTAACGGTTGCTACGTCTTACTTTTTAGGAGGAAATCCCGCAGATGGAACAACATGTCATGGAGCCGTTCTGCAAGGCCAGGACGATAGGGCATGAAGGGATGGTGTCGTCGCTACTGTCTATTGCAGATGTGAGTATATGAGAGTTTTGTTGTAGCCCTTTGGGGCAACTTTATATCTGTACTCTGATTTTGTAGAAGTATGTTTAGCTTCTCTATTACTGTACTTTTGGACTTATAGCTTGTGTGGATTTGATTTCTTTTTATTATTTTGGTTTGCTTGGCATGTCTATATTGATATTGGTTGTAGCCGGCAGAATAGGTATCTTGTGGTATAGGCTAGCCCCAGTGTTAGTGCTACCCCAAGACAGCTGTTCAGGGTATAAGACCCCTCTCGTGCCGTGTTTTGTGTAACGGGAGGGGGGGTCTTACAAAATATTTATGTGTTGTTCTTGAAAATTAATGAAGAAGAGGAGAAAAATTGGGAGTAGTATGATAAGAAACATGTTCTCCATCTAATTCACCTTGTGCGTCCTTACAAGTAATAAATTCTTGAAATAATAATTTTCCTTTTTCTTCTGTATAAGAAACTAAGGGGGTACATGAAGATTCATTTTCCTCCAAAAGGGAAATATTCGAAGATTTGAAAAAATCCCATGAATTAATAAAATTCTCATCTAAATGTTGGGGAGAAGAATCAAATTAAAATTGTTGACATTCCCCCAAATTAGAAGAAGAAGCTTGCAGTGAAGAAGTGGAAGAATAATAATTCAGATCGAATCAATTTTCTTCTTCGTAATGGGAATTATCTGAGTGGCCTTGTCACCAAAAACAATCAACATTGACGGATGAAGACAATTCATTAAAATAATAAAAATTATTTTCATTAAAGTTCGAAAAATTATTTTCATGAAAAATGGAAAAATGGAAAAATTAGTAAAATTAGAAAAATTATTTTAAAGAAAATTTGAAAAACAATTATCATTAAAGTTGGAATAATTATTTTCATATTTATTATAGAAATTTTTTTCATAAGAAATTTTTTGATGATAATAATAAAGATAACAATTCTCACTTCAATGAGGAGCACCACAATAATATCAAGAAATTTGGCGTTTTTGTGCGGTTTCCAAAAAAATTACTTTATTTTGAAGCCCGACAACCTTAGCAGCCAAATGAGATAGTATTTTTTTAAGAAAGAAAATTAAAACAACCTTCACTTATTAGAATCGAATAAGAAAAAAGAAATAAAAAGGAGAAATGGGGGTAGAGTAAAAATAGAATGATAAAATTAATAAAATTCACATTCTCAAAATATAAACAATAATAACTCCTCGGCAACGGTGCCACAAACTTGATGGGTATAATTTGGGATTAATATATTTTCCAAATTCTACGAACTATAAACAAGATCAACTATCGTTCATAGCATAGGATATTTACAAATATGAAATATCAAGTGTTGTATTCTTTAGGGCATGTTGATTACTTCTGTTCATGCAAATTAATATTTTTTATCAAATAAAAAGTAGTGGTTTGTAAAAAGATAAAAAGTGCGATTAAACTATTGAGAGAAAGATTAGCACTTGATTTAGAATCTCATTGGATTAAAATAAACTTTCATAACAAATTGAAATGCAAGCTTCTCAATTACTTACTTCGACCGTAGAGGTTCCCAAAATACAAAAGTGCCTCTCTCGAGAATACACTCTTGACTAACCTTAGGTGGATCGATTAAGACCTCTCAGCCAATCGAAACCCCTAAGCTTGCTTTTGGCGGTGAACCTTACTATTGGATTTGACTCCAATCTAGAAGATTTATATATCCACTCTCGAGGAGTGCATGCAACTCATTTTATGTTTGTGTGAACTCCTCGTATCCACAACCTCTCGGTAAAATCTAGGATATGGATCTAGGATAAAAAAACATATTCACGACATATGAATTCGACGCAATTAAATTCAAAGATAAAATGAAGTGAATAATAGTAGAAGCTTGACAATTTTGAGAAAAATAATGAAACTATATTCATTCCAATGTTCATCATGAGCAAGTGCAAAATCTACCAAAAAGGTAGGGAGACATGATAAAATAAGAAATGAGTACTTGAATTTAAAATATACCAAATCTAAAGATTACACTATGAAATGGAAAATACAGAAAAATATTGCAAAAATACTAAAAATATACTCCAAAATATTCCTCTAAAAACTAATTAAATCTCTTTCCAAACTTCTGGCCTTTCCTAGAATTTATAGTGAAGGTTGCTGGTGAGTAAACCACCTAGGTCACGCCTGTGAACTAGGGTGTGTAAGGCATGAAACCAACATCTTGAAAGCCTGGGAACGTTTGGAGAAAAACTACCAAAATCTGTTAATTTGCAGGTCACGGCCGTGACCTAGGGCGTGTCTTGATTGTTTCAGAAAATGATGGGAGCATGAAATGGCGTGAGTTAATCAGGCGGTTGCAGAAGAGGTCAAGTCCCCTGGTCATGCCCATGACCAGGGCATGTAAGCTGGAGTGGCATACAGATGAAACTATCTTCTTAATGCCAGAGTTATGCCCATGAGCTAGTTTTCACGCCTATAGGTCATGCCCATGATGAGGCGTGTAAATTTTAATCCGACATGTCAATTGAATCTGGAGATCCTTCGAGGAGTCATGCCCGTGACTTGAATCACGCCCCATATCACGCCCGTGACTGGTGGGAATGTACTTTTAAAATGTCATCAAACAAGAAATAGACCCGGTCTTGACATAGGTCACGACCATTAGTCATACACGTGACCCTAGGGCATGTACTTGTAATTTTGCAAGATTTAATCAAAATCTTCTCCTGATCAATCCTGCCAGCTTCAAAATGTTATTTATAGCCCATATTAACCTGAAATAAGAAAAGAAAGTAATTTAGACATATATTAATATAAAACTAAATAAAATGTGATTATTTATTAAATAAAAACTATATTAAAATAACTATATATAATGTTTTATCAAATGGCCAGGTTAGATCCCGCTGACTGGCATCCCACTAGACAATAGGGCTGGAAAAGCACTCAAGTGGTAGTTGATGTGAAATATAGTTGGTTGAATGCCACAAGAAGATCCCACTGATCGGGCTCCCACTAGCCAGCAGAGCTGGAAGAGCACTTGAGTGGTAGGTTGATGTGAAATTTTGTTAGATGAATGACCCAAGTGGATCCTGATGATCGAGCATCCACTAGACAGCAACACTGGAAGAGTCTCGAGTGGAAAGGTTATGTGTAATATAGTTGGACACTCTAATTGGATCCTACTGACTACGCTCCCACCTGTCGGTAGGGCAGGAAGAGCACTCGAGTGGAAGGTTGATGTGAATTATAGTTGGATGAACACCCAAAGCAGATCTCGTTGACCAAGCTCCCACTAGTTGGTAGTGATGGAAAAGCACTCGAGTGGCAGGTTGACGTGAATATAATAAGATAAAAGCTCCGCACAAATCTTGTTAATTGGTCTCCCACTAGCCTGTAGGACTGGAAGAGCACTCTAATTGCAGGTTGAGGTGAAATATAGTCAGATGAATGCCCTGATCCGATTTAGCTAACTGGGATGTAGTTAGCCAGTTGGGCATGAAGAGGACTCGAGTGGAAGTTTGAAATAAAATATGGTTTGTTGAACGCCTAGAGTAGATCCCGCTGACCAGACTCCCACTAGACAGCAAGGATGGAAAAGAACTCGAGTTGTATGTTGATATGAAATATAGTTCGTTTTATGCCCTGAGCAGATCCCGCTGACTGTGCTCTTACTAGCTGATAAGGCAGAAGGAACACCCGAGTGACAGGTTTTTTGAGTAATGGTATTGAATTAAATCCCTGAGCAGATCCCTCTGACCATGCTCTCACTAGTCATCAGGGCTGAAGGAACACTTAAGTGGCAAGAAGACATGAGTAATGGGATTCAATAAAATCAACGAGTAGATCCTTTTTACCAGGTTCTTATGAGCCGATAGGGATAAAGGAACACTTGAGTGGTAGGTTTATATAAGTAATGGTGTTGAATATGAGAACCTGATCGAATCCCATTGACCGGGCTAATACTAGCTGGCAGGTTAGGCTGGTCGCTCGAGAGGTAGGTTAAAAAGAAAGGAAGTTTGAAAATGAGTCTCTGAAAAGATACAATTGTCTAGGCTCTCACTAGCTAACTGGGTCGGCTATCTCTAGGGAGGCTAGTAGAAATGAGAAGAGGTTTTTTTTGAAAGACCCTGAGAAGGTTCCACTGACCTGGCTTCCTCAATCCGGTAGGGCAGGTTAATCTCTCGGGGGAATGGCAAGAAAAGATCTTATAATAGCAAAGAGCCGTCAAGAAGATCAACCCCATGATATTCAATAAATAAACAAAAGAAGAGTGAACCCAAGTCTTTGAGAGAGTGTTTTCGTAATTCAGGCACTATAAGGGCTCCCCTCTTGTAGTTTAGATACCTACCCTCCCCAATAATACGACTTTTCTCCACTTGAGTTAGACT
This sequence comes from Platanthera zijinensis, assembly GCA_039513925.1. Taxonomy (NCBI): domain Eukaryota; kingdom Viridiplantae; phylum Streptophyta; class Magnoliopsida; order Asparagales; family Orchidaceae; genus Platanthera; species Platanthera zijinensis. The sequence continues at coordinate 133,276,276 of CM077082.1, forward strand.
CTTAGGAGAAGTTGAACTTTCTTCACCTCTAGTTGATCTTGGCTCTTGGGAGGAGTCGAGGTTTCTCTACCTCCAGTTGAGCTTGGCTCCTAAGAGGTGTTGTGCCTTCTCCACCTCCAGTTTAGCTGAGTTCCTAGGATGTGCTGAGCCTACGTGTTCCTGTGATTGTTATTTTACAAAACCTACGTGTTCCTGTGATTGCTATTTTGCAATATGTTTAGTCACTTAATTGTGTGTTTCATGATTATAGGTGACTAGAAGCGGTGCGGGGCAGTCTCAGCCCCAGATCTCGGCGGAAATTAGTGGACCAAAAAATATGCCTACACCTCCTCCTTCTACTAAAACAATAACATTAGTTGTTGAAGCCTTGTTTGCGCTTATGAATATACATCTAGGAGGGCAAGTACATCCTCCTTCCCCTGTGGTTAGCCCAGATAAGTTGACGTAGTTGACGCTAGTGCTATAAGGCAAGTACCCGATGAGCCTTTGGCGATGAGGTGAGCGACGGATAAGTAATTGAATCATTTTCTAAGCATCCATCCTACAACGTTTGAGGGAACTGGATCCCCCACCTAGGCTGAGGACTGGCTCTCTAGAATAAAGAGAACCTTGATGGCGACAGAGAAGTAGGAGAGATAGTAGGTGATTGTAGTTAACTTTTTTTAGATGGAGAGGCAAGCGTCTGGTGGGATGAGCTGGAATGAGTTCGCTGGAAGGCAATTGACTGAGGTCTCAATAGAGGAGTTTTTGAGACTTTTTGTTGTGAGGTATCTCCCATCTGCATAGAGGATTACAATGGAGAATAAATTTTAGAGGTTAACTAAGGGTGACAGTTTTGTTGATGACTGCTTGCATGAGTTTACAAGATTGGGGTGGTATGCGGGCTCTACTTTTGATGACGAGGAGCAAAAGAAAGTAGGTTCTATGAAAGTCTATGTGACGATCTAAGGTTACTTCTCTCAGGCCCGATGACGTAGGGTTTTTTGACGTTAGTAAAAACTACCCGATCCTTAGAGCATGAGCTAAAAAGATTCCAATGCAAGAATCAATTGGCAGTGAAAAAGCTAGATTTCAAAGTATCGAGCTCTACAAAGTATGAGCAAGGTAGGTGGGAGAAGAAATCATGGTCTTCTAGGAGAGCTCCTTCTCCTATTATTTTTGGAGCGACTACTGGGAAAAGTCTGCTCTCTTGCTATACGTGCGACAAGATAGAATATATGGCTCGAGAATGTTATAGTGTTAGTCTAAAGATGGATAAAAAGGTCGGTGCATCGTATATAGAGAAAGGGAAGATAGTGGAATCAATTGAATCCCATTATGCTCCAGCCCATCCCAGAGTATACAATCTTGGCCAATAGGATGGCATAAAGCAAAGCGATATGGTGATAGGTATGGTTAAGTATACAACTTTTATTACTTTATATACTTATTACATTGTGCATTTCTTAACTTGTTTGAATTAGGCTTTGTCATAATCTTGGACTACCTGGTGTGAACACTGTTTGATACAGATGCTTCTCATTCCTTTCTGTTTGAGGACTTTGTGTTGTATACCAGAGTTCCTTGTTTTATATTGACAGATAGATTGGATGTTTTGCTTCCTAACCAATGCTTAATGCATGCAGATAGGTCTTTTTGTGTTCAGGTGTCGATAAAAAGTCATGACTTTGGATTGGAAGCATCTATACTGCGGATATTTGAGTTTGATGTGATCTTTGGCATGGAATGGCTCTCTGATCAGCGTGCCTTCATTGATTGTTACTCAAAGGAAGTCACACTGGGATAGAACACCAAAGGCGAGACTAAATTCCTGGTATGGGAGGATTGAGCAAGATATTGTTGTCTGCTCTCCAAGTGGTCAAGGCAGTTCAAAAGGGCGCGAAGTTATTCTTTATGCTATTAGATGTTATAGAGTCGAAGTCCAGTTTGAGTGACGTTCCAATTGTGTCGGAGTTTATGGATGTGTTTCCTAAAGATCTCTCGAGAATTCTACCTCAGCGAGAGATCGACTTCATTATTGAGTAGGTACGAGGTATAAAACCTATGCCATGCTCACCATATCAAGTAGCGGCAAAGGAGATGGTAGAACAAGAGTTTCAGTTACACGAGTTTCTAGAGCAAGACTATATATGACCAAGTATGTCACCTTGGAGTGCACCGGTTATCTTTGTGAAGAAGAAGGACGAAAGCCTCCGTATATATCTTGACTGCCGAGAACTAAACAAGCTAACAGAGAAGAACAAGTATCCGATTTCGAAAATCAATGATTTGTTTGATCAGCTGGTTGGATCAACTGTCTATTTCAAGCTGTAATTGTAGTCCGTCTATTATCAGTTGCGGATTAAGTAAATTGATATTTCCAAGATAGCATTTAGTACATAGTATGGACACTATGAGTTCACCGTGATGCTGTTTGGGATAACAAATTCGCCATCAGAATTAACGGATTTGATGTGTAGGAAATTTTGGGAGTATTTGGACTAATTTGTCATCGTCTTTATAGATGACATATTGGTATACTCTTAATTATAGGTGGATCATGCAAATCATTTGAGGTTAGTTTTGCATACCCTGAGGAGGAATCAACTTTATACCAAGTTCTCTAAGTATGAATTTTCGCTACAGTCATTGGCTTTTCATGGTTTTGATGTTAGTGGTGATTGTATTGCAGTAGATCCAATGAAGGTACTTGCGATACAAGAGTGTCCTATGTTGACTATGACGGAAATCAGAAGCTTTCTTAGACTTTATGGATACTATTGGCGCTTCGTAGAGAACTTTTTGCGGATAGCTCTACCTCTCACTATGTTGACAAGGAAGGATCAAAAGTTTGTTTGGATACTATAGTGCGTGCAGTCTTTTTAGGGCTTGAAGAGTTGTCATTCCGTGATGGCTATTTTGTGCTCGTCATATGATGCAGAAGTCTATGAGATCTATAGTGATGCCTTAGGGAGCGGCTTAGGCTGCGTTCTTCTATAGTTTGGGAACATTATAGCTTATGGATATCACCAGTTGTAGGTGCACGAGAGAAATTATCTAGTCCACGACTTGGAGTTGGAGGCTATGATATTTTCCCTGTAACTATAGCGACATTACTTGTGTGGCATGAAGATTGATATCTATATGGACCATAATAGCCTAAATTACATGTTGAACTAGAAAGATTTGAATATGTAATAAAGAGGTGTATGGAGTTCCTTAGGGACTACACGTTCGAGATACACTATGTTTTTGGTAAAGGAAATATTGTCGTAGATGTGTTGAGTCGCAGGACTCCGACATAGGTTAATTGGATACAGATGCATGATGAGCGTCTTGTTCGTGACTTGGAGGCCATGAAGATCTCTTGTGTTGATGTGAGATCTAGTGCAAGTGCATGTTTAAACTAGATAGAGGTGAAATATGACCTCATGGACAGAATTCGACAAACATTAGAGCTGGATGGTAGTATGAAACGCTACTTTGCAAAGACTATGGATGGGTTAAAGGCCCAACGTTCTGTTGACGAAGGTCTTTAATGGAAGAACAGTCGCTTTTACATCCCGAATGTGGGTAAATTATGGGAGGAATTGATGTAAAAAGCACATGGTACAAAGTACTCAATTCACCTAGGACGCACAAAGATATTCACGGACATCAAAAAGCTATTTTTGTGTCCAGGAATGAAGAAGGTCATAGCTCAATATGTTGCAAAGTGTCATACTTGCGCCCTAGCAAAGGCTAAATGTCAAAATCCTAGTTGTTTCATGAATTCATTACCGATACTGGAATGGAAGTTTGATGACATATCTATAGATTTCGTGCACATCTTGTTGAGAACATAGAGCAGGAACAATGCCATTTGGGAGTTTGTTGATCGAATGACAAAGGTTTCACACTTCTAGCCGAACATGAGGGGCGATTCAGTGGAAAATTTGGCAAAGCTTTATGTTGACAACATACTACCATTGCACGGTGTACCCCATAACATCGTCAGTTACTGAGACAGGTGTTTCACTTCGAAAGATTGGAGGATAATCAATCAATTGTTGGGTACCAAGCTGAAGTTTAGCATAACTATTCATCCACAAACGGATTGTCAGACCGAGAGGGTAAGCCGGATAATGGAGGATATGATTCACATGTGCGTCTTGGATTTAGGGAAGAGGTGGGAGGATCATTTATTTATGATCGAGTTTGCCTGTAATAATAACTACTAAGCGAGTATTAAGATGGATCCCTTCAAGGCCATATGTGCTAGAAAGTTTCGTACTCTGTTGGCTTGGGTAGAAATAAGTGAATCAAAGCTTTATAAGCGTAAATAAGTTGATGATATGACTTCGATGATATATTTTATTTGGGAGCGTATGTTGGTTGCTCAGGATAGGGAGGTAAAGTACTATAATGCAAAGCACTGAAACATTAACTTTGTAGTTGGCAATTGGGTTTATCTCAAGATTAAGCCGTTCAAAAGTGTATCTAGGATTCGACGTTTGAAGAAGCTAAGTTCAAGATACCTTGACCTATTTGAAATTATTGAACTGATTTGTGAAGCTGTCTATCGTCTTGCTCTTTCAATAGAGCTAAGTAATTTCGAAGATTTGTTTTATATATCGGTGTTGCAAATGGCGGTACAAGAGCCTATGCAAGTTGTTGCTGAAAATTTAGAGTCGATCGATAGTGGGTTGACAACGACAGTCAAGCCCATTTGAATCGTATATATGGAGGTCAAACAGATGTGAAACAAGTCAATCAGAAAGTTCAAGGTCCGTTGGAATATTGTGGCCATGAGGAACTGTCATGGGAGCACAAGCAAACCATAATCGAGGAGTTCCCCGAGTTTTTCCATTGAGGTACATTATGTATATTTTGTACTTCTTTGTTGTTTTTTGAACTATTTGAATTTTGGGACAAAATTTCTTGAAGGGGGGAGATTTATAACACCCCAGGTTTCCCATTGAAAACAACAATTTTTCTGCTTACTGGAGGCTACCGATCGGCGATAGTAAGATGCCATTGGCGAGAGTAGTGAAGTCAATCCAGTCGAATCCGTGTAGTGGATGTAGTTGATGCAGTCAAATAATTAATGAAGTCGAATTTGCTAATGCCGAGCGATAGAGATACCGCTGTCGATAGCGATGCCATGTGTCGAGCAATGCTGAGACATTTGTTAAGCAACAAAGCTGCGCTCGATAAGACCACCACCACCGCGTAAGATACCACTAGGCGATAGAGTTCTACCGCGCGGCGGTAGCGAATTTATAAAGAATTGCCAATTAAATATTGGCCATCCATTCCTTTTTGACTGGAGATCAAATGTCTGGGGTTTTGACTATGAGAATTTCATTCTCATTTTCTCTTTCGTTATCTCTCTCTTCTAAAGTGGAGGAAAAGAAGAAGAGGAATAAGAAAGAAGAATACAAAGGATGATCCAACTCTTTAGAGTGCTTTTGAAGGTGTTTTTGTGATTGGATTTGCGAGCCAAAGCTAGATCTGCAGACCGGAAAGTGAGGTAAGTGCTTCCATCAAAATCAATTACAAGTTCACGGCACTTAAGCAATCTACAAGGGTAAGGATTCTTCTCTTGGATGAGTGAAGTCCTTATTTGGCTTGATTGTATAGAAACCCCACCGATTGGTGGAGAACAGGAAGTTTCTAATTGATTGATCAGAGATATCCCCGATAGTAAACTTGCATATAAAATTCAGAAAGACCTACAAAAAAGAATGATGTGAGAATCCCATCCGGATAGGTTGGTCTGGATTGATGATGGATATCTTGTTGATTGCGTATCGGAGAACACTCCGTGATTAGTATGTTGTTTTTGGGTTCTGAGTGTTGTAGAGTGTTTTAGGGTGTCTTGGAGGCTAACTCTAGGAAACACCTAAAAAAGTTGATATAAAGATTATTTTTTTCGATACCGCCTAGTGGAAGTCTAAGACCCGATTTTATTTGCCACTGGGGTCTTATGCCTAGAATCGCCGTTTTGTAGTGACACCAACACTCAGGAAGGTCACCATAACAAAATACTGATCCTGCCGGCAGAAAAGATCACCATAGAAAAGAAGTATATAATTATAACAAATAAGTCTAATTCCACAGTCACATGTAATATAAGAAAGCTGAATAAGAGCACAGTCCACATAGAAATGAAACAAAAATGACAAAGATAAACTGGCTCATTCCTAGTACATCATGGACTCACTACAACACTCTCGCAGAAGCAAAATATACTAATCACTCACAGATCCTGAAGCTGGTGCTCCTATGCTAGACTGGCCAATCTCCATGTGCACCACACTCCGCTGGTGTTGCATCTCCTGCTGCTGCTCCTTGTCTCCCATCCTGAGCCCCTAAAAAGTTTGGTCCACCAACCATTATTCAAAAATACTAAGCTTGATTTCCAACACCAGTCCCCCAGTGGCTCCTAGGCATCATACGGGAGGAATGTTAGAAAAGCTATGTTAGTTGAGAGTAAACAAGAGCAAGTGATAGTGGACCTAATATAACAGTTATATTGTAATATTCACAACGCTATAAAAGGAAATACAAGCTAGCATTACTAAAGCAGTAGACTAGTAAAGAGTAGAAAAGTAAAGTGCACCATAAAGAAAAGTAACAGATAACCACAAGAAAAGCAACCATAGCTTATAAGCATGCCCACACAAGCTTATAGACTATGGGTTTGTTTTGCAAGGCCTAATGTATAAAAAGTCTCATACAAATTTATATGTTAGGGTTAAGGGTTGAATATGATTGTGACATGATATGCTATGTAATGTGGGTTTAATTAAATGTTCATACAAGTGCAACACACACACACGACTCTATATGCACAGACCTTTAGTTCCCCAGTTTAGGAAGCTAATGAAAGTCTTTAATTTCAAGGATAGCTAAATTACCTTGGGGGGGGGGGTGAATAGGTTATTAGTCTATTTATTAGTTCTTTTCTTTTATTTTTGTTTGTTGCTGGAGTGGTAAGTTAATGTCTAATTTCAAGATGATTTACACTACACAAAGAAAACAATACAGCAAAGCATATAGATATTTATAGTGGTTCCCCAACTGGGTACATCCACTTTCCCTCCAACCAATCCAACTATCTTTTTGGACTAGACACTTCTCAGAGATGCTCCAAGGAGCTTACACCTCATGCCCTCAGCCTTACACTCAGGTTCTCTTCAAAACCCGACCTCAGAACCGCAAAGGTTCCTATCTCAGAGCCCTGCAGTGCTCCTATAGCTCAATAGTCCTCTAACCACCAACCTCAGCCTTATTTCTATGGCCTATAACTCAGAATTTTCAGTCCTACAATTTCAAACACTAGTCCCTACTCTCAGAATGCTGCATAACTCCTACAGCTATGATCTAGAATGATCCTATAAGATGGAAATGGGTTGGTGTGGTTTTTTATTGATCACAAAAGAAATTCCTCTGTGACAATCAGCCTTGGGTGAGTCGGACTCAGCCCCCCACTATGACACCAAGAGAGTTTTACTGTGTCAACTTTACTAGACTAAGTGCACCTCAGTCCAACTACTTCACAACAACATGTTTATGTACTTGAGCTGGAAGAAACTTATAGAACACTATTCTGCCTCTTTCTAGACTAAACCAAAGATTCTGCTCTCTCTTCTTCACTACAACAATTATATAAAAGTTTTGGCTTATGCTGGAAGCAACTAGCAGATCTATTTCTCTGCTCCTTTCTGAACTGAGCAGACTGCTCAGCACCAACTTCTCCTTCACAGCTCCTCAAGTGTAAGTTCTTTTAGAAAGTATAAGCCAGATCTGTGAAGCTCCTACAATAAGGTTTGGCTCTTGCTGCTACCTCTTTCTCAGAGAATCACCCTGAGCTTCCTTACTGGTGCATATGAAGATGGCACCAACAAACTTATCGTTGAAGATGTTGATCTCAACAACTAAATTTCTATCCTTTTCTTTCTGACTTGAGCTTTTTGTTCTTTAGCTCCACAATAATGCTAGAGAGAAAGATCCACTATCACTTCCTTTTATTTATTGAGACCCAACGACTCTTTTAACAGTGGGTACCACACTTTTAAAGTTGGCTGCAATTTTGCTTTAACGCCAAATATCGTACAGTAGGTCTGCGATAACCTTTATTGCGTATTGTAGCCATCCCGCCACTTATTTGTAATATGTTGACTTGGTTATTTGTTGACGTCACCAACTGTGGACTTAGCCAAAAATCAAGCAACATTAGCATATGCGTTGAGTGAGTAAGCATCATTCAATGCCAAAACTTGGACAAGTTTATTGTCTCTTAACATTGAGTGAGTAACCTTCACTCAACGCCAAACTACTTAGAATACAAATATGTTTCTAGGCATTGAGAGCATTGAGTGAACAACCCCACTCAATGTCATCTGCCTTAGCCATATAACTTCTTCTTCAGCAACTGAAGCATTGAGAGCATTTAGAGGGTTGAGAGCGTTGAGTGAGCATGCCTCACTCAATGCTATTTGCTTTTAACTCATTTCTACATAAAGGCATTGAGAGCGTTGAGTGATCACGGCTCACTCAACGTTTTTTTGTATTAGCCAATTTTCTGTGTTTAAAACGACTAGGCTTGGACTGTCATAAATTGAACTGAATTCGACGAATGGTGAACTGAGCTTGACAAACTTTGAACTCAGTTCGACGAAATCTCTACTGAGCTCGACAAACTCAGAAACTCAATCTCTAAACTTAGCTCGACGAAAGGTGAGCTGAGCTTGACGAACTATGAACTCAGTTCGATGAATTCTGAACTTAGTTCAACCAGTTCAAATTACAGTCTTTTTGCTAAATGGCATTGAGTGTGTCTTCATCACTCAATGCCAAAATACTTAGCCAAATTTCTTTTTAGTAGCATGGTGTTGAGTTCTTTGACTTCACTCAATGCATGTGGACTTGGCCATATTTCAGCTCATTCTAACTTTAGGCTTTTACTGCTTTTGCCTATCTCATAGCTTTTTGATATATGGTGTTGAGTGAGTTGACTTCACTCAATGCCTATGGACTTCGCCATTTTCTCAGCTTGCCACTGCTTGGTTTTAACTGTATAGGCTTCACTCAGAGTTATAAGTCATCTGGTGTTGAGTGACTGATATTCACTCAACTCTTGTGGACTTACACAGTTATCTATCTTTCCACCACTTAGGTAAGAACTTACCTGTCTTAGCCACTTAGGCTACCTGTCCCATCATAGCTTATCAGGAAAAACTGCAATCATTTACCTTAAACACAAGTTAGATCACAACATGTGTATAAATTGTTTTGATGGTCCTTCTTCAGATTCAGGATATTGGGATCAATGGACCCAACAATCTCGCCTTATTTGAAGAAGTCAAAACCTAATCCAATGTATACACTAACATACTTATAATATATATATATTTAAAACATATCATCACAGCATAATTCAAATAAATCATAGACATATCAGATGATGTAGCAGATAAGAAAAAAAACAAAGCAAATGATGAGTTAGACAGATCATATTATAACAACAGGTTGTTCTATTTAATCATATAGGGAATAAATGTTTGAGCCATATAAACACATTATTTCTTCCCTAGCCTTATAAGTAGAACCTGAAATATTTTAATTTCCAGGTTCCCTTATCATAATCCCACTCCCTATGGATCTCTTTGTCGGCTTTTCTTCAGCTCCAACTATCTTCTTTCTTTTCTTATCGGCTTCATCAACATCCTTAGCCTTAGTAGTTCCATCTTCAAGTTTATAATTTTGTCTCTCAAAATAGCTGAAATGCTTAGGGAAGTATTTAGATGGTTCAACAACATCAGAAGTGAGAAGATTTGCCTTTTTGTTACTCCAGAAAATCCTTCTCTCCGTGTCTCTCTTTTCCATCTTATCCTATTCAGTCTTGCTGTACCATTTACCTCTGTCTGATATCTTATTCTTGACCTGGTCCCAAGCAAGCAGAATAATAGATCTGGACTCTGGGCTCCACTACTCGAAATCAGGTCGTTGTTCCATTTCTTCTCTATATCTCTTTTTCCTTAGCTTGGCCTCCTCTTCGCATCATTAGTGATTCATTCTTTGACCTGTAGTAAACGATCTACTATGGGGCTGAAGGAAGGATTCTGAGAACGAGTAGTCTTGTAACATCCCATTTCCGGCTAGACCCCTAGGAGTCAGATTGGTCGTGACGGAACCCTAGGAAGCCCAAAATTGGAAATAAAGCGACCAATATTGCGGGTCACGGGTTGGTCACGCCCGTGACCGGCTCGTCACGCCCGTGACCTGGGCTAGTCTACTTCGACGATCGTCGATCTCCACGAGACGATCGTCGAACGCGCTGTCTGGGCATGTCACGCCCGTGACCAAGATGTCACGCCCGTGACTATGGGCGTGACCCCATCGACGATCGTCGATCGCCGTGAGACGATCGTCGACCTTGCGGCCCGAGCATGTCACGCCCGTGACATGAGTGTCACGCCCGTGACCTAGGGCGTGACCAGCCTTCGACGATCGTCGACCTCAATTCGACGATCGTCGAACTCGAAACTTGCCGTTCGGGCATGTCACGCCCGTGACCTGGAGGTCACGCCCGTGACCTAGGGCGTGACCAGCCTTCGACGATCGTCGATCTCAATTCGACGATCGTGGACCAGAAATCTGCCGTTCGGGCCTGTCACGCCCGTGACACAGGTGTCACGCCCGTGACCTTCGATCGACGATCGTCGATCTCAGTTCGACGATCGTCGAACCCAGAATGGGCTACCCGGGTCTGTCACGCCCGTGACCTATGTGTCACGCCCGTGACATTGGCCGAAACGACGGTTCAGGCCCGAAATTATTCCAACACGCGTGGTAATAAATGCTGGTGTGGGAAGTTAGACCAGGAGTAACTACCGGCCGTTTTCCTTCTGAAATTATATAATAAATGAGGAAAAGATGGTCCAATAGAAAATCGCCAGCTGGACACACCTATTCAGTTTCCACAGTTTCTTATCCCTTCACTGTAACCGAAACGTTAAGGGGGAGGAAACTTCATGGCCATAATGGTTTTACCCATTCATCTTCCCACTATCTGACTTATAAAAGCCCACTTGGGGAAAGAGGAGAGGGTTACACGCTCAAGTAATCAGAACAGACCTTTGTTCTTGCTGTAGGAGAAGTTCAGCAAACGCCACCACCGCGCCATGGCACCCCGACGTTCTTCTCGCCTTCAAACCGCGAACAAGGTCCTCCTCTACTCCTTCTCTTTCATGGGTAGATCTTAGGATTCTTAGAAAGGAGGTTCGCGCTCAACGGAGCCGGATCCATCTCTCGTTTTCATGGAAAAAACCATGAAAAAGATATTTCGAGTTCGCCGGAAACCGCCACCTCCGGCGGCCAAACCACCGCCGACCGCTAGCCATCGCCTCAACGGAGGTGGTGGTGGTGGTGGCTGGCCAGGGAAGTGACCGGACGGTCCGGCAACGGATCACGGAAACGTTACCGGAAAAATGGCTTCCTGTTCTAGTTTCGGGTTCTGTAGAAGATGAACAGTAAATCGTTTATATTTATAAATTATGTAAATAATTTTATAAGGAAAATATACTCGGTTTAGTATATTTTAAGGCTGCAAAATGAGGCACTTAGAGGCCGAATTAGGAAAAATGACCAGACACAAAAGTTGTAGCCCTCGGGGTCTAATTTAATTTAAAATTAATTTTATTCAATTTGGGTGAGTGGTTTGAACACAGCACTCATTTTGGTGGGATCAAGACCTAGGTTAACCAGAAATTAAAATGGTTGCCCACGGTTCATAACATGTCTAAATGAATTGAAATTTGGACTGGAGGCTTATAATATGTATATCGAGAGGCTGTCCAAAAATGAGAATTTTTGGAGAACTTTTGCCTAAAGTTTTTGTAAAAATTTAATAATCAATATAAAATTAATTAGGAGATGAAATTAAGCCCAAACTCCCCCAAATTTTGGGTGGTGGTCCCTGGCATCAATATTAAGATCTGTACAAAATTTCAACTCGATTGGTCGAGTTTTGAATAGGGAATTATCAAGTCCTAGATAGGTCTTGGTGAGGGGTACTTTGGGGAAAAGTACGATTGGAGATGGAGTGGACAAATCTCCTCAAAAGAGGCTGAAGTTGTTGGCCACTGATTTGTTGAGTCTATGTCTACCCTCTTGGGTAACATGATGTGGCTTAGGGTGGATTTTACCCTAAGAGATTGGCTCAACTCCAACGGGTGGGAGTTTGAGGTTTGTGAAGGACATAGGAGCAAAAGCTCTTGAATGCCCTTGAAATTTGGAGGAGAGGGGGATGATATGATGAAAACCCTCTGGTTGAAATAGTGAAGGAATTGGAGGTAGTTAGGTACCTCGAAAGTTGAGATTTTGGAATAGGATAAACATGTAATTTAATTATTTTAAGCACTAAATCTAATCCAAAAATTATGAAACTCGGGAGGAGGGAGTTTTAGGATGTATTAGACTTATGGTAATTTATCTGGAATTTTATGATTAAAATATGTTATACTTCATGTGTTAAAGAATTATTAGCCCAATTTGTTGTTTCAATTATTTGGAGGCTTTACATTAATTATAATCAGTTAAAATTCTGGATTTAGATCTTGACTAGTAGAACATTGATCCCTGAATTTTTACAGAATTTTATGTTGAGTAAATCTAGTACTTTATTCACAAATGATAGAAAGGGCTTTTATGTTTAAAAAATTATTATGGATAAAATACTTGCTGGAAAATTATGAAACTTTGCCAGTGCTACTTTTAGGCCTTTATCTGCATGTCATAATTTATTTATAATTTTAGGAAGAATATTTTCTGTACTTGATTCATAAACTATAGAAATTAGAGATTATTTCCAAAATAGTTTTTCAGGTCATTTTGATGATAGAAAATTATGATACTTAGGATTTAACCTTCTGAGATAACCTACTAATTATCATAAATTTGCTGGACATCTTGCATGAATAATTAGGATAGTTCATGTTCAAACCGGTGGCCCTTGGGATTTTCGAGGAATTTATTTAAATGCCAAATAAATTAGGAAAATTTCCATTTTCTGGATTTAGGTTATTTATATCAAGATAAGTCTCCAGTAAATAGTTTAGGGCATTTGGATGAGTAATGGATCATTGCTTAACCGGTTCGACATGTAGCCTAGGTTGGTCTGCATATAGCAGTGGTGAAATGCAATAGGATAGGACACGATCTGAGGAAGTTTTTGTCTGGGTAAACAATTATGGAAGAAATTACAATAGGAAGATATAAAGAGTAGTAAGTAGTGGTGATAGTTAGAGTTAAGAGGTGCTCGGGTTCGACGAAAGATCGTCTTTTCCCCGAGGAGTGGAAGGTTTAAAAATCACCCTAGGATAGTCTAACGTAATATGAGAAGGAAATCGGTTAAAGGGTAGTCAACCTAATAATAATAAGTGCCTTGCGAAAGGGAACTTCGGGCCGTAATGCACCGTCTTGGTTCCTAGTGCCCCTTGAGAGCCCTTCACGGGGTATACCGGGGGCAGTCCTGGGCTAACGTAAACTGTAATAATAAACCGACAAGAGTAACTTAGTAACTAGGGTTGCACTCTTCACAAACACTGTTGGCACAGGGAAGAATGATGAGAGCTTCGGCTCGGTTGGTTTGGAGACGGACGGATGGTCCGGGGAGCTTCGGCTCGGTTGGTTTGGAGACGGACGTTTTGGTCCGGGGAGCTTCGGCTCGGTTTTTGTGTGTTTACGATAAACTTGCATGTGCATAAAATAGGAAAAGTTAAGGTGGTGGGTCTTTCGATATCGGGGAGTTCGATTGCACCGACACCGATATCGTTGACTCGGCGGGGTGATTAGCACTTCGCCAACAGAAGTCCGGTGCGCCAGCCGGCAAGAGTACGCAGGCGTCCGCTTTGTGCACCAAGCATTGAGGCGTACGATAGGTCAGACCAGTGGTGCTTTTAACTGGTTTTGGAGGTGGGCGAGGCCCAACCCACCGCTTCCGTTTGCCACTACGGAGGTATCCTGGGAGGTAACGGCTCCGAAAGGGGAACTAAAGGTCTGTGTGGCACAGAGTCGGGTGTGTGAGTTGCTGCACTTGCATGTTTCATCATACCCACTAGCATGTCATAGCATAATCGATTCATTTAACCCTGACACCTAAAGTATAAGTGGTATGGGACGCTTATACTTAGGACCTGCAAAACGACCCCTTGGTATATAAGCTTGTGTGGGCAAGTTTATAAATCAAAGGTTATTTTCAATATATAATAACCCCTGCTGTTTGATAACCGACACCCCAAGGTATAAGTGGTATGGGACACTTATACGATGGGAGCCTTGCAAAAGATCCCTTTGCTTATGTGTTCTCGCATAAGTGAAGGTTTAAATTCATTTAATTGCTTTTCTTACTGCTAGACCTATTATAACAATTTATTAACTGCTCACCTAATACAACTTGCTAGATTAGTTTCCGCTGCCATCTGTTTCATGTTTGATCTCTACCATCATGTCCTTCCCTTTCTTCCTCCCCGCTCGGTACCTAGGAGCCATGGGGGAAGGGGTAGGGGATGATAGGGCTTAGTCTTTATGACTAACGGTTTTCGAACCGCATCATTTAGGGGATCGTGGAGCCCAGCATGGAGGAGCTGCCCCAGAGATCGGTGCGCCTAGAGATGGGGCAGTCTAGCTCCGGAGTTCACACAGCCGGGACCGTGAGTCTCGACCTTGAGTAGTTTACTGTTTCGCTTCCGCATGAGAGACTTGTAGTGAGGACATTTTGTACCGGGCATAAGCCCGTATTTATAGTACTCTGATGTTTCTGTGGACACTCCCTTCGTGGAGTTTTATTATATATATGTGATTTTTATTATTGTGGACTGCATTGCTCTTACTTCAATAATTGTGCTACTTTCTGTGATCGAAATTGGCCGGCAGAATCGGCGCCTTGTGGTGATGACCCTTCGGGACGTGAAGGAGTCACCCGCAAAGCGGCGGTTCTGGGCCTAAGACCCCGGGTTTGAAAAAAAAAAAAAAAATGGGGGTCTTACAAGTGGTATCAGAGGAAACATCGATCAGAAGGAAGTCGCAGTCCACAAACCCTAGGTCACCCCCGCTCGAGTTTAGTTTGGGGACAAACTAAGCAGCGGAAGCAGTGGTGTGCCCATATGGGGATCACATATAATTTGTCCACCTTTAGTAATATTTGAACGTTTTTCTCAGCATGTGTTTTCGTTGCGCAGCCTCCAGCACAGCCTACGCCACAGGGCGGAGTTCAGCAGACTCAGGAGTTGCACCACCTCCACCGGTCCCCACCCCTTTCCTTCAGTCAGACATGGGACAGACCCTGACTGCCATTCTGGAGGCCTTCAGGGCCCAGCAGGGTTCCCGGTCCCGCAGCCCAATCGGGGGCCAACTGGCTCAGCATCTTCCGGGGTCTTTCTCCCCCGTCCTATCTGGGGACAGAGTCGGCTGTTCGGACGGAGGAATGGCTAGATATCATGTACGAGATGCTGACCGGGATTCGGTGTCCATGGGAGGAGAGGGTGGCTCTGGTTGTCTCCTGCCTGGAGTCCCATGCAAAGAGGTGGTGGAAGACGCTGTTGGACACGACATTTGCTGATAGGGAGGTTGCGGAGATCACTTGGGAGGAGTTCAGGGCCGCACTGCTGGAGCATTTCGTTCCGCAGTCGGCTAGGGATGATTTGGAGGAGCGGTTCTTACAGCTGAAGCAGGGTACTCGGACCGTGGTGGAGTACCATCGAGAGTTTGACCACCTGGCTCGATACGCAGATTCCTACCAGCTGGACGAGGCAGGGTATATCAGGAGGTTCTACAAGGGCCTACGTGAGGACTTGAGGGAGGCCCTCTTGTTTGTATCTGACGGGCCCATCTCCCGGATTTTGGAGATGGCCAAAAGGATTGAGGCAGATTGGCACACCACCCCGGGGCCGGAAACGGCCAGCAGAGGATCAGGGACGAAGAGGAAGGAATGACCAGCGGCGGGTGCTGTACCAGAGGGGAGGAGTGAGAGACAGAGGACCAGCCTCGTCAGGACGTGAGGCCGGAGCCGAGGGAACAGGTGGTATTGGCCCCTCCACCCCTTCGGATGCAGGAGATGCCGAGACCCGGGGAATGGCGTATCCCCCAGAGTGCTATTTTTGTCATCAGATTGGGCACATTCAGGAGGAACTGCCCCATGAGGGGGGCACCACCTCCAGCACATCAGGGCGGCCCACCAGCTTAGCATTACGGAGGCCGAGGACGCGGCCGCGGTCGAGGGATACCAGGGGGAAGATCGTAGACAGGGAAGGGAGCAGGTATATGCCTTGGACCTTGCGCAGCCGCGGAATCCGGAGCAGGTCATCGCAGGTATGCCGCAATGCTTCTTTGTTTTCATAGAATTTCCCTTTAAGTTGTTAAAACTTTGAATCGCACTAGATTGATAGCAAGGAAAGTAAAAACTCATTATAGAACCCTAAGATATCTAATCACCCCAGGTATAGTCTTCATCAGCGGCAAGCCTGCCCGCACGCTGTTCGATACTGGAGCTACTCACTCCTTTGTGTCGGAGTCGTTCGTGGAAGGACTGGAAGGTGTGGAGCGGTTCACAGGCTCGAGGATGAGGGTGCGACTACCGGATGGATCTGAGCTCCTTACCACGGATCACTGCAATATGGAGGCGGAGATTGGTGGAAAAGCGTTCGAGGCTCCAGCGACGATTTTGAAGCTGACGGACTACGACCTGATCCTGGGCATGGTATGGCTGCACTGGAACTATGCCCAGATTGACTGCCAGGCAAAAGAGGATCACCGTGAGACACGGGGACTCTTTCATTACCATTGAAGGTATAAGACCTGTCTCTCGTATACTCTTATCTTCGGTACAGGCCGTCAAGGCCCATCTGCAGGGCAGAGGAGGATCTATCAGATTCTTTTTGAGATGGCGGAAGTTAAGGAGTCGGTGACAGACATCCCGGTGGTGCGAGATTTCGCTGACGTCTTTCCAGAGAAACTACCAGGATTACCTCCACACCGAGAGCAGGATTTTCAGATACAGCTTGTGCCGGGGGCCAAGCCGGCGTCTAGGGCCCCTTATTGGATGGCCCCAAAGGAGTTGGCAGAGTTTCGGACTCAGTTGCAGGAATTAGTTGAGGCAGGTTTTGTTAGACCGAGTTCCTCGCCATGGGAGCTCCGGTCCTGTTCGTGAAGAAGAAAGGATGGGACACTCCGCCTGTGCATCGATTATCGAGCACTAAACAGGCTGACCGTCCGGAATACCTATCCGCTCGCCCACGGAATACGACGAATTATTCGACCAGCTGGAGGGGGCCCATTATTTCTCGAAGCTGGACTTGAGATCAGGATACTACCAGCTGCGGATCCAGGAGGAGGATATCCCGAAGACGGCCTTTAGTAGCAGATATGGCCTGTATGAGTTCACCGTGATGCCCTTTGGGCTCACGAATGCTCCGTCGGCGTTCATGAGTCTCATGAACCGGTTTTCGAGGCTTACTTGGATGTGTTCGTCATAGTGTTCATAGACGACATACCTGATCTACTCTAGGACGGAGGAGGAGCACACTCGGCATCTGGCACTGACCTTGGAGAGGTTGCGGGAGCATCACCTTTATGCCAAATTCAGCAAGTGTCAGTTCTGGTTGAAGGAGGTGGCCTTCCTAGGCCACATCATCAGCGGAGTCCGGGTTATCAGTAGATCCAGCAAAGGTTCGGGCAGTTCGCGATTGGCCGCAGCTGAGGAGGACAGCCACCGATGTACGCAGTTTCTTGGGACTTGCCGGTTACTACCGGAAGTTCGTGGAGGGGTTCTCTCAGGATTTCCCTCCCCCTCACATCTTTGACAAAGAAGGAGGCACCTTTTGTTTGGACCCCGCAGTGCCAGGCGGCTTTCCAGGAGCTGAAGGACCGACTCATCTCGGCCCCTATCCTGGCCCTTCCATCCGGAAGGGAGGGATTCCAGGTGTATACCTGACGCATCATACCCAAGGGATGGGAGCGGTGCTGATGCAGAACGGACATGTCATAGCATATGCCTCCCGCCAGCTGAAGACCCATGAGAGGAACTACCCGGTGCACGACCTCGAGATGGGAGCGGTCGTTTTTGCTCTAAAGGTCTGGCGTCATTACCTTTATGGAGTCCACTGCGATATCTTCTCCGATCACAAGAACTTGAAATACGTGGACACTCAGAAGGAGCTGAATATCAGGCAGAGGCGTTGGGTGGAGTTTCTTAGCAGATTATCAGTATGAGATGCACTACCACCCAGGGAAGGCAAACGTGGTGGCCGACGCGTTGAGCCGGAGAGCGGCCACTTCCGAAGCTGGGCCCCAGGTTATGTCTATGGAGCTGGTCCAGTCATTCAGAGACATGCAGATATCCCTAGTGTCCGAGGATGACCCAGATCTGTATAGGGAGTATCTGGCATCGATAGTGGCCATAACATAGATATTCGGGATCGCATTCGGGACGGACAGAGGACAGATGCGGGGGCGGCCGATGTTCCGAGCTTTGGAGGAAGGTTCGACAGGGGATTATTCCCTGAGGGATGGTTTGCTCCACTTCAGAGGCAGAGTATATATACCCGCAGGAGGCCAGATCCGAGAGGATATTTTGACGGAGGCGCATTGCAGCCGGTACTCCGTGCACCCGGGGATCACAAAGATGACCGCTGATCTGAAGAGGACGATGTTTTGGCCGGGCATGAAGAAGGACATTACGTACTTCGTGACCCATTGCGAGGCGTGTCAGTTGGTGAAGGCGGAGTGCAGGAACCCCGCAGGATTGTTACAAAGCCACTCCCGGTGCCGGAGTGGAAGTTTGACGATATAGCGATGGATTTTATACATGGTCTTCCCCGGTCTCGGACAGGAACGACTCGATTTGGGTGATTGTCGATCGGCTTGACGAAGGTGGCCCGCTTTATACCGATCAGGAAGGATGATTCGGTGGGAGTGCTGGTACGGAAGTTTGTGGAGCAGTATGTCCGATATCATGGCGTGCCCCGGACGATAGTGTCGGACCGCGATGGACGGTTTACATCCAGGGAGTGGCGGTCAGTGCAGGCATATTTGGCACACCGGTTGACTTTTAGCACGGCCTTCCACCCTCAGACGGACGGGCAGACCGAGCGCACCAACAGGACCTTGGAGGACTTACTACGGCTGTGTATACTAGGACCGAGGGAGCCGTGGGAGAAGATGTTACCGTTGGTCGAGTTCTCCTACAATAATAGCTAGCCCAGTCCAGCATCAGGATGGCGCCTTATGAGGCCTTGTATGGAAGAAATGTAGGACCCCGCTTTCCTGGGTTCAGGACGAGGATCCGAAGCTGCTGGGATCGGATTTCGTTGAAGACACCGAGGCTCAGGTGAGGCTGATCAGAGATAGGATGCTTGGAGGCGCAGAGCAGACAAGGCAAAATACTATGACGCTCCGGCATCGTCAGGTGGAGTTCCGGGTAGGAGGATCGAGTGTTCTTGAAGATCCGGCCCATGCACGGAGTCTCACGGGTGTGCGCGGGTCGGAGAAGAAACTCAGCCCTAGGTATATGGGCCCTTACCGGATCCTGGAGCGGATCGGACCCTTAGCCTACAGGCTAGAGTTGCCACCAGGAGCTGGCAGCTCTACACGACGTCTTCCACATCTCTTCGCTGAGAAGGGCTCTACTACGCCCGGAGCAGCGGATTTTGACCACAGAAGGGCCGGTAGCTTCAGACCGATCTGTTCACTTGGAGCCGGTTTCGGATCGATGACAAAGGAGTGCGGATCTTGCGCCGCAAGAAGATCCCCTTAGTCATGGTTCTGTGGAGAAATCACGGTCAGGAGGAGCACACCTGGGAACCGCAGGATCTGATGAGGCAAAGATACCCGGAGTTGTTTCAGTCAGGTACATCTCACCACCTCTCGATACTATAGACTAGCTGCTTCTTGTTTTGGAATGTTAAGACTAGATAAGGAAAATCCAGGACCTAGGCTTGCGCACTTAATCAGAATGGTAGGGGCTAATCTTTTGTTTATGGGGAGATTGTCCGTTATCAAACGAACAGTCGCCTGAACCCAATAGAAAGATCGTATGGGATGTTACAAGTTTAATTTATTCCGATAGAAATCCCCGTAGGCTCAACCTCAATTTCGGGGACAAAATTTTTGTTTGTTTATTGGATTTGTAACATCCCATTTCCGCTAGACCCCTAGGAGTCAGATTGGTCGTGACGGAACCCTAGGAAGCCCAAAATTGGAAATAAAGCGACCAATATTGCGGGTCACGGGTTGGTCACACGCCCGTGACCGGCTCGTCACGCCCGTGACCTGGGCGTGTCTACTTCGACGATCGTCGATCTCCACGAGACGATCGTCGAACGCGCTGTCTGGGCATGTCACGCCCGTGACCAAGATGTCACGCCCGTGACTATGGGCGTGACCCCATCGACGATCGTCGATCGCCGTGAGACGATCGTCGACCTTGCGGCCCGAGCATGTCACGCCCGTGACATGAGTGTCACGCCCGTGACCTAGGGCGTGACCAGCCTTCGACGATCGTCGACCTCAATTCGACGATCGTCGAACTCGAAACTTGCCGTTCGGGCATGTCACGCCCGTGACCTGAGGTCACGCCCGTGACCTAGGCGTGACCAGCCTTCGACGATCGTCGATCTCAATTCGACGATCGTCGACCAGAAATCTGCCGTTCGGGCCTGTCACGCACCGTGACACAGGTGTCACGCCCGTGACCTTCGATCGACGATCGTCGATCTCAGTTCGACGATCGTCGAACCCAGAATGGGCTACCCGGTCTGTCACGCCCGTGACCTATGTGTCACGCCCGTGACATTGGCCGAAACGACGGTTCAGGCCCGAATTATTCCAACACGCGTGGTAATAAATGCTGGGTGGGAAGTTACACCAGGAGTAACTACCGGCCGTTTTCCTTCTGAAATTATATAATAAATGAGGAAAAGGTGGTCCAATAGAAAATCGCCAGCTGGACACACCTGTTCAGTTTCCACCGTTTCTTATCCCTTCACTGTAACCGAAACGTTAAGGGGGAGGAAACTTCATGCCATAATGTTTTACCCATTCATCCTTCCCACTTCTGACTTATAAAAGCCCACTTGGGGAAAGAGGAGAGGGTTACACGCTCAAGTAATCAGAACAGACCTTTGTTCTTGCTGTAGGAGAAGTTCAGCAAACGCACCACCGCGCCATGGCACCCCGACGTTCTTCTCGCCTTCAAACCGCGCGACAAGGTCCTCCTCTACTCCTTCTCTTTCATGGGTAGATCTTAGGATTCTTAGAAAGGAGGTTCGCGCTCAACGGAGCCGGATCCATCTCTCGTTTTCATGGAAAAACCATGAAAAAGATATTTCGAGTTCGCGGAAACCGCCACCTCCGGCGGCCAAACCACCGCCGACCGCTAGCCATCGCCTCAACGGAGGTGGTGGTGGTGGTGGCTGGCCAGGGAAGTGACCGGACGGCCGGCAACGGATCACGGACGTTACCGAAAAATGGCTTCCTGGTTCTAGTTTCGGGTTCTGTAGAAGATGAACAGTAAATTGTTTTATAATTATAAATTATGTAAATAATTTATAGAAAAATATACTCGGTTTGTATATTTTGAGGCTGCAAAATGAGGCACTTAGAGGCCGAATTAGGAAAAATGACCAGACACAAAAGTTGTAGCCCTCGGGGTCTACTTTAATTTAAAATAATTTTATTCAATTTGGGTGAGTGGTTTGAACACAGCACTCATTTTGGTGGGATCAAGACCTAGGTTAACCAGAAATTAAAATGGTTGCCCACGGTTCATAACATGTCCAAATGAATTGAAATTTGGACTGGAGCTATAATATGTATATCGAGAGGCTGTCCAAAAATGAGAATTTTTGGAGAACTTTTGCATAAAGTTTTTGTAAAAATTTAATAAACAATATAAAATTAATTAGGAGATGAAATTAAGCCCAAACTCCCCCAAATTTTGGGTGGTGGTCCCTGGCATCAATATTAAGATCTGTACAAAATTTCAACTCGATTGGTCGAGTTTTGAATAGGGAATTATCAAGGGTCTTGGTGAGGGGTACTTTGGGGAAAAGTACGATTGGAGATGGAGTGGACAAATCTCCTCAAAAGAGGCTGAAGTTGTTGGCCACTGATTTGTTGAGTCTATGTCTACCCTCTTGGGTAACATGGTGTGGCTTAGGGTGGATTTTACCCTAAGAGATTGGCTCAAACTCCAACGGGTGGGAGTTTGAGGTTTGTGAAGGACATAGGAGCAAAAGCTCTTGAATGCCCTTGAAATTTGGAGGAGAGGGGGATGATATGATGAAAAACCCTCTGGTTGAAATAGTGAAGGAATTGGAGGTAGTTAGGTACCTCGAAAGTTGAGATTTTGGAATAGGATAAACATGTAATTTAATTATTTTAAGCACTAAATCTAATCCAAAAATTATGAAACTCGGGAGGAGGGAGTTTTAGGATGTATTAGACTTATGGTAATTTTATCTGGAATTTTATGATTAAAATATGTTATACTTCATGTGTTAAAGAATTATTAGCCCAATTTGTTGTTTCAATTATTTGGAGGCTTTACATTAATTATAATCAGTTAAAATTCTGGATTTAGATCTTGACTAGTAGAACATTGATCCCTGAATTTTTACAGAATTTTATGTTGAGTAAATCTAGTACTTTATTCACAAATGATAGAAAGGGCTTTTATGTTTAAAAAATTATTATGGATAAAATACTTGCTGGAAAATTATGAAACTTTGCCAGTGCAACTTTTAGGCCTTAATCTGCATGTCATAAATTATTTATAATTTTTGGAAGAATATTTTCTGTACTTGATTCATAAACTATAGAAATTAGAGATTATTTCCAAATAGTTTTTCAGCATTTTGATGATAGAAAAATTATGATACTTAGGATTTAGCCTTCTGAGATAACCTACTAATTATCATAAATTTGCTGGACATCTTGCATGAATAATTAGGATAGTTCATGTTCAAACCGGTGGCCCTTGGGATTTTCGAGGAATTTAATTAAATGCCAATAAATTAGGAAAATTTCCATTTTCTGGATTTAGGTTATTTATATCAAGATGAAGTCTCCAGTAAATAGTTTAGGGCATTTGGATGAGTAATGGATCATTGCATAACCGGTTCGACATGTAGCCTAGGTCGGTCTGCATATAGCAGTTGGGTGAAATGCAATAGGACACGATCTGAGGAAGTTTTTTGTCTGGGTAAACAATTATGGAAGAAATTACAATAGGAAGATATAAAGAGTAGTAAGTAGTGGTGATAGTTAGAGTTAAGAGGTGCTCGGGTTCGACGAAAGATCGTCTTCCCCGAGGAGTGGAAGGTTTAAAATCACCCTAGGATAGTCTAACGTAATATGAGAAGGAAATCGGGTTAAAGGGTAGTCAACCTATAATAATAAAAAGTGCCTTGCGAAAGGGAACTTCGGGCCGTAATGCACCGTCTTGGTTCCTAGTGCCCCTTGAGAGCCCTTCACGGGGTTATACCGGGGGTAGTCCTGGGCTAACGTAAACTGTAATAATAAACCGACAAGAGTAACTTAGTAACTAGGGTTGCACTCTTCACAAACACTGTTGGCACAGGAAGAATGATGAGAGCTTCGGCTCGGTTGGTTTGGAGACGGACGGATGGTCCGGGGAGCTTCGGCTCGGTTGGTTTTGGAGACGGACGTTTTGGTTCGGGAGCTTCGGCTCGGTTTTTGTGTGTTTTACGATAAACTTGCATGTGCATAAAATAGGAAAAGTTAAGGTGGTGGGGTCTTTCGATATCGGGGAGTTCGATTGCACCGACACCGATATCGTTGACTCGGCGGGGTGATTAGCACTTCGCCAATAGAAGAAGTCCGGTGCGCCAGCCGGCAAGAGTACGCAGGCGTCCGCTTTGTGCACCAAGCGTTGAGGCGTACGATAGGTCAGACCAGTGGTGCTTTTACTGGTTTTGGAGGTGGGGCGAGGCCCAACCCACCGCTTCCGTTTGCCACTACGGAGGTATCCTGGGAGGTAACGGCTCCGAAAGGGGGAACTAAAGGTCTGTGTGCACAGAGTCGGGTGTGTGAGTTGCACTTGCATGTTTCATCATACCCACTAGCATGTCATAGCATAATCGATTCATTTAACCCTGACACCTAAAGTATAAGTGGTATGGGACGCTTATACTTTAGGACCTGCAAAGCGACCCCTTGGTATATAAGCTTGTGTGGGCAAGTTTATAAATCAAAGGTTATTTTCAATATATAATAACCCCTTGCTGTTTGATAACCGACACCCCAAGGTATAAGTGGTATGAGGACACTTATACGATGGGAGCCTTGCAAAAGATCCCTTTGCTTATGTGTTCTCGCATAAGTGAAGGTTTAAATTCATTTAATTGCTTTTCTTACTGCTAGACCTATTATAACAATTTATTAACTGCTCACCTAATACAACTTGCTAGATTAGTTTCCGCTGCCATCTGTTTCATGTTTGTCTCTCTACCATCATGTCCTTCCCCTTTCTTCCTCCCCGCTCGGTACCTAGGAGCCATGGGGGAAGGGGTAGGGGATGATATGGGCTTAGTCTTTATGACTAACGGTTTTCGAACCGCATCATTTAGGGGATCGTGGAGCCCAGCATGGAGGAGCAGCCCCAGAGATCGGTGCGCCTAGAGATGGGGCAGTCTAGCTCCGGAGTTCACACAGCCGGGACCGTGAGTCTCGACCTTGAGTAGTTTACTGTTTCGCTTCCGCATGAGAGACTTGTAGTGAGGACATTTTGTACTGGGCATAAGCCCGTATTTATAGTACTCTGATGTTTCTGTGGACACTCCCTTCGTGGAGTTTTATTATATATATGTGATTTTATTATTGTGGACTGCATTGCTCTTACTTCAATAATTGTGCTACTTTCTGTGATCGAAATTGGCCGGCAGAATCGGCGCCTTGTGGTGATGACCCTTCGGGACATGAAGGAGTCACCGCAAAGCGGCGGTTCTGGGCCTAAGACCCCGGGTTTGAAAAAAAAAAAATGGGGTCTTACAAGTCTTCTCTCCCCACTAAGCATTAGCACTGTCACCTTCTTCAATGTACTGAACATATTCTTGATTGTCTTGCACTTGGGCTTCACTGCTATACATCTTGTTCAAAGCATCTTGTACATGGTCAGGAATCATTGGGATGTTATTATATTGCAGTGGCTCCATTCTCAATCAACCTCTAACAGCATTTGTCGCCCAAACCATATTCTCAGTATTTGTTCTGATGACATTTCTCTCCCCCTTTTTAAATTCTTCAATTACTTGAGTAGTCTATGAGGTTCTAGCTTTGCTTCTTTCCCCTTCCAAGAAGATAACTCAAGTAGTTAATTGATTTTTAACTTCTAACATGTGGTCATCAAGCATCTTGGTGTAGGCACCCATCTTAGTGAAGATTTCATTGTTCTGTTCTTTTCTCAGAATTTTATCATACTTATGAATGGTCACAGAGTTCTTAGCCTGAATATTTTGATTCTCAATGATGATTGCAATATTCTAGCTTGACACATCCAGTTTCTCCATGGTGTAATCTACAGCAAGAGCAGCTCTTGTGAAGAATTTATCTGTTTCTCCTTTCAGCAAATTCAGTTCAAACCTTATAGATTTGATCTCAGTTGCAAGATCATTTCTAACATCTTTGAGAGCTTCATCCACATAGTTTTACAATGCCCTTCTTTGCTCATCTAGCAAACATTTTTGTTGTTCCATGAAGGTAGGTGGAAGCTGATCAAATCTGGCAGATGTGCCCTTATCCAGGGCTTCAGTTTATCCTTGTACAAGCTTTCTCCTTATTCCTTGAGTTGTGTCACTCTTGTGCTATTTAGTTTCTAGATGTGGTGAGGAGTGTGCTTTCTCATCACTATCTTCCTCTTCCTTTGATTCTGATGACACTAGATTATATACCTCATGACCAGGGAGATCAAAAGGTTTCTCCCCCTCAACCACTTCCATGCTTTTGTTTGCATGAAGGTCAGCAGCAGTACCAACCTTTATTGGAGGAACCTCCAGTTGCTCCCCTATAAATAATGCATCATGCATTATCTCTTGCATCAGTTACTCCCCCTCAATTTGAGCAATCCTTCCCTCAGCACTAGGAGTTTCCAAGACTTTATCTTATAGTTGCTTATCTTAAGATATAGGTATATGTCTATTTGCATCTTCCAATCTGGAGGCATCATCCCCCATTTCTATAAATATTTTGTTAACAAGTTCCTCTGCTATTTGCCCAGCATCCTTGGATGGAGGCAAACCATCACCTTCCTCTCCAACAGGTCCAACTAACCCAACAATGATCTCATCCACTTCAGGAACAGAATCAGGCTCTAGTCTGCTCACACGACTAAGAGGGGTAAGATATGATGAGGAAGATACTTGGATATTTATGTCCCTCCTAGACACTTCAGTAGATGAAGATAAATCAGGATCATGAAGCTCTTCATACTCAGATGAACTACTAGAGGAGCTGGGCTCAGTAGCAGAAATTCTCTTCCCTTTTCTCTCCACAGCTTCTAGACCACAGGGCAAAAGGACCCTGTCCAATCTCTCAAGAATCCTGATGTCCATCCTTCTCATGTGGTGTATTCTTGCACCATATTTTAGATTCAGCCCAAATTTGGTTCAGCCATGCAATCCACTACTCTTCCAAACACCACTCTTCCCCAATTAGTTCTCTTGGACAATATGACCATAGCCATTAGTTCAAACATCCTTTTTGAGATTTTATCATGGGAGCCTGTTTCGTATATCAGAGCTTTCCCAATGATATCGAATAGGAACTTACCTCTCAGGTTGAGTTCTTTCCTTTAAATTGATCTGGTTGTGTGCTTGGAAAGTCCACACCATTTCATTGCCAATTTTGCATTGTCTAGCAAAAGCTCTCTCCGTCCTCAGTTGTAGAAAGTTTGGCAGCTGCAGAGCCTTGCTTAGCCTTCTAGGCGTTATCTTGATATTCTTTTCGCTTATTATGGTCTTAATTTTACCAGCCGAAGCATCCACTTTGTCATTGGCAAACAACTCCAGTACATCCCTCTTCCACAGAAGACAGGGTTCCGTCAAGAAGAAAGCTAGGTTAAATTTCTGCAGAAGATAAAGCACCTGCATAACTTCTTATGGAGCGTCAACGAATCCATTTCGAACCCCCTCTGCTCCTTCGAAGAGGAAATCTGGTCCCTTGGGCACCATTTCTCTGGAGAATTTTAGAATGCTAGCAAAAACGGCTTTTTGTCGATTTAGCGAATGCTGGAGGGAGAGGGTATCGAATAGTGACTTGGCGTATTGCATAGGCCATTTTATTTATAGGCATTGCTGAAAGGAAGGTGAAAATTCACTAATCCATCTTTGTTGTTTAATCTTGATCAATGGACAGGATTGAATCCCGACACATATCCGCAGTTCATCTTTTCTCCAGTGTTTGTTAAGTTGGCTTAATTAGCATATCATCAGTTTTATTTAGTAATTAAATTTTTGATTAGCCCCTAACATGTGTTATCCTAACTTGCAGGGGTAATATAAATTTGCAGTACACATTCTAAAATGTGTTCTATTAGGGTGCAATTAGACAAAATTTCAATAACCTTATATTAATTTCAACTGAGACATTATTAGCCCCCAACCTCAATTGACTCAACCAAATTTTGATACTAACCTAGCTCAGTATTCCATATGCAATATTTCTATGTGTATGTTGAGACAAGTTACAATTTTGTGGCATGGTGAGCATGTAAGCCACTAACACAGTTATTAAGAAGAGTTGTTTTCACATCTCCTTTGTCATTTGTTTCAATTACCCTTCTGAAACATGAGTAATCAATTTTGAAATTAAGTGGTAGAATAATAGAAAGGTGAATTCTACTTATCTCTGCTCTGTAGACTTGAAGTTTATGCTGGATTCACAGTTTCTGAGCATACCAGCAACCTTGCTTCTGAGCTTTAGCCTTTGATGTTCATCTGGCTTTCCTTTATAAACTCCCCCTTAATAATTACACTTATCATCGACATTTAGTGCATGATGATAAGTTGAATCATTTCTTATATCCAGACTTGGGTCTGATACAACAGTGTCCAAGAACAATAAATGGTTATGGACACTTGGACTATCCTGCAAAACAGAATTGCCTTCCCTTAGGATCCCAAGGTGACTTGGGTCCTAGGTTCTTGTTAGCTTGAAAAAGCAAATGTCTACTTACAGGATCCATGTCAGGAAGACTTTCTCTTGCCCTTAGCACACTAGGGTTGTGCCAACAATCTATGGCAAAGTGGCCCACTTTGCCACAACACAAGCACTCATGAATATTGTATCTTCTTTTCGGAGCAGGTCCGACAGCATGGCTGACAGCTGACTGAACAGATGAAGAGGCAACTTCCATATTCTAAATTCTCTTAGCAATAGTCTGACTGATAGTAGGTCAGACATGATAAGAGCTTGGATTTTTACAAGGTCTATCTGCAGCAGTTCTCCTTCCAGAGGACATGATGTTGGTGTCCTTTTGAAGATTCCAAGTCTTGCATCCTAACAGATTTACCTTTGGCTAGAGTGTGAGCAGGGAGATTTTGAGAAAAGGCCATTGCCTTGCTCAAGAGAGATGGAGTGGGTGCATTAAATACAAAAGGTCCAGGATGGGCCATTTGCACTTCTTCATGGGGAGCCTTTTAAGCACTCAGCCCCATGTCCTTTCTTCTTCCATTGTAAGAGACATTTGTAGACCTACAAGGAAGATTCTCATTCCTCCAGTGACTATCCCTGGGGTCTTGGTCATGCCTGTTGGAAGGGAGAATTACCTTATAAAAGGTAGGCTGAGGCTTGACAGGAACTTGGCCTCATTTCTGAGATTGAATTTCTTTAGAAATCCACTCAAATTTAGATCTTCTCTTGATAGAATCTATCTTAGAGATGTTAGCCACAATTCTCCTATCCCTATCAAGTTTCTCCTCAAGATTCTTGATGATAGAGTCCTTGTATTTTAAGGACTTAATATGGATATCTACCATGATTTTCAGATGAGCTACTTCCCTCTCTTTTACACATAGGAAGGATGAAGCTTCATCCAGCTAGGAAGTAGTCTTCTATAGGGAGGCTATTTCCTATGCGTGTTTCTTAACAAGAAGCTTGCTTTCCTTGAAAGCTTTTAGAATGGAAGCACGATTGTCAATCAATTGATTGATATCATCATCTGTCAAAGGATCCTCGTAATCATTAGATGAGGAGACATTAGAGTCTGTACAGGATTCATATCCAGACTCTAGAAAGTGAGCTAGATAGGGAATGTACCTTATATTGACCAGGCTGATCCTGATAAGATTCTACTTCGTGGGTAGCTATTTGTCCATGGCATCTGCATTCCCATTCTTCAGCTTCATCCACCTCTGTGTCACTCTCTGAATGTGATAGAGGGGGCCCTGATTCTTGCTCTTGCATCTGGAAGGACTTTGTCATCACCAAGAGCAGCCAATAGCCCAATGTTGATCTTATCCTTTCTGCAGATTTCCTGCTCCATATAGTTCCTCATCTTATGGTTTAACCTTGAACACATAAGTTTAACATTTTAGCTACCTTCGAGGTCAACTCAGACTATTAGGTCCTTTTTGAGCAACCTCCCTCTGATACCACTTGAAAGTCTTTATTTTCAAGGATAGCTAAATACCTAGAGGGGGGGTTAATAGGTTATTGGTCTCTTTATTAGTTCTTTTATTTTTTTTTTTGCTGCTTGAGTGGCATGTTAATGTCTGCTTTCAAGATGATTTACCCTGCATAAAGAAAACAACACAACAAAGCATACAGATATTTATACTGGTTCCCCAACTAGGTATATCCACTTTCCCTCCCACCAATCCAACTGTCTTGTTGGACTAGGCACTTTTCCAAAATGCTCCTAGGAGATTACACCTCAGGCCTTAAGTGTTACACTCATGTTCTCTTCAGAACTCTACCTCATAACCACAAAGGTTCATATCTCAGAGCCCTGCAGTGCTCCTAAAGCTCAGTGGTCCTAAAACCACCCAACTTAGCCTTATCTCAATGACCTACAAATCAGGCTTTTCAACCCTACAATTTCAGACACTAGGCCCTACTCTTAGAGTGCTGGAACACTCTCTACAACTCAGATCTAGAAGGATCCTACAAGATGAAAATGGGTTGATGTGGTTCTTGATTGATCTCAAGAGGAATTCCTCTGTGACAATCAGCCTTGGGTGAGTCAGACACAGCCTTCCCCCACTCTGACACCAGGAGAGTTTTCCTGTGTCAACTAAACTTGAATAAGTGCACCTCATTCCCAACTACTTCACAACAACAAGTTTATATATTTGAGCTGGAAGAAACTTGGTGAATGTTATTCTGCCTCTTTTTGAACTGAACCAAAGATTCAGCTCTCTCTTCTTCAGAACAACAATTATGAAAAAGCTTTGTCTAATGCTGGAAGCAACAAGTAGATCTGTTTCTCTGCTCCCTTTTGAACTTAGCAGACTGCTCAGCTTAAACTTCTCCTTCACAGCTCCTCAAGTGTAAGTTCTTTTAGAAAGTATTAGCTGGATCTGTGAAGCTCCTATAGCAAGGGTTGGCTCCTACTGCTACCTCTTTCTCAGAGAATCACCCTGAGCTTCCTTGCTAGTACAGATGAAGATGGCACCAGCAAACAGGTCATTAAAGATGTTGATCTCAACAGCTAACTTGCTCTCTTTTTCTTTTTGACTTGAGCTTCCTGTTCTTTAGCTCTACAACAATGCAGTAGAGAAAGAACCACTATCACTTCCTTTTATTTATTAAGACCCAACGGCTCTTTCAAAAGTGGGTACCACACTTTAATGGTGGCTACAATTTTTCTTTAACGCTAACTATCGTACAGTAAGTTTGCGGCAACCTTTATTGCGTACTGTATCCATCCCACCACTTATTTTAAATATATTGACGTGTTGACTTGATGACGTCACCAACTGTAGACTTTGCCAAAAGTCAAGCAACATTAACATAGGCATTGAGTGAGTAAGCATCACTCAATGCCAAAACACTTAGATAGATTTACTTTCCATTGGCATTGAGTGAGTAACCTTCACTCAACGCCAAACTACTTAGAATATAAATATGTTTCTATGCATTGGGAGTGTTGAGTGAACAACCCTCACTCAACGCCATCTGCCTTAGCCATATATCTGCTTCTTCAGCAACAAAACCGTTGAGAGAGTTGAGAGCATTGAGAGCGCTGAGAGAGTTGTGAGAATTGAGTGTGCATGCCTCACTCAACTCTATTTGATGTTAACACATTTCTACATAAAAGAGTTGAGAGCATTGAGTGAGCACGCCTCACTCAACGCTTTTTGCCTTATACAATTTTTGGTGTTTAAAACCACTGGTCTTGGACTATCTTACTTTGAACTGAGTTCGACAAATGGTGAACTGAGCTCGACCAAGTTTGAACTTATTTCGATGAAATCTCAACTGAGCTCGATGAACTCAGAAACTCAAGCTCTGAACTTAGCTCGACGAAAGGTGAGCTGAGCTCGAAGAACTCTGAACTCAGTTCGACGATTTATGAACTTAGTTCAAACAGTTCAATTTACAATCTTTTTGTTGAATAACGTTGAGTGTGTCTTCATTACTCAATGACAAAACACTTAGCCAACTTTCTCTTTAGTAGCATGGCGTTGAGTGAGTTGACTTCACTCAATGCCTGTGGACTTGGCCACATTTACGCTCATTCAAACTTTAGGCTTTTACTGCTTTAGCCTATCTCACAGATTTTTGTTGTATGGCGTTGAGAGAGTTGATTTCACTCAATGCCTGTGGACTTGGCCATTTTCTCAGCTTTCCACTGCCTCGGTTTTTACTGTATAGGCTTCACTCAGTGCTATAAGTCATCTCGCGTTGAGTGACTGATCTTCACTCAACTCCTATGGACTTTGAAAGCTATCTGTCTTTCCATCACTTAGGTAAGAACTTTCTTGTCTTAGACACTTAGGCTACCTGTCCCATCATAGCTTATCAGGAATAACTGCAATCATTCACCTTAAACACAAGTTAGATCACAACATATATATACATTATTTTGCTGGTCCTTCAAATTCAGGACAGTAGTATCAATGGACCCAATAGCTAACTTTACTCACAGGAGCATCCATAGTTGCCAATGGAGATAGTGGGTTGGGCCACCCCACTCCTAGGCGGGTATCCACACTACCAGGCCTATCCCTTACGTACACCTCAGAAGGACACACCAGAGTCACCAGGTACTAATGCTGACAACCCGCCAGTCTTTTCCTAGGCTAAGGGTAAACCACACCCGTCAAGTCATCATATCAATGTCGGTGTGAACGATCGTCAAATACCGAAGACCCACCACCTTATGCACATGCAACCATGAATTCCTGAGCCATCGACTCCTCAGACTAACCTGTTCGTTACAACTACCTTATGAGCCTTCGGCTCGCCGTGCTAACTTGCCCATTTCCACAACCACTGAGCCTATCGCTCGGAAAACCAAACCAAGCTAACTCCTGAGTCATCGGGTGAGTGAAAGTGAATCCCTAGTATTTACTAATTGCTCTTTGACATTTAAGTCTTACGGTTTAAGGTTAACCTTTGACTTCCCAGAGCATTCCCTATGAAGGGCTCTCGAGGGCACTGTGAACTATGATGAGCTAAATTCCACAAGCTCCCTTTCGCAAGGTACTTATTATTATTGGTATCCACCTATGTCCTAACTCTCCTGATCTTACACTTGAACTAAACCTAATTGTAATTACACTTCCTCTGAGGAAGTACGATCCATCGTCAATCCCTAGCACGACCTTAACTTATCCAACCAAGCTCTCACAACTTGACTCCTCTTCCACATCCAAACCAGACCATATACACCATCTATCCCACCTTCTCATTCCAAGTGTTACATGTTATCTTATTTCAACAGCTTACTATGTGTAGACCAAATGAGCTATATGAGGTGCTAGAATCATGACTCCCTCCAAATATTCATCCAAATGACCTAAGATTATTACTGGGTGTCTAACATGATACTTTGAAGATAAACCTAGAATATAATATTTTTCCTAATTTATTTAGCATTTATTTAATTTTCTT
Source organism: Platanthera zijinensis (assembly GCA_039513925.1). Classification (NCBI taxonomy): domain Eukaryota; kingdom Viridiplantae; phylum Streptophyta; class Magnoliopsida; order Asparagales; family Orchidaceae; genus Platanthera; species Platanthera zijinensis. The sequence goes on from CM077082.1 coordinate 133,309,372, forward strand.
CAAATAAGGCCAACCGAGCTTTTGAACACCAAGTACATTTTTCTAACATGATATGCTCTTAACAAAATTAAGACAAGTGTATAACCTCAAAATAGCAGTAAATACTAAAATTCGTAATTTCTCTACAAAGGTTGACCACCAAACTAATTAATGATTTAAATATACTCATTAATAGGGCAAGGCATAAAATAATAGAAATAATCATCCAAAATTATGGAAAAGTTACCAAATGTCAAGACAAACCAGAAAAGTCTACTGGCCAAAAATCATAATTCTCTAAGTATGTTTATTCTCTCAAATAAATCTTTTAAAAATACTCTACAAAAGGCACTTTTGAAAGAAACCTATATAAAAAGACTTTCAATAATTTTATAAATATTCACAGAGCATGACAAAATCATAGAAAGTCCTTGATGAGTTGTAAATAAACTTATATTTTTGTATTTTATTTAAGTCATTTTTGTTTAGTTTTATAGTTTTTAGATTGTTTTTATTCAATAAAATGCTTCTTTTTGTAAATATTATACTAACTTATCTTATTTTTGTTTTTCTGAAAAATTTCAGAAAAAGTCAATTTTTGACCTGTCATGCCCGTGACACCCCCCGTCACGCCCGTGTCAGGCACTCTACGATGCCGACAGTAGAACTGCCAGCTGTCCAAGTCACGCCCCCCCCCCCCCCCCACGCCCGTGACCAAGCCTGTCACGCCTATGACCGCCACGTGTTCCTTCTAGAAGCTTCTAGATCGTCGATCAGCGCTCAAAGATCATCAACCACTGCTCGACATGCCCTCCATCACACCCGTGACGATGTCTGTCACGCCCGTGACAGACACGTGTCACTCCCCGACCTTCCTGAATTTTGCCAGCTCGCCGCAGAAGCCAAGTCAAACACGGCTCTGACCGACACGCCCCCTGTCACGCCCGTGACCTAGGGTGTGTCAAGCCCGAAAATTTGTCTATAAATAAAAGCTTTCAGAAAGCTTTTCTTGTCCACTTTTTGGTCCATTTTGCTAAGGTGTTATGTTGTCCAGATGAATTCAAAATGCTATGTAAGGGAAATTTCTCCCCCTCTCCTTAGCTTTTATTTTTGTGTCTTTGTAACTCGTTCATTTAGTTAATAAAACGTGTTTTTCTTCTCTTTATATGTCTTTGGAATGGATCTATACAACTCTCCCTTTTGCAATCTTATCTTTTATTTTTATGTTTTCATCTTTTAATCTTTCATAACTTAGCTTAGCTTAGGAAATTTTCCGCAATTCTAGCCATTACGCCGCCAGTTTTGTTTTCATTCTCCGCACTTGTTTAGGTTTAGGTTTCTATTTTTAGCTTTATTTTCATTCTTATAGCCTTATAAAATCCTCTTTCAAGGTGTTCATTTTTATTTTCTTTAACTTAGGCTCTTTAGTAATGTAAAACTTTTCGTCTTTTTTAGTTTTATTTTCAATTTTTTGGAGCTTTTATAAAAACATAAGAATGAAAATGTCATTATTTCAAGTTTTCGATCACTTTGTTTTAGCTTTTTATTTTTAAAACTTTTTACCCGTTCAATTTTTATTTTCTCTTTTTATGCATTTCTACCGCATTCTAGCGGAAGAAATGCAGTTGTTTTAATTTTTCGAGCATTTTCATTTTGCGTTTATATGCAAAACTTTTCACTCGTTTAATTTTTATTTTCTCTTTTTATGCATTTCTACCGCATTCTAGCGGTAGAAATGCAGTTGTTTAATTTTCTGTTCACTTTGCTTTTTCTTATTTTTGCAAGTGTGCCTGCGTGTATGAGTTAGTTTTATAGCTTTATTTAATTTCATGTAGAGTGCGTGTGTTAGTTTTCATTTATTTCCGCCTACTCGTTAAGAGTTAAATGGCTCTCTGCTTTCATTTCCCGCCCACTCGTTTGAGTGGGACTTGTCTTTTTATTGCTTTCATTTTCTTCCTACTCACTTGAGTAGGAAACTTTGCGTGCGTGTGTGTGTTTTCATTTATGTAGAGTGCGTGTGTATGTTTTCATTTAAGTAGAGTGTGTGCATGTATGAGATAAATTTACCCCCGCCCACTCATTTGAGCCGGGATTCGCATTTACTGCTTTCTTCAGCCCTACTCGTTTGAGTAGGACTCGCAATTTTCTGCTTTATTTACATTTTAATTTTACTGCTTTCTTTACAGCTTTCATTTTCAGCTTTCTAGCGTAAGTGTCCCCATTCCGATGAGTGGCTGACCGCCCTTAGCCCTCAATATTGAAGAGCATTGGGACAGATAAAATAGCTTTAAATAATTAAAGGTCTTGTTTTCTATTTAATTAAATTACTTAAGGTTTGCCCCAGGTTAACGACGCATAGGACCGCATATCGATATGCGGGCTCTATTTCTGTTATCCATACGCAACGCCGATAGGCTGCACGTATGGACCGATCACCCTTGGGTAAAGAGAGCTTCGCGCTAACCCTCGAGAGAGGAGGCACGCGACTCTACCAGATTGGGTTCCCCACCCAATATCGGGGTTCTTAGCATAATGCGGGCGTTAAGAGAAATCCTTCTTCGGTCTAGCGATCGGTCGAATAGTCTTAGCGTTCAGGTAAGCGATATTACCTAGAGATAGGTGTGCTCATTTTTGTGGAACCTCCACGGTCAAGTCTCCGCCTTAATTAATTTGAAAATTAGGATCTCTTTTTATTAAAAGTTTATTTTAATTCAATTCTCTTTTTGATATCGTCGCGCTAAGTTCTTCATCGGCTTTCTGCACTTTATTTCCTGCTTTATTTATTTCCTGCATTTTTCATGTTTTATTATTATGCTTTTATTATTATGCACTTTTTATATTTTTAGGTCATCTTTTCGTTTTAAACAACTTTAAAAATTATCGGTAAAATAATAGTATTTCAGGGAAAGAGTAGAAATAGCTAAGCCGACCCCGAGATCAATACGACCCCAATATTCCACACCGGAATATCTTGTACTACACGCGATAGGTGCACTTGCATCCCTTTCGTTAAAACTCGGTTAAAAACAAAATAAAACCCCGCCTTTTTATAAAATAAATAAAACCACCTCCACTTTCATTTCATTAACAAGAAAACTTAGGAGTTTTAGCACATCAAGTTTTTGGCGCCGTTGCCGGGGAAAATTTCGATTTACTATTTTGAATTCCTGAAAACTATTAATTTTACCTTTTATTCCTATAAAAAATGATCAACCAAAAAAATTATATTTATAATAATAATAATATCAATAATAATAATAACAATAATAAATACTTAAAATAAAATTAAAAAAAATCAAAAATTTAAAAACTTTAAAAACTTTTAAAAAAAATCAGAAAACTAAAAACTTAAAAAAATAAAAACTAAAAAACTAAAAAAACTTTAAAAACAAAAAAAATAATTTATTTAAAAACTTCAAATAAAAAAAATGATGAAAATTTTTTTTTCATCTTATTTTTCATCAAAAATTTAAAATTCAAAAAAAAAAATTATATATTTTTTATTTTATTTTTTTACCTTTATCTTATTTTCTTTTTATTTTCTTATTTTTTATTTTAAAAAAACAAAACAAAAAAATAATAATAAAAAAAACATTAACTTAAAAATCCAAAAGAATTAAAAAAACTTAAATATATATATATATATATAAATAATTTAATTATATATCTTTTTGGTCGTTTCGGCACCCTTCACAATTTTGAACGCTAAGGGATCGCACATCTGTCACACTCACCCCCCCTATCGCCCGCACCTTTTCGCCGAACTAATCTTTTTAATTTTTTTTTGTTATATTTTTGCTACTTCTAAAAATAATGCAGGATCATTACTAATGGGCCTCCCCGAACACGTTTTCTGGGAAGCTTTTCTAAACCACTGTTTTTAATTTTTTTTGTACATAACTGCTTAGTCTTTTTTATATATATATCCCGTTCCTCATACTTAGTGCAACATTGGGGACAATGTTGGACTTAAGTATGGGGCTGTTTCCTATTTTCTGCTCTTTTATTTTCTGCACCAAATCAAAAACCCCAAAAAATTTGCAAAAATTAAACAACTTCAAATAAAAAATTATTTTCATTCTTTAATAATAATAATAATAATAATAATAATAATAATAATTCAAAAAAATGAATCATCGCTCCGCGATGTTCGACTCACCGAACCAACCACAAATAAGAGTCTGTTCGCAGGCGATCCTTTTTTTTTACTTTGTAAATATTCTCGTCTCTTTCCCCTTCCCTTTCCTATCTTGTAAAAATTTCTCTCTCTCCTCTTGTAAATATTTCCATAAATAAAAAATTCACAAAAAAAACTTGTATAACTTACATAAAATTTTTTAAAACATTTTTGCATAACCTTTAAAAGAAATTCAAAAAAAATGAAAATAACCCCAAAATATGAAATTTTTTTTAAAAAAACTCTTAAAAATCAAAAAAAATTTTATCTTGAATTAAATTATTCGAATTCCTCATTTCTTAACCTCTTTGCTCTCTAAAATAATCGTTTCGAGTTTATTTATAAGGGAATTTTAATTAATTCTTTATTTACTATTCATTTATTAATTGTAGCTCGATAGACTTAAATTTTTTGGGTTAAGATTTTAAAGAATTTTTTATGTCTTTTTCTTATTATAGGGAACATATGTTTCTCATTTCACTTCTTATTTTATGAAATAATACACATTTTTATGTTAGAAAATAACATTTATGGATTTTATATTATTTCTACTAATGCTTTTAGAAACGTAGGAACATTCGAATTAAAGAGGTTGCTCTCAAATTTTTTTATTAAACTCTAGTTTTCTTTTAGAAAAAATATCCCTTCCACCTTTTTTTATGCCTTACTTGGTATGATTCCCCACTCACCCTTAAAAGATCTTATGTCAATGGGGATAAGATTTCGTCCCGTAAACATAGGCACCAAATTATTAAAAAGATTATATGTTACGGAGTAAGAGGATAAAATTCATTACTCCTATATATATACATTGAGTTTATTTATATTTATAAAGAAAATAAAAAAAAATATTAGGAAAATAAGATTTCATTTTCTTAATTATTCAAAAAAAAATATGTGGAGGTTCGAGAAAAAATTACCTCGCCTGAAAAATCAAAGCCCTCTTCATAATCGTCAAACCACTTATACTATTTTCTTGATTCTAGAATTAATTTAAATCTTTTTGAGAGCATAATTTTTAAATTGAATTATTTCCTATTAATATCTTTTTAGCTAAAGTTTTTTTTCTATAATTTCAATCCATTTTTGTTAAACTAACAAAAATAACTTTTGCTTTCTTTTTTCCATTTAGAAGTATTTTTTTTGAAACAGTTCCTCTATTTATAACCTTTTCATAAGTTAAGATTTAATTTCGAAACTCCGAAAATTTATTTCGATCTTTCTTACAATTAACTTAAGCGTTAGTAAAATTTAAGATTCTTTGTTATTCCTTATAGGTTCATCTCCAACTTTTGCTCTGGAATAGCAAAAGCTTAAGTATGGGGTATTTGATGAGTTGTAAATATAACTATATTTTTGTATTTTATTTAAGTCATTTTTGTTTAGTTTTATAGTTTTTAGATTGTTTTTATTCAATAAAATGCTTCTTTTTGTAAAAATTATACTAACTTAGCTTATTTTTGTTTTTCTAAAAAATTTCAGAAAAAGACAATTTTTGACATGTCACGCCCGTGCCACCCCGCGTCACGCCCGTGTATGGCAATCAATGCCTTCTGTCAGTCGACACTCAATGATTTTACTGTTCAACACTCAACGCCATCATGTCACGCCCGTGTCCAAGCCCGTCACGCCCGTGTCGAAGTCGACACTCAACGCTTTTTCAACACTCAACGCTGCCGACAGAAGAACTGCTAGCTGTCCAAGTCACGCCCCCCCGACACGCCCATGACCAAGCCTGTCACACCTGTGACTGCCACATGTTCCTTCTCGAAGCTTCCAGATCGTCGATCGGCGCTCAAAGATCGTCGACCACTACTCAACACGCCCTCCGTCACGCCCGTGATGATGCCTGTCACGCCCGTGACAACCACGTGTCACTCCCCGACCTTCCAAAATTTTTCCAGCTCGCCGCAGAAGCCATATCAAAAACGGCTCTGACTGACACGCCCCCTATCACGCCCGTGACCTAGGGCGTGTCTAGCCCGAAAATTTGTCTATAAATAAAAGCTTTCAGAAAGCTTTTCTTGTCCACTTTTTGGTCCATTTTGCTAAGGTGTTATGTTGTCCAGATGAATTCCAAATGCTATGTAAGGGAAATTTCTCCCCCTCTCCTTAGCTTTTATTTTTGTGTCTTTGTAACTTGTTCTTTTAGTTAATAAAATTGTTTTTCTTCTCTTTATATGTCTTTGGAATGGATCTATACAACTCTCCCTTTAACAATCTTTTCTTTTCTTTTTATGTTTTCATCTTTTAAGCTTTCATAACTTAGCTTAGCATAGGAAATTTTCCGCATTTCTAGCCGTTACGCCGCCCATTTGTTCTCATTCTCCGCACTTGTTTAGGTTTAGGTTTATATTTTTAGCTTTATTTTCATTCTTATAGCCTTATAAAAACCTCTTTCAAGGTGTTTGTTTTTATTTTCTTTAACATAGGCTCTTTAGGAATGTAAAACTTTTCATCTTTTTTAGTTTTATTTTCACTTTTTAGGAGCTTTTATAAAAATATAGGAATGAAAATGTCGTTATTTCAATTTTTCGCTCACTTTGTTTTAGCTTTTTATTTTTAAAACTTTTTACCCTTTCAATTTTTATTTTCTCTTTTTATGCATTTCTACTGCATTCTAGCGGTAGAAATGCAGTTGTTTTAATTTTTCAAGCATTTTCATTTTGTGTTTATTTGCAAAACTTTTCACTCGTTTAATTTTTATTTTCTCTTTTTATGCATTTCTACCGCATTCTAGCGGTAGAAATGCAGTTGTTTTAATTTTCTGATCACTTTCCTTTTTCTTATTTTTTCAAGTGTGCGTGCGTGTATGAGTTAGTTTTATAGCTTTATTTAATTTCATTTAGAGTGCGTGTGTGCATTTTCATTTATTTCCGCCTACTCAGTAAGAGTTAAATGGCGCTCTGCTTTCATTTCCCGCCCATTCGTTTGAGTGGGACTTATCTTTTTATTGCTTTCATTTTCTTCCTACTCACTTGAGTATGAAACTTTGCGTGTGTGTGTGTGTGTTTTTCATTAATGTAGATTGCGTGTGTGTGTTTTCATTTAAGTAGTGTGTGTGCATGTATGAGATAAATTTACCCCCGCCCACTCATTTGAGCCGGGATTCGCATTTATGGCTTTCTTCAGACCTACTCGTTTTAGTAGGACTCGCAATTTTCTGCTTTATTTTCTGCTTTAATTTTACTACTTTCTTTACAACTTTCATTTTCAGCTTTCTAGCGTAAGTGTCCCCATTCCGATGTGTGGCTGACCGCCCTTAGGCCTCAATATCGAAGAGCATTTGGACGATAAAATAGCTTTAAATTATTAAATGTCCTATTTTCTATTTAATTAAATTACTTAAGGTTTTCCCCAGGTTAACGACGCGTAGGACCGCATATTGATGTGCTGGATCTATTTTCGTTATCCATACGCAATGCCGAGAGGCCGCACGTATGGACCGATCACCCTTGGGTAAAGAGAGCTCCACGCTAACCCTCGAGAGAGGAGGCGCGCGACTCTACCAGATTGGGTTCCCCACCCAATAGCGGGGTTCTTAGCATAATGTGGGCGTTAAGAGGAATCCTTCGTCGGTCTAGCGATCGGTTGAATAGTCTTAGCATTCAGGTGAGTGATATTACCTAGAGATAGGTGTGCTCATTTTTGTGGAACCTCCACGGCCAAGTATCCTCCTTAATTAATTTGAAAATTATGATCTCTTTTTATTAAAAGTTTATTTTTATTCAATTCTCTTTTTGATATCGTCGCGCTAAGTTCTTCATCGGCTTTCTGCACTTTATTTCCTGCTTTATTTATTTCCTGCATTTTTCATGTTTTATTATTATGCTTTTATTATTATGCACTTTTTATATTTTTAGGTCATCTTTTCTTTTTAAACAACTTAAAAAATTATCGGTAAAATAATAGGATTTAAGGGAAAGAGTAGAAATATCTAAGCCAACCCCGAGAACAATACGACCCCGATATTCCACACCAGAATATCCTATACTACACGCGATAGGTGCACTTGCCTCCCTTTCGTTAAAACTCGGTTTAAAACAAAATAAAACCCTGCCTTTTTTATAAAATAAATAAAACCTCCTCCACTTTCATTTCATTAACAAGAAAACCTAGGAGTTTTAGCACATCAGTCCTCAAACAAAATTTTATAACTTTCTAGTGAGTAAATAACTCATTATAATTTTTCTCACAAAGATGGAAAGTACTACGTTTTTGAATGAAGTACTATAAATGTAATCCAAAAGTTCATACAAGAATTTCCAAAGGTTAATAATAAATATATAAGATCACTGCCTAAATTTCATGAATATCCAAGATCATATAGCTATGCAATAAAATTTTGAAGAAAAGTTCCCTAATTGGTCCTAAACTATTTTAGAGGGGTTAAATACTCCTAAAATTCTAATAACATTTCCTAGGGCTTATTTCCACCCTATGTACTCATCTACCAAGTTATAAGACATTCCAAGGACACATGGTCCCATGTCCTTCAATAGGCTCAAATTCCAACCCTAGGGTTCACTTTAGGGTTCTAGGGCAATCCAACCCTAAACCACCCAAAATCTCTTGTGGGGGGGGGGGGTTATTTAACGTTAAGGCAGTGGACAAAGATCCATCCCTTTTGGATGAGGATTTCCCACTCAACCCACCAGGTGCATTTTTGACCTAATCTTCCCCTTATGAGGCCAAACTTTGGTCACATATATTCATCATCAAATCAACCCTAAATGGGATGATATTTTTACCAGGGTAATAACATGACCCTATTGGTCAACCACCAAAATATTGGAAGTATTTGAGGTCAATAGACCCTCCAATTAAATCATACAGGATTAATGAAATTTTTACAAAAACTATAGGAAAATATTTTCCGAAAAATTCCCACTTTTGAATATGACGATTTTTTCTATATAATAAGCCTATTGTGAAAATTTCAAGGCATTTACCTTACTGGTTTAGTAGGGGCACTCAAATTAGTCTCTGGTCAAGCCTATGTATAGACTGCACCATTTTGAGTGTTGTGGTCAGACCACAAACCCAAATGGCCTGAAACAACTTTTAAAATAAACTAGTCCTCATGGGATACAACTTTAATGTTTGTCATTTTCCCAGTAGAGGGATCTAAGTATTTTTAATATTTTATTCAAAACACTGCAATAAATGTGACAAATATGTAATAATATGAAATAATATAATCCTTAATTAAATCAGCCAACAGGAATCTTGACGCGAAATTGACGGCATCCCGTCATCCTCCCCAGTGCGCCAACAGTTGAGATTACCCCTTCCTGGCGTGTATTTGCCCGTGATTTAAGGGCCACCAATGTCCTTTCCCAGCCGTTCTCCGTCATAAATACCTTCATTGAAGTGGTGGCTGACGATTCACTGTGGTGGGCCGGCTGGAGGTTGTCGGATTAGTGAATTATGAATGGAATAAAAGCTTGAAAAATTAACCTATCGGCTCCCTTGATCTGGGGCCAATTAGACACAAACCTTGGGGCCAACAGATGAGGATCTATTCACAGAGAGAGAGGAGGAAGACAAGACCTTTTGGGGTGGCTGGAGTCGGGCCGATCGCCGTGTCTCCATTGCCGCTGGTGGTGCTTTCGGGTGCTCTGCAACACACTACCAGAGGGCTCAAAATATTTGGGGCAAGAGTAGAAACGACTCCTCTAGGTCTGGGGAAGCATTTAAAATAACTAGTTGGGGAAGAGGGAGGGTCATGGCTTCAATGCCATTAATGTTCAATAGTAGAGTTTTCGACCAACTAAAATTCCTTAAAAAGAGCCATCAAGAAGCTCAACACCATGATAGTTATTATATAAATGAAAGAAGAGTGAACCCAAGTCTTTGAGAGAGAGTTGTCGTAATTTTGGCACTATATGGGCTCCCCTCATGCATGACAGATACCTACACTCCCCCATAATATGACTTTTCTCCACCCCCAATTGAGTTAGGCTCTAAGGAGATGTTGAGATTTCTTTACCTCCAGTTGAGCTTGACTCCTTGGAGGTGTTGAGGTTTCTATACCTCCAGTTGAGCTAGGCTCCTGAGAGGTGTTAAGCCTTCTCCACCTCCAACTGAGCTGAGCTCCTAGGAGGTGCTGAGCTTTCTCCACCTCTAGTTGAGGTGGGCTCTTGGGAGCTATTAAGATTTATCCAACTCTAATGTGGCTGGGATCCCAGGAGGTGTCAAGGTTTCTCCACCTCTAGTTAAGCTAGGCTCCTCGGAGGTATTGAGCCTTCTCTACCTCCAGTTGAGCAAGGCACCTGTGAGGTGTTTAGCTTTCTCAACCTCCAGTTAAGCTAGGCTCCTAGGAGGTGTTGAGCTTTATCCACCTCTAGTTGAGCTAGGATCCTTGGAGGTGTTGACCTTTCTCTAACTCCCATTTAGCTAGGCTTCGATGAGTTGTCGAGGTTTCTCTACCTCCAATCGAGCTAGGATCCTATGACATATTGAGCCTTTGAGCTGAGCTCCTAGGTGGTCCTAAGCTTTCTCCACCTCTAATTGAGATGGACTTCTGGGAGGTGTTGAGCTTTCTCCAACTCTAGCTGATTTGGTCTCCTAGGAGGTGTCGAGGTTTCTCTACCTCCAGCTGAGCTAGGATCCTAGAAGGTGTTGAACCTTCTTCAGCTCTAATTAAGATGGGCTCCTTGGAGATGTTAAGCTTTCTCCACCTCTTGTTAATCTAGGATCTTAGGAGGTGTTTAGCTTTCTCCACCTCTCTAAGGAGGTGTTGAGCCTTCTCCACCTCTAGGTAAGATGGGCTCCTCGAAGGTGTCAAGGTTTCTCCACCTCGAGTCGAGCTAGGATAATGGGAGGTGTTGAGCTTTCTACACCTTTTGTTAATATCAGCTCCTAAGATGTGTTGAGCATTCTCCAATTCTATTTGAGCTAGGCTACTAGAAGGTGTTGAGCTTTCTCCACCTCTAGTTGAGCTGGGCTATTGGGAGGGGTCATGGTTTTTCCACCTCCAGTCACTGTGGGCTCTTAGGATGTGTTGAGCTTTCCCCACCTCTAGTTGAGCTAGGCTCCTGGGAGGTGTTGAGCTAGGCTCCTAGAAGGTGTTGAGCTTTCTCCACCTCTCATTGATTAGGGCTCCTGGAAGGTATCAATGTTTCTCCACCTCCATTCGAGCGGGCTCCTGAGAGGTGTTGAGCTTTATCCACCTTAAATTGAGCTAGACACTATGGAGGTGTTGAGATTTCTCCACCAAGTAGAGATGGTCTCAGGGGAGGTGTTAATCTTTCTCCATCTATAATTGAGCTTGGCTCTTAAGATTTATCAAGGTTTCTCCCTCTCTAAGTGAGCTAGGCTCCTTGGAGGTGTTTAGCTTTATTTATCCATAGTTGAGCTGGGCTCTTAGGGGGTATTGAGCTTTCTCCACTTCCAGTTGGGAGAGGCTCCTAAGAGGTGTTGAGATTTCTCCACCTATAGTAAAGTTGGGTTCCTAGGATGTAGTATAGTTTCTATACCTCTAATCAAGCTAAGATTATAGGTGGTGTTGAGCTTTCACAACCCCTAGTTAAGCCAGGCTCCTGGGATGTGTTTTCTTTCTCCACCTTCGATCGAGGTGGGCTCTTCGGAGCTGTCTAGGTTTCTCCACATCTAGTTGACCTAAAAACTTGGTTGTATTGAGCTTTTCCTCCTCTATTTGTGCTCCTCCTATATGAGGGTCAACAAGTTGTGTGTAGTTTAATGCCCTTCTCTTTGAAGCACAATTTTTATGTTGTTTTTCCATGCTCTTATTGAGCTCAAAAAAAGTAGAGATTGTGTATAACCTATAATTCAATAAGATTAAACATGATCAAGGATGGCCTTAAGGATCTCGCCCACCTAGGGAGAGTGTAGTAGAAGTCATCTCTCAAAGGCAAGATTTAGGATCTAGGGGAAGGATCCAAGAAATAGGGATGAGTTCCAAGCTGCATGGGCGAGATCCAAGCTCTATTGGCGAGGTCAAGACTTTAGGGGAGAGATACAAGCTATAGGTGTGAGATCCAGGCTGTAGGGATAAGATCAAGGCTCTAAGGGAGACGTGTAGGATCTAAGAGTGTGTAAGGGGAGAGGGCGAGTGGGGTGTAAACCTAAATCCGGTGATGATTGTGGAGAGCATCCATAAGAAGTAGAGACTACTTGCCCAACAACTATTCTCGGTGTTTGCCGACCTCTCGGGCGAATACTCCAGAGTATTTGGGGACTACCCCTAGGGAAGAAAAAATGTGAGTTTCAGACAGTCGGCAGACAACCTTTCGATGGCTTCTCAGAGTGTAATCTGGAAGCGCCGGTAGGAGTGCGTACAGATGTTACAACCAAGCCCACACAGACTCTTCTTCTTATATGACAAATCTCCCTTTCCAAAACACTAGAATTTTTTTTATTTTTTTTTATTTTAATTTTCATTTTTGAAAGTATAAATGACTAAAAAAAATGAAAATGTTAATGGAGTTTTATAAATTTTTGAGATATTTCTAAATATAGGAAAGACTCCCCTTACTTAAAGTTAAATATTGTCCCCAATGTCTAAATCTAAGTATGAAGATAAAAAAGAAAAGTACAAATCTGAATTTACCAAAAAAGTGCAAATTGAAGATAAAGAGGAAAGAGGGGAAAGAAGACTTCTAGCTACTAAAGCTGAGGATGCGACAAAAAACCCTACAAAAGATGTTAATACAAAAACACAAATATTAAGAAAAGATTACTATGAGGTGGCACCCACACACACTTTGTTTATAGTCGCATAGCTTGACCTATTTGACGGTTAAGATATGGATGGAAGGATAAAAGATTCACTCTTCTCGTTCAAGGAGTATCCTGGAGTAAGTAGCTTAAGACGGTGCCCATTAACTTTGAAAGAGCCCTTTTTGGGGTGAGAAATTAGAACGGTACTGTATAGACAAACCTCTTTAATGATAAAGAATCCAGACCATCGAGATTTTAATTTTCCCGAAAAAATACGAAGGCAAGAGTTTTAAAAGAGGATGAGATTTCACGGCAAAAAAGTTTGAGGAAATTTTAAGTTTTGGCGTGGTAATATTTAGTTCGCTATTTTTAAAACTTGTTTCTCTAGTAAGCATTCACGCGCTACTCATCAATTTCATTTAATTGAAACTTTTTGTGCTTGACTGCAAAAGTAGATTCTAAATTTAAGTATTTAAGCACCAAAAATGTTTGGTGTTGTAACTCGATCGGATGGTGGCCTTATCATAAACTAATCGCTACGGTGTATAACCGATGACGGTCTTGTATGTTGTTCGATAGGCCTATACCGCATCATAGAGCTTAAGTGCCTAATCCTTTTTATTAATAGAAATAGTTATTTGTAAGATCCACTTCCATCGTGGTATATAACTTCAACTTGGCTGCTTGTTTGTTTGTCATAGGCGATTGAGAGAATATACATGACACTATATTTTTCCAAAATTATAGCCAAAATGATATTGAAGAAATGGGTGCACTTATCACATCCTACTACCGGTGAGTGTCCTTTACTGGATATTTTCTCGGGAAATCCAAAAGTTAACACAAATTTATTTACGATTTTTTTTAATGTTTTTCTAGCTTTTGTATACATTATTTATTTTGAAAATTCAAAATAGAAAAAAGAGATAAAAATCTTTGAAAAATCTTTGATAAGTTTAGTAAATTTTTCCCAAATCTTTAGTAGCCAATAACTTTGCGTTTTGTTGTTTTTAATCTTTATCTACTTATTTAGTTAAAATAAATAGACTAATTTTCAATATAACTATATTTACCGAATAATATGTTGAATCGGGCAATTTTCCTAGTTAGGGTTATATGTGATTTTTGAAAAATGTCTTGAATTTATGCACTTTTTTCTAGCCTTTCTTTTATAGTTTTTTACTTTTATAAAGCTTATCATCCGGTATTTTCTTTCTTAAAAGTCTTTTTAATGTTTATTAGTGTTAAATGTAGTAGATACAAACCAGTCTAGATGCTTGTTATCGTCATATTCATGAAGAGAAATTTTTATTTATTTTCTATCTGAAACTTACATCTCTTGAAATTTTATAAACTTTACTTTTAGTAGATTTAGAAGCATGAAAATTATATAGGCATTCTTTTTTATTTAGTTTGATTCTTTGAATACCTCACCTAAAATATTAATCATTGCTAGTCGTGTTACTTTCCCCGCACTTTTTATAGCCGTACTTATCATTCACCAAAGCCAAATAGCCTACCCATGTTTCACACTTAAAATATTTTTGAGCTTTGACTTTATTGCTAGTGTGTTCCATTTTTTAAAGACAGTGGAAAAATTAATGTTGTATAGTTATGCTACAAAAGAAGGAAACATTTAAAGTGAGAAAAATGTAAAATGAAAAAAATAGGGAAAAGAATAGAAGAAAGAAAAATGGGAAACAAAATGATGAAAAGAAGTAGAAAAATATTTAGAATTTAAAATTATTTTTTGGCAACATTATTTTTGTAAGGCTCACCTCTTTTGTTTAACTGTGCTAAGTAACCTTCGTGTTTATCATTTTTTTACCGCACCCTTAAACCTAAGACAAACATTACACCTAATTAAGTCCTATTGATTCATGATTCCTAAGTTTTTTTTAGTATAGTAACAGAAAGTATATTGGGTATGTTTTTAAGTAGGAATATTGAATTTTTACTTGAATTGATATGATTGTAAAATATCTCTTAGACTTTAAAAGCAACTCAATGCTTTTTTCATTAGTCACTTTTTTCAGATTTATTTTTTATTAAAATTTGGGATTATCCGTTTTTAAGTTAGTGAAATTTATAAAGGTATGTGTTACGATAAAGTAAAAAAAATTCTGCATTTTTCAAAATTTCTCCACTTCTAATTTCACATTGTACTTTAGTTTAGCATGGTTAAACTATTTGATTATTCCTCCTTTTTCGCAAACTTATATGTCTTTGCTCGGGGACAAGCTAAATAAAAAGTATGGGGGAATTTGATGATTCTTCATTTAACTAATATTATTAGGGCAAAAATATATATTTTTCTTATTTAAATATTTCTAAATTATTAATTTTGAGATCTTAATTGGTTCTTGAAAGTATTTAGTGTCTATCTAAATCACCTAGTGGGCGGTGAATAGGTGATGTCAGTGTCTTTTCGCGGAATAAAAAACAACTTAAAAATTTATAAGCACACCGAACACAGAGATCTATAGTGGTTCCCCGAGTTAGGTACGTCCACTATCCCGCCTCACCTATCTACCATGACGGGATAGATTCAGCTAATTCACCTATCTCAGATTTCAACAAATCCTACACCTCGGAGCCTTAACTCATACAACTCGAAGACAATGCTCCTACAACTCGGAGAACAACCTCTCCTACAACTCAATCTACAGACGGATCTATAACTCAATCCACACACGGATCTACTATTCGGAGTAAAAAGCCTCCTACAAATATAAAAGAAGAATTACAATAAAGATTACAAGTAATCCTATTCAGATCTAATTCTTCACTCCGTCGTTCTTCGAATAGGTTGAACTTGAATCTCTTGGAGAACACAGAAAATTTGAAATTTTTGAAGACTTGGATCTGAAACACGGATCGACTAGATTTGAAGGAATAGGAATCTTCAAAAAGCAACGATCCAGTCGATTTAGTGGATAAAGATTGAAATATGCAGCAAACTTGCGTCGGTCGAGAGAAGTCGCACAATACGTACGGAAGCCTACAAAATTTTCTTGATCGGGAAGTTCTTGGAATGAGTACGATTAGTATAATTAGGGTTGAAGAATAATCAACCCTAAATATATATAAGGATCTTCATTTGCAATGGCTAGAAAATTTATTACACGCCGGAAAAGTCGCGGGTTACTATACATGGTTGGCCGCAAGAACGAATCCTATTTTGAAATCGGGAAGAAAAATAACCCTAAGCAATATTCGTCGAGTATCATCTGGTATAGTTGAGAATTCTCGCTAAAAAGCAATAAATCTCGACGAATATTACTTGGCGAAATTTAGTCCAGTCGAAATTATAACTCACAGGTTTAGCAAAGACATACTTGACTAATTCGATGAGTATCGACTGACATACTCCACAAATTCGACGAGTATCGGTTGATACACTCGACCCATACGACACATGCGCTAAGCTATAATCGATGAATCTGACTTGGAAAATCCAGAGAAATAGTCGAAATGATTCGACGAATTCGGTGTGTATCGATATGTATATTCGACTAATTCGGCACGTATCGATAGATAAATTCGATGAATTCGACGAATATACACGATGATACTCGACGATTTTTACTTGACCAATTTTCCAACTTTCAGAGATTTTACCCTAAGTACATATGATGAATTCGACGAGTGCTAGTAAGTATATACGACGAATTCGACGAGTATTAACGAGTATACTTGACGAATTCTACGAATATGCCTTACGATACTCGATGAATTTTACTTAGGTTAAATTCATATTCTTCTGATTTCCACTCCTTGTCCTTCCTTTATTCTTTTGATGCACGTTAGATAGAAGTACACCCTAATAGAGATATTACACGTGAGTCAACTCATTGGCCTACACATGAAGGATTGTATTGTATAGTCCTCTGTTTCATGACCCACTGTAACCTGACATTGGGTTGTACTTAGCAATACAGTCCTGCAAGCACATAACTAAAATATAGCATCAAATACAATCTCAATTTTTCTTAGCTTAATGAGATCCTTCTTCAAATCAGGGTTATTATGGATACAATTCCCAACAATCTCCCCCTATTTGAATAAGTAAGAACCCTACAAGCTACGAGGAATTGTACACAAAATAATAATAAATCAAAGAAAGAACAAGACATTAAAGAAATAATTAAGAGATAAATTGCATTCCCAAACAAATATTAAATTATATACATAAATAAATGAGTTCTTTGAAGGTGAAAGCATAATCCACACACATCATCATAATAAAACATTAGGCCTGCCTTCCCTGGATCTTCTGACTCTGTCTGGCAAAATTGGCTTTCGGCTAGGGATAATATCTTGGTGGAGTTGGAGGCGCGTTAGGTTCATCAAAGTTATATTTTATGAAATGCAGTCTTCTTTTGGCACAAACAATCTCATACTTCTGTCATTCATTTGAGCTATAGTAATCCCACTGGTTCTCATTAGGCAAATCCACGATCTTGAATGTGTCCAAAATGATGCTCTTTGAACTCGGACTCCACACCTCAGCCATTTCTCTATTAGGTTCAGACCTGACAGCTGACGGGCCTTCACCATATTTCTCCTTTTTTGGGCTGGTTGAGGTATGTATTCAACAATTTTAACTTCTTGATTGGTAGCAATAGCAATAGCATCTGATTCAAGAAATCTTGTTTGAATCTGACCTTGCCCGCCAAACAACACATTATGCAGCCAAATGAAATTATCATATCTGTAGGTATTGACCCCCTTGAATTTTTCTACCATAGCAACTTCAAGGGCTGTCACCTTATCTTTTAGCTCATTATCCCCCTTTTGAGTACCATGGATTCTATGGAATTTGAATAGTAAATAATTTGGTTACTAAAATGATCCATGCCTGCATTCTGGGCAGTAATTACTGTTTTCATATTTGCATCAACGTTTTGAAGAACAGTTAAATTACTCTTAAGCCCGGCCATAGTGTGAATAATTGCTCGGCCACCCTGTATAAACCATGAATCTAGCCTTTCATCCAATTTTTAAAAACACCCCCTGACATCTACAAGGCCTGTATTCAAGTCTTTCTCTATTTCTTTGACCTTCTTCATCACTTTCTTTAGAGAACGATCAACATAGGCTTGTTGTTTGGCCATCATGGCTTCTATAGTTTTCAGAATAGATACCTCTCCACTATTAGATGGTATATCTTCATCCTGAATGTACAACCACATATTTGCTGAGTGGGACCCAGAAATACTAGGGTCCATGTTTTGGCTATCTTTGGGCTAGCCTCGGGGTGAAGAAAAACTGCTCTCACCCAATCAGGGTAGAGCTCGACTAAACACCTAAATTCAGATTTCGCTGAACTTTGCTCAGGTCTCGTCGAGTGGAGCTCGACGATCCTCGAATAGGTTTTGAACAGAAGAGCTCTCGCATAGGAGAAAGCAAGAGCACTTGTTCTCAGGTAAGCGGTTCGTCGAGCAGAGCTCGACGCACGTCAAGATAGGCCAGGATTCGGCCGAGGCCTATTCTCGCCCAGAGGCGGCGAGAAGGCCCGCGCCTCATGAGGGTGGGAGCAGGCATAATCGGTGGCATTCTTCAATATCCTTTAAGCTCCCGCTAGGTAAAGGCGGGAGAGTTCTCGGCAAGGCGTAAGCACATTCAGTTCTCGGTAGGAAGGTTCCCACCGGGTTGGGCCCATGGTGAAATTACCTGGATGCCCTCAGGTAAAATTACCTATATACTACCAGGGTCTGTATTTAGCTCCTCAAAACAACGGAGTTTTGCTGTTGGCATACTACCCAGGGGTATTTTAGTAATTTAAGGTCAGCAAAGGCTATAAATAGACCCACAGGGGCTCCTTAGAAAGCAAGTTTTCAAATTTTCTTAAGATCTTCTAGTGCTTGTTGAGGAGCTCCTAGCCCAACATTTGGCTTTGGAGGGGAAGTGCTCAAAGATCTTCCGAGTTAGAGCTGGGACCTTCCAGCTGTGGCTTTGGATCAGTTTTTGGTCCTTTACTGCCAGTTAGAGGTCTGAGCTTGGGAGAAGTAGGTGTTGGCTACACCTCTGATTTTGAACTTTCGTTGAGGTTATATTTTGGCTTCAACAGTTCTTTTTCGGTGAGCGTGGAAGGTAGCCAATACAAGAAAATATTGTGTGGAGTCCCACGGAATGAGGTGAAAGCGAAGGATCAGGCTTAGGTGGTTACCCTTCTCGGGGAGAGGAGGAGACAAGGAAGATGTTGGAGGACTTCAGGCGAGAGGTCTTGCAGACCATCAATATTGCCTTTTCAGCATGGAGTGAGTGGGCTACATCTCAGGATCCAATTGAAGCGGTCCCCATCTTGGGTGAGAATGCTCCCGGGCAGCTCCCTGGGAAGGAGGTATGGGCAGATGCCGACGAGAGAGACGTAGTTGCGCAAGATCTCTTCCCCGGGAAAGGAAATGCCGATCGAGCCAGCCAGCTGAGGCCACGAGATGTGCCTTTTCGGTACGCGGGGGGCGACAGCACTTTTAGTGAGCTCATCTTCTCGGCTCTGGGTTCTAGAGGGGTTCCGGGAGCCTGACATGTCTTACTACTAAGGGAAGGACGACCCTGTGCAACATGAGAAGTGGTTTGAGGATGTTGTTTCGATTAGGCAGATGATGGATGCCTTCAAGTGTCGTCTCTTTGCCATCACGTTGAAGGAGAAGGCCCGGGACTGGTTCCACCAGTTGCCGATCTACAGCTTAAAGGATCTGCATTGAGGGTTCCTGTTGATATTCTCGACATTGAAGAAGCGGAATAAGGAGGCGGAGTGCCTGTTTGGGGCAAGGTAAAAGCATGATGAGAAATTGGGTCACTACGTTTACCGGTTTCAGGAGAAGATCCTCCTGATCCAGGAGGTCCCAGGTACGCACGTATGCTTTCCTTCACCCTAGGGCTGAGACCGAGATTCTTTAGCATAGAGCTGAAGAGAATGCCCCCCTCTATTTAGAGAAGCTCATGGAGTGGGCGGCAAAGGAGTTAGACTTCAAAAGGGCTAATCTTTCTTTTGCTAGGAAGCTGGCCAGGTTGGCGGAGGATAGCGTAAAGGAGCTAGGAGCAGGGAGACATAGAGAGCAGAGGGAAGAGAGAAGGAGAGAAGAGCCCCGAGGGCAGTAGGGGCAATAGGGGCAATCTAAAGGCTGGCGGGCCAAGGAGCCAAACAACTAGTTGGGTTGGAGGCCCCAAGAGGGTTGCCCCTATAGACAGGGTGGAGGCTTCCAGGAAGAGACAACTTCCGTGACCCAAGGAGGTTTGATCAACCGGAGTTGAGGCAGGTGCAGAGGGGTCACTTCCAACCGCTTCAAGAAGTGATGGAGGTCATCCGAGGTAGTGGAGGAGGGAGAGGAGCTCGGAGAGGAGCTCGGGGAGGAGCTGGATGAAGAGGAGGCAGAGAAGGAAGAGGGGGTAGGGTGGCATTGCCTTTTTGAGACTTCCACCAGAAGGAGGGTCATGCGATGGCCACCTGCCCAAATTTCTTAGAGATGAGAGAGGCCAGGGGGCTGGGGATGCCAGATCCACCGATAAGGATCATGGAATTTCAGCAGGGAGAGGGGAAGATAGATGCGAGGACCGGGCGGACGTAGGAACCCAGGGAGGGATCAGGGTGATCCATGGCGGAGTTGGGTTTGAGGCAACTGATGAGTCCAAATATTACACTGATTTTTGGACTCATCTGGGCCAGTTTTATCATCTTAGCACAGCACTTGAGAGCAATAACCGCTTATATTCGTTTATCTGCCTATTTCATGATTAAGTGCACTTTACGCCAGTTTTCTGTGTGCTTTAGATTTTTCTGTGTTTTCGTTTGTTTTACTTGTTCTCTCGCCGTGTCTTGAGAATGTGGTGTGCACTTTGATTGGCCTTTCTGCCTCTTCTGCTGGTGCATGGGTCATGTGCGTGCTCCAGAACCGCTCGGGAGATTCTGACGATACAGGAACACTGCGCACGATCACTGGACTCACTACACACGGCCTGTAAGACCCCCCTCCCGGAACACAACACACGGCACGAGGGGAGTCTTATGCCCGAAATAGCCGCCTTGCGGTAGCACTAACACACGGGTTAGCCTTTACCATAAGACGCCTATTCCGCCGGCTACAATCCATATCACATAAATAATGCCAACCCAACCATAACAGAAAAGTAAAGCAGTTCAATTCACAGCTAAGCTTAAGTCCAAAAGAGCGGAAGATAACAAGCACAACAGGATTGTACAAAAGAACAAGAGTCTAGAAATGTTTTGCCAAATGGCTACATGAAAACACTCACGACTGTCACTGACGGTGCCGATGGCACCACCACCTCAGGTCCTATCGTCCGGGCCTGGCTGTCCTGCTGCATAGTCCGTTGCTGCTCTACCTGCGGGGTTTCCTCCTAAAAAGGAAGACGTAGCAACCGTTAGTCATAAGACTAAGTGGCTTCACATCCGCTCCCCCGGCGACTCCTCGGCACCGGCGGAGAAAGGAACAAAGGTACGATATGTATATATATAAGCAAGTAAACAAGCAGGTGACTGTAAATATGGTGGAGTATAAACTACGCTACACAACTAGCAATTCTACAAATATCAATAATAAATGACAGCAGGTATAATTAATCAAAATAATAACTCAACTTATAAGAGTGCCCATACAAACTTATAAGTTAAGGATCGGGTTAACAGTAAAGTAACTCATCGTATAAGAGTGCCCATACAAACTTATACGATGAGGATCTTGTGTATGCAATGAATGACATGATATGAATGTTATGCTATGGCCGAATCATGCGCACGCACATGCAAGTTGCTATGTCGACACAGACTTGAAGTTCCCACTTTTCGAGCAGGTAGCTAACCTCTCAGGCGTCGTCCGTCGTGGCCAGACGGCGACAGTGGAGCGGGCGTCTCCACTACTAGGTGGTATCACACTACCTATCCTAGGCCCCCGTACGCCTCAACGCTAAGAACACAACAGCGGAGCTCACATGCGTACTACGGCTCAGAAGGGGTCTTGGGTAAATGTGCACCAAGAACACAGCCCAACCTGGCCTTTGATTTCGAACCGGATGGAACCTCGGAAACGCACGAGGTGCAAGCCCAACCGTTCTCATGGCGCGGAGGAGATCTCGGGTTATGGACACCAAGTATCTAACCCTACCGCCCAAGGTCTACCCATTGGCTCCCATCGGTGTGACGACTGGCGAACCCGTAGACCTGCCACAGTCATTATCTCAATATCGCGACACGATGAATCGTCGCACATCACATGCCCCAAAACAACTCACTCGATGCTACCCGTAGGGAGACTACAACTCTAAGCATCGGTTGTTAATAAACCCCTTGGGCTCGGATTACGGTTACAAAATACTCTTCACATAGTGTCCATCATATTCACGCCCACCTATTCAATGAATTCACCTCAACACTCCGCATAATAGATATGTTCAACACCCAACTATATAAATATATTCTATTCCACTCTCAACCCTTAATTTCTAGCATTCTCATCCGCTCCATTTCTCCACCAATACATGGCTATTCCTTGCTACACAACCAAATGAGTAACCATGCTAAATTATAGTAACAACAACATTATAAATATATGGGAGCAAGATAACAAATGAGCAATTCACAACCATTGCAAGAGTGCTAGCTTATAAATTAACAAGTGCATTAACATAGGATAGCCCGATACTAAAACTGGGATTCCCGGAGCTACAGGAATCCGATCACAATGCACAACCCCTCGTTGGAAAGGTATTCGCGAGGGCTACGACTTTCGTGTTGAGTCGATTGCCCAGATCTGGTCGCAACATACCAGAAATTCAACTCGAATACGTACAGGAAACAGTTTCCTGTACAGGAATTCTCCCGAACGCAGCGGACTCGAACCAGCTTTCCCGTGGCTACAGGTATCGCATGGAAACATGCAACCACTCGTCGGAAAGGTAATTTCAAGGGCTACGACTTTTGTGTTGAGTCGATCACCCAGATTTGGCCAGAATACCTCTGAAATTGGCCACGAAGGTCGCCGCGTGCAGAAATCAGATTTCTGCACGCATCTTAAGGCGAGATGAACGGCATCCGTTCATCTTCTTCCTTGCAACGACCTCGCATAAACTTCTCCAGAAATCACACCCAACCTTATTTCTCCTTTCAAGCCAAACCCTCAACGAAAACCCCTCTCATCTCCACTTTGAATGATGAGAAGGTTGAGGGAGACTAAGCCTAGAAAAACCTAGGCATGGCTTATCCTAAGAACTCTCCTCCTCACCATCAAGACTCTATGGAGTCGATGTCTCTTCTAAAATAACTATAGATCTAGCACCAAGGGAGAGGGGAGAAAGCTCACCTCAAGTCTAGCGGTACCACCATGGCCGGCCATGAGCCTCGCACTCCTTCGCAGCGGCATTGTTTTTCCCTTGACGGCGGCGGCGTTTCGATTCCTCCAAGGATGGCTCCGGCAAGCTCTTCCTCCTCCAGCCAAGAGAACTCCCTCAGAAATTTCGGGGCTGAAGAAAGGGGATGAAATGCTAGGGTTTCACAACTTTTTCCTTTTTATACACCGCAGACACGGGTAGGCACACGGCCGTGTTCCTACCCGTGTTCAGGTGACACGGCCGTGTCGCCTGCCGTGTTTAGGGCCGTGTTCATCCCAGAACAGCTTTCCGCAGGGTCAGGGTTGCGGCACACGGGTAGAGACACGGCCGTGTCTCGACCCGTGTCCTCGGCACACGGGTAGGGACACGCCCGTGTCCCAATACCCATGTACCTCTCTGACTGGAAACATAATATTGGCATGAGGCACACGGGTATGGACACGGCCGTGTCCATACCCGTGTCGGCCAAAATCACCGTTTTGCCTTGTTTTCCTCATTTGCCATACATTCGCACCTGTTCACCCACACCCCCATTCGGCTCACCACAGCCCCCTTGACTCAAATACGCAATCAAGGGGCCTAGCGCGAATTGGGACGTTACAAATCCTATAAACAAAATAAAAGATTTCGTCCCCGAAATCAGGGTAAGGCTATGGGAGTGAAACACATAAAAGGGAACTATGCTTTCAAATAAAAATTTTTACCTGGGGTAAATAATTCCGGGTAGCGCCCTTGCATCAAATCCCTTGGCTCCCATGTGAACTCCTCCTTCCCATGATTAGACCATAGCACTTTCACCAAGGGAACACTTTTTTGGCACAAGGTTCTTGTCTCGTTATCAACGATCCGCACCGGCTCCAGTCGCACAGACCTATCAGACGCCACGACACCATCCGCCGTGGGGATATACTGTTCAGGCCGCAGCAAAGCCTTTCGAAGCGACGATACATGGAACACGTCGTGAAGGTTCTCCAGCTCCGGTGGTAACTCCAATCGATAGGCCAGAGGGCCAATCCTTTCCACTACGACATAGGGCCCGACATACCTTGGGCTGAGCTTCTTGACTCCACGTACCCGCGACACTCCGTGCATCGGTCGAATCTTCAGGAACACCTTATCACCCACTTGAAACTCCACCGTACGGTGCCTTGCGTTGTAATATTTTGCCTGTCGGCTTTGAGCCTCTAGCATTCGATCCCGGATCAACCTAACCACCGCGTCCGTGTCATCAATATACTCATTTCCCAATGTCTTCGGATCTTCGTCTTACACCCAGGACAAGGGTGTTCTACACCTCCTTCCATACAAAGCTTCATGAGGTGCCATTCCAATACTGGCTTGATGACTATTATTATAAGAGAACTCCACGAGAGGTAAGAGCCTCTCCCATGGTTCTCCTTTATCTAGCACACACAACCTCAAAAGGTCCTCCAATGTTCGGATGGTTCGTTCAGATTGCCCGTCCGTTTGTGGGTGAAAGGCTGTGCTAAAGGCGAGGCGCGAGCCCAAATAAGCCTGTACAGCCCTCCATTCTCTTGAAGTAAACCGACCATCCCGGTCGGAGACGATCGTCTTTGGCACACCATGGTACCGCACAAATTGTTCCACAAAGAGACGCACTAAGACGCCCACTTGCGCCTCCTTCTTCATTGGGATAAATCGGGCTACCTTGGTCAACCGGTCAACTATCACCCACACAGAATCATTCCCCGAGCGCGAGCGAGGTAACCCATGGACGAAGTCCATGGAGATGTCGTCAAATTTCCATTCGGGGATGGGCAACGACTGTAGCATTCCACCGGGGCTTCTGCATTCCGCCTTCACCATTTGACAGGCCACATAATGAGTAACAAAGTACTTGACATCCCTCTTCATGCCCGACCAACACAATGTCTTTCTCAAATCGGTGTACATCTTCACGATCCCCGGGTGCACCGAGTACTTGGAGCAATGGGCCTCCTTTAGAATATCCTCCCGAATGTTGTCACCTTCGGGGATGTAAAGCCGGCCACGAAAATGGACGAGGCCGTCTTTTAGGGAGTATTCTTCCGTAGTCCCATCCTCCATTGACTTGAAAGCTGGGGTTAAAGCCGCATGCTTCTTTTGTTCCGTCCGGATCCGGTCTCGTATGTTGCAAACTATACTCATCGCGGCCAAATATTCTGTATACTCTTCCGATCGATTCTTAAAGACCAAAGTGATTTCCATCTCTTGCAGTGTCCGGATTAACTCCATCCTCATCAAGCGGGATTCCGTGCTCGTTCCCGGTGCCTTTCGGCTCAAGGCATCAGCTACGGAATTAACCTTCCCGGGGTGGTAATTCAAGGTGAATTCGTAGTCGCACAAGAACTCCAACCACCGCCGCTGTCTCAAGTTTAACTCCTTTTGGGTGTGAACGTACTTCAGATTTTTGTGATCCGAGTAGATCTCGCAGTGGACACCATATAAATAATGCCTCCACATCTTCAAGGCGAATACCACCGCTCCCAACTCTAGATCATGCACCGGGTAGCTGGCTTCATGCCCAGTCCTTCAACTGTCAATGGTTAGGTTAAGTGTAGAGTCATAAGCGATCACTATGCGAACCATTCTGCATCAACACAGCTCCCATCCCTTGATAGGTCGACTATCTGTTCGCTTTGATGCGACTATCGGTTGATAGATCGACTATCTGTGTAAACTTGAAAGCCCTCCTTCCCAGATGGAAGAGCTAGGATGGGTGCAGTCGTCAATCTGTCTGATGGTTCGACTTCAGTTCGACTCTTGGAATGATAGCTCGACGATCGTGCGTCGTTCGACGATCTTCGAGGGTCGTTCGACGCTTTCTGTCTGCCTTTGTATTTGGTATTTATTTATTATATTTAATTAATTAATACATTTTCTGGCACAGTATTTAAGATCCCCTCTTGGTCTTATTAGCTGTCTTTTTAACTTACTTTATCTATTGTCAGCCCTTTATAGCCGTTAGACTGAAAAGTCTTCTTTTGCTATAAAGAGAATTATTTCTGATCCTTCGTTATCTGATTCAAGCCTGCAGCTTCACGAACTTGCGATAGTACCCGGCAAGCTCCAAGAAAGCTCCGTATGTCGGCCGCTGACTTCAATGGCGACTCTCACTGAAGCAAGACTCCCTGGACTCTTGAGCCAGCCTTGATTCTTTAGAGCATTCTAGCTCAGTGCAAGTTTTTGTGCTTCTCTATCTTCACGGGTTATTACTCCTTCAAAGCCCTTGGTGCAGGGCACCTGATCAAAAAACTTGGATCAAAATTCTACCTGGGTCTACAGGGTTTAGAAGAGTGGACTAGCCCCCTCTGCCTGCCACTAATCACATTAACTGTCCTAAGAACGCGACCTCTCGAGTAGGTATCCAAAACTCGCATTCCCATGCGACGCATGAAACTTGGCAAACAAAGTGTGCTCCTTTAGCACACCCTTCCTCAGCACTAAAGTTAGACCACTGTTCGGCGTGTTCTGCTTCAGCCAAAACTCTTGGAACTTGGCAAACAAAGTAGCTACTAGTTAGATATCATCGATGAACACGATGACAAAGATGTCCAAATAAGGGCTGAAACACCTTGTTCATCAAGCTCATAAAGGCGGAAGGGGCGTTTGTGAGCCCAAACGGCATCACGGTGAATTCATACAAACCATATCTCGAACTGAACGCCGTCTTCTGAATGTCATCTTCTTGTATCCTCAGCTGATAATATCCCGAACGCAGATCTAACTTGGAGAACCAATACGATCCCACCAATTGATCAAATAGTTCATCAATGCGCGGTAGGGGATAGGTGTTCCGCACCGTTAACCGGTTCAACTCTCGATAATCAATACATAACCGCAGGGTGCCATCCTTCTTTTTGACGAACAAAACGGGCGCTCCCCAAGGCGACGAGCTTGGGCGAACGAACCCTGCTTCCACCAATTCCTGAAGCTGGACTCTAAACTCTGCAAGTTCCTTCGGAGCCATTCGGTATGGAGCTCGCGAGACGGGCTTGGCACCCGGAATTAGCTTGATTTGGAAGTCCACTTCCCTATGCGGGGGTAGTCCCAGGCAATTTCTCGGGAAATACCTCGGGAAATTCTCGCACCACCCGCACATCCTTGACCTCTAATGTCAATTTCTTCAACTCGAAGCAAATTACATAGACCTCGTCCCCTTCCATATGAGATTTCATAGCTTGGATTGAAGATAATAATTTACGGGGTGCGAATTTAATACCTTGGAAGATGACTTCCGAGTCTCCATGCCTCAACATAACTTGCTTCTCCGCACAATTGATCCTGGCGTGGTGCCAGTTCAACCACCTCATGCCCAGGATGAGATCGAACTCCGGGATTCTTAACACTGTAGCCGGAGTTTCAAAGAACTTTCCTCCAATAAGGGTGTCGAGGTCGCAACTTGCTGACGACGTCATCTCAGAGCCGTCCGGAAGGCGCACCCTTTGAGTAGTGCCTGTGAAGTGTTGCACTCCCTCCAAGTCCTTCACGAAGTCCGCCGAAATGAACGAGTGAGACGCACCCGTGTCAAATAACGTATAGGTGGGCCTCCCGCTAACCATGACAGTGCCGGTTTCCTGCGGATTTCTCTCCTGAGTCATATCCAATGCGAATACATGCTCCCGTGCATGTCCTTGATTTCTCCCTGGTGGTCCTCTTCCTCGGCCACGCATGTGCCCTCGCCCCCGTTGAGCTACTGGAGGGGGAGCAATAGGAGCACCCCCGATCAGTCGCGGGCAAACTCGTCGGACATGCCCCGGTTGGTTGCACTCAAAACATATCACCTCACGTCGGCCCCCAGGTTGTTGATAATATTGCTGCTGCGGTGGTGGTGGTAAAGGTAGTGGTTGCGGAATTGGGTACTCCACCCGATAGTTCCGGTTGACCCACCGACCGCCTCTGTGGTTTCCCCTTCCTCTGCCATGATCATTCCGCCTTCTATTACTAGGGCCGACTTCAATTACTCCTTCCGCAGGTCTCTTGCCACATCCCATGTGGTCCGCCTCCAGTCTCTTTGCCATGTCGATGATTTCTGCCAGGCTTCCATCGGCTATAAGCAAAAGGGCCTGCCTCAGGGGGTCCCTTAATCCTTTGTAGAAGCGCTTCGCGTAGCCTCTATCGTCCAAATCATAGGAATCGGCAAACCTAGCGAGGTGTTGGAACTCCCTCTGGTACTCCGTTACCGATTTCGATCCCTGCTTCAGCTGCAGAAATTTTTCTTCAAGTCCATCCCGAGCAGAAGAAGGGATGAAGTGATCCAGAAAAGCCTCGGTGAACTCGTTCCAACTGATGTCCGTGTACAACCGCCCTTGGAAGGTGGAGCCCATGAGGGACTTCCACCACCTTTTGGCGTGCAGCTCTAGCAGCGTCACTACCAATGTCACCGCCATGCTGTTCGGACATCTTATGCCAGCCATCAATTCCTGCACGGTATCAAGCCATTCCTCGGTGCGCACCGGCGATTCTGTCCCAAGATAGGCAGGAGGGGACAGGGCACGGAAGGTGCTCAACCAGTTGGAGCCTGGCGCTTGTTGTTGCACCGGAGCTTGCTGGGCTTTAAATGCATCCAATATGGCTGACAGCGTTTGTCCCAGTTCCGACTGCTGGAATTGTGAAGGGACGGAAGGGGTAGGAGTGCCCCCAACCGGCTCCACCTGCGCTGGGACCTATATGCAAGGTACAAATTAGGGTCAGGTTGGCTAAAACTAATGTCAAAGTTGGATAACTTAGTGCGAATTACATATGGGTACACCACTACTTCCGCTAAGTCGGTTTGTCCCCAAACCGACTAATCGAATGGGAGTGGCCCATTTTTACATGACTGCTCTAGTTGAAGATCGGCTAAGTCTGATACCATTTGTAAGACCCCCCTCCCGGAACACAACACAGGGCACGAGGGGAGTCTTATGCCCGAAATAGCCGCCTTGCGGTAGCACTAACACACGGGTTAGCCTTTACCATAAGACGCCTATTCCGTCGGCTACAATCCATATCACATAAACAATGCCAACCCAACCATAACAGAAAAGTAAAGCAGTTCAATTCACAGCTAAGCTTAAGTCCAAAAGAGCGGAAGATAACAAGCACAACAGGCTTGTACAAAAGAACAAGAGTCTAGAAATGTTTTGCCAAATGGCTACATGAAAACACTCACGACTGTCACTGACGGTGCCGATGGCACCACCACCTCAGGTCCTATCGTCCGGGCCTGGCTGTCCTGCTGCATAGTCCGTTGCTGCTCTACCTGCGGGGTTTCCTCCTAAAAAGGAAGACGTAGCAACCGTTAGTCATAAGACTAAGTGGCTTCACATCCGCTCCCCCGGCGACTCCTCGGCACCGGGCGGAGAAAGGAACAAAGGTACGATATGTATATATATAAGCAAGTAAACAAGCAGGTGACTGTAAATATGGTGGAGTATAAACTACGCTACACAACTAGCAATTCTACAAATATCAATAATATATGACAGCAGGTATAATTAATCAAAATAATAACTCAACTTATAAGAGTGCCCATACAAACTTATAAGTTAAGGATCGGGTTAACAGTAAAGTAACTCATCGTATAAGAGTGCCCATACAAACTTATACGATGAGGATCTTGTGTATGCAATGAATGACATGATATGAATGTTATGCTATGGCCGAATCATGCGCACGCACATGCAAGTTGCTATGTCGACACAGACTTGAAGTTCCCACTTTTCGAGCAGGTAGCTAACCTCTCAGGCGTCGTCCGTCGTGGCCAGACGGCGACAGTGGAGCGGGCGTCTCCACTACTAGGTGGTATCACACTACCTATCCTAGGCCCCCGTACGCCTCAACGCTAAGAACACAACAGCGGAGCTCACATGCGTACTACGGCTCAGAAGGGGTCTTGGGTAAATGTGCACCAAGAACACAGCCCAACCTGGCCTTTGATTTCGAACCGGATGGAACCTCGGAAACGCACGAGGTGCAAGCCCAACCGTTCTCATGGCGCGGAGGAGATCTCGGGTTATGGACACCAAGTATCTAACCCTACCGCCCAAGGTCTACCCATTGGCTCCCATCGATGTGACGACTGGCGAACCCGTAGACCTGCCACAGTCATTATCTCAATATCGCGACACGATGAATCGTCGCACATCACATGCCCCAAAACAACTCACTCGATGCTACCCGTAGGGAAACTACAACTCTAAGCATCGGTTGTTAATAAACCCCTTGGGCTCGGATTACGGTTACAAAATACTCTTCACATAGTGTCCATCATATTCACGCCCACCTATTCAATGAATTCACCTCAACACTCCGCATAATAGATATGTTCAACACCCAACTATATAAATATATTCTATTCCACTCTCAACCCTTAATTTCTAGCATTCTCATCCGCTCCATTTCTCCACCAATACATGGCTATTCCTTGCTACACAACCAAATGAGTAACCATGCTAAATTATAGTAACAACAACATTATAAATATATGGGAGCAAGATAACAAATGAGCAATTCACAACCATTGCAAGAGTGCTAGCATTATAAATTAACAAGTGCATTAACATAGGATAGCCCGATACTAAAACTGGGATTCCCGGAGCTACAGGAATCCGATCACAATGCACAACCCCTCGTTAGAAAGGTATTCGCGAGGGCTACGACTTTCGTGTTGTGTCGATTGCCCAGATCTGGTCGCAACATACCAGAAATTCAACTCGAATACGTACAGGAAACAGTTTCCTGTACAGGAATTCTCCCGAACTCAGCGGACTCGAACCAGCTTTCCCGTGGCTACGGGTATCGCATGGAAACATGCAACCACTCGTCGGAAAGGTAATTTCAAGGGCTACGACTTTTGTGTTGAGTCGATCACCCAGATTTGGCCAGAATACCTCTGAAATTGGCCACGAAGGTCGCGCGTGCAGAAATCAGATTTCTGCACGCATCTTAAGGCGAGATGAACGGCATCCGTTCATCTTCTTCCTTGCAACGACCTCGCATAAACTTCTCCAGAAATCACACCCAACCTTATTTCTCCTTTCAAGCCAAACCCTCAACGAAAACCCCTCTCATCTTCACTTTGAATGATGAGAAGGTTGAGGGAGACTAAGCCTAGAAAAACCTAGGCATGGCTTATCCTAAGAACTCTCCTCCTCACCATCAAGACTCTATGGAGTCGATGTCTCTCCTAAAATAACTATAGATCTAGCACCAAGGGAGAGGGTAGAAAGCTCACCTCAAGTCCAGCGGTACCACCATGGCCGGCCATGAGCCTCGCACTCCTTCGCGGCGGCATTGTTTTTCCCTTGACGGCGGCGGCGTTTCGATTCCTCCAAGGATGGCTCCGGCAAGCTCTTCCTCCTCCAGCCAAGAGAAATCCCTCAGAAATTTCGGGGCTGAAGAAAGGGGATGAAATGCTAGGGTTTCACAAATTTTTCCTTTTTATACACCGCAGACACGGGTAGGCACACGGCCGTGTTCCTACCCGTGTTCAGGTGACACGGCCGTGTCGCCTGCCGTGTTTAGGGCCGTGTTCATCCCAGAACATCTTTCCGCCGGGTCAGGGTTGCGGCACACGGGTAGAGACACGGCCTGTCTCGACCCGTGTCCTCGGCACACGGGTAGGGACACGCCCGTGTCCCAATACCCGTGTACCTCTCTGACTGGAAACTTAATATTGGCATGAGGCACACGGGTATGGACACGGCCGTGTCCATACCCGTGTCGGCCAAAATCACCGTTTTGCCTTGTTTTCCTCATTTCCCATACGTTCGCACCTGTTCACCCACACCCCCATTCGGCTCACCACAGCCCCCTTGACTCAAATACGCAATCAAGGGGCCTAGCGCGAATTTGGACGTTACACGGCCACTGGTCGTGCACCACTGATCGTGTGCATTATATTCTCCTTTTCCCAAGTTACGTGTTGACGATCGCGCGATCACTGGACCTATTATGCACGACCATTGGTCGTGCGCTGGTGATCGTGCGCTCTGTCCTCTTTATTTTCCTTATTCTACCCGAGTAATCGCACGAGAACTGGCCATTTCACGCACGACCACTGGTCGTGCGCCACTGCTCGTGCGCATTTACCTCAAGTTTTCTGAAGTTTTGTTTTAGCCAATCGCACAATCAGTGGATTCAGTGCGCACAATCACCAGTCGTGCGCATATTTGCTGATGTTTCTATCCAAGTTGTAGGTTTAATTGGAAATTGCGCACGATCATCGACCGACAGTGCGCACGACCACTGGTCGTGCGCTACTGATCGTGCGCTCTGCTCTTTCCTCCTCCGTATTTAAGGGCCTGCTTCGCGATTTAGGTCAATGATGGTCATTTCTGCGATTGGGGAGTGCGCGGGAAGTGCCGTTCTACTTCTCCAGCTGCTCCAGCCACCTCCACCTTCATCCCTTCCATCAGGAGTCTGTAGCCGTTGATTCCGAAGCTATCCAAACCCTCCGGCGAAGCTCCCGGCCATTGATGACCTCAACTCCAAGCTTTCCATTGGAGTTGGAGAAGAATACAACCTAGAGAACGGACTCAAAGGCCTTCGAGGTGACAGCTCGTTGGTACCAGAAGCCTCCTCAGACTGAGCCTAGAAGCGGAATAAAAACTCGTTATTCCGGCCACGACCTGCGGTGTACCTTCACCCTCTAGTGGTTTACTCTTCTTCCCCTTCCTTTGTTGTATGGAATGATTTGATATTGTAATGAACTACATTTTCTAATCTATATCTAATTGGATGTTTGTAGTTTTCATTTGCTTTTGAGTTGTGTGTTGTGAATGCACCTCGCCCACTCCACATCCACTCCATATCCTTATTTCACCCGATTGCACTCCGCACAAGAACACTTCCATCAATTACCTTTCCGTCCACTCGCCAAACCGAAGTTCGGCATCGTGGCCGATACACTCACATCACTTTGTGAAGCGATGCGTTCGACCCGTATAGTGTTAATTAGTTATTCGATCAAGACACCACAATCTCACAAGCCCCCCTTTTTAATCTTTTCCAAGTATAACCCTCATAACAATATTTTCTGAACTGTCGTCGCTCTATGCTAATTGCATTCCTCAAGAGACCGACACTCGGGGATTTATTCCCAAACTTTATTACTTGTGTGACCGGTGCGCTTTCCTATTTCTACGCATCAAGTTTTTGACGCCGTTGCCGGGGAATGCAACTATAGAGAGATTCAGGATGACTGAAAATATTGTTATAAGAGTTAGTGTTTTTGACTGTTGTTTCCTTGTGTAGTTTGCCGCATTGAATGCAGGGTCGAGCCACTATGGACCTAGTATCCTACTAACCCCTCTTTATTCAAGACACTTTCAATGACTACTATTCAGCAGCAGACTTATAAAGCAAGCCTTACCAACGTCACATACCGAGCAGAAACGGGAAATAACAGTTTCGAGATCCCGCCTGACCTCATCGAATACATCATCGAAAACTGCAAATTTAGTGGAGATGAAAATGTTGATGCATTATTCCACGTAAAGAAGTTCTTAGAAATTTACAACACTTGTATTCCAAACGCTGCCAAAAGCGAGCAATAGAAGATTCGACTCTTCTCTTTCTCCCTGAAAGACGAAGCAAAGCGATGGTATCAAGATATCCGAAAGGGAATATCCTCATCCTGGAAATAACTCGAAGGAAAATTTCTGGCCAAATTCTGACAACAAATGCTAGCAATAGACAATTAGAAGGGGCTCATCACCTTCACCCAAAGAAATGAAGAAACCTTGTTCGATACATGGGAGTGTTTCCAGCCCCTGCGAAGGGAATGCTGCAGAGTGGAAATGTCAGACATCCCCCTAATCCAAACTTTCTACTTCGGCATCTCAGACGGATTCCGTCCATTACTCGACGTTGCAACCGGCGGAACTCTATTTAACAAATCCAGCAAGGACGCCTGGGAAGTAATAGACAACATTGCCCAAACTAGTAGGCATTGGAACTCTCTGCCTTCTCCCGACCTTCCCGTAGAGATAAATTTAGTAGTCTCTGATGAAGCCACCGACCGCAATCCCTCTTCAACGGCAGAGCAATTTTTCGTTTATGCGTGCAGAATGATGGAGATGTTAAACGACCAAGCCACTACAATTCAGCGCCTACAAACCGCCATAGGAATTCTCACGGAAACTCTATTAAGTTCAGTCGATCAGAAACTAGAAATAGTACATACAATGAGATTGGAAAGCGGAAAAAGCCTAGAGAGGGCCTCACCTCCAGATCCTCCTGCACAATCACTCCGCGAGCCCATTTTCGATTCGATAAAGGAACCTCCGTCCTCACCTACCGAGCAAGAACCCCTGGCAGTACCACAACCCGTGAAGATCTTCGTGAAGCCGCCATTTCCCCACCGACTGCAAAACGAAAAGGCTGAAAATCAATTCCATAAATTCCTTAAGATCATAAAAGGAGTCCAAATAAGCATATCTCTGACAGAAGCTATCACTCAGATCCCAAGATATTCCAAGTTCCTAAAGAACCTCATCTCGAGTCGTAAATCCTTAGAAGGACTGAAAACGATCAACCTCACTGAAGAATGCTCAACTCTCCTCGCCAACTATTCCCCAACCAAACGCAGAGATCCAGGCAGTTTCACCATCCCCTGTAGAATCGGCCTCCACAGATTCGGCCACGCATTATGTGATTTGGGAGTTTCGATAAATCTAATGCCCCTCTCCATCTTCCACGAGCTAGGAGTTGGGATTCTACAGCCCACCCACCTGAGGTTGTAATTAGCTGACAGATCGATAAAAAAACTGGCCTGGATAGTCGAAGACCTCACTGTCATGGTCAACAACCTCGCCTTCCACGCAGATTTCATCGTCCTTGACATGATGGCTGATCCCATAGTACCTATAATCCTAGGACGGCCCTTCCTCTCCACAACTCATGCCATTATCAACGTCGACCATGGAGAGCTAACCCTAAGCCTGGGGGAAGAATCGATTTCATTCAACGTCCACGAACCTCCCCAACATCTCAGAATCACCAACTGCGAAGAAGCAGATTGGATAGAAGAACCAGACATGCACAGAAATATGATTCTTGACCAAGCCGAGCTAGCGTGGGAAGAAGAAGATGCACCAGACACAACCGTCTGAACTAATGTCCCGAGAACCCCGTATCCGACCAAAGAACCTTTAATCACATTAACCATCACACCCACTGCCGCAACTCGGAAGCCACTTCCCGAAACCCTCAAATACGCTTTCCTAGAGGAAGGCACATTGTGCCCTGTCATCATCTCTGCACATCCCTCTCCGCCGACAACAAACTCGCCCTGGTCGACGTCTTAAAGAAATAAAAAATGTTTTTGGACGATCGTTAGCCGACATAAAAGGGATCAGCCCTGCGTTTTGCATGCACAAGATTCTGCTTGAAGATCAATACAAACCGTCGGCACAACCTCAAATGAGACTGAACCCCAAGATGCATGAAGTGGTATAGATAGAAGTAATAAAATTGCTTGACGCGGATATCATTTACCCGATCAGCGACAGCAAATGGGTAAGCCCAGTACTAGTGGTGCCCAAAAAGGGCGGGATTACCGTGGTGGCCAACTAAAAGAATGAATTATTACCCACCCTCATGGTCACCGAATGGAGAGTCTGCATAGACTACCAGAAACTAAATGAGGCTACATGCAAAGATCACTTCCCGCTACCCTTCATCGATCAGATACTGGAAAAACTGGCCAGTCAGGAATACTATTGTTTCCTCGACGGGTATTCAGGATACAATCAAATCACAGTTGACCATGACGACCAAGACAAAATGATGTTCACATGCCCATCCGGCACCTTCGCGTTCAGGAGAATGGCATTCAGGTTGTGCAACAGCCCAGCAACCTTCAGGCGATGCGTGGTCGCCATCTTCAACGATATGATCGGAGACTTTCTCGAAGTCTTCATGGACGACTTTTCCCTTTTCGGGAACAACTTCGATTCCTTCCTCACGAATCTAGCCAAAGCTCTGAAGCGATGCGAATATACGAACCTCATCTTGAATTGGGAAAA
The DNA here is from genome assembly GCA_039513925.1 of Platanthera zijinensis. NCBI lineage: Eukaryota > Viridiplantae > Streptophyta > Magnoliopsida > Asparagales > Orchidaceae > Platanthera > Platanthera zijinensis. The sequence goes on from CM077082.1 coordinate 133,345,576, forward strand.
ATACAATTTCATGGTACGCGAGGGCATCGTCTTAGGCCACAAAGTCTCTCACAGGGGGCTCGATGTCGACCAAGTGAAATTCAGCATCATCAAAAATCTTCCTCCTCCATCTTTCGCCTAGGGTATCCGCAGCTTCTTGGGACACACCTGCTTCTACAGAAGATTCATCAGTAATTTCTCATCAATATCCAAGCCCCTCACAAATCTGCTAGCCAAGGACACCCAGTTTAACTTTGACAAAAAATTTATGCAAGCCTTTGATACTCTTAAAGACCGACTCATCCCCGCTCCAATCTTTGTGGCACAAGATTGGACTTTACCCTTCGAAGTCATGTGCGACTCAAGCGTTGTTGTAGTCGGAGCAGTGCTCGGTCAAAGGTAAAAAAAATCTTTTATACTATCTCCTACGCCAGCCGGACCCTCAACGATGCCCAACTAAATTATAGCACTACGGAAAAGGAGCTATTGACAGTAATCTTCACTTTCAAAAAATTCCATTCGTACTTAGTGTTATCTAAGGTCATTGTCTACACTGGCCATGATGCAGTAAGGTATTTATTTAAGAAGAAAGACGCCAAGACCCTGCTAATCCATTGGATTCTTCTACTACAAGAATATGATATCGAGATCCGAGATAAGAAAGGGGTAGAGAACGTCATCGCCGATCACCTATCAAGATTGGAGAGCGACACCGAAAGGAGATGCACCCAACTGCGAACGCAACGAGATAGTTCATTGCTTCTTGGACGAAAGATTATTCGCCATCTTTTCGCTCACTCCAACAATCCCGTGGAACGCATATATGGCCAACTACCTCGCTTGCAAATCTGTCTCCCCTAACCTATCATCGCAGCAAAAGTGAAAACTAATGTCCGACGCCAAATACTATTTCTGGGAAGACCCGTTACTCTTTCGTACTTGCAATGACGACATAATTAGGCGCTGCGTACTCGAAACCGAATTTCAATCCGTCTTGACACACTGCCACGACTGGGAGGCCGGAGGTCATTTCGGCGCCACAAGAACGGCTTGCAAGGTACTGCAATGTGGCCTATTTTGGCCAACCCTTTTTAGAGACACCCAAGCATATGTCGCAAAATGCAATGAATGCCAAAGGACTAGAAATATCTCCAAGAGGGAAGAAATTCCTCTCAACAACATGCTCGTCTGCGAACCATTCGATGTTTGGGGGTTCGAATTTCATGGGACCCTTCCCAATGTCGCACGGAAAACAATATTTTATTATCGTCGTCGACTATGTTTTGAAGTGGGTCGAAGCCGAAGCTGTCGCCGCAAATGACGCTTGCACCATATTGAATTTTATACACAAGAACATTTTCTCCAGATTCGGCGCCCCGCGCACCATCATCAGCGATGGAGGGAACCATTTCGTCAATAAGTCGTTCTTGAAACTCATGAAGAAGTTCGGAGTCCACCAAAAAATCTCTCTTACCTACCATCCCCAAACCTATGGGCGAGTAGAAATCTCAAACCCCTAGCTCAAAAGAATCATTGAAAAATCCATCCATTCCAACAGAAAAGAGTGGGCCAAGAAGGTCGATGACGCATTATGGGCGTACAGAACCGCCTTCAAAACCCCGATCGGTATGACCCCTTTTCAATTAGTCTACGGAACATATTGCAACTTGCCGGTCGAACTAGAACACAGAGCGCTATGGGCAACTAAATTACTAAACATGGACCTTGAAGCCGCAAGAGATAAGCGCCGCTCTCAACTGAACGAACTAGAAGAGCTCCGGCATTTCGCATATGAAAATGCGCGGATATACAAAGAAAAAACAAAAAAATGGCACGACCGTCACATCATCCCAAAAGAATTCAAACCAGGAGACCAAGTCCTGATGTACAATTCCTGCATCCTCTTATTTCTAGGAAAGCTAAAATCGCGATGGAGCGGCCCCTTCATAGTGATCGGAGTCTACCCCTTTGGCTCCATCGAAATAGCCGGGAAAAGCGGAGACAATTTCAAAGTCAATGGGCAATAGCTAAAATTATATGATGGCGGTGTAACCACCGGCGAATCTCAAAGCCTGCAGCTCGCCGACCCCAAGCAAAGCGATAATGACAGTCCTTGATCGACATGGCAGCAACGACGAATGAAGACCACCCCTCCACTCCGAAGCTACCCCTGCACGTTAATCTCCAGATTTTGTATCTACAGAGCATATTTGAGCTTTTATATTTATTTCTCTTTCTTCAAACTGTAAAAAACTGTTTATTATAACTGCTAATACAGGTATTTGGTCCACCTTAAGGACGGTAAACAAAAGTGGTTCTTGGGAGACAACCAATGTTGGACCATTTGGTCCTGTGCTGTGCTTTGAGCTCTTTATCTATATATATATATATATATATATATATATATATATATATATGTCCATCTTTTATTTTGCGTACATATTTAAATCGCAGGTGCAAGGATTTTTGAGGCTCGATAACATTGCCGTACTTGGATATCTTGTCGCATGACCGGTATGCTCAATTTTGACCATAGGTACTTCTTCCCCTACCCCTTTATTTTTATTTGCACGTTTTACTTTTTCGTATTGTCACATTCTAGTCTCGGGGTAGAGTTGCCTGTGATCACTACACAGCACAGTTTATTGCATACTAGTCTGCATTTATTTATTTCATGATCACTACTGCACATACTGAATCACCCACATGAGTGCGCACTTAACCACGCGCGCGGCTCAAGTCTAATGTATTACTTTTATGTAAACTCTAAAAAAGGTGGTGCTGGCTTAGGATTTTGGGATCTAGTAGTTCGAAACTCATGCAGTGTTCCTAATCGAGTACTCATGATTTCCGTAGAAATAATATAGGATTACTTTTTCTTCATGCTCGTAGACTTAAATTTATTCTGCAAAAGTAAATTCTGTTTGTGCTACATAAAATTGTAGAATCTGGAGTAATCAAATGGTAGTGTAGAAATGAGTGTAGCTGTCACTAGACTTGTATTGCTCGAGTAGGGGGGAAAGATCATTTTTTTTCGGGGACTGAGAACTTGCCCAAGCTACTCTCGAAGCATTGGTGCCCGGTTAGTCGAGTGTGAGCGTGAGGTAGGCCATCATTTTTGCTAGTTTGAGCTTTTTTGTACCTAGTCCTAGCAACTGACCATTGCAAGCCAAATTTGCGCCTACCCTCCTTTTGTTTTAGCTCCACCTATATTCACCAAAGCCTAAAAGCCAACCCTTTTGTCGCAACCAAAACATTGAGCTTGATCGATTTCAAAAATTTGACATGTTGTGATATTTGGGACTCATGTGATGTGGAGATGAATTCATGACTTGTTAATTGTTAGATATGGGGATTGCTGAATGAAAAAGAAAATAAAAATGAAAAAGCAAAAAAGATGAATAAAAAAAAAAATTTGGGAAAATCTAAAAGTATTACAAGGAGAATTGCAATCCCCATCTTGTGTGTTAGTTTTTGGTCGTGATAGGCCGTGTTCATACCCGGTTTTCAAGCCATGTCTTGGGGTTTGTCACACATGCATTTCTTAGTGGCTGTTTGGGTTTAGCTCTTGTTTGCTCGTTTTGGTTGCGTGTAGCCTCCATGTTTATCATTGACTACCACACTTTAGTCTTAGCCCCATTCAAACCTACAAGTCCTGCTGATTCACATTTGAGTCTACGTAGCATCGTTGAGAGAGTGTAAAAGGACAAGCTTTTGGTTCCCGACATTGATGGATTTCTTTGGAGGTGATCTCGAGCCTCGGTCTTGTGCAATGCTCACCTTAGTGGCATGTCTGCTTTCTCCATAGACATGACCGAACGACTCTCCAGAATTCTAATTTTAAGTAGACACAATATTTATTTACCTCTGCCGAATAATTTAAGCTCCGTAGTATAATTAAAAAGTTTTGATATTCTATTTTCTATGCGCATAATGTATTTGATTTCTCATCCTACCTTATTTTGAAGTTTCTAATCCAGCTAGCTGTTTTTACAGTACACGGAGTAATGATTTGCGCGGGACGCGCAAATGGGTAGGTCTGGGGGTGTGATAAGTCCAAATATTACACTGATTTTTGGACTCATCTGGGCCAGTTTTATCATCTTAGCACTGCACTTGAGAGCTATAACCGGTTATATTCGTTTATCTGCCTTTTTTATGATTAAGTGCACTTTAGGCCCATTTTCTGTGTGCTTTAGATGTTTCTGTGTTTTCGTTTTTTTTACTTGTTCTCTCGCCGTGTCTTAAGAACGTGGTGTGCACTTTGAGTGTCATTTCTTCCTCTTCTGCTGGTGCATGGGTCGTGTGCATGCTCTGGAACTACTCGGGAGACCCCGATGATACAGGAACACAGCGCACGATTACTGGACTCACTGCGCACGACCACTGGTCGTGCGCCACTGATCGTGCGCATTACATTCTCCTTTTCCCCAGTTCTGTCTTGACGATCGCACGATCACAGAACATATTGAGCACGACTATTGGTCGTGCACTGGTGATTGTGCGCTCTGTCCTCTTCATTTTCCTTGTTCTGCCTGGGTAATCACAAGAGCAGGGGCCATTTCGCGCACGAACACTGGTCATGCTCCACTGCTTGTGCGCGTTTACCTAAAGTTTTCTGCAGTTTTGTCTTAGCCAATCGCACGATCAGTGGATTTAGTGCGCACGACAACCGTTCGTGCGCAACTGATCGTGCACAAATTTGCTGATGTTTCTAGCCAAGTTGCAGGTTTAATTGGAAATTGTGCACGATCATCGACCGACAGTGCTCATGACCACTAGTCATGCGCCACTGATCGTGCGCTCTGCTTGTTTTGCCTCCGTATTTAAGGGCCTGCTCCGTGATTTAGGTCAACGCTGGTCAATTTTGCGATCGGGGAGTGCGCGGGATGTGTCGTTCTTCTTCTCCAGCTGCTCCAGCCACCTCCACCTTAATCCCTTCTATCGGGAGTCTGTAGACATTGATTCTGAAGCTATCCAAACCCTCCGGCGAAGCTCCCAGCCATTAATGACCTCAACTCCAAGCTTTCCACCGGAGTTGGATAAGAATAAGACCTAGATAACGGACTCAAAGACCTTCGAGGTGACAGCTTGTTGGTACTGGAAGCCTCCTCGGACTGAGCCTGGAAGCGGAATGACAACTCGGTATTCCGGCCACGATCTGCGGTGGACCTTCACCCTCTAGTGGTTTACTCCTCTTCTCCTTCCTTCGTTGTTTGGAATCATTTGATATTGTAATGAACTACACTTTCTACTGTATATCTAATTGGATGTTTGTAGTTTTAATTTGCTTTTTAGTTGTGTGTTGTGAATGCACCTCGCCCACTCCACATTTACTCCATATCCTTGTTTCACCTGATTGCACTCCGCACAAGAACACTTCCATCCATTAGCTTTCCGTCCACTCGCCCAACCAAAGTTCGACATCGCGGCTGATACACTCACCTCACTTTGCGAAGCGGTGCCTTCGACCTGCATAGTCTTAATTTGTTATTCGATCTAGACACCACAATCTCACAAGTCCCTCTTTTTAATCTTTTCTAAGTATTACCCTCATAACAATATTTTCTGAACTGTCGCCGCCCTATGCTAATTGCATTCCTCAAGAGACCAGCACTCGGGGATTTATTCCCAAACTGTATTACTTGTGCGACCGGTGTGCTTGCCTATTTCTACGCATCAGCAACCCGTAAGGGGATCCTTCATACCATGTTCTGAAGGAGGGCTCGCCTTGACCTCCCAGGCTCCCCCTCCGAAGGAGAAAATTACTTTCTTATTGGCAGACATGACAGACTTCGAGGACCCGTTCTATGACGCCTTGGTGATCCAGACGGCGATAGATAACTTCACGGTCTCAAGGATCCTGGTCGACAATGGGAGATCCGTGAACGTAATCTTCAAAAAAACATTTGACGAGATAAAGGTCGAGGACAAGATGGTCTTTGCTTCGAACAGACCATTGTTTGGGTTTTCAAGAGAAAGGAAGGAGGTAGAAGGAGTAGTAGCGCTGTACGTGAAGTTGGGGAGCCTGCCACAGAACTGTAGGTTCGTTATAGTGGATGCCCCGAGAAGTTATAACGCCATATTTGTGCGGCCGCTCATCAGCGCCTTTCATTGCATCCCCTCCTCGTTCCACCAATGCCTCAAGTTAAATGATGGAGGGGTGCATGTTAAGATCAGGGGGGCATGAAGGTGGCGATGCAGTGTTGCGTGACAGCGATCAACACCATATCTTGGATGGCAGAGGCGGAGGAGTTGGAGAGGGAGATAGCAGAGCAGGAAGAGGTTGTCAGAGAGGAGGAGGTGAGCCTGGAGGAGGCAAGCGAGGAAACGGTGGAGGAGTAGAGAGGAGTTGTGCATGAGGTTCAGAGGGATAAGGAATCGGAGCTACAAGTGGGTCGGCAGGAGGAAGTAGAGGAAGGGCAAGGAGGATAAGGAGTTGAGATGGAGGCGTAAAGGTTGAGCAACACGAGAGCCTGGGGGAGGCGATGGATGTTGAGGAAGTAGGAGGGGAGGAAGAGTTTGGGTAGGAAGAGGAGGCGAGTGCCGGCTAGGAGCAGTCGCGGCTGGAGCCGGCTGAGGAAGTGGTGGAGATAGAAGGCTTCACCAGCGCCGGCCAGGTGCAAAGGGTGCGGATTAGCGGGGGTTTAGGTCCTGAGGACTAGGAGCGGATGCGGACTTGCATCCAAAGCAACATCGACATCTTTGCTTGGAGCACGGCAGATATGTCTGGCATCGATGCGGATGTAGCCTGCCACCGCCTGAACCTGGACCCCCGGACGCGCCACATGTGCCAGAAGATGAGGAACATCGCTACCAAGCTGGAGGAGCCCATCCGCGAAGAGGTCAAGAAATTTCTGGAGGCCGGCTTCATCTCGGAGATCCAGTATCCAGGCTGGATCTCTAATATGGTAATGGTAAAGAAAGGCGTAGGAAAATGGCGCATGTGTATAGACTTTTCTGTATTAAATAAATCATGCCCCAAATATTACTACCCCCTGCCTCGGATCGACGCGCTTGTTGATTCAGCGGTTGGTTTTTCTATTATGAGTTTTTTAGATAATTTTTCAGGTTACCACCAGATACGAATGCATCCTCTTGATGTCAAGGATGTCTCCTTCATCACGAGGGAGGGATGCTTCAGCTATAAAATGATTCCCTTTAGGTTGAAGAATGCAGGGGCTACCTACCAGCGTATGATGGATTGAGTCTTCCTAGGACAAAGGGGGAGGAACCTGGGGTTCAATGTTGATGATCTTATGGTCAAAACCAAGGGTATGGACTCGCACCTACGCTACCTTGAGGAGGCATTCGCTACCCTGCGTAAGTTCAAGATGAGGTTGAACCTCCTATAGTGTGTCTTCAGGGAAAGTCGAGGGAAGTTCCTTGGACATGTTCTGACCCTTGCAGGGGTAGAGCCGAACCCAGATTAGGTGAGGGCCATCCTAGAGCTGGAGTCACCACGTAACGCTAAGGAGGTCCAGCGCTTGACACACAAGCTGGTCAGGTTATGTAGGTTCCTCTCCAGGTTGGGAGAGAAATGCTCATCATTCTTCAAGGTGTTGCGGGGTAATCAAAAATTTGAATGGACCGTCGAGTGTTAATAGGCTTTCCAAAAGCTAAAGATGCAGCTCTCACAGGCTCCGCTACTTCAAAGCCTAAAGGAGTGGGAGTATCTAGCCTTCTATCTTGGGGTGGGAGCAGAGGCCGTAAGATCCGTCCTGGTCAAGGAAGAGGGGAAGAAATAATTGTCAATCTATTATGTTAGTAGGATCCTAAAGAAGTTAGCAGAGCTCCACATCATAAGCAACATCATCAAAATAATCATCAGTATCTTTGAAAATAGAAGTAGCAGGAATATCCACAAGATCAGTAGCAGGCAGAACATCATCAATTGCAACATCAGACGTGACTAGAATATTCTAAGAAATATTCTCATCCTCAGCCACATCGGGCACTAACTCATCAACAGCAGCATGTGCAATCTTAGTAACCTCTGTAAGAATATCACTTGTCTCTAGAACTGTAATCTCTAAAGCTGGAACTGAAATCCCTGACTCAAAATAGATTAGAGTATCTATTTCTGTAGTTATGGAACACTCAAGGGCACTTATTCAGTGGACATTTTTGTATCAGCTAGCTCTCCCTCACTCATGCACTCAATCTATCAAGAGTTTCCCTGGGGTGGAAGCAGGAATCCTATACTCAAGTACTTCCTCTTCCTCTACCTCTGGAATATCTGTGACTCCCCTTGGATTTTGGATCCTCCTATACCACCTCAAGAAGAAAGAAGCATCGATCTTCTTTAGGTGGTGGATAGGTACAACATTAGACATGTTAAATGTATCTCTGTCCATATAATTCAAGCACAGACTTAGAATCCTTCGAAAGTTGGCGGTACGGAGACTATCCTTCATCTGAGCAAACAGGATAGCACCCCAATCGATTCTCTTCCTACAGATGATCGCCACTAGAATCTTGAACATCTCTGAAGAGAGGTAATCATGGGAATCGGTCCTGTATAGAGGCACCTTACTAATTATATCAGATAAGAGCTTGCCTTCCTCGTTCATCCCTTTTATCATAATGATTTTGGTGCCACTAGGCAGACCAAAGAAAAGTAAGGATCTTATAAAGTCCTCTTCTTCGAGGTGATCGACTTCCTCACAGGCTTGAAGCCTCATAAGCCAAGTGAGAAGAGAAACCTTCACCTTAACTTTCAACTAAAGAACTTTGCTTTTGATTACCGTATTTTCATGTCGAAGCTTTGCATTCTGAAAGAACTCATGAACGTCTTTGTTTAGCACTTTGCAGGGGTGCTCTAGCATTAAAGATGGGCCAACGGTTTATAACATAAGGATAACGTTCCTAAACTCGTCTGAAGTAGAGGCAAACATTGTTCGAACTAGTTCTCCACCACCTAGCAAATTGCTGGTGCTTATAGGAGCCAAGGAGAATCATATAGATGAGAAGTTTGAGGATCGGCCCTGGAGGACTGTCAGTAGCTGTTACTGGAAAAATCAGCGGAAACACTCTAGAAGAATTGGATTCTTTGCTATCACTAACAGGACTGGCTTATAGGGATTTCACTGAATCATTTTCACGAGAAAGAAGAAGATGAATAGTGTACTGACCCAACCACTTGCATTTGACTTCCCGAAGAAATATATTTATACTAGCAAAATCTTGCATTTGACTTCCCTAAGAAATACTGTCTTATCTATCTTTCCTTTTGTGAACTTGTTCTTAATAAAAAAGCAAGATAGCGTCTCGTACCAAGCTCGAAGAGCTTGTTTTAATCCGTAAAGAGCTTTTTTTAGAAAATAAAAATAGTAAGGGAAAGTAGAGTTGACAAAACCTGGGGGTTGTGCTACGTATACTTCCTTTTTCAGATCTCCATTGAGAATTGTTAACTTCACATCGATTTGATAGACTTTAAAGCCTTTGAGGGCATCCTATGCAAGAAACAACCTGATTTCTTCGACTATGGCCACTGGAGCAAAGGTCTAATCAAAGTTGATCCCTTCATCTTGTCTGTATCCTTGCGCTACAAGCCTGGATTTATTCCTTATGATACTCCATTTTCGTCTAGCTTGTTTATGAATTCCCATTTGGTACCAATCACGTTCTGTCCTTTGGTCCTGGGACCATCTCCAAGACTTTGCACCTTTCAAACTAATTGAACTCCTCTTGCATGGCCATAATCCAAGAGTCATCATTGCTTGCTTCTTAAAACTTCTTCAGCTCAACCTGAGAAAGAAAACTAAGATGTAATATTTCGTTAGTATTACCTCTTCTAGTTCTGAGACCGTTGATTGGCTCTCCAATGATCTGATCAACTGGGTGATCTCTTAGGTGTCTTAATGCTAGATTTCTTCCTCACCCACCAGCACGTTGTACTATATTTGTACAACCTCGGACCCACTGGAGAAGAATGCTCAAGGAGAAGAGAGGACTAGGCAAGTGGGACCCAGGGAGAGGGCCACTCGCTAGGCGAGAGGGTCGCAGGGAGCGGGCCACTCGCTAGGCGAGAGGAACCAAGGGAGCGGGCCACTCACAGGGCGAGAGAGGAGTCGATGAGACGGGTTTCTCGCAAGACGAGAGGGACCCAGGGAGCGGACCACTCGTAAGGCAAGAGAGGAGTCGGCGAGACGGGTTACTCGCGAGGTCGAATGAGACAGAAGTGGGAGGAGCTCTCGCCCGCGAGACGTAATTCTCGCCTGATGCCGGTTCGGCGGGGGGCCTTGCGCCGGTTTGACGGTTGGTCGAGCACCGGTCTAGTTGGAAGGCGGTTTTTACATTTTTAGCCACAGGTGTTTTTACTCTTTTGCCTTTGGTGGTCTGCGCTTAACACTTCAGAACCGCGGAGTTTGGTGTTGGCAGACCCAACCTAGGTTATTTTGGTAATTTTAGGTCGATTCAGTTTGGTTATTGGTAGATCAAACTCAAGGGCCTATAAATAGACCGATAAGGTGCCTAGAAGAAGGTTGTTGACCCCTTCTTCTTCTCCTTCTACTAAGGCACCTAGCTCAGCACTGGCTAGGGAGGGGAAGAATTTCTAGTTCTTCCGGGTAAAAGGTGGGACCTCCAAGCTGAAGCCCTCGGTCAATTTCTCGTCTTCAAGACTCTCGTCCACGGTGGAATTCAGGAAGAGTAGGTGTAAGTTGCAACTCTAGATCCGAACTCTAGATGAATTCAGGTCTCTGGCTTCAACATTTTTGGTGCGGTGAGCGTGGATCGCAGCCTACATAGAAGAATATTGAACCCCTTCATGGCAGGAGATCTTGGCAAAGGAGACGAGAGTGGGTCCCATAACCTGGGAGGATACGTAGGGAGAGAAGAGTTTATGGCGTCCATCGGAGGCATCATTGGCATGCTACAGGAGATCTCACAGAGAGGCGATTCCTCGACATCGTATCGTAGGAATCAAATATCGCGCCTCAGGATAGGCTCGTCTTGGCAAGGGTTGGAGAGGATGCGCCAGGGGGCAACCCGACAAGGAGAAGGTGGTAGAGGGAGGTGGGCGAGACATAGTGGGTAGGGAGATATTCCCTAGCCCGACGAGTTCCGTCTCTCCAAGAGATGTCGTCGCGCTAGTGGGGGCGGCGAGACCCATGGAGAGAGGATAACCTTTCTGCGAGTTGATCCTTTCGCTCCAATCCCGGATTGGTTCAGGGAACCCGAGATGACTTAATATGTGGGGAATGACGACCCCCTCCAGCACTTGCAATGGTTTGAAGATGCGGTCTCTATCAGGCCAATGACGGACGCAATCAAGTGCCGTCTTTTTTTCATCACCTTGAAATAAAAAGCTAGGGACTGGTTCCATCAACTCTTAATGTGAGTGTAAGATCAATCCTTCACTCTATAGGGGGGGGGGTTAATACAGTGTTTTAAAATAATTTTTCAAATATGAAAATTATTCTAGCAGTGGAAGACTTAATTTAGTTAGTGTAGAGTGCTTGACAAAAATCAAAATAAAACAAACAAAATAGAAAATCCACAACACACAGCAAATAAAATAGCAAACAACCAGAAGACACAAGGAACTATAGTGGTTCGCCAAAACTTGGGTACATCTACTCTTCTACCACCCTTGGTAGGAATCCACTGCAGGATGAGTTGATCATGTGTCTTAGGCACCAATGAGCTTTTGATCAGGTGCTCAAAAACCAAACCAGATTTTTCGATCAGGTGTCTTGCCACCACTGAGTTTTGATCAGGTCTCAGAAACCAAAGCAAAACTTTTGAAGGGAGTTTAAAAACCCTTTTACAGGAAAGGAAAAAAGAAAAATGGTGAAGTTGTCTTCTCTGTCAACAATCAAGGAGAAGCAAAAGTGGATGAGATGTTGTCAAAGCTCACCCTTAGATTTGCAAGAGTTCAGGAACTTGAAGCTTTGCAAGGGTGATAGGTCTTCGAAGAGTTAGATTGCTCCAGCAAAAGATGATTTCAGCAAGAACTGAAATTTTTGTTGTCTGGAATATGGAAGATGAATACTTGAGAAAGCGTTTGATCAGTAGAAATCAAAAAGAAAACTTGTTCAGCTTTCTGGTGTTATTGATCTTCTTTTTCTCTTCTGTATGTTCTGTGTATTTTTTCTTTCTATTTGTGTAACAATCCTATAGACATAGTGATCCAGACCCAAATTAGTAATAGGGTGTTCCAACAATCTCCCCCTATTTGGGTTAGGATTACTATTTACATGAGTTATAGGAAATGAAATCAACAAGAAAAACAGAAATACAAAAGTATTGCAGAACCAAAGAGATATTTATATCACAGCAAGATAGTTCAGCAGAGATATAAAAGAGTTTTCAAGTTACACCCAGATTAATGCTTATCATCAGTTCTTTTCTTGAAAATGATTTCTCTGTTTGGATTTTCTTAATCTTTCTTTGATCTAAAGTCATCAGCAGCACCAAGAGTGTTCTGGCTTCTGTTTCTAGGAACAACAGCTTCAGGATGTAGCTGCATGTACTCCTCAGTATTGAAGAATTTCTTGGAGCTGTATCTTTCAAGTTCTTGTCTTCTTTGATCTGATAGAGTTGAGATATTGGAAGTATCTTGGCCTTTTTCTCTTGCTTTCTTGATTTGATCTAGAGCAGCCATTTCTTTTAGTCTTGCTGTCTAGGAGACTTAGTTATTCTCTGGATCTTCCAAAGGAACTGCTGGCTCATACTTATTGATGGTGTCAGTGGGAGGAGCTTTTGGATGAAAGCCTTCTTTGAGCTTATAAGTAAAAGGACCAAGAGTGGAATCACTTGGGCTTTGTCCTTTCCCTTGATAAGGTTGATGTCTGGACTATCCTCTGGAATAAACTTGATAATCTCTTTGATTGCCTCTGTACTGACTTCCTCTTGACTGATTGCCTCTTTGTTGATATCCTCTGTATTGAAATATTCCTTGAAACTGAGAGGATCTTTGAGATGAAGCATATGAGGATTGATGAGTTGAGTTTCCACCAGATCCTGCACCTGGAAAAGGAGGAGGAGGAGGATTATAATGAGAAGTTCCTTGGTCATATTTCCTTTTCTTCCTCATGGCCTTCAACTGGTTTTTAGAGAATTGCATCCAGTGCTAAGTTATGGGGCAGTTATACAGAATATAATAGGGTATATCATGATCAGATGTAGCTTTGGACAATTGAACTCTTTTCATGCTTTGCTTTTGGCTTTCCTCTTCTTTGCAATAGTTGCAGAGGAATCACCAGAGTATGTTCTGGATTCATCATCATCATCAGAACTCTGAGGCTCATCATATAGAGAGTCTATTTCCTTTAATATTTCTTTAGAGATAACAGGAGCTGGAGCAGGAGGAGCAGGAAAAACAACATCAACAATTGAAACAAAAGGAACAACAACATCTGAAACAATAGGCTCCGGAGCTGAACAAACTAGCTCAACTGGCTCTATAATAACCTCTGAAAAAGTAACATCAGCAGCAGCAACAACATCAAGAACCACAGAAATACTTTCCAGAGATTTAACAGAATTTATATACATCTCTATCAGGATTGGATCACAGTAGGAGAGGGGAACAATAGCCCTGGTTAAATCTTCAGCAAGGAGAGGTGCTGGAAGATAACTGCTATAAAAAGAATCAAATAATGATAATAAAGAATGTATATCTACTGCAGGACTGATGGTTGGAGCTAGAGCTGAAGCTGGAACTGAAACTTGCTCTAAAGCTAGACTTTCTGAAACTAGAACTTCTAATATCTTCATTTCTGAAGAAAAATTCCCTGAAGGTAGCACTTCTTCATAAGGCATCTCCCCCTGCCTAGTTTAGGTGAAAATTGAATCTAGGCCCCCAGAAGAAGGGATGTCTTGAAGGGAGAAAGGGGAAGATAATATAACAGATAAATTATTCAAAGTCTTGACTAAGGGAGCCAAGGTTGAATCCAGTAAGAGAGTTAGCTTGGGTGCCAACACCTCATACAATCTATCTGCCAGAGGAAGAAGATATACTTGCTCAAGATTAACTTGAGTAGAGGTAGAAGGAGGGGCTGCAGAGATGGATGGAATTGATGCAGGGTGAAGTGGTATTGATGGTTGAGAGATGGGGATGGATGTTATGGATGGAGATGGGATGGTGACTGTTGGTAGAAATGAGGAGGTGGTAGGGGGAAAGGATGGTTGAGAGATGATGTCATGAAGGATTTGCATAAAGGATGATGAGGTGGGTGGAATGTCTGAAGGTGAAGAAGGGGAATCATCCATGAAGGAATAATATAGAAGATTGAAAGATGAAAGTTGGGAGGATGATTCTAAGTCAATGGATGAGAAGAAAGGTAGAGTATGGAAATCTTCTTGAAACATGGCTGGAGGAGGTGAAAAACTATTGGAGGTGGAGAGGGAGGTAAAGATATGGATGATGTGACTGGTTGTGGAGAGGGAGGAGAGGATATGGAAGGGTTTGGCAACACTTTTGCTGGGGCAGTGGACTGAGGACGAGTGACTGATTCAGTCCTTGTGCCTGAAGAAGTTTTTGCTACAGGAGCCCTGCTGGGTTTGATAATTTGTCTCCCCCACTTGCCAAAAAGCACTGAAGAGAGCCTCTTTGAAGCATTAATATGCATTCCATTGGACACTAACAACTGAGGGCACCTATTCTGCAGGAATAGGCCCAAAATTCATCCAAAATTTAAAAAATTCTTAGTGATCTTTTTCTTAATCAAATCAAAGAAAAAGGCTCACCAATCCAAGTGCTTCTTATCTACTATTGCAGCCATTAAACAGAATTGATGTCTTGATATTGTGTCATGGGCTGAATGTTTGGCTAATATAACTTTGCCTACAATATCTGCTAGAAATCTATACTCCATAGATAGATTTTTCTTCAGCAATTTATTAGGGTTCGCAGAATTGTGACCCATTTTATCTAACATCTAAGAAAATTCTACCCCTGATAGCTCTATGTTATAAGGTCCAGTACTTAATCCAAAAATTTCTGTAAGAATGGCTGGGGTGAGGGATACCTATGTCCCTGAGATGGTTCCAGTAACTGTGTTTTGATCCAGATTATGGGCAGTGTAGACCCATTTTTTAATCTCATCTACTGCTAATTTGATTCTGGTGGTCATGAGGTTCACAAGTTGTTGCTCACTGAAAAGTTCCAGAATATCCTTGAACATCTGATCAGTTCCTTTAAATGATTCCATGTCAATATCAAATCCAGTGTCAAACCTCATTGTGGCTAGAACGGCGACTGAGACCGATATATTTCCTGAAAAAACAAACAAGATCAAGTGTAGAAGAGTTTGGAGGGAAAGAAGATTCTTGCAGAAAGTATGAAAGCGCAAAGGACGCCGCCTAAAAAATGATTTTATATCAGGGTTCGACGCAAAAAAGAGAGATTGTTGAACTCAGTTCGACGATCTACGACTCTAGGAGAAACTGAAAGGTCTCAACATCGTTGACCTCCGTTCGACATTTTTTAACATCGTCGATCTTCGTTCGACGATAATCGAGATCGCTGACTGAGAAGGAAAGTCTAGCACTATCTGGAAAAACACTTAGCTTCGTTCGACGATTCCTAACATCGTCGATCTCCGTTCGACGGAAAACGAAAGATAGTTGAGTACTATTTGGAAACGACGAGCTCCGTTCGATAATCTTCAGGAAAATCGTCGAGCGCAGTTGAGAGACAGAGAAAACCTATAGACACTAGGAAATTCAAATTTTTAGCCTAGTCTTTTTCTCTTTTTAGTTTTAATGATCTTGGAACTTAATTAAGACTTCCTCCATCTAACATTCCTAACTGATTAAGGAAGAAAGTGTGTTTATTTTCATCCAAGGGTTTGGTGAAAATATCTCCAAATCAGTTGGGATGTATTCCAATTCAATTTTATTTTTCTCTACATTATCCCTTAAGAAATGATACCTAATCTCTATGTGTTTTATCCTACTATGGAGGTCTGGATTTTGAGCTATTGAAATAGCACTAGTGTTGTCACAAAATATTTTGGACTTATCTAAGTTGTAGCCATAGTCCAGGAGCTAATTTTGAATCCACAATATCTGTGAGCAACAACTACCTGCTGTCATATATTCAGCTTCAGTAGTTGATGTGGACACAAATGTTTGTTTCTTGCAAAACCAGGAGACAAGTCTGTCACCAAGAAACTGACAAGTTCCACTGGTGCTTTTCCTGTCTACTCTACATCCAGTATAATCAGCATTAGAAAATCCAGTTAAATCAAATCCTGAATCAGCTGGATACCAGAGACCTAGATTTGTACAGCTTTTCACTTACTTAGGAATCCTCTTAACTAAGGTGAGGTGTGACTCTCTAGGGCTGACTTGGAATCTAGCATATATGCATGTAGCAAACATTATATCAGGTCTACTAGCTGTAAGATACAATTAGGAGACAATCATTGCTCTATATGTGGTCTGATCAACTGGTTTACCATGTTCATCAGCATCTAATACAACATTAGAAGGCATGGGTGTTTTCATAGAGGATGCATCAGACATACCAAACTTCTTAACCAATTCTTTTGCATACTTGGTTTGAGAAATAAAGATGCCATCGGCATTTTGTTTGACTTGCAATCCAAGAAAGAAGGATAGCTCACCCATGCTACTCATTTCAAACTTGGAATGCATTAGATTTGAGAACCTTTTGTACAAATTTGAATCAGTAGAACCAAAAATAATATCATCTACATAGATTTGTACTAGTAGGATATTGGACTTATGGGTTCTAATAAAAAGAGTTTGGTCTACTCTACCCCTTTTTAAAACATTTTCCAAGAGAAAGCAAGCTAGGGTCTCATACCATGCTCTAGGAGCTTGTTTAGGACCATATAATGCTTTATGCAGTTTATAAACAAAATCAGGGTGAGTTAGAGAGATAAAACCTGCAGGTTGTTTTACATTAACTTATTCCTTGATATCACCATTGAGGAATGCACTTTTGACATCCATCTGATATACTTTGAACTTCTTGTGAGCTGCATATGCTAGGAAGATTCTTATGGCCTACAACCTTGCAATTGGTACAAAGGTTTAGTCATAGTCTATGCCTTCTTCTTGATAATATCCTTGAGAAACCAGCCTTGCCTTGTTTCTTACTATAACACCTTGATCATCTAACTTGTTTCTGAATACCCATTTTGTTCCAACAATGGGATGATTCTTTGGCATTGGCACTAGCTCCCAAACTTTGTTTCTTTCAAATTGATTTAATTCTTCTTGTATTGCAATAATCCAGTTTGGATCTTATTCTGCATCTTGTATGGATTGAGGCTCAATTTGAGAGAGAAAGCAAGTGTGCATCAGATTTTGATTGATCTGATTTCTGGTTCGCAAACCTGCTGAGATGTCTCCAATCACTTGGGAGATTTGATCATCTCTTGATGTTACTAAATCAACAATGAGTGTTGATTGTTCACCAACCTGTGTTGTTGTTTCCTCTAGTTTAACAACAACTGGCTTTTCATTTAGATTGTGACAATGGCTTGCTAAGATCTGACTGTCATCTTCATTTTCACTACTTTCAGCTTCTTGTTGAGTGAATGAAGGAGATGGATCTTTTTCAATGATATTCAGCCTGTCCAAATTTTTTGATTGAGAGTGTACCTACAAAGGGTCTATGGTAGAAGTGATCTTCTCCTTGTAAGACATTTTAGTTTCATCAAAAGAGACATGCACAGTTTCTTCAATTTTATAAGATGATTTATTATAAACCCTATAGGCCTTACTGATCATGGAGTATCCCAGAAACACTCCTTCATCAACTTTGGCTTCAAATTTTGCTAAGTATTTCTTGTTATTGTTATGAATGTAGCAAATACAACCAAAAATCCTTAGATAATCAACTTTAGGTTTCTTCCCTTTGAGTAGTTCATAGGGAGTCTTGCCCTTTAGTTTATGTATCAAACTCCTATTCAAAACATAATTTGAAGTGTTCACAGCCTCTGCCCAAAAGGATAGAGTAAGGTGAGCATCTGTCAACAATGTTGTGGCAGATTCAATAAGGGTTCTATTCTTCCTTTCAGCTACCCCATTCTATTGAGGAGTTCTAGGAGCTGAGAAAGTGTGTCTGATCCCTTCCTTCTGACAGAACTCTTGCATAAGAAGAGAATCAAACTCTGTCCCATGATCACTTCTTATCAGGGCTATGTGAGTATTGAACTCAATCTGTATACATTTGAGAAACTCTGTCAAACAATTGAAGTTATCAGACTTCTTCTTCAGAAAGAACACCCATGTAAATCTATAGAAGTCATCTACAAATACTAAAGTATAAGATTTCCCTCCTAGGCTTTGTACAGTAATGGGTCCAAATAGATCCATATGTAACAAGTACAAAATCCTAGGTGAATCACTCTTATTAAGTGACTTAAAGCTATTTTTAGTTTGCTTGTCTAATTGATAAGACCTGCAGAGTCCTTCCTTCTTATAGGAGTTAGAAGGTAGTCCTCTAACAAGGTTGTCCTTGGATAGCCTAGCAATGGTTATAAGGTTGACATGTCCTAATCTCTTATGCCATAATTCATTAGGTTTGCTAAGAGAATTAAATAAACAGATGTCTACCTGGGTTGAATGAAAATCTACTAGATAGATATAACCTCTTCTGTTACCTGTCAATATAGTAGTGTTGTCTTCAGATTTGATGATGCATGAAGACTTGTTGAATGTAACTTGGTATCCTTCATCACATAGCTGACCTATACTAATAAGATTGTGCTTCAGCCCTTCCACATATGCTACCTTCTTGAATGTTACTGATAATACGTTTTGTAGCCTAAACTATTATTGTATTTTATATTTTATATTGTACAAATTATGTCTATTATTAGTTTATTTTTATCCTTTTTATGTAAATTTTATTGCCACTAACTTTTTCCTGTCTTTTTGCAGGTTTTCAGAAAAATTGCCAAAATGGCCTGTCACGCCCCCCTGTCACGCCCTCCCTGGGCGTGACCTAGGGCGTGTCACCCGATCCCGAGGACACCTGCTGGAAGGGACAGAAAACGGTCAAAACCGCTGTCACGCCCTCCCTGGGCGTGTCACTAGGCGTGACAAGGGGCGTGTCGCCCTCTGCCGCAAAGCTGCCGCCGCATTAAATGCCCTCCCGCCTCAGCACGTAAATAGTACTGTCACGCCCCATGTCACGCCCGTGACATGGGCGTGACACCTTCCTTTTTCGGCGACTGATGGATTTCCAACCAATGATTTGGACATGACATGCCTGTCACGCCCCCCTGTCACGGGCGTGACCTAGGGCGTGACCACCGACGTACCGAAGCAATCATCCCTCCCGCCAGAATCCAGAGCCCGAGGTCAAATCCGTACCTGTCACGCCCCCTGACACGCCCCCTCTAGGGCGTGTCGGAGGGCGTGACCAACCCGAGAAAAAATCTATAAATTGAGCCCCCCTCCTCCCCATTTCAGCAAGCTTTGGTTGAGTGGGGGAGGTGCTGCCCCTTTGTTTCTTGATCCTTTTTCATGCTTTTTCTCTCTCTCTCTCCCCCTCTCTTTGTACTTTTTGGTTAACCCTAGTTTAATCTTAGTTTGTGCTAGCTTTTAATGTAATTTTCTTCTTGCTTAGTGCTTAATGTAGGGCTAGAATAGGGTTTAATTTTCATGCACTTGTAATTTTATTTTCATTAGTGTAACTTGCCCTTTTTCATTAATAAAATTGTTCTTCCCTTAGCTTGTGTTCTTCTAATGTTTTTCTACTCATCTCCCCTCCTCCACTCCATTATGATTAACTAATCCTCATTGTACTCGATCTTGATGATCCGAGGTTAGAGCGATTATGTTATGATGTTTTAATCAATCTTTTCTTTTTAGGTTAGGGCCTTGAATTACTCTTGATTAATCACGGGTTGGGGGTATATTTTCGATATATACTCTCCGCCTTTGCTTTCATTCTGGGCTAGCCGAGAGGCCGAAAGAATGAAGTGAGCATTCAAGAGTAAAGGGAGTTGTACGCACCCCTCGAGAGAGGCAGACGTCCAAATCTCCCGGATTGGGGTAAAATCCAATAGTGGGGTTCACCGCGTAAAGCGAGTTTTAGGCCTCCGATTTAGACGAGAGTCGGTCGGACCTTCCTAAACTCAGTTGGGCACGACTTCGAGAGAAGCGTGTTCAAGCTTTAGCAACCTCCACGGTCAAGGACCCTTATCCTATTAAGTTTAGATTTTTATCGCATTTTCTTAATCGTCTTTAGCCGAGGTGAATCTCGATCGGGTGCATTTCCATTTCATATTTTCTTCCTTTAGTAGTAAACTCCTATCTTGTGCTCTTTAATTAACTGCAGTAGTTTCCTTTCTAGCATAGTTCTTTTCTTAATAGCGTAACTTAATTGCGGTAGTTCTCTTTCTAGTTTGCTTTAATTTCTCCATTGCGCTTAGATTTTCTAAAACCCTAGTTTTTCCGTCGATAAGATAATAGCGTTCGTTTGAGTAAGCTTAGCCAACAGTTCCCGGATTTCAATACGACACTTGTGTCCCCTTGCTACAATTCGATAGGTATACTTGCCTCATCGGGTTGCTAGTTCGGTTGCGTTTATTTTCTTCGAACCCTAGCGCGCAACAAGTTTTTGGCGCCGTTGCCGGGGACCCAACTTCCGTTGATATTTTGAAAACACGAACCTATTAATTTTATCTCTTCTCTTTCTCATCCTCTTTCTTTAAAAATTTTAAAAATCAAAAAAAAATTTATCACCGCTCTTAATAGAAACCAACCTCACAATTTTTCTACGCCACCTAATTCTCTCGAAAAGGGCAAAGGGCTTTAAGCGCCACTGTCTTGTCTAGTACCTTGCGAACCCTTCCCGGGGTAGTCCTTGGGAAGTTCGGGAGTTAATTTATAAAAAAAAAATATATTTCAAAAAGAAAAAAAAATCAATTTAATTTTCTAAATCTAGTTTTTCTTTCTAGTTTATCCTTTTTCTCTTTCTCTTCTTCTTTTCTGTTCTTTTAGTGCATGACCCGCGGGAGTCCGTCGGTTATTTTGGACTTGGACCACGAAATTGAGCGTACTCTTCGGAGAAGATCGCGATTTCAAGGTCCTACTATCCAAGTGCCGGTTGAGGACTCCGAGTCATTTAATACTTTAAGAATGGAAGAACCCAACGTAGATGAGGCCGTGCAAAGGACTATGTCCTATTATGCACGACCAAACCTCGAGGGAACAGAATCGAGTATAGTCTGTCCTACTATAGCAAATAATAACTTTGAACTAAAGCCTAGCATAATTCAAATGGTGCAGCAATATGTGCAATTTGACGGACTTCAAGATGAAGATCCGAACGCACATATAGCTAGCTTTCTTGAAATTTGTGACACCTTCAAGATAAATGGTGTCACAAATGATGCGATCAGGCTAAGACTCTTCCCCATCTCTCTAAGAACTAAAGCTAAGCAGTGGCTTAACACACTTCCGAAAAATAGCATAACCACTTGGAATGAATTAACTGAAAAATTTTTGGCGAAGTATTTTCCGCCAGCTAAAACTGCAAAACTTAGGAACGACATCTCTGCCTTCGGACAAATAGACTCTGAAACCCTTTACGAAACCTGGGAGAGATTTAAAGAATTATTAAGACGATGCCCACATCACGCGCTGCCTGTATGGTTACAAGTGCAGACGTTTTATAACGGGCTAAATCAAAGCACGAAGCAAATGATAGACGCAGCTTCTGGCGGTACTTTAAATCATAAGACCCCGGAAGCCGCTCTTGAGCTTTTTGAGGACATGGCCATGAACACTTATCAGTGGAATGTGCCTAGGTCCCGCCCGAACAAGCCTGCAGGTATCTATGAAGTGGACAACGTCTCCCAGCTCGCTCTGCAAGTAGAAATCCTAAGCAAAAAAATAACGGAGATGACTGCTGCCTCCGCCCCTCAGGTATGGGAATCTGCAACCCCTACTCCAGAACATTTAGATTATGTTAATAATTTGCCTAGAACTGCTTTTAATAATTTTTCTGCTGCGAATTTTCATCCGCCTGGTTTTAATTTTCCGAATAGTTATAACCCCGCTTTAAGAAATCACCCGAACTTTTCATGGAGTAATCCATCGAATGCGATGCGCCCACCTTCGCAAAATGATTTTTCTGCACCACCACCACCACCACTTCTTCAAAATTACCCAAAACCTCCGAGCTTGGAGGAATTACTTTCTAAATATATCACCACAAATGACGCTACCATAAGAACTTTAACCGGAAGCGTAAAAAGTTTAGAAAATCAGGTAGGACAGCTCGCGAAAATAATTTCTGAGCGACCCGCAGGGTCTCTTCCTTCCAATACCGAACCCAACCCGAGAGAGCAAGCGAAAGCTATAACTCTTCGGAGTGGGAAGCAAGTCTCCGGTATGGTAAGTGAAGAGCCCGAGGCAAGCTCCGCTCTTGCTTTTAAAAATCAAAGCTCCGCTCCTGCTTTTAAAAATCAAAGCTCTGCTCCGCTTCCACCCTCTGCTGAAGAAGTAATCACCCCCACTTTAGAAAATAATCTCACTCCACCACCCATCTTCAAAAATAATTCAACTCCTCCATACCCCTCTGAACTTAATAGACAACGTCAAGATGATCAGTACTCCCGCTTCTTAGAAATCTTCAAACAAATCCACATTAATCTTCCCTTCCACGAGGCTATTTCGCAAATGCCGAAATACGCCAAATATCTTAAAGACCTCCTCACAAACAAGAAGAAGTTAGAGAATCTTTCGCACGTCACGCTAAATGCCGAGTGCTCTGCCGTTTTAACAAACGGTTTGCCGAAGAAAATCAGTGACCCGGGTAGTTTCTCTATCCCGTGTGTCTTCGGTGATCTCTTTGTTAAACACGCGTTAGCCGACTTAGGCGCAAGTATAAACCTGATGCCCTTTTCGTTGTTCAAAAAGTTAGGGATTGGTAGCCTTAACCCCACGCGTATGAGTATCCAGCTAGCCGATAGATCCGTCAAGTACCCGTTAGGAATAGTGGAGGACGTTCTAGTGAAAGTCGACAAGTTCATCTTCCCGGTGGACTTTGTCATTTTGGACATCGAAGAAGACGTCGAGGTTCCCCTGATCCTTGGCCGACCCTTCCTTGCCACCTCCCGAGCCATCATTGACGTAAGCAATGGTAAGCTCTTTCTTCGAGTAGGCGACGACGAAGTCACATTTCCTATCACCCCTTCGATGAAGAACACCATAGCGAACGATGACTCATGTTTTTTCGTAGACGCCGTGAGTGATGATTCTTCCTACTGCCTCTCCGACTTTGAAAAAGAATTTTCTACTTTTTGCTCCTCTTCTCTTACAACAGAATCACTGCAAGGAAGTGATGAATCTTCTTATTGTCTTTCCGACTTTGAAAAAGAGTTTTCTGATTTTTGTTCTTCCTCTTTTCTTACCACTGAATCTGTACAAGAAGCTGTCTTGGCTGCTAGCCCCACCCCTTATTACGTTCCTTATAAAAAAGTTTATGAAGATATTATTTTTGAAAAAGAAAGAATCTCAAAATCCTCTTATGAAGAACCCCCTACCCTAGAACTTAAAGAACTTCCCGAACACCTTAAGTATGCTTTCTTAGAAAAAGACTCCAAGTTACCAGTTATCGTTTTGGCCTACCTCACGGATACGCAGAACGATAAACTTCTTCTAGTTCTACGTAAGCATCGCCGGGCTATTGCTTGGCAAATTTCTGATATCAAGGGCATAAGCCCATCTTTCTGTACCCATAAAATTTTAATGGAAGATAATTCGCGTGACTCTATCCAACCTCAGCGCCGTATAAACCCGAATATGAAAGAAGTAGTTAAGGGCGAGGTTATGAAACTATTAGACGCAGGAATTATCTACCCTATATCGGACAGTAAGTGGGTTAGCCCCGTTCAGGTAGTTCCAAAAAAGGGAGGGATAACCGTAGTTAGTAATGAGAATAATGAATTAATCCCGACACGGACGGTGACGGGTTGGCGTATGTGCATAGATTACCGTAAGTTAAATGACGCCACCCGTAAGGACCACTTTCCTCTACCATTTATCGACCAGATTTTAGAACGTCTCTCCGGCCATAGCTTTTATTGTTTTCTCGATGGCCTCTCGGGGTACTTTCAAATACCCATCTCTCCCGAGGACCAAGAGAAAACTACGTTTACTTGTCCCTTCGGCACCTTCGCGTACCGAAGAATGCCGTTTGGATTATGCAATGCGCCGGCTACATTCCAACGATGTATGCTAGCAATATTTGACAAGTACGTAGAAAGCATTATGGAGGTATTCATGGACGATTTCTCCGTGTTCGGCGACTCCTTCGATAGATGTTTAGAAAACCTCGAAAAAGTCTTAGAACGATGCGAAGAAACTAACCTTGCCCTAAATTGGGAAAAATGCCATTTTATGGTGAGGGAAGGGTTAGTTTTGGGTCATAAAATTTCTGCTAAAGGTATTGAGGTAGACGTTGCCAAGATAGAAGTTATTGAGAAGTTGCCGCCACCTACAAACATAAAAGCTATAAGAAGTTTCCTAGGCCACGCTGGTTTTTATCGTCGTTTTATAAACGACTTCTCCAAGATCACTAAGCCCCTCACCCATCTCTTAGAAAAAGACGCTCCATTCATTTTTGATGACTCTTGTATTTCTGCCTTTGAATTAATTAAAGAAAAGTTAATTAATGCGCCGATTATGATAGCTCCGGTGTGGGACCTTCCTTTCGAGATTATGTGCGATGCGAGTAGTTTTGCGGTGGGAGCCGTATTAGGTCAACGCATATCTAAGAACTTCCACCCCATCTATTATGCTAGTAAAACCCTCACATCTGCACAAGAAAATTACACCACAACCGAGAAGGAGCTCTTAGCTATAGTATTTGCGTTTGATAAATTTCGCCCTTACATTACACTTTCAAAAATCATTGTTTTTACGGACCACTCGGCCCTCAAGTACCTTCTTGCCAAAACGGATGCCAAGCCTCGCTTGATTCGCTGGGTCTTACTCCTCCAGGAGTTTGACTTAGAGATCCGTGATAAGCGAGGAGCCGAGAACTTGGCCGCCGACCATTTATCAAGATTAGATAACCCCTTTAAAGAAAAATTAAATGAAAAATCTTTTAATGACTATTTTCCTGATGAGAAGCTGCTTTTAGTTAATACATCTACTTCTCCTTGGTTCGCGCACATCGCCAACTATCTAGTGGCCCGGGTGCTCCCAAAAGAGTTCTCCTCTCAACAGAAGAAGAAATTCTTTTCTGAGCTGAAGAACAACTTTTGGGAAGACCCGCATCTTTTCAAAATTTGTGCGGATCAAGTGATAAGGAGATGTGTTTCTTTTGATGAAGGAATTGATATTCTAAAACATTTGCATGAAGGTCCGACAGGTGGGCACTATCAAGCTGCTCGCACCGCTCAGAAAGTGCTTTGCGCGGGTTTTTACTGGCCTAGCCTGTTTAAAGACGCGCAAGCCTTTGTGAGCAGGTGTGATAGTTGCCAACGGTCGGGCAATATTTCTAATAAAAATGAAATGCCGCAAAATTATTTCTTAGAGTGCGAAATTTTTGACCTCTGGGGAATTGATTTTGTTGGCCCCCTTCCTTCTAGCTTCAGAAACAAATATATTTTAGTTGCTGTTGATTATATTTCACGATGGGCTAAGGCCCAAGCTCTTCCTACGAACGACTCCCGAGTTGTAGTCACGTTTTTGAAAAAATTATTTTCTAGATTCGGTACGCCACGCGCAATCGTTAGCGATAGGGGTTCCCATTTCTGTAACGCGCAATTTTCAAAAATCCTTACTAAATACGGCGTTACGCATAAACTATCCACTGCCTACCACCCCCAAACTAACGGTCAAGTCGAAGTAGTAAATAGACAAATAAAAAGAATATTAGAAAAGACTGTTTCAACTTCTAGAAAAGACTGGTCAGCCAAACTTGACGATGCTCTATGGGCCTACCGAACAGCGTACAAAACCGCCCTCGGATGTACGCCGTATCGGCTGGTCTATGGAAAATCGTGCCATCTGCCCGTAGAGTTTGAACACCGCGCCTTTTGGGCCATAAAATTTTTAAACTTCGATCCCCACTCAGTCGGTGACCTTCGAAAATTTCAACTAAATGAACTCGACGAGTGGCGCTCTTATGCTTATGAAAATAATAAACTTTATAAAGAGCGGACAAAGCGTTTACATGATAAACACTTAAGGCACCCTAAAAACTTTAAGCCGGGCGACCAAGTCCTTTTATATAATTCTCGTTTACGTTTATTTCCGGGCAAATTAAAATCTCGCTGGTCTGGCCCGTTTTCTGTTTTAGAAGTATTTCCTTATGGAACTGTTTTAATTTCTCACCCTGATAAGGGTAATTTCAAAGTGAATGGTCAGCGTCTTAAACTGTATTTTTCTGGTGATGATGATGTCAGTCCAAACACTATTAAGTTTCTGCTTCACGAACTTTAATCTTGAACTTTTTATTTTTTTTTTGCTAAAAACAATTTTATTTCGGGACAACAATATTTTTGGACAATATTATTTTTTTTGATGCGTCGAGCTCAACGACGCTTTAACCAAAGGGCGCTCTTGGGAGGCAACCCAAGTTATCTTTTTCTGTTTTCTTTATTTTACAATTTTTGCCTCGGACGGCTCCGACAAGCTGAAGCTTCTGCGATCGCCTGCTCCAACATTGCTGAATCCATCACAAAGTCCAAAGAAGACATTCGGGGAGCGACATCACTCAGCTTTCGCAGCAAATAAATCCGGGGAAGTACCTGTATTTCAATTCTGTCTTTCAATTCTGTACTTTACTTTTCTCTCCTTCTCCAATCCCCTTCTTTAGCCATTGAGGACAATGTCTGTTTTAAGCTTGGGGGAGGATTTCCTCCTTCATTTTTGCGTAGTGTAAATAATCTTCTTTTTGTATATATTGTAAATATTTCCAAAAAAAAAATGAATATCTTAAAATTCCAAAAAAAAAGAGAAAATTTTTCCAAAAAAAAAAAAAAAAGAATATTTCTCAAGAAAAAAAAAATATGTGTGTTTTTGAATAGTTTAGACATTTTGGTATTTCAATAGTACCCCTAGTTTTTAGTTTTGTTTTACTCAAAATCTCCTATAAACAACTTAGTTAATTATAATATTTCTAATCGTCCTTTTTAATTATGTTTCACAAGTAAAATGTTGGCCATGCTGTGTTTCTAATTCACGGTAGCATGTTAAGGTGAAATATTTTTCTAAAACTCGCATTTCTATTATGGTTTTTTGTTGTTTATTTCCTTTACTTTCTTAAAAATTCATCATCCACTATTTTCTTTTTCGTTTTTGAATAATTTTTGTAAAGTCAACTTTTGAATAACGTAGTAGATGTGAACGATCCAAGTCACCTATTAATTCTATTTTCAAGTTAATTTCATCAATCTTCTTTTATTATCTAGGACTCGCTCTTTGAAAATTTTTCAAACCTTTGTTTTAAATAAATTCAAAAGCGTGAAAATGATTTAGGCCATTTTTGTTTTCGTTTGAGCTTTCCTGCCAACCTAAAAAAAAAACTTTTACCACTAGTTAGCCGTTTTTGAGCCTTTTTCCGATTTCATTTGATAGCTCCTCCCTTCATTTCAGTTTCACCAAAGCCAAAATTTCCAACCTATCGAATCACACTAGCCTTTTTGAGTTTCATAAATTATTTTGAGGATTTTGATAGGGTATTTTGTGATTTTGTTTTTTGTGGAGAAAGGTTTTCGAAAAAAAGGAAGTATGTTCAAAAGTGATGTTTATTTTTGTTTGACCAACTCAAAAAGGAAAATAAAAATATTTATGGCCTTTGTTTTGAAAAAAAAGAAAAAAAGATGGAAAAGAAAAAAAAAATGAAAAAGAAAGAAAAAAAATGTGTATATATTTTTATGAAATTTTTTGAAACTCTTTGCTTTGGTTTAGTGTGATTTTAAAACCTTCACGTTTATCTTTGAATTCCACTCCTAATTATTTTCCTAAACCAAACGTTTCTGTCCTATTTAAGTCCTTTTGATTCACGCTTTTTGATTTTTTATTTAACAACTAAGAAAAGAAAAACAGTAAATCAGTTTTAGTTTTAGATTTAAACCTAGATTTTTGATAATTAAATTGATATAATTATAATGCGTTGCTTGGATCTAGTAACAACTCAATGCGTGTTTTTCATTTTCGTTGCTTTACTTAAGTCCATTTAAAAAATCTCGCTAAAATTTTGGATGATTTGTTTTTATTAAGTAAAGTTTTTAAAAGTTTTACCATACCTAAATAATTATTTTAGACTTACATTTCACCTTTTCCCTACTAAGAATTTCGCATAGTACTTGTGTAGGCATAATTAGAACTTTTTGATTAGTCCTTTTTATAAATTTCTAGTTTTTATATTTTTGCTTGGGGACAAGCAAAGCTTAAGCTTGGGGGAATTTGATAATACGTTTTGTAGCCTAAACTATTATCGTATTTTATATTTTATATTGTACAAATTATGTCTATTATTAGTTTATTTTTATCCTTTTTATGTAAATTTTATTGCCACTAACTTTTCCTGTCTTTTTGCAGGTTTTCAGAAAAATTGCCAAAATGGCCTGTCACGCCCCCCTGTCACGCCCTCCCTGGGCGTGACCTAGGGCGTGTCACCCGATCCCGAGGACACCTGCTGGAAGGGACAGAAAACGGTCAAAACCGCTGTCACGCCCCCCTGTCACGCCCTCCCTGGGCGTGTCACTAGGCGTGACCAGGGGCGTGTCGCCCTCTGCCGCAAAGCTGCCGCCGCATTAAATGCCCTCCCGCCTCAGCACGTAAATAGTAATGTCACACCCCATGTCACGCCTGTGACATGGGCGTGACACCTTCCTTTTTCGGCGACTAACGGATTTCCGACCAATGATTTGGACATGACATGCCTGTCACGCCCCCCTGTCACGGGCGTGACCTAGGGCGTGACCACCGACGTACCGAAGCAATCATTCCTCCCGCCAGAATCCAGAGCCCGAGGTCAAATCCGTACCTGTCACGCCCCCTGACACGCCCCCTCTTGGGCGTGTCGGAGGGCGTGACCAACCCGAGAAAAAATCTATAAATTGAGCCCCCCTCCTCCCCATTTCAGCAAGCTTTGGTTGAGTGGGGGAGGTGCTGCCCCTTTGTTTCTTGATCCTTTTTCATGCTTTTTCTCTCTCTCTCTCCCCCTCTCTTTGTACTTTTTGGTTAACCCTAGTTTAATCTTAGTTTGTGCTAGCTTTTAATGTAATTTTCTTCTTGCTTAGTGCTTAATGTAGGGCTAGAATAGGGTTTAATTTTCATGCACTTGTAATTTTATTTTCATTAGTGTAACTTGCCCTTTTTCATTAATAAAATTGTTCTTCCCTTAGCTTGTGTTCTTCTTATGTTTTTCTACTCATCTCCCCTCCTCCACTCCATTATGATTAACTAATCCTCATTGTACTCGATCTTGATGATCCGAGGTTAGAGCGATTATGTTATGATGTTTTAATCAATCTTTTCTTTTTAGGTTAGGGCCTTGAATTACTCTTGATTAATCACGGGTTGGGGGTATATTTTCGATATATACTCTCCGCCTTTGCTTTCATTCTGGGCTAGCCGAGAGGCCGAAAGAATGAAGTGAGCATTCAAGAGTAAAGGGAGTTGTACGCACCCCTCGAGAGAGGCAGACGTCCAAATCTCCCGGATTGGAGTAAAATCCAATAGTGGGGTTCACCGCGTAAAGCGAGTTTTAGGCCTCCGATTTAGACGAGAGTCGGTCGGACCTTCCTAAACTCAGTTGGGCACGACTTCGAGAGAAGCGTGTTCAAGCTTTAGGAACCTCCACGGTCAAGGACCCTTATCCTATTAAGTTTAGATTTTTATCGCATTTTCTTAATCGTCTTTAGCCGAGGTGAATCTCGATCGGGTGCATTTCCATTTCATATTTTCTTCCTTTAGTAGTAAACTCCTATCTTGTGCTCTTTAATTAACTGCAGTAGTTTCCTTTCTAGCATAGTTCTTTTCTTAATAGCGTAACTTAATTGCGGTAGTTCTCTTTCTAGTTTGCTTTAATTTCTCCATTGCGCTTAGATTTTCTAAAACCCTAGTTTTTCCGTCGATAAGATAATAGCGTTCGTGTGAGTAAGCTTAGCCAACAGTTCCCGGATTTCAATACGACACTTGTGTCCCCTTGCTACAATTCGATAGGTATACTTGCCTCATCGGGTTGCTAGTTCGGTTGCGTTTATTTTCTTCGAACCCTAGCGCGCAACAGTTACCGATCCTATTTGGACTGCACCAAATCATTTGGTATGTCCAAAGTTTGAATATCCAAACATGACTTTAGGTCCGTATTTAGCCTTGAAGGATATTAGGTTATCCTTTCTTCCAGTCATGTGCTTGGAGCACCCACTATCTAGATACCAATGCTGGTCCATGGTTGGATAGGTCTTCACCTACACAAATAACAGTTCATTTGTTTTTGACCAAGTTTACCTTGGGTCTAGCTTGATAACCTTTGAAATTAGAAATGAAAGACATCTCTTGTTGACTCTTATATCCTTCAGGATGATATCTCCTAGGAGGAATAATCCATTCAGTATAAGGGTTGAACCCTTGAGATGTAGGATATCTAGAATTAACTTTTGATGTACCATTTGAGAACTTCTCAAATCTCTTAGATCCGTACGACGTTCGTGGAACTGAGTTCGACGATCTTGGGTCAGATTGTCGAGCTCCGTTCTGTGATCAATCTTGTCTGTGTTCAAAGATAAGAGATTATCGATCTGAGTTTGACGATTCAGCATGAAATCGCTGAGCTCTGTTCAAAGATCGTCGAGCTACGTTCGACGATTTCTGTTGAACTTTGTTCTTATTGGGTGGATCAGAATTTTTCTAGCTACCTCCACAACTCATTTTCCTTTATCAGAGATAAATTTAATGGGAGTTGTTAACACAATAGCTTGGCTGGATAAAGCACCCAAGCCCAGTGTACTATTGAGTCTTGAGTTCACTATGCTTGTGATGCCCATTAGTTTGATACTTCTCCCATTGAGGGTTTCTTCAAACTTTTTGGCCTCAGATAGTTTACTTTTCAGTGAAGCTATCTGCTCCCTACAACATTCTAACTCATCTGAGAGTTTGAGGTTATCTGAACTTAAGGTACTGTATTCAGATAACTGATTTCTGAGAGAGATAATTTCTTTCTCAGAATTGAGTAGATCTAAATACAGTGCTTTAAATTCAGACTTGAAGTCCTCAGAATTAAAATCAAATAAATCAATTACCTGATCTTCTTCTAGCTCTGGTTCAGATTCAGGTTCAGATTCATGTTCTAAATCAGTGTTGTTCTGAGATGCATTCATTTCCATCATGCAGAATTCTTTTTCTTGTGCATCATCCTCATCATCACATGAACTTGATGATGCATCAAACTCTTCTTTTGTTTCACTCCATGTTTCAGCAACAAATCCCTTCCTAGTGTGCTTGTTCTTGCTGGAAGAGGATCTGTCAAAATTATTTTTTCTGGAGTCTTTATCTTTTCTCTTTTATCTCTTGTCCTTATTGTCCTTGTTTTGATTTTCTGGACAATCAGGCAGTATGTGGCCTTGTTTCCTGCAACAATAACAAATAATCTCTTTATTATTTGATTTATCATACATTGGCTTTTCTTGGCCTCTGGATGACCTTTTTTTGAAGTCCTTCCTGGCAATTTTATAGAATCTCTTGGCTAAGAGGCTCATCAGTTCTTCATTGCCTGTGACTTTATCCTCAGGCTGTTCTTCTGTTGCCTTGAAAGCAATTGACTTCTCCTTCCTGATAACTGGAGAAGTTGTCTTCTGCTCTTCTTCTCTATTCTTGATGAGCTACTCATAGGATTTGAGCTTGCCTAATAGAGCTTCTGTAGTGATCTCATTCAAACTTCTGGCATCCTTGATGGGCCATATTCTTGAATCCCAAGTGCTGGGGAAGCATATTAGGATTTTGTCATTTATCTCTGTGAGAGAGATCTCCTTGTCCAAGGTCTTGAGTTCACTGACAATCAGACTTTGTCTGCTGTATATGTCAGCTACTGACTCATTTTCTTCTTTCTTGAAATTCTCATATTGAGTGATAAGATGAGATCTCCTATCTTTTCTCTCATCAGCTGATCCTGATACAATCTCAGATAGTTTGTCTCAAATTTCTTCAGCTGAGTTACATTTAGCTACCTTTTGGAAGATGTCATCAGACATTGTCTGTGCTAGGATGTTCATAGCTTTAGCATCAGCAACCTTCCATTTATTTATATCAGCATCTGTTCCTGAAGGAGGTGGAACAGCATTTGTACTTGTGCTTGCACCAGGCTTTGGGCAATCTGTCAAAACAGAATTAAAGATATCTTCATCAATAGAATTCATGTATAATTTAATCCTTGCCTTCCAAAGAGCAAACTTGGAGAGATTGCACACTGGAGGTCTCGTGCTAGCATAATCTTTGTTCCGTACCATGAATTTAGATTAAAATAAATATAATAAAAATAACCCTCTTTTAAGGATGGATCTTAAGAGAGATCTTTTGGTTTAGGTGTTAGCCTATATGAACAACCAATCTGGCTGAAAACCAACCTCCCCCTGATTCCAATTGAAAGTGAGTGTAAGATCAATCCTTCACTCTAAAGGGGGTAAAATAGAGTGTTTTAAAATAATTTTGCAAATATTAAAATTATTCTAGCAGTGGAAGACTTAATTTAGTTAGTGTAGAGTGCTTGAAAGAAACCAAAATAAAACAAACAAAAGAGCAAATCCACAGCACACAACAGATAAAATGGCAAACAACCAGAAGACACAAGGAACTATATTGGTTCCCAAAAACCTGGGTACATCCACTCTTGTACCACCCTTGGTAGGAATACACTGCAGGATGAGTTGATCAGGTGTCCTTGGAACCAATGAGCTTTTGATCAGGTGCTCAAACACCAAACAAGATTTTTTTTGATCAGGTATCTTGCCACCACTGAGTTTTTATCAGGTCTCAGAAGCCAAAGCAAAACTTTTGAAGGGAGTTTAAAAACCCTTTTACAGGAAAGGAAAAAGAAAAATGGTGAAGTTGTCTTCTCTGTCAACAATCAAGGAGAAGCACAAGTGGATGAGATGTTGTCAAAGCTCCCCCTGAGATTAGCAAGATTTTAGGAACTGGAAGCTTTGCAAGGGTGATAGGTCTTCAAAGAATTAGATTGCTCCAGCAAAAGATGATTTCAGCAAAAAATGAAATGTTAGTTGTTTGGAATATGGAAGATGAAGACTTGAGAAAGCGTTTGATCAGCAGGAATCAGAAAGAAAACTTGTTTAGCTTTCTAGTGTTATTGATCTTCTTTTTCTCTTCTGTATGTTCTGTGTATTTTTTCTTTCTGTTTGTGTATCCTGTATATCTCTTCTTCTTGTTCTCTCTAATAATGATAATAAGAAATCCAGTCATCAAATCTTGATGATAGCCGTTAGCAAAGTCATAAAGACTTTCCTTAAATGTCAACTATCTCTGGAGGAAATAACCTAAGTACATTCCTTCTTTGTCTCCTTGAAACTTGCTCTAGATTTATTATAACGGCTAGAAATCTTCTTCAATAAATACTCTTACTTGAAGACATTTGAAATCCTTAAACAACTGACAAAATTCCAGAAATCGTCGATCTCAAAAAAATAATCGTCGATCTGAGCTCAACTATCGTTGAACTGAGCTAAGAGATATTAGAATTAGTCTAAGACAGAAATCGTCGATCTGAGCTCAGAGATCGTCGAAATGAGTTTGACGCAACGTCGACTTGAGCTCAGAGATCGTCGAACTGAGTTCGACGCTTCGTCAACATGAACTCACAGATAGTCGAACTGGGTTCGACGCTTCGTCGATCTGAGCTCGACGACAACTTGAATTCTTCTTCTTGGCTTCTCATCCGAACTAGGAGGTCTTGGGAAAAGCTTCAAACCTATGTCCTAAGCCTTAGACCTAACTTGTTGACCTTTACTCTATACAACAAGGTCAAAGCAACAATCATATAGACATAGTGATCCTAACCCAAAATAATAATAGGGTGTTCCAACAAACTCCCGACGGGATCAATATACCAGTTCGAGGACTTGAGTATGAGCTTCCAGTTGCGCTTCTCGACCTCGAAGAAAAGGAAGAGGAACCCGGAGTCAATTTTCTGATCCGGCAAAAGGCAGATGAGTCCTTAGCCCAGTATGTGGACCGCTTCCAGGAAGAAATCTTGGACAATCAGGAGGTACCAGGATTTTCTCTTTAGATGGCCTTCACCGTTGGGCAGAGGGAGGGTTTCTTTAAGATGAGTTTAAACCGGAAGGCGCCTCTGTCATTTGAGGGATTGATGGAGAAATCCGCAAAAGAGATAGTGATGGAGGCAGCGAACCCGACATTTGCTAAAAAGTTGGCAAGACTGATGGAGGTGGAGTCAAGAGAATCGAGAGGAGGAAGGCAGTAAGAAGGAAGGAGAAGGGAAGAGCTGAGGGCTCCGGAATACTAGGAGCTGGGTTAGAGGCAGCCAGGATGTCCCGTTAAAGGGCCAGGAAGAGGTTGTTACCAATGGGAAGGAACTACCAAGGAGGACAAGAAACATTTAACCAGCTGGGGTGGGGACATGGTCCTAGACCACTCCCACCCCACCTTAGTAAGCTATGGCCATTAGGCAAGGGAGAGGAAGAGAGTGGGGGAGAGCAGGACCTGGAGTAGGAAGGAGGAGGAACCAGTAGGAGGGGAGATGGGAGGGGGAGGTAGCCTTGCCGTATTGTGACTTCCACGAGTAGGAGGGTCACATGAGAGCTACCTGCCAAGAGTTTCTAGAGATAAAGAGGGCTAGAGGAGCAGGGGAGCATGAACTACCAGTATGAATAGTGGAGATGGTCGGGACTGGGGATGAGGATGGGTGTGTGGACCGAGCTGATGTGGGAGATCGAGGAGGGATCAGAGTGATCCATGAGGGGGTAGGGTTTGAGGCTACCCATAAGGCAAGCCTTCATACCATGTATTGTCAGAGTATTGCCTCGATGTCACAAGCCCCTCCCCCAGATGAGTTAATCACCTTCTCTCGTAAGGACTTGCCAGACCACGAGGACCCATTTTGCGAAGTGCTGGTGATCCGGACCGCCATCGAAAATTTTACGGTGTTACGGATTCTAGTTGATAATGGGATTTTAGTGAGTGTAATCTTCAAGAAGAAGTTCAATGAAATGTGGGTGGAGGCCCGAAGGGTGTTAGCAGCAGATGGGCCGTTGTTCGGGTTTTCGGGAGAAAGGAAGGAAGTCGATGGGGGAGTGGGACTTAGGGTTACTCTGGGAGGGCTGTCTAGGAACTGCCGCTTCGTGATAGTGGACGCTCCCAGCAGCTACAATGATATATTTGGGCATCCTTTGATCAGTGCCTTCAGGTGCATTCCATCATCTTTCCATCAATGTCTGAAGCCCAACGCTGGAGGAACCCAAATTAGAGTACGAGGAGATCCAAAAGCAGCCAAAGAGTGCTACGTGACGACAAACAATACCATCTCTTGCCAAGGTGATGCCGAGGAACTGAAGAAGAGTATGAAGCAATGGGAGAAGGAGGGAGAGATGGAGGTAGAGGAGAAGGAGGAAGGAGGAGGAAGGAGAATGAGTGGAGAGAGGCATTGCGGTAGAGCCGAAAACGGCAAGAGAGAAGGAGGGAGAGATAGAGGTAAAGGAGAAGGAGGAAGGAGTAGGAGTGGAGAGAGGCATTGCGGTGGAGCCAGAAATGGCATGAGAGAAGGAGGGAGAGAGGGCGGTAGAGGGGACAAGAGGAAAGGGAAAAGAAATGTATGAGAAGTGGGGCAGCCATCCAGGATGGAAGATCGGCTAGAAGAGCAGGGAGGTTTGTTTTCAGGAGGGGTCCCAACAAGTGAAGAGGTGGAAAGATTTCTGATGGACGTGGCTTTGGTCACCGCGGAGCGCGATGCTGTAGAGCGGGAGGCCAGGGACCAGGAGGAGATGCTGAGGGAACATGAGGGAGAGGAGGATCCCTCAAGGCTCAAGGCGGCGATCGAGGTGTTGCAGATGGAAATTCTCAACAAGGGAGGAAAGAGAAGATAAAAATCAGTGGGGAGCTCAGCCCCGGGGACCAAGAGGAGATCAGGAAGTGCGTGTAGAGGAACATCGACGTCTTCGCTTGGAGCGCAGCAGACATGCCAGGGTTTGACGCTGACGTGGTATGCCATCGTCACAATATTGACCCCAAGGCTCGTCCAATATAATAAAAGAAGGGAGCCATCGCTTCCAAGATGGCTGGGCCCATCAGGGAAGAGGTGGAGAAGCTGCTCAAGGCGGGATTCATATCCATAAGCAAGTACTCGGGGTGGGTGAGTAACGTTGTAATGGTAAAAAAGGGAGAGGGAAAATGGAGAATGTGTGTTGACTTTTCTCTTTTGAATAAAGCGTTCCCTAAGGACTGTTATCCTCTGTCTCGAATCCACGCGTTGGATGATTTAGCCGTCGGTTTTTCAATAATTAGTTTTCTAGATGCCTTTTTCAGGGTTCCATCAGATACGCATGCACCCCCAAACGTCAAGGATGTTACCTTTTTCACGGAGGATGGGTGCTTCAGCTACAATATGATGCCCTTTGGATTGAAGAATGCGAGGGCAACTTATCAAAGAATGATGTACTGGATCTTTTGGGAGCATAAGGGGCAAAATCTCGAAGTTTATGTGGATGACCTGATGATCAAGAGCAGAGATCTCAGGTCCCACGTCTTGGATCTGGAAGAAACTTTTGGGACCTTAAGAAGATAAAAGATGAGACTCAACACTCAAAAAGGGGTCTTCGGGGCCAATAGGGGAAAGTTCCTAGGACATCTCCTCACCCCCTCAGGAGTGGAGTCCAATCCAGACAAAGTAAAGGCAATCTTCGAATTGGAATCTCCGAGAAGCGCTAAAGAAGTTCAACGTCTTGCCGGCAAGCTGGCAGGGTGTGCAGTTTCCTCTCCCGGTATGGAGAGAAGTGCTCGCCCTTCTTTCGAGCACTGAAAGGAGGCAAGAAGTTTGTGTGGACCCCGAGAGCGAAGAAGCCTTCCGAGCCCTGAAGAAACAGCTCACCAAAACGCCGCTGCTCCAAGGGCCAAGAGAAGGGGAGGGCTTGTTCTTGTACCTGTGAGTGGGAACCGGAGCAGTGAGTTCGGTCCTTGTCCGAGAAGAAGGAAAGAAGCAATTCCCAATCTACTACGTAAGCAGGGTCCTAAAGAAATTAGAGCTCAGATACCCCATCCTGGAAAAGTTGGCTTTCCCACTCATCATCTCGGCCAGGAAGCTCGGGCTATACTTTTAGGCTCACTGAATACAGGTTGTGACAGATCAACCTCTTTACCATATCCTGGAAGGGGTGGAGCACTCTAGAAGGTTTGCTAAGTGGTCGATAGAGCTCTGTGAGTTCAATCTCACTTTTACTTGTTGGGTAACTATCAAGGCACAAGCGATTGTGTACTTCAAGGTAGACTATGTGGTTGAGGTCGAAGAAGTCGAGGCTCATCTTCTAGTATCTTGGGAGATTCTAGTAGATGGAGCCTATAGAAAAAGTTCTTTTGGTGGAGGGATGATCTTAGTAAGTTTCAAGGGAACAAGAATTGAGCAAGCCCTGAAGATCCACTTCACCATCAATAACAACCAGGCAGAGTACGAGGCGATCATCGCAAGGATCAAGCTAGCTCGGGAGCTGGGCATATAAGACATCAAAGTCTACACAGACACTATGGTTGAAGCAGGATAAATCAATTGTGTGTTTGAAGCAAGGGAGCCTACCCTCCATTTGTAAGACCCATTTTTTTTCTTTTTAAAACCCCGGGGTCTTAGGCCAAGAACCGCCGCTTCGCGGTGACACCTTCACTCCCGGGAAGGTCGTCAATACAAAACACTGATCCTGCCGGCCGATTCGATCACAACAGTAGCAATATAATAAAGGCAAGTCCACAAGCATCACATATATAGTAAATATTCTCCACAAAGGGAGTGTCCACAGATATAATAAAAGTACAGAAAACATGGGCTCATGCTCGGTACATCTATATCCTCACTACATATCTCTCAATTGTAGCAGCAAAACTAAATAACTACTAGCGATCATGACTCACAGTCCCAGATGTCAGAACTCTGGTACTAAACTGTCCTATCTCTAAGCTTGTCGACCTCTGGGGCTGCTCCTCCATGTTGGGCTCCGCAGTCCCCTAAAGTGATGTAGTTTGAAAATCGTTAGTCTAAAATACTAAGCCCTATCATCCCCCGCCCTTTCCCCCATGGCTCCTAGGCACCGAGCGGGGAGAAGGAAAGGAGAGGTAATGAAGGTGGAGAATGACAAATATAGGTGACGGCGGAACTAATGTAGCAGTTCTATGAGTATATAAGGCAATAATAAAAGTACGAAGAACTGAACAAGAAAAAAGTAACCTTAACTTATATGGAGATACATAAGCTAAGGGGTCTTCTGCAAGTCTCTTATCATATAAAAAGTCTCATACCAATTTATACGATAGGGTGTCGGTTTTCTAGCAAGCATATATATATACATTTACTAAATAAAAACCTTAACTTATAAGCACGCTCGCGCGAACTTATAAACCAAGGGGTCGTTTTTTAGAGCCTATTGTATAAAGCATCCCATACCACTTTATACAATAGGTGTCAGAGTTATATGCAATGATTATGCTATGACATGCAATTATGCCATGATGTGAACATTCAAGTGCAACTCACCCACTCGACTCTGTGTAGACAGACCTTTAGTTCCCCCTTTCTTGAGCTGAACCTCCAAGGATACCTCCGTTGTGGAAAACGAAAGCAGTGGGTTGGGCCTCGCCCACCACTAAACCGGTAATTGCACTACCAGTAAAACCTATCGTACGCCTCAACGCTGGTGCACTAAGAGGAGTGCCTGCGTACTCTTGACGGCTGGCGCACCGGACTTTTATGGAGAAGTGCTAAACCACAATTGCCGAGTCGACGTATTGGAGTTGGTGCATCGACCCTCCAATACCGAAGACCCACCACCTTATACCTTATGCACACGAAACCTTATGTATCACCTACCGAGCCAAAGCTCCCCGGACCATCCTGTCCGTCACAATCAACAACCGAGCCAAAGATCGCCCAAAAATCCCCATGCCTATAACCCGTGTGAACCAACATAACATCCTAAGACATCGAGGTGAGTGAAAGTGAACCCCTAATTATTCTAGTTACTCATGAAATTTAGTTTTACCTAGAGTTTAGGTTAGCCAAGGACTTCCCCCGGCATACCCCGTGAAGGGATCTCAATGGGCACTAGGAACTACGATGGGCTGAAGCCCAAAGCTCCCTTTTGCAAGGCATTTATTATTATTAGTTGTTACCCAACTCCCAATCCCTTTAATGTTGTACTGGATCTAGCCCTAATGTGTTTTGACCTTTCTCTGTCTCCACGCGGAAGACGATGTTTCGTCGATCCCGAGCACCACCTAGGCTTAGACAACTCCACTACCTACTCTTCCCAACTTCCAATGGCATCCCCTATCCACTTACCTAGTCAATACACTAACATCCCAACTCTCTGGATTCATCTTGAACCATATCATGATTTCTACAAATTTTACTGAACGCAGACCATCCTAAGCTATATGATGTATACAATGGGAGGTACTCAAAATTATCATACAATAACACTATAATAATTATTGGGGGTCTACCATGCCATGATTAACCTAAATCCAGAATTTCATAACTTTCCTAATTTACTTGATAATTTATTTAATTCCTTAGGAAATCCAAATACCTTAGTTTGAACATAAAGTACCATTTTCGGACATGCAAATTGCCCACAAAATTTATGATAAATACAAGATGACTGTTTAACAGTCAATTAAAAGTCTCCCAATTTTTCAACAAGATTTAGGCCTCTAATCATAATTTCAAACATAGCCAATTTATATCAATTTAAAGAAGCAAGTGCTGCAAATACACTTCCAAAAAGTCTTGAGAAAATTCAAGCATGAACATAATTACCTATAAACACTCCAGGTCAAGTTTCTTAATTTTCTAGTGAACAAAGAACTCTAAACTTAATTTTTCAACAATAATCCAAATTGGTAATTTAATGCACTAAG
Organism: Platanthera zijinensis; assembly: GCA_039513925.1. NCBI lineage: Eukaryota > Viridiplantae > Streptophyta > Magnoliopsida > Asparagales > Orchidaceae > Platanthera > Platanthera zijinensis. The sequence goes on from CM077082.1 coordinate 133,385,602, forward strand.
TATAGAAATTATTCCTCTAAAATTTGAAATAGAATTTCCACAAGAGCATGTTGACCTAGAATAACTACTGATCAAGTTTCACAATTTTTCAACAAGTGTGGAGTTCTGAATTTATTATTGATCATAAAATTATTCTCAAAAGCTTGTGAACAAAGTACTGAAAATATAACTCCGAAAATTATAATAAAATTCATGTAGGAGTATATTGATATAAAATACCCTCTTCCCAATTCTCATAACTTCCTACTCAACAGGGTGATCATAATAATTGAAAGATTATCAAGGGCAATTTTCATGTACACTAAAGAAGGTGGTAAATGTATTGATCCAAAATTACTAATAAAATCACCAAAGGGCCCTTTTGACCCTATGACTATACTACCCAAGTTTCATAGCTTTTCACTAAGTTTTTGTGGCTTTTCTTGTATGTACAAGTGTTGTGCCCTAAACTAGGGTTAGGGTTTTGAGGCGTCTATCCAAATCGAAATCCTCCAAGATTTTTACCAGAGGACTTTAGATTTCCTAGAGTCCTCTCAACCAAATTTCAAATCAATTCAAGGCCATTTGACCACATGCCCTTCTCAAACCCCCAAAGTCCTAACATAGGGTTTGAACTTGGTTCCTAAGGCAACTCATTCCCAAACCACCCCATATTCCATATGAGGGTGCTAAAGGTCATAACCAACCAGTGGTTCAAATTTCAACCTCTGTTGAGGGGTTTTGGCCATTCAAAACTCCAAGTGCACTTTTGGTCGAAATACCCCCTTTTGGGCAAGGCTAGGGTTTGTTCATTTCCAATCTAAATCATCTCTACATGAGATTAAAATTTATATATAGTCTCATGATGATTCCATGGACCACTCACAAAAATTTGGAAGAGTTTGGAGGTTATTTGGTCCCATAATTAATTTACCCTAGTGTATCAAATAATTTCAAAAACTATTGAAATATTGTCTCCAAAAATTCTCATTTTTGGGCAGGACCTTGTATAGATAAGGGTGACTCCCTGTCCAAATTTCAAGTCATTTGGACAAGGGATGAAGTGGGGGCACTCATTTTAATTCCTGTCTAGCCCTTTGTATAGACCCCACCAAAATTGGTGCCCTAGTTAAACCAGTGGTCCAAATTGACTCAAGTAACTTTTAAAATAAAGTAGACTCATAGGGCTACATTTTATATGTTGACCACTTTTTTTTATTTAGCTCTAGGTATTTTTAAATTAAATTTTAAGGTGACTAAATATGTGTGACAAAAATCATTAAAATAAAATATTAATATACTGATCCTGCACGGATCTTGACGCAGGATCTAACAGCCACTGGTCATCTTCTTCCTCCAGCAATGGCTGAGATTCTCCCGACCTGGAGGTACTTCCATCTATAACTGCCAGCCACACGGCCACCTCCCTGACTGACAACCGCCACCACCACCTCCGTCGAGGTGGTGGCCATCGCTGGGCGGCAGCAAGGCTGCCGGAGAGGCAAATTCCGGCAATCCTTCAAGATTAATTTTGCGGAAAAACCAGGAGAAGACTTCTCCCAATCGGGCTCAATTGAGCCCGATTCTTGGCCATAAAAGATTTCTAAGATTTATCCATAGAAGGAGTAGAGGAGGACCTTGCTCGCGGCCTGGTGACAAGCCGATCGCCGAGAAGCTATTGGTGGTGGTGGCGGCGCTCGGTTTCTGCAACAACATAGTTAAGTCCTTAGGCTCCTTCAGGTAATGGGTGGAAACGAATTCTAAGAGTCTTATGATGCTTTAAAAATGAAAAAATTGGTCAGGGGAGGGGTCTAGGTGGTGGTGGCCATTAATGCCCCTTTAAGAGATTTTCGGCCTTGGAGGAGGAGGATGAATGTGGGCTCAATAAAGCAAGGAAATGGCTGGAAACTCCTCCTCTTCCCCAGAGGAGTTGAATCCAGCCATAAAAGGGGTAGGGGAATGAGGCCAAGGCATTCAAGTGCCATTAATGGCCATGAAAGAAAAATTTCGGCCATTGCTTTGGGGCTTTTTCGCTCTCCTCCATTAAAGAGGAATTTGGGTAAATGTCGGCCATTAATACCCTACTACTCGACCACTTATTATTGTTTAAATAAGTCTTAATGAAAGAACCGGGTCAATGAATCCATCTTGGCGCAATTCCTGAAAAGATCCCGAACCAACAAACAAGGCCGAGAATTTCGCTAAGGAAAAAGTGATGAGACAAGCCTCCACATTCAACGCCAAAATTGCCAGGAATTTTCTAAGTACAATGACGTTGAGTGAGCTCAGCTCACTCAACACCATTCAGGCTATGGTGTTGAATGAGTTCAACTCACTCAACGTTATTCATTCTATGGCGTTGAGTGAGCTCAACTCACTCAACGCCATGATTCCAGAATGTCCTTTCATGTTAATTGGCATTGAGTGCACTCTATGCACTCAGCACCAATCAGCCCATGGCATTGAGTGCACTCAACGCACTCAATGCCAAAATCCCAAAAATCCTTATAAGCAAAAATGGCGTTGAGTGCACTGAACGCCATTCAGCCCATAGAGTTGAGTGGACTTGATGCACTCAACGCCCGAGCTCAAAATTCTTTCTAAGATTGCGTTGAGTGAACTCAATGCACTCAATGCCATTCAGCCAATAGCGTTGAGTGGACTCGACGCACTCAATGCCCGAGCTCAAAATTCTTTCTAAGTAAGATGGCGTTGAGTGCACTCAACGCGCTCAATGCCATTCAGCCCATGGCGTTGGGTGCACTCCACGCACTCAACGCCTGTGCCCAAACACCTATTTAAGTAGATACCTGATCTACTCATCGAGTCTTGTCTACTCACTCGACGCTTCCCGGATTTGAGTTAACTTGACCTCTTTTTGGTTGGGCATATTGGAGGTCATCTGCCCCTTAGTTAGGGCACTTTGACCATTTTAGGGCTAAGGTTGACTTGGGTCAACTCAGCCTCTAATGTTGACCCCAATGGGTCTTTAGTGACCCATTGAATTCATCCTAGGTCTTGGAAGACCTAGGTAGGGTTGGTTGGGCACATTCAGGGCATATTGACCTTAGTTAGGGCACCTTACCAATTTTAGGCCTAGGATAGTCCTAGGTTAACTTGGCCACCCTGGGTTGATTCCAATGGACCCTTAGGGCTCTAATGGACCTTCCAATGGTTTAGGGATATTGTGGTGGGGTGATTGGGTCCTGGTGAAGCCCTATGGTCATCCTAAACTAGTGTTTAGAATTCTACTATTTGCAAACCATGGTGATCTCCTCTTCATGCCTTAGCTCACTTGGTCTTCTTAGGATTCTTAGGGTTTTATCATCACCTAGTCATGACAAAACCACTCCTAGGGGTCTATCTAGAAATGGGATGTTACAAATCCCAATAAACAAAAACAAAAATTTCGTCCTTGAAATTCAAGTTAGGCCTGCGGGTTTTTTACTAAGGGTAACTGCTTGTAACATCCCATAGGATGTTGAATGTATACTTTAGCCGGAGAGATCCGGGTACCTCCGTTGCATTAGATCTGGTGGCTCCCAAGTATGCTCCTTCTGCCCATGGTTCGTATACAGGACCTTGACTAGTGGGACCTTCTTGCGCCGCAAGACTCGCACTGCTGTGTCATATATCCTAACTGGCTCATCTCGTTATCGATTGATCAAAATCTGATAAGCCATTTATGCCAAGAACCTGCTGTTCCGGCCGTATTAGAGCCTTCATGAGAAAGGAGACGTGGAAGACGTCGTGCAAACCCGTTAACTCTGGCGGTAGCTCCAACCTGTAAGCCAATGGGCCGATTCGCTCCCGGATCCTGTAACACCCCATATTCCTTGGACTGAGCTTCACCCGCCCATATACCTGCGAGACTCAATGCACAAGACGTATCTTCAGGAATCATGGTATCCATCTTGAGACTCTACTTAGCAATGTCATGCATCGTAATATTTGGTCGGTCTGCTCCGGGCCTCTAGCATCCTATCTTAAATTAGTCACACCCAGGTGTCTGGGTTCTTCATAAATTCTGAGCCGAGTGCCTTTGGATCCTCATCCTAGATCAATGATAGTGGAATCCTGCACCTCCGTACGAGGGCGTAGAGCTGTGTTGAATGTAGGCCGAGAGCCTAGATAAGCATGGACTGATCTTCTCTCCTTAGACGTACACTATCCATCCTGATTCGACACGGTCACCCTGATCACACCCTAATAATGAACAAATACTCACAAATCTTATGAAACACCCATGAGAGTTTTCTTCCGGGTCGGGGTGACCCCAGCTACCTCGGCCAGTCTATCCTCGATGTTCCCTTTATACTTGTGCCTGGAGTGGGGATGTGGAATCCTGTGTATGAAAATCCCTAATTATACCCTCAAACTTCAACTCCAACTCGGGCAGTGGCTGTAATAGTTACCCAAAAACTCTTTCACTTAGCCTACATCAACTGACGGACCTTACCGTGCATCACCAAACTCATGACACCTTTCTTCACTCTAAGGGTACATGTTCTGAGATACACCATACTCCTGATGTTACAACATAACAATTAAATTTTTACATTCTCAGATATCTTGAATCTTGTTACCCGTCATCTAATTTTTAATTGATAATAGTTAATCCTCATCTTATCACCAAGTCATTGTCTTGGTAATACTATAGGTCATCATTCCAAATATGTTTTTACAAAATCTTATCTTCGCCCGAATAACGTCGAATTATATCGACTTCAATCTCACTATGTTTGTTATGCCACATTCTCTAAATTAGGTTTAAGAAAACCCAAGTAAATACTAATTTACCCAAAAAAACAATGGACATGTCAGCAATAAACAAAAGGTAATCCCCCAATAAACAAAAAATAAGCTCTACCTCCCTTGGGCTAAGTATCTTCGATATTGTGATGTTATATCCGTCCTAGTCGGGTGCATAATCCCTAGGGCATCAATTCTTTGACTTGGGGTTCCAACCTGAAACCTGTTGATATACTCCGTACTTTAAACCCTCCGAGTCACATTTACAACAACCTTATCTGGGTCAACATGTTCCCAATCCACACTGGGTCTCTTTCGAACATTAATTCATATCCGACCCTCAGTGTTTGTTGTGGTGGTTGTCTCTAAGGAATCTTGTTGTTGGTACGAGGGTTGAAACTATGTGTCTTCTACCATTCTACTAATGGATTACTGGTCTCAATTCTCTTTAAAGTAGTCCTACCAGTTTGAGTAATGGACCGTAGGGTCACCTGAGTTTATTTCTTAGCTTGTCATTCTCGTGTTAAACTCCTACTTTATTCTCTTGGGGTATCTCCTTACTTTAACCAAGTTCATATCAAATGTCTATTTTTGACAAGGGCATACTATAAGTTGTCATGGTTAGTCATGAGTCCTAGTTGGTTGAGTCTAAATCGTTGGCTAGAGAACTATAAGATGAGATCTTCGTAGCCAGAGGTGCTCCCTATTGGGGCAGGATTTGCCGTAGGCTAAAAAAAGAATTCCAATTAATGAAAACGTGGACTTTTACATGTGATTTCCCTTATGGGCACACCACTGCTTCCGCTACTTAGTTTATCCACAAACTAAACTCGTGCGGGGGTGAACCAGGGGTTGTAGACTGCTACTTTTCGATCGAGGTCTGCTCTGATACCACTTGTAATATCCCATTTTTTCTTTTTATAACCCCGGGGTCTTAGGCCCAGAACCGCCGCTTCGGGATGAGACCTTCACACCCGGGTAGGTTGCCACTACAAAACGCCAATCCTGTCCGCCGATTCGATCACAACAGTAGCAATATAATAAAGGCAAGTCCACAAGCATCACATATATAGTAAATATTCTCCATGAAGGGAGTGTCCGCAGATATAATAAAAGTATAGAAATTTGGCTCATGCCCGGTATATCTATATCCTCACTACATTGCTCTCAATTGAGGAAGCAAAACTAAAATAACTACTAGCAATCAGGACTCACAGTCCCAGCTATCTGAACTCAGGTACTAGACTGTCCCATCTCCAAGCGTGTCGACCTCCGGGGCTGCTCCTCCATGTTGGGCTCCGCGGTCCCCTAAAATGATGTGGTTCGAAAACCGTTAGTCTAAAAGACTAAGCCCTATTATCCCCCGCCCCTTCCCTCATGGCTCAAGTCACCGAGTGGGGAGGAGGAAAGGAGAGGTAATGAAGGTGGAGAATGACAAATACAAGTGACGGCGGAACTAATCTATTAGTTCTATGAGTATATAAGGCAATAATAAAAGTACGAAGAACTGAACAAGAAATAAGTAACATTAACTTATATGGAGACAAATATGCTAAGGGGTCTTCTGTAAGGCTCCTATCGTATAAAAAGTCCAATACAAATTTATACGATAGGTTGTCGGTTTTCTAGCAAGCAAACATATATATTTACTTAATAAAAAACTTAACTTATAAGCACGCTCACGCGAACTTATTAACCAAGAGGTTATTTTACAGAGCCTATTGTACAAAGCGTCCCATACCACTTTATACAATAGGTGTAAGGGTTATATGCAATAATTATGCTATGACATGCAATTATGCCATGATGTGAACATGCAAGTGCAACTCACGAACTCGACTCTCTGTACACAGACCTTTAGTTCCCCCTTTCTGGAGCCGAACCTCCCAGGATACTTCCGTAATGGAAAATGGAAGAGGTGGGTTGGACCTCGCACACCTCTAAACCGGTAATTTCACTACGAGTAAGACCTATCGTACGCCTCAACGCTGGTGCACTAAGCGGAGCGCCAACGCACTCTTGCCGGCTAACGCACAAGACTTTTATGGCGAAGTGCTAAACCATACTTGCTGAGTCGACGTATTGGCGTCGGTACATTCACCCTCCAATACCGAAGACCCACCACCTTATACCTTATGCACATGAAACCTTATGTATCACCTACCGAGCCAAAGCTCCCCGGACCATCCCGTCTGTCACAATCAGCAACCGAGCCAAAGCTCGTCGGGCCAACCTGCCCATCCCAAAAATCCACGGGCCTACATCCCGTGGGAAGAAACCTAACATCACGAGACATCGAGGTGAGTGAAAGTGAACCCCTAATTATGCTAGTTACTCTTGCAATTTAGTTTTACTTACAGTTTAGGTTAGCACAGGACTGCCCCCGACATACCTCGTGAAGGGCTCTCAAAGGGCACTAGGAAATATGATGGGCTGAATCCCAAAGCTCCCTTTCGCAAGGCACTTATTATTGTTATTAGTTGTTACCAAACTCCCAATCCCTTTAATGTTGTATTGGATCTAACACTAATTTGTTTTGACCTTTCTCTCTCTCCACGGGGAAGACGATGTTTCGTCGATCCCGAGCACCACCTAGGCTTAGACGACTCCACTACCTACTCTTCCCAACATCCAATGGTATCCCTTATCAGCTTACCAAGTCAATACACTAACATCCCAACTCTCTGGATTCATCTTGAACCATATCATAATTTCTGCAGTTTTTATTAAATGCACACCATCCAAAGCTATATGATGTATACAATGAGAGGTACTCAAAATTATCATCCAATATCACTACAATAATAATTGGGGGTCTACCATGCCATGATTAGCCTAAATTCATAATTTCATAATTTTCCTAATTTACTTGATAATTTATTTATTTCCTTATGAAATCCAAATACCTTGGTTTGAACAAGAAGTACCATTTTCAAACATGCAAAATGCCCACAAAATTTATGATAAATACAAGATGACTGTTTAACAGTAAATTCAAAGTCTCCCAATTTTTCAGCAAGATTAAGGCCTCTAATCATAATTTTGAATATAGTTAATTTATATCAATTTAAAGAAGCAAGTGCTGCTAATACACTTCCCAAAAATTCTGAGAAAATTCAAGCATGAATATAATGACCTATAACCATTCCAGGTCATGTTTCTTAAATTTCTAGTGAACAAATAACTCTAAACTTAATTTTTAAACAATAATCCAATTGGTAATTTAATGCACTAAGTACAGAAATTATTCCTCTAAAAATTGTAATAGAATTTCCATAAGATAATGTTGATCTAGAATCACTACTGATCAAGTTTCACAATTTTTCAACAAGTGTGAAGTTCTGAATTTATTATTGGTCATAAAATTATTCTCAAATGATTGTGAACAGCGTACTGTAAATATAACTCTAAAAATTATAATAAAATTCATGTAAGAGTATATTGATATAAAATACCCTCTTCCCAATACTCATAACTTCTTACTCAACAGGTTGATCATAATAATTGAAAGATTATCAAGGGCAATTTTTGTGTACTCTAAAGAAGGTGCTAAATGTATTGATCCAAAATTACCAATAAAATCGCCAAAGGGCCTTATTGACCCTATGACTATACTACCCAAGTTTTATGGCTTTTCACTAAGTTTTGGTGGCCTATCTTGCATGTACAAGTGTTTTTCCCTAAACTAGGGTTAGGGTTTTGCGGGACCTATCCATCTCCAAATCCTCTAAGATTTTTACTAGAGGACTTTTGCTACCGTAGAGTCCTCTCAACCAAATTTCAAATCAATTCAAGGTCATTTGACCACATGCCCTTCTCAAACCCCCAAAGTCCTAACATAGGGTTTGAACTTGGTTCCTAAGGCAACTCATTCCCAAACCACCCCATATTCCATATGAGGGTGCTAAAGGTCATAACCAACCAGTGGTTCAAATTTCAACCTCTGTTGAGGGGTTTTGGCCATTCAAAACTCCAAGTGCACTTTTGGTCGAAATACCCCCTTTTGGGCAAGGCTAGGGTTTGCTCATTTCCAATCTAAATCATCTCTACATGAGATGAAAATTTATATATAGTCTCATGATGACTCCATGGACCACTCACAAAAATTTGGAAGAGTTTGGAGGTTATTTGGTCCCATAATTAATATACCCTAGTGTATCAAATAATTTCAAAAACTATTGAAATATTGTCTCCAAAAATTCTCATTTTTGGGCAGGACCTTGTATAGATAAGGGTGACTCCCTGTCCAAATTTCAAGTCATTTGGACAAGGGTTGAAGTGGGGGCACTCATTTTAATTCCTGTCTAGCCCTTTGTATAGACCCCACCAAAATGGGCGCCCTGGTTAAACCAGTGGTCCAAATTGACTCAAGTCACTTTTAAAATAAAGTAGACTCATAGGGCTACATTTTATATGTTGACGACTTTTTTTTTATTTAGCCTCTATGTATTTTTAAATTAAATTTCAAGGTGACTAAATATGTGTGACAAAAAATCATTAAAATAAAATATTAATATACTGATCCTACACGGATCTTGACGCAGGATCCAACAGCCACTGGTCATCTTCTTCCTCCAGCAACGGCTGGGATTCTCCCAACCTGGAGGTACTTCCATCTATAACTGCCAACCACACAGCCACCACCCTGACTGACCACCGCCACCACCTCCTCCGTCGAGGTGGTGGCCATCGCTGGGCGGCAGCAAGGCTGCAGGAGAGGCGAATTCCGGCAATCCTTCAAGCTTAATTTTGCGGAAAAACCAGGAGAAGACTTCTCCCAATCGGGCTCAATTGAGCCCGATTCTTGGCCATAAAAGATTCCTAAGATTTATCCATAGAAGGAGTAGAGGAGGACCTTGCTCGCGACCTGGTGACGGGCAGATCGCCGAGAAGCCATTGGTGGTGGTGGCGGCGCTCGGTTTCTGCAACAACATAGTTAACTCCTTAGGCTCCTTCAGGTAATGGGTGGAAACGAATTCTAATAGTCTTATGATGCTTTAAAAATGAAAAAATGGGGGAGGGGAGGGGTCTAGGTGGTGGTGGCCAATAATGCCCCTTTAAGAGATTTTCGGCCATGGAGGAGGAGGATGAATGTGGGCTCAATAAAGAAAGGAAACGGCTGGAAACTCCTCCTCTTCCCAAGAGGAGTTGAATCCAGCCATTAAAGGGGTAGGGGAATGAGGCCAAGGCATTCAAGTGCCATTAATGGCCATGAAAGAAAAATTTCGGCCATTGCTTTGGGGCTTTTTCGCTCTCCTCCATTAAAGAGGAATTTGGGTTAAATGAATGCCATGTGGTACCCTACTACTCGACCGCTTGTTATTGTTTAAATAAGTCTTAATGAAAGAACCGGGTCAAAGAATCCATCTTGATGCAATTCCTGAAAAGATCCCTAACCAACAAACAAGGCCGAGAATTTCGCTAAGGAAAAAGCGTTGAGACAAGCCTCCACATTCAACGCCAAAATTGCCAGGAATTTTCTAAGTACAATGACGTTGAGTGAGCTCAGCTCACTCAATGCCATTCAGGCTATGGTGTTGAATGAGCTCAACTCACTCAATGTTATTCATTCTATGGCGTTGAGTGAGCTCAACTCACTCAACGCCATGATTCCAGAATGTCCTTTCATGTTAATTGGCATTGAGTGCACTCTACGCACTCAGCACCAATCAGCCCATGGCATTGAGTGCACTCAACGCACTCAATGCCACAATCCCAAAAATCCTTCTAAGCAAAAATGGCGTTGAGTGCACTGAACGCCATTCAGCCCATAGAGTTGAGTGGACTCGATGCACTCAACGCCTGAGCTCAAAATTCTTTCTAAGATTGCGTTGAGTGAACTCAATGCACTCAACGCCATTCAGCCAATAGCGTTGAGTGGACTCGACGCACTCAATGCCCGAGCTCAAAATTCTTTCTAAGTAAGATGGCGTTGAGTGCACTCAACGCGCTCAATGCCATTCAGCCCATGGCGTTGGGTGCACTCCACGCACTCAACGCCTGTGCCCAAACACCTGTTTAAGTAGATACCTAATCTACTCATCGAGTCTTGTCTACTCACTCGATGCTTCCCGGATTTGAGTTAACTTGACCTCTTTTTGGTTGGGCATATTTGAGGTCATCTGCCCCTTAGTTAGGGCACTTTGACCATTTTAGGGCTAAGGTTGACTTGGGTCAACTCAGCCTCTAAAGTTGACCCCAATGGGTCTTTATTGACCCATAGAATTCACCCTAGGTCTTGGAAGACCTAGGTAGGGATGGTTGGGCACATTCAGGGCATATTAACCTTAGTTAGGGCACCTTACCAATTTTAGGCCTAGGATAGTCCTAGGTTAACTTGGCCACCCTGGGTTGATTCCAATGGACCCTTAGGGCTCTAACAGACCTTCCAATGGTTTAGGGATATTGTGGTGGGGTGATTGGGTCCTGGTGAAGCCCTATGGTCATCCTAAACTAGTGTTTAGAATTCTACTATTTGCAAACCATGGTGATCTCCTCTTCATTCCTTAGCTCACTTGGTCTTCTTGGGATTCTTAGCGTTTTATCATCACCTAGTCATGACAAAACCACTCCTAGGGGTCTATCTAGAAATGGGATGTTACAAATCCCAATAAACAAAAACAAAAATTTCGTCCTTGAAATTCAAGTTAGGCCTGCGGGTTTTTTACTAAGGGTAACTGCTTGTAACATCCCATAGGATGTTGAATGTATACTTTAACCGGAGAGATCCGGGTACCTCCGTTGCATTAGATCTGGTGGCTCCCAAGTATGCTCCTCCTGCCCAGGGTTCGTCTACAAGACCTTGACCAGTGGGACCTTCTTGCACCGCAAGACCCGTACTACTGTGTCATATATCCTAACTGGCTCATCTTGTTATCGATTGATCAAAATCTGATAAGCCATTTATGCCAAGAACCTGCTGTTCAGGCCGTAGTAGAGCCTTCATGAGAAAGGAGACGTGGAAGACGTCATGCAAACCCGTTAACTCTGGCGGTAGCTCCAACCTGTAAGCCAATGGGCCGATTCGCTCCCGGATCCTGTAACACCCCATATTCCTTGGACTGAGCTTCTCCCGCCCATATACCTGCGAGACTCAATGCACAAGACGTATCTTCAGGAATCATGGTATCCATATTGAGACTCTACTTAGCAATGTCACGCATCGTAATATTTGGTCGGTCTGATCCGGGCCTCTAGCATCCAATCTTAAATTAGTCACACCCAGGTGTCTGGGTTCTTCATAAATTCCGAGCCGAGTGCCTTTATATCCTCGTCCTAGATCAATGACAGTGGAATCCTGCACCTCCGTACGAGGGCGGAGAGCTGTGTTGAATGTAGGCCGAGAGCCTAGATAAGCATGGACTGATCTTCTCTCCTTGGACGTACACTATCCATCCTGATTCGACACGGTCACCTTGATCACACCCTAATAATGAACAAATACTCACAAATCTTATGAAACACCCATGAGAGTTTTCTTCTGGGTCGGGGTGACCCCAGCTACCTCAGCCAGTCTATCCTCGATGTTCCCTTTATACTTGTGCCCGGAGTGGGGATGAGGAATCCTGTGTATGAAAATCACTAATTATACCCTCAAACTTCAACTCCAACTCGGGCAGTGGCTGTAATAGTTACCCCAAAACTCTTTCACTTAGCCTACATCAACTGACGGACCTTACCGTGCATCACGAAACTCATGACACCTTTCTTCACTCTGAGGGTACATATTCTGAGATACACCATACTCCTGATGTTACAACATAACAATTAAATTTTTACCTTCTCAGATATCTTGAATCTTGTTACCCATCATCTAATTTTTATCTGATAATAGTTAATCCTCATCTTATCACCAAGTCATTGTCTTGGTAATACTACAGGTCATCATTCCAAACATGTTTTTACAAAATCTTATCTTCGCCCGAATAACGTCGAATTATATCGACTTCAATCTCACTATGTTTGTTATGCCACATTCTCTAAATTAGGTTTAAGGAAACCCAAGTAAATACTAATTTACCCAAAAAACAAAGGACATGTCCGCAATAATCAAAAGGTAATCCCCCAATAAACAAAAAATAAGCCCTACCTCCCTTGGGCTAAGTATCTTCGATATTGTGATGTTATATCCGTCCTAGCTGGGTGCATAATCCCTAGGGCATCATTCTTCGACTTGGGGTTCCAACATGAAACCTGTTGATATACTCCGTACTTTAAACCCTCCGAGTCACATTTACAACAACCTTATCTGGGTTAACATGTTCCCAATCCACATCGGGTCTCTTTCGAACTTTAATTCATATCTGACCCTCAGTGTTTGGTTTTGGTGGTTGTCTCTAGGGAATCTTGTTGTTGGTACGAGGGTTGAAACTATGTGTCTTCTACCATTCTACTAATGGATTACTGGTCTCAATTCTCTTTAAAGTAGTCCTACCAGTTTGAGTAATGGACCGTAGGGTCACCTGAGTTTATTTCTTAGGTTGTCATTCTCGTGTTAAACTCCTACTTTATTCTCTTGGGGTATCTCCTTACTTTAACCAAGTTCATATCAAAGGTCTATTTTTGACAAGGGCATACTATAAGTTGTCATGGTTAGTCATGAGTCCTAGTTGGTTGAGTCTAAATCGTTGGCTAGAGAACTATAAGATGAGATCTTCGTAGCCGAAGGTGCTCCCTACTGGGGCAGGATTTGCCATAGGCTAAAAAAATAATTCCAATTAATGAAGACGTGGACTTTTACATGTGATTTCCCTTATGGGCACACCACTGCTTCCGCTACTTAGTTTATCCACAAACTAAACTCGTGCGGGGGTGAACCAGGGGTTATAGACTGCTACTTTTCGATCGAGGTCTGCTCTGATACCACTTGTAATATCCCATTTTTTCTTTTTATAACCCCGGGGTCTTAGGCCCAGAACCGCCGCTTCGGGATGAGACCTTCACACCCGGGAAGGTTGCCACTACAAAACGCCAATCCTGTCGGCCGATTCGATCACAACAGTAGCAATATAATAAAGGCAAGTCCACAAGCATCGCATATATAGTAAATATTCTCCATGAAGGGAGTGTCCACAGATATAATAAAAGTATAGAATTTTGGCTCATGCCCGGTATATCTATATCCTCACTATATAGCTCTCAATTGAGGAAGCAAAACTAAAATAACTACTAGCGATCAGGACTCACAGTCCCAGCTGTCTGAACTCAGGTACTAGACTGTCCCATCTCCAAGCGTGTCGACCTCCGGGGCTGCTCCTCCATGTTGGGCTCCACGGTCCCCTAAAATGATGTGGTTCGAAAACCGTTAGTCTAAAAGACTAAGCCCTATTATCCCCCGCCCCTTCCCTCATGGCTCCAAGTCACCGAGTGGGGAGGAGGAAAGGAGAGGAAATGAAGGTGGAGAATGACAAATACAAGTGACGGCGGAACTAATCTATTAGTTCTATGAGTATATAAGGCAATAATAAAAGTACGAAGAACTGAACAAGAAATAAGTAACATTAACTTATATTGTGACAAATATGCTAAGGGGTCTTCTGTAAGGCTCCTATCGTATAAAAAGTCCAATACAAATTTATACGATAGGTTGTCGGTTTTCTAGCAAGCAAACCTATATATTTACTTAATAAAAACCTTAACTTATAAGCACGCTCACGCGAACTTATTAACCAAGAGGTTATTTTACAGAGCCTATTGTACAAAGCGTCCCATACCACTTTATACAATAGGTGTCAGGGTTATATGCAATAATTATGCTATGACATGCAATTATGCCATGATGTGAACATGCAAGTGCAACTCACGAACTCGACTCTCTGTACACAGACCTTTAGTTCCCCCTTTCTGGAGCCAAACCTCCCAGGATACCTCCATAATGGAAAATGGAAGAGGTGGGTTGGACCTCGCACACCTCTAAACCGGTAATTTCACTACGAGTAAGACCTATCGTACGCCTCAACGCTGGTGCACTAAGCGGAGCGCCAACGCACTCTTGCCGGCTAACGCACAAGACTTTTATGGCGAAGTGCTAAACCATACTTGCTGAGTCGACGTATTGGCGTCGGTACATTCACCCTCCAATACCGAAGACCCACCACCTTATACCTTATGCACATGAAACCTTATGTATCACCTACCGAGCCAAAGCTCCCCGAACCATCCCGTCCGTCACAATCAGCAACCGAGCCAAAGCTCGTCGGGCTAACCTGCCCATCCCCAAAATCCACCGGCCTACATCCCGTGGGAAGAAACCTAACATCACGAGACATCAAGGTGAGTGAAAGTGAACCCCTAATTATGCTAGTTACTCTTGCAATTCAGTTTTACTTACAGTTTAGGTTAGCACAGGACTGCCCCCGACATACCCCGTGAAGGGCTCTCAAAGGGCACTAGGAAATACGATGGGCTGAATCCCAAAGCTCCCTTTCACAAGGCACTTATTATTGTTATTAGTTGTTACCAAACTCCCAATCCCTTTAATGTTGTATTGGATCTAACACTAATTTGTTTTGACCTTTCTCTCTCTCCACGGGGAAGACGATGTTTCGTAGATCCCGAGCACCACCTAGGCTTAGACGACTCCACTACCTACTCTTCCCAACATCCAATGGTATCCCTTATCAGCTTACCAAGTCAATACACTAACATCCCAACTCTCTGGATTCATCTTGAACCATATCATAATTTCTACAGTTTTTATTAAACGCACACCATCCAAAGCTATATGATGTATACAATGAGAGGTACTCAAAATTATCATCCAATATCACTATAATAATAATTGGGGGTCTACCATGCCATGATTAGCCTAAATTCATAATTTCATAATTTTCCTAATTTACTTGATAATTTATTTATTTCCTTATGAAATCCAAATACCTTGGTTTGAACAAGAAGTACCATTTTCAAACATGCAAAATGCCCACAAAATTTATGATAAATACAAGATGACTGTTTAACAGTAAATTCAAAGTCTCCCAATTTTTCAGCAAGATTAAGGCCTCTAATCATAATTTTGAACATAGTTAATTTATATCAATTTAAAGAAGCAAGTGCTGCTAATACACTTCCCAAAAATTCTGAGAAAATTCAAGCATGAACATAATGACCTATAAACATTCCAGGTCAAGTTTCTTAAATTTCTAGTGAACAAAGAACTCTAAACTTAATTTTTAAACAATAATCCAATTGGTAATTTAATGCACTAAGTACAGAAATTATTCCTCTAAAAATTGTAATAGAATTTCCATAAGAGAATGTTGATCTAGAATCACTACTGATCAAGTTTCACAATTTTTCAACAAGTGTGAAGTTCTGAATTTATTATTGATCATAAAATTATTCTCAAATGATTGTGAACAGAGTACTGTAAATATAAATCTGAAAATTATAATAAAATTCATGTAAGAGTATATTGATATAAAATACCCTCTTCCCAATTCTCATAACTTCTTACTCAACAGGTTGATCATAATAATTGAAAGATTATCAAGGGCAATTTTTGTATACTCTAAAGAAGGTGCTAAATGTATTGATCCAAAATTACCAATAAAATCACCAAAGGGCCTTATTGACCCTATGACTATACTACCCAAGTTTTATGGCTTTTCACTAAGTTTTGGTGGCTTATCTTGCATGTACAAGTGTTTTGCCATAAACTAGGGTTAGGGTTTTGCGGGACCTATCCATCTCCAAATCCTCTAAGATTTTTACTAGAGGACTTTTGCTACCGTAGAGTCCTCTCAACCAAATTTCAAATCAATTCAAGGTCATTTGACCACATGCCCTTCTCAAACCCCGAAAGTCCTAACATAGGGTTTGAACTTGGTTCCTAAGGCAACTCATTCCCAAACCACCCCATATTCCATATGAGGGTGCTAAAGGTCATAACCAACCAGTGGTTCAAATTTCAACCTCTGTTGAGGGGTTTTGGCCATTCAAAACTCCAAGTGCACTTTTAGTCGAAATACCCCCTTTTGGGCAAGGCTAGGGTTTGCTCATTTCCAATCTAAATCATCTCTACATGAGATGAAAATTTATATATAGTCTCATGATGACTCCATGGACCACTCACAAAAATTTGGAAGAGTTTGGAGGTTATTTGGTCCCATAATTAATTTACCCTAGTGTATCAAATAATTTCAAAAACTATTGAAATATTGTCTCCAAAAATTCTCATTTTTGGGCAGGACCTTGTATAGATAAGGGTGACTCCCTGTCCAAATTTCAAGTCATTTGGACAAGGGATGAAGTGGGGGCACTCATTTTAATTCCTGTCTAGCCCTTTGTATAGACCCCACCAAAATGGGTGCCCTGGTAAAACCAGTGGTCCAAATTGACTCAAGTCACTTTTAAAATAAAGTAGACTCATAGGGCTACATTTTATATGTTGACCACTTTTTTTTATTTAGCCTCTAGGTTTTTTTAAATTAAATTTCAAGGTGACTAAATATGTGTGACAAAAAATCATTAAAATAAAATATTAATATACTGATCCTGCACGGATCTTGACGCAGGATCCAACAGCCACTGGTCATCTTCTTCCTCCAGCAACGGTTGGGATTCTCCTGACCTGGAGGTACTTCCATCTATAACCGCCAGCCACACGGCCACCTCCCTGACTGACCACCGCCACCACCACCTCCGTCGAGGTGGTGTCCATCGCTGGGCGGCAGCAAGGCTGCCGGAGAGGCGAATTTCGGCAATCCTTCAAGCTTAATTTTGCGAAAAAACCAGGAGAAGACTTCTCCCAATCGGGCTCAATTGAGCCCGATTCTTGGCCATAAAAGATTCCTAAGATTTATCCATAGAAGGAGTAGAGGAGGACCTTGCTCGCGGCCTGGTGACGGGCCGATCGCCGAGAAGCCATTGGTGGTGGTGGCGGCGCTCGGTTTCTGCAACAACATAGTTAAGTCCTTAGGCTCCTTCAGGTAATGGGTGGAAACGAATTCTAATAGTCTTATGATGCTTTAAAAATGAAAAAATGGGGGAGGGGAGGGGTCTAGGTGGTGGTGGCCAATAATGCCCCTTTAAGAGATTTTCGGCCATGGAGGAGGAGGATGAATGTGGGCTCAATAAAGCAAGGAAACGGCTGGAAACTCCTCCTCTTCCCCAGAGGAGTTGAATCCAGCCATAAAAGGGGTAGGGGAATGAGGCCAAGGCATTCTAGTGCCATTAATGGCCATGAAAAAAAAATTTCGGCCATTGCTTTGGGGCTTTTTCGCTCTCCTCCATTAAAGAGGAATTTGGGTTAAATGTCTGCCATGTGGTACCCTACTACTCGACCGCTTATTATTGCTTAAATAAGTCTTAATGAAAGAACCAGGTCAATGAATCCATCTTGGCGCAATTCCTGAAAAGATCCCGAACCAACAAACAAGGCCGAGAATTTCGCTAAGGAAAAAGCGTTGAGACAAGCCTCCACATTCAACGCCAAAATTGCCAGGAATTTTCTAAGTACAAAGACGTTGAGTGAGCTCAGCTCACTCAACGCCATTTAGGCTATGGTGTTGAATGAGCACAACTCACTCAACGCTATTCATTCTATGGCGTTGAGTGAGCTCAACTCACTCAACGCCATGATTCCAGAATGTCCTTTCATGTTAATTGGCATTGAGTGCACTCTACACACTCAGCACCAATCAGCCCATGGCTTTGAGTGCACTCAACGCACTCAATGCCATAATCCCAAAAATCCTTCTAAGCAAAAATGGCGTTGAGTGCACTGAACGCCATTCAGCCCATAGAGTTGAGTGGACTCGATGCACTCAACGCCCGAGCTCAAAATTCTTTCTAAGATTGCGTTGAGTGAACTCAATGCACTCAACGCCATTCAGCCAATAGCGTTGAGTGGACTCGACGCACTCAATGCCCAAGCTCAAAATTCTTTCTAAGTAAGATGGCGTTGAGTGCACTCAATGCGCTCACTGCCATTCAGCCCATGGCGTTGGGTGCACTCCACGCACTCAACGCCTGTGCCCAAACACCTGTTTAAGTAGATACCTGATTTTCTCATCGATTCTTGTCTACTCACTCGACGCGTCCCGGATTTGAGTTAACTTGACCACTTTTTGGTTGGGCATATTGGAGGTGATCTGCCCCTTAGTTAGGGCACTTTGACCATTTTAGGGCTAAGGTTGACTTGGGTCAACTCAGCCTCTAAAGTTGACCCCAATGGGTCTTTAGTGACCCATTGAATTCACCCTAGGTCTTGGAAGACCTAGGTAGGGTTGGTTGGGCACATTCGGGGCATATTGACCTTAGTTAGGGCACCTTACCAATTTTAGGCCTAGGATAGTCCTAGGTTAACTTGGCCACCCTGGGTTGATTCCAATGGACCCTTAGGGCTCTAATGGAACTTCTAATGGTTTAGGGATATTGTGGTGGGGTGATTGGGTCCTGGTGAAGCCCTATGGTCATCCTAAACTAATGTTTAGAATTCTATTATTTGCAAACCATGGTGATCTCCTCTTCATGCCTTAGCTCACTTGGTCTTCTTGGGATTCTTAGGGTTTTATCATCACCTAGTCTTGACAAAACCACTCCTAGGGGTCTATCTAGAAATGGGATGTTACAAATCCCAATAAACAAAAACAAAAATTTCGTCCTTGAAATTCAAGTTAGGCCTGCGGGTTTTTTTACTAAGGGTAACTGCTTGTAACATCCCATAGGATGTTGAATGTATACTTTAACCAGAGAGATCCGGGTACCTCCGCTGCATTAGATCTGGTGGCTCCCAAGTATGCTCCTCCTGCCCATGGTTTGTCTATAGGACCTTGACCAGTGGGACCTTCTTGCGCCGCAAGACCCGCACTGCTGTGTCATATATCCTAACTGGCTCATCTTGTTATCGATTGATCAAAATCTGATAAGCCATTTATGCCAAGAACCTGCTGCTCCGGCCGTAGTAGAGCCTTCATGAGAAAGGAGACGTGGAAGACGTCGTGCAAACCCGTTAACTCTGGCGGTAGCTCCAACCTATAAGCCAATGGGCCGATTCGCTCCCGGATCCTGTAACACCCCATATTCCTTGGACTGAGCTTCTCCCGCCCATATACCTGCGAGACTCAATGCACAAGACGTATCTTCAGGAATCATGGTCTCCATTTTGAGACTCTACTTAGCAATGTCACGCATCGTAATATTTGGTCGGTCTGCTCCGGGCCTCTAGCATCCTATCTTAAATTAGTCACACCCAGGTGTCTGGGTTCTTTATAAATTCCGAGCCGAGTGCCTTTGGATCCTCGTCCTAGATCAATGACAGTGGAATCCTGCACCTCCATACGAGGGCGGAGAGCTGTGTTGAATGTAGGCCGAGAGCCTAGATAAGCATGGACTGATCTTCTCTCCTTGGACGTACATTATCCATCCTGATTCGACACGGTCACCTTGATCACACCCTAATAATGAACAAATACTCATAAATCTTATGAAACACCCATGAGAGTTTTCTTCCGGGTCGGGGTGACCCCAGCTACCTCGGCCAGTCTATCCTCGATGTTCCCTTTATACTTGTGCCCGGAGTGGGGATGAGGAATCCTGTGTATGAAAATCCCTAATTATACCCTCAAACTTCAACTCCAACTCGGGCAGTGGCTGTAATAGTTACCCAAAAACTCTTTCACTTAGCCTACATCAACTGACGGACCTTACCGTGCATCACCAAACTCATGACACCTTTCTTCACTCTGAGGGTACATGTTCTGAGATACACCATACTCCTGATGTTATAACATAATAATTAAATTTTTACCTTCTCAGATATCTTGAATCTTGTTACCCGTCATCTAATTTTTAATTGATAATAGTTAATCCTCATCTTATCACCAAGTCATTGTCTTGGTAATACTACAGGTCATCATTCCAAACAAGTTTTTACAAAATCTTATCTTCGCCCGAATAACGTCGAATTATATCGACTTCAATCTCACTATATTTGTTATGCCACATTCTCTAAATTAGGTTTAAGGAAACCCAAGTAAATTCTAATTTACCCAAAAAACAAAGGACATGTCCTCAATAAACAAAAGGTAATCCCCCAATAAACAAAAAATAAGCCCTACCTGCCTTGGGCTAAGTATCTTCGATATTGTGATGTTATATCCATCCTAGCTGGGTGCATAATCCCTAGGGCATCAATCTTCGACTTGGGGTTCCAACCTGAAACCTGTTGATATACTCCGTACTTTAAACCCTCTGAGTCACATTTACAACAACCTTATCTGGGTCAACATGTTCCCAATCCACACCGGGTCTCTTTCGAACTTTAACTCATATCCGACCCTCAGTGTTTGTTGTGGTGGTTGTCTCTAGGGAATCTTGTTGTTGGTACGAGGGTTGAAACTATGTGTCTTCTACCATTCTACTAATGGATTACTGGTCTCAATTCTCTTTAAAGCAGTCCTACCAGTTTGAGTAATGGACTGTAGGGTCACCTGAGTTTATTTCTTAGGTTGTCATTCTCGTGTTAAACTCCTACTTTATTCTCTTGGGGTATCTCCATACTTTAACCAAGTTCATATCAAAGGTCTATTTTTGACAAGGGCATACTATAAGTTGTCATGGTTAGTCACGAGTCCTAGTTGGTTGAGTCTAAATCGTTGGCTAGAGAACTATAAGATGAGATCTTCGTAGCCGGAGGTGCTCCCTACTGGGGTAGGATTTGTCGTAGGCTAAAAAAAGAATTCCAATTAATGAAGACGTGGACTTTTACATGTGATTTCCCTTATGGGCACACCACTGCTTCCGCTACTTAGTTTATCCACAAACTAAACTTGTGTGGGGGTGACCCAGGGGTTGTAGACTGCTACTTTTCGATCGAGGTCTGCTCTGATACCACTTGTAATATCCCATTTTTTCTTTTTATAACCCCAGGGTCTTAGGCCCAGAACCGCCGCTTCGGGATGATACCTTCACACCCGGGAAGGTTGCCACTACAAAACGCCAATCCTGTCGGCCGATTCGATCACAACAGTAGCAATATAATAAAGGCAAGTCCACAAGCATCGCATATATAGTAAATATTCTCTATGAAGGGAGTGTCCACAAATATAATAAAAGTATAGAAATTTGGCTCATGCCCGGTATATCTATATCCTCACTACATAGCTCTCAATTGAGGAAGCAAAACTAAAATAACTACTAGCGATCAGGACTCACAGTCCCAGCTGTCTGAACTTAGGTTCTAGATTGTCCCATCTCCAAGCGTGTCGACCTCCGGGGCTGCTCCTCCATGTTGGGCTCCGCGGTCCCCTAAAATGATGTGGTTCGAAAACCGTTAGTCTAAAAGACTAAGCCCTATTATCCCCCGCCCCTTCCCTCATGGATCCAAGTCACCGAGTGGGGAGGAGGAAAGGAGAGGTGATGAAGGTGGAGAATGACAAATACAAGTGATGGCGGAACTAATCTATTAGTTCTATGAGTATATAAGGCAATAATAAAAGTACGAAGAACTGAACAAGAAATAAGTAACATTAACTTATATGGAGACAAATATGCTAAGGGGTCTTCTGTAAGGCTCCTATCGTATAAAAAGTCCAATACAAATTTATACGATAGGTTGTCGGTTTTCTAGCAAGCAAACATATATATTTACTTAATAAAAACCTTAACTTATAAGCACGCTCACGCGAACTTATTAACCAAGAGGTTATTTTACAGCCTATTGTACAAAGCGTCCCATACCACTTTATACAATAGGTGTAAGGGTTATATGCAATAATTATGCTATGACATACAATTATGCCATGATGTGAACATGCAAGTGCAACTCACGAACTCGACTCTCTGTACACAGACCTTTAGTTCCCCCTTTCTGGAGCCGAACCTCCCAGGATACCTCCGTAATGGAAAATGGAAGAGGTGGGTTGGACCTCGCACACCTCTAAACAGGTAATTTCACTACGAGTAAGACCTATCGTACGCCTCAACGCTGGTGCACTAAGCGGAGCGCCAACGCACTCTTGCCGGCTAACGCACAAGACTTTTATGGCGAAGTGCTAAACCATACTTGCTGAGTCGACGTATTGGCGTCGGTGCATTCACCCTCCAATACCGAAGACCCACCACCTTATACCTTATGCACATGAAACCTTATGTATCACCAACCGAGCCAAAGCTCCCCGGACCATCCCGTCCGTCACAATCAGCAACCGAGCCAAAGCTCTTCGGGCCAACCTGCCCATCTCCAAAATCCGCGGGCCTACATCCCGGGTGAAGAAACCTAACATCACGAGACATCGAGGTGAGTGAAAGTGAACCCCTAATTATGCTAGTTACTCTTGCAATTCAGTTTTACTTACAATTTAGGTTAGCACAGGACTGCCCCCGACATACCTCGTGAAGGGCTCTCAAAGGGCACTAGGAAATACGATGGGCTGAATCCCAAAGCTCCCTTTCGCAAAGCACTTATTATTGTTATTAGTTGTTACCAAACTCCCAATCCCTTTAATGTTGTATTGGATCTAACACTAATTTGTTTTGACCTTTCTCTCTCTCCACGGGGAAGACGATGTTTCGTCGATCCCGAGCACCACCTAGGCTTAGACGACTCCACTACCTACTCTTCCCAACAACCAATGGTATCCCTTATCAGCTTACCAAGTCAATACACTAACATCCCAACTCTCTGGATTCATCTTGAACCATATCATAATTTCTGCAGTTTTTATTAAACGCACACCATCCAAAGCTATATGATGTATACAATGAGAGGTACTCAAAATTTTCATCCAATATCACTACAATAATAAATGGGGGTCTACCATGCCATGATTAGCCTAAATTCATAATTTCATAATTTTCCTAATTTACTTAATAATTTATTTATTTCCTTATGAAATCCAAATACCTTGGTTTGAACAAGAAGTACCATTTTCAAACATGCAAAATGCCCACAAAATTTATGATAAATACAAGATGACTGTTTAACAGTAAATTCAAAGTCTCCCAATTTTTCAGCAAGATTAAGGCCTCTAATCATAATTTTGAACATTGTTAATTTATATCAATTTAAAGAAGCAAGTGCTGCTAATACACTTCCCAAAAATTCTGAGAAAATTCAAGCATGAATATAATGACCTATAAACATTCCAGGTCAAGTTTCTTAAATTTCTAGTGAACAAAGAACTCTAAACTTAATTTTTAAACAATAATCCAATTGGTAATTTAATGCACTAAGTACAGAAATTATTCCTCTAAAAATTGTAATCGAATTTCCATAAGAGAATGTTGATCTAGAATCACTACTGATCAAGTTTCACAATTTTTCAACAAGTGTGAAGTTCTGAATTTATTATTGATCATAAAATTATTCTCAAATGATTGTGAACAGAGTACTGTAAATATAACTCTGAAAATTATAATAAAATTCATGTAAGAGTATATTGATATAAAATACCCTCTTCCCAATTCTCATAACTTCTTACTCAACAGGTTGATCATAATAATTGAAAGATTATCAAGGGCAATTTTTGTGTACTCTAAAGAAGGTGCTAAATGTATTGATCCAAAATTACCAATAAAATCACCAAAGGGCCTTATTGACCCTATGACTATACTACCCAAGTTTTATGGCTTTTCACTAAGTTTTGGTGGCTTATCTTGCATGTGCAAGTGTTTTGCCCTAAACTAGGGTTAGGGTTTTGCGGGACCTATCCATCTCCAAATCCTCTAAGATTTTTACTAGAGGACTTTTGCTACCGTAGAGTCCTCTCAACCAAATTTCAAATCATTTCAAGGTCATTTGACAACATGCTCTTCTCAAACCCCCAAAGTCCTAACATAGGTTTTTAACTTGGGGACTAAGGCAATTCAATCCCAAACAACCCCATATTCCATATGATGGTGCTAAAGGTCATAACCAACCATTGGTCCAAATTTCAACCTCTTTTGAGGGGTTTTTGCACTCAAAACTCCAAGTGCACTTTTGTCCTAAATACCCCCTTTTGGGCAAGGCTAGGGTTTGCTCATTTCCAATCTAAATCATCTCCAAATGAGATGAAAATTTATAAAGAACCTCATGATGATCCCATGGAAAACTCACCAAAATTTGGGAGAGTTTGGAGGTCATTTGGTCCCATAATAAATTTACCCTAGAGTAATTAAATAATTTAAAAAATTATGAAAATATTGTCCCCAAAAATTCTCATTTTTGGGCAGGACCTAGGTATTGATAAGGGTACCCTGTCCAAATTTCAATTCATTTGGACAAGGGATGAAGTGGGGGAACTCATTTTAATTCCTGTCTAGCCCTAGAAAAAGACACCACAAAAATGGGTGCCATGGTTAAACCAGTGGTACAAATTGACTAAAGTCAATTTTAAAATAAAGTAGACTCAAAGGGATACAGTTTATATGTTGACCACTTTTTCTGAATTAGCCACTAGGTATTTTTAAATTAATTTGCAAGGTGACTTAATATGTGTGACAGAAATCATTAAAATGAAATATTAATATACTGATCCTTCACGGATCTTGACGCAGGATCCAACAGCCACTTGTCATCTTCTACCTCCAGCAATGGATGGGATTCTCCTGACCTAGAGGTACTTCCAGCCATCACCGCCGGCCACCCGGCCACCGCCGCCACCACCTCCGTCGAGGTGGTAGCCATCGCTAGGCGGCGGCACGGCCGCCAGAGGGGATGATTCTAGCGATCCGTCAAGCTTAATTTTGCAGAAAAACCAGGAGAAGACTTCTCTCGATCGGGCTCAATTGAGCCCTAATCTTGGCCCTAAAAGATTCCTAAGATCTATCCATAGAAGGAGTAGAGGATGACCTTGCTCGAGGCCTGGAGACGCGCCGATCGCCGGGAAGCCATTGGTGGTGGTGGAGGCGCTCAGTTTCTACAACAACACAGTAAAGTCCTTCGGCTCCTTCAGGTAATGGGTGGAAACAAATCCTAATAGTCATGTGATGCTTTAAAAATTATAAAATGGGGGAGGGGAGATGTCTAGCTGATGGTGGACATTGAGCCAGAAAACGGCTGGAAACCAATCCTCTTCCCCAGACGAGTTAAATCCAGCCATAAAAGGGGGATGGGAATGAGGCCAAGGCATTCAAGTGCCATTAATGGCCATGAAAGCCATATTTTGGCCATGGCTTTGTGTCTTTTTCTCTCTCCTCCATTAAAGTTGAATTTGGGTTAAACCATCTGCCACGTGTCACCCTACTACTGGACCGTTTATTATTGTTTAAATTAGTCTTAATGAAAGAACCGGGCAAATTAATCCATCTTGGTGCAATTCCTAAAAAGATCCCAAAGCAGCAAACAGGGCCGAGAATTTCGCTAAGGAAAAAGCGTTAAGACAAGCCTCCACACTCAACGCCAAAATCGCTAGGAATTTTCTAAGTACAATGGCGTTGAGTGAGCTCAGCTCACTCAATGCCATTCAAGCTATGGTGTTGAATGAGCTCAACTCACTCAACGACATTCATTCTATGGCATTGAGTGAGCTCAACTCACTCAACGCCTTGATACCAGAAAATACTTTCATGTCAATTGGCATTGAATGCAGTCTACAAAATCAGCGCCATTCAGCCCATGGCGTTGAGTTCACTCAATGCACTCAACGCCACGAGCCAAAAAATCATTCTAAGAAAAAATGGCGTTGAGTGCACTCAACGCACTCAACGCCATTCAGCAATGGCGTTGAGTGGACTCGACGCACTCAACGCCCGAGCTCAAAATTCTTTCTAAGTAAGATGGCGTTGAGTGCACTCAATGCACTAAATCCCATTCATCCTATAGTGTTGAGTGGACTCGATGCACTCAATGCCCGAGCTCAAATTCTTTCTAAGTAATATGGTATTGAGTGCACTCAATGCCATTCAGCCCATGGCGTTGAGTGCACTCCACACACTCAATGCCCGAGCCCAAAAACCTGTCTAAGTAGATACCTGATCTACTGGTTTTGTCTTGTCGACTCACTCGATGCTTCCCAGACTTGAGTTTACTTGGCCTCTTTTTGTTTGGGCATATTGGATGCCACCTGCCCCTTAGTTAGGGCACTTCGACCTATTTAGGGCTAATGTTGACTTGGGACAAATCAGCCCCTAAAGTTGACCCCAATGGGTCTTTAGTGACCCATTGACTTCACCCTTGGTTTGGGAAGACCTAAGTAGGGTTTGTTGGGCACATTAGTGGCACATTGACCTTAGTTAGGGCACCTTACCCATTTTAGGCCTAGGATAATACTAGGTCAACTTGGCAATCTTGGGTTGATTATAATGTACCATTAGGGCTCTAATGGACCTTCCAATGGTTTAGGGACATTTTGGTGGGGTCATGGGGTTTTGTTAAAGCCCTATGGTCATCCTAAACTAGTGTTTAGAATTCTACTATTTGTAGACCATGGTGATCTCCACCTTCATGCCTAAGATCACTTGGTCTTCTTGGGCTTCTTAGGGTTTTTCATGACCTAGTCATGACAAAACCACTCCTAGGAGTCTAGATGGAAATGGGATGTTACACCAATTGTATTTAATGAAGGTGAAAGGGGACATCAGGTAGTTCCATAGCTTTTCCATTCAGCACGTCCCAAGAGAAGAAAGTGCTCAGGCTGACCTGCTCGCCAAACACGGTCCTTGGGCTGGAGGAATCGTGATAGAGCTCTTCAGGCCCTCCATAGAAGAGGGAGAATTGATGGAATTTCACCAGCAAGGGTCTTGGATGGACCCCTTCATCACCTTTTGGACCTCGGGACATCTTCACAAGAGGGACCTCGATAAGAAATAGATCAGGTATAAATTAGCATACTACCTGCTGAAGGAGGGGACGCTATACCGAAAGGCGCTATCGGGTTTGTTGGCTCGGTGTGTGTCTGAGAGGGAGATCTCAAGAGTTCTAGAAGAAATTCATTCAGGATAATGTGGGAGTCACTCAGGAAGTCGGACCTTAGATGGCAGGGTGTTGAGGCAAGGCTACTTCTTGCCTACACTTAGGAAGGATGCTTAAGAATTTCTAAAGAGATGTAGAAAGTGCAATGAGTTTGCCCCCCTACAAATTCTCCCTGCCCAAATATTACGGACAATCACGGCTCCCTGGCGCTTTGTAATATGGGGGCTAGATTTGTTGTGCCTGTTCCCCCAAGCAAGTGGCCACAGGAAGTTCCTGCTAGTCATGGTAGATTACTTTTCAAAGTGGCTAGAGGTAAAGGCATTAGCTAAGGTGACATCACAGGTGGTCAGAAGTTTTGAATGGGGGGAGATCATCTGCCGGCATGGGCCCCCGTTGGCCATAGTCACAGATAATGGACCACAATTCGCTAGCAGAGAATTCATAGACTTCTGTGTCCAGCTAGGCATAGACCTCCTCTTTGCTCAATTCATTATCCTCAAAGAAACAGGAAGGTGGAAGCGGCGAATAAGTTTATCGTGAATCTTTTGAAAAAGAAGGTGGAAAACTTAAGGTGAAGTTAGGTAGAATAGATCCCTTCTATTCTCTGGGCTCTGAGAACTATGCCAAACACAGCCACATGAGAGACTCCCTTCAAACTCTCCCATGGCTCGGAGGTCATTATACATATAGAGTTCGAGGTCAAATCTCCCAGGGTGGCTGCTGCAAAGAAATGAGATGAAAGATGGAGAGCAGAGAACAAGGAAGAGCAGAAGCTCTCTCTTGACCTGGTAGAGGAGCTCATGGAATTGGCATTAATCCAACAAGAAGAATTCAAGCGCTGAATGTCAAAATATTTTTACAAACATATTAGGATTAGATAGTTCCAGAAGGGTGACTTGGTCCTCAAGAAAGTGGATGTAGCGGGCAGAGGAGCCTTAGTGGGAAATCTTAACCCCAATTGGGAGGGACCCTTTGTAGTGAGGGAGGTCCTAAAGTTAGGAGGGTACAACCTCAAGGATGTGGACGGGGTACCCCTCAATCGCGCCCGAAGCGGAGATGACCTGAAGAGAGTCTCTTGAATACCTGCTGACTAGTCTCTAATCAAGCGGAGATGACCTGAAAAGAGTCTCTTATGGACCTGCTGACCAAGCTCTCACAATACTTGTAAATTTGTTACGATTTCCTGATATAATGAAATTCCAGGTGTTTCCTTCCATGAAATGAGATTGTGATGGATGAATGGCTAGGACCCGAGAAGACATGCTGACTAGGCTCTCATCAAGCTGGCAGGACTGTATGCTAACTCAGTGGCAGGATGAATGGCAAGGCCCCGAGAAGACCCGCTGACAAGGCTCTCATCAAGCTAGTAGGATTGTAGGATCACTCGGTGGCAGGATGAATGGCAAGGCCCCGAAAAGACCAGCTGATCAGGCTCTCATCAAGCAGGCAGGAATTTAGGCTCACTCGGTGGCAGGATGAATGGCAAGGCTGCGAGAAGACCCGCTGACACGGCTCTCATCAAACTGGCAGGACTGTAGGATCACTCGGTGGCAAGATGAATGGCAAGGCCCCGAGAAGATCTGCATACCAGTCTCTCATCAAGCTTGCAGGACTGTAGGCTTACTCGGTGGCAGGATGAATGACAAGGCCCCAAGAAGACACGCTGACCAGGCTCTCATCAAGCTGGTAGGACTGTTGGCTTACTCGGTGGCAGGTTGAATGGCAAGGCCCCGAGAAGACCCGCTGCCCAGGCTCTCATCAAGCTGGCAGGACTGTAGGCTCACTCAGTGGCAGAATGAATGGCAAGCCCTCGAGAAGACCCGCTAACAAGGCTCTCATCAAGCTGGCAGGATTGTAGGCTTACTCATTTGCAGGATGAAGGGCAAGGCTCCGAGAAGACCCGTGAAAGTGAGGGTAAGATCTATCTCAACTCTAGAGGGGGGTGAATAGAGTTTACTTAAAATAATTTTTTCACAGATTATTAAAATAGCACAAATTAAAATTCTATTTAAGCTATAGTGTAGAGTGCTAACAGAAACTTAAAAACTGAAAGGAAAAGGACATAGCACACAGCAGACAAATCACACAAGCACAACCAGAAGACACAAGGAAATATAGTGGTTCCCCAAAACTGGGTACATCCACTCTTCTACCACCCTTGGTAGAATCCACTCAGGACTGAGTTGATCAGGTGTCCTGACACCAATGAGCTTTTGATAAGGTGCTCAAAAACCAAAGCTAGATTTTTTGATAAGGTGTCTTGCCACCACTGAGTTTTGACAAGGCTCTCAGAACCAGACAGAACTTTTGAAGGAAGTTCAAGAACCCTTTTACAGCAGGAAAAGAAAAAGTAAAAGTTGAATTTGTCTTCTCTATTCTCAGTCAAATGAGAGAAGCACAAGTGGATTAAAGATGTCAAAGCTCCCCCTGAGATGTAGAGAGGTTCAGGCAGAGAAGCTTTGCAGAAGGGTGATAGGTCTTCAGAACTTGATCTCCAGCAAAGAATGGTTTCAGCAGACAGCTGAAAGATGATGTGTCTGGAGATCTAAGATGAGGATGCAAGAACACTTAGTTAGCTAGAAGATCTTGATGTTGTAGTTTTCTTGTTCTTCTGCTAACAGTATTCTTCTGTGTGTTTTCTCTTTTTCTTTCTGTCTATCAGCTCTGTGTGTTTTGTTGTTGTATTCCTGTATATCTAAAGGACCATAGGAATAGAATTGATTTTCTAAATATTCTCCTTGTCCAAAGATGGCCGTTGGTCAGTCATAAATTTTCCATAAATGGTCTTGTCTTTTAGAGAAAGTCCAGCAAACATTCTCTGAAAGATACCTTGAAACTTGCTCCAAACGGCTGGGAGATCTTCTGTCATAAATGCTGATAATATTCAAAAACATTCCAAAGAATCAGCAGCATTTGAAATCTTGAAGACGTTGATCTCTCCAAATAATCGTCGATCTGAGCTCTACGATCGTCGAACTGAGCTCAGAGATGAACTGAGATAAGCAGACAGAAATCGTCGAACTGAGCTCAAAGAATCGTCGAACTGAGCTCAGCGACCTGAGAAACAGCTGAAGGAGGCATCGTCGAACTGAGCTAGACGATATTCGAGGGGAGTTTCGACGACTAAGCAGAAGCTAGCTAAGAGCAGATAGTCGATCTGAGCTCGAAGATCGTCGACCGGAGTTCGACGATTTGTTGAAGTTGAGCTCAGAGAGCGTCGAACTGAGTTCGACGATTCGTCGACCTGAGCTCGACGAAAATTGCTTTAGACTTAGCTCTTCATCCTTGATCTTGGAGTGGTCTTGGGGGCAGCTTCAAAACTAAGTTCTAGACCCTAGACTCATTCTAATGTTGACCTTCTCAACTATACAACTAGGTCAACTAGGATCCTAAGACAAGCATAGTGATCCTTACCCAAATTAGTAATAGGGTGTTCCAACAATCTCCCCCTATTTGGGTTAGGATTACTATTTACAGACAATCATAAAGAGCATTCAATAATACAGAAGTTAAATACAAAATGCAGAGAAACAGCAATGCATATCACAGATAAATAGTAGCAATATCCAAAGGTGATGATATGTTTGCTTACACAGATCACTTCTTTTCAGTTCCCTTTTTAAATAAAATTTCTCTGTTAGGGTTTAGGGCTTCTTTCTTGGACCTTCTGTCATCTTCTGCACCTAGAGAGGTTTGAGATCTTGGCCTTGGAACTACAGCCTTGTTCTCTAGCCTTCTTAATCTGATCAAGAGCAGCCAACTCTTTCATCCTAGCAGTCCAGGCCACAGGATTGTTCTCAGGATCCTCATATGGAACAGCAGGTTCATATTTGTTGAGAGATTCAGGAGCAGGAGAGGCAGGGATAGCAGAATCAGCATCATCAGTTTCAACAACAATTTCCTCAGCATTAGGTGCTGGAATCATTTCTATGTCAGCAGCAGCAGTATCAACAAAAGGAGGCACAGTGGCCTTAGTAGCAGCATCAGATACATCCACAGCCTTCCATGACTTGATATAGGAAACAATCTGGCTGGGATTACAGACAGGTACAGGCACAATGGCCTTGGACAGATCTTCAGCAGTAATTGGAGGCAGACAGCTGAGATAGGCTATATCAAATCTGGATAGCAACCTCTGCAGATTAAGTGCAAAAGCACATCCTGAGCTTGCTGAGAGAGTAGAAGCTGGAGCTGGAGCTGGCACAATCACTTCTTCATAAGGCATCTCCCCCTGCCTTGGTTCAGAGAGAGGTGAACCAAGGCACCCAGTAGAAGGGATTGCCTGGGAGGAGGAAAAAGAATCAAGCTTGGTGGACAGCTCCTGGACTTGCTTCAGGAGTGGAGTCAGGGAGGACTCCAGCAGAGATACCAGCTTGGGAGCTATCAACTCATAGAGCCTGTCAGCCAGGCTAGAAAAATCTACATGCCCAAGTGAGGCTTGAGCAGAGGTAGTAGTGAAGGTGGATGGAGGGATGGTGACTGAAGCTGAAAAGGTGGAGGTAGGTGGAGTAGGGATTGTTGGTTCAGAAGATGGAATGATGGGGATAGAGAAGGTTGAGGAGAAGAGAGGGAGAGTAAAGGAGGGTATGAAGGAGGGTTAAGAGAGGATGTCAGTGAGCATTTGGTGAAGGGAAGATGTCTCAGGAGGAGAAGAGGGAGAGTCATCCATGAGGGAATCCTCTAAAAGGAGAATGATGGTTGAGTGAGGAATGGATAGGAAAAGAGAGGATGGAAGTCCTCTGAGGAGGATGGTGGAGGGGATGACATAGGTGAGGAAATGGTAATGGGAGATGAGATAATAATGGTGGAGACTGGTGGTGAGGAGGTGATGGCTTGGGTATATGTGGCTTGGGTGGATATGGCTTGGGGAGAAGAAGAAGCAGGCATCTCTTCTACTAGAGGAGTGACCAGATTGGTCCTTGTGCCTGATAGAAGTGTTGCAGCAGCCCTGAGGGGTTGATTATCTGCCTGTCCCATTTACTGAAGAGGGCACAGGAGAGCCTCTTGGATGCATTGATGAACATCCCTGAAGAGGTCAAAG
The DNA here is from genome assembly GCA_039513925.1 of Platanthera zijinensis. Taxonomy (NCBI): domain Eukaryota; kingdom Viridiplantae; phylum Streptophyta; class Magnoliopsida; order Asparagales; family Orchidaceae; genus Platanthera; species Platanthera zijinensis. The sequence continues at coordinate 133,418,211 of CM077082.1, forward strand.
GTCAGGGCACCTTGAGTGCAGAAAGACCCCCAAGATTCTTCCAAAACTGACTGCAGACTTGCTTATCTTCTTCTTAATCAGGGTGAAGAAGATGGAGCCCCAGTCGAGGTGTTTCTTATCCAGTAAGGCTCCCATCAGGCAGAACTGATACCTGGAAATTGTGTCATGAGCTGAGTGCTTGGCCAACAGCACCTCCAACTACATCAGCCAGGAACTGGAATTCTATAGCCAGATTCTTTTTCAGCAGCTTATTAGGTTAATTACATTATGACCCATCCTATCTAACATGGAGGCATACTCCTCTCCAGACAGATCAATGGAGTCTTCTCCAGTACTGAGTTGAAAGACTTCAGTTAATAAAGCCGGGGATAGAATTACCTGGGTCCCCTTAATGGTGCCGACAACAGTATTCTCAGTCTCATCTGCTGCGGTATAACACCATTCCTTAATCTCCTCAGATGCAATCTTCATCCTGGTAGTCATTATCTGGGTTAGCTGTTGTTCTTTGAATAGATTCAGAACATCCTTGAAGCGCTGGTCGCTTCCATCAAATGAGTTTATGTCTATGTCGAAACGGTGTCGAACTTCATCTTGGCAATAGCAGCACTCGAATCAGCCATGTGTACCTGCAACAGAAAACCAAAAACGACCAAGCGTAGAAATTTGGAGGGAAAAGGAAGAAAGTTGCAGAGTATGAAAGCGTAAAAAGGAGAACGACGCTGAAGAATGATTTTATATTAGGGTTCGACGGCGAAAAAGAAAATCGTTGAGCTCAGCTCGACGAAGCGTCGATCTCAGCTCGACGATTTAGGCTACAGAGGGAATCTGAAGAGTCTTCAAAATCGGCGATCTTCGTTCGACGATGTTGAAAAACGTCGAGCTCAGCTCGACGGCCTCTGAACAGAAGAAGAAAAATTCTAGATCTAGCGAAGGCTCTGAACTCAGATCGACGATAGCAAAAGCGTCGATCTCTGGTCGATGATTTTTGGAAAATCGTTGATCTCCGTTCGACGATTTTTGAGAAAACGTTGAGCGCAGTTCAGAGTCTAAACTCATTCAAAAGACAGAATTTTTAGCCTAGTCTTGGTCTGTTTTAGCTTTCAAAATCTTGGATTTTAATTAAGACTTCCTCCATCTATCATGCCTAACTGATTTAGGAAGAACCTGTGTTTCTTTTCATCCAAGGGTTTGGTGAAAATATCTCCCCTTTGCAAATCAGTAGGAATATATTGAAGTTCAATTTTGTTTTTCTCTACATTATCCCTTAGGAAATGATGCCTGATTTCTATGTGTTTTGTCCTACTATGGAGGACTGGATTTTGTGCTATAGAAATAGCACTAGTATTATCACAGAAAATTTTTGACTGCTCTAAGTTGTAACCATAGTCTAGAAGCTGATTTTGTATCCACAATATTTGTGAGCAACAACTGCCTGCAGCCATATACTCAGCTTCAGCAGTTGAAGTTGACACAGATGTTTGCTTCTTACAAAACCAGGAGACAAGTCTGTCTCCAAGGAACTGACATGTTCCACTGGTGCTTTTCCTGTCTATTCTGCATCCAGCATAATCAGCATCTGAAAATCCAGTTAATTCAAATCCTGATTCTTTTGGATACCAGAGTCCTAGATTTGGACAACTCTTTACATACCTAAGAATCCTTTAACTAGTGTTAGGTGTGACTCTCTAGGGTTAACTTGGAATCTAGCACATATGCATGTAGCAAACATTATATCTGGTCTGCTAGCTGTAAGGTACAGTAGAGAGCCAATTATTGCTTAATATGTTGTCTGATCAACTGGCTTCCCATGCTGATCAGCATCCAATACAACATTGGTAGGCATGGTGTTTTCATACAAGATGCTTCAGACATACCAAACTTCTTGACCAATTCTTTTGCATACTTGGCTAGAGAAATAAAGATGCCTTCAGCATGTTGCTTGACTTGCAATCCTAAGAAGAAGGAGAGCTCACCCATGCTACTCATTTCAAATTTGGAATGCATTAGGTTGGAGAACCTCTTGCACAAATTTGAATCATAGAGCCAAATATGATATCATCTACATAGATTTGTACTAGTAGGGTGTGGGACTTATGGGTTCTAATAAAAAGAGTTTTGGTCTACTCTCCCCCTAATAAAACCATTTTCCAGAAGAAAGCATACTAGGGTCTCATACCATGCTCTGGGAGCTTGCTTGAGACCATACAATGCTTTATTCAGCCTGTAAACATAATCAGGGTGAGTTAGAGAGATAAAACCTGGAGGTTGTCTAACAAAGACTTCCTCTTTGATGTCCCCATTAAGAAATGCACTTTTCACATCCATTTGGTATACTTTGAATCCTTTGTGAGCAGCATATGCTAGGAATATTCTGATGGCCTCTAACCTTGCAACATGTGCAAAGGTCTGATCATAATCTATTCCTTCTTGTTGAGAGTACCCTTGAGCAGCAAGCCTTGCCTTGTTTCTGACTATGACTCCTTGATCATCCAGCTTATTTCTGAAGACCCACTTTGTTCCAACAATGGGATGATCTTTTGGCTTAGGCACTAGTTCCCAACCTGATTTCTTTCAAATTGATGCAGCTCCTCTTGCATTGCAATGATCCAGTGTGGATCTTGCTCTGCATCTTGAATGGATTGAGGCTCAATTTGAGATAGGAAGCAAGTGTGCATTAGGTTCTGGTTGACCTGATTTCTGGTTTGCACACCAGCTGAGATGTCTCCAATAACTTGGGAAGTTGGATGATCTCTTATTGTTACTAAATCAACAGGAGGTGTTGATTGTTCACCAGCCTGTGTTGTTGTTTCCTCTAGTGGAACAACAACAGGTTCTTCAAGGTGATCTTCTTTTAGATGTTGAACTTCTTCTTCATCATCACTGCTGTCATTCTTTTCAGTAACTTGCAGTTTGTTCAAGTCTTCAGCTAAAGAATGTACCTGCAAAGGTTCTATGGTAGAAGCATTCTTCTCCTTGAAAGACATGTTAGCTTCATCAAAAACAACATGAACAGACTCTTCAATTTTACAGGAAGATTTGTTGTACACCCTATAGGCCTTACTGATCATAGAGTATCCCAGAAACACTCCTTCATCAGCTTTGGCTTGAAATTTAGCTAGATATTTCTTGTCATTATTATGAACATAGCAAATACAACCAAAAACTTTAAAATAGTTTACTTTAGGTTTCTTCCCTTTGAGCAGTTCATAGGGAGTCTTGCCCTTCAGTTTATGTATCAGGCTTCTGTTCAACACATAGTTGGAGGTGTTCACTGCCTCAGCCCAAAAGGATAGAGGTAGGTGAGCATCTGACAACAATGTAGTAGCAGATTCAATTAGGGTTCTATTTTTCCTTTCAGCTACACCATTTTGTTGAGGAGTTCTAGGAGCTGAGAAAGTGTGCCTGATCCCTTCACTTTGACAGAACTCTTGCATGAGAAGAGAATCAAACTCTGTCCCATGATCACTTCTGATCAGGGCAATGTGAGTGTTGAACTCAATCTGAATGCATTTGAGAAAATTTGTCAAACACTTGAAGTTATCAGACTTCTTCCTCAGAAAGAATACCCAAGTGAATCTTGAGAAGTCATCTACAATCACTAAAGTATAGGATTTCCCCTCCTAGGCTTTGCACTGATATGGGTCCAAAAAGATCCATATGCAACAGGTACAAGATCCTAGGTGAATCACTCTTATTAATTGAGTTAAAACTACTTTTAGTTTGCTTGCCTAATTGACATGCCTTGCAAAGTTCTTCCTTCTTGTAGGGACCAGAAGGTAGTCCTCTAACAAGGTTGTCTTTGGATAGCCTAGCAATGGTTCTAAGGTTAATGTGTCCTAGTCTTTTATGCCACAAATTGTTTGGTTTTGAAATGGAGTTAAACAGGCAGATATCTACTATAGGTGAAAGAAAATTCACTAAGTAAATGTTACCTCTTCTGTTACCTGTCAACACAGTTGTGTTGTCCACTGACTGGACTTTGCATAATGGCTTTGTTGAAGGTTACTTGATATCCTTCATCACACAATTGACTGATACTTATCAGGTTGTGCTTGAGTCCTTCAACATATGCCACCCTTTTGAAGGTGACTGAGCCAATTTGGACTGCACCATATCCTTTTGTAGTTCCAAAGCTTGAGTCTCCAAAAATTACTTTGGGTCCAAGCTTGGCTTTGAAGGAAGTGAAATTGTCCTTGTCCCCTGTCATGTGCTTTGAGCACCCACTATCCAGATACCATTGATGGTTTGATGCTGGATAGGTCTTCACCTGCACAAAAACAGCTTATTTGTTTTTGACCCAGGTAACCTTGGGCCTAGGTTGATAACCTTTAAATTCTGAAATAAAGGACATCCCAGGTTGACTCTTATAGCCTTCAGGATGGTATCTCCTAGGAGTTACTATCCACTCAGTATAGGGGTTGAGTCCATGGGATGTGCAACTTCTAGATTGAATTTGACTGAGCCATTGAAAATTTGTTCACAATTCTGAACTCTGTTCGACGATCGTCGATCTGAGGTCGACGATCTTGGGTCAGATCGTCGATCTCTGTTCGAAGATAGATAGTGCTTGAGTTCAGAGTTTGGGTGTCGTCGAGCTGAGGTCGACGATCTGTGCTTAGATCGTCGAGCTCTGTTCGACGATCGTCGAGCTCTGCTCGACGCATTTTGTTGAACTGAAATTTTCTCTGGCAGGTCTGCATTCTTCCTAGCCACCTCTACTACTCCCTTTCCTTTGTCAGAGACAAATTTGATTGGAGTTGTTAACACTATAGGTTGGCTGGAGGAGGCACCCAAGCCCAGTGTACTATTGAATCTAGAGTTCACTGTGCTTGTGATGTCCATCAGTCTGATACTTCTCCCATTTAGAGATTCTTCAAACTTTTTGGCCTTTGATAGTTCACTTTTCAGTGAAGCTATCTCCTCCCTACAGCATTCTAACTCCTCAGAGAGCTTGAGGTTCTTTGAGTTTAGGATACTATGCTCAGACAATTGATTCCTGAGAGATATTATCTCCTTCTCAGATTTTAATAGGTCTAGGCATAGTGTCTTAAATTCACTTTTGAAATCTTCAGAAATTAAAATCAAAAGAATTGATTACCTGATCTTCATCTGGGTGAGTGTCTGAATCTGATTCTGATTCTTCATCAGAGTTGTTGTGATGTGATGCATTGATGGCCATCATGCAGAACTCCTTTTCATCTGCATCATCCTCATCATCACTGGAACTGGATGAGGCTTCAGATTCCTCTTCAGTCTCACTCCATGTCTCAGCAACAAAGCCCTTCCTTGTATGTTTGTTTTTGCTGAAGGAGGCTTTGTCTGAGTTGTTCTTCTTGTGATCCTTTCCTTTTCTTCTTTCTCTTCTATCTCTCTTGTCCTTATTCTTGTTCTCTGGACAGTCAGGCACAATGTGTCATGGTTTCCTGCAACCAAAGCATATGATTTCTGTAGTGTTGTTTGATTTATCATACCTTGGTTTATCATGACCCTTGTATGGCCTTTTTCTGAAATCTTTTCTGGCCATTTTGTAGAATCTCTTAGCCAGTAGACTTATGAGCTCATCATTTCCTGTGGCTTTATCTTCAGGCTCCTCTTCTGCAGCCCTGAAGGCTATGGTCTTTTCTTTCCTTGTGGCTGGAGAGGCAGCCTTCTGTTCTTCTTTCTCTATTTTTAATGAGCAGCTCATAGGATTTGAGCTTGCCCAGGAGAGCTTCAGTGGTAATCTCATTCAGACTTCTGGCATCTTTGATTGGCCAGATTCTTGAATCCCAAGTGCTGGGAAAGCACATCAGGATTTTATCATTTAGTTCAGTTAAAGAGATCTCCTTGTCCAAAGTCTTTAGCTCATTGACAATTAGACTTAGTCTATTGTACATGTCAGCCACTGATTCACCTTCTCCTTTCTTGAAGTTCTCATATTGACTTATCAGATGAGACCTTCTATCCTTCCTTTCATCAAGCAGATCCTGAGACAATTTCAGAGAGTTTGTCCCAGGTTTCAGTTTGGCTTGAGTTTGCATAGTCAGCTACCTTTTGAAAAATATTCATCAGACATAGTTTGGGCTAAGATGTTCATAGCCTTAGCATCTGCAATCTTCCACTTCTTTATATCTGCATCTGTTCCAGAAGGAGGTGGAACAGCACTTGTACTTGAGCTTGCTGTGGAGTTGGGACACACTGTCAAGACAGAATTAAAGATATCCTCATCAATAGAATTCATATACAATCTAATCCTTGCCTTCCAGAGTGCAAACTTGGAGAGGTTGCACACTGGTGGTCTGGTGCTTGCATAATCTTTGTTCTGTGCCATGTCTCTAAATGAGTAGATAGATGTATAGAAAGTAATCCTCTACAGAGATTGATCTTATCAGGGATCTTTTGGTTCAGGTGTTAACCAGTATGAGCAACCAACCTCCCTCTGATACCAATTGAAAGTGAGGGTAAGATCTATCTCAACTCTAGAGGGGGGTGAATAGAGTTTACTTAAAATAATTTTTTCACAGATTATTAAAATAGCACAAATTAAAATTCTATTTAAGCTATAGTGTAGAGTGCTAACAGAAACCTTAAAAACTGAAAGGAAAAGGACACAGCACACAGCAGACAAATCACACAAGCACAACCAGAAGACACAAGGAAATATAGTGGTTCCCCAAAACTGGGTACATCCACTCTTCTACCACCTTTGGTTAGGAATCCACTCAGGACTGAGTTGATCAGGTGTCCTGACACCAATGAGCTTTTGATAAGGTGCTCAAAAACCAAAGCTAGATTTTTTGATAAGGTGTCTTGCCACCACTGAGTTTTGACAAGGCTCTCAGAACCAGACAGAACTTTTGAAGGGAGTTCAAGAACCCTTTTACAGCAGGAAAAGAAAAAAGTAAAAGTTGAAGTTGTCTTCTCTGTTCTCAGTCAAATGAGAGAAGCACAAGTGGATTGAAGATGTCAAAGCTCCCCCTGAGATGTAGAGAGGTTCAGGCAGAGAAGCTTTGCAGAAGGGTGATAGGTCTTCAGAACTTGATCTCCAGCAAAGAATGGTTTCAGCAGGACAGCTGAAAGATGATGTGTCTGGAGATCTAAGATGAGGATGCAAGAACACTTAGTTAGCTAGAAGATCTTGATGTTGTAGTTTTCTTGTTCTTCTGCTAACAGTATTCTTCTGTGTGTTTTCTCTTTTTTCTTTCTGTCTATCAGCTCTGTGTGTTTTGTTGTTGTATTCCTGTATATCTAAAGGACCATAGGAATAGAATTGATTTTCTGAATATTCTCCTTGTCCAAAGATGGCCGTTGGTCAGTCATAAATGTTTTCCATAAATGGTCTTGTCTTTTAGAGGAAAGTCCAGCAAACATTCTCTGAAAGATACCTTGAAACTTGCTCCAAACGGCTGGGAGATCTTCTGTCATAAATGCTGATAATATTCAAAAACATTCCAAAGAATCAGCAGCATTTGAAATCTTGAAGACGTTGATCTCTCCAAATAATCGTCGATCTGAGCTCTACGATCGTCGAACTGAGCTCAGAGATGAACTGAGATAAGCAGACAGAAATCGTCGAACTGAGCTCAAAGATCGTCGAACTGAGCTCAGCGACCTGAGAAACAGCTGAAGGAGGCATCGTCGAACTGAGCTAGACGATATTCGAGGGGAGTTCGACGACTAAGCAAAGCTAGCTAAGAAGCAGATAGTCGATCTGAGCTCGAAGATCGTCGACCGGAGTTCGACGATTTGTTGAAGTTGAGCTCAGAGAGCGTCGAACTGAGTTCGACGATTCGTCCGACCTGAGCTCGACGAAAAAATTGCTTTAGACTTAGCTCTTCATCCTTGATCTTGGAGTGGTCTTGGGGGCAGCTTCAAACTAAGTTCTAGACCCTAGACTCATTCTAATGTTGACCTTCTCAACTATACAACTAGGTCAACTAGGATCCTAAGACAAGCATAGTGATCCTTACCCAAATTAGTAATAGGGTGTTCCAACAACCCGCTAACCAGGCTCTCATCAAGATGGCAGGACTGTAGGCTCACTCGTTGGCAAGATGATTGGCAAGGCCCCGAGAAGACCCGCTGACCTTGCTATCATCAAGCGGGCAGGACTGTAGGCTCACTCGGTGGGAGGATGATTGGCAAGGCCTCGAGAAGACCCGCTGACTAGGCTCTCATCAAGCTAGAAGGACTGTAGGCTCACTCGGTGGCAGGATGAATAATAAGACCCCAAGAAGACCCACTTGACAGGCTCTCATCAAGCTGGCAGCATTGTGGGCAAGCTCGGTGGCAAAATATGCGGTGAGATCTCTTAAAGAAACATATATACTAGTCACCAAACGTGGAAAGTTCACAGAAAGTACAGAATTATGGGAGGAAAGAGTTGGAGTAGTGAAAGCGAAGAGGCATTCCCAGCGAGTGCTCCGAGTGAAGGTCTCGCCCATAGCGAGTGGACACTCATGAGGGAGGGAAGTCCCTGCCTAATAAGGTAGTGGATTTATCCCTGAACACAACTCGTACCGGATGAGCCTTGAGGCGAGATGCGAGGGGGAAGTTAGTTGGTCTCGCGCGCAAAAGTGGCGTGGGTACTCTAATGACTCGCACTTTGAACAAATTTAACTCCCAAGCGTAAGCAAATTAGCGGGTCGTCTCGCAGTAAATGAAAGCAAAGTGAAAAAAAAAAGAAAAAAAAAAGCGAGATGACAGGGCAAAAAATTTATACATTTAGTCATATTATTGTTCATTACAAAAAAAAGAGAGGGGGTGCTCTCATATGAAATAATATGCTTCAAAGTCCGATCACAAAAAGGTCTAAGTAAATATTACATAGAAACAAAAGGAGGAGAGGAGGTGCCCCAGATCACGCCAGCATTTCTTCACTCTTCCTCGCTGGAATATTTGTCCTCGCCCTCCTCGCCGTAGAGTTCTGGCACGAGATCGCGAGCGGTGAAAGTTTCAGTGTCTTCTTTGATGACCCCCAGCTCCTTCATCATTTTCAGAACGAGCTCGGCCATCTTAATGTTGGCGTCTTGGCAGAGCTCTTCGACCTCTTCATAGGAATAATGAGGAGGAGGAGACTTGAGGAGTGCTAGGCGAGAAAATGACAGAGCGCTGTCCTGAAGGCGAACATTCTTGGCCTTCAAATCTTTTGATCTCCTCCTCTAGGGCCTCTATCCACAAGATCATTCACTCCCCCGTCTCAGCATCCTGCAGGACGCTTATCAATTAGCAAGGACCACACGCGAGAGAAACTGACCGAGGATAAGATTAAGGCTTACCACACCACCCTGGGCCTTTACGAGAAGGGTCTCAGCAACAGCCAGCCTCCTTTCAAGATACCCTGACTTCTCGTGCTCTGCCGCCATGCCCGCCTCAAAGATCTTCAATTTCCTATTGTTAAATACTAGGCGGCACGAGAGGCGGTGCGAAAGCTCTAGGGCGCGCAGCTGGGCATGAGAGGTCTTTAGTACAAGATCTCGCGAGGTTTCCTTTTCGACGGAATCTGACTCTGGACCCCCATAAAGGCCGTAGCCCAAGGAGATGGCATGGCTAGTGGGTTGGTCCTCATCCTTCCATAAAGGAAGGAGGGTGTAGTTTGATACCCGGTTCGCTTCCTTCTCCCACATTAGAACTGGGTTGCTAATGGCATCTTGTACCAAGAGGCCCATGTTGAAATTTTGATGAGAGGAGGGGTTGGGCGATTGGAGGAACTGACTTGGCGAGATGGAGATCCGGTTGGTTGAATTAAAGTGCTGGCAGGCTTTCGAGTAGTGTCGCCTTGCGGGTAGGCAAGACAGCCTGTCGAGGAGGTGATCGAGGAGATTGAGATTCTCCTACTGAGATGGGGCTCAAGGATCCCGACATCTCCTTTTTATCTTTTTTGGCCTTCTCTTTTTTCCCATTAGGGAACGTCACAACATTCTTAATCCTTTTCTTGGGACTGGAACGAGAGGGAGTGGCATCGTCTGCGGTTCTCTTCTTATGGGCCGGAGCCATGGATTCATTCGCTATAACGCCCCCGATTTTTTCTGCGATTATTTTATTGTCGTATGGCGTTACGGTGACGCGTTTTAGTGGCTTGTGCCATTTGTAGAGTGTGGTTTAGCTCCTTATAACGTAGAGGCCTATTTTGTAGCCTATGGGCAAGATCTCCCTAGCAAGCCGAGTCGTTTTGGGTGACCCGATGAGGCCTCTTGGGGGATGCTTGTGTTCTGGCTTTAGGTGAGAATAACAAGAGTTCTGTTCGTCAAAAGTTAATTTTGACTTTTCCGTTGCGTTCGTAGCATGGGTATTTAGCTACGGTGCGAATTTCGTTGAATTCCAAGGTAGTTCGGTTTTCGTGTCGTTTTGGGTGTGCCATTAGTAAAGACTAACTAGGAACCCTCTTATTTAATAAGAGAACCGGCGGCTAGGCTGCAGTTAGGCTGAACTTACGTGTTAAGGCTTATTTAAAAGCCTTAATTAGAAGTGGCGGGCCAACTCTCTTCCTTCTTCCTAAGATCGAAACCGCCTGCTCCTGTTCGCAGAAAATAGAGGCGGAAGCGGCGGACTACCCTAGCCTTCGGACGACGATTCCGGGAGCCTTCGTGGACGGAATTCGATTTCGAATGCAGCTTTGGCTTGCTCTCACTCAGATCAAAATTTCGACGGTAGGAGATTTGATTTTCGTGGAGTTTTAGGAGACTTGAATTTTTGGTTTCTTGTGGATTCTGCCATTAAAGAGCGGGAATGTGCTTTTAGGTGTTGTTGCTGCTAGTGCTGAGTGAAGAGGAGGGAAAGCCGACCAAGCTTCGCCGGAAATCAAGGCAAGTCGTATTCTTGCCCTTGCCATTTTGTTCTCTTGATGAATTGGCAAAAATCTCTGTTAGCCCAAGGGTAGAAGCCAAGCTTGTCCTTTTATCTTACTGAAATTTGGGTTTAGTTTCTCCTAATGAGCCCCACCCCCTCTTTGTGTTGTTGGTTCTCAACCCGCCGGCGTAATACCGCCAATTTAGACTCAAGATTTCTGTCTGGTAGTTACCTTGCGGGTGAAGCAGAGGGAGAGAGAGTAGGAGGGGGGTGCCTGCTGTGTATCTTGGTAAGAGCCAAATTTAAGCTCTCGGGTTGCCGACATTGAGTGTGGTGCACACACTCAAAGCCTTTGTGGGTTTGGCATTGAGTGTGGCGCACACACTCAACGCCAAAGCTGTAGTCAGTTTGAGATTTTGGCTAAGTACTAGGGTGTTGAGTGAGGTGGACTCACTCAACGTCGCAGCCCCTACTAGCGGCTAAGTACTTTGGCGTTGAGTGAGTCGACCTCAATCAATGCCATTTTGTTTTGGCATTGAGTGAGGCGAGCTCACTCAACGTCGCGGTTTTTTGAGACACTAAGTACTTTGGCGTTGAGGGAGGTGTGCTCACTCAACGCCACGGCTTTTTCTGAGGCTAAGTACTTTGGCATTGAGTGAGTCGACCTCACTCAACGCCGTTTCGGGTTTGGCATTGAGTGAGGTGAACTCACTCAACGTCGTCTCTTTTTGTGCGGCCAAGTACTTTAGCGTATAGTGAGTTGTGCTCACTCAACGCCACAGCCTTTTTTGAGGCTAAGTACTTTGGCGTTGAGAGAGTTCACCTCACTCAACGCCATTTCTGGTTTGGCATTGAGGGAGGTGACTTCACTCAACTCCATAGGCAAGTTTGCGGCCAAGTCCTGTGACGTTGAGTGAGAGAACCTCATTCAACGCCATTTCTGCTTTGGCGTTGAGTGAGGTAGACTCACTCAACGCCACAGCCCTTCTTTGCGGCCAGAAAATCTTGCGTTGAGTGAAATGAGCTCACTCAACGCCATTTCTATGTTGGCATTGAGTGAGGTCTGCTCACTCAACGCCGCAGATTTGCCTTGTTTGCAGCTATGTGCCAGGGCGTTGAGTGAGTGAACCTCACTCAACGCCATTGCTATTTTGGCGTTGAGTGAGGCGGACTAACTCAACGCCGTAGTCTTCTTTTGCGGCTAAGTGGCAGGGCGTTGAGTGAGTGAGCTCACTGAACGCCATTGTTGTTTTGGAATTTAGTGAGGCCAGCTCACTCAACACCACTTCCTCTAATTGTGGTTGAGTACCAGGGCGTTGAGTGAGTGTACCTCACTCAACGCCATCGCTGTTTTAGCGTTGAGTGAGGTTAGCTCACTCAATGCCAGAGAATTCTTGTGGGAGGCGTTGAGTGAGTGAACCTCACTCAACGCCATGCCTTTTTTTGCGTTGAGTGAGGCTAGCTCACTCAACGCCAAAGTTGTTCTTATGGAGGGCGTTGAGTGAGTGAACCTCACTCAACGCCATGGCTATTCTGACACTGAGTGAGGATAACTCACTCAATGCCAAGGTCTGGTTAGGCATTGAGTGGGTCCCACTCAACGCCAAGCCGTGTTGAGTCATTTCAACACTTTTTCCCTACCTTGATTTTCGCTCTCGAGTGAATTCCTTGATTTTGATTTTTGAGGTTCCTTGTCGGGTATGTTTTACTTTCCAAACGGTCGAATCGTGGGTCATAGTTAGTAGTGGTGGTTTGAAGCTCTTCATGGGGGAGGTGTTGTGGAATTTAGTCGTGGCCACCCTTTTCTTCTATCTTGCTCCAGGTACGGGCTGGGCAAGGGTGTGGAAGATCCATAGTGCTTTCACATATAGACCCTTGAGCTTTGTTGGTTTGGAAATGGTGGTTGGGGGACTGAGTTTTCCTCCATCCCGGATCCACGTTGTTTATTTTGCTTCTACCATCTCCCACAGCTTACAGTGTTAGACGTTTCTTCCTTGGTAGATTGCAGCATTTTGGGCTCTTGGTAGCCTAGTGGACTCTGCAGGATGTAGTTTCTAGGCAGGGTTGATGCTGTTTCCTCGCACCTAGTGCATTTCTTTTTGTCTTGCCTTGGGCAGTTGTGAAATTTACTGCTATTTTTTATCTCTTTCATTATTCTTCAGATTGGCAATTTCGTGCAGTTTTCCTTGTTTTGCTTGCTGAGGTATTCTTTCTTCTTTTGAATGCCTCAGGTTCTGAACAGTAGCCAGTTTGGTGGCTAAGTTGCTGTGGTGTTGCTGGTGGTTTCTTGGACTTTGGAGATCCTTCTTGATTTGCTTAGTGAGGTAGTTTTACTGCACTTTTCTTACAGACATATATATTTTCCAGTAGGTTTATGTCAGGTTGTTGGCGCCCACTAGAAGTATTTACCTTTGTACTAGATATGTTACTTTTGCTGCTACCATTTTCTAGAGATAGTCTACTTGCTCTGGGGAGGATTTATGCTAGGTTGCTAGTTACTTTTAAAACTACAATTATTATTATAAGTATAGCTCATGATCCGCATGTTTTATAAAACTCAATCTCTATTTTCCAAACAACAAATAAAGATCATTTTCTTATATATAGTATAAATTAAATGTAGTCTTGCATAGCATAAGTGGTCCTGTTGGGGCTCTTATGCACTCCTTAGGATGTCAAACATTAATAAAGACATTTTCCACATCGTATAAGTATAATTTTAAACTGTGGACTAGGTGATCCACCGAGCCATGGGATACGGCCTCTAAAATATAACTGATTTTCTAATCATTAAACTCATGAATTTCTTTCATAAAGTAAAGTAGATAGGTTTTGCTTGAGCGTCAGTAGTTATCCCCTGCTCGACGTGGCATCATGACGCATGTTTTCTCATACTTTGATAATTCCTAAATTCGGAGAAAATGCGGGTTGTGACAGTTGGTATCAGAGGGAGGTTGCTTGACAAGTCAGTAAGGCAACCTTCCTTTGATTGCATTAATAGTTCATCATCATGTCATTAACACACCGATATGTCATCAACACGTCTTGGTAAAAGCACGAACACTACACTCATAGCATAACATGAAGTATACAGGGCATATTATGTAGTATGGGATTCATAATATGTGTTCGTATATGGATCCACCATAGGGGCAACATGTGAGGGTTATGTAGTATGGGATGCATAACCTCACCACATGGCTGCGACTAGCTCATTTTCTTTTTCGTTGCATGAGAATGTTATGTAGTATGGGATGCATAACATTTTCTTGCGTACGCCGCTCATAACATGCATTAGGGCCTTTTTATAATGCATAGCACAAACATGCATAGCATAACATTGCATAAGCACAATGTGCCAAGCTAAAGACTGGCATGATGACATATGTACACACATAATCTTTCAATTCAAAAGTAATATAAAGTCATGCATTCCCGATCTAGGCACATGAACTAGTATGGTGGTGGTTAACTATCCTAGGTTAGGGCATAACATCAATATTTGTAAAAAAAAGATAAACTCTCAGAGCAAGTTTAGCAGCTTTAAGTTCATATCTATATATGTATTGTCTGTACTTGTAGTTGGTTCTAGCCGTTGTACTAGGATCTAACTAGTGTTGTTATGATTTTAGGATGGCGAGACGTCCTGCGACTCGATCGACTCCCCTATCTATAGGTGAGTCATCTGGAGCGCAGAATGACGCGGTGATCGAGAGCCTGCGGCAGAGTAGCGATGCCATGAGCAGGCAGATGGTAGAGATGCAGGCCCAGATTCAGTCCCTGGTGGCGGTTGTGGCAGGTCAGACTCAAGGAGTGCAAGTCCCTGCAGGGGGCTAGCTGTCCCTCCTCCTCCAGCACCCTTAAGACCTCCAGTGGTGGTGCCAGCAGAGATGTCCTTCATCTCGCAGTTTCAGAGGCTAAGCCCTCCCACTTATGATGGGAAGGCAGATTTCTCGTACTTCGGGATTGCAGATGACCAGAGGGTGATGATAGCCGCCTATCAGCTTAAAGGTTTGGCTAAGAGTTCGTGGCTAAGAGAAAAGGAGAGATTGGTAGCTGGATGCTCTTGGGAAGTGTTCAAGGAGATGCTGTTGAGGAAGTTCTTACTCTAGGTCGAGCGTGACCGCCTCATGAACGACTTCCTCCATCTGAAGCAAAGGCAACTCACGGTGGGTTTGTATGAGATAGAGTTCAGCAAGTTGAGCCGTTTTGCCCCTAGATTGGTCAGCATTGAGGCTGATCGAGTTAAGGGATTTCTCGGTGGCTTGAGGAGCGAGGTGCAGCAGTTGACCAGTGCTTATGGGTCAGAGACTTATGCAGAAGTAGTGGAGGCTGCTCTGAAGGTGGAAGCTATTGAGACCGCAAAGAGTAGAGGCCAGCAAATGAGGAAGGACAAGAGGAAGTATGTGGAGGAGAAGAAACCCCAGGTACCCGGTGCTACTCCGGGAAAGAAGAGCAAAGTGGGGTGTAGCTTCTGTGGCCGGTAAGGCCACCCTGTCGAGAGATGTTTCAAGAAGGCAGCAGCTCAGAGGAAGGAGCAGGTTCATGCGATTCAGGGTGCTCCTTGGAGGGATGTCTCCTGTTCTGTTTGCAAGCGACCCGGGTATGATGCTGCCCAGTGTTGGTCCAAGGATAAAGTCTTCTATCAGTGTGGGCAGAAGGGACACATCAAGACTTGGTGTCCTCAGGTCCAGCCTAGTCTTCATGCAGTTCCACTTCAGGCTCTACCTCCACCTCAGCGTGTGGACAAGGGCAAGGAAATGCTGAATATGATCTCTTCTTAGGAGGCTCAAGCTTCGACTCAGGTAATCTCAGGTTAGTTGTCTTTCCAGCCTGAAGGTTTTGTTCTTGTTTTACAAGAATTTTCGCAGTATTGTTGTGGTAGTTCTTTAGTTATATGCTCCTATAGGGAAATTTAAGGTGAAGAACCATTGTGCGCGTGTTCTGTTTGACTCCGACGCTACCAACTTATTCGTGGCTAGACCCTTTGTGGAGCGACATCGGTTGACTTTAGATCGAGTTCAGGATACCTTCTGTGTCAAGTTCCCCTCTAGTAAATCTGTGTTGTCAGATTTGGGCATGTTAGGTTGCCCTTTTTTGTTGGGGGACTTCCTTGCGAAGGCATACCTGAAGATGATTGATCTGGAGGACTTCAATGTTATTCTGGGCATGGACTGGCTGTCTAGGTATGATGCAGTTATTCAGTGCAAAGGGAAGCGCTTGGACTTCATCAGGGACGACGGTCAGCCCTGAAGCGTGTATGCTGATCTGAGCCAGGATTCTCTTGTCATCTCTGCAGTATGTGCTCAGAAGTTGTTTCTTTCGGATTGTTTTGCTTGTTTGGTCTCGGTGGTTGGGACCGCTGTTAGTGTACCGCGCTTGGAGGAGATCTCAGTTGTTCGTGATTTCGCCGATGTTTTTTCCTGATGATCTTCCTAATCTTCCTCCCGAGCGGGATGTTGAGTTTGTGATTGATTTGGAGCCGGGTACGCATCCTATTGCTAAGGCGCCGTACCGGATGGCCCCTCATGAGTTTGAGGAGTTGCGAGTTAAGTTGGATGAGCTGTTGGCAAAGGGATTTATAAGGCAGAGTTCGTCGCCTTGGGGTGCTCCTGTGTTGTTTGTAAAGAAGAAAGATGGGTCGATGCGGCTTTACATCGACTACAGGGAGTTGAACAAAGTCACTATTAAGAACAGGTACCCTCTTCCGAGGATCGATGATTTATTTGACAAGTTGCGTGGTAGCACGGTGTTCTCCAAGATCGACCTTCATTCTGGATATCATTAGCTCAGGATCCGTGAGGCAGATATTCCATGGACTGCGTTTAGATCGAAGCATGGACATTTTGAGTTCTTGGTGATGTCGTTTGGTTTCACCAACGCACCATCAGCCTTCATGGATATGATGAACCGGGTGTTCAATGATTTGCTAGACAAGTTCGTGGTGGTCTTTATCGATGACGTGTTGGTTTATTCTCGCAGCGCTAAGGAGCATGAGCAGCATCTGCGCTTGGTTCTATCTGAGTTGAGGAATCACAAGTTATTCGCCAAGCTAAGCAAGTGCGAATTTTGGTTGCCTCAGGTCTCATTTCTAGGCCACGTGGTGAACAAGGATGGGGTCTCGGTCGACCCAGAAAAGGTCGCAACAGTGATGGATTGGAGTAGGCCGAACATGCTTAAGGAGATCAGGAGCTTTCTAGGGTTGGCCGGCTACTACAGGAGGTTCGTGGAGGGTTTCTCTTCCCTAGCTGCACCTTTGACCAAGCTGACTCAGAAGAACGTGGCTTTTGTTTGGAGCGAGAAGTGCAAAGAAGCCTTCTTGGAGTTAAAGAAGAGATTATGCACTGCTCCCGTTCTGACCCTGCCTACTGAGGGTGTGGATTATGATGTTTACGTGGATGCTTCGCATGAAGGTCTGGGTTGCGTATTAATGCAGTTTGGAAGGGTGATTGCCTATGGGTCAAGGCAACTGAAGACTCATGAGAAGAATTATCCTACGGATGACCTTGAGTTTGCAGTGGTGATTTATGTGTTGAAGCTGTGGAGGCATCTACTTTATGGGGCTCAGTGCTAGATCTTCACTAACCATAAGAGCCTGAAGTATGTGTTCAGGCAGAAGGAGTTGAATCTGCGCCAGCGGCGGTGGCTAGAGTATGTGGCCGATTATGACGTAGAGATCCAGTATCATCCAGGCCAGGCCAATGTGGTTGCCGACGCCCTGAGCCGAAAGACGAGAAAGATCTTTAATCTCTCCTCCGATCGTTTAGTGGAGGAGTCCTCCTTATGGATATATCAGTGGGATGTTGTGTCTTGCAGAGTAGTTTGTCAGTGGCAGAGCCGTCTTGGATTTCTTTGACCAGACTGCACCAGAAGGACGATCCGAATCTTCTGCACTTATTCACCAGGACCGAGAAGGGGGAGTTGCCAGACTTTGCTATCGATGAGGCGGGTACGTTGAAGTACCGCGATAGATTTTGCATCCCCGCTATAGGGGACATCAGGGGTATGATTTGAAGAGAGGCTCATGGATCCAGCGTTTCCTACCATCCAGGATCTCCGAAGATGTATCGTTACTTAATGCAAATTGCCTGGTGGTATGGCATGAAAGGTGATATAGCCCGATTTGTTGCTTAGTGCCACATTTGCAAGCGTGTGAAGGCTGATCATGGAAGGCCTGGTGGCAAGTTGACTTCGTTAGAGATCCCGACTTGGAAGTGGGAAAGTATATCTATGGACTTCATCACAGGCTTACCGAAATCCCCGAGGGGAATTGATTCTGTCTGGGTTATAGTGGATAGACTGACGAAGTGTACTCACTTCATGCCGTATAAGATTGATTACCCGATAAAGAAGATAGCGGAGTTGTACTTGAATGAAGTCATCCGACTACACGGTGTGCCTGTTAGCATCGTTTCTGATCGAGACTCTCGATTTACTTCTCGATTTTGGCAGAGTCTGCAGGAGGGTTTGGGTACGTATCTGAGGTATTCTGCTGCTTACCACCCACAGACCAATGGGCAGACAGAGCGGGTGAACCAGATAGTTGAGGATATGATTAGATGCTACATTTTAGACCATGGTGGAGCGTGGGATGAGCGGCTGCGACTTATGGAATTTGCATACAAAAACAGTTATCAAGAAAGTTTTCAAATGGCTCCGTTCGAAGCCTTGTATGGGAATCGCTGCAAAACACCCCTGTTTTGGGCTGAGGCGGGTGAGAGCCCCTTGTTGGGTCAAGATGCACTTGAGGAGATGGAAGTCACAGTGAAGCTTATTCGAGAAAAGCTTCGTATGGCTCAGAAGAGATACGAGAAGAATGCCAATCGGTGTAGGTCTGCCTTGGAGTTTTCTGTAGGAGACCTTGTATTTCTTAAGGTTTCCCCGATGGTGGGTGTAAAGAGGTTTGGTAAGAATCGAAAATTAGACCCGAGGTATGTGGGCCCGTTTAAGATTATGGAGCGGATTGGCGTGTCAGCTTATAGGTTGGAATTACCAGCAAACTTCCCAGGTGTTCATAATATTTTCCATGTAAGCCAATTGCGGAAGAGTGTGCGCAGCAGTGGGTAAGACTTTGACGTTGTCCCCCAGTTGGAGCCCAATCTCTCTTTTGTGGAAGTGTCGGTCCGTATTTTGGATACTCAGGAACGGGTGCTGCGAAAGAAGTCGATTCTGATGTTGAAAGTTCTATGGAAGAATCAGGATTTAGAGAGCGCGACATGGGACCTGAGTCGTCCATGAGACAGGCTTACCCTCACCTGTTTCCCTAATTTGATCGGTATGTTTCCCTTCTTGTAACTCCTATTTGTTACTTTTTCCTTCTATAGTAGAAGTGTTGTGCGTAAAGTTTCGGGACAAAACTTTCTTTTAGGGAGAGTGACTGTAACGCCCTAGATTTTTTCTACAATTATTTTATTCTCGTATGTCATTACGGTGACGCGTTTTTGTGGCTTGTGCCATTGGTGGAGTGTGGTTTAGCTCCTTAGAACTGAGTGGCCTATTTTGTAGCCTATGGGCAAGATCTCCCTAGCAAGCCGAGTCGTTTTGGGTAACCCGGTGAGGCCTCTTGGGGGATGCTTGTGTTCTGGCTTTAGGTGGGTATAACTCGAGTTCTGTTCGTCGAAAGTTAATTTCGACTTCGCCTTTGCGTTCGTAGCATGGGTATTTAGCTACGGTGCGAATTTCGTCGAATTCTGAGGTAGTTCGGTTTTCGTGTCGTTTTGGGTGTGCCATTAGTAAAGACTAACTAGGAACCCTCTTATTTAATAAGAGAACCGGCGGCTAGGCTGCAGTTAGGCTGAACCAACATGTTAAGGCTTATATAAAAGCCTTAATTAGAAGTGGCGTGCCCACTCTCTTCCTTCTTCCCAGGACCGAAACCGCCTGCTCCTGTTCGCGGAAAACAGAGGCGGAAGCGACGGACTGCCCTAGCCTTCGAACGACGATTCTGGGAGCCTTCGTGGACAGAATTCGATTCCGAAAGCGGCTTTGGCTTGCTCTCGCTCAGATCTACATTTAGACGGTAAGAGATTTGATTTTGGTGGAGTTTTAAAAGACTTGAATTTTCGGTTTCTTGTGGATTCTGCCATTAAAGCACGGGAATGTGCTTTTAGGTGCTGTTGCTGCTAGTGCTGAGTGAAGAGGAGGGAAAGCCGATCAAGCTTCGCCAGAAATCGAGGCAAGTGGTATTCTTTCCCTTGCCATTTTTTTCTCTTGATTAATTGGAAAAAATCCCGGTTAGCCCTAGGGTAGAAGCCAAGCTTGTCCTTTTATCTTGCTGAATTTAGGGTTTAGTTTCTCCTAATGAGACCCCCCCCCCCTCTTTTTGTTGTTGTTGCTCAACCCGCCGGCGTAATACCGCCAATTTAGAGTCCATATTTCTGTCTGGTGGTTGCCTTATGGGTGAAGCCGAGGGAGAGAGAGTAGGAGGGGGGTGCCTGCTGTGTATCTTTGTAAGAGCCAAATTTGGGCTCCCAGTTTGCCGGCGTTGAGTGTGGTGCACACACTCAAAGCCTTTGTGGGTTTGGCATTGAGTGTGGCGCACACACTCAACGCCACAGCTGTAGTCAGTTTGAGATTTTGGCTAAGTACTAGGGCGTTGAGTGAGGTGGACTCACTAAACGCCGCAGCCCCTACTAGCGGCTAAGTACTTTGGCGTTGAGTGAGTCGACCTCACTCAATGCAAATTTTTGTTTTGGCATTGAGTGAGGCGAGCTCACTCAACGCGGCGGTTTTCTGAGACGCTCAGTACTTTGGTGTTGAGGGAGGTGTGCTCACTCAACGCAACGGCCTTTTCTGAGGATAAGTACTTTGGCGTTGAGTGAGTCGACCACACTCAACGCCGTTTCGGGTTTGGTGTTGAGTGAGGTGAACTCACTCAACACCGTCGCTTTCTGTGCGGCCAAGTTCTTTGGCGTTGAGTGAGGTGTCCTCACTCAATGCCACATCCTTTTCTGAGGCTAAGTACTTTGGCGTTGAGTGAGTTCACCTCACTCAACGCCATTTCTTGTTTGGCGTTGAGTGAGGTGACTTCACTCAACGCCGTAGGCAATTTTGTGGCCAAGTCCCGTGGCGTTGAGTGAGAGAA
Source organism: Platanthera zijinensis (assembly GCA_039513925.1). Lineage (NCBI taxonomy): Eukaryota > Viridiplantae > Streptophyta > Magnoliopsida > Asparagales > Orchidaceae > Platanthera > Platanthera zijinensis. The sequence continues at coordinate 133,439,062 of CM077082.1, forward strand.
CCTCACTCAATGCCATTTCTGCTTTGGCGTTGAGTGAGGTAGACTCACTCAACTCCACAGCCCTTCTTTACGACCAGAACCTTCGGCGTTGAGTGAAACGACCTCACTCAACGCCATTACTGTGTTGGCGTTGAGTAAGGTCAGCTCACTCAATGCCGCAGATTTGCTTTGTTTGCGGCTAAGTGCCAGGGCGTTGAGTGAGTGAATCTCACTCAACGCCATTGCTGTTTTGGCGTTGAGTGAGGCGGACTCACTCAACGCCGCAGTCTTCTTTTGCGGCTAAGTGGCAGGGCGTTGAGTGAGTGAGCTTCACACAACGACATTGCTGTTTTGGCGTTGAGTGAGGCCAGCTCACTCAACTCCACTTTCTCTGATTATGGTTGAGTACCAGGGCATTGAGTGAGTGTACCTCACTCAACGCCATCGCTGTTTTGGCGTTGAGTGAGGTTAGCTCACTCAACGCCAGAGAATTCTTGTGGGAGGCGTTGAGTGAGTGAACCTCACTCAACGCAATGCCTGTTTTGGCATTAAGTGAGGCTAGCTCACTCAATGCCAGAGTTGTTCTTCTGGAGGGAGTTGAGTGAGTGAACCTCACTCAACGCCATGGCTGTTCTGGCACTGAGTGAGGCAAACTCACTCAACGCTAAGGTCTGGTTAGGCGTTGAGTGGGTCCCACTCAATGCCAAGCCGTGTTGAGTCATTTCAACACTTTTTCCCTACCTTGATTTTCGCTCCCGAGTGAATTCCTTAATTTTGATTTTTGAGGTTCCTTGTCGGCTATGTTTTACTTTCCTAAAGGCCGAATCGTGGGTCGTGCTTAGTACTGGTGGTTTGAAGCTCTTCTTGGGGGGAGGTGTTGTGTAATTTAGCCGTGGCCACCCTTTTCTTCTATCTTGCTCCAGGTACGGGCTGGGCAAGGGGGTGGAAGATCCCTATTGCTTTCACATGTAGACCCTTAGCTTTGTTGGTTTGGAAATGGTTGTTCGGGGACTGAGTTTGCCTCCAACCCGGATCCACGTTGTTTATTTTGCTACAACCATCTCCCAAAGCTTAGGGTGTTAGACGTTTCTTCCTTGGTAGATTGCAGCATTTTGGGCTCTTGGTAGCCTAGTGGACTCTGCAGGATGTAGTTTCTGGGCAGGGTTGATGTTGTTTCCTCGCACCTTGTGCATTTCTTTTTGTCTTGCCTTGGGCAGTTGTAACATTTACTGCTGTTTTTTTTTCCTCTTTAATTATTCATCCGATTGGCACTTTCGTGCAATTTTCCTTGTTTTGCTTGCTGAGGTATTCTTTCTTCTTTTGAATGCCTCAGGTTCTGAGTAGTAGCCAGTTTTGTGGATAAGTTGTTGTGGTGTTGCTAGTGGTTTCTTGTACTTTGGAGATCCTTCTTGATTTGTTTAGTGAGGTAGTTTTTCTGCACTTTTCTTACAGACATATATATTTGCCAGTGGGTTCGTGTCAGGTTATTGGCGCCCACTGGTAGTTTTTACCTTTGTACTAGATATGTTACTTTTGCTGCTGCCATTTTCTGGAGATAGTCTACTTGCTCTTGGGAGGATTTATGCTAGGTTGCTAGTTACTTTTAAAACTACAATTATTATTATAAGTATAGCTCATGATCAGAATATTTTATGAAACTCAATCACTATTTTCCAAACAACGTATAAAGATCGTTTTCTTATATATAGTATAAATTAAATATAGAGTATTGCATAGCACAAGTGGTCCTCTTCGGGCTCTTATGCATTCCTAAGGATGTCAAACCTGAATAAAGTAATTTTCCGCAACGTATAAGTATAGTTTTAAACTATGGACTAGGTGATCCACCGAGCCGAGGGATACGGCCTCTAAAATATAACTGATTTTCTTATCATTAAACTCATGAATTTCTTTCATAAAGTAAAGTAGATGATTTTGCCTGAGCGTCAGCAGTTATCCCCTACTCAACGTGGCATCATGACGCGTGTTTTCTCATACTTTGATAATTCCTAAATTCGGAGTAAATGCGGGTTGTGACATTCGCTGCCTCAACCGCCATACTGAAGAGGGCGAGACCCTTGGGCGGCTATGCACTGCTCTTGTAAGGGGGTGGACTGGGACATTCCTCTCTCCTAAACAAATAACTTGAAAGTTAGAATGCGAGATGGACTAACATGTGCGACACCAAAGAGTACGAGCGTACATTCACAATGGAGAACAGGAAGGAGCGAGTCTAGGCCCCGTCTCAGGAAATGGACTTCGAAGTTCTTTCCAACAAAGAAGTCATAGAGGAGCTTATCCGTGCCGCCGACTTGGGGGGACACATAGAACATCTCGACAGGCAATACAGGTGCGAGCAAGAGGTCCCCCAGATTCCCGCGAATGAAGACGAAGTAGGTAAGCCAGTGATGATTTTTGTTAGGCGTCTCGCATACCTTGATGACTTCTCGGTGAAGTAGGAGTCAACATCATGGTTGGCATGGTAGATGAACAGCTTGCAGAAGACTGTCAAGCTGAATTCGATGCGCTCCCAGCGCATGTAGCTGGCAAAAGCAACTAAAACCGAGATGATATTCAGATTTAGTTGCGCGAGGACTGCTCAGAAATACTTCAGGATCTGTTTAACCTCCAGCTAGAGGGAAAGTCTCAGCCCTGCCTCAAAGTGCGAGACTGGGAAGGCGAGCTCACCACAGTAAAAGGTGTTGATCGCCTCACCGACCTTGGGGGCCGAAATTCGAATCCCTCCACCAAGAACTTGCGGGCGATAAGGTTGTAATCCTGTTTAGAGATCCTACCGGGGGGGGGATATCGTGGTTAGTGAATCTTCTCTCGCACTAGCTGCGCCCCTCACCCTCTTAAGCCTTATTCTTTCCCATTATCAGCGAGATGGTCAAAGCAAGAAGTGAGAAGAAGAAAAGGCGAGAGAAAGAAGCGAGAAGAAGAAAAGGCAGGGAGAAAGAAGCGAGAAGAAGAAAGGGCGAGAGCAAGAATCGAGATGGAGGAAGCAAGAGAGCAAGATCTAGGACGCGGCAGGGGTAAGATCGCGGGTGTCATTCCGGTCTGGGGATGGCAATATTTATAGTGGATATGGTAGGTGGAGAAAATGGGCGGGAAAGTATGGAGGAAGTTGGAAAGTCGGCAGGCATTTTACATTCTCCCTCTTGGCCTCAAATCGCGTGGCCCAGCACGGGCTTTCTCAGCAAGATAGAGCAAAAAAATAAGAACAAAATATAGTATAAAGAAAAAGAAAAAAGAAATCAATTGAGCCTAGCCATATGGAATTAATTCAGTAGTGAAATTAACAGGATAAGCAATGATTATTAACTGTTCCATTCCACACGAGGAGGGCATCTCGTTCACAGGGCCTAAATTATAAGCGAGAGGGCAGAATAATACATATTATAGGATTATGAATAAAATTAAAGAAGCGAGACTATTAAACAGGTGAGACGAGACGGAAGGTTTTCAGTTCTTATGCAATTTCTAGCGCCCTCCAGACCCCGCGCATGGGGGCCGGCTAGGGATATGAAAGGAGCAAATGGCATTGATACCACGACGCGTGAGACAAAATTGCTCGTCGACCTCATTTATAATTGGCTGGGGGTCGGTCTCGTCTATCTCGATTCCAACATCAATCTCGAAGGACAGGCGAGCGCATTCAATCTCCAGCCAGTCGATTCGCATGTCGGCAGCTTGTTTGTCCTATTTCATCTCGTGGATAATGCGTATTCATTTCCAAAACATCTCGGCTATCCTATGCTTCATCACCACCAGATCCATGGGGTCGCCCAGATAATCTTTAATTTCATCTGGGTGAGGAGGAGGCGAGACGACGAGCTGCCCAAAGAAGTCTTCTACAGGCGAGTCGATCAGGGTGCCTGCATATGAAGGAGCCAAACAGCAGAATGAGAAGGGTTCTTGCAAAGAGTCTTGGAAGGGTCGAGTGGCACAGAGTAGCGAGAGGAAAGGTCTTGTTCACTTACCTTGACTGCGAGAGGTCCCGACGATCTAGAAAGGATCATCATTCTTCATACTGGGAGGGGTAGATGGCGGAGGCGAGTCGGAGTCTTGGTGGTTGATGACGGAATTATCAAACGGCTTTATTAGTTGGTGAGGAGGTGCGAGATCTCCCTGGTGAAGAATGAAGAGAGTAAATAAGGTGAGTAAAGAAAAAATAGGGGAAAAAGCAAAAAGTCGTCTCTCTCTCTAGGAGATGTGGGAGGAGGGGTATGGATATCCAAAGAGGCGGGATTGGGCTCCTCGGCCGATAAGGGGGGCCAACAGTCTTTACTTTCTTAAGGTGAGACGACGATGCTAAGGGAGCAAGGGTGCGAACCAAAGCTGGGGCCAGAGTGGCCCTGTAGGCCTTGTTTTTTTTGTGCACCATCGCGAGGCATTCACGGAAACTCTAGCAATGAGACATGACTGTGACGGAGCGGGGGAAGGAAGAGGTGAGAGAGGGGGTACTCTCTATACGGGGTAGGTATCATATATTTATAGGCTCTAGTAGAGGGCCCCACAAAAGATTCCATCATAAATGAACTTTAATGACGCGATCCTCGGTTAAAATTTCTTTCTGAGCTTGAGGCAACCTTGAAAAGAGTGGGGATTGTGTACAACCTCGGACCTGCGGGAGCAGAAGGCTCAAGGAGAAGAGAGAACTAGGCGAGTAGGACCCAGGGAGAGGGCCACTCAATAGGCGACAGGGACCCAGGGAGCAGGACACTCACTAGGCAAGAGAGACCCAGGGAGCGGGCCATTCGCAGGGCAAGAAAGGAGTCGGCGAGACGGGTTACTTGCAAGGTAAGAGGGACCAAGGGAGCAGGCCACTCATAAGGCGAGAGAGGAGTCGAAGAGACGGGTTATTCGCGAGGCCGGATGAGGCAGAAGTGGTAGGAGCTCTCGCCCGCGTGACGTCATTCTTACCTGATGCCAGTTTGACGGGGGGCCTAGCACCGGTTCGATGATTAGTCGAGAGCCGGTCCAGTTAGAAGGCGGTTTTTACCTTTTTAGCCCTAGGTGTTTTAACTCTTTTGCCCTTGGTGGTCTACGCTTAACCCTTCAGAACAACGAAGTTTGGCTGTTGGCAGACCCAACCCTTGGTATTTTGGTAATTTCAGGTCGGTTCAGTTTGGTTATTGGCAGATAAAACTCAGAGGCCTATAAATAGACCGATAAGGTGCCTGGAAGAAGGTTGTTAACCCCTTCTTCTTCTCCTTCTACTAAGACACCTATCTAAGCACTGCCTAGGGAGGGGAAGAATTTCTAATTCTTCTAGGTAAGATGTGGGACCTCTGAGCTGAAGCCCTCAGTCTGTTTCTAGTCTTCAAGACTCCCTTCCAGGGAGGAATTCGGGAAGAGTAGGAGTGAGTTGTAACACTAGATCCGAACTCTAGGTGAAGTCAGGTCTCTGGCTTCAACAACGTCTATAGCATCATCTACAAGTTGAGGTAGTTCTTCATCTAGTCATTCTTCATCCACCACACTTAGATCGATGACCTTGAATGAGCTTGGAGCATATTCCATGATAGCTTCTTCCAAGCTTAGATCCTTGAACCTGGTACTTGCATCAACACCAACAACACTAGACGAGCTGTTGTGAAGCATTCTTGTCTCATCGAATACATCATTTATAGATTCTTCTACCACTAAGGTTTTCTTTTTAAAAATCATCTATGCCTTACTATGGCTACTATAACCTACAAAAATACGTTCTAAACATTTGTCACTAAACATCATTCAGTAATACTTCCCATTATTAAGTATGAAGCATTTACTGCAAAAGATCCTAAAGTAGGACACAGTCGGTTTTCTGCCATTGAATAATTCATAGGGAGTAATACGATGGTTTTTATTGATTACTGTGTTGTTTTGCACGTGACCGGCTGTGTTCACGGCTTTGTCCCAGAAGTACTCTGGTAGTGAAACATCATTCAACATAGTCGTACATGTTTCAATGAGGGTTCTATTCCTTTTCTTGGCAACTCCATTTTTTATGGAGTATGCGGGGAGGAAAACTCATGAAAGATACCTTGGCTTCCACAAAATTTTTTCATGGCACCAGACTCAAATTATTTTCCGTGATCACTTCTTATTTTGACCAATGAGCAGTTTAATTCATTCTGAATTTGCCTAGTGAAAGTTTCAAAGGTGTCTGAATTGTGTTTTCGAAAGAACACCCAAGTAAAATGAGAGTAGTCATCAACAATTACCAACGTATAGACTTTACCTCCTAAACTGTGAATTGGCATGGGACTGAATAAGTCCATATGAAGTAAGAATAAGTTTCTCAAAGAATCTTTTTTCAGAAATGCCCTTGAAGGTAGCCCTTGTCTTCTTACCCATCTAGCATGGGTGACATGGACTCTCTTTAAGGTACTTAATGTTGGGGGAATCGTGCACTAAGTTTTGAGAAAATAACATATTTAATGTTTTGAAATTAATATGTGGTAATCTTTAGTGCCATTGGTCATAGTGTGATATACTATCTTTTGCCAAAAAACACACTAGTGTAGAATTGTCTAAACATAGAAGATTTAAATAGAAAATATTTCTACTCCGAGTGCCGGTTAAGATCATCTCCAAATTTGCAGACGATTTTATCGGACACTTATCCTTGTATAACTCAATGATATAGCCTTTGTCACATAATTGACTTATGCTTATCAGATTATGTGGTAATTCTTCAACATAAGCCACGTCAATGAAAGAGACTATACCGTTGGAAATCATACCGTAGCCTTTAGTAATTCCCCTATAAGACCCTCCAAAGAAAACTTTTGGTTCGGCTTCAACTGGGGTAAATTCTCGCAGTAAGTTTCTTGTCCTGACCATATGGAGAGAGTATCCACTGTCTAAATACCAAATCGTAGTTTTATTAGCCTTTAGACATACCTGCAATCATAAATAATTTTAACTTAGGAACCCAAATCAATACGGGTCCTTGGTTCCTTGTTAGCATGACACCATAAGGAATATTAACGTTCGAGTGGTCGGTGAGGCATTGTTAACTCGTGGAGTTTAAAAATTTGCAGGGTTAAACCATCAATCTACGCAAAAATGACCAATTTTGTCGTAGCACCAACATTCAAATCTATTGTACCTTCTCTTGTACTCATGCTTTACCATTTGAATTTGAGGTCTAGTAGTGGCTATAGACTTGGAGGTGGAAGCCTCCAGATTGCAGTATGCACAAGGCTTCTAAGTCACCTTAGCCTTGGGTACTATAGGTTTGGCTTTTGGCACCTTCTTAAAATTCGGTCAATGAACATAGGGACCGTGATCTTTGAGAATTATCTCTTCATAAGGTAACTTGAAAACGATGGATCCAAAGTCTCGGGGATAGGTACATCCTTGATAGCGCTTTTTAGGCTCCACATAAGTTGGCCTAGTAAAGTGACTAAGGACGACTCAAGGCCAAATTTGTTCGTCGGGAAGATTACTTTCTTAAACGAGGGTTGACCTTCTGGTTCCTTCCCTTTGTCTTTGTTACTGGCTTTCTTAGCAGCCTAACCTTCTCCCTCTACGTGTCCAAGACCACTACCATTTTTTAGAGCGGGAAACTCTTCAATGAGCGGAAGAATGGTCTTTGGCTTCGAGTAGCTATTCGACTAGCTTCCTTTCCACCAAGAGCTTCTCTTCCAGCTCATCTAGGTATTTCACCTTCTAACTTAACAGTTCAGCGGAGCATTTCAATTCCTTTTCAAGGAGTGAACTTCACTTCTTAGAGGAGTCAATTTTATCAATTTCCTCACTCAGGCTTGATTCCACCTCCTTGAGAGAAGCTATCTCTTTTTATTCCTTCATGACTACCTTACGACATTTTTCAAAGGCTTTTAAGATTTCATGATGCGGAGCCATCAAGTCAAAGTCATCTTCCACAGATGAGTAGTCTTCAGTACAATTGTGGAGGTTTCCGACTCAAAGGAGATTGTATGAGAGTTTACCTTCCCATGGTATTGGGAGTCATCTAATACCTCATCTGAATGAGCCATGCACCCGAAGTAAGCTTCCACAATTTCTGAACTTGACTCACTCGAGTCACTGTCGCTAAGAGTCTTGGACTTCTTAACAACGAAGCTTTTCTCTTCCATTTTCTTACCCTTGAAAGATATCTGCTCTTCCTTTTTGGAACTTCCTTCTGCTTGTAAAGACACTCCACGATCATGTTTCCTGGCTTGTTACAACAGTAGCAAACAACATCAGAGGAAGAAATTTTATTCGGTTTCGATTTATACCTGTCCTCCCAGTTGTAGTTCTTCTTAAATGATTACTTTTACGATGTGACCTTCTGAAATCTGAGGAGGAGGACTGATTTTTCTTTTGCCTCCTCTTGTTGAGCAATCTTTTAAACTGCTTGGAGATGAGTGAGAACTCTCCATCAGATAGCTCAAAGCCTAACATGCTTAGTTCTGAGTCTTCTGGAGTATCTAGAGCTCGTGTCCTTACTGGTGACATTCTTTATACTTTATCGAACCTTCAGCTTTCAAGGCAATTGAAATTTCTTTGCTTGAAGCCCTGCTGCTTTGCTCCTCCTTCTTTCTGGTGTTCATCTAAAGTTCGTAGGACAGCAGCTTTCTGAAGAGATTCTGGGTTCAATCTCCGGCATCTTCCCAAACTCCCTAATGGCTATAACTTTTGTATCCCAGTCCTTTGACAAGTATTTGAGGAATTTGTCATTTAGTTCACTATTAGTGAAGGTGCGGCCAAAGTTCCTGAGCCCGTTGACGATCTTGAAGAATTTCTCAAAACTGTCAGCACTAGTGTCATTTGCACCCTGCTTGAAAGCTTCGTATTACTGATTTAGTAAAGATTTGTGATCGTCTCTAACTTCTTCGGTTCCTTACAGAAGTACAACTAAACAATCCCACATCTCCTTGGGCTGATTTTTAGTGGAATAAATTTTGGAGCATCAAATCATCCACTGCACTAGATATAGTATTCTTTGCCTTCTTATCCAATGAGACCAAGGCAATTTCATCCTTAGTCAGATCCATCATCTTGTTTGGAATCATGACAGTCGGATTTAGAGAAGACAGTCGTGTAGGATTGTGATGTCCTTCATCGATAATCTGAAATATTCTTGGACCAGCTTCTTCCATGAAGAACCTGACTCTTTCTTTCCACATGGGTAAGGAAACATCTTAGAAGACATATCATTGCTTCTATCCATAGAAACCGAGCGGGATCTCTAGACAACTCGATAAGAGATCTTGTTCAATGTGTTAACCTTATGCCGAATAATGACCCTATGATACCAATTAAAAGTATCTATTGTCTACCTAAATCACCAAGAGTGGGTTGAATGGGTGATGTATGTGTCTTTTCGCAGAATAAAAAACAACTTAAAAATTAAAGCACACACTATCCCGCCTCGTCTATCTACCACAAAGGGCTAGATTTGACTACTTCACCCATCTCAGATTTCAACAAATCATACACCTTAGGGCCTCAACTCCTACCAATCGGAGACAACTCTCCTACCACTCTAAGAACAACCTCTCCTACAACTCAATCCACAGATGGATCTACAACTCTATCCACACACTGATATACTACTCGGAGGGAAAACCTCCTACAAATGTAAAAGAAGATTTACAATAAAGATTACAAGTAATCCTATTATGATCTAAGTATTCACTCCATCTTTCTTCTAATAGTATAAACTTGAATCTCTTGGAGAACACGAAAAATCTAAAATCTTTGAATACTTGGATCTAAAAGCACAGATCGACTAGATCTGAAGGAATAGGATTCTTCATAAATCAACGATCCAGTCGATTCGGTGGAGTAAGATCGAATCGTGCATCAAACTTGCATTGGACGAGAGAAGTCGCGCGATACGGACGGAAGCCAACAGAACTTTCTTGATCGAGAATTTCTTGGAACGAGTACGATTAGAACGATTAGGGTTGAAGAATAATCCACCCTAAATATATATAGGGATCTTCATTTGCAACAGCTAGAAAAGTTATTACATGCCGAAAGAGTCGCGGTTTACTGTACATGGTTGTCGGCAAGAATGAACCGGATTTTTAAATCGGCAAGAAAAATAACCCTAAGAAATATTCATCGAGTATCGTCGAGTACAGTTGAGAATTCTCGCCAAAAAGCAATAAATCTCGACGAATATTACTTGGCGAAATTTAGTCCAGTCCAAATTATAACTCACAGGTTTAGCAAAGACATACTCGACGAATTCGATGAGTATGAATGACATACTCGATGAATATGACGAGTATCAGCTGATACACTCGACGTATTCGACACACGCATTAAGCTATAATCGATGAATCTGAATTGGATAATCCAGAGAAATAAAGTCGAAATGGATCGATAAATTCGACATGTATCGACATGAATATTCGACGAATTCGATAAGTATCTATAGATACATTCGACAAATTTGACGAGTATACAAGATGATACTTGACAATTTTTACTTGACTGATTTTCCAACATTCAGAGATTTTACCCTAAGTATATATGATGAATTTGACAAGTGTTAGTAGTATATACGACGAATTCGACGAGTACTAACAAGTATTCTCGACGAGTTCGATGAATATGCCTTATAATACTTGACGAATTTTACTTAGGTAAAATTCCCATTCTTATGATTTCCACTTCGTGTCCTTCCTTGATCCTTTGAATGTACTTGAGATAGAAGTACACACCAATAGAGAGATTACACATGAGTCAACACATTAGCCTACATAATGAAGGATTACATTATATAGTGATGTGTTTCATGACCCACTGCAACCTGACATTGGGTTGTACTTAGCAATACAGTCCTGCAAGCACATAACTAAAACACAACATAAAATACAATCTCAATTCTTCTTAGCTTAATGGGACCCTTCTTCAAATCAGGGTTATTGTGGATACAATACCCAACAGTTATTTTTATAAAATTTTGTTTTAACTTAGTTTATTTTGTGTTTTTTAGGATTTTGATTATTTTTGCAGAATTTTCTAAGTACACTCCACCATGTCACGAGCGTGACATGGGGTGAGTAACCGGATCTCGAAGCCGCTGATGATCCCAAGCCCAATTCTTTAAGAAACACATTACATGCTTAGAAGTCACAGACGTGACCTATGGTCACGCCCCATGTTGGTCAGGCGCGTCCCATTGATTCCTAGCCCAACAAGCCCAGCGCACTTTTTGCCAAGCCACAACTCGTCGTGCATGTCACGCCCCCAATAATGGGCATGATAGGGAGACATGCTGCCCAATTCCCGTGCCAAAAGCTGGGCGACCCAAATTTTTCCATCCAAAGCCAACTAAATATTACATGTCCCCAATCATGGGAGTGATAGGGGCGTGTAATTAACACAACTTTTCTATAAATTCTTGCAGCTCCTGAGGTCAAGGATTTAAAATTTTTGAGATGGGAGGTGTTGTTAGTTGTTGTTCTTACTATTTTAAGTCTCCTTTTTCTTATGTTCTTATGCTTTTTCTCTCTTTCTCTCTCTTGTTCTTCATGCAAATTTATAGCGAACTTATAATATTATTTTCCTAGCATTAGTAGTAGCATTCCCTTAGCTTTTGCTCACCTATAATCCTTTTTTTGTATTTGTAATGTCTCTTTCTACTTGTAATCAACTTTGATTATTAATACAAGTTTACTTCTTTTTTCCTTAACCTCTGTTCCTTAGTTAATTTTTCAGGCAATTTTATTACATGTCTTTCTCGTACTCCTCTACCATGATTAACAAAAATCTCATTAGTACTCTACAAGATGATTCAAGTATGTGATAATAAAGTTATGATCCATAACTTCTCTTTGTCTCTTTGAGTTATCACTTTTGATTTACCCTTGTTTTTTAATGTAGTGAGGCCATATTTTTTACATGTGGTATTCTCTTAGGTTTTCATAGTTAGTTAGTCGAGTGGCTCTAGTATGAATCGATCACTCAAGGGTATAGAGAGTTGCACGCACCCCTCAAGAGTGGATGACACAAATCTCTTTAATTGGAGTCAAATCCAATAGTGGGGTTCACAACATAAAGCGAGCTTTATGTATTCGATATTAGAACGAGAGTTCGGTCGGATTTTCCTAAACTCAGTTAGGCACTTCCTTGAGAGAGGCGGGTTCATGCTTCAAGAATCTCCAAAATAAAAGTGCTTAGTTATAGAGAACTTGAACTTTTATTTACTTTTTGATTATCTTCATGCCAAGGTGATTCAAGATTGAGTACTACCTTTATAAACATAGCCTAAACCCTCTTTATTATTTGCTTATTGCTTCTCTTTTTAGCTAAGTTATACAACTCTAAAAATTTATTTATAAGATAATAGTGATCTCCTTGAAGTAAGATTAATCGTTGTGCCCCGGGTAATAAGAAATTGTTATTTTTATTAAGTATCATATACTATAGATGATAAGGCATGTTGGATCGTGTAGCGCCCTTAGAGGTCGAGGGGTGAATTAGGGTACTTAAAACTTTATATTAATGACACGAGAAATGAAAGATTTCTAGTTTTCGCAGAAACCGTGGGAAATAGTGATACCGCCTGTCTCTATCAACAGAAACCTAGATTTAATATTTACAACTCCGATTAAAAACCATTCCCACTTGATAAATAAGAAACAATAATTTTATTCCAAGGAGTGTAATGAATAAAAAAACAATGATCCCAATCACGCTTGGGGTTGAGGTGATGCGACAAATCTTTTTCCCTTTGCTATACTTACCTTTATCCCCAAGGACTGGTTGGTTTTAGCCTATATATCCCAGATATAGCCTCAATCAGGCCCCTAGACCTATCCACGATCTAGTCACCAATACACGGGGTTAATTCAGAGAATACTTCCAAGAAATGGACGTCTGCACTAGATGATTTTGACCCCAAAGTATCATAAAACCTAGTTGCCCCTACCTGCAGCAAATTAACAACATGACAATGATATTAAAAAGAAAATACAAATATAATGAAGAACTTCCTCAATATGTTGGACCAATTGATGAAGATGTGTGATTAGCTTGATGTCTGGATCCTTAGCCTTCAAGCATGTTGGCGGAGTTCTTAGCGGAAAGTGAAAGTACTCACAAATTTGTAAGAGTTCTTGTTCTAGTTGTGGCCTTCAATTGGTGTCTCCAAGTTGGATACTCTATCTGGTAGATGACTGCTCTTTTTATAGGCTTAGAAGCTACATCATGTAACATGATTACCACCTGACAATTGCTACTTTAAGTAGTCTTCTCTTCCTTTGGCAATCTTTATCTTTGGCAAGCTCCATTTTAGGAAATATTCTTCGTCAAAATTAGGAAACTTTTGATCTTTTGAAACAAGCATTTTTGGTTCCAAATTTTTCCAAAAATGGACCTTCCAAAGGACTATCGCCAGATCACAGCAGTACCGGATAGCAGTAGGACTTTCCTTCCAAAATAACTTCCTTCAACGGCTAAGGCTTTCACTAGCAATAGTGATAGTGCCTGCAGTAGCGATATCGCTAGCGGTATCAACATAACATTGAAATTTTTGCCTCCTTGATTCTTTCTTCCATAGGGTAATTATCTTCTAGTTCTTGCACAATATAAATACACAATAAACGTGATCAAATACAAATTAGGATTTTTTTATTCTCAAAGCAAGACATGTTGAACGCATATTCCAACAAACTCCCCCTTTTGATAATGACAAATCCATTGTGAAGAAATAATGCATAAGAAAAAATATTTGTGTTTATATATAGTTAAGCATTTAAAGCTAACTCCCCTAATCAGAGTCTCCCCTACTTAGATGCGTCCTAGGTTGTACTCCCTCTAAATGTTGTATTCCTTCAAATCTATTCTCCCCCTTTTGGTATTATCAGAAGAGGGTGGAGTTTATATTTTGTCAATTATATTCTCCCCCTTATTATTTGTAGAGTTGATTTAGATGATATCTCATGAGGGAAAGCATAATATACTACTTTTATTAATTTGATGGCATGATCAAGCTTATAGTAGTTTTGCAGTGATAAGAAAAAATATCTTTAAGCAATTCTGAATTAGAATCACACTTGTAGGTTAGAAAAGTGAATAATTCATCTATATGACCATAGTTTGTAGATAATACTATAAAGATTTTGAAAACCATGAACCAAGAGATGTTATATTAAATAATATTTCAAAGTACAACTCCCATTGTCCAAGCACGATAGTAATAATAATGTTTAGAAAAGTCAAACATACTAGAAACACTGTAGAGATCATGTATGGATATCTTATGTTGTTACTAACAATTATAGAGAACATATATTGGTGTGTGTTAGAGTCTAATTCTCATGAGTCGAAGTGTTATGCAAGATAATGAAATGTATAAAATTAGTGTTTTTGATTATTCATACCGATGAATAAATTGAAAAGGCAAGACATGTGTAAAGAAATATGCTTAAATTTAAAATAGGTAAATAAATTCACCTCCACACAAATTCAATGCACATAATAGTAAAGTACAACTCCTAAGATGCTTTACACACATATTGCTTATTAAGACTTATCAAGGAGCAAAGTAGTGCTTGGGGATCATCTTTATTATTTTGGATTTTTTTTTTTTTGTGATCTTGTATACCCAATGTGGTTTTTGCTCCCAAGTTAATCCGCCAACAAAGTGCTCCATCAGAACAAGGAAATCAGCCGAACTCACAAGCTCCAAGAGCAGTCCGCATAGAACGAACTCTATGGACTAATAGTGAGTCCGCCCATCCGCGGATACTCCACCTATCCGCAAGGTTACAACAGAGAACATTCAACTGCAAGGCACTTGGAAACCATCACCACACAGTAACAATCAGGTCGCCCAGACTTCCCAGACCGCAATAACCATCATAAAGCCACAACATCCAGACCGCCCAGACCACACCCTTAGTGCGCCAGGCCGCGCGGCCTGCCTGATCAACTCCCAATTTCACTTCACAATTTTCAGCACTCCCCCTTGAAGTGAGAAGTGGTGACCAAGCCTAGCAGTACCCGTAACCGATTAAATGGCACCTTCGGCAGGGACTTCGTGAAAAATTCTGTGATGTTGTCCTAACTCCGCACATGCTCCACCATAAGAGATCCCTCCAACGCCTTCTCTCGAATGAAGTTATGCTCGATCTCTATATGCATGGTTCGTGCGTGACAAACTGGATTATTCACAAGTTTTAGGAACCTTTCATTATCACAGCACAGCAGAGTTCGACCGCTTACTTCTTTATAGACGTCCTCTACTAGTCTTTTGAGCCAAACAGCTTCCCGAGCTGCCAAGGCCGAAGCCTTGTACTCTGCTTCTGTAGTAGAGACGGACACTGAGTCTTGCTTCTTGCTACACAAAGAGATACTGGCTGACCCACATGTGAACACATAACAAGATGTTGACTTCCGGTCGTTTGAATCTCCCCTATTATCAGCATCCGAGTATCCTTGAAGAACAAAACTCATACCTCTCCGATAAAGGAGACCCATATCAGAAGTGGCCTTCATGTATCTCAAAATATTCCTCGCTGCCATCAGATAATGCTTCCTGGGTTGTGCTATATACCGACTTACTCGGCCAACTGCATAAGCAATGTCTGGCCTTGTAATCGTTAAGTAGATAAGACTCCCAACCAGAGCCACAAACACCAAAGGATCTGGAAGAATCCATCCCTCATCCCGCCGAAGATTGATGCCCGAATCGAAAGGAGTAGAGCTACTCTTCCCTTCTTGCATGCTGAATCGCAAAACGATCCAATCTGCATAGCCCTTCTGGGACACGAGTATGCCACTCTCTTTCCTCAACACATCGAGTCCAAAAAATGGTGGAGCTCACCGAAGTCCTTCATCTCGAATCTTAAAGCTAGCTCTGCCCTAAGACTAACTACCTCCTCCTTGGAGTTCCCTGTGATGATCATGTCATCCACGTACAATAGCACCAAGACTAGAAGCTCCCCCTTCATCTTAAAGAACATGCTCGAGTTTGAGTTTGAAGAAAGATAAATGCAGAACTGGAGGTATTCTGCAATCTTCCCATACCAGGCTTGAGGAGCCTGCTTCATCCCATAGAGAGCTTTCCGGAGCTTGCATACGTAGTCCGGATGATCATCAAAAATGTACCGCAGTGGCTTATCCATGAAGATTTCTTTGTCAATCTCCCCGTAAAGAAAAGCGTTCTTTACGTCCAGCTGCCACATCTTCCACCCTTGGAAAGCCGCAAAGGCCATCACCACCCAAACTGAAGTCATCTTTGCTACGGGACTGAACGTCTATTCATAGTCTTCGCCATTGTTGAGAGAACCCTCAAGCAACAAGGCGAGCCTTGTACTGCTCGATGCTCCCATCCGCCTTCTTCTTCAGCTTATACACTCACTTGCAAGTCACATGAGTAATTCCATCAACTATGGGCACAAGGTCCCAGGTCTCATTTTTATTGAGAGCAGCCATCTCCTCATTCATGCCATCTTCCCACTCCTTGACTCTAGTGGCTTCATTAAAGCTAGAAGGCTCCCGCTCATCCAAGGGTCCTGCGAAGAAACAAGAGACAAAGCTTACCGTATTCCCACTCATCTAAGTTGGTGGCTTGATGATCCTCTTCGATCTCCGAAGAGTCTGTCCCTTGCTCACCACCTCCACTACTTCTTCAAAATTAGCTCTATTCCCCGGCACACTAGGGGTGTCGCTCCTCCTGCTTCCTGATCCAGAAGCCTTTGTCCCAGAGCTTGAAACACCTTGAGCTCCTAGTGATACAGAAAGCTCCACTTGAAGATCTTCAGCAGCCTCCTGCTACCTTTCATCAACCCTTCTCTCATGCAGCTCAATAGAGCCACCTCCATAAGACGTCAGTTCATCAAAGACAACGTCTCTTGATACAAAGAACTTACTTGTCGCAGGATCCATGCACTTCCATCCCTTCTTCCGCTCATCGTAGCCCACAAAGACAAGCTTCCTGGCCTTTGCATCAAGTTTGGTCTTCAGAGCATCCGGGAAATGCACATAGCAGGTTGATCCAAACACCTGAAGATGTTCAACACTAGGTTTCTCCTTGAACATCAGCTTATGAAGAGACTTCATGTTGTTATGACTCAAAGGCATCTGATTGATGAAATAGGTTGCGCAGGCCATTCCTTCTGCCCAAAAGGACCTGAGAATGCCCTTTGCATGAAGCCAACACTTATAGGTTTCCGTCAAATGATGGATCTTCCTCTCTGCCACTCCATTTTGTTGTGGAGTATGAGCACAGGTAAGCTCTCTCTGGATCTCGTGCTTCCTGCAGAAGTTGGAAAACTCGGATGATACAAACTCACCACCATTGTCTGATCTAAACTTCTTGATCCACAGGCAAAGCCGACCCTCCACCAGCTCCTTGAACTCCACAAACAATTGGAAAGCAGCTAACTTCTCCTTCATGAAATACACCCAAGTGTATCTTGAGTAGTCATCAATCGGCATAAGCATGTATCTGCTGCCTCCGAGACTAGTAGTAGTTGTTGGACCCATCAAATCACCATGGATGCACTCCAAATATGCGTTGCTACTTGTCTGAGACATGTCAAACGGAAGGCGATGAGCCTTTACGAACTTACATCATGCGCAGACATGTCCATCTCCGTAGGATGACAACCTTGGCAAGCCTTTCACAAGGCTTCTCATCGCCATACCTTTCAACTTTTCAATCCCTACGTTCCCTAGTCTCTCATGCCAAATAGCAGTGCTCTCGTTGGCCCTCATCCGATCAACATAAGAGCATGTTGATAAATCAAACAAGTTTCTAACCCTTCTCCCTACATGAGCAACATCAGCCTTAACCGCTGATTTGTTGCGGAGAAATTTCACTTTTGTTGCCCAAAACAGAACGTGATTGCCCGCATCAACAGCATTGTTCACAGAGAAGAGGTTCTTCTTCAAGCCAAGTACGTGATACACACTCATTAATGTGAGTGGACACTGAGCACTATCCAAAGAAACAACACCCTCCTTCTCTACAGTATGAACAGAATCAAATGTTGTAATAATAGCTTCGTTAGCTGAGAATGTATGCAGTGAAGAGAACTTTGACTCATCTCCAGTGAGGTGATGACCACACCACGAGTCAACTTGATGTAGGCCACGGTGTTCGACGCGATAACGGCAATGGGAATAACATGTACGCCTCTCTTTTTTCACTATTACGCTCACACAAATAATTAAACGCAGCACGCTCACGATCAATGTTATCAATTATTACTAACGTACGGTAGCCACGCCGTTTTAGGATTGAACAAACGACTATAGGTCGTCATTCTCTCAAGCTAAAAGGAACAATATTGGGTCCGACCGAGTGATGGTTGTACCAAAAGAGATCTACCGAAAGGTTCGGTTCGGAAATGGTAGATCTCCCCCCAACAAAACGAAAGCGAGGCTCGCCAAACCTCTAGGAAAATAAAACAATTGGAAAGAACAATTTATGTTATCGGAAAGATAAACAACGAACGAAAAATGATTCCAAAATAACACAAAGGTATTCTACCAAATGAAAATCTAAAAATGACAATCACACAAGAGGTAGAAGAACTCGTTACCCAACCGGAATAGATGATTCCGATTCACTTTCAAGGATCGTTCTTCCACGACTCCGCCGGAGTTTCGCCGACCGGAGAGAAACTAGTCCGCTTCCATTGCTTCACGCCAGAGAGGAATTCCACAAAATTAGAACTTGCCTTGGCCGATTTCTATCTTGAAAGGGGGTTATTTGGGGTGTTGATGTGGGTCGGGTTTGGTGGTGGAGAAAGAGGTGGTTGGCCGTGGGGTGCAAATAGGGGGAGTGGTGGTGGCGGCTATGGAGGGAGTGTGTGGTCGGGCTTATGGAGGGGTGAATGGGGTCGGTTTTGGATGAGGAGAAGGGATGGATGCTAGGAATAGCACAAGAGGTGGGAGGAGGAGAAGAAGAGATGAAACTGAAGTTGGAGGGGAGGAGGAAGTGTGGCCGGCGGCCATGAAGAGGGAGGAGGGAAGGGGGCGGCCAAGGAGAAGAGGAGAAGATTCTCAAGATTAGGGTTAGAAGATTTTTTTTCAATGTTTCATTCAATAATCAAAACTATGAAAGTCCATGCCTATATATAGGCTTACATCATGTAGTGGCTATTTGCAGCCCCAAAAAAAATAAAAACAATACCAAAAATTAACAAGCAACATGATGAAAATTTAAATGCAAATAATTAAAATAATATTTAAAGCCTTTATAAGTCTTCATCATGTAGCTCCTCATCATGTATGAAGTCGTCATTGCCGTCACCGCATTATCTCCAACATGTAGGAGAACGCCATCCTCGTCGCCTTCGTCGTCATCATCTTCAACATGTAGGTTAACGCAATCGTCGTCGCCGTCGCCGTCAACATCTTTAACATGTAGGAAGTTGTCGTCTTCATCAATCCTCCCCCGCTTAAAATAACTCATCACCGATGAGTTGGCATGGAGGTGCGGGTGCCCAAGAACATCATCCAAAAGAACCATCACCGAGTCCGGAAACCAAGGGTCGTCGGAGACCGGGCGGGCACACCATCGTATCACATAATGCTGAATACCACTGCTTGGAGAGGAGAGAAAAACACCAAATATGAACCTGTCTAGCAAAAGATTTTCCAGAGGAAACTAGGAAAAGCATTAGGCAAATAAAGAGGAAAAATTTCTTCATCAACAACCAACGTACCTCCGTTGGAGACCAATGGAGAGAACGATCCAAGAACAAGCTCACCCCCCAACCCAAATGAAAATATAGTGCCACCAAACGTAGAGTTAGATATTTCCAAAGGTGGAAAAACACAATGCGTGAAATTGGAAACATTTAAACTAGGGGAATTACCCCATTCAGTGGTTAACTTCAACAGATATGTTGTTTCTCCTAATTGATAAAAATCCGAAAAGTTCTAACTCACCAAATCGCCAAACTATAGTGTTGGGATTTGTCTCCACAATACCTCAGATTTGTAGGAGGTCAGACCTTGAACTAAGATGAATTAAGGTGTATTTGATATTGTGTTCAAGTTGTATGTGTGCAGGTTTTTATTGCTAAGTGTAGGCCCATGTCAGACTATAATGGGTCACCAAACACAGGACCATACAATGTAATCCCTCATTGTGTGATACAAAGTCTTGGCCCATGTATAGCCTCTCTATTGGGATACACTTCCTACAAGCACTTGGATTGGTGGACTGAAGTTTATCGTTTTAGAAGAAATTTTTCTAAGTCCACATACTCGAGTAGCCTTCTTCATATACTCGAGTAAGTGACTTAGTACTCGAGTAGTTCCTCAGACATACTCGTGTGACTCTGTATACTCGTGTAGATAAGTTTATACTCGAGTAGATAGTTAGTCACTCGAGTAAGTCATATATTATACTCGAGTAGATCCTTCTGTTCTTAGATCCAAAATTTTCTCTAAGTCCACATACTCGAGTATCTCCTTTTACACTCGAGTAAGTGAGTCTACACTCGAGTATGTTGGGTTACATACTCGAGTAGACTGCATAATACTCGAGTAGATGATAACTTGCACTCGAGTAGTTGGTTAGTTACTCGAGTAAATGTTCTATTCATACTCGAGTAAATCTGTGCTTCTCATCTCAGAAAAATTCTAAGTCTACATACTCGAGTAGTTCCCTATATACTCGAGTAAGTGACTCTGTACTCAAGTAGTTATTATTCATACTCGAGTAGCTTAGTGATTACCCGAGTAATCTTCCCCAGATACTCGAGTAGTTCTTTTTCCCCTCACTCGAGTATCTCCAACCCTTTCACTCGAGTAGTTTTTCCTATCTTATCTCAGAAATTTTCTCTAAGTGTTTTTACTCGAGTATATACTCTCATACTCGAGTAGTTCTAAATTCACTCGAGTGCTGATCATTGAATCACTCGAGTAGCTTCTCTGCTTATACTCGAGTATACTCCTTCTATCCACTCGAGTATATACCATCTGATACTCGAGTATGTTTCTTCTATGACTCGAGTATATCTGTTTAAATTTTCCTGAAATTCTCTAAGTCAATTTCGCAGTGTATTTCAAATTAATCATTTCTGATTGGTCCACGTGTCATCCCTAATTAATTTTCTGACCGTTGGAGTCCACCTATAAATAGGTCCTCTCAGATTTGACTAATAACAAGTTTACAGAGATTTTTTTTTATGAAAGAGAAAAAGTTCCGTGAACCCTAATTTCTCACGCCGCCGCCATTGACGTTCACGGAAGAAGCTCTGGATTGACGATCTTCGATCGCTGTTTTCAACTCTGATTCTCCAGCAATCCAGACGAAAGTTAATCACTCGATCTCGCCAAGCCTCAAAGATTTCAGATCTATTTTCTCGATTGAGGTGATTCCGTTTTTTAGATTTGTGGATCTCTCTCAAGTCATCTTCAACATATTCTGATCAAGCCAAAGCTCTCAAGGAAGAAGACTGTCAAGATCCAGATCTGAGAATATTACTGTTTGTATTTTATTTTCAAACCAAATTTCTTTGTAGGAGTTTTTCTCCGAGATTTGTAGGAAGGCTTTATCTTCCGAGTGTAGATCCGATTTGGATTGAGTTTGTAGGAACGTGGTTCCGAGGTATAGGATTGTTTTCAATCCGAGATAGTGGAGTAGCCGAGTCTAGTGATTTGCTAGATCGGTGAGTAAAGTGGACGTACCCAAGATTGGGGAACCACTATAAATCTCCTGACGTCTGTGATTGCTTGATGTGTGCTGTGTTATTTTTTAATTCCGCATTTGACACGCATTTTACCTATTCACCCCCTCTAGGTGATTTAGGCTAACAACTTAGTACTCTCAATTGGTATCAGAGGGAGGTTGATCGTTAAATGGTTAACACCTTGATCTTATCCTTCTAAGTTGTTTCTTGAATAGTATCAAGCATGAGTAAGACCAAGGATTTTTCTAAACTCCCTATTTGCACCAAGAACAATTTTCCTATGTGGAAGGAAAGAGTAAAGTTCTTCATGGAAGCAGTAGATCCCCGGATCTTCATGATTGTTGAAGAAGGTCCCCACATTCCTATAACTACTTCCACCATAGATCCCACCAAACAAGTTCCCAAGAAATTGATGGATCTAGATAAGGATGAGATTGCACTTGTCTCGTTGGACAAGAAAGCCAAAAATATTATCGCAAGCGCAGTCGAAGACTCAATGCTGCAGAATCTGATTCACTGCCAATCTGCCAAGGAGATGTGGCAATCTCTAGTGACACTAATGGAAGGTACAGAAGAAGTAAGGGATGATCGAAGGTCCCTACTGAACCAGAAATATGAAGCCTTCAGGCAGGGTCATAAGGAAGCCATAGCTGACACTTTTGAGAACTTCTTCAAGATAGTAAATGGCCTCAGAGTTTATGGACGTGTCTTCACCAATGGGGAACTCAATGACAAATTCTTAAGATCCCTAACCAAGGAATGGGACAATAAGGTATGTGCCATTCGGGAGTTTGGAAGGTTAGCTGAGACAGACCCGCAGAATCTGTTCGGAAAGCTTATGTCTTACGAGCTGCAAATAAACTCAAGAAAAGCTGAAGAAGAGATCAGTAGGTCTGCATCCAAGGAGAAGTCTGTCGCTCTAAAGGCAGATAGCTCAAGGAAGACAAAGGCTAGCTCTCCTGCCCCAGTTCCTGAAGCTGATGAAGAAGAATCATCTGATCCAAGCTCATCTGGCTCAGAACTATCTTAAGGAGAGTTCTCATTGCTCTCCCGGCAATTCAAGAAATTCTTAAATAAGAAGAAGCAATGGAGAGGCAAAGATGCCTCATTCAGAAGATCACGACTTGATGGTGATCAGAGAAAGAAAGGGTCAAGTAGCCATGACAGGTATAACTCTAAACAGAACAAACAGATTTCGACTGACATCGTTTGTTATTATTGCAATAAGCCAGGTCACGTCATTGCCGACTGCCCTCACAAAAAGAAAGAAGGTGGAAGAAGAGAGGAAAATAAATCCTCACATCATAAGAAGAGGACAGAGAAGAGTCTAGTAGCCAAGAAGAGCAAAACTCTCAGCGACTCCGACTCATCTGAGTCGAGTGAAGAAGAGGAAGCTTACTTTGGGCTCATGGCTCACTCAGATGATGAACAAGTCCCCCAGTTCACTGGGGAGGTAAAATCTCACACTCCTCTCTCTGATTCTGATGATGATAATGAGAAAGAGGGCCATTCCTCTGAAGATGAATCTGAACTCATGGGTCAGTATAAGGAGTTACTCACAGCCTACGAAAAATGTCGTAGGGTAGTGAAAACTCAAGCCAAAGAGATAAAATCTCTACAGGCTAGTGAGAGCAGCTTAAGAGAAGAAGGAAATAAGACTAAATTCTCTTCAAGAGATCTTAAACAGTTCTATGGATGAATACAATCAAGCTCTCAAGCACCTCGACCTTAAAGAGGAAATCATCAAAGAATTGGAACAATAACTCGAGGCTGAAAAGAAACTTGTTGAGAGTTTCTCTAAGCCTAAGACAGTTCTTCCAATCGTTGTTGAGTTCTCTGCTAAGGCCAAGGGTGCTGGTTTAGGCCACATTGGCTCTTCTAGTAAATCCTCTAGGAGAAACAAGGCCAAGAGAAAGAATAAGGCTGCCCGGAAGGCTCTAGCTGAAGAAAAAGGGAAAGCTCCCTTGGAACCTGTTCTGTTCAAGAAAGTTATCTTTCCTACGAACGAGCTCGACTATGAGTCTACCTATGGACACTTTTCTAGGCCGATCCCTGAGAAGCCTAAGTCAAGATACCAAGGTTGGACTCGTCCTCGTGACTTCGGCGAGAGTGCCTTCAAAGCACCTTATGAAGAGATTCAACTTCAAAGCTATGGACCTTATGCTCATGGTCACAATATCAAAAAGACACCAAAAGTAAAACCCATTGTAGAAAAGCCTATGAAGGAGAAGACTTCATGTAATTGCCATCATCATGAAGCCTCTTCCTCCAAGAGTAAAGCTCCTGCTGGACCTTCATTCCAGAAAGTCAAGCAGGACTACACAAGGCAAAGATACATATGGTTCGACTGTTGGTGTTGTGGCAAAATTGGTCACTTTGCCGTCGATTGTTGGTTCAATCCTAGTTATGCTGCAACCCCTCAAGTTAGCAACGTGAGAATGACCACTCATGAGGCTAATACTCGTAGGGGGAGTTTTCTAACTTGAGACCAAGGACCCAAACATGTTTGGGTTCCTAAGGCTAAGTGATTGTAATTGCAGGTATGTCCAAAGGCCACCAAAATGCAAATCTGGTATTTGGACAGGGGATGTTCTCGGCATATGACCGGGACAAGGAGCCTACTCCAGAATTACACCTCAGTCTGCAACGGACCAAAGGTCATCTTTGGAGGTTCAGATTGAGGAATAACTAAAGGCTATGGTATGATCTCTAACGGTAGCGTATCCTTTTCGGATGTAGCCTATGTTGAAGGATTGGAACACAATCTCATCACCATAAGCCAATTATGCGACAAAGGATACGTAGTTGAATTTCATGCTGACAAGTGTTTGATAAAATCGGTTAACAACATGGAAACTATTTTATCAGGCACTCGAAGCAGAAATATTTTCTGTTTAAATTTCATTTGTAGAGACTCTTCGATACCAGTGTGTCTTTTGGCAAAAACTAGTGCATCTCTTGCTGATCAGTGGCACAAGAGACTATCACATATTAATTTCAAAACTATTAATAAATTGTTCTCTCAAAACTTAGTACGTGATGCACCTAATGCCAAGTGCGTTACGGACAGTCCTTGTCACGCTTGTATCAAAGGCAAGCAAACAAGAAGTTCGTTTAAAAGCATAATAGGCAAGGATTCCAATAGAAGCTTACAGCTTCTCCATATGGACTTGTTTGGTCCACTACAAGTTAGAAGTTTGGGAGGTAAGGAATATACGTTGGTTATTGTGGATGATTACTCGCGCTTTGGGTGGGTGTTCTTTCAGAAACACAAGTCAGATACCTTCGGTATTTTCACTAATTTTGTTAGGCAGATCCAGAATGAATACAACTTTTCTGTAGTCAAAATAAGAAGTGACAATGGAACAGAATTCAAGTCTGGAGCCATGACAGAATTCTGTGAAAGTCAAGGTATCTTTCATGAGTTTTCCTCTCCTCGCACTCCACAACAAAATGGAGTAGCTGAGAGAAGGAACAGAACACTCATAGAGGCTTGCCGGACCATATTGAGTGATGCTTCACTTCCAGAGTACTTCTGGGCTGAGGCCGTCAACACCGCTTGTCACGTGCAAAATCGAGCTCTCATCAACAAGAACCATGATAAGACTCCTTACGAACTTTTAAAAGGCAGGAAACCAACCATCTCGTATTTTAGAATCTTTGGCTGTAAGTGCTTCGTACTTAACAACGGTAAGTATCACACTACCAAGTTTAGCGAGAAAAGCTTTGAAGGTATTTTTGTAGGTTATAGTAGCAATAGTAAGGCCTATAGAGTTTTCAATAGAAAAACTCTGGTTGTAGAAGAGTCGATACATCTTGTATTTGATGAGACGAGTCTGCTGCAAAGCAACTTGTCTAGTGTGCCTATTGTAGATGCAGGTACAAAGTTGAAAGAACTTAGCCTGGATGAAACTACTAAAGATAAGGATGAGACATTCATCAAGATCACCTCTACAACCCCCATTGAAGAGGTAGATGATCAAAATGAAGAACACATCCCAACTGAAGATGCAACTCCAGTGGCTGAAGAGATCCCAGATGCAAGGACTTTAGAGTTCAGACACTTGAAGGATCACCCCGTTGATCAAATCATAGGAGATCCTCGGGATGGCGTCAGAACTCGTCGAGGTACAACTAACGAGAATTTATACTTGAGTTTTCTTTCACAGGTTGAACCAAAGAAGTTTGAGGAAGCCAACTCCGACGCATCCTGGATTCTAGCCATGAAAGAAGAGCTGAATCAGTTCAAACGATGCAAAGTTTGGACACTTGTTCCTAGACCCAAGAGTAAGAACGTCATTGGGACAAAATGTGTCTACCGGAACAAGATGGACGAAGATGGAACAATTATAAAGAATAAAGCCAGACTTGTCGCCAAGGGCTATCGTCAAGAAGAAGGAATCGACTTCGACCAGACTTATGCTCCAGTAGCAAGACTGGAGGCGATCAGGTTATTTCTTGCCTACGCTGCACTTAAGGGCTTTACCGTCTATCAGATGGACGTCAAGTCCGCCTTCCTAAATGATGACATAAAGGAAGAAGTGTATGTAGAGCAACTACCAGGTTTTGTTGTTTCAACCTTTCCTAAGTATGTTTATTTACTGCAAAAAGCACTATATGGTCTTAAACAAGCTCCTCGAGCTTGGTATGAGACGCTGTCCACCTTTCTTCTTGAGAACAAGTTCACAAGAGGAAAGATAGACAAGACATTATTTCTTAGGGAAATAAAAGGCAAGATTCTGCTAGTGCAAATCTATGTCGACGACATCATTTTTGGCTCTACAGACAACAATCTCTGCAAGAAGTTTTCTAAACTTATGCAAGGGAAGTTTGAAATGAGCAGTATGGGAGAGCTGAAGTATTTCTTAGGGCTTCAAGTGAAATAATCTGAGGATGGAATTTTCATCTCACAGACCAAGTTCACCAAAGAGCTACTTAAGAAATTCGGAATGGAGAATGCAACCTCTATGAGGACTCCAATGGCCTCAGCTATGTCTCTGGACAAGGATGAGAAAGGAAAACCTTTTGATGAAACCAAGTACAGAAGCATAATTGAGTCCTTGCTCTACCTTACTGCAAGTAGACCAGATATAATGTTCTCAACATGTGTATGCGCTAGATTTCAGGTGAACTCTAAGGAATCTCACTACATCGCTGCAAAGCGAATCCTGAGATACCTCAAAGGTACACCAAATCTTGGCGTATGGTACCCAAGAAGTAATGATAGTGAACTAATTGGATTTTCAGATGCAGACTTTGCAGGTAGCAAAGACGACAGGAAAAGCACTTCCGGGACTTGCCAATTCCTCGGAAGAAGACTTATTTCCTGGAGCAGTAAGAAGCAGAACTGTGTAGCCATCTCAACGGCTGAATCAGAGTATATCTCTGCAGGCAGCTGTTGTGCACAGCTTTTATGGATCAAGAACCAGTTTGAAGACTACGACATGAAGTTCCAGAACATTCCTTTGTTTTGCGACTCATCCAGCGCTATAGCAATAGCCAACAACCCAGTCTCCCACAGCCGGACCAAGCACATAGAGCTTCGTTATCATTTCATCCGGGAGCATGTGAAAAATGGAGACATAGATCTACAATATGTCTCCACAGACAGGCAAGTTGCAGATATATTCACTAAGCCGCTGGACGAGTCCAAGTTCTCGTTCTTCAAAATGGAACTCGGACTGCTCAACAAAGAAGACAAGTAATGGACTCCCAAATCAAGAAGATATCAGTGATTTTGGCTGCTCAAAGTTGAAGAGATCAATGACAGTAAAAATCTCCAAGGAAAATTGTCCTTCAGAGCAAGATACTCGAGTATATCAAAGACATACTCGAGTAAATTGGAAATACTCGAGTAAAGAGTTTCACATACTCGAGTAGTTGACTACATACTCGTGTATGAACTTTACACACTCGAGTATGCTCCGTCTCTACTCGAGTATGAACTTGACCTACTGGAGTATACGGACTTCTCTACTTTGAAATTCTAATTTTTCTATTCGCACCGAGCTATTTGCCGCTTCATTCAGGTATGAAATATATATTTTTTCCTTTTCTAAAACCTAATAAGGATTATATATATATATAGAAAAATCGGGAAAACCCTTTCCACTTCTCATTTACTCGAGAAGCCGCCGACTCCTCATCTTCCAGAAATCGCAGAGCATCGTCTTCTTCGCTTCTCTCATCTTCCAGAATCGCAAATGGCCCCTTCCTATAAAATCGGCATCGGCTCTGAACTCGCCCCCGCGAGTATAGCCGATCTCTCAGATGATTTCAGAAATCTTCTGATTTTGTTCGAAACCGCCGGATTATCGTTCGTTCTCGAGTCGCCGTGCAGAGTTATTTTTCCAGCAGTTGAGGAGTTCTATCAGAATTTGAAGGTCAAGCGTAATGGAAAGATCCTGAAATCCAAAGTCAGAGGAATAAAAATTCAATTGGATAAAGTTTCTCTTGCAACTCTGCTAAAGCTCCCAGTGGTCCATGAAGGTGCCGATATGACTGCAGAAGATTCCATAAGAACTAGCTTATTCTGTGGAGCTAACCCTCAAGCCCATTCCTTTAGCAGGGCCGACTTTAACTCAGAAGGAAAGTTCCTAGTAGATGTTATTGCAAATGTTCTGTTGTGCAAGACGTATTCTATTCGAGACATTTCTATGGAAATGTTTGACATAATGCAAGTTATCATCTGCCGCAAACAGTTCTAGTTTGGACTGTTGATTCTAGACAAAATCAGAGAAAGTATTAAGCATCCCAGCTTTGCCAGAATTATCTCCCTCATGCTTCATGAGATTAACCCATCAATCTTTGACCTATCCAAAGGGACTCCCCTCCATCACATGAAGAAAGTTTCCATATCCTCCATCCAGAGATATGATATTAAACTTCTGAATTCTGCACAGGCCTCAAAGCTGCTGTTCCTTCAGAAAAGTCCCAAGAACCCAGTATATCTGAAGACAGGATTCCATCTCCTCCTCTACATCAAACTGCTGCTACCTCTGGTGCAATAGTTGAGGGGGAGCCTGCCTCTTCTCATCCTAAGCACCCAGCTTCCTCAAAACCTTCAGAACAAGCAGAAGTCAGAGCTTCTCCTCCTCCTGCAAATCCTGATACAGAAATTCCAGATCCAACATCTTTACTGTCTACAACAGAAGATATAAATAAATTCATTGATGAGCTAAGCTCAGATGCTCCTCTATTTCAAAATGAATCAGCT
Organism: Platanthera zijinensis; assembly: GCA_039513925.1. Classification (NCBI taxonomy): domain Eukaryota; kingdom Viridiplantae; phylum Streptophyta; class Magnoliopsida; order Asparagales; family Orchidaceae; genus Platanthera; species Platanthera zijinensis. The sequence goes on from CM077082.1 coordinate 133,467,874, forward strand.
ATAAAGTCTCCTGCCAAGTCTATAATTCAGTCTCTAGTTCAGATTCCAGCTCAGACTCCAGTTCAGACTCCAGCACAGTCTCCTACCCAGTCTCCTGATAGTGAGCCCAGCAAATCTGATCATATTCTCCTGTCTAATGATGAGGAAATGTCTCCAGATCCTGTGGAGGCACCTCTGAGGACTTTGGATTTCTCCATTCCATCCTTTCTGGATACAGAAGAAACTGTTGAGATAGAATCCTTCAATAGAGCTGCAAGCTCAGTAGTAATTACAGAAATCCCTCCATGGATTGCTCCTGCTCCTGCTCCTTCAGTCCCTGCCCCAACCTCAGTCCCTTATTCCTCTTCAGATATGGTCAGTAAAATTGAACAGTTGCCTTATTGAATAGAGAAAGTACTTTGATGAATCTCTAGCCTCAGTAAATAACAAGGTCACTACTCTTGAAAAGGAGATGAGTAGAGGCTTTGCTGAAATTCAAGTCAATACTGATGAGCTCAAAAGATTGTTTCAGCTAGGTGGAAAAGCACTAGATCACACTATCACAATCATAGGTGAACTAAGAAATCAACAAGAAACTGTTGCACATAATCAGATAATATTGGACAAGAATGCTGAAGCAAATGTGATGAAAGTATGTGAAGAAGTTGGCACCTTCAAAGATGAAGCAATTGCCCAGCTAGCTGTAGATATCAGCAAGGGGGAGAAAATTGTAAAAGAACAAGTTGAAAAAGTAGTTGAAAAACTGTCTGAACAAGCCCAAACAACTGTGGATGGTCTTGTAAAAGGTAAGAAAGCAGACATCCTAGCCCAACTCCAATCTGTCAAATTCTACATCTATGATACAGCTGTATGGGTAAATAATCAGAACTTCCCAAATTCTCAACTCAACCCTACCATCATTCCCAAGTTCTTAGATCCTCTTGAAGAACAACCTCCAGCAGATGCCCCAGCTCAGGCAACCATACCAGAAGGTGTGCCAGTCTTCTCACCCAGACCTGATGGTGATGTGACTGAGCCCCCTCTCTCCTATTCTGATATGTGGCAAGATGAAATTCCTCCCAATTCTCAAGGTGCCCCAAGAAAGAAAAGAAAATATGGTGATGGTGCTTCTGCCAGCCGTTCTGCACCTAGAAAAGAGCTTGCCCAAGCTTCTGAAGGTAGATCAGAAATTATTCATTCTGAAGTTTGGAGTCCAACCTCCAAATCCCTGATCCTTGATACCCTGAAGTTAGTAACAGATCATGGTGAGAACAGAGATCACTATTATAGTTATTCAGAATGGAAGGCTTATGAAGCTTCTCAGATCAAGATCAGACTTCATGACAGGAATTGGGGATACAACAACCCAGCTGCTCCTCCTAGGCCCAGAACTTATTTTCCTAAACCTTTCAGTTACCTAGAGAGACAAGAGCTGAAGAGAGAAAGAATGCACAAAGGATCCCCTTCTTGAGTCTATGAGAATGTGGAAATGGATATTTTAATCTGTTAAAAACATTTCTATATATATATATTTTTGATTCTGATTATGGCTTTTTGACTCTTTATCATACTTCAGGTTATATTCTTTTGGTATATGTGTGTTGTTCTTTTTACTTTAAGTAATTCACCTTAGTATAGAGGGTGCTGACATCTACAAAAAGGGGGAGATTGTTGGGATTTGTCTCCACAATACCTCAGATTTGTAGGAGGTCAGACCTTGAACTAAGATGAATTAAGGTGTATTTGATATTGTGTTCAAGTTGTATGTGTGCAGGTTTTTATTGCTAAGTGTAGACCAATGTCAGTCTATAATGGGTCACCAAACACAGGACCATATAATGTAATCCCTCATTGTGTGATCCAAAGTGTTGGCCCATGTATAGCCTCTCTATTGGGATACACTTCCTACAAGCACTTGGATTGGTGGACTGAAGTTTATCGTTTCAGAAGAAATTTTTCTAAGTCCACATACTCGAGTAGCCTTCTTCATATACTCGAGTAAGTGACTTAGTACTCGAGTAGTTCCTCAGACATACTCGTGTGACTCTGTATACTCGTGTAGATAAGTTTATACTCGAGTAGATAGTTAGTCACTCGAGTAAGTCATATATTATACTCGAGTAGATCCTTCTGTTCTTAGATCCAAAATTTTCTCTAAGTCCACATACTCGAGTACCTCCTTTTACACTCGAGTAAGTGAGTCTGCACTCGAGTATGTTGGGTTACATACTCGAGTAGACTGCATAATACTCGAGTAGATGATAACTTGCACTCGAGTAGTTGGTTAGTTACTCGAGTAAATGTTCTATTCATACTCGAGTAAATCTGTGCTTCTCATCTCAGAAAAATTCTAAGTCTACATACTCGAGTAGTTCCCTATATACTCGAGTAAGTGACTCTGTACTCAAGTAGTTATTATTCATACTCGAGTAGCTTAGTGATTACCCGAGTAATCTTCCCCAGATACTCGAGTAGTTGTTTTTCCCCTCACTCGAGTATCTCCAACCCTTTCACTCGAGTAGTTTTTCCTATCTTATCTCAGAAATTTTCTCTAAGTGTTTTTACTCGAGTATATACTCTCATACTCGAGTAGTTCTAAATTCACTCGAGTGCTGATCTTTGAATCACTCGAGTAGCTTCTCTGCTTATACTCGAGTATACTCCTTCTATCCACTCGAGTATATACCATCTGATACTCGAGTATGTTTCTTCTATGACTCGAGTATATCTGTTTAAATTTTCCTGAAATTCTCTAAGTCAATTTCGCAGTGTACTTCAAATTAATCATTTCTGATTGGTCCACGTGTCATCCCTAATTAATTTTCTGACCGTTGGAGTCCACCTATAAATAGGTCCTCTTAGATTTGACTAATAACAAGTTTACAGAGATTTTTTTTTAAGAAAGAGAAAAACTTCCGTGAACCCTAATTTCTCACGCCGCCGTCATTGACGTTCACGGAAGAAGCTCTGGATCGACGATCTTCGATCGCTGTTTTCAACTCTGATTCTCCAGCGATCCAGACGAATGTTAATCACTCGATCTCGCCAAGCCTTAATGATTTCAGATCTATTTTCTCGATCGAGGTGATTCCGTTTTTCAGATTGTGGATCTCTCTCAAGTCGTCTTCAACATATTCTGATCAAGCCAAAGCTCTCAAGGAAGAAAACTGTCAAAATCCAGATCTGAGAATATTACTGTTTGTATTTTATTTTCAAACCAAATTTCTTTGTAGGAGTTTTTCTCCGAGATTTGTAGGAAGGCTTTATCTTCCGAGTGTATATCCGATTTGGATTGAGTTTGTAGGAATGTGGTTCCGAGGTGTAGGATTGTTTTCAATCCGAGATAGTGGAGTAGCCGAGTCTAGTGATTTGCTAGATCGGTGAGTAAAGTGGACGTACCCAAGATTGGGGAACCACTATAAATCTCTTATCGTCTGTGATTGCTTGATGTGTGCTGTGTTATTTTTTAATTCCGCATTTGACACGCATTTCACCTATTCACCCCCCTCTAGGTGATTTAGGCTAACAACTTAGTACTCTCATATAGTGCCTGAAGGCATCCGTTCAGGGACGAGACACACCAAGAGTAAAATGAAAACCTTATAGGGAGACAACCTCTTATGTAAGTTAGCGATATATTGATAAGAAGACATGTGTGTGACTAGCACTTCCTTACTGTGCTAATGTAAAATGAAAGCGCTAGAGGCAAATAATATTGCAGGAAGACTTGACATGTAAAATAGCGATAGGGGAACTACTTGAGATGGAACCAAGGGAACAAAATATGGTGGCGCTAATAGAAAGTAATAGGGTGGCCGAGCTTGTGGAGGGGTGAATGGGGTCGGTTTTGGATGAGGAGAAGGGATGGATGCTAGGAATAACACTAGAGGTGGGAGGAGGAGAAGAAGAGATGAAACTGAAGTTGGAGGGGAGGAGGAAGTGTGGCCGGCGGCCAAGAAGATGGAGGAGGGAAGGGGGCGGCCAAGGAGAAGAGGAGAAGATTCTCAAGATTAGGGTTAGAAGATTTTTTTCAATATTTCATTCAATAATCAAAACTATGAAAGTCCATGCCTATATATAGGCTTACATCATGTAGTGGCTATTTGCAGCCCAAATAAAAAATAAAAACAATACCAAAAATTAACAAGCAACATGATGAAAATTAAAATGCAAATAATTAAAATAATATTTAAAGCCTTTATAAGTCTTCATCATGTAGCTCCTCATCATGTATGAAGTTGCCATTGTCGTCACCGCATTATCTCCAACAAGTAGGAGAACGCCATCGTCATCGCCGTCAACGTCATTATCTTCAACATGTAGGTGAACGCCATCGCCGTCCCCGTCAACATCTTTTACATGTAGGAAGTTGTCGTCTTCATCATAACTATCTAGTCATCTTGGTAGACGACGGAAGAAAGAGCACGAACACAAGTGCTCGTCAAGAAGGCTCCTCCCCATACGGCTTCCTCAGCACTGGAACCAGCTCCCTCTTTGTGTGTAATATGCCCAAGCTGAAGCTTGACCTTGTAGTCATGCTTGAAGTGCCCCAGCTGATTACACCTATAACACTTCAACTCATTCTTCCAGTTCTTCTTAGGAGTTGCTCTCCTCTCTTGTTGATAGGAGGTTGAAGGCACATCTGCAACCGCAGGCTTCTCCTTCTTCTCCCATCACTTCTTCTTCTTATCAGTGAAGAGAGCTTCACTATCTCCATCAGAGATAGTAACTCCGACCATATTCTTAGCCAAGCTCTCTTGTGACGCCAGCAGATTCTCCAGCTCCAGCAAGGATGACTGAGTCTCCCATCCTTTAACAGAAGTCACAAAGGCCACATATTCCTTTCGCAACCCACGGACTATGTGCCTCTTCAACTTAGCTTCAGAAATGGGCTCATCGGGATCTAAAGCCTATATTTCAGCGCACAGGTTCTTCATCTTAAGAAAGAAGCTTGAGATGGAAAGATCTCCTTGAGTTGCTTTAGCCAAATCATTTTCTAAGAATTGTAGTCGCGCTACATTCTTCCTGTTGAACAATCCATCAATGGATGTCCAGATCTCAGCAGTAGACTCACATCCTAAGATTTGATCAAAGAGCTCTGGTGAGACAGCCCGCTTGAGAGCAAACTTTGCCTTTGCATTAGTCTTCCTCCAAGCTCTCATCTGTTCAGCAATACCTGTAGCAACAGTCACTTCTTGCTTATCGTCACCACCGACGACCTCCCACAACTCCTCACAAATAAGATAGCTCTTCATACACGACTTACACTTCTTGAAGTTAGTCACTGTAAGAAGTTCAATACCAAGACCCCTTGCGAAATCTCCTTCTATTGCAATACCGCTGATCTACAAGCTTCCAGAAGTGTTGAGCAAAACTGAAGTTGATCACTGCACAAGACATTATTCCCTCTGATACCATGTTGAAATTTTCACAAGCTGGTCAGAAGATAGCTCTTATACCAAGTAAAACTTTCAGAGCTATCAAGATGACTAATTGATCAAAGGAAACGGGAACTAGGCGCGGGAACACTCCAACCATAAACTGAGCTATGTAAATCAAAGACAACAGAGAGAAAACAAAAATCTTGTAATATCAACTATCTTTATTACAAGGCAAGACATACATGGCGAGACATGATTTCGTAAGTACAAGGGAGAAGCAAACAAGCAAATAAGAAGAAACAAGCCGAGCGGGCTTCCTTAGAGACCGCTGAGTCCGCCGAGACCGCCAAGCCACTGCTGTACCAACTGAACTACGGAGTCCGCAAAGTACGCAGACTACCTATTATTCTGGTCAATGACTACTCTGCAAGCCGCCACCGAACGGAAAGAGCAGACCGCCTAGTCCGCCGAGACTGGCAGACAGGTTATTGAACTTTGATATTGCTAGAGAGAAGACTGGTTGGCCGCAAATGCGACCTGCTGAAACTGCTAATTGTTAACCGCAAGCTCCAATGATTCCTGACCGCTGTTAGAACCAGACTCTTAGCTTCACAGTGGTAGCCACGCAACCTGCAAACAACAACCAGTTAACCTTCTCTAATCAGGCGGACAAGAAAACCGAGGCCGCAACAATTAACCAACGCTCAACATATTGTTCCTCAATTCCTGTTAATGTGACGGGGGGTCCTATTTATAAGCGCGGAGAGGAGTGTGTTCACAACCCTAATGGATAGAAACACCACCCCAGTCCGCAGCTAGCATAAGCCAGTCCGCCGATTCTGCAAGGACAAGGCCGGACAAGCCATCCAAAACACCCTGGCACCAAGGATGGAAGCCAACCCGCAACACGGCGGACATCGCACCAGACCGCACGCTGCAAAGCATGCGGACATAGCAACAACCTGCACTACAGCAGTCTGCACACTACACGCAGACACAACACCAGCCCGCAACACAAGTCCACGACCAATAGGCACAAACTGCCCGGTCAACCAGCGTACATTGCGGACTCTGCGGTCAACCTGGACTTGTCACTGATTGTAACCAAGTACAGCAACTAACAAAGAACCTGGTGCGAGCTCGGTGGACACGAAGCCAGTCCGCCAACTCCCAAGTTAAACCGCCAACAAACCGCTCCATAAGAGCAAGGCAATCAGCCGAACTCACAAGCTCCAAGAGCAGTCCGCATAGAGCGAACTCCGCGGACTCATAGTGATTCCGCCCATCCACGGATACTCCACCTATCTGCAAGGTTACACCATGTAATAGCCAACTACAAGGCACTAGGAAACCATCACTAGACCGTAAAAATTAGGTCGCCCAAACCGCAACAACCATCACAGGCCCGCAACATCCAGACCGCCCATACCGCACCATTAGTCCACCCAGGCCCCGTGGTCTACCTGATTAACCCCCACTTTCACTTCACGATTTTTAGCACAAACGCGTGCTGAATTAAACAAAATTCACACCGTAGGCGAACACTGACACTACGAATCCAATGGAGAAGACGAAATCAAAATACGACATACAAATCTCGAGTTATAAATTCCTAAAGTTTACAAAAAACATAAACAATACAACGCGTGTCGAGACTCCAAAAATGCTAGGATCGCGACGAAACTTGATGGGCAAGTCAGAAATAATTCATTTTAACTTCGTAACGAAGAATTCTCCAAATTCGACGAAATTTCAAAGATTTGGTCGGCTCGACCCAACAAATGCAAATACGCACTAACGAGAATAAGTCGACATCTCATGCTAATGTAATGCCATGACATCATAATGACATCACTATAAGGATTAAAAATTAATAGAAAAACTGGGACGTTACAGTCACCCCTCCAAAAATAAAGTTTCGTCCTTAAACTTTAAACAAGAAACGAAACAAGAGGGCAGAGGGAGAGACATGATTGAGGAATTCATCAAACAATAATACTAACCAGGGAAGGCTAGGAGAATAGCTAAGGATGAGATTATCTCATTGCGGATTCCAATTCCCAAGTTGCACCTCTAGCGTCCTGATTGTGCCAGAGAACCTTAACCATTAGAATTGTCTTATTTCTTAGCACACGATCTTGCGTCTCAAGAATACGGATAGGCTCTTCGACATACGAGAGATTTAGCTGAAACTGGTGTACTGAGTCAAGGACATGCCGATCGCTACGAACACAATTTCATAACTTTCTCACGTGAAACACATCGTGAATGCCATAGAAAGAATAAGGTAATTAAAGTCTATAGGCAGAAACTCTGATGCGCTCCAGAATATGAAAAGGTCCCACATACTTGGGATCTAGCTTATGGTTCCTTCCAAATCTCTTAACACCTGACATCGGAGAGACCTTCAGAAATACCATGTCCCCAACCGAGAACTCCATATCAACCCTGCGCTGATTTGCATATTTTCGTATTTCTCCTGAGCCAATCGCAACTTTTCACGAATATGCGTCACTGAAATGCTCATATCCTCAAGCGCTTCCTGACAGAGCAAGGGCTTTTCACCAAATTCTGCTCAAAATAGGGGTGTTCAACAATGCCTACCATATAAGGCTTCAAAGGGCGCCATCTGCAAACTCTCCTGATAGTTGTTATTATACGCAAACTCCATCTGTCCGAGGCATTTATCCTAAGCCCCACCATGGTCCAGAATATAGCATCTAATCATATCCTCCAAGATTTTATTCACTCTCTCCATCTGACCATTTTTCAGAGGATAATAGGAAGTAGAATACCTAAGGTCAGTACCTAGAGCTCCTTGCACGCTTTGCCAGAAACGAGACATGAACCTGGAATCTCTATCTGACATGATACTCGTAGGCACACCATGCAACCTGTTGACTTCGTCTAGATAAAGCTAACCTATCTTTTCCATAGAATAATCAATTTTGAAAGGCAAAAAGTTGGCACACTTGGTTAGTCTATCCACGATAACCCACACTGTATCATGCCCTCGGGGAGATCTCGGCAAACCGGTTATGAAATCCATGGATAAACTCTCCCATTTCCAACTCGGTATATCTAAAGGCGTTAACTTACCACCTGGCCTTCTATGATCAGGTTTGACATGCTGGCAGGTATAACATTCAGATACAAATCTTGCGATGTCGTTCTTCATACCTGACCACCAAACAATCTGCTTCAAATCTCTATACATTTTCGTGGAGCCAGAATGATAAGCAACACTTGAACTATGCGCTTCACTACATATACTTTTTCAGATGTCCCCAACTACGGGAATACAATATCTACAACGGTACGTTAGGGTACCAACGTCATCAATTGAAAAGTCAGGTAATTCCCCTTTCTCAGTCCTACTGCAGAGGTGCTGCAAATCAGGATCATCTTTCTGATGTAGCCTAGAGAGGGTAATCCACGAAGGCTCTTTCACCTCTAAGCTACTCGGCGAAGCACTATTCACTACGTTTATTTCCATGATCAAAAACTTCTCTACAAGGGATTGCACCGAAAGGTTAAAGATATGTGCAGGCTTTCGGCTCAAGGCATCCGCTACAACATTAGCCTTTCCGGGAAGATAAAGGATATCGACTTCATAGTCCGTAACATATTCTAACCATCTATGCTGGCGTAAATTCAACTCCTTCTGAGTGAAGACATATTTCAAACTTTTATGGTCCGTGTAGATTTTACATTAAACTTCATACAGAAGATGTCTCCACAACTTTAAGGCATAAATAACGGCAGCAAATTCCAAGTCGTGCGTAGGATAATTCCTTTCATGGACCTTCAGTTATCTTGATTCCTTTTTAATCACTTTGCCATCTTGCATCAACACGCAACCGAGTCCAACTCGCAAAATGTCGAAATAAACAACTTACTCTACTCCTTCCACCGACAGTGCCAAAACTAGAGTAGAACACAGTCTTCTCTTGAGCTCTTGAAAGGCTTCCTCACAGGAATCACTCCAAACAAAAGCTGCGCTCGTTTGCATAAGATTGGTCAACGACACGGACAGCACTTAGAATACCTCCACAAATCTTCTGTAGTATCTAGCCAACCCTAAGAAGCTCCTTATCTCCTTAGGCGATGAAGGTCTCTTCCAGTCCAAAACAACAACTATCTTTGCGGGATCCACTGAGATACCATCCTTGCTTACAATGTGTCCAAGGAATGACACCTGAGATAATCTAAACTCTCACTTGCTAAGCTTCGCATACAGCATATGCTCCCTCAGAGTAGCCAAGACCAAGCGCAAGTGCAAGGAGTGCTCTTCTGCATTTTTGGAATATAACAGGACATTGTCAATGAATACAACTACGAACTTATCCAAAAATTCCTTGAACACCATGTTCATGTCCACAAAAGCTGACGGTTCGTTCGTTAATCCAAACGACATTATCAAAAATTCAAAGTGACCATATCGGGAATGAAAAGCAATTCGCGGATCGTCTGACTCACAGATTCTTAATTGTTGGTATCCCGAACGGAGGTCAATCTTTGAGAACCCGGAACTACCCTGCAGTTAGTCAAACAAGTCATCGATCCTAGGCAACAGATATCTATTTTTGATAGTCACCTTCTTCAGTTCTCGAAAATCTATGCACAGCCTCATCATTCCACCTTTTTTCTTCATACAGATGACTAGTGCACCCCAGGATGGGAGAACTGGATCTAATAAAACCACACTGCAATAACTCATCTAGTTGAGTACGCAGATCCTCTAACTTATGTGGCGCCATGCAGTACAGTGCTTTTGCAATAGGGCGAGTGTCTGGCTCGAGATGTATAACGAACACTACCACTCTCTTTAGAGGAAGTCCAGGAAGACTAACGGGAAAGACATCCGAAAACTCACGCACCACAGAAACATCCTCAACTCGAGTTGCAATAGGTGCAGCTTCTTAGAACAGAAGCGGGAACAAGGAAAGAATCGAAGCCAGACTCTAGAAATTTACAAGCACGTACCACATAAATGATTGGAGATTCCTGACGCGACAAACCATACACACTCATGGGATGGCCTTTGTCGTCTTTGAAATCCAAGCACTTGTGCTTGCACTGAATGATGACATAATAGCTGAACAGTCAGTCCATGCCCAAAATCCACGGTCCACTTGACTCGGAGCTTCACGGTTAAACCAAAAGTTGATACACAGCCCTTGAACAATCATTGTCCGTCAGAACACCGGGGTTCAACACACGATCGGGTGTCCAACATGTCCAACCCATAGACACAAGATGTGTCAGGGATGACAGGCAACAGCAAAGATGCGGTCACATTCAACTTCACAGTAGTGCGTGGCTCCTGGTATTGACCAGCTCCCGGAAGATTTCTTACCCCAGACATCTCCACTTACATCACATGCCCAGCTCTCCTGAAGGAAATTTGACGTTCATGGGAAGTGTCTAACTGGTCGAGAAACCAAGCGATGTCGGTCAACAAAACTCTTTTCTACAAAGGAGTGAGTAGCACCCGAATCGAACAGAATGCGCACCCACTTATTCTTCACCTTAAATTCACCTAGACACATTGCACGCACAACTATAATACTGTAACACCCAAAATCCTAATTTAGAGTTCAGGCTGGGTGACACGGCCTGGGACACGGGCGTGTCCCAGGGCGTTTCCAGCTCTGTGTAGTCAAGTGAGTCTCGAGTAGGACTCGAGTGGGCCTCGAGTGTGTCTCAAGTGAGGCACACGGCCTGGGAAACGGGTGTGTCCTAGGGCGTGTCCTGCTTGGGTTAGCACCCGGGCTGTGTCGAGTGTGGCACACGACCTGTGACATGGGTGTGTCACAGGGGCATGTTTGGCACATGGCTAAGGACACGGGCGTGTTCCATAGCTATGTCCCTTTAAGTATTGTTGATCCTTTGTTAATTGAGGGACACGCCCCTAGACACGGGCGTGTACCTCATGAAACGGGCGAGTTAGGAGTTGATACGGGCATATCTAAGACCGTGTCCTGGTCTGGATGGAGTCGATTCCTTAACCTCTTAGGGAACACGACCTGTGACACGGGGGTGTCACATGCCGTGTCCAGCCCAAAAATAGATATTAGAGGGCAGTTCGTGGCCGTCCATTTCCTTCATTCTGGATCATGTAATCCAAGCTTCTTCCTACAGAGATAAGGCCAAGGAATGAGATGTATTTCTCATTATACTTGTGATCAATCTCTTTCTAAGCTAGAGAGAAGGGAGAGCTTGTAGGAGGAGAAGGAGAAGAGATCCTGCTAACGGAGGAGCGTCAGTGGTCCGACTCAAGATCAGAGGCCAACGTCGTGGAGGCAAGGCCGTCGCAGTGATTTCCAATCGGCTAGTTTGTCATGGCTCTAGAGCGATCATCAAAGGTAAAGATCTCCTTCTTTGACAAGTGAAGTCCCACTTTATGCATGTGTAATGAATCAACTCGTTAAACAACATATAATAGAAGGTCTGGCCGGTTCCCCACACTTTATGCCATAAAAAGACGATGATGTCACATGTTAATACCACCAACGCATCCTAACTCAGAGCATGCTAGCGGAATAATAAATAGTAGGCTAAACTCATACCAGGAATATCCACTATATATATTACCAAGGTTATATATATAACCACATAATCAAGGGGATAGCAAATACCACAGTTTGGCCTTAAGGCCTTACAGTTTCTCTTTGTATAATATTGATTACAGACATCGACGCGCAGACCGGGCATACATGAATAAAAGAAAGCATAACTAGCTAGCCTTCAAGGGCTAGCAGTAACAGAAACAGCAAGAGAGGCAACAACAGTAGCAAGGGCATCATCGCTTCACTTCCTGCTCGGCTCTCCAGCACCTGCACAGGGATAATCCACCCAGAAGGTGGCAAACAAGGCAACGGTCAGCATTCAGCTATCCAATTTATAACAATCCCACCCCTTTCCCGAGGCAGTAGCATTCCTTCCCTGCAGAGCAATGTATCAATATATATAACATATCTTGTGCTTTTACGAACAAACAATTCATCACTATCGTCAGCCACTCGGCCCGACGATCTGTGCTCTCAGGCACACTTTTGGGTACACCGGCAAACTGGGATCAACACCATTGAGCAATTAGTCTTGTTGGCGGGCATGCCTAAGACTCTCATTATATTGCTGACGAAAGCCCAATGTCTTTGCACTCTCTTGTACAGCTAACATAATGCAGGTACAGATCCACCACCCCCCATTGCTCAAATCGTCTTGCCATCACCAAGCACATCGTACTTGCGGCTATAATAAAAGGCGCGGGTAGGCTTCACCTTTCCTGTTCGGCACAAAGGCTTTTTAAGAGCTCGTAGCTCACAATCGCAATAACGTCCGCCAAGGACATGCGTCACATTAGCCACACTATCCAAATAGGACTGGCTTCATGGTCCATCAAGGACTGGCTACATCGTATCCACAACACAAACAACACAAGGGCATTTTCCTGGAATTCCATTTTCCAGTACTTCCTGCTACTCCCATTCAAAGGCACAACCCAACGACCCCACTAACTACACGAGTATACGCAGAGTCTTCTCCGGTGCGTAAATGCAACATCACCAATCCAGACCAACATGTCCAGATGGGCTTCACACAGCATGCATATCCCATACTACACACTTTCGGGTCTAGATGCAGGCTCAACATGGGATAACAACTATCAATCCACCGGAATCACTCACTCTTTCCACCTTTTGGTAGAGAGGATTCCTTACTCATGCATAAAGGAGGACTTCACATGTCCAAGAAGGAAGATCGTTACCCTTGACGATCTGTTGGGAGCCATTGAAAATCTGGCCGGTTGGAAAGCACTACAATAGCTTTGCCTCCACCGAACTAGCCTCGGATCTCGAATCAGACTGCGGGAGCTCCACCAATGGCTTGCCCTTCTCCTCCTTATCATTTCCCAAGCTCTCCCATTTTCTCTCTTGGTATGAATGAGAGAAGAGGCCAACCCTTAGCCTTATTACTGCAGGAAAGCACTTGGGCCATTGGATCCAAATAAAAATAATTGGATTGCCAAGATCTGCCCAAAAGTCCAAATTTGACTTGACACGGCCTGTGACACGCCCGTGTCCTAGGTCGTGTGCTCCAAGCGTTGTATGAACCGTCTTAAACCAAATCAGAACACAGGCTCCAACACTCCCGTATCACCTAGCAGACACGTCTGTGTCAACTTTGACACGGCTATGTGACTGGTCGTGTAACCCTTTTAACCACAGGACCAAATCACCCGAGAAGAACACGGCTAAGGAACACGACTGTGTCCTTGACCGTGTGCCCAACACGCTCCTGTGACATGCTCGTGTCACAGGCTGTGTTCCACACTCAACGCCATTCCACTCAACACCACTCAACGCCGCCCGGTATTCACCCGAGCATGACACGGCCTGGGACACGCCCGTGTCCTAGTACGTGTTTCCTCTCGATGATCGTCGACCGTGCTATCTCGAGAATTCGGCTCGACGCCCACCATAAAGTAGACGCCCTTGAACACGCCCGTGTTCCAGTCTGTGTGTACTGGACATGCCCTGGGACACGCCCGTGTCCCAGGCCGTGTCACACAGCCTGACCCCATTTTGGGACTTATTGTTTTTGGGGTGTTACAACAAGTGCATGGAATCCTCCACTAAGAGGTGGAAAGCGTAAGAGATTCCAGCAGGTTGAGTCTGCATCTAGATCCGGATGTGTGTAGTATGGAATAAGCATGCTGTGTGAAGCCCATCTGGATGGGTAGTCTGGATTGGTGATGCTTTTATTACGAATCAGAGAAGACTCCGTGTATATAATGAGTAGCTTACGGATATTGTGAGGACGCTTGTGAATTGTGGTAAGGAAGCTTTGTATAGCTCCTTTGGTTGTATGCTCTACATGTACGGAGAGATAGATTCGAAGGAAAGCGACACTGTTTGCTGGTGTTATAAGAGATCAATTGGTAGCAATGCAGAGGGGTGGTTTCCCTAGTATGTTACACTATAGTGGGAGGTTGATCTGAGGTTGTGAGCAGTCGATTGGTAGCAATGCAAATGGGGGGATGTGGGCCTTCCTGACATATTGCACTACGTTTATAGGTTGATCTTTAATACTCACTAGTTACCGTGTGGTGAACTCCTCTGAGTGGGATGGGTGCGTGAGGTCTCCAATATTGGTTTGGAGGGTTATGACCGGCCAACAAGCTAATAACCTCTAACCGGTGGTGGGACCTTGAGGATTTCGGTACACAGTAATTGTGCCCTGAGTGCACGGAGCGTCTGGCATGAAGGCTAGCGTTTGTGATGTGGTTGTGAAAGATATATATATGTTGTGATTGTAATGCATGCAGGGAAGGAACCACTGCCCCGAGTAAGGGGTAGGGTCGTTATAATTGGTCAGCTGAATGTTGACTGTTTATTTGTTTATCACCCTTGGGTTGGACATCCATGTGCAGGTGTTGCGGGCTGACTTGGATTGAGCGGGCTGAATCCCTTGCTATTGCTACTTATAGGCCCTTGAAGATCGTGCGAAGAATTAGATTTCATGTGTGGCCGGCCTGCGTGCTGATGTATGAAACCATATTTTGTAAAGAGAAACATGTAAGGACTTAAGGTCGTGAGCGGTGTGTTCTTGTATACATTCCTGGTGTTATATATATATGGGTTGTTTATATATGTAAGTGGACATTCATTAGTTGAGTTCTTGCATATAATAAGCTTCCGCTAGAATGCTCTGGATTAGGGTGCGATGGTATTTTGGTATTAAGCTGTGACCTCGCCGTCTGTTTGTTGCATATAGTGTGGGGCCCCAGACAGACCTTTTATTATATGTTATTTAACGGGTGGAGTAATTACATTTTTGTATCAGAGCGTCTCAGTCTTCCTCTTTCGAATTCGTAGTTGAATTCTTTTGTGGGGTGGATAATACGTGTTAGTGCAAACCGTTTTAACACTAATGAACTCAAGAATGTCCACTAGGAATGTAAGCGTGTATATTAGGCATGTTTGTTGTCTTGGTTTGGAGGTTAATGATGTCTTGTTCACGTATAGGTGACAAGGAGTGGAGTTGGGCAGTTTGAGCCCCAGCGTTCGATGAGAGTGTGGCACCAGCTGAGGTGCCCATATCTCCTCCTTCAGCAGAAACCATACGCTTAGTTGTGGAGGTGCTATTTGCCATATTTCCGGCACAGCCTATTGGGGAGGCAAGGCTTGCAGTGGAGCTAGTATAGGTTGGTGCAAGGCAAGAGCATGTTGATGCTCGGATTGACGAGCAAGCGGCTGACGAGCAACTGAAGTGGTTTATGGAGTTTCATCCACCTATGTTTGTTGGGGCGAACTCCCCAACGCAGACGGAGGATTGTCTCTCAAGAGTGAAGAGGATCCTGATAGCAATTAGGATTGATGAGATGAAAAAAGTAACTTAAGCCACTTTCCTACTGGAAGGAGAGGAGAGACTTTGGTGGGATGAGGTCGAGTTGCACCAGTTGGCAGGCAGAGGCCTGGGAGAGATATCGATGGTGGAATTCTCGAGATTGTTTTGGGCAAAGTATTTGCAAGTATCGTGGCGAATTGCAATTGAAAATGAATTTCAACGTCTGGTGAGGGGTGAGCGTACTATGGATGATTACCTGCATGAGTTACCAGGCTGTGGCGCTATGCGGGGTCTACTTTTGCGGAAGAAGCACAGAAAAAGAGTAGGTTCTATGATGGACTTCGTGATGAGCTGAGGTTGGTGCTCCCGAGTTCAGTGAACCAAGGCTTCCAAGCATTAGTATATTCAGCCTGTGCGCTGGAGAAGGACTTGAAACGATTGCAGGACAAGAAGAACTTGGCGGTGGAAAAGCTGGAGTTCAAAGTTCCGCAGTCAAAACAATCGTAGGTTAGGAAACGGGACAAGAAGAGGTTCAGGCCTGCTAAAAAAACTTCTTCGGATGTTGCTTCAGGAACAACGTATGGGCAAGGATGTGTGGATACACGTATATGTTTTAGCCAATTTCCTACTGGAAGGAGAGGCGAGACTTTGGTGGGATGAGGTCGAGTTACCCCAATTGGCAGGCAGAGGCCTGTGAGAGATATCGATGGAGGAATTCTCCAGATTGTTTGGGCAAGTATTTGCCAGTATCACGGCGAATTGTAATGGAAAATGAGTTCCAACGTCTGGTGCAGGGTGAGCATGCTATGGATAATTACTTTCATGCGTTTACCAGGCTGGGCGCTATGTGGTGTCTACTTTTGCGGAAGAAGCACGGAAGACAAATAGGTTCTATGAGGGATTTTGTGATGAGCTGAGGTTGGCGCTCCTGAGTTCGGTGAACCAAGGCATCCAAGCATTAGTAGATACAGCCTGTGCACTGGAGAAGGTTTTAAAGAGAGTGCAGGACAAGAAGAACTTGGCGTTAGAAAAGCTGGAGTTCAAAGTTCCGCAATCGGAATAATCGGAGGTTAGGAAACAGGACAAAAAGAGGTTTAGGCCTGCTAAACAAACTTCTTTGGATGTTGCTTCAGGAGCAATGTATTGGAAAGGACGTGTGGATACACGTATATGTTTTAATTATGGACAGCAGGGTCATATAGCCTAATATTTTTGGAGTGGCCCGTCAAAGGGTGATAAAAAGACCGGTGCTTCCTATGAGGAAAAGGGCAAATCAGTGGCAGAATCATCTGCATCCCGGGCGCAACCTCGAATGTACACTCTCGAATTGCAGGAGCTGCAAAGCTCAAATCGTGAAGTCCAGGAGCCTCGCGTGTATAATCCAGAGTTATAGGAGGCCGTCAAGCGATTTCTGATGGATTCGGATGAGAAAAAATAAAGAGAGATTGTGCTTTACTTTTGTACCTGTTGTATTTTGTTAAAATGACTTTGTTTGTGCGATGTCGTGGGGCGAGACAAGTTGTGGCCTCTGAGCTCTAAACCTAGATCATTTTGTGTATATTTGCAACAAAGGAATGGTTGTGTTTGAGCTAAATTTTGAGATGAAATTTCTATAAGGAGGGGAGGCTTGTAACACCCCGAATCCCAATTAGGAGTTCACGCTGGGTGACACGGCCAGGGACACGGGCGTGTCCCAGGGCATGTTCTGCTCTGTGTACTCCAGTGAGTCTCGAGTAGGACTCGAGTGGGCCTCGAGTGTGTCTCGAGTTAGGCACACGGCCTAGGACACGGGCGTGTCCCAGGGCGTATCCTTCACTGTGTAGGCGACACGGCCTTGGACATGGTTGTGTCCCAGGGCGTGTCCTGCTTGGGTTGGCAACCGGGTTGTGTCGAGTGTGGCATATGGCCTGTGACACGAGTGTGTCACAGGGGCGTGTTTGGCACATGGCCAAGGACACGGGCGTGTGACTTAGTCATGTTCCTTTATGGATTGTTGATACTGTGTCGATTGAGGGACACGCCCCTCAATAAGGGCATGTACCTCGTGACACAGGTGTGTCAGGAATTGACACGGGTATGTATAAGACAATGTCCTAGTCTGGATGGAGTCCATTCCTTAACTGCTTAGGGAACACGGCCTGTGATACGGGCGTGTCACAAGTCGTGTCAGCCCAAAAATAGATATTTGAGGGCAGTTCGTGGCTGTCCATTTCCTTCATCCTAGATCATGTGGTCCAAGCTTCTTTCTGCAGAGATAAAGCCAAAGAATGAGATGTATTTCTCATTATACTTGTGATCAATCTCTTTCTAAGCTAGAGAGAAGGGAGAGCTTGGAGGAGGAGAAGGAAAAGAGATCCGGCTGTCGGAGGAGCATCAGCGGTCCGACTCGAGATCCGAGGCCAGCATCGTGGAGGCAAGGCTGTCGCGGTGATTTCCAACCGGCCAGTTTGTCATGGCTCCGAAACGATCGTCAAGGGTAACGATCTCCTTCTTGGACATGTGAAGTCCTACTTTATGCATGTGCAAGGAATCCTCCACCAAGAGGTGGAAAGCGTAAGCGATTCCAGCGGGTTGAGTCTACATTTAGATCCGGAAGTGTGTATTACGGAATAGGCATGTTGTGTGAATCCCATCTTGACGGGTAGTCTGGATTGGTGATGCTTTTATTGCGAACCGGAGAAGACTAAGTGTATATAACGAGTAGCTTGCGGAGATTGTGAGGACGCTTGTTAATTGTAGTAAGGAAGCTTTGTATAGCTCCTTTGGTTATATGTTCTGCATGTGTGGAGAGATGGATTGGAAGGAAAGCGACATTGTGTGCTGGTGTTATGAGAGATCAATTGGTAGCAATGCGGAGGGGTGGTTTCCCTGGCTTGTTACACTACATTGGTATGTTGATCTAGAGGTTGTGAGCGGTCGATTGGTAGCACTGCAAATGGGGGGATGCGGGCCTTCCCGGCATGTTGCACTATGAGGTCGATCTATTGTGCTCACTAGTTGCCGTGAGGTGAACTCCTCTGAGTGGGATTGGTGCGTGAGGTCTCAAGCATGGGTTTGGAGGCTTATGCCCTGCCAACAAGCTAATAACCTCTAACCGGTGGTGGGACCTTGACGATTTCGGTACACCGTAAGCGTGCCCTGAGTGTATGGAGCGTCTAGCACGAAGGCCAACGTTTGTGATGTGGTTGTGGTATATATATATATATTGTGATTGTAATGCATACAGGGAAGGAACCACTGCCCCGGGTAAGAGGTAGGGTCGTTATAATTAGTCAGCTGAATGTTGACCGTTGCTTTGTTTATCACCCTTGGGGTGGACATCCATGTGCAGGTGTTGCGGGCTGACTTGGATTGAGCAGGTTGAAGCCCTTGCTGCTGCTGCTTGTAGGCCCTTGAAGGTCGTGCGAAGAATTGGATTACATGTATGACCGGACTGTGTGTCGATGTATGAAACCATATTTTGTAAAGAGAAACAAGGCCTTAAGAACGTTTGCGGTGTGTTCTTGTATACATTCCTGGTGTTATATATAAATGGGTTATTTATATATGTAGTGTACATTCATTGGTTAGGTTCTTGCAAGTAATAAGCTTCCGCTAGAATGCTCTGGATTAGGGTGCGATGGTATTGTGGTATTAACCTGTGACCTCGCCGTCTGTTTGTGGCATATAGTGTGGGGCCCCGGCCGGACCTTCTATTATATGTTATTTAACGGGTTGAGTCGTTACAAATATAGAAACTATTTATCTACCATAAGATTACTGATGAGTTAGAAACTAACCTGAGATCACTTGTGCCAATTAATGAGCTTCCTCCTTGGTCAGCACATTCAACTTTCCTTTTCCCTTGTCCATGAGAGGTGGGGGCGACGGTAGAGTCTGTAATGGAACTGCATGCAGAGCAGGCTGGCCCTGCGGGCAATTAGCCCTCAATTGTCCTTTCTAGCCACAGAGGAAACAAACTCCAGCCTTCTTGCGACTGGGTCGCATCGTGCCCACTCTTCTCACAATAAGTACAAACAGGGACTCCCATTGGTGCATCCTAAATAGCGTGTACCTGAGACTGCTTATGCGCATCCAATCTCTAAAAGCACTTCTAAAAAGGGTGGCCTGGCTTGCCATAGAAGCTACATGCTACCTTTCAATCCTTCTTCGTTTTAGGGCCAGATGCCCTTGTACTTCCATCGTCATCAGATTTCCTTGTCCTTCTTTGCATGAAATCCCCGATTCTTTGCATTTTTTATCGCATCTCCCTTCAAGGAGGCTTCGACTACTTCTACAAATGTCTCAGATTTGTACGCGCTAGCCAACTGCTGGATGTCATACCTCAGACCACCCAGGAAGCATTTTACTCTATCTTCTTAAGAAGCTACTAGATTTTGGGTGAAACGACTGAGCTTGCTAAACTTGATCTCGTATTCAATAACAATGAGTTGCCTCTGCTTTAGGTGTAAAAAGTTATTCATCGGACGGTCTTGTTCGATCGATGGCAGAAACTTCTTCTATAGCATACTCTTGAATGAATCCCAAGAGCACCCATCAGTAAGATTCTCGTTTTATCTATTCCACCAACTCTTTTATGTCGCAACCATAACCTTTTGATCGGAGGAAATGCCCGAATAAGAAAACATTTCTTCGATGTCAATTATCCAGTCATCCAACCATGAAGTCTTCCCTACCATCATACGTAGGAGGTCCTAGTCACTGGAAGTGAGAAATGAAATTCATCTCTGGTGGTACTGCAACTGGGGGTACTAGAGCCGTAGGAGGAGTAGGAACAGTTTGACCCACAGCAGGGTCCTGTGCTCTAGTCTGCTGCCCGGCGATGACAGCCAACAACGATTGTATCTGTGATTGCTTGTCCACCATTTGCCTTATCAGGGCCTTATTACTCTGTCGTAGTCCTTCAATCACTGCTTCACTCTGGGCACAAGAAGACTCACTCTCCGACTGGGGAGTTCACCTCGTCGCAACACGCTTAGCCAGCATTTCTACACAACAAACGGATATCTAGTCAAAACCTTGCATAAGACATCACAAACTGGGAAGATATTTCCTTAGCAAAACTAATTCAGGGTCATATTTTAGAGATACGAACGAACGACTTATCAAGGACCTAGCTTAAGACACCTAAGCTAGTAAACTCGAATATCCTAACCCAGATCAGATCAGAAACAAATAGACTATAATTAAATCGAGAACGAATAGATACTTTCTCTTGCTGTTACCTTGCTCTGGGAAATTCATGAAATGATGATATTCTTCTAACTTGTGCTTATAATATGAATGCGTGAATTTTTAGTTTCATTTCAAACCATGTGTGCACATATATCATCATGCAGATCTTTAACTTGGACATGTGCTTATGCAATGATATGTCATTTATGCAGTGCTATGCATTCTGAAAAAGCCTTAGTGCATTTATGAGCGGCGTACACATACAAGGTTATGCATCTCATACAACATAATACTGTATGTAATGAAAAAGTATAACGTGCTAATGGGCAGCAATGTGATGATGGTTATGATCCCTACTACCATAACCGTCACATGTTGCCACCTATGGTGGATGCATATACGAACACATATTATGCATCACATACTACATAATATGCCATGTATACTTCTTATCATGCTATAAGTGTAGTGTTCAAGCTTCCATCAAGATCTACTGATGACATATCGGTGTGTGTATGCTATGAAATGATACGATTAGATTTTTGCTTAAGGGAAAGTTGTCCGACTGGCTTGCCAAACCAACCAACCCTCTTGCAAAACCTCCCTCTGATACCAACTTTCACAACCCCCATTTTCTCCGTATTAAATAATATGTCAGTGTAAGATAAAATACGTGTCGTGAGCCACGCCGTGCACGGGATAACTGCAGACGCTCAGCTGACTCGTCCACATATTTACTTTGTGTAAAAGACTCATGAAATTAAGTTTAAAAATACATATAAGTTCTTTGAGTTTACTGACTGTGTCCCTCGGTCAGGTGTATCATAAGTCCATAGGTGAGAAAATATATATGTTTACGCAGCGAAAAATACTTAGTTTGATTCATTTGTTATCTTATATGAGAATGAAAGCCTAGCATAATGTATTGAGATGGACTTCTACATTTATATAAATAAAAAAAAAAAGACTTTTTATATGCGCTTAAAAGTAGTAAGTTTTGGCAGATTAAAAACGTTATGCCAATGTCAATATTCTAAGAATGCAGTTTAGTATACTTAGAAGTAACTATATGCATCCTACATAAATCCTTCCTAGAGATCAAGTATCAAACTATCAAAAGTAACCGCAGTAAAAGCAGCAAGTAGTCTAACACAGAAAAGTCTAATATATGGGCCAATAACTAACACAAACCCATAGGAAAATCTGAAAAGTCTAAAACAAAGACAACTACCTCAATGCTTGAGGTGGAAGCAAACGGCCACAGTGACTGCATTACCAGAAGCACTAAGTCAACTCTGTCCGCTAAACCTGTCACTGCTCTGGACCAGAGTCATTCAAAAGGAGAATACCTTAGAAGCAAGTTACAAGTGATGCAAAAAATAAAGGTAGACCAAACAAACCTCAAGGTGAACAAAAATATACAAGACGACTGCAACAAAAGGTCAGTAGTAGAGCAACACAACCAAAATAGTAAATCTAGCTGAGCAAGAAAGGCTAATCACCACAATTGGACAGAACAGAGTGTCAAACATCAAAAGTTCATGCATTCACCTTTCTTTATTATTCGTGTTATTCATCATTTTTAAAAGAGACTGATCAGCTCAACAAAAAAGAGTACTATGGCGTGAAAAAAAGGGTCCAAAATGCGCACAAACCCAACCAAAAGGCACTATGCCTAGGGAGAAAACCCAACACGCACAAACAAACAGCTAAGGTAATGTGCTGGGGATGAATGTCCACAACGTGCACTGAATCGAACATAAGGCACTGTGTCGAGGGAGAAACACCAACGCGCACATACCATCAGATTTTTATTTAGTTACATAATTATACAAGCAGATTTTCTTTTATTCAACATAGACTAACGTTCAACAGACTATAGATCACCTCTTAATGAGACTGACACATGGAAAGGACACTTACCAACTAGGACTTACCCGGTGATATTTCAAAGATGGTCAATAAACGACTTGGACTGTATAAGGACATTGCAGGGGTTAAGCATTGTGCGGCGCGATCAAAACAACAGGACGCACATGGAGTCACAACGATCAAAATGACTCAATAATTACAAGTGACATGACCACTACATTTGTTTACCCACCCTACGGGATAAAAAAATTGGGATTAATGGTTCTAGCTGAAACACACGTCATAATCCAAGAAAATAAAGAAGAAATTCAAAGACAAGTTTCTAGGAAATTTAAACATGTTAAACCCACAAAATATGGTAAAAAATTTGGAAGAAAAGGGCAAGAGGGAGAGAAATAAAATCACTTGACTCGGTTTCTACTCCAATCGGTCTTCCAATTTACTTCACGTCACGGATCTAGCGAAATGAAGGCGCGGGGAAGCGGAATCTAAAAGGATTTGGCCAAAAGAAAGGTTAGGGCCGAAACCCTAGCAAAAAACTTCCACAAAATGAGAAACACTTACCACGATCGCGAAGATCTTGTCAAGAGCTTTCCGGATCTATGTTTGGTTTGCGATTCCGAGCACCGTAGCTCTGACGGCGGCTATCCGAAGCTTCACGAACTTAGAACCCTCGCCGTCACTCTCACTCTCTGGTTCAGTCAGGATTTAAGGATGAAGATGATGTTGAATGGAGGATGGGGGCCGTTTCTATTTATATTTAAAGTATATGATATATATATATAATATATATATATATATATATATATATATATATATATATATATATATATATCTTTTGTCTAAATAGGAAGGAGGCGGGATATTTAAGTGCGATCACGCGGAAAATGAAAATAGAGGCTAAAGATTGCTCTGAATCGAAAAGTGATCGACACGAAAGTTGTAGATCTCGTCGAGACTGACAAAATCCATGTTAACCATTTTTCCATATGACACCATTTTGACCCTCAAAATAGTGACTGAAAGCAGGCTGAAACGGAATTCTCGGGAGCAGTACAGGATTTCTCGAGAAGGGAATGAGATTTCTCAAGAACAATCTTAGATTTCTCTAGAACTAACTTTAGGATTTCCAAAGTACTACATAAGGATTTCCCGGGAGGTTTTTTTGAGATCTCGAGAACAAGTGTCAGGCATTAATGGGAATGACTGCAGATTACTCAAAAGGAACTAGCAACTACCCAAGAACTAATTTGCATGAACAGTGGTTTTTGTCCTTGTGAATAGTGGATTTTGCAAATATACCCTTGATCAAACATTAGGGATGAATAGTTCTTTTCATTTTTGAATAGTGCATTAATATTATAATAATCATATTTATATGAGTTCAAAACGGAGGCCCAAACGCGCGCCGAATAAAATGAAATTCGCACCGTAGGCGAACACTAATGCTACGGATCCAACGGCGAAGACGAAAGCAAAATCCGACGTACAATTCTCGAGTTATAAATTCCTAAAGTTTAATACAAAGGTAAATAATACAACGTGCGCCGAGACTCCAAAACTGCTCGGATCGCGACGAAACTTGATGGGCAAGTCAGAAATAATTCATTTTAACTTCGTAACGCAGAATTCTAAAAATTCGATGAAATTTCCAAGACTTGGTCGGCTCGACCCAACAAATGAAAGTACGCACTAACGACAATATGTCGACATCTCACGCTAATGTAATGCCCTGACGTAATAATGGCGTCACTACGATGATTAAAAATTAACAGAAAAACTAGTGCGTTACAATATCCCTACCTCAGATCCACAAAGGATCCTACCTCAGAGAGAATGACTCTCCTATAGCTCAGGCACAAAGGCCCTACCTCAGATAAAAAGGATCCTACAAATAAGGCACAAGTTCCCTACAACCCAGAGAGAATGACTCTCCTACATCAGGCTCAAAAGCCCTACAGCTCAGTGATCAATTGATCACCTACATCAGATCCAAGCTGGATCCTACAATCAGATTCACACTTAAATATTACTACTCAGGCCAAAGTACTATACTCAGATTCTCAACATAATACAACCTCAGATCAACAAGTGATCCTACACTTATCCTTTATATATTCAGGCCTACAGCTCAGATTTGCAAAGATCCTACAGGAATACAATGGTTTTAGTTAATTTGACACAGAGAAATTTCTCTATGTCTGCTACTAGAGCTGAGTTATCTCAGCTCTAACTATCTTCACATCAGCAAGTATAGATCTTCTTGGGCTGGAAGTAACTTGCATAAACCTGCTCTGCTTCCTCTTTCCTTTCTGGACTGAAACAGAACCTTAGTTCTTTCTTCTTCAAAGCTCCAGAAGTTGATCTTTAGGATAAGGCTTGCTTGAGCTGAGAAGTAACTACAGCTGGGGCTTTTTCCCTTAATTGTTTCTTGAGCAGAGATAAGCTCAGCCTTATCTTCTAGACTGCTGAAACCAGATGATTCAACTTCTTCTTCTTACTCAGAAAGTAAGCCTTCAGTACTTGCTAGTGTGTGTAAAAATGGCACCAACTAACTTGCTTTAGATGCCAGATCCTGCAGCTCGGGTTAACCTTGGCTTCTCTCTTTTCCTCAGAGATTATCTTGGTACTTAGTGTTGTCGATGAAGAGGATAACAACTAACTTTTTGAGCTTTTAGAATAGTTGATTTGAACTCTGTTCTTCCGCCTCTATAACAATAGCGAGGAAGAAGATGACTACCAGCTGTATGTGTGAAAAGCTTATTTCTTCAATCAGAGCTCTGTCTTTTCTAATCTGTCTCTCATCGGCTCTTTGAGTTGTGGGGCCCACACAAGGAGTTGGTCGTTTCAACCTTGCATTAACTGCAAAAGTTGTGTGGTAGGCCTGCAGCGCAATTTATCGCGTACTATAGCCTTCCCGCAACATTTTGAATTTTGCTGACGATTGCTGACACCGTCACCTGTGCACTTAGTCAAATTGAAGCATTATTGTATAGGAGTTTAGTGAGCAACCTTCACTGAATGCTCCAACACTTAGGCAGATTCTCTATCACTAGGCATTGAGTGAGTAACCTTCACTTAATACCAAAACACTTAGACAGAATCTCTGTCACTAGGCATTGATTGAGCAACCTTCACTCAACGCCAAAACACTTAGAAAAATTCTCTATCACTAGGCGTTGAGTGAGAAACCTTCACTCAAAGCCAAAACACTTGGAAAAATTTTCTATCATTAGGCGTTGAGTGAGCAACCTTCACTCAATGCAAAAGCCCTTAGACATGTTTCTGTCACTTGGCGTTGAATGAGCAACCTTCACTCAACGCTTTTAGACTTAGCCAATTTTCCTGTATGGGAAGCGTTGAGAGTTGCTTCTTAACTCATTGCTTTCTGCATCTGTCAATTTTATTAACGTGGTGTTGAGTGAGTAGGCTTCACTTGATGCTTCTGTCCTTGAGACAGTATCATTATTGATTAGTCGTTGAGTGGATAGCCTTCACTCAATGCTTTTGTCCTTTGACAAAATTCTATGTTTGAAACACAGTGTCTCTGACTGAACAAGGGTCAGTCAACACTATATCCTCATGGCATTGAGTGAGCTTGCCTCACTCAACTCCTGTAAACTTATTCAGATAGTTAAAAAGATTTTCTGTGGCTTTAACAGGATGAGCTATACTCAATGAATATGTTGTATGGAATTTAGTGAGTAGACAACACTCAACGCCTGTGGACTTAGCCCTATTTTTAGCTTACCAAAAGCTTTGGTTTGACTATGCATGTTGTATGCATAGCTTTTAGTCATCTGGCGTTGAGTGAATAGACTTCACTCAATTCCTGTGGACTTAGACAGTTTTCCATCATTCCACAACCTTGCCCAATTATCACCTATCTAGGCAACATCAGCAACCTGTCTAATCAATACATAGGAGGTATCCTGCTTGCAAAGAACTTGTAACACTTGTTATATTACAACATGTGTGTACCATTGTCTATTAGGCCTTCTTGGAATCTGGAACATTGGGATCAATGGACCCAACAATCATAACATAATTGAAACCAAGTGGTTCTATAGGAATAAGCTTGATGAAATGGTGTTATAGTTAAGAATAAAGCTAGACTTGTAGCCAAAGGATATAGACGAGAAGAAGGTATTGATTTTGATCAAACCTTTGCTCTAGTGGCTAGACAAGAAGCCATTAGACTATTCCTTGCATATGCGACACACAAGGGATTTAAGTCTACCATATGGATGTGAAGTCAGCTTTCCTTAATGGTGACCTAAGAGAAGAGGTTTATGTTGAGCAACCCTCAGTTTTTGTCAATTCTAACTCACCTGATTATGTTTATAAGCTTATGAAAGCATTGTATAGGTTAAAACAAGCCCCAAGGACATGGTATGAGACCTTGTCAATCTTTCTCAATGAGAACAAATTCTCAAGGACAATGATAGACAAGACACTATTCCTAAGGGAAGTCAAGCGTAAGATCATCCTAGTACCGATTTATGTAGATGACATAATAATTAGGTCAACTGATGATTACCTCTACAAGAAGTTTGCTAAACTAATGAAGGGGAAATTTGAGATGAACAGTATGGGTGAGCTCAAGTATTTCTTGGGTCTCCAAGTAAGACAATCTGAGATGTATTATCTATTTTATAGTCTATGTTTACTAGGGAGTTAATTAAAAATTTTGGAATGGAGAGTGCCTCCATCATGAAAACTCCAATAGGGTCAAATGTGTCACTGAACAAGGATGAGATAGGGAAAACTATTGATGAAACCATATATAGAGGAATAATTGTCTCCCTCTTCTATCTTGTTGCTAGTAGGTCAGACATCATGTATGTTACATGTGTTTGTACTAGATACCAGGCTTGACCTAAGGAGTCTCACTATTCTATTGCTAAAAGAAATCTGAGATATCTGAAGGGCACGCCTGATATTGGCCTATGGTACCCTCGGAATAGTGATTTTGAACTAACAAGGTATTCAGATGCAGATTTTGCAGCTGTAGAGAAGACAAGAAAAACACATCTAGATCAAGTCAATTTATAGTAAGAAGGCTTGTGTCTTGGAGCAGTAAGAAGCAAACCAGTATTGCAATCTTAACCACAGAGTCAGAATGCATATCTGCAGGAAGTTGCTGTGCACAGCTGTTGTGGATCCAACATCAGCTCCAGGATTATAATCTTAAGATAAGTAGAACTCCCACGTTCCGTGATTCTACTAGTGTAATCTCTATTGCTAGGAATCCTGTGTCTCACAACAAGACAAAACACATAGAGATTAGGTATCACTTCATTAAAGAGCATGTGGAATGTGAAGGCATCAGTCTTGAATTTGTCCCTACAGATAAGCAAGTAGCTGACATCTTAACTAAGCCACTAGATGAAGCCATGTTCAACACCTTTAGATTTAAACAGAGTATGTTGAACTTAGTCTAGCTTCAATAATAATACAGATATTCCAGTTGTTGGTAGTGTTATTTCTTGTAGGATAACATAGAAGAACTAGACTGAGTGTCCAGGAATCGAGTGCGTTGAGTTTATATACTTAGGTGTCGAGTGCGTCGAAATAACAACAAGTGTTGAGAGCGTTGAGTGTGTCGAGTCCACTCAACGCATACTCCCAGGATCGTCAATTTACAGCTAACTATCAGAATTAATCACAGCCATTGATCACTTCATGATCAAACAAAAGGTACGCACTATAACGACCCCATCCGTTAAACGACGTATAGTAGAAGGTCCGGCCGGGGCCCCACACTATATGCCACAAACAGACGGTGAGGTCACAGGATACTACCAAATCATACACGAATCCTAACTCAGAGCATTTAGCGGAAGCTTTAAGTTGTAAATTTGAACTCTAACCAGGAATGTCCAATATACATAAACCACAGTTATATATACAACCACGGAATGTACCACAAAGGTTTGGCCTTAAGGCCTTACAGTTCCTCTTTCCACACCGTATGGATTACAAACCTCAGCGCGCAGGCCGGCCAGACATGAGTAAAAGAAAACAAGCAAAAACGTTCGCTTAGCCTTCAAGGGCCAGCCGCAGCAGCAGCAACAACAGCAGCAATGGCTTCAGCCCTTCATTTACCACTTGGCTCTCCAGCACCTGCATAGGGACAATCCACCCAACGGTGGCAAACAAGGCAACGGTCAGCATTCAGCTGACCCAATTATAACAATCCTACCCCTTTCTCTGGGCAGTCGCAATCTTTCCCTGCACAGCATGGTATCAACAATAGCAACTATGTGCTCGCAGGCACATTCAAGCCATCACAACCGTCGGCCACACGGCCCGACAGTCCATGCACTCAGGGCACATTCTTGGTGTACCGGAATACCAGGGTCAACACCACCGTCTACACGGTATTTGAGCATTCTAGTCTTTTCGGCGCGCGAGCCTAAGACTCTCATTAGGCGCTCCAACAAAACCCATAACCAGGCTTCCAAGTCGGACGGACCTAACGCAGGTACGGATCAGCCACCCCCCGTTGCTCAAGTCGCCGAGCCACCTCGAATACGGAAGTATCCATGGCAATTTATAGGCGCGGGTCGGTTTCACCTTTCCTGTTCGGCAATCTGCCTTTTCATCGAGTTACAGCCCAACGGCTCAACCCCACATAAAGTGGCAACGCACGACCACAAGAGTTGCATCCAACCCTCTTCATTTCCTGGACTTCATCCAGTACTTCCTGCTGCACCAAGCAACAGGTAGGCACAAGGCAACACAAGCCATAACCACGGAGCCTTCTCCGATATGCAAACAAGCATCACCAATCCAAACCAACATGTCCAGATGGGCTTCACACAGCATGCCTAGATCCGTACTCCAATTCCGGACTCTAACAAGGGGGACTTCACATATCTACCCCAAGGGACACCACAACCCACCGCACACTCGCGGAGAAGGGTTTTCCCTATGCAATGCAGAAAAGAAGGACTTCACATGTCCAAGAAGGGAGATCGTTACCCTTGTCGATCTCTTGGGAGCCATCGAAAACTAGCCGGTGAGAAAGAACCGCAGCAGCTTTGCCTTCACAACGCTGGCCTCGGATCACGAATCGGACCACGGGAGCTCCACCGGTGGCTTGATCTCCTCCTCCTTCTTCTTCCTCCTCTCTCCTTCTCTCTTCCTTAACCAAATGAAGAATGAACTCTTCATCCAGCCTCTGCTGTTTTAATCCAGCCAGGAATCACCTGAGACCTTGGATCCAAAGAGAGAAAATGAACGGCCACGATTTTCCCAAAATCACACTTTTTTGGCTGACACGGCCTGTGACACGCCCGTGTCACAGGCCGTGTACCCTTAAGCGGCACACGCGGTATTCGTACCGACTGAACTTTACCAGAACACGGGCATCGACACGCCCGTGTCGAACCTGACACGC
This sequence comes from Platanthera zijinensis, assembly GCA_039513925.1. Classification (NCBI taxonomy): domain Eukaryota; kingdom Viridiplantae; phylum Streptophyta; class Magnoliopsida; order Asparagales; family Orchidaceae; genus Platanthera; species Platanthera zijinensis. Next base: position 133,498,042 of record CM077082.1, read on the forward strand.
CCGTGTCATTCATGAGATACGCCCGTGTCACCCCTGCCTCATCGAGCTCCAAACTCAACCAGCAGTACACGGGTAGGCACACGGCATCGGACACGCCCGTGTCAAACCTGACACGGCCGTGTTCAAGGCTTGGTTCTAGGCCGTGTAATCTTCTGACTCAGATCGCCTATTATTTGAGTGACACGCCCTGGGACACGCCCGTGTCCCAGGCTGTGTACCCCCGATACGCCCTGGGACACGCCCGTGTCCCAGGCCGTGTACCCCCGACACGCCCTGGGACACGCCCGTGTCCCAGGCCGTGTAACACAACCTGCACCTCAAATCCATTTTTTGAGATTTTTGGGGTGTTACAATCATCCCCCCCCCTTAACAAAATTTCGTCCCGAAATTTGCACGGTAATGAAACAAGCAAAAATAATGCTATAACTTGATAACTCTGTTATAACAAAAGGTACATGGTCTACAGCTTATACAAACAACTCGGGAAATTCAGCTCGCATGGTCTGCTCTCGCTCCCATGTTAGCTCTTCACGGCCACAATTGTCCCATCGGAACTTTGACCATCCCGATCACTTTGTACCGCAACTGTTTCTCGGCTCGATCCTCGATCCGAATGGGTCGAACCCTCGTCGTTAGCCCATACTCGACCGGTACCCGATCATTCTCTACTACTTGAGCTGGATCCTTCACCGCCTTACGAAGCACTGAGATGTGAAATACATCATATAATCCACCCAAGTCCGCTGAAAGTGCTAGTCGATAAGCAGCTTCCCCAACTCACTCCACCACCTCAAATGGACCAAGATACCTAGGACTTAGCTTTTTCAAACGCCGAATCCTGGACACGCCTTTAAAGGGTTTGATCTTCAAATATACCCAATCACCCACCGCGAACTCCACGTTCCGGTGTTTGGCATTGTAGTACTTTGCTTGACGATCTTGGGCTATCAATAGCCTCTCCCGAATAGAGCGTATGAGCGAGGTAGCTTCTTCGACTTCCTTTTTCCCACTTAGCTTAGATTCGCCTGCTTCTGCCCAAGCTAACGGTGTACGGCATTTACGACCATACAAAGCCTCAAATGGTGCCATACCAATGCTCGCTTGGTAGCTATTATTATAGGCAAATTCGACAAGAAATATATAATCTTCCCATCTCTTACCAAAGTCTAGGGCGCACATGCGGAGCATGTCCTCCATCGTCCTGTTGGTTCGTTCAGTCTGGCCATCCGTTTGGGGATGAAAGGCCGTACTAAACGCTAACTTTGTACCCAACATTTGATGAACTAGCCGCCAATCATTCGATGTGAACCGCCCATCACGGTCACTGACGATGCTCTAAGGAACACCGTGCAGTCGATCAATCTGCTCCACATAAAGCTTGGCCAAGGTTTCCACTGAATCGTCTCTTTTGTTTGGAAGGAAGTGCGCCACTTTTGTCAACCGGTCCACAATCACCCAGATTAAATCATGACCGCGTTGCGATCTCGGCAACCCGTGCACGAAATCCATCGAAATGTCATCGAACTTCCACTCCGGAATAGGTAACGACTTCAGGAAACCGCCAGGCTTCTGGCATTCCGCTTTCACCAATGCACAAGTATGGCACTCCGCCACATAACGTGCTAAATCTTTCTTTAGACCGGGCCACCAGAACAGCTTTTTCAGATCTCTGTACATCTTTGTGCTCCCTGGGTGAACTGAGTACTTTGCAAAGTGAGCTTCGTACATCAACTCTTCCCTCAATTTACCCACACTCGGGACGCACACTCGACCATTTCTTCGTAACAAACCGTTATCCCAAAAGAATTGGTCATCTGGCCCATCTTTAGCATAGCGCTGGAGACTTTCATCAAACTCCGTTGCTCGCCGAACTCTGTCCGTAAGGTCATATTGCACCTCCGTCCAGTTCAAGCATGCATCGGTCGACGAACCCTTGTCAACACAAGATATCTCCAATGCTTCCAATTCCTGGATTAAACGCTGATCATGCCTCTGCAACCAGCTTGCCCGTACCGGAGTCATCCGACTCAACGCATCAGCGACCACATTTCCCTACCCGGGAGTATAGTGAATCTCGAAGGTGTAGTCCCCAAGGAACTCCATCCATCTTCGTTGTCGCATATTCAGATCTTTCTGATCCAACAAATACTTTAGGCTTTTGTGATCTGTATAGATAACCACTTTAACGCCATAAAGATAGTGCCGCCACAACTTGAGCGCAAAGATTACCGCCGCCAACTCCAAATCATGGACGGGGTAATTCCGCTCATGCACTTTCAACTAGCGCGAGCCATAAGCAATCACTTTACCAAACTACAGAAGAACGCAGCCTAAGCCGCTCCCGGATGCATCACTATAGATCTCATAGCCATCTGTACCACATGGCGATGTCAACAAAGGCGTCGTGGTCAAACGACTATTCAGATCTTCAAAAGCACGCGCACACTCCGGCGTCCAAATGAACTTTTGATCTTTTCTCGTCAGCGTGGTCAGAGGTAAAGCAATCCGTGAGAAGTTTTCCACAAACCGTCTATAGTAGCCCACAAGCCCAAGGAAGCTCCTGACCTCGGCCACTGAAGACATCACTGGCCAATCTCGAATGGCACTTATCTTCAACGGATCCACCGCGATACCTTCTCCACTTACCACATGGCCTAAAAAGGCTACTGAAGAGAGCCAGAACTCACACTTTAAGAACTTGGCATAAAGCTTATTCCTCCGCAGGGTATGCAATACCAACCGCAAATGGTTTGCATGATCCTCTTCCGACTGAGAGTATACTAAGATGTCATCGATAAACACAATCACGAACAAATCTAAGTACTCTTGGAACGTTCGATGCATTAGGTCCATAAATACCGAAGGCGCATTACATAGGCCAAACGGCATTACCGTGAACTCATAATGACCGTAGCGTGTTCCAAATGCCGTCTTGGGAATGTCACCTTCCCGAATCCTCAACTGATAATATCCCGATTTCAAATCCAACTTGGAATAGACCGTTGATCCTGCCAGCTGATCAAATAGGTCATCAATCCGCGGAATCAGATATTTATTTCTCTCCGTCAGCTTATTCAATTCGCGGTAGTCAATACATAACCGCAAACTACTGTCTTTCTTTTTCACAAATAGAAACAGGCGCGCTCCAAGGTGACATACTTGGGCGTATGTATCCCTGCTCCAACAACTCTTGCAATTGGAATTTCAACTTAGCCATCTCTTTTGGTGCGATGCGATATGGTGAGCGGGCCACAGGTTTCGCACCTGGCACCAACTCAATAGAGAAGTCAATCTCCCGCTGGGGTGGTAACCCAGGAAGATCTTTAGGAAACACATCGGCAAACTCTGACACAACCAGCACTTCACCGACACTGGCCTTTGGCTCAACAGCCTGAATTAGCCTGAAGAATAACTCTGCGCCCTTCCGAACAGCATTAACGACTTGGAGTGCAGACAACAACGTCCCGCCAACTCCTCGCATACCAGCGAACTTCGTCACAAGTCCAGTATTCTGGCCCAGTGTGATCTCCTTGGAGTTGCAATCAATAAAGGCACGCTGCTCCGAGAGCCAGTCCATACCACAGATCACATCAAACTCCGATAACGGTAGCACCGCTGCACTCAAACCGAAATCCCGACTTCCTATTTGAACATCCACATCGCAAGCCCTATCCGCAAGCATCACACAGCCATTCGGCAATAGCACCCTTGTACTATCAACCGTCACATGACTCGGCACCCCAATTCGAGATACGAAATCCTCAGACAGAAAAGAATGCGAAGCACCCGTATCAAACAGGGCTCTCGCCGGACGATTCCGAATCAGGACAAAGCCTGTAGCATACACATCATGCACAAGCTCTACATAACAAAAGCAATAGCACTTAAGCAAGTAAGCTATATCAACTCGTACCTGTGACGACGTCACTTTGCTTAATCGCCTCCTGCTGGCCAAGGTGATAGATTCGGGGCTGTGCCTGGGACGCAGAGGAATCAACCACCGCTTTGCCCTTCTCAGCATACGACGCACCTGTCTTCTTTTCCCCTTTGGGCTGAACAACCCGACAGTCACGGGCTATATGCCCCACCCGGCCACAGTTATAGCATGTACGAGAATCCGGCCTTGATGTCGCCCCCGACACAACGGTCGTAGTCACTTGCCCAGACGGCTTGGACCTCTTGCCCCCTTTCTTCTGGTAGAACGATTTGCTAGGGCGAGGTGCTTGAACCTCTGGCTTCGACACAATCAAGCCCTTGTTCCCTTGCACCCGCCGCATGTCCTTCTCCAACGCACATGCAGTAACAACCAACGCCTGAAACCCTTGGTTCACTGAACTCGATAGCAGGAACCTCAACTCATCCCGCAATCCTTCATAGAACCGATTTGTTTTCCTTTGGTCATCCGCGAAGATTATTCCCGCATACCGCCCCAACCTGGTAAACTCATGCAAGTAGACATCCACGCTATCTTCTCCTTGCTTTAACCGTTGGAACTCATTTTCCATGGCAATGCGTTGCGCCGCTGGGACATGCTTCGCCAGAAATATTCGAGAGAACTCCTCAATCAATACTTGCGTTAATTGCCTGCCCGCCAAATGGTGTACCTCAACCTCGTCCCACCACAACCGCGCCTCTCCTTCAAGCATGAAGGTGGCCAAAGTGACCTTTAGAGTTTCCTCCGCCCTGATCGCTGTCATTATTCGCTTGACACGCGATAACCAATCCTCTGCCTGCGTTGGGGATCCCATTCCCGTAAACGTAGGCGGACTGAAGCTCATGAATTGCTTCAACTGTCGGTCAGCTGCTCGTGGATCTACAGCCTCAACCGGCTCGGGTCGTACAACAACACGAACTGGTTCTACTGCCGGCTGCGCTTGCCCGGTCGGCTGAATCATGGCAAATAGAGCCTCAGCAACTAAGCGAACAGTTTCCGTAGATGGAGGAGGTGTGGGCACCTCAGCTGGTGCCGCACTCTCATCAGAGCGCTGGGGCTCAGACTGCCCAGCACCACTACACGTCACCTATAGTTGGACAAGACACACATTAGCGATCGTATGCAAGCAAAACAACACAAAAAGGAACGCGCAGATTCCTCAAACAAGATTTTGTACATTCCTTAGTGGACATTCCAGAATTTATTAGCGTTACAGCAGGGCGCATAAACACGCGCTCGCCACCCCATAAAATAATTCGACCACGAATTCGGAAGAGGAAGACCGAACGAAGCTGATACAAAAATGTAACGACCCCATCCGTTAAACGACGTATAGTAGAAGGTCCGGCCGGGGCCCCACACTATATGCCACAAACAGACGGTGAGGTCACAGGATAATACCAAATCATACACGAATCCTTACTCAGAGCATTCTAGCGGAAGCTTTAAGTTGTAAATTTGAACTCTAACCAGGAATGTCCAATATATATAAACCATAGTTATATATACAACCACGGAATGTACCACAAAGGTTTGGCCTTAAGGCCTTACAGTTCCTCTTTCCACACCGTATGGATTACAAACCTCGGCGCGTAGGCCGGCCATACATGAGTAAAAGAAAACAAGCAAAAACGTTCGCTTAGCCTTTAAGGGCCAGCCGCAGCAGCAGCAGCAACAGCAGCAAGGGCTTCAGCCCTTCATTTACCACTTGGCTCTCCAGCACCTGCATAGGGACAATCCACCCAATGGTGGCAAACAAGGCAACGGTCAGCATTCAGCTGACCCAATTATAACAATCCTACCCCTTTCTCGGGGCAGTCGCAATCTTTCCCTGCACAGCATGGTATCAATAATAGCAACTATGTGCGCGCAGGCACATTCAAGCCATCATAACCGTCGGCCACATGGCCCGACAGTCCGTGCACTTAGGGCACATTCTTGGTGTACCGGAATACCAGGGTCAACACCACCGTCTACACGGTATTTGAGCATTCTAGTCTTTTCGGCGCGCGGGCCTAAGACTCTCATTAGGCGCTCCAACAAAACCCATAACCAGGCTTCCAAGTCGGACGGACCTAACGCAGGTACGGATCAGCCACCCCCCGTTGCTCAAGTCGCCGAGCCACCTCGAATACGGAAGTATCCATGGCAATTTATAGGCGCGGGTCGGTTTCACCTTTCCTGTTCGGCAATCTGCCTTTTCATCGAGTTGCAGCCCAACGGCTCAACCGCACATAAAGTGGCAACGCACGGCCACAAGAGTTGCATCCAACCCTCTTCATTTCCTGGACTTCATCCAGTACTTCTTGCTGCACCAAGCAACAGGTAGGCACAAGGCAACACAAGCCATAACCACGGAACCTTCTCCGATATGCAAACAAGCATCACCAATCCAGACCAACATGTCCAGATGGGCTTCACACAGCATGCCTATATCCGTACTCCAATTCCGGACTCTAACAAGGGGGACTTCACATATCTACCCCAAGGGACACCACAACCCACCGCACACTCGCGGGGAAGGGTTTTCCCTATGCAATGCAGAAAAGAAGGACTTCACATGTCCAAGAAGGGAGATCGTTACCCTTGTCGATCTCTTGGGAGCCATCGAAAACTAGCCGGTGAGAAAGAACCGCAGCAGCTTTGCCTTCACAACGCTGGCCTCGGATCACGAATCGGACCACGGGAGCTCCACCGGTGGCTTGATCTCCTCCTCCTTCTTCTTCCTCCTCTCTCTTTCTCTCTTCCTTAACCAAATGAAGAATGAACTCTTCATCCAGCCTCTGCTGTTTTAATCCAGCCAGGAATCACCTGAGCCCTTTGATCCAAAGAGAGAAAATGAACGGCCACGATTTTCCCAAAATCACACTTTTTTGGCTGACACGGCCTGTGACACGCCCGTATCACAGGCCGTGTACCCTTAAGCGGCACACGCGGTATTCGTACCGACTGAACTTTACCAGAACACGGGCATCGACACGCCCGTGTCGAACCTGACACGCCCGTGTCATTCATGAGACACGCCCGTGTCACCCCTGCCTTATCGAGCTCCAAACTCAACCAGCAGTACACGGGTAGGCACACGACATCGGACACGCCCGTGTCAAACCTGACACGGCCGTGTTCAAGGCTTGGTTCCAGGCCGTGTAATCTTCTGACTCAGATCGCCTATTATTTGAGTGACACGCCCTGGGACACGCCCGTGTCCCAGGCCGTGTACCCCCGACACGCCCTGGGACACGCCCGTGTCCCAGGCCGTGTAACACAACCTGCACCTCAAATCCATTTTTTGAGATTTTTGGGGTGTTACACGCACCTCTCCACATTCCATATTTAGAGGCAAGTATAAATAGACCTAAGTGTGCTTAGAATAAGAAACACTATTCCTGGCCCTTTGCGAATTGTTATTGATATCTCCCTGCGATGAAAGTTCGTCAGATCTTCAAAAATTAAGCAAATAATGGCTCTCAAAGGAATTGACTTCTTGTTCGAGGGATCTGAGCTAGTTTGCATTGGATTCAAGGATGCTCCTGAGGAGGTCATGCAGGTTATGCACTTACTAGAAGTCGCTGACCTAACTTTTGCTCTATCTGAGACAGAATAGATTTGGAAGAGAGAAGTTCTGGAGTTTTATTCGAATGCAAAGGTGGACTCAACTTCAACAAATATCAAATCCTCAATCAGTGGAAAGAAGATTAAGATTACTCCCAAGAGGTTATGCAAGGCTTTCCATCTTCCAAAGGTGAATGAGTAAAATGAGGATACTGACTTAATTCAAGGATGATATTAAGATAGTACTGAAGTGGTGTGGGCTCTCCAAACATACCCCAAGTCTTTGTTGAGGAAAGCATTGAACAATAGAGTCAAGTTCCTAGATGATGTAGTGGGAAAAGCCCTGCTCTGCAAAACAGGTTCACATGGCAAGATTTCTAAGAAAATGTTTGAACTTTTGACCAGAATCATTTTATCAAAGAAAACAGACTAGGGTAGAGTGTTGTTGATAGAATTGTAGAATGCTTCCTAGAGCCCAATCTAGGCAGAATCCTATCCCTGTATCTACACAGTACTATCCAAGGAATTCTCAATATGAGACTAGGACAAAGATCCATCATATGAGGAGGATGGAATCCAGAATGTTTAATAGATGGGAGAGAGTTCTACAGCCTCAAATTCAGTCTACTGAGAGGATGAAGATGAAAAAACTTGTTCAAGATGTCAGTATAGAGAGCAGTTCATCAGAGAATAGTGAAGAAGAGCCACATGACCCAAACCTGACATAGTCTACTGAAGAAACGAGGAGAGACATGAGTGCTCAAGTCTCTATGTCTTCTGGACCTACTATAAGGGTACAGTTGGTCAGAACTCAATCTAAAGAGAACAAAACAGGAGCCATGGTCACATTGGAAGGACAGAAAGTGGAAAAAATCTTTTCTGATTTTCAAGGGGAGACATCTCAAATGGGTGCTTTAGTTGAGGAGGATATTCACCTAATACCTGCACAAACTGAGGGGGACACCATCTAGTTTGTTCAAGAGGAATTGGACACCTTCATTGAAAATCTAGAGAAGAGGATTGCTGAAACTTCAGAGGGACATGAAGTTGTGCTTTTTTGCACTCAAGATGAGAAGGAGAAACTCCTTGAGAGAGTTATGGAAGATGCTCTTGCTAAGGGGGTGCACAATCTGCTCATGAATGAGTGTAACCAAATTCCTGCTGAGGTGGTTCCACCTGCTGAAGTAATGGACGAAGTACAGCTAATCAACATTGCTTAAGATCTGAATGTCCCTATGGACATTGCAAAGGTTGAGGGGGAGATTCACACTGAACTCCCTACTCCAGAACATGTTTATACTATAGACTCTTCTGATTCAGAGATGGTCATTGCTACTGATGAAAATGCAACTCAACACTCTTTTGAGTATAAGATGGTTGATACTGAAGATAGAGAAGAAGAAAGTCCAGTGCAAAAAAATTTCTATGATAAAGGTACATCACATCAAGCTGATCAGATGTCATCCACCTTCCTAGCACAACTCAAGGGTCTGCTGGATGACCAAAGATGGAAACTGTAACACTTTGTGGATGTTTCCATTAAGGAAGTGTGAAAAGACCTTTCTACTGAGATCAAATCTATAAGATTTGAGGTTAATCTGATGAGAGGCAACACTGTATCATTCTTCAAGAGGGATGCTCCTCACGTCACTTTCACAGAAAGCAAATTGACAAAACTAGGTCAGATTCAAAATAGAATTATAGAGAATTAGAATATTCTTTTTGGAAACATGCTGGCAATCCACAATGCATATAAGGAATTGTTGGAAAAGCACAAGACTATTCTTGAAAGAAGAATGGATGCATGTGCTGATGGCGAAGGCCATCAGGATGGAGCACTTGGGATGGAGGATGTTGAAGATGTACCGCTTCGCCATCCGGATGGAGCACTTGGGATTGAGGATGTTGAAGATGTACCGGCCAAGGACGTGCGACGCCGTAGCGGTCATGGCTACAAGCTTCGCCCTCGCAACAAGACTCGTATTTGATTATTTATATGTTTGTGTGCTAATAGCCAATTCATGAGAGGCTATTTAAAACATTATTTTATTTCCTGCATTTCCTTTATGTGGTGTGTCTTTAGCCACTTGTTTTGTTATTTAAGATGTAAGCCTATATAAAGGCCAAGACTTTTCATTTGGAGTAGAATATCATTGAATTGAAAAAATCACTTTTGCCTAAACCTAATTCCCTCTCTTGCTCTCTCCCTAGCCGCCGCCCCCTTCACCCTTGCCCTTCCAAAACCGGCGGCCAACCAAGGCTAGGATCGGCCACCTCTCTTCCCCTCTCCTTCTCTACCCAACCCGATTGCCTCCAAGGAATTCCTTCAAGGGATCGGCCACCATCTCCCCTTGCCTCTCCTCCTCTTAGCCGCCACCACCATCATCCCTCCTTCTCCCAAACCGACGGCCAACTTCTCCTCAAAGGTCTTGCAAGGAAGGAGGAAGTCTAGGGAATCTTCAACGGCGAGACGTGAACGGGACGACAAGATCTTCATCCATAGCGCTCTTCCGTGGTCTTCAAAGGGAAAGCGATCATACTTGGTGGATCCGCGCATCACGGATCTACGAATCCGAGAGGGGGTAACGATATTACTACACAAGAGATTTCTTTTCCTAGATAATTCTTGTGGTGGACGTGTTTTGCGTTATTTTCCGAATTATTATTCTTCGAGGTTAACAAATAACCGATTAGCAATTTTCGTTTGGTTTTCCGAAGGATTCGAAAAAGGATTTGGCACTCCTCGTTTTTCTTTTTGTTGGGATAGATACCACCATTTTTCGGATCGTTTAGTTCTTGGTGGATCTATTTTGGTACAACACCTAAAGCTCGCTCGGGATCAATATTATCCCATTTAGCCGGAAAGAGTTTGGCCTATAGCCAACACTCGATCTATTTGCGGAACGGCGATCCGTATGTTAGCACGAACGGTATATTTAATTATTGAATTTGCTGCGTTTGCGTTGGCGTGCGGAATAGAGAGCGTTGAGCGTAGTCATAAGCGTCGTCACGACCACGTGACGTGTCTCGAAGAGACATCCCTACATCAATTTGGTATCAGAGGGAGGTTGTGTTGATTTCCCAATCGACACCATCCTCACTTTTATCATAGGGTTGTCTTTTTCTTTACGTTGTGCACTTTCGTTACGAACCGTGTCAAACTCTGAATTTTGGGCTGCATTTAGTAAAAACTCACAAATTTTATTTTTTCCAGAAAATTACAAAAAAAATTCTGAATTTTCTTCTCATTTTTTTAAGAAAAAAAGTCTAAAAAATTTTTCCTGTTGCTCAATAGTTTTGCGTCAAAAAAATTCAAACGCGTAATTTAAATCAGGTCAAAATTGTTGTTTGTACCGTTCGTTCATGCGCACTAGGCTGGGCACGGAATATCTTCCCTCCACCTCACACATGGCCAACAACCAAGGTGACGAGCCTGCTCCGGCCACGATCGCCGAGCTCCGAGAAGAGTTTAACGCTAGGTTTGACGCACTGACTCAGTTAGTTGAAGGGCTCGCTGTAAATCAAGCGGCGCCTCGAAACAACGGCGTTGGCAGAAACCGACTGGGTCCCCAACCCCCGGCAGCCAACCAGCGAGAGGAACGACAAAATCACCCACGTGATCTAGACGATGAGTACCCACCTCGAGGTCATTATGAGTTTGATGTGACAAGGGCCGTAAAAATGAACGCACCCTCCTATGATGGGATGGGAGAGCCCCAACTTTTCCTAGACTGGGTCATGGACATCGAGTGCTATTTTGAATGGCACGACTTAACGGACGCTGAGAAAGTGAAGGTCGCACGTATGAAACTACTAGGAAGGGCCAAAACATATTGGTTAAACGAAGAGAGGCGCCTAGGAACTGTAAACGGAACACCCCCACTTGGGTGGACCGCAATGAAAGCGCTACTACACGACCAATACGTTCCCACATATCACCGAACTCAGATGTTCGACGATTTAGCCACCCTTCGGCAAGGGAATACTTCGGTAGCAGATTATATGGGACACCTTAAGGATATGATGGTGCGTTGCGATGTTCGTGAGATGCCCGAAGTTACACTCTCACGATTTCGTAAGGGCCTCAACCCGGATATACAAGGGAAACTCTTGCGTTATGGTCACACAGACCTTAACACCACCTTCAATGCCGCCTTGGATATTGAAAAGCATAACGCCTACAAGTCCAAAGGACGTAATTTCCAGAAAGGGAAATCCATCTTAGGCCCGCACCCTTCTTCATCCGCGCGTGATAAAGGAAAGTATCGATCAACGGATTCGGAGTCCATTGTCATTACCGCTAGGAATAATAGAAATCCCACCGGTGAGCGAGTACCAATAGGACGAGTTAACAAGACAAATGCCACGTGTTATTCGTGCGGCATTCAAGGGCACTATTCTAGTGAGTGCCCCACGAAAAGCAAACCTTTAGCTTTACTAGACTCTTCGTCTGAACCTGCTGATATCGTCTATGGAGCTGGCGAAGAATCTGACGCCGAGCCAAGTGACATTGAGGACGATTCTTACATGATGGTGATGAGATGCATTTTAGCCACACCGCGAGCGTTGGATGAATATAACCGGACAAATATATTTACATTAAATTTTAAAGACGGTGAAAAATGGTGTAAGTTAATTATCGACAGCGACAGTTGTATGAACGTAGTATCGAAGAATGCCATCACTCGCATGCACTTAGTCACCGAGCCACACCCACATCCTTATAAAATTGCGTGGGTAAACAAGACATCCATAGCGGTCTCTAAGCGATGCATGGTTCCTTTAACGTTGAAAAACTACGTTGATAAAGTTTGGTGCGACGTAATTCCTATGGACGTGTGTCATGTATTATTAGGACGACCTTGGTTGTACGACTATGACGTGACCCACTTCGGTCGCGCAAACACATATGAGTTCAAATTCAATGGTAAAACCGTTGTTTTGAAGCCATCTGCGCCTAAGGATCCGTCATCTATTTCCAAAGACACTGTTGTGCCTGTGGAAAAGAAAACGATAAGCCTGATTAGTAGAAAGGAACTAGAACGTGAGACTTTCATGGATGGCGTTATATACGCGTTAGTCTATTTACAAGCGAAGGAAGAGTCACCTACCGTTGAGAGCCTCCCATTATCGCTACGAAATCTCTTGGAAGAATATAAGGATGTTTATCCGGTGGATTTACCACCCACGTTACCACCGATACGTGACATCCAACATGAGATAGATTTTGTCCCGGGATCTTCATTGCCAAATCAGCCCCATTATAGACTCAATCCATCCTCCCATGAAGAATTACAAAAATTAATTTCCGACCTGCTAGCGAAAGGATTTATACGACATAGCAAAAGTCCTTGTGCCGTCCCCGCATTATTAGTTCCAAAGAAAGATAAGACATGGCGATTATGTGTCGATTATCGGGCTATTAATAAAATAACGATCAAATATAGATTTCCTATTCCCCGTTTGGACGATCTACTAGATATGCTTTCAGGAGCCGCTATATTCTCTAAATTGGATCTTAAAAGCGGTTATCATCAGATACGAATACGGGAGGGAGATGAATGGAAGACGGCTTTCAAATCTAAGGATGGACTTTATGAATGGCTAGTGCTTGGAGAAGGACTTACCAATGGACCCAGTACTTTTTCACGATTGATGACCCAAATTTTTAAGCCTTTTATGGGAAAATTTGTAGTGGTCTATTTTGACGACATTTTGGTTTTTAGCATTTCGCCGGGAGATCATGAAACTCATCTAAGAACAATTCTTACCACGTTGCGCAAAGAGAACTTATTTATTAACTTTAAAAAATGCGCATTCGGCGTGCCTTCTGTTGAGTTCTTAGGATACATCGTGAGTTCAGATGGCATTCATGTGGATCCCAAGAAGGTCCAAGCGATTAAGGAATGGCCGGAACCCAAGAATATTAGGGACGTTAGAAGTTTCCACGGATTGGCCACGTTTTATCGAAGATTTATTCGGAATTTTAGTAGTATTATGGCACCCATAACTGAATGTATGAAAAAAGGAGAATTTACATGGACGAAATCGGCCACTAGTGCCTTCCAAACGATTAAGGAACGAATGTCTGAAGCTCCTTTACTCCGATTACCGGATTTTAGTAAAGTTTTTGAATTATCATGCGACGCATCAGGGATAGGGATTGGAGGAGTATTAAGCCAAGAGGGACACCCGCTAGGATACTTTAGTGAGAAACTAGCCGGGCCGAAATTAAATTATTCAAATTATGATCGCGAATTCTATGCGGTAATCCGATGTCTCCAACATTGGCGACATTACCTTATATCAAAAGAATTTGTAATATTATCGGATCACGAGGCCCTCAAATTTGTGAATTCTCAAAATAAGATTAGTCCACGACACGCAAAATGGATATCTTATCTACAAGAGTACACCTTCATAATCAAGCATCTGAAGGGTACGCTAAATCGTGTAGCGGACGCGCTAAGTAGAGTCACTCTGTTATTAAATACCATGGAAGTGTCAGTCATAGGATTCGATAGGATAAAGGACGAATATATCCATTGCCCAGACTTTAAGGACATTTATTTCGCCGCGAAGGACAACTCCCCTACCACTATCTCGGCATTCTATATTCGTGATGGATATCTATTTAAACATGTGCAATTATGCATTCCCCGGTCGTCTTTACGACATTTTATTATATGGGAGTTACATAGCGGGGGATTAGGCGGACACTTCGGGCGAGACAAAACGATAGCACTTGTGGAAGATAAATTCTTTTGGCCGGGCCTCAAACCCATGGTCAACAAAGTTGTAGGAAGTTGTCGTGTTTGTCAACTAGCTAAGGGAAACAAGACCAATGCGGGTCTTTACACACCCCTTCCGATTCCGTCGGTGCCATGGCAAGATGTTAGCATGGATTTTATATTGGGTTTACCTATGACTTTTAGGCGTCACGATTCCATACTAGTGGTGGTAGACCGATTTTCAAAAATGGCATATTTTATCGCAAGCAACAACACCTACGATGCTTCCAATGTAGCAAAATTATTTTTCAAAGAGGTTGTAGCACATCGAGGTGTACCCAAGACGATAGTGAGTGATCGAGATGTAAAATTTACAAGTTATTTTTGGAAGACCCTCTGGAAACTAATGGGCACTAAACTGTTGTTTTCGTCGGCCTATCATCCCCAAACGGATGGGCAAACGGAAGTCGTCAACCGTAGCTTGGGAGGGTTACTTCGTTGTTTAGTGGGCGAACATAAAGGTACATGGGATCTTATCCTCCCGCATGCCCAGCTTGCGTACAATAATTCGAGGAACCGGTCCACTCAGTTGTCCCCGAATGAGATAGTGCATGGTTATAAAGCGCCAGTGCCACTTGACTTGATTCCGTTACCACCTTCTTTTAAGTCAAGTCAATTTGCACTAGATTTCGCGTCACACGTTCACACTCTCCACGAGCACATTGGCAAGACATTAGCTAAGCAATATTCTATATATCAATCGAACGCTAACGTACATCGGCGAGTAGTCTCTTTGAACATAGGCGATTTGGTTATGGTTCGTCTAATCCCTGAACGGATGCCGTCGGGCACCATAAAGAAGTTAGCGAACAAGAAAGCTGGTCCTTTTAGAATTTTGAAGAAATTAGGCGAAAATGCTTATTTGTTAGAGTTACCTTCTGATTGGGGAATCTCCCCTGTGTTTAATATTTCCGATTTAACGCTTTTTATTGCTCCACCACCTGAATTGTCTATCTCTCCGTTTACTGCTGCCACTATACAATCTAATGGGGTGGGGGTGAGCTAAATTCTGGATCGCTTTCTCCTGCGAAGTCTATGGGAGGTATGCAGTCTATTGATGCTGAAAATTGTTTTTCTACTTCACCTAACGCTTTTCCGAGGTTTCCCCGGACAGATTTCTTGCCTGACAAGATTTTGCAGGATGATGTATTACCCACTACAGACGGCGACATTCACAGGTTCTTGGTTCGTTGGCATGGTCGTCCGTCTTCGGACGACTCTTGGCTATCTGCTGCACAGTTGGATCTTCTTGACGCGGGCCTCCTCCACCGTTATCTCTCAGCCCACTCATCGGTGATGAGTCCTTTTGAGCGGAGGAGGATTGATGGCGAAGGCCATCAGGATGGAGCACTTGGGATGGAGGATGTTGAAGATGTACCGCTTCGCCATCCGGATGGAGCACTTGGGATTGAGGATGTTGAAGATGTACCGGCCAAGGACGTGCGACGCCGTAGCGGTCATGGCTACAAGCTTCGCCCTCGCAACAAGACTCGTATTTGATTATTTATATGTTTGTGTGCTAATAGCCAATTCATGAGAGGCTATTTAAAACATTATTTTATTTCCTGTATTTCCTTTATGTGGTGTGTCTTTAGCCACTTGTTTTGTTATTTAAGATGTAAGCCTATATAAAGGCCAAGACTTTTCATTTGGAGTAGAATATCATTGAATTGAAAAAATCACTTTTGCCTAAACCTAATTCCCTCTCTTGCTCTCTCCCTAGCCGCCGCCCCCTTCACCCTTGTCCTTCCAAAACCGGCGGCCAACCAAGGCTAGGATCGGCCACCTCTCTTCCCCTCTCCTTCTCTACCAAACCCGATTGCCTCCAAGGAATTCCTTCAAGGGATTGGCCACCATCTCCCCTTGCCTCTCCTCCTCTTAGCCGCCACCACCATCATCCCTCCTTCTCCCAAACCGACGGCCAACTTCTCCTCAAAGGTCTTGCAAGGAAGGAGGAAGTCTAGGGAATCTTCAACGGCGAGACGTGAACGGGACGACAAGATCTTCATCCATAGCGCTCTTCCGTGGTCTTCAAAGGGAAAGCGATCATACTTGGTGGATCCGCGCATCACGGATCTACGAATCCGAGAGGGGGTAACGATATTACTACACAAGAGATTTCTTTTCCTAGATAATTCTTGTGGTGGACGTGTTTTGCGTTATTTTCCGAATTATTATTCTTCGAGGTTAACAAATAACCGATTAGCAATTTTCGTTTGGTTTTCCGAAGGATTCGAAAAAGGATTTGGCACTCCTCGTTTTTCTTTTTGTTGGGATAGATACCACCATTTTTCGGATCGTTTAGTTCTTGGTGGATCTATTTTGGTACAACACCTAAAGCTCGCTCGGGATCAATATTATCCCATTTAGCCGGAAAGAGTTTGGCCTATAGCCAACACTCGATCTATTTGCGGAACGGCGATCCGTATGTTAGCACGAACGGTATATTTAATTATTGAATTTGCTGCGTTTGCGTTGGCGTGCGGAATAGAGAGCGTTGAGCGTAGTCATAAGCGTCGTCACGACCACGTGACGTGTCTCGAAGAGACATCCCTACATCATGTGCCCAAGTTCTAGATGATCACTTGCTCAAGTTGATGGGTCATGCCATCATTGGTGTTAACTATCTGAATAATTAGTTAATAAAGGCCAGTACCTCCCTGCCTAAAAATGTCTCTGAAGAAGTCAAAAAGGGGAGAAAGAAATCATAAGGGCCAATACTGAAAATGCAATTCGGACTTCAAATGTTATAAGTATATCAATGGGACTTGAGCAAATCATATATGACAATATATATATTGTTCCTGAAATGTACAAGAAGCTCTACATGATGGATTGCTGGACCGATAAAATAATCAGTATGCAGAGCAATATAATTCTTAGTAATATGACATTCAAGAAGGTACTCAGTGGGCTAAACCTATAATTGATGCTTAATTTCCCTCCTTTAGTCCTACTATTCACCAGATTATCAAGGACAAAGGAAAATCTATTGCTAAAGAAGAAGAAGGGGTCAGCTCAATAAGAAGAGGTATATCGACGAAATGGAGTCCAGGCCAGATTTTGAGCAATAGAGTTCTCAATCTAGGACTGTAATTTTGTCTGTCTGGGACCAAGTGAAGTCCAAGAAAACTGAGAGGGGGAAGCTTTAGAGCTCCTAGAATGGGTAAAGCTAGAGAGGAATGAAGAAGCTAGGAGGAAGTACAGAAGGACAAGAAGTTAGGTGTTCTGCCACCAGATGCATTAGAGCCAAGAAAATACTACCCTAAGCTTTACAACTACTTTGAGAGGTTGAAGGAAAAGAGGGAAGATAAAGCAAAGACTGCAAAGAAGCCTAACAGGGGGATTGTAATTAAGGAACCAGAAACATGAGATGTTTTGTATTTTCCTTAAGGGCTTTTTAGAATGTGAACAATATTATAAGCACACTGGTCAAATATAATTATTGTCTTAATACATATTATTGTGTTTATGTTTGTACTTCAATTTCTGCTAAAAATATTATCTGTATGCTTATCTTCTGTGTGTGTTAGTGTATTTCATTGTCTAAGGTTTTGATTTCTTCAAATATAGGGAGATTGTTGGGTCTATTGATCACAATGTCCCAGATTTGAAGAAGGCATATAAGACAATGGTATACCCAATATTATATTTAATGCATGTATTAAGTTCTGTGTATGCAGGATGCTCTTTGTACACTATTCAAGCTGGTTGTCTAAGCACAAATGATAGGTGGATACAAGACATGATGCTGACAGGGTAGAAATATTCATAAGTCTAGATGCGTTGAGTGAAGGCAGTTTACTCAATGACAGATGGATTTAAGCGTTGAGTATAGCCTAGGCAATCAAAGCATCAGCATTGCCAAAGCAAAAATATGGTTAAGTCCAGAAGCATTGAGTAAAGTCATTTCACTCAATGCTTAGAAGCTAGATGTGTTGAGTAAAGCTCAAAGAGTTAAAGCCAGAGAAAAGCTGACAAGAATTCTGGCTAAGTCTAGAAGCATTGAGTGAAGGCAGTTCACTCAACGCCCTGAAGAGAAAGCGTTGATAGAACACAGTTCAATCCGAGCCGCAAAATTGTTTGACTTGGAAATTTATATAAGGACAGATGCGTTGAGTGTATATAACTCACTTAATGCCATTCAATAGAAAATGTGTTTAAGTATAGAAGTATTGAGTGAAGGTTATACACTCAATGCCTATTCAATAAAACAGGCAAAGGCAGAAAGCGTTGAGTGAAGACAACTCACATAACACCTTAATACAGAGAAAAATGACTAAGTCCAGATGCATTGAGTGATGAAGGCTCACTCATCGCCCAGTCAGTTAGACTATAGTTATCGATAATCGTTGAGTGATGAATGATCACTCAACGCTTGGTGGTACAGAATTCTAGCTAAGTGTTTTCGCATTGAATGACAATTCTTTACTCAACGCCTATACAGAATTGTCTGAATTTGGCTAAGTCCACAGGTGCTGAGTCATGATTACATCAGCATGAATTCAAATGTTCGGGGAACGGAACAGTAGTCGACAAATGGCACCACTTGACTGTTGTACAACAATTATTGCTAAAGAAAAGTTGCAGCTACCAATTCAAGTTAGTCCCACTATTCAAAGAGCCGTTGGATGGCGAGATAGAAAAAGAAAAGATCGACAAAAAAGAAATCAACTTTCTAGACGATTAACTTTTGAAAAATACAGAGCTTCATCTTCTTCCTCTCGGCATTGTTGTAGAGTTAGAAGGTTTTGCTCCTTCTGGTGATCTAGAAGTTCAAGCAAGTTGGTTGTTAACATTTTCATCTTCAACATCAAGTACAGAGAGTAATATCTCTTTGGTAGAAGAAGGGACAGAGTAATCCCTAGCTGTAGTTACTTCACAGATCAAGAAGAATAGTCTTGAAGATCCAGTCTTAAATTTGTGAAGAAGATAGGACCGAGTCATCTCAGTTCAGGAAGAGACAAACTACGAGATACCTTCTCTTGAGTCATTCAGCATCAACTACCAACCTTACACTATATAAGATCTTAATTGATCTGATTGTAAGCCTATATTATAAATGCTGAGGAAGATAGATCTGAGCTGTAGGGAATTAGTGCCTGAGTGGTAGGATCCTCCTGTTGATTTGAGGTAGGACCAGTGTGCCTGAGATGTAGGCTAGTTTCCCTTTGAGTTTAGGGCTAATCTCCTAGCCTAAGTGTAGGACTTTGAGTTAAAGTCTGAAGTAGGGCATGTGTGCCTGAGTTGTTGGAGAACATTTCTCTAAGTGTAGGACATGGAGGAGTCTGAGAAATGTGTAAGCTCTTTAAGCTGAGTTTGGAGAAGTTGGCCTTGTATAACAAATAGTTAGAAATCTGGGAGGGATAGTGGATGTACTCATACTCTGGGGAACCACTATAAATAACATGTGTGCTGATTGTGTGATCTTGAAAGCTAACCTAAACTAAAACACATCTCACCAAATTAGAAGAAAGTATTAAAAATGATAGAAAAACCTATTCACCCCCCCTCCCCCCTCTAGGTGTTTAGCTACTTTTGAAACTAAAGACTTTCATAAAGAATGCATTGTAATGAATATGATATGATGACTCACTCATGCTTCCTCACGCACTCTATTTTGCTATGTCGACATGGATCTTTAATTCCCACTTTTTGAGAGGTAGTGAACCTCTCAAACATCACCCGTCGTGGACAAATGGTTATAGTGGAGCGGGGTTCTCCACTATTGGGCGGGCATACACACTACCCGGCTAGGCCTCACATACGCATCAATGATATATATCTTATAGCGGAGTCCTGACATATACTACGGCATAGAAGGGGTCTTTAGGAGGTAAGAACCAAAGAGCCCAGCCCAACTGGCCTAAACAGCATGGAAGGGGTCTTTGGGAAGTAAACACCAAAGAGCCCAGCCCAACTGGCTCAACTAGCACAGAAGGGGTCTTTAGGAAGTAAGCACCAAAGAACCCAGTCCAACCGCCATGGTCTATCTGTCAACTTCCGTTGATGTGATTATTGGTAATCCCGTAGACTTGCAACAAGTAATCCTCAACTCAGGATTATTCACAATCGTGTATTGACATACACACTATGCAATCCTCATGTACTATCGAACCAAGAAGCTCCCTATGACCTCCAACTGCATCCTTATACATTACAACCTAGGATACAACATATCCTACAATTACCAACAAGTCACAAACAAGTGATAAATTAAGTGGTTATATCAACCCAAATCCCGGATATTTTTACCATATCTCATGGTTCGTATCTTGAGCGTTTACAAAAAATTTCAGCTCATTTGGACAACCATGATAACTATTTACGGCACAATAATTTATAACATAATATTGACAAATTCACATAAAATATATGTCCAAAAATTATGAAACTTAATATGAGTGTCAACATTGTCATCAAGCATTTATCTACCAATTTTCCAAAGCTTCTGACAAGCAATTTTAGAGAAATTCATGAAACATCAAACTTTGTACATTTACTAAACAGCATACGGAAACTTCCTTTTTTGGAGCTACAGACCATCAAAGATTAAGTATAACCATATTCCGGAAAGGTATTTCTAAGGGCTAAAACTTTACTGTAAAGACCTATGTGCAGATCTAAGTCTATCATGCCTAAAATTGGATTTGAACTTTGTAACGCCCCGTTTTTTCAGCGATTATTTTTATTCTCGTTTGGCGTTACGATGACGCGTTTTCGTGGCTTGTGCCATTTGTGGAGTGTGGTTTAGCTCCTTAGAACTGAGTGCCCTATTCTGTAGCCTGTTTGCAAGATCTCCCTAGCAAGCCGAGTCGTTTTGGGTGACCCGGTGTGGCCTCTCGGGGGATGTTGGTGTTTGGCTTTATTTGGGTATAACTCGAGTTCTTTTTGTCGAAAAGTAATTTCGACTTCGCAGTTGTGTTCGTAGCGTGGGTATTTAGCTATGGTGCGAATTTCGTCGAATTCCGAGGTAGTTCGGTTTTCGCGTCGATGTGGTGCTTTATGTAATTTTGTAATTAATTATATAATTATATAATTATATATATATATATATAGAATGAGAGAGCCGATCATCTTCTTCACGATTAATAACCGCCGGCCCTGTACGAGGAAACGGAGAAACCGCCTACCCTTGCCTTCGGACGCCGATTCCCGGAGCGTTTGTGGACAAAATTCGATTCCGAGAGTGGATTTGGATTGCTCTCGTCAAGGCCTTCATTCCTGCGGTAAGAAATTCGATTTTCGTGGAGTTCTGGGAGGATTGGAATTTTCGGTTTTGGAAGTTTTCCGCCATTAATGGCCGAGTTTTTTGTTCTAGGTGTTGCGGCCGTTTTGATCCGTGCGAAGAGGAGGAAAGCAGTCCAAAGCTTCGCTGTGATTGAGGCAAGTGGTATTCTTGCCCTTGCCAAGTTTTCCTTTTTTTGAATATTCTTGATGAAATTGAAATCCCGGTTAGCCCAGGTTAGAGGCCTTGTTGTTCTCATTTTCTTGCTAACTATAGGGCTTAGTTCTTCCTACTGAACCCCCCCTATTTTGTGATGATTGGAATCCAAATTGTCGGCGTGGAGCCGTTGTTTTCCTTTATTTTGATTGTTGCTCTGGTTCGGGTGTAGCCGAGAGGGAGAGTTAGGAGGGGGGTGTGGTTGCCGATTTTCGTTATGGTATTACTCGAATGATTAGGCATAGTTCGTATGGTAGTGGTGCGCGATGTTGATAGTTGTCTGCTGCTACTGCAGTGGCGTGAGTCGTGTGCGCGTTCCGGTGTCGTTCGGGAAATTCCAAACGGTGCAGGTTGACCGCGCACGGTCATCAACCTTTAGGGCGCACGACCACTGGTCGTGTGCCTCTGCTCGTGCGCGGCTGTCTTTCAGTTTACAAAGTTCTGTCTCGGAAAATCGCACGAGCGCTGGCAGCAGTGCGCACGACCAGTGGTCGTGCGACACTGATCGTGCGCAGTTGCTAGATTTTCTGTCAGGTTTTCCAGGTTCTCTTCGCACAATCATCAGCCGATGAGTGCGCACGACCACTGATCGTGCGTCACTGATCGTGCGCTTTGTATATTTTTCTGTTGCTAGGCGAATTTAGATGGTTTCGAGTGCGGGAGTTTAGACACTCAAGTGGCAGGCAACTACTCGAGTTCTGGATCTTCTGCCTTGGTCGTTCGACTGTCGTCGAGCTCCGCATTCTTTAGTGGGCTTGTGGGTAGTGGTATTATTTTTGGGCGGCGAGTGAGGCTAGCTCGCTCAACGCCAAAGTTTAGGTAGGCACTGAGTGGGTTTCACTCAACGCCTAGTCGTGTTGGTTTATTTCAATACTCTTCCTTTACCTTGTATTTCATTTCCGAGTGGATTTCCAGTTGTATTTCTGGGTTTTCCTTGTCGGCCGTTTTCTTTATTTTCCTAAAGGCCGAATCGTGGGTCGTGGTTAGTAGTGGTGGTTGTAGCTCTTTATGGGGGTGGAGTTGAGTGATATAGCCAAGGCCACCCATGTTTTCTTGCTCCAGGTACGGGCTGGGCATGTCGGGTGGAAGGTCCCTTGTGTTTTCACATGTTGACCCTCGAGCTTTTGACTTGGACATGGTGGATTGGGGGACTGCGTTTGCCTTCGATCCGGTTCCTCGTTGTTGTTTTTGCTACTATCACATCCCACAGTTTAGGGTGTTAGAAGTTTCTTCTTTGGTAGTTTGCAACATTCTGGCTCTTGGTAGCCTAGTAGGCCCTGCAGGATGTGGTTCCTGGGCTGGGTCGTTGCTGTTGCTTTGCACGTTGTGCATTTCTTGTGGTCCTGTTGTGGACAGTTGTGACTCTTTCTACTGCATGTTTTTCTGTTACTTTGTCCTTTGGTTGACTCTTTCATGCAGTTTTTCTTTGTTTAGCTTGCTGAGGTATTCTGTTTTCTTTTGGAAATACCCCAGATTCTGAGCTGTAGCCAGTCTGGTGGCTAGTTGGAGGTGGTGTTGTTGGTGGACTTCCAGACCTTGGAGTTCTATTTACCTTGTTAGTGAGGTTGTTTTCAGTACTTTCTTACAGACATATATTTGTGCTAGTGGGTTCGTGTCAGGTTGTTGGCGCCCACTGGTAGTTTTACCTTGTACTAGATATATACTATTGCTGCTACCATTTTCTGGAGATAGTCTACTTGCTCTGAGAAGGTTTTTATGCTAGGTTGCTAGTTATTTTTAAACTATAATTGTTATTATAAATAAAGCTCATGGTCAGCATGTTTTATAAAGCGTAATCACTATTTTCCAAATCACGTATAAAGACCGTTTTCTTATATATTATATAAATTAAATGTAGGATCTTGCATAGCATGAGTGGTTCTCTTGGGACCCTTATGTGCTCCTTAGGATGTCCAAATCTAAATAAAGTTATTTTTTCCGCAGCGTATTAATATAGTTTTCATTTGTGGACTAGATGATCCACTGAGCCGAGGGATACGGACTCTAATCATAACTGATTTTCTATTCATTAAGCACATGATTTTCTTGCATAAAGATTGTAGTTGGTTTTGCCTGAACGTCAGCAGTTATCCCTGCTTGACGTGGCATCATGACGCGTGTTTTCTCTTACTCTGATAATTCCTTAATTCGGAGAAAAATGCGGGTTGTGACAGTTGGTATCAGAGAGGAGGTTGCTTGACAAGTTAGTTGAGCAACCTTCCTTTGTTCGCTTTTAGTAGTTCTGCATCATGTCATTCACACACCGATATGTCATCAACACGTCTTGGCAAAGCACGAACACTACACTCATAGCATAACATGAAGTATACGGGGCATATTATGTAGTATGGGATGCATAATATGTGTTCGTATATGGATCCACCATAGGGGCTACATGTGAGGGGTTATGTAGTATGGGATGCATAACCTCCACCACATGACTGCGACTAGCACGTTTTCTTTTTCGTTGCATGGAAATGTTATGTAGTATGGGATGCATAACATTTTCATGCGTACGCCGCTCATAGTATGCATTAGGGCCTTTTTTTTTAGAATGCATAACACAATCATGCATATTCATATCATTGCATAAGCACAACGCGCCGAGCTAAAGATTTGCAGGATGACATATGTACACACCATGAGTTTTCAAATTAACATAAGTTCATGCATCCGACTCTAGGCACAAGCGTTAGTGAGGTGGTGGTTAACCATCCTAGGATAGGGCATATCATCTAATTATTGTGAAGAAGATAAACTCTCAGAGCAAGTTTAGCAGCTTTAAGTCTATATCTACATAGGTATTTGTCCTGTTACTGGTAGTCGGTTCTAGTCGTGGATTTGATTTGATTTGCGTTGTAATGATTTTTAGGATGGCTAGGCGTCCTGCGACTCGATCGACTCCCCTGTCTGAGGGTGAATCTTCTGGAGCTCAGAACGATGCGGTGATCGAGGGTCTGCGTCAGAGTAGCGAAGCTATGGGCAGGCAGTTGGAGGAGGTGCAAAGCCAGATTCAGTCTTTGGTGGCGGTTGTGGCGGGCAGTCTCAGGGTGCGCAAGTTCCTGCAGGGGGGGTTAGCGTTCCTCCTCCTCCTGCACCTTGAGGCCTCCAGTGGTGGTGCCAGCAGAGATGGCCTTCATCTCACAGTTTCAGAGGCTGAGCCCTCCCACTTATGATGGGAAGGCAGATTTCATGGTGATAGACGACTGGCTGATCCCCATGGAGGAGATGTTCTCGTACTCAGGGATTGCAAGATGATCAGAGGGTGATGATAGCGCCTATCAGCTTAAAGGTTTGGCTAAGAGTTGGTGGCTGAAGAGAGAAGGAGAGCCTGGTAGCGGATGCTCTTGGGAAGTGCCAAGGAGATGCTGTTGAGGAAGTTCTTCTTACCCTCGGTCGAGTGTGACCGCCTCATGAACGACTTCCTCCATCTGAAGCAATAGGCAACTCACGGTGGGTGAGTATGAGATAGAGTTCACAAGTTGAGCCGTTTTGCCCCTGGATTGGTCAGCGTTGAGGCTGATCGAGTTAAGCGATTCCTCGGTGGTTTTGAGGAGTGAGGTGCAGCAGTTTGACAGTGCTTATGGTCAGTGTTTATGCAGGTTAGTATAGGCTGGCTCTGAAGGTGGAGGCTATTGAGACGGCGAAGAGCAGAGCCAGCAGTTGAAGAAGATAAGAGGAAGTTGGTAGAGGAGAAGAAACCCCTGGTACCCGATGCTGTTCCGGGAAAGAGGAGCAGGGTGGTGTGCAGTTTTTGTGTCCGGTCAGGCCATCCTGCGAGAGGTGTTCAAGAAGGCGGCAGCTCAGAAGAAGGAGCAGGTTCATGCGATTCAGGGTGCTCCTAGGAGAGATGTCTCCTGTTCAGTTTGCAAGCGATCCGGCCCTGATGCGGCCCAGTGTTGGTCCAAGGATAAAATCTACTTTCAGTGTGGGCAGAAGGGTCACATTAAGTCGAGGTGTCCTCATTTCAGCCAGCTCTTCCTGCAGTTTCCGTTACAGGCTTTGCCTCCACCTCAGCATGTGGAAAGGAAAAGGGAAGCTGAACCGTGATTTCTTCCGAGGCGGCTCAGACTTTCGACCCAGGTGATCTCAGGTTTATTGTGTTGTTTCTTTCTAGCCAGTAGATTATTTGCGTACTGTTGTGCTAGATTCCTTAGCTTTGTCCGCTCCTATAGGGAAATTTAAGGTGAAGAACCGCTGGGCGCGTGTTCTGTTTGACTCCGGCGCTACCCACTCGTTCGTGGCTAGAGCCTTTGTGGAGCGTCATCGGTTGTCTCTAGATCGTGTTCGGGATTCCTTCCGTGTCAAGTTTCCCTCTAGTGAATCTGTGTTGTCAGATTTGGGTATTTGGATTGCCCAGTTTTGTTGGGGGATTTTCTTGCGAAGGCGGACCTGAAATGATTGATCTAGAGGACTTCGATGTCATTTTGGGCATGGACTGGCTCTCTCGGTATGATGCGGTCATTCAGTGCAAAGGAAAGCGCTTGGACTTCATCAGGGACGACGGTCAGCCCGGCAGCGTGTATGCTGATCCGTGTCAGGATTCTCCTGTTCTCTCTGCGGTATGTGTTCAGAGATTGTTTCTTTCTGATTGTTGTGTTTGTTTAGTCTCGGCGGTTGGAACCGTTGTTAGCTTGCCACGCTTGGAGGAGATTCCTATTGTTCGTGGTTTCGCGATGTTTTTCCTGATGATCTTCCTGGTATCCCTCTTGAGCGGGATGTGGAGTTTGTTATTGATTTGGAGCCGGGTACGCGTCCTATTGCTAAGGCGCCGTACCGGATGGCCCCTCGTGAGTTAGAGAGGAGTTGCGAATTCAGTTAGATGAGTTGTTGGCTAAAGGTTTTATCAGGCAGAGTTCGTCGCCTTGGGGTGCTCCTGTTTTGTTCGTAAAGAAGAAAGATGGGTCGATGCGGCTTTGCATCGACTATAGAGAGTTGACAAGGTCACTATCAAGAACAGGTACCCTCTGCCGGAGATCGATGATTTATTTGACCAGCTGCGTGGTAGCACGGTGTTCTCCAAGATCGATCTTCGTTCGGGCTATCATCATCTCAGGATCCGTGAGGCAGATATTCCACGGACTGCGTTTTAGGTCGAGGCATGGACACTTCGAGTTTTGGTGGATGTCGTTTGATTTGACCAACGCACCATCAGCTTTCATGGACATGATGAATCGGGTATTCAAGGATTTCCTAGACAAGTTCGTGGTGGTCTTCATTGATGACGTGTTGGTTTATTCTCGCAGTGCTGAGGAGCATGAGCAGCATTTGCGTTTGGTCCTGTCAGAGTTGAGGAACCACAAGTTATTCGCCAAGTGAGCAAGTGCGAATTTGGTTGCCTCAGGTTTCTTTTCTAGGCCACGTGGTGAACAAGGATGGGATTCTCGGTTGACCCAGAAAAGATTGCAGCAGTGGGGGATTGGAGTAGGCCGAACACTCTAAGAGATCAGAAGTTTCTTAGGGTTGGCTGGCTATTAAGGAGATTCGTGGAGGGTTTCTCTTCTCTAGCCGCACTTTGACCAAGCTGACTCAGAAGAATGTTGGCTTTTGTTTGGAGCGAGAAGTGCGAAGAAGCTTTTCAGGAGTTAAAGAGGAGATTGTGTACTGCTCCCGTTCTGACCCTTCCTACTGAGGGCGTGGATTATGATGTGTATGTGGATGCTTCGCATATAGGACTGGGATGCGTATTAATGCAGGATGGAAAAGTAATCGCTTATGGGTCAAGGCAGCTGAAGAACTCATGAGAGGAATTATCCAACGCATGACCTTGAGTTTGCAGCGGTTATCTATGCGTTGAAGTTGTGGAGGCACTTACTTTATGGGGCTCAGTGCAAGATTTTTTCTGACCATAAAGCCTGAAGTACGTGTTCACGCAGAAGGAGTTGAATCTGCTGTCAGCGGCGGTGGCTTGAGTATGTGGCGGATTATGACGTAGAAATCCAGTATCATCCGGGCAAGGCCAATGTGGTGGTCGACGCCATGAGCCGAAAGACGGGAAAGATCTTTAACCTCTCCGCCGATCGGTTTAGTTGAGGAGTTCATCCTTATGGATATTTCAGTGGATGCTGTGGTTTGCAGAGTAGTTTGTTAGTGGCAGAGCCGTCCTGAATTTCTTTGACTAGACTGCATCAGAAGGACGATCCGGATCTGTTGCACCCTTTTTACCAGGACAGAGAAGGGAGAGGTTGCCGATTTTACGATTGATGATGCGGGTACTTTGAAGTACCGCGGCAGGTTTTGCGTTCCCGCTGTTGGGGACATTAGAGGTATGATTTGCAGTGAGGCTCATGGTTCCAGATTGCCTACCATCCAGGATCTATGAAGATGTACCGTGACTTAAGGCAAGTTGCCTGGTGGTATGGTATGAAAGGAGATATAGCCCGATATGTTGCTGATGTGTCACACTTGCAAGCGTGTGAAGGCCGATCATGGAAGGCCTGGTGGTAAGTTGACTCCGCTAGAGATCCCGACTGGAAGTTGGAGAGTATATCTATGGACTTCATTACGGGTTTGCCAAATCCCGAGAGGATTTGATTCTGTTTGGGTTTATAGTGGATAGATTGACGAAGTGTGCTCACTTCGTGCCTTATAAGATTGATTACCCGATGAAGGAGGATAGCGGAGTTGTACTTGAATGAGGTCATCCGACTCCATGTGTGCCGGTTAGCATCATTTCTGATCGAGACTCCCGGATTACTTCTCGTTTCTGGCAGAGTCTGCAGGAGGGTTTGGGTACGGATCTGAGTATTCTACTGCGTACCACCCTCAGACCAATGGGCAGACGGAGCGGGTCAATCAGATTGTTGAGGATATGATCAGGTGCTATATTTTAGACCACGGTGGAGCGTGGGATGAGCGTCTGCGACTCATGGAATTTGCTTATAATAACAGTTATCAGGAAAGCTTGCAGATGGCTCCGTTAGGAAGCTTTGTATGGGAGGAGCTGTAGGACTCCGTTGTTTTGGGCTGAGGCTGGTGAGAAGCCTTTGTTGGGTCCAGATGCTCTGGAAGAGATGGAAGTCGCCGTGAAGCTTATTCGGGAGAAGCTTCGGTTAGCTCAGGAGAGGTATGAAAAGAACGCGTATTTCAATAGTGTCGACCTCTAGTAAAAGATGCATTGATATCTGCCTCTAAATTGAAGTCCAATTGACTTATATAAATGATTGACATTGTGTTGATAACTAATCGATGCATGCGTCGTCATCTGTCTTAAAGTAACATCGAATAATCTTCGGTTGTTGCTTTGATATCCAGTCAAAGTGTTGTCTACTTTCAGTCGATGTTGCATCGAATTTTATTCGACGTATATTGACTTTACTTAATTTTCTTCCCTTATTTAGTTTGTCTGCCATATTATTTTGAATTAACTGACTTCCTAAGACATTTATGACCATACTACCCTCAATATACAACATGGGTAATAATCCTAGATTTTAAAATCACTTATAATTTAATTTGTTAGTTAAATCATAGGATTATTCCCAACAAGTGTACTCAAATTTTCCCAATATAGAGCAAAATCTGCTTGAACATTATTTTTAAATATGGGGTGGGTCAAATTGGCCCATAAAACAAAATTGGAGTGAACCAATTCCAACTATAATTGAGACATTTGTAAGTGATGTAGCTACCCCCAATTAGTATGTACATTGAATTGGCCTTGCTCAATCTTATTATGAAAGTACATAAAAAGGAATTACTATTTTTAAAAAGGTTGGGGGATACAAAATAAAACTGTCTTCTTCAATCAAAGAAAAATTAGACAAAATTATAGAAGTAAAATCTAAAATATAAACAGGGGACATAAATTATGTTTATTGAAATTCCCAAATAATCTAGGTACTCCCTATTTCATAATCCCTTTGAGATAGCAATGCTAATGCAAGGTCAATTAGAGACTTTTCATCTGGACACTAAGAAAACAACATCGTTTTTTCCTTCTGGAAACTCCAAAACTCAAGCAGAGCCATTTTCATTGGGGACTCATGTAACATCCCAAATTCAACTAGACCCCCATTGTGTGACATTATGACCTTGTACTGACCAGGGCTAAGTAATGAGTCTAGGATCACATGGCACATGAATCAATATGGTTGACCTAAAGTCAACCTAAGCTAAATTGGCCCTAATTAGGTCAACATTGCCTAATTTTCTCCAATTGAGCATCTATTGGTCAAATTGACCTAACCATAATTTTATAAACATCCTGAGGAGTCAATAGGGTCATGGTAAACATGAATGGGCCATCCAAATCATCAATTTTGACCATGGTCAACTCTAGGTCAAAATTAGAGTTCTAAGATATAGCATCTGCCCATGTGCATGAAATTGAATTTCTGAGGCACGTGGCCACCGAGGTGTACAGTGATACCGCCAAATATCGATATAAAGATGATGGGGAAAGTGATTTGTTCTCCTCGATAAGGATTGAGTACTTAGTATAATGTACCTTGTACATCAATTCCTCTTGTAGTTTACCAACATTTGGGATGCACAACCGACTGTCTTTCCGTAAAAGACCATCTACAAAGGAAATTTGGGCATTTGACCCTTCCACAATTTCTACCATATAGCGCTTCATGTTATCATCAAGCTCTAACGCGTGTCGAACTCTATTTGCAAGGTCATATTGTACCTCCATCCAGTTCAAGAATGCACTCGCGCTTACTTTCTTTTCAACACAAGAGATCTTTAAGGCCTTCAAGTCACGAATCAGATGCTCATCATGCATTTGAATCCAATTTGCCTATGTTGGAGGCCTGCAACTTAACGTATCAGTAACTATATTTCCCTTCCCAAAAGTATAATGAATTTTGAAGGTTAGACCCCAAGGAAATCCATTCACCTCCTTTGTTGCATATTCAAGTCCTTCTGATTAACAGATATTTCATACTCTTGTTGTCCGTAAAGATATCAATCTCCACGCCATAAAAGTAATGACGTCATAGTTTAAGGGTGAATATCACAGCCTCCAACTCCAATTCATGGACTAAATAATTCATCTCATGCACCTTCAGCCGGCGTGACCTATAGGCAATAACCTTCATAAACTGAAGAAGAATGCAACCTAAAGCACGCCCTGAGGAATCACTACATATACCATAGCCTTCTATACCATATGGCGACCAAAAAATTTGTGTCGTGGTTAGACGTTTCTTCAACTCTTCAAAAGCGTGTGCATACGTTTGCGACCAAATGACCTTCTGATCCTTCCTATTCATGATGGTGAGAGGTAGAGTTATCATTTAAAAGTTCTCTATGAAGCGCCTATAGTAGCCGGAAAGTCCCTGGAAACTCTTGACTTCCACCATAGTAGTAAAAACATACCACTCACGTATCAAAACATTCTTCACCGGATCCATATTAATACCCTCTCCACTAACTACATGACCTAATAATGTCATAGAGGCTATCCAAAACTCACATTTAGAGAACTTGACATATATCTGACTCCTCATCAAGATATCTTAAATAATGTGAATCGTATGTTCTTTCTCTGTCTGAGATTAAACCAATATATCATCAATACAGACGATCACAAATTAGTCCAAATACTCTCTAAAGTTTCTATTCATTAGATCCATGAATACCGATGGCGCATTTGTTAACCCAATGAACTCATAGTGCCCATAATATTTACTAAATGTCATCTTTGGAATATTGCATTCCCTGATCCTCACCTGGTAATAACCAAACTTCAAATGTAGCTTTGAGAGAACAATTGATCCAACTAACTGATCAAACAAATCATAGATTTGCAGAATTAAATACTTGTTCTTCTCCGTCAGCTTATTCTGTTTACGGTAGTCTATACATAGAAGCAATCTTCCATCTTTCTTCTTCACAAAAAGGACCAGTGCACTCCAAAGAGATGAACTCGGATGTACATAGCCTTGCTCTAGTAACTCCTGTAACTTAACTTTCAACTATGTCATTTCTTTTGGTGTTATACAATACAGCGAGCGTGACATAGGTTTTGCACTTGGCACCAACTCAATAGTGAAGTCGATGTCTCTCTAAGGTAGATCTCTAAGGAGATATTTTGGAAACACATTTGAATACTCTGATACTATAAGAACATCACTCAAACTGGGCTTGGGCTATGCAACCTCCAATAGCATCAAGAATAACTCTGCGCCTTTTTGAACCGCCTTGACCACTTGAAGAGTAGACATCAACCTATTGTTCGATCCTAGCAGACTCTTGGAACCATAGTTTGTGTGGTTAGCCGAACACTCATCGCAGATTGTCTAGTCGGAAGTCATGTGGTTTGATCTTGTGGTCTGGAAGTGTGTTATTGTGGGCTATATTCAGCCATCTGGCGGTTTGGCTCAGTGAACTATTTAGTAGCATCTCCAGCGGGCTGGTTTGAGGCCGCAGCAGTGCATCGAAAGTTAAGACACAATAGTATGGTAGGAAGCCGCAGCAGTGGTCTAGAGTAAAGCTGTAGTGGTTTGGTGAAGCCGCAGCTGTCGAGATGGAGCCACAATAATGGACTGATGGTTAGCCACAACTACGGTCTAGTGGCGACCCGCAGTATGCGGTCAAGTGGCTTGCAGTAGCTGTGGTCTGATGGTGGCAACCCGCAAGTTCGGTCTGGCTTCTTGGACTTGCGGTCTTCCATAGCTTTGTGGCGGTTTTCCTTAGTAACCGCCAGGTGTACAGTTGTTCTTTGTATAGTGTGTGGTTTGACCATGGCAAACCACACAGGCCGCCTGACTTGTATTTTTTCCCAAATCGATTATTGTATTCTCTCATCTCCCCCCCATTAAAATAAGGGGACATACCTTTGTAATGATTATCTTTTTAGAGTAATAAATTTACTGTTTATTTACCTCTTGTCCGTTTTCTTGCTCATTTTTTACTTGGTATCAGAGGAAAACCGATCCTTTGCTCCGAATTGATAGCAGTTTTTTTTTGTAACCGCGCGGCCTCTTCTACCGACTTCTTTCCCTCCCTTCTTCCGGCTTCTTCCAGCTTCTTCCCTCCCTTGCTGGTCGCTTTATTTGCGATTTGATTCTTATGAGCTTGTCTATTTACGCGGTTTCTCTTCTCTGTTTCGGGCTCTGCATTTGGGTCGCGACATCTTTCCTATTGTTGGTGTGTTGACACTGAGACTGTATGGTCTCTCCTCTTGTTCACATGGTTTGTTCACGTGTTTGTTTGTGTGGTTTGTTTGATTAACCGTGCGGCTTGGTGCTTTTCCACATGGACACTCTGTCTTCTTTTGCTACTTTCTCTACTCCTCTCTCTCTCTCTCTTTTCTACTTCTACTTCTCCTTCTGGTAATTTGGGTACTTCATCCAAGTTTATTGGTCTAAATTACTCAGATGGAGTGTGTATCTTTTATTTTCCTTTTACGCTCTCAACATAAGAGCTCTCATTTGCCTGATGAGCCCCCTCATGTTGGCTCAGCCACTTATAATAATTGGGATGATGTTGATGCCTTGGTTCGCACTTGGTTAGCAAACAGTTTTCCTGATAAGTGTCTTCCTATCATTAGACAAGACCAAACCGTCAAAGCTACGTGGAATCATTTTTCTGCTTTATATTCAAAGGGGGATCAGACTTCGCGCATCTATACTTTATATGTGGATCTCTTTGCTCGCCCTGTTATGACTTCTGCTGCTGCTTATTAGGAGGTCCAAAGTCTTGGGGCTGAACTTCTTTAGCATCGTCCATTTTTTGTTGATCTTGTTGAGCAATAAAAACACTTTCAGGAGCTTCTTGTCATTTACTACTTAATTCGTCTTCCTGACTCGTATGACATGATTCGTCAACAGATTCTAAGAGAGGTGGATACTCTGACTCTAGATGCTACTATTGCTCGCATTTCTGCTATTATAACTCTGCTTCAGCATCCTTTTCTTCCCTCTCCTTCTCCTAATATTGTTGCTCATCTTGTACATGATGACAACTCTGGTAGTCGAGGTGGCTGTAGTTGAGGCAGTGGTTATTCTAAGTTTCTCTGTCTTATTGTGGCAAAGTTGGACACATGGTTGATCGTTGCTGGGTCAAACATCCTCACCTCTATTGGAACCCTTGTTCTGATTTGGGCAAGGATTGTTATTAGGATGATTAGATTGACCCATCATGTATAGTCAAGGGTCATAGGATTATTTCTAGGGCCATTCCTTCAGAAGATTTAGAGACAGAAGATTCCAGAGAAATTCAGATTTTGCAAAGATAGCAATTCAGTTCGACGATAGTCGAACTCAGCTCGACGATCGTTGATCTCAGATCGACGAACTCAGAGCTCAATCTCTGAGTTGAGCTCGACAAAAGCTGAGCTCAGTTCGACGATCTTCAACCTCAGCTCTGCCAACTCAGGTCGACAACACCCAAGCTAAGCTCGACGATCTCCGAGCTCAGCTCAACGAAATTGGAACTCACTTCGAAGAATATGAAGAATCAAGCTCGACGTTCTCCAGGCTCTGTTCGACGATCTATAGTCTGAGCTCGACATTCTTCTGTGCAGTTAATTTAGATAGTTACGTATTTCCAGAAGGAGAATTAAACTCAGGCAATCTCTCCGAATGCAATATATTCAAATGAGATTAAATTCAGGCAGTTATGGATCCATCATTTAATGCAATATATTCTAATGAATATAACTATTTAGAGGCAGCATTAAATGTGGATTTTTTCCCAAGGAAAGTTTTCTTTCTCAAGGAATGCTCCAACTATTGATTTCATATATGTGAAATATGTCCAGCCATTCAGACATAGAGAAGAAGTTTTTCAATCTAAAGGCTACATATCCAGGCTAAATTGTTACCGAGATTCTTATAGAGTTCTTCACCATTAGTTTCATACTTTTAAGGGACAACTATTCAATATCATTCCAAAAAGCTTCTGAAGATTAAAAGCAATCTGAAGGCCTACACCCTGAGCAAAGCTCTCATTCTAAGCTCTCCTTCTCCTGAACCTATTCTACATCTCAGGAGGAGCTTTGACATCAACAGACAACATCCACTAGTCTTCTCAGTGCTTTGAGAAAGAGAAGACAACATCATTTTCTTTTTAACTGTCCTGTACAAAGGGTTTTTAACTCCCTTCAAAAGTTATCATTTGGTTGTCAAGTCTCCAAATCAAAAGACTTGGTTTAGTTTTTAGGCACATGGTCACAAGCTCAAATGGTTGCTAGATATCCCTTGAAATAGATCTTGTGGTGACAGGGCACCTGAGTAAAAACCTATGGTG
The DNA here is from genome assembly GCA_039513925.1 of Platanthera zijinensis. Classification (NCBI taxonomy): domain Eukaryota; kingdom Viridiplantae; phylum Streptophyta; class Magnoliopsida; order Asparagales; family Orchidaceae; genus Platanthera; species Platanthera zijinensis. The sequence goes on from CM077082.1 coordinate 133,532,966, forward strand.
GTAGGACACCTGATCAAAAACCTGTAGTGGATTCCTATCTGGGTGGTAGAAGACTGGATGTACCCAAGTTTGAGGGGAACCACTATAAACTCTTTGTGTCGTCTGGTTTTTGATGAAGATTTTCTATAGTTTTAAATTATATTCCAAAACTAATATCCAAATAGGCAAGTGTACCTATCGAAATATTAGTATAGAAATGTCGTATTCGACTCGGGGTCTGTTGAGTACTTGTACTCACAAGAAAAGCTATTATCTTATCAGACAGAAAAGTTGGTTTTTGTTTTTAAACGGAAAAAGAAGCGTTATACTAAGGAAATAGAAATACGATTTTGAGGAAGCTAGCACTTGATCTAGAATTCCTTGAGATAAAATAAACTTTCTTGTAAAATAAAGCAATGCGAGCTCTTATCTACCCACTCGACCATGAGGTTCCTAAAGTATAGTAGCGTCTCTCTCGAGCTCATGCTTCTAACTAACCTTAGGTTGATCGATTAAGACCTCTCGGCCAGTCGAAACCCCTAAGCTTGTTTTAGGCGGTGAACCCACTATTGGATTTGACTCCAATCCGGAAGATTTACGTCATCCTTTCTCGAGTAGTGCATTCAACTCCTTTTATCTTGAGTGATCTCCTCGTATCCGCAACCTCTCGGTCATTTAGGATACGGATCTTAGATCGAAGATCATATACGCGTAATATGAATTCGATGAAATGAAAATCAAAGATAAATCGTAGCGAGAAAGATGAAGAACAAGACTTTTGATGAAAAGGAAGAGATTATTTTATTGCAAGCGCTCATCAAAATCAAGTGCCAAATGAAATCTAGCTACTCATCATAATAAGAGAATTACAAGATAAGGTAGGACAAACATGATTAAATTGAAAAGCAAACTAGAATTGAAACTTACACAAAGTAAAACTATGCTAAGAAATGGAAAATACGATAAAATAAAAAAGCAACTAAAAGACTACAACTCCCAAAAATTCCTCTCCTCAGCATCTGAAGCTGTCTGGAATTTATTGAAAAAAATTTCTGTTTGGTCAAGCCCTAGGTTACGCCCTAGGTCACGCCCGTGACCTAGGGCGTGTCAGGCTCGGAACCGTCGTCTTGAAAGCCCGGGAACGTTGGAGGAGAAACCGCCAAAATTGGTTAACTGACGGGTCACGCCCCTAGGTCGCGCCCGTGACCTAGGGCGTGTCACGACTGTTTCTAGAAACGACGGGAAGCTGAAACGGCGGGAGTAAAAGTGGTCTTCAAGAAGGTGTCACGCCCCTAGTCACGCCCGTGACTAGGGGCGTGTCAAGCAGGAACGGTCCTCTGGCGGCAACGGCTGGAACGGAGGAATAATTGGCTGGAAACGCCCGGGACACGCCCTGGTTCACGCCCCGTGACCCAGGCGTGTAATTTTAATCCGACGTGTCAGCGGTCAATGGTCTCTTTCTTGCTGTCACGCCCCGTGTAAATGGTACACGGGCGTGTCGTCATCAGACACGGGCATGTCAAGGTCGGTCGACGATCTTTGAGCGCGGGTCGACAGGCTCTGGCTGAAGTCTTAAATTTGCGTGTCACGCCCCTGTGTCACGCCCAGATAGGGCGTGTCACAGGGCGTGTAGGCTAGGCAGAAAACAGGAAAATTCTTCTTTTTGCTCCAAATAACCTGTAGATCAGCCCTTGCAAGATTAAAAATGATTTTATTAGAACAAATAGATATAAATTATAGAAACAAGTTAAAAGAAACTTAATATTATAAAATTAATTTAAAATATCTAACTATTAATATAGATAAATAAATTAAAAGATATAAAGAAATAATTAGAGTTATCAAATACCCCCATACTTATCTGTTTGCTAGTCCCGAGCAAACACACTTTTCTATAGGGAGTAGAAAATTTAATGCTAGAAAAGAAATTGAACCTAAGAGTAAAATGCGAAGTCTTATGCTATGCTTGTAGATTTTTTGTAGAAATACTTACTCAGCATACAAATTAGGTTTTTATTTTTCTTAAAATGCGTTTTCACTATATTTTTACTTTTAAAAATGAAAACCGGTAAATCCTGTAACATCCCATTTCCGGCTAGACCCCTAGGAGTCGGTTAGTTGTGACGGAACCCCAGGAAATACATAAAATTGTAATAAAGCGATCAATATCGGGTCACGGGTTGGTCACGCCGTGACCGACCCGTCACGCCCGTGACCTGGGCGTGACTACTCGACGATCGTCGATCTCCACGAGACGATCGTCGAACGTGCTGTCTGGGCATGTCACGCCCATGACCAAGGTGTCACGCCCGTGACAATGGGCGTGACCCCATCGATGATCGTCGATCGCCGTGAGACGATCGTCGACCTTGCGGCCGGGCATGTCACGCCGTGACATGAGTGTCACGCCGTGACCTAGGGCGTGACCAGCCTTCGACGATCGTCGATCTCAATTCGACGATCGTCGGCCTCGAAATTTGCCGTTCGGGCATGTCACGCCGTGAACTAGAGGTCACGCCCGTGACCTAGGGCGTGACCAGCCTTCGACGATCGTCGATCTCAATTCGACGATCGTCGACCCAAATCTACCGTTCGGGCCTGTCACGCCCGTGACCCAAGGTGTCACGCCCGTGACCATCCATCGTCGATCGTCGATCTTAGTTCGACGATCATCGAACCCAGAATGAATGGCTATCCGGGCCTGTCACGCCCGTGACCTATGTGTCACGCCCGTGACATTGGCCGAAACGACGGTTCAGGCCCGAAATTATTCTAACACGCGTGGTAATAAATGCTGGTGTGGGAAGTTAAACCAGGAGTAACTTCCAGCCGTTTTCTTCTATAATTATATAATAAATGAGGAAAAGGTGGTCCAATAGAAAACTGCCAGCTGGACACACCTGTTCAGTTTCCACCGTTCCTTATCCCTTCACCGTAACCGAAACGTTAAGGGAGGAGCCTTCATGGCCATAATGGTTTTACCCATTCACCTTCCCACTTCCTGATTTATAAAAGCCCACCTGGACAAGAGGAGAAGGTTACACGCTCAAGTAATCGAATCAGATCCTTGTTCTTACTGTAGGAGAAGTTCAGCAACGCCACCACCGCGCCATGGCACCCCGTCGTTCTTCTCGCCTTCAAAGCCGCGAACAAGGTCCTCCTCTACTCCTTCTCTTTCATGGGTAGATCTTAGGATTCTTAGAAAGAGGTTCGCGCTCAACGGAGCCGGACCCATCTTCGTTTTTCATGGAAAAAACCATGAAAGGATATTTTGAGTTCACCGGAAAAACCGCCACCTCCGGCGGCCAAACCACCGCCGACCGCTAGCCATCGCCCAACGGTCAACGGAGGTGGTGGTGGTGGTGGCTGGACAGGGAAGTGACCGAACGGCCGCGACGGATCATGGAATGCTTACAGGAAAAAATGTTTTCCTGTGTCTGTTCGGATTCATGAAGAAGATGAACAGTAGAATTAATATTATAATATATAAAAGAATTATATAAAATATATTACTTTAATGGAAAATAGATTATTTAGAACAATATTTAGAGGCTGCGAAACGAGGCACTTAGATGCCGATTTAGGAAAAATGACCAGTCACAAAAGTGTAGCCCTCTGGGTCTACTTTAAGTTTAAAATTGATTTTATTCAATTTGGGTTAGTGGTTTGACCACATCACTCATTTTGGTGGGATCAGACCTAGGCAAACCAGAAAATTGAAATGGTTGCCCACGGTTCATAACATGTTTAAATGACTTGAAATTTGGACTGGAGATCTATAATATGTGTATCGAGAGCTGTCCAAAAATGAGAATTTTTGGAGAACTTTTGCCTAAAGTTTTTGTAAAATTTAATAAACAATATAAAATTAATTAGGAGATGAAATTAAGTCCAAACTCCCCAAATTTTGGGTGGTGGTCCCTGGCATCAATGTTAAGATCTGTACAAAATTTCAACTCGATTGGTCGAGTTTTGAATAGGGAAGTATCAAGTCCTAGATAGGTCTTGGTGAGGGGTACATTGGGGAAAAGTACGTTGGGAGATGGAGTGGACAAATCTCCTCAAAAGAGGCTGAAGTTGTTGGCCACTGAGTTGTTGAGTCTATGCCTACCCTCTTGGGTAACATGGTGTGGATTAGGGTGGATTTTACCCTAAGAGATTGGCCCAAATCCAGCGGGTGGGAGTTTGAGGTTGTGAAGGACATAGGAGCAAAAGCTCTTGTATGCCCTTGAAATTTGGAGGAGAGTGGCATGATATGCTGAAAACCCTCTGGTGGAAATAGTGAGGGAATTGGAGGTAATTGGGTACCTCGGAAGTTGAGAGTTTGAATTAGATTAGAAATGTAATTTAGTTATTTTAAGCACTAAATCTAATCCAAAAATTATGAAACTCGGGAGGAGGGAGTTTTAGGATGTTTTAGACTTATGATTAATTTTCCTTGAATTTTATGATTTAAATGTATACTTCATGTGTTATGGATTATGCCCGATTTGTTGTTTCAATTATTTGGAGGCTTTAAATTAATTATAATCATTTAAAATTCTGGATTTAGATCTTGACCAGTAGAACATTGATCCCTGAATTTTTATAGAATTTTTATGTTAGTAAATCTAGTACTTTATTCACAGATGATAGAAAGGGCTTTATGTTTAAAAATTAATTATGATAAAAATACTTGCTGAAAATTATGAAACTTGGCCTGTGCTAATTTTAGACCTTTATCTGCATGACATAAATTATTATAATTTTTGGAAGAATATTTTCTGTACTTGATTCATAAACAACAGAAGTTAGAGATTATTTCTAAAATAGTTTTCATGCCCTTTTAATGATAGAAAAATTATGATACTTAGGATTTAACCTACTGAATAACCTAGTATTTATCATAAAATTGCTGGACCATCTTGCATGAGAACTTAGGGTAGTTCATGTTCAAACGGTAGTCCTTGGGATTTCGAGGAATTTAATTAAATGCCAAATAAATTAGGAAAATTCCATTTTTCGGACTTAAGTCATTTATATCATGGTAAGTCTCCAGTAAATAATTTAGGGCATTTGGATGAGTAATGGATCATTGCATAACCGGTTCGACATGTAGCCTAGGTCGGTCTACATATAGCAATTTGAATTGAAATAAACATGATCTGAGGAAGACATTGGAGTTAAATAACTCATTTTGTTTGGGTGGGCAATAGTGGAGGAAATCACTATAGGAAGATATAAAGTAGTGAGTAGGTGATAGCTAGAGTTAAGAGGTGCTCGGGTTCGACGAAAGATCGTCTTCCCCGAAGAGTGGAAGGTTTAAAAATCACCCTAGGATAGTTTATCGTAATGTGAGAAGGGAACGGGTTAAGGAGAATCAACCAATAACAATAAGTGCCTTGCGAAAGGGAACTTCGGGCCGTAATGCCGCCGTCTGGTTCCTAGTGCCCCTTGAGAGCACTTCACGGGATATACCGGGGGCAGTCCTGGGCTAACGTAAACTGTAGTAATAAACTGGCAAGAGTAACTTAGTAACTAGGATTGCACTTTCACAAACACTGTTGGCACCGGAAGATTGATGAGAGCTTCGGCTCGGTGATTTGGAAACGGACGTTTGGGTCCGGGGAGCCTCGGCTCGGTTGGTTAAGAGACGGACGGGATGGTCCGGGGAGCTTCGGCTCGGTGGTTGGAGACGGACGTTTGGTCCGGGGAGCTTCGGCTCGGTTTTGTGTGTTTACGAATAAACTTGCATGTGCATAAGATAGGAAAAGTTAAGGTGGTGGGTTTTACGATATCGGGGAGTTCGATTGCACCGACACCGATATCGTTGACTCGGCGAGGTGGTTAGCACTTCGCCAACAGAAGTCCGGTGCGCCAGCCGGCAAGAGTACGCAGGCGTCCGCTTAGTGCACCAAGCGTTGAGGCGTACGATAGGTCAGACCAGTGGTGCTTTTTACTGGTTTGAGGTGCGCGAGGCCCAACCCACCGCTTCCGTCTGCCACTACGGAGGTATCCTGGGAGGTAACGGCTCCGAAAGGGGGAACTAAAGGTCTGTGTGCACAGAGTCGGGTGTGTGAGTTGCACTTGCATGTTTCATCATACCCACTAGCATGTCATAGCATAATCGATTCATTTAACCCTGACACCTAAAGTATAAGTGGTATGGGACGCTTATACATTAGGACCTGCAAAACGACCCCTTGGTCTATAAGCTTGTGTGGGCAAGTTTATAAATCAAAGGTTAATTTCAATATATAACAACCATTGCTGTTTGATAACCGACACCCCAACGTATAAGTGGTATGGGACACTCTATACGATGGGAGCCTTGCAAAAGATCCCTTTTGCTTATGTGTTCTCGCATAAGTGAAGGTTTAAATTCATATATTTGCTTTTCTTATTGCTAGACCTTATTATAACAATCATATTAACTGCTCACCGAATACATCTTGCTAGATTAAGTCCATAGTCACCTGTTTCTTGATTTATCTCTACCATCATGTCCTTCCTTTCTTCCTCCCCGCTCGGTACCTAGGAGCCATGGGGAAGGGGTAGGGGATGATAGGGCTTAGTCTTTATGACTAACGGTTTTCGAACCGCATCATTTAGGGGATCGTGGAGCCCAGCATGGAGGAGCAGCCCCAGAGATCGGTGCGCCTAGAGATGGGGCAGTCTAGCTCCGGAGTTCGCACACAGCCGGGACCGTGAGTCTCGACCTTGAGTAGTTTCTGTGTTCCGCTTCCGCATGAGAGACTTGTAGTGAGGACATGTATGTACCGGGCATAAGCCCGTATTTATAGTACTCTGATGATTTCTGTGGGACACTCCCTTCGTGGAGGTTTTATCTTATTTACATGTGATTCATTATTGTGGACTGCATTGTTCTTACTTCAATAATTATGCTACTTTTCTGTGATCGAATTGGCCGGCAGAATCGGCGCCTTGTGGTGATGACCCTTCAGGACGTGAAAGAGTCACCGCAAAGCGGCGGTTCTGGGCCTAAGACCCCGGGTGGTTGAAAAGAGAAAAAAAAGGGGTCTTACAAGTGGTATCAAGAGGAAACATCGATCAGAAGGAAGTAGCAGTCCACAAAACCCTAGGTCACCCCCCGCTCGAGTTTAGTTTGGGGACAAACAAGCAGCGGAAGCAGTGGTGTGCCCATATGGGGATCACACGTATAAATTGTCCACCTTTATGTAATATTTGAACGTTTTCTCAGCGCGTGTTTTTGTTACGCAGCCTCCAGCACGGACTACGCCACAAGGTGGAGTTCAACAGGCTCAGGATGTTGCGCCACCCTCCACCGGCCCCCCACTCCTTTCCTTCAGTCAGACATGGGACAAGACCCTGACTGCCATTCTGGAAGCCTTCAGGGCCCAGCAGGGTTCCGGCCCCGCAGCCAAATCCGGAGGGCCAACTGGCTAAGCATCTTCCGAGGACTGGCTTTCCCACCCGTCCTATTTGGGGACAGAGTCGGCTGTTCGGACGGAAGAGTGGCTAGATATCATGTACGAGATGCTGACCGGGATCCGGTGTCCATGGGAGGAGAGGGTGGCTCTGGTGGTCTCCTGCCTGGAGTCCCATGCAAAGAGGTGGTGGAAGACGCTGTTGGACACGACCTTTGCTGATAGGGAGGTTGCGGAGGTTACTTGGGAGGAGTTCAGGGCCGCACTGCTGGAGCATTTTCGTTCCGCAGTCGGCTAGGGATGATTTGGAGGAGCGGTTCTTACAGCTGAAGCAGGGTACCCGGACCGTGGTGGAGTACCATCGAGAGTTTGACCATCTGGCTCGATACGCAGATTCCTACCAGCTGGACGAGGCAGGGTATATCAGGAGGTTCTATAAGGGCCTGCGGGAGGACTTGAGGGAGGCTCTGTTGTTCGTATCTGACGGGCCCATCTCCCGGATTTTGGAGATGGCCAAAAGGATTGAGGCAGATTGGCACGCCCACCCCGGGGCCGGAAGCGGCCAGCAGAGGATCAGGGACGGAGAGGTAGGAATGACCAGCGGCGGGGTGCTGTACCAGAGGGAGGAGGACAGAGGACCAGCCTCGTCAGGACGTGAGGCAGGAGCCGAGGGAACAGGTGGTATTTGCCCCTCCCCCTCCTTCGGATGCAGGAGATGGCCGAGACCCGGGGGAATGGCGTATCCCCCACCAGAGTGTTTTCTTTGCCATCAGATTGGGCACATTCGGAGGAACTGCCCCATGAGGGGGGCACCACCTCCAGCACATCAGGGCGGCCCACCAGCTCAGCATTACGGAGGCCGAGGACGCGGCCGTGGTCGTGGATACCAGTGGAGAGATCGTAGACAGGAAAGAGAGCAGGTATATGCTTTGGACCTTGCGCAGCCTCGAAATCCGGAGCAGGTCATAGCAGGTACGCTGCAATGCTTTCTTTACTTTCATAGAATTTTTCCTTTAAGTTGTTAAAAACTCAGAACCGCACTAGATAGATTAACAAGGAAAGAAAACTCTTTATAGAACCCTGAGATATTTAATCACCCCAGGTATAGATCTTCATCAGCGGCAAGCCTGCCCGCACGCTTTTTGATACTGGAGCTACTCACTCCTTTGTGTCGGAGTCGTTCGCGTGAAGGACTGGAAGGTGTGGAGCGGTTCACAGGCTCGAGGATGAGGGTGCGACTACCGGATGGATCTGAGCTCCTTACCACGGATCACTGCAATATGGAGGCAAAAATTGGTGGAAAAGCGTTCGAGGCTCCAGCGACGATTTTGAAGCTGACGGACTACGACCTGATCCTGGGCATGGTTATGGCTGCACTGGAACTATGCCCAGATTGACTGCCAGGCAAAGAGGATCACCGTGAGACACGGGGACTCTTTCATTACCATCGAAGGTATAAGACCTGTCTCTCGTATACTCTTATCTTCGGTACAGGCCGTTAAGGCCCATCTGCAGGGAGAGAAGTCTATCAGATTCTTTTTGAGATGGCGGAAGTTAAGGAGTCGGTGACAGACATCCCGGTGGTGCGAGATTTCGCTGACATCTTTCCGGAGAAACTGCCAGGACTACCTCCACACCGAGAGCAGGATTTTCAGATACAGCTTGTGCCGGGAGCCAAGCTGGCGTCTAGGGCCCTTATCGGATGGCCCCAAAGGAGTTGGCAGAGTTTCGGACTCAGTTGCAGGAATTAGTTGAGGTAGGTTTTTGTTAGACCGAGTTCCTCGCCATGGGGAGCACCGGTCCTGTTCGTGAAGAAGAAGGATGGGACACTCCGCCTGTGCATTCGATTATCGAGCACTAAACAGGCTGACCGTCCGGAATACCTATCCGCTCCCACGGATAGACGAATTATTCGACCAGCTGGAGGGGCCCCATTATTTCTCGAAGCTGGACTTGAGATCAGGATACTACCAGCTGCGGATCCAGGAGGAGGATATCCCGAAGACGGCCTTTAGTAGCAGATATGGCCTGTATGAGTTCACCGTGATGCCCTTTGGGCTCACGAATGCTCCGTCGGCGTTCATGAGTCTCATGAACCGGGTTTTTCGAGGCCTACTTGGATGTGTTCGTCATAGTATTCATAGACGAACATCCTGATCTACTCTAGGACGGAGGAGGAGCACACTCGGCATCTGGCACTGACCTTGGAGAGGTTGCGGGAGCATCGCCTTTATGCCAAAATTCAGCAAGTGTCAGTTCTGGTTGAAGGAGGTGGCCTTCCTAGGCCACATCATCAGCGGAGCCGGGTTAGTAGTAGATCCAGCAAAGATTCGGGCAGTTTGCGATTGGCCGCAGTGAGGACAGCCACCGATGTACGCAGTTTCTTGGGACTTGCCGGTTACTACCGGAAGTTCGTGGAGGGGTTCTCTCGGATTGCCCTCCCCCTCACATCTTTGACAAAGAAGGAGGCACCTTTTGTTTGGACCCCGCAGTGCCAGGCGGCTTTCCAGGAGCTGAAGGACCGACTCATCTCGGCCCCTATTCTGGCCCTTCCATCCGGAAGGAAGGATTCCAAGTGTATACCGACGCATCATACCAAGGGATGGGAGCGGTGCTGATGCAGAACGGACATGTCATAGCGCATATGCCTCCCGCCAGCTGAAGACCCCATGAGAGGAACTACCCGATGCACGACCTCGAGATGGGAGCGGTCGTTTTTGCTCTGAAGGTCTGGCGCCATTATCTTTATGGAGTCCACTGCGATATCTTCTCCGATCACAAGAACTTGAAATACGTGGACACGCAGAAGGAGCTGAATATTAGGCAGAGGCGTTGGGTGGAGTTCTTAGCAGATTATCAGTATGAGATGCACTACCATCCAGGGAAGGCAAAAGTGGTGGCCGACACATTGAGCTGGAGAGCTGCCACTTCCGAAGCTGGGCCCCAGGTTATGTCCATGGAGCTAGTCCAGTCATTCAGAGATATGCAGATATCCCTAGTGTCCGAGGATGACCCAGTTCTGTATAGGAGTATCTGGCATCGGTGGTGGCCATAGACGATATTCGGGATCGCATTCGGGACGGACAGAGGACAGATGCGTGGGCGGAGCCGATGTTCCGAGCTTTGGAGGAAGGTTCGACAGGAGATTATTCCCTGAGAGATGGTTTGCTCCACTTCAGAGGCAGAGTATATATACCCGCAGGAGGCCAGAATCCGAGAGGATATTATTGATGGAGGCGCATTGCAGCCGGTACTCGGTACAACCCGGGGATCACAAAGATGACCGCTGATTTGAAGAGGACGATGTTTTGGCCGGGCATGAAGAAGGACATTACGTACTTCGTGACCCATTGCGAGGGCGGCGTGTCAGTTGGTGAAGGCGGAGTGCAGGAACCCCGCAGGATTGTTACAGCCACTCCCGGTGCCGGAGTGGAAGTTTGACGATATAGCGATGGATTTTATACATGGTCTTCCCCGGTCTCGGACGGGGAACGACTCGATTTGGGTGATTGTCGATCGGTTGACGAAGGTGGCCCGCTTTGTAACCGATCAGGAAGGATGACTCGGTGGGAGTGTGCTGGTACGGAAGTTTGTGGAGCAGTATGTCCGGTATCATGGCGTGCCCCGGACGATAGTATCGGACCGCGATGGACGGTTTACATCCAGGGAGTGGCGCGTCAGTGCAGGCATATTTGGGCACCCGGTTGACTTTTAGCACGGCCTTCCACCCTCAGACGGACGGGCAGACAGAACGCACCAACAGGACCTTGGAGGATCTACTACGATTGTGTATACTGGACCGAGGGGAGCCATGGGAGAAGATGTTACCATTGGTCGAGTTCTCCTATAATAACAGCTACCAGTCCAGCATCAGGATGGCGCCATATGAAGCCTTGTATGGACGAAAATGTAGGACCCCGCTTTCTTGGGTTCAGGACGAGGATCCGAAGCTGCTGGGATCGGATTTCGTTGAAGACACCGAGGCTCAGGTGAGACTGAATCAGAGATAGGATGTTGGAGGCGCAGAGCCGACAGGCTAAATACTATGACGCCCGGCATCGTCAGGTGGAGTTATCGGTAGGGGATCGAGTGTTCTTGAAGATCCGGCCCATGCACGGAGTCTCACGGGTGCCGCGGTCGGAGGAAGAAACTCAGCCCTAGGTATATGGGCCCTTACCGGATCCTGGAGCGGATCGGACCCCTAGCCTACAAGGCTAGAGTTGCCACCAGGAGCTGGCAGCTCTACACGACGTCTTCCCACATCTCTTCGCTGGAGAAGGGCTCTACTACGCCCGGAGCAGCGGATTTTGACCACCGAAGGGCCGGTAGCTTCAGACCGATCTGTTCACTTGGAGCCGGTTCGGATCGACGACAAAGGAGTGCAGGATCTTGCGGCGCAAGAAGATCCCCTTAGTCAAGGTTCTGTGGAGAAACCACGGTCAGGAGGAGCACACCTGGGAACCGCAGGATCTGATGAGGCAAAGATACCCGGAGTTGTTCAGTCAGGTACATCTCACCACCTCTCGGTATACTCTATAGATTGCCTTCTTGTTTTGGAATGTTAAGACTAGATACGGAAAATTCAGGACCTAGGCATGCGCACTTAATCAGAAAGGTAGGGGCTAATCTTTTTGGTTTATTGGGGAGATTGTCTTCGTTATCAAACGAACAGTCACCTGAACCCAATAGAAAGATCGTATGGGATGTTACAAGTTTAAATTATTCCGATAGAAATCCCCGTAGGCTCAACCTCAATTTCGGGGACAAAATTTTTGTTTTGTTTTATTGGCATTTGTAACATCCCATTTCCGGCTAGAACCCCTAGGAGTCGGTTAGTTGTGACGGAACCCCAGGAAACACATAAAATTGAAATAAAGCGATCAATATTTCGGGGTCACGGGTTGGTCACGCCCGTGACCGACCCGTCACGCCCGTGACCTGGGCGTGACTACTTCGACGATCGTCGATCTCCACGAGACGATCGTCGAACGTGCTGTCTGGGCATGTCACGCCCGTGACCAAGGTGTCATGCCCGTGACTATGGGGCGTGACCCCATCGATGATCGTCGATCGCCGTGAGAGACGATCGTCGACCTTGCGGGCCGGGCATGTCACGCCCGTGACATGAGTGTCACGCCCCGTGACCGTACCAAGGGCGTGACCAGCCTTCGACGATCGTCGATCTCAATTCGACGATCGTCGGCCTCGAAATTTGCCGTTCGGGCATGTCACGCCCGTGACCTAGAGGTCATGCCCGTGACCTAGGGCGTGACCAGCCTTCGACGATCGTCGATCTCAATTCGACGATCGTCGACCCAAATCTGCCGTTCGGGCCTGTCACGCCCGTGACCCAAGGTGTCACGCCCGTGACCATCCATCGACGATCGTCGATCTCAGTTCGACGATCGTCGAACCCAGAATTGCTATCGGGCCTGTCACGCCCGTGACCTATGTGTCACGCCCGTGACATTGGCCGAAACGACGGTTCAGGCCCGAAATTATTCTAACACGCGTGGTAATAAATGCTGGTGTGGGAAGTTACACCAGGAGTAACTTCCGGCCGTTTTCCTTCTATAATTATATAATAAATGAGGAAAGTGGTCCAATAGAAAACCGCCAGCTGGACACACCTGTTCAGTTTCCACCGTTTCTTATCCCTTCACCGTAACCGAAACGTTAAGGGGAGGAGCCTTCATGGCCATAATGGTTTTACCCATTCACCTTCCCACTTCCTGATTTATAAAAGCCCACCTGGACAAGAGGAGAAGGTTACACGCTCAAGTAATCGGATCAGATCCTTGTTCTTACTGTAGGAGAAGTTCAGCAACGCCACCACCGCGCCATGGCACCCACGTCGTTCTTCTCGCCTTCAAACCGCGAACAAGGTCCTCCTCTACTCCTTCTCTTCATGGGTAGATCTTAGGATTCTTAGAAAGGAGGTTCGCGCTCAACGGAGCCGGACCCATCTCTCGTTTTCATGGAAAACCATGAAAAGGATATTTTGAGTTCGCCGGAAACCGCCACCTCCGGCGGCCAAACCACCGCCGACCGCTAGCCATCGCCTCAACGGAGGTGGTGGTGGTGGTGGCTGGCCAGGGAAGTGACCGAACGGCCGGCGACGGATCACGGAATGCTTACAGGAAAAATGTTTTCCTGTGTCTGTTCGGATTCATGAAGAGAGATGAACAGTAGAATTAATATTATAATACATAGATTATTATATATTACTTAATGGGAAAATAGATTATTTGAACATATTTAGAGGCTGCGAACGAGCCACTTAGAGGCCGATTTAGGAAAAATGACCAGTCACAAAAGTCTGTAGCCCTCTGGGTCGTATTCTTTAGTTTAAAATTGATTTTATTCAAATTTGGGTGAGTGGTTTGACACACAGGCACTCATTTTGGTGGGGATCAAGACCTAGGCTAACCAGAAATTTGAAATGGTTGCCCACGGTTCATAACATGTCCAAATGACTTGAAATTTGGACTGGAGATCTATAATATGTGTATCGAGAGGCTGTCCAAAAATGAGAAATTAGTTTGGAGAACTTTTGCCTAAAGTTTTTGTAAAATTTTAATAAACAATATAAAATTAATTAGGAGATGAAATTAAGTCCAAACTCCCCAAATTTTGGGGTGGTGGTCCCTGGCATCAATGTTAAGATCTGTACAAAATTTCAACTCGATTGGTCGAGTTTTGAATAGGGAAGTATCAAGTCCTAGATAGTTCTTGGTGAGGGGTACTTTGGGGAAAAGTACGTTTGGAGATGGAGTGGACAAATCTCCTCAAAAGAGGCTGAAGTTGTTGGCCACTGAGTTGTTGAGTCTATGCCTACCCTCTTGGGTAACATGGTGTGGATTAGGGTGGATTTTAACCCTAAGAGATTGGCCCAAATCCAGCGGGTGGAGGAGAGTTTGAGGTTGTGAAGGACATAGGAGCAAAAGCTCTTGTATGCCCTTGAAATTTGGAGGAGAGTGGCATGATATGCTGAAAACCCTCTGGTGGAAATAGTGAGGGAATTGGAGGTAATTGGGTACCTCGAAAGTTGAGAGTTTGAATTAGGTTAGAAATGTAATTTAGTTATTTTAAGCACTAAATCTAATCCAATAAATTATGAAACTCGGGAGGAGGGAGTTTTAGGATGTTTTAGACTTATGATAATTTTTTCCTGGAATTTTATGATTGATAAATGTTATACTTCATGTGTTAATGGAATTATTGCCCGATTTGTTGTTTCAATTATTTGGAGGCTTTAAATTAATTATAATTCATTTAAAATTCTGGATTTAGATCTTGACCAGTAGAAACATTGATCCTGGATTTTTATAGAATTTTTATGTTGAGTAAATCTAGTACTTTATTCACAGATGATAGAAAGGGCTTTTATGTTTAAAAATTAATTATGGATAAAATACTTGCTGGAAAATTGTGAAACTTGGTGCCTGTGCTAATTTTAGACCTTTATCTGCATGACATAAATTATTTATAATTTTTGGAAGAATATTTTCTGTACTTGATTCATAAACAACAGAAGTTAGAGATTATTTCTAAAATAGTTTTCATGCCCATTTTAATGATAGAAAAATTATGATACTTAGGATTTAACCTATTGAGATAACCTAGTATTTATCATAAAATTGCTGGACATCTTGCATGAGAACTTAGGGTAGTTCATGTTCAAACCGGTAGTCCTTGGGATTTTCGAGGAATTTAATTAAATGCCAAATAAATTAGGAAAATTTCCATTTTTCGGACTTAAGTCATTTATATCATGGTAAGTCTCCAGTAAATAATTTAGGGCATTTGGATGAGTAATGGATCATTGCATAACCGGTTCGACATGTAGCCTAGGTCGGTCTGCATATAGCAATTGTGAATTGAAATAAGACATGATCTGAGGAAGAGACATTGAGAGTTAAATAACTCATTTTGTTTGGGTGGGCAATAGTGGAGGAAATCACTATAGGAAGATTATAAAGAGTAGTGAGTAGGGGTGATAGCTAGAGTTAAGAGGTGCTCGGGTTCGACGAAAAGATCGTCTTCCCCCGAAGAGTGGAAGGTTTAAAAATCTACCCTAGGATAGTTTTATCGTAATGTGAGAAGGGAAAGGGTTAAGGGAGATCAACCAATAACAATAAGTGCCTTGCGAAAGGGAACTTAGGGCCGTAATGCTGCCGTCTTGGTTCCTAGTGCCCCTTGAGAGCCCTTCACGGGGTTATACCGGGGGCAGTCCTGGGCTAACGTAAACTGTAGTAATATAAACTGGCAAGAGTAACTTAGTAACTAGGATTGCACTTTTCACAAACACTGTTGGCACCGGAAGATTGATGAGAGCTTCGGCTCCGGGTGATTTGGAAACGGACGTTTGGGTCCGGGGAGCCTCGGCTCGGTTTGGTTAAGAGACGGACGGGGATGGTCCGGGGAGCTTCGGCTCAGGTTGGTTGGAGACGGACGTTTGGTCCGGGGAGCTTCGGCTCGGTTTTGTGTGTTTACGAATAAAACTTGCATGTGCATAAGATAGGAAAAGTTAAGGTGGTGGGTTTTACGATATCGGGGAGTTCGATTGCACCGACACCGATATCGTTGAACTCGGCGAGGTGGTTAGCACTTCGCCAACAGAAGTCCGGTGCGCCAGCCGGCAAGAGTTACGCAGGCGTCCGCTTAGTGCACCAAGCGTTGAGGCGTACGATAGGTCAGACCAGTGGTGCTTTTACTGGTTTTTGAGGTGGGCGAGGCCCAACCCACCGCTTCCGTCTGCGACTACGGAGGTATCCTGGGAGGTAACGGCTCCGAAAGGGGGAACTAAAGGTCTGTGTGCACAGAGTCGGGTGTGTGAGTTGCACTTGCATGTTTCATCATAACCCACTAGCATGTCATAGCATAATCGATTCATTTAACCCTGAAACCGTAAAGTATAAGTGGTATGGGACGCTTTATACATTAGGACCTGCAAAACGACCCCTTGGTCTATAAGCTTGTGTGGGCAAGTTTATAAATCAAAGGTTAATTTCAATATATAACAACCATTGTTGTTTGATAACCCGACACCCCAACGTATAAGTGGTATGGGACACTCTATACGATGGGAGCCTTGCAAAAGATCCCTTTTGCTTATGTGTTTCTCGCATAAGTGAAGGTTTAAATTCATTATATTTGCTTTTCTTATTGCTAGACCTATTATAACAATCATATTAACTGCTCACCGAATACATCTTGCTAGATTAAGTCCATAGTCACTTGTTTCTTGATTTATCTCTACCATCATGTCCTTTCCCTTTCTTCCTCCCCGCTCGGTACCTAGGAGCCATGGGGGAAGGGGTAGGGGATGATAGGGCTTAGTCTTTATGACTAACGGTTTTCGAACCGCATCATTTAGGGGATCGTGGAGCCCAGCATGGAGGAGCAGCCCCAGAGATCGGTGCGCCTAGAGATGGGGGCAGTCTAGCTCGGAGTTCACACAGCCGGGACCGTGAGTCTCGACCTTGAGTAGTTTCTGTTTCCGCTTCCGCATGAGAGACTTGTAGTGAGGACATTATGTACCGGGCATAAGCTCCGTATTTAAGTATAGTACTCTGATGATTTCTGTGGACACTCCCTTCGTGGAGGTTTTATCTTATTTACATGTGATTCATTATTGTGGACTGCATTGTTCTTACTTCAATAATTATGCTACTTTTCTGTGATCGAATTGGCCGGCAGAATCGGCGCCTTGTGGTGATGACCCTTCAGGACGTGAAGGAGTCACCGCAAAGCGGCGGTTCTGGGCCTAAGACCCCGGTGGTTGAAAAGAAAAAAAAAGGGGTCTTACAAATCCTAAAATTATCTTTAGGGAGAGTGTAGCGTGCATACTAAGATAACATTGCACAAACGAAGATTAAGATACCCTCCAAAGAAATCCATCAATGTCGATGGCCATAGGCTTGCCCTTTCACACTCTCGCCACGGCACTAGTCTAACTCATAAACATAAATCAATAGGGCTTAACTAGGTTGAAATGTAGGCTTAGGTTTTTGGTGAGGATGGTCAAAGATAAAAAACGGTTGCTAGGCACACCAAAACCTAGAGAGAGCTTGCACAAAAATAAATTGTCATGGCTTTAAAGAACGTAGCCAATTCCTAAATTCCTTTGTTTCTTTTCTTATTTTTTAACTCTCTCATCATATTGAATTTTTTTTTCTACCTCTTCATTTTTTTTTAATGATAATTTTTTCTTTATTTTGAAGAGGAGAGAAAATAAATCAACTCTTTTTTAATTTTTAATTAACCATCGAAATAAAGTGGCTCCTAATCACTCCCAAAATATTTCTACATTTGTTCTTTCAAGCTCGGGTTTAGGTGTGTAATTAGGATGCTTTTTAGGCTTTGGTAAAGTTCTTGGTGGAGCTAAAACAAAGGAATAGGGAAAATAGGCTCAAAATGGCTTAACAAAGATAAAAATTTTAGGTACGGGTACAAAAGCTCAAACTTGCCAATATAAAAAGCCTAAATCATATTTATGTTAATGAGTTTAACCTATGCAAAGTCTTGAGAATAGTTAGAGGGCAAGTTCTAGACATCGAGAAAGAATATCTCTTTCTTGGTCCGTGAAATATCGCTCTAGTAAACTTCTACTTACTCACCTAAATTATTTTAAAGTTTTACCGGTTTTCAAAATTAAAGTAAAATAAAACATTTCCACGCATTTAGAAAAATGAAAAATCTAAATATATGCTGAATATTTAAATCTACATAAAATTCTACTTACACGTGCACTTAACTAGAAACACAACATGACCAACAGCTTTACTCCAAAATTCAACATTCAATTAAAACATTAAAATTCTCTAAACACTATAAAGAAATTGAATTACGAGGAATTTTGCATGTGAACAAATATAGAACTAATTATTTTCTCTAATTAAAAATTTAATTTTTTTTTGTTTAAATTTTTTTTTGTATTTTTGATAATAAAAGAAAACAATTTTTTTTTAATTTATAAAGATTATATATATATATATATATTTTTTTTATAAAGATTTTTATAATAAATTTATAAAGATTTATATATATATATATTTTTTTATTTTAAATAAAAACAATAATTAAGAATCCACCCCCATACTTAAAAATAAACATTGTCCCCAATGTTTATAAGTCAAGTACGAGGGGGGAAAGAAAAAAACAAATTGAAAAATTTTTACAAGAAAAGAAAATAAATGAATAAAAATTAAAGATAAGCAAGGGGTGTCTCCCAAGAGCGCTTTTCTTTTTCCCGTCTTTAAGCTAGACGGTAATGGTTAGGAAAACGGGAAATAAAAATTGAAATGTAAGGGCAACTCCCTTAATTCCTGCTTGGGTGAATATGTCGAAGACGCTCGCCAAGCTACTCCTCCGCTTGCTTCTTGATTTTTCTTCTTGGAATGGTGGTCTTGAGGATGTAAATTCAAATCACCAATACATACCTGAGGTAATGTGACTTTTTGCAGATGAGCGGCAAAGGGATCGTTGATGACATTGGATTGCAACGGCTCATCGTCTACAGGAAAATCGTTAGAATAAGAAAAATAAAAAATAAACGTGTTAGAAATAATTTCACATGGAGGAGGGTCGTGTGAAAGAAATGTATTAAGCTCCGGTTGTTTTATTTTCTAAAATTAATTTTTCTTCCGTAGTTTGAGTGAAAATTAAATCATCGGAAGCATCAGGTTCATAAATTTTTGCTCCTATATAATCATAGATTGTGTTTGAAAATTCATTAATAGGAGAAACAATTGGGAGTAGTAGGAGGAGAAATATATTCTTCTTCTACTCCCCCCAGTGCGTACTTAACAAATTCTTGAAATAAAAGTTTTTCTTCTTTTTCGGTATAAGAAACTAAAGGAGAACATGAAGAGTCATGTTCCGCATTAGCAACATTATCCGAAGGAGAAAAATCACTAAAATATAATATAAATTCACATTTCAAATTTTGGGGAGAAGAATCACATGAAATTTGAGAGAAATCCCCAAAATTAGGAGAGAAAGTTTGCGGTGTACAAAAAGAAGAACAAGAAGTCGGATCTAAATAAAAATCCTCATTACTCGGGAATCTTTCGGGTGATCATGCCGAAAGAAACATCCGAGGAAGAAGAAGAACTATTAAAATCAGGAAAAGTTGTTCTCATTGAATCTTGAAAAAGTATTTTCATGAAAATAATATTCACCAATATTTGAAGAATTGAATTCATGAAAATTGGAAAAATTATTAGAAAAGTTATTTTCATGAAAATTCGATATAAAGGATTCTCATTAAAGGAGGAATAATTATTTTTCATAATTATAGTGAAAATTATAAGAGAAAAATTTGATGATAAAAATTAACATTCCTCACTTCGATGAGGTGCACCGCAAAAATTACACAAAACTTGGCGCTGTCTTGCGGCTTGCAAAAGATTAATTTTGTGTTGGAGCTCGGAAATTTGAGCGGCCAATTTTGATAAACATATTTTTTTATTTTAAGAAGAAAGGAAAAAACAACCGGTACTTAATAGAATGGAATTAGAAATAAAATAAAAATGAATAAGGGTCAAGAAAGAGAATGATAAAATAAAAGTTATACAATTAAAAATTTAAAAAATAAAATTTCCCAGACTTCCCAAGGGGTACCCAATGACGGGTTCGCAAGGTACTAGGCGGTATTGCGGGATGAAAACCCGGCACGCCCTTTCGCAAGAAATTTTAATTATAAAAAATTAAAGTTAAAACTTTTTAAAGAAAACAAACAAAATAAAAAAAATGATAAGATTAATAGATTCTTGCTTTCAAAATATCGACAAAGAGAATCCCGGCAACGGCGCCAAAAACATGATGAAGATTTTTTATAGTTTTAAATATATTCCAAACTAATATCCCAAATAGCAAGTGTACCTATCGAAATATAGTATAGAAATGTCGTATTCGACTCGGGCCTGTTGAGTACTTGTACTCACAAGAAAAGCTATTATCTTATCGGACAGAAAAGTTGGTTTTTTGTTTTTAAACGAAAAAATAAGCGTTATACTAAGGAAATAGAAATACGATTTTGAGGAAGCTAGCACTTGATTTAGAATTCCCTTGAGATAAAATAAACTTTCTTGTAAAATAAAGCAATGCGAGCTCTTATCTACCCACTCGACCGTGGAGGTTCCTAAAGTATAGTAGCATCTCTCTCGAGCTCATGCTTCTAACTAACCTTAGGTTGATCGATTAAGACCTCTCGGCCAGTCGAAACCCCTAAGCTTGCTTTAGGCGGTGAACCCCACTATTGGATTAGACTCCAATCCGGAAGATTTACGTCATCCTCTCTCGAGTAGTGCATTCAACTCTTTTTATCTTTGAGTGATCTCCTCGTATCCGCAACCTCTCGGTCATTTAGGATACGGATCTTAGATCGAAGATCATATACGCGTAATATGAATTCGATGAAATGAAAATCAAAGATAAATCGTAGCGAGAAAGATGAAGAACAAGACTTTTGATGAAAAGGAAGAGATTATTTTATTACAAGCTTCATCAAAATCAAGCGCCAAATGAAATCTAGCTACTCATCATAATAAGAGAATTACAAGATAAGGTAGGGACAAACATGATTAAATTAAAAAGCAAACTAGAATTGAAACTTACACAAAGTAAAACTATGCTAAGAAATGGAAAATACGATAAAATAAAACAGCAACTAAAAGACTACAACTCCCAAAAATTCCTCTCCTCAGCATCTGAAGCTGTCTAGAATTTATAGAAAATAATTTCTGTTTGGTCACGCCCTAGGTCACGGCCTAGGTCACGCCCGTGACCTAGGGCGTGTCAGGCTCGGAACCGTCGTCTTGAAAGCCCGGGAACGTTGGAGGAGAAACCGCCAAAATTGGTTAACTGACGGGTCACGCACCTAGGTCACGCCCGTGACCTAGGGCATGTCACGGCTGTTTCTGGAAACGGCGGGAAGCTGAAAACGGCGGGAGTAAAAGTGGTCTTCAAGAAGGTGTCACGCCCCCTAGTCACGCCCGTGACTAGGGGCGTGTCAAGCAGGAACGGTCTCTGGCGGCAACGGCTGGAACGGAGGAATAATTGGCTGGAAACGCCCGGGACATGCCCTGGTTCATGCCCGTGACCCAGGCGTGTAATTTTAATCCGACGTGTCAGCGGTCAACGGTCTCTTTCTTGCTGTCATGCCCCGTGTAAATGGTACACGGGCGTATCATCATCAGACTCGGGCGTATCAAGGCCGGTCGATGATCTTTGAGCGCGGGTCGACGGGCTCTGGCTGAAGTCTTAAATTTGCGTGTCACGCCCCTGTGTCACGCCCAGATAGGGCGTGTCACAGGGCGTGTCTAGGAAGAAAACAGGAAAATTCTTCTTTTTGCTCCAAATAACCTGTAGATCAGCCCTGCAAGATTAAAAATGATTTTATTAGAACAAATAGATATAAATTATAGAAACAAGTTAAAATAAACTTAATATTATAAAATTAATTTAAAATATCTAACTATTAATATGGATAAATAAATAAAAAGATAAAAATAATTAGAGTTATCAGTTTTCTTTTTTGCTTTTTTATTTCTGCGTTGAATGTTTTTTTTATATATATACATATATATTAACTCTAGAGTAGATGAGAACTATCCCTGACTTTCAATTGGTATTAGAGAGAGGTTGTTTGGTCTCACAAGCTAACACCTGAACCATAAGATCCTTTATAGATCATATTATCTCTAGTTTCTGTTTTATATCATGGCACAAAATAAAGAATACTCAAGCACGAGACCTCTAGTGTGCAACCTGAATATGTTTGCACTTTGGAAGGCAAGGATCAGATTATATATCAATTACATTGATGATGATATCTATAATTCTATTTTGACAGGTCCCCCTACTCCTTCTACATTATCTTCAAGCACAAGTGCAGTTCTACCACCTGAGTGGACTGATGCTTAGAAGAAAGCAAAAATAGCTGATGCAAAAGCTATGAACATTCTAGCCCAATCAATGTCTGATAACAATTTTCAGGAAGTTGTTAAATGCTCTTAAGCAAAGGATATTTGTAACTCCCTCACAACAATGGTTGCAAAACCATGTAGTGAATCAGATTCAGAAACTTCATCCTGTACAACTGAAGATGAAGAAGAATCAAGAGCAAGAGAATTCTGTCTGATGGACATCAATGCATCCTGTAGCAACTCTGAAGCTGCTGATTCAGAAGGAGACAATTCAGATGATGAATCCATTACAGAAGAAGATCAGGTAATCTTTTCTTTTGACTTTTATTCTGATCATTTCAAAATAGATTTTAAATTATTATGTGATGATTTAATTATGTCTGAGAAGGAAATCAAACTTCTTAGAGAGAAATTAATTGGACTTGAAAATATTTTTTTTGAAAACTTAAAAACTTAAAGAAGAATTAAAAACTACTAATTATCAAATTCTTTCTTTAGAAAATAGATTAAAAGAGGCCAAACAATTTGAAGAATTTTTCCTAAATGGGAGAAGTATAAAATTAATGGATATCACCAGCACAATAAATGCTAGGCTAAATGGTAAATATGGCTTATGAGCTTCATCTAGTCAGTCACCTATCCTTAAGAAAAACATTTTATCAACCCCTATTAAATTTATATCAGAAAAGGGCAAGGAGAAATTATAAGATAACAAGCAGCAAACAAAAGTAATTCAGAATCCTAAACATAAACAAAAGAAAAAAAATTAAAAATTCACATAAAAATACTGTTCAACAAAATTCTTCGAACCGCGATCGACGAAATCGGAATTTTGTGTTTAACGGCGATCGACGAACTCCGAACCCAGAATTTGGGTATGATTACTCAAGAAACGGTGCTCGACAAATCAACATGTTTCTTCAAAAAGAGATCGATGATCGTGGAACGCAGAAAATGAGCATTATCATTCTCTGAATCGAGATCGACGACATCAATACTTTTCGTTGACCTCAGCTCGACGAACTCAACTAAATTCGTCGAACTCAAATTTTCAAAACAAAAAATTTAATTTATTTCAAAAATATAATCAAACACAGAAATTCATGAATCCATTTACTCAATGGATAATCCCTCCTAGGAGATATCATCCATAAGGCTATAAGGATCAACCTGATTATTCATATATTTCCAGTTATTCTTATGAAAGAAAATCAGGACCCAAGGTAATCTAGGTCAAGAACACCTAACCTTTCTTTTTAGGAAAAGGAAAGCTGAGCAATAAGGGAAGCTGAAAATTCTACCAGAGAGCATTATCTCATCAAATCATCTTCAGTTCATCCAACTACAGCTCCTCAGAATGATTCTCTATCTTTTTTTATTTATATCTTTGAATCTTTGTAGTTAATAAAATTTCTCATAGCATCCTTATACATCTGCTGAAGATTTATAATTCAGTCAGATTTCTTTATGCTTATTATTCTGTTTTTGTAAATAGTATCCTCACCTAAATAGGGGGAGATTGTTAGAACCCTAGTTCTGATTTGGGAAAGGATTACTATTAGGATGATTAGATTAACCCATCATGTATAGTTAAGGGTCCTAGGATTATTTCCAGGGCCATTCCTTCTGAAGACTTAGAGACAGAAGATTCCAGAGAAATTCAGATTTGGCAAAGGCAGTAATTCAGTTCGATGATAGTCAAACTCAGCTCGATGATCGTTAATCTCAGATCGACGAAATCAGAGCTCCTTCTCTGAGTTGAGCTCGAAGAAAGTTGAGCTCAGTTTGACGATCTTCAACCTTAGCTCTACCAACTCAGGTCGACGATAGCTAATCTAAGCTCGATGATATCTGAGCTTAGTTCAATGAAATTGGAACTCAGGTCGAAGAATTTGAAGAATTAAGCTCGATATTCTCCAGGCTCTGTTCGACGATCTATAGGCTGAGCTCGATTTTTTTTGCAGTTATTTCAGACAATTACGTATTTCCAGAAGGAGAATAAAACTTAGGCCAATCCTCCGAAGGCAATATATTCAAATGAGATTAAATTCAGGAAGTTATGGATCCAGCATTTAATGTAATATATTCCAATGAATATAGTTGTTTATAGGCAGCATTAAATGTGGATTATTTCCCAAGGAAAGTTTTCTTTCTCAAGGAATACTCCAGCTATTGATCTCAAATATGTGAAATCTGTCCAGCCATTCAGACGTAGAGAAGAAGTTTTTCAATCTCAAGGATACACATCCAGGCTACATTGTTACAAAGATTTTTACAGAGTTCTTCACCATCAGCTTCAGGTTTTCAAGGTACAATCATTCAATATCAGTCCAGAAAGCTTCTGAAGATCAAAAGCAATCTGAAGGCCTATACCCTTAGCAAAGCTCTCATTCTCATGAACCTATTCTACATCTCAGGGGGAGCTTTTACATCAATAGAGAACATCCACTAGTCTGCTAAGTGCTTTGAGAAAGAGAAAACAACATCATTTTCTTTTTAACTGTCCTTTACAAAGGGTTTTTAACTCCCTTCAAAAGTTATCTTTTGGTTGTCAAGTCTCTTGATCAAAAGACTTGGTTTGGTTTTTGGGCACCTGGTCAAAAGCTCAAAGGGTTGCTAGATCTCCCTTGAAATAGATATTGTGGTGACATGGCACTGGAGCAAAAACCTGTGGTGGCAGGGAACCAGATCAAAAACCTATAGTGGATTCCTACCAGGGTGGTAGAATAGTGGATGTACCCAAGTTTTAGGGGAACCACTATAAACTCCTTGTGTCATCTGGTTTGTTTTTTGCTTTTTATTTCTGTGTTAAATGTTTTCTTTATATATATACATATATATATATTAACTCTAGAGTAGATGAGATCTATCCCTCACTTTCAACATCCATCCTGCTTCTGATGATTTTGCAAAGAAGTCTACTTCTTCCCTTGCTACTTCTAGTGCCACTCAGTTAGCTACTACGGGTAGATGGCTCATTGATTCTAGCGCTACTAAGCATATGACTGGGAATTCTCGTATTTTCTCTTCTCTTGACGAAATTAACTGGTTACCTCCGATTCTTATTGCCGATGGTTCTCCATCCCCGGTTCATGGGTCTGGCATAGTGTATGTTACTCATTCTCTTCAGCTTTTGGACACTCTCTATGCCCCGAAATTTCCATGGAATCTTCTTTCTGTTATTTTCCTTTGCAAATAGTTGAATTGTGAAGCTATTTTTACTGCTTCTACTTGTGCTTTTCAAGTTCCTCAATCCAAGGAGACGATTGCTACTGGGACTGAAAGCGGCGGCTTGTTCTATCTTAATACTTATTCTACTTTTTATTCCTCCTCTCCTTTTCTTCAGTAGAATCTTCGGCTTGGACATCCTCCTGCACAGATTCTTTATCAACTTCTGCCAGCTTTACCTCAGTGAGACTCTTTTCTTCATTGTGAGGCTTGTCAATTTGGCAAACATCACAGGTCTACTTTTCCTATTAATAATGGACATAGTTCTTCCCATCCTTTTGAAATTATACATTCAAATATATGGGGCCCTTCTCCTACTCAGACTATTGTTAGGGTTAGTTTATATTTGTGACTTTTATTGATTATTTTCTTGTTGTACGTGGTTGTATTTGCTCCACAAACACTCTGATTTTTTTTCTATTTTCACTGCGTTTTATAATGAGATTTGTACATAATTTGATACTCCTATTAAAATTCTTCGATCTGATATTGCTAAAGAGTATCTTAATCATCAATTTACATCGTTTGGTATCGTGACATTATTCATCAGACGACTTGTCCTTACATGTTGCAATAGAATGGCATTACTGAACGGAAGAATCGACATCTTCTGGATGTGGCTCGTAGTCTTTTCACTCATATGCATGTTCCCATGTCTTATTGGGGTCATGATGTTCTTCTCTCGTGTTTTCTCATTAATTGAGTTCTATCATCAGTTCTTGATGGGAAGACTCCCTTTTCTATCCTGCATCCTGATGTGAATCCTTTTCCTTTCCTCATCGTGTCTTTGGGTGCACGGCATTTGTTTACTCTCCTTCTTATGGTCATGACAAACTATCTCCTCGCTCGGTCAAATGTATCTTTTTGGGTTATCATCCACCACACAAAGGATACGGGTGTTATGATCATGTTATCTGCCGATAATATGTTTCTGCGGATGTCATTTTCTTTGAGGATGCCCCATTCTTTTCACCTTGCTCAATTCTCCCTTCTTCTGGTGATTCATCTTCTCTTCCTCTTGTGTCGACACCTTTTCCAGCGCCTGCACATCCTTCTTACCTTTGTGATTCTCCTGCTGTTTATTATTTTTCTATTGAGTCGCTGCCAACAGCTCCTGGTTTCATAGTCTCTCCTTCAGATGTAACTAAGCCAGTAGACATGACTGACCTTGATCTTCTGATTGCTCTTCGGAAAGGTGTTCGTTCATGCACTCAACATCCCCTTAGTGGTGTGGTATCTTATGCACGGATATCTCCTATGGCTCAGAGCTTTGTTTTGCTCTCTCGGCAAATTTTCTTCATGCGTCTTATCGTGATGCTCTGGTTATTCCTCATTGGAAAGTTGCTATGGATGAAGAGATGAAAACTCTGACTGAACAGGGTACTCTATCTCTTGTTCCTACCCCTATTGGAGCTGATATGGTTGGGTTTCGCTGGGTCTTTGTCATCAAATATCTTCCTGATGGTACTGTTGATCGATACAAAGCTCGACTTGTTGCCAAAGGGTTTACGCAAACCTATGCTATGGATTTCTTTAACACATTTTCTCTAGTTGCTCGGATTACTACGATCTGTGTGCTTTTTTCTGTGGCTATAAACAGAGATTGGGAAATATCTCAATTGGATGTCAAGAATTCCTTTCTTTATGGTGATTTGAATGAGATAGTTTATATAGAGCAACCTCCTGGGTATGTTGCTCAGGGGGAGTTTTGGTGTGTAAGTTAAAGAAGGCAATCTATGGTCTTAGGAAAAGCCCGAGAGCCTAGTTTGATAAGTTCAACGAAGTTATTTCTATAGTTGGATTTTTTCAAAGCATTGCAGGTCATTCTTTGTTTATTCGGAAGACCTCGGCTGGTCTTATTATTCTTGCAGTTTATGTCGATGACATTCTTTTTATAGGGGATGATAGGAATGGTATTGATATGACAAAGAAGCATTCACTTCTGTAATTTTGTTACAAAGGATATGGGGTCTCCTAAGTACTTTTTGGAGATTGAGATATCTCGAAAACCTGATTCTATTGTTCTTTCACAGCGAAAGTATGCATTGGATCTTTTGTAAGAAACAGTTCTTCTTGGGTCTAAACTTGCTCGGTCCCCTATGGCTGTTGGAGATTATTACAAATGCTAGAGTGAGACCTCTCCTCTTCTTGAAGATGTCAGTAGGTACATATGTCTTGTAGGTAAACTCATCTATCTGATAGACACAAGACCAGATATTTGCTATGCAGTAGGGAGAGTGAGTCAATGTTGGGTATATTGGACACAATGTACTTGATTTGAAGAAGCCCTATCAATTCAATGATATACAAAAAATATGTATTTGAAATATATTTCAGTTTATGCTTGCAGGTTGCCTATGTCATAATGATTTGATAGGTGGTCTAAGTCACATGGACAGGTAGACTCAAGAAGCAGACTATAAAGTGAAGAAAATTGTCTACGTACAAAAGCATCGAGTGAAGTCAGCAAAGTGATGAGTGAAGTCAACACAGTCTACATTTAGAAATTTGCAGTGGAGAAAAATTGCTAAGTACAAAATTTTCAGCACACTACAACTGTGTCGACATCTTTGCAAAAGCTATGTCAAGACTTAGTAGTAGTGTCGAGATAAGTCATCTAACTCGACACTTAAAAGCTTATGGCAGTAGTGTCGAGACAATACAACTGTCTCGATAAAAAGAAGACTGAAAATTATACTAAGTAAAATAGTGTCGAGACAAATCAACTGTCTTGATACAATGAAGGATTAAAGCATGGAAGTGTCGACACCAGGAAGACAGTTGTATCGAGACAATTCAACTGTCTCGACACAAAGCAGAATTAAAGATGTTGACACAGATGAAAGTTGTGTCGAGACTAGTCAACTGTCTCGACTCTTTCAAGTTCCGATGAAAATTCTTCTAAGTAAAATTATGTCGAGACAGCTAAGATGACACGACACAAGTGTCGAGAAACTTTAGACATCTCGACACTTACGTTTCTGAATATGTGCAGAGTCAACACAGAAGTGTCAGGACAAGTCATAACTATCACATCAGCTACAGTAATGTGATATTTCAACAGAAATAGTTTAAGGGAGAATTTGAAGTATGATGTCAGATGCTGATGTCATCATCCAGAAACCAGCCATTCACGAAGGATATAAATAGAGGGGTTGTCTTCACAGAGGAGGCAATTCAACAAAATCTGAAATTCTTATTCTAATTTCTCACGACCCAAGGGGAGACGACAATCCTGAGAAGGAGGAAGAAGACGAAGGTCTTCAAGAAAATCTCCAGATCCTTTTATAAAGTTGATCTAAAGATTATGGTGTATCTAATCTACAATTTATTCAAGGAAATCAAGTAAATCAACATCAAGAAGATTGCATATCCGAAGATGTATCTTTTCAGCCAGTCAGTTTATCAAGAAAAAATCCATTGTTGCTGAATTGAAGAATCTGAGTTATCAGATAAGTCAGATTACAAAATTCCTATTTTCTGAAGATTACTTTTTCTTTTTTACCTCTTAATTTTGTAAGATCTCCTTGAGATCTGAGTGGGTAGTAGATCTAATCTCTGAGTTATAAGCCTATTTTATAAAGGCTGAGGTAGGGTTCTTGAGGGACCCGAGGTTGGTTATTTGAGTGGATCACTAAGTTGTAAGCTAGATTTATAAAGGGTGGGGTAGGGTTTTTGAAAGTCTGTAATTCAAGGATAGCTAAATCACCTAGAGGGGGGTGAATAGGTTATTGGTCTCTTTATGAGTTCTTTTATATTTCTTATTTTAGAGATTTGCCTTTTAGTTGTTTTATGCTTTCAAAATGTACATAACCTGCATAAAGAAAAAAACACAGCAAAGCACGCAGATATTTATAGTGGTTCCCTAATAGGGCACATCCACTTTCCCTCCCACCTATGCAACTATCTTGTTGGACTAGGCACTTCTCCAAAACTTGCTCCAAAGATCTTACACCTCAGATCCCTCAGATCTCTAAGTCTCATCCAAGATTTACTTATAAGCCACAAGGCACTAACACTCTGTGGTCAGCATACCACCTACCTCAGGCTACTAAGCCCTACACTCTAGCTGGGAGGACAGCCCTACCACAGATCCACAAGGGATACTATCTCAGAGCTCTTTAGTACTCCTACACTCAGTGACCCACAAGCCATCTACCTCAGCCTTATCTTTAAGGCCTACACCTCAGTCTTTTTAGCGCTACAACTTTAGGCACAAGGTCCTACTCTTAGAGTGCTGCAGCACTCCTACAACTCAGTACCCAACAGGTACCTACCTTAGTGCCCTTCCAGGCACTACAACTCAGTGATAAGCTTGTCACCTACCTCAGGCTAAAAGGTCATACACTCAAATCCACACTTGGATCGTACCTCAGAGAGCAACACTCTCCTACCTCAGGTAATAAAGCCCTATAGCTCAGATCCATACTTGGATCCTATAGGATTGATGTGGGTTGGTGTGATGATTGGTCATAAGTGAAATTTCACTGTGTCAATCTACCTGGACTGAGATACACTCAGCCCTACCTTGACTCCAGGAAATATATTTCCTGAGTCTACTTATCTGGGGTAAGTAAATACTAAGACCTAACTTCCTCTTCTCAGCACTAAGAATTGTATCCAGCGGGATCGAGAGAAGTAATTGCAGCAGATCCTACTGCAACCTGAGCTGGGAGAATTCCAACACAACTCCTTTCTTCACAACAACAAGGATGAAGATCTCTTTGGCATGTGCTAGAAGTAACTTGCAGATCAGCTTCTCTGCCCCTTTCTGAACTGAGCTAACTGCTCAGCACTATCTCCTTCTTCACAACTCCCAAAGAGAATGCTCTTTAGGTTTGTTGGCTGAGCCTGTGAAGCACCTGCAGCAAGGGTCAGCCCAAGCTGCTACCTTTTTCTCAAAGACTCCTTCTGAGCTTACTTGCTGGTGCAGATGAAGATCACACCAGCTATCTTGTTGTTGAAGATATTGATTCCAACATCTAACTTGCTCTCTGTCTTGTAAACTTGAGCTTCTTGTTCTTTAGCTCCACAACAATGACGGAGAAGAAGAACTGCCTTGATGCTTTCTCCAAAAAAGTTCTCTTTCTCTATCAAGCCATTTTATTTATTGATTTTGTCCCAACGGCTCTTGAGCAGTGGGCCCCACATAATTAATTGCTAGCAGAAACTTTGCTTTGATGCCAACTGTCATATAGTAGGTCTGCAGCAACAATTATCGCGTATTGTAGCCATCCTACAACTAATTTGAAATATGTTTACTTGCTGACGTCATCAGTTGTGGACTTAGCCAAAAATCAAACAACATTAGCACAGGCGTTGAGTGAGTAAGCATCACTCAAGGACAAAACACTTAGACATATTTACTGTCTCTTAACATTGAGTGAGTAACCTTCACTCAATGCAAAACTACTTAGAATATAATTCTATTTCTAGGCATTGAGGGATTCAACTTCGCTCAATGCCAACTTGCTTTACTAGATTTCTGCTACTTGGCGTTGAGTGAGTGAGCATCACTCAATGCCAAAACACTTAGACAAAATTCTATCTCCATTCGGCATTGATATCATCTAGTGAGCAACCTCCACTCAACGCTTTTTGCCTTAACCATTTTTCTGTCTCTACAGCATCTTAGGCGTTGAGAGCGTTGAGTGAGCACGCCTCACTCAACGCTTTCTGCCTTAGCCATTTTCCTGCTTAATTATCTCAGCACTTTCTTGTTCTCTACTGAGACAAACACTTATCTTAGCGTTTATGTTGAGACTAACACTTGTCTCATCGGTTATGCTGAGAATAAAACTTGTCTCAACGCTTTCTTGTTCTCTGCTGAGACAAACACTTATCTCAGCGGTTATGGTGAGACTAACACTTGTCTCAGCGGTTATTTTGATACTAACACTTGTCTCAGCGGTTTTTGCCTTAGAAAAAATCCTGAACTTAGTTTGACGAATGTTGAACTGAGTTCGATGAATGGTGAACTTAGCTCGATGAACTCTTAACTCAATTCAATGAATTCTCAACTGAGCTCGACGAACTCATAATCTCCAACTCTAAATTTAGCTCGATGAATGGTGAGCTCAGCTCGACGAACTCTGAACTCACTTCAACGAATTGTGAATTGAGCTCGACGAACTCAAAATCTCAAGCTCTTAATTTAGCTCCACGAATGGTAAGATCAGCTCGACGAATTCTTTATTTTCTCTAGCGTTGAGTGAGCTTACCTCACCTAACGCCTGTGCACTTAGTCATAATCCTGACTTTCTAGCATCTTCTCTTGGTGTCCACCTTTCTACCTTATGACCACCTATCATATCACTTAGACAATCTGTCTAGACTTGTTCCACGGAACATCCTGCACATGATGAGCTTAAACAACATCAAATACAACTATACTCTTAGTTTTGATGGAGATGCCTCTTCAAATCCAATTTAAGGAACATTGTGGGCAATGGACCCAACAATCTCCCCCTATTTGAAGAAGGCGGAACACCCAACAATGCTAAGAGGCATTACCATAATAGGCAGAATAGTTTCATGCAGCTGTAGATTATAATCTGGTACACCAGCTAGCTTATGTTCTCTAATTAATTGTATTGACTTAATAAGCTAAGTCAATGCATCACCATACTACTTGAGCAATTGCTCAAGTAATATGCACTCTCCTTTATATCACTTGATATTTAAATCGTGCACCACTAGAAGCACTTACCTAAAAGTTTGCACTGACACAATCATGACTCAACATGTGGTCAGTCATTGTATTTCTCATACTACTAGAATCTTTTCCAGTAATATGAACCTACTCAACATTACCTAGTCATGTCAAATATTTCTTATATATCTCCCTCTTATGTATTGCCACACATATCTCCCCCTTTCTGTCTTCTTCAATAGGCATATCTATTGAGGAAGTAGAAAATATCATGGGAGAGATTATCTCTTGATACTAGTCAAAGTCCTATGTTGATAATACTATATAAATCATCCTAGAGATCCATCTACTTGATTAGGAGTCAAACCTTCTGTGTTGATATATTGATACAACAGAACACTGTAGCATTTAAGCTTGATGCACACATAGTTCCACTTGCTAATGTTGTATATACAGAATTAGCTTCCACCTGTGGTGATATTATTGATACACCACATCAATGCAGCCCCTTGGCACTTGAGTGACCCATGGATCCACTGAGCTGGCTGTTAGTTGTTCTATAACACCCCAAATCTAGATTTGGAGTTTAGGCTTGATGACATGGCCTGAGACACGGCGTGTCCCAGGGCATGTCAAGCTCTCGGTACTCGAGTGGTTCTCGAGTAGGACTCGAGTGTGCATCGAGTAAGACTCGAGTGGGCATAGAGTGTGTGTCGAGTGAGGCACATGGCCTGGGACACGGCGTGTCCCAGAGCGTGTCCTTCACTATGCGTGTCGAGTTTTCAACATAAATTCAGTCAACGATCGTTGAGTGAGGCGACACAGCCTGGGACAGGGGCGTGTCCCAGGGCGTGTCCTTGTCGGGTTGGAACTGGGTGGCGTTGAGTGGCGTTGAGTGTGGAACACAGCCTATGACACGGGCGTGTCATAGGGGCGTGTTTGGCACACGGCTAAGGACACGGGCGTGTGCCTTAGCCGTGTCCTTCTCGGGGAAGTTGGTTCTGTGTCAATGAAGAATACGCCCCTTGACACGGTCATGTACCTTGTGATACGGGTGTGTCAGGGCTTGACACGGGCTTTACTTACCCCGTGTTCTTGTCTAGACTGAGTCAGTTCCTTAGCCTCTTAGGGAACACGGCCTGGGACATGGGCGTGTCACAGGTTGTGTCAACCCAAAAATAGTTATTGGGGGCAGATCAAGGCCGTTCAATTCCTTCTACTTAGATCCTGTGGTCCAAGCCTATTCCTGTAGGGATAAGGCTGTAGAATGAGTTGAAGTTATCATTCTATTAAGAATCACTCTCTTTCTAAGCTAGAGAGAAGGGAGATCTTGGAGGAAGAGAAGAAGAAGAGATTCGACTGCTGGAGGAGCGTCAACCGTCCGTCTTGAGATCCGAGGCCAGCATTGTGGAGGCAAGGCCATCGCGGTGATTACCATCCGGCTAGTTTCTCCATGGCTCCGAAGCGATTGTTAAGGGTAACGATCTCCTTCTTGGACAACTGAAGTCATACTTTATGCATGTGCATGGGATCCTCCACCAAGAGGTGGAAAGCGTAAGTGATTCTAGTAGTCGAGTCTGCATTTAGATCCTGAAATGTGTAGTACAGAATATGCATATTGTGTGAAGACCATTTGGATGGATAGTCTAGATTGGTGATGCTGCGAACCGGAGAAGACTCCATGTATAAACCGTATAGCTTGTGGAGAGTGTGAGGACGCTTGTGAATTGTCGTAGGGGAGCTTTGTATAGCTCCTTTGGTTGTATGCTCGGCACGAGCTGGTGGATAGATGGGAAAGCGGCACTATATGCTTGTGTTATGAGATGGATTGTGGATACCTCTGAGTGGATGGGTGCGAGAGGTCTTCAACGGGGGTTTGAAGGCTGATGCCCATGCCTAACAAGTTAAGAACCTTTGAGTGGGTGGGCCACCCAACAAGTTCAGTGGTCGGATTGTTGTGAGCGAACACCTCTGAGTGGGATGGGTGTGAGAGGTCTCCAATAATGGTTTGGAGGCTGATGCCCATGGCCAACAAGTTAAGAACCTATGAGTGGGTGGGCCACCCAAAAAGTTCAGTGAGAGGATCTGTGTGAGCATTCGATTGGTAACAATGCATGTTACACAACTGTGGTGGGTCGATCTATAGTGCTCACTATTTGCCGTGAGGTGAACGCCTCTGAGTGAGTTGGGTGCGTGAGGTCTTCAAGAGTGGTTTGGAGACTTATGCCGGGCCAACAAGCTAATAACCTCGAATCGGTGGTGGAACCTAGAGGTTTTTTGTACACCATAAGCGTGCCCTGAGTGCACAGGGCGTCTAGCACGAAGCCCGACGTTTGTGATGATATTGTGTGTTGATATATATATTGTGATTGCAATGCATGCAGGGAAAGAACCACTGCCCTGGTAAGGGGTAGGGTCATTATAAATGGTCAGCTGAATGCTGACCATTTTTTTGTTGATCACCCTTGGGGTGGGCGTTCATATGCAGGTGTTGCGGGCTGATTGGATTGAGAGGGCTAAAGCCCTTGCTGCTACTGCTTGTAGGCCCTTGAAGGTCGTGCGAAGCTTTGGATTTCATGTGTGGCCGGCATGCATGCAGATGTATGAAATCATATTTTGTAAAGAGAAACTTGTAAGGCCTTAAGGCCGTGAGCGGGGTGTGCTTGTATACATTCCTGATTTTTTATATAAATATGATATTTATATAGTAGTGGACATTTAATGGTTGAGTTCTTTCAAGTAATAGGGTTCCGCTAGAATGCTCTGGGTAAGGTGCGATGGTATTTTTGTATTAACCTGTGACCTCACCGTCTTTTTGTGGCATATAGTGTGGGGCCCCGACCGGACCTTCTATTATATGTTATTTAACGGGTAGAGTCGTTATATTTTAGTATCAGCTTGTTTCGGTTTTCCACTTTCAAATTCGTGGTCGAATTCTTTTGTGGGGTGGCGAGCACGTGTACGTGCGAACCGTGTTAACATAAATAAACTCAAGAATGTCCACTAGGAATGTGTGTGATTGGGCATGTTTGTCATTTTAAATTGGAGGTTAATGATGTCTTGTTCTTGTATAGGTGACAAGGAGTAGAGATGGGCAGTCTGAACCCCAGCATTCGGATGAGAGTGCAGCACAAGCTGAGGTGCTTACACCTCCTCCTCCTTCGGAAACCATACGCCTAGTTGCGGAGGCGGTATTTGCCATGATTCAAGCACAGTCTATTGGGCAGGTAAGGCCTGCAGTGGAACCCATACCGGTTGGGGCGAGGTAAGAGCGTGTTGAAGTGCTGGTTGATGCGAAGGCAGTGGACGAGAAACTAAAGCTATTTATGGATTTTAATCCTCCTACATTTTTCAGGGCGAATTCCCCAATGTAGGTGGAGGATTGGCTCTCTAGAGTGAAGCTGATCCTAACAGCGCTCATGATTGATGAGGGACAGAAAGTCACTTTATCTACTTTCTTGCTGGAAGGAGAGGCGAGGCTTTGGTGGGATGAGGTCGAGATGCACCAGTTTGCAGGCAGAGGCCTGGGAGAGATTTTGTTGGAGGAATTCTCCTGATTGTTTTGGGCAAAGTATTTGTCAGTATCGCAGCGAATTGCAATTGAGAATGAGTTCCAACGATTGGTGCAAGGTGAGTGTACCGTTGATGATTACCTGCATTAGTTTACCAGGCTGGGGAGCTATACGGGGTCGATATATAAGAGATGTGGAAAACTAATTGGTTCTATGAGGGACTTCATTATTAGTTGCGGTTAGCTCTCCCGAGTTCAATGAACCAAGGCTTCTAAGCCTTAGTCGATACAGCCTGTGCGCTAGAGAAAGATTTTAAATGGTGCAGGACAAGAAGAACTTGGCGGTGGAAAAGCCAGAGTTCAAACATCCGCAGTCGGAGCAATCGGAGTTTAGGAAACTTGATAAGAAGCGGTTCAGGCCTGCTGAAAAAATTTCTTTGTATGTGTCTTCGGGAGCAACGTTTGGGCAAGGACGTGATGAGCCACATACATGTTTCAATTGTCGGAAGCAGGGTCATATCGCCCGATATTATTAAAGTGGAGCTTCAAAGGGTGATAAAAAGACAGGTGCGTCCTATGAAGAGAAGAGCAAGGCCGGTGTAGAGTCATCTACATCTCGGGCGCAGCTTAGAGTGTATAATCTCGAGTTACAGGAGCCGCAAAGCTAGAATCGTGAAGAGCAGCAAAATCGAATGCATAATTTGGAGTTAACGGAGGCCGCCAAGCAGATTCTGAGAGACGCGGATGAGCGGAAATAAAGTGGAGTGTGCACTTTATTAGCTTTATGATGTACGATGTACATATTGTATGTATGTGTGTTTTTTGAAAACACGTGTGTTTGTGCGATGTTGTGGGGCTAGACAAGCTGAGGCCACTGAACTCTAAACCCGGATCAGTTTGGTTTGTATTGCAACTGAGTGGTTGTGTTGATATAATTGTTGCGCTAAATTTCGGGATGAAATCTTTGTAAGGAGGGGACGATTGTAACACCCCAAATCCCGATTTGGTGTTTAGGCTGGATGACACGGCCTAGGATACGGGCGTGTAAAGCTCTCGGTACTTGAGTGGATCTCGAGTAGGACTAGAGTGGGCGTCAAGTGTTTGTCGAGTGAGGCACACGGCCTGGGACACGGGCGTTTCCCAGGGCTTGTCCTTCACTGTGCGTGTCGAGTTGTCCACACAAATTCAGTCGATGATCGTTGAGTGAGAAGACACGGCCTGGGACACGGACGTGTCCCTGGGCGTATCTTGCTCGGGTTGGAAACCGGGTGGCATTGAGTTGTGCTAAGTGTGGAACACGGCCTGTGACACGGGCGTGTCACAGGGGCGTGTTTTGCACACGGCTAAGGACACGAGTGTGTACCTTAGCCGTGTCCTTCTCGGGGGAGTTGGTTCTGTGTCGATTGAGGAACATGCCCCTCGACACGGGCGTGTACCTTGTGACACGGGTGTGTCAGGTCTTGACACGGGCGTGTCTTAGCCCGTGTTCTGGTCTAGATTGAGTCGGTTCCTTAGACGCTTAGAGAACACGTGATGGAGACGACGGCCCTCAACAGGTTGAAGATGAGGACGGTGCGCTTACGGAAGATATTTCTCCGTCTCCAAGTAGTGACGTGCGACGCCGTGAAGACTATGTGGCGCGTCGCCCAAATATCCGCCCACGGCGCAAGCCTATATTTAAATAATTAATAATAATTATTAGTAAAATTATTATTAATTATTTATGCATTTTGGTTCTATTTTATTTAAGCATTTTATTTAATTTTCATAATATGTGGCATGGTTATGTTTTGAACCATGATTATTTGTATTTTAATTTTGGGCTGCATTAGCCTTTTCCCTTGTTGTTTGATGTAAGCCTATATATAGGCATGGATATTTTCATTTTGAGATATTGATTGATGAAATAAAAATTGAAATCCTAATTATCTCCCTCTTGAGATCTCTCTCCCTTCTCCCCTTGGCCGCATTTCTCCTTCCCCTCCTCTCTCTTGGCCGCCGACCTATTCCCATCTCCTCCTCCCTATTCTCTTCCCCTCCTCCTCTCCTTGTTAAGAAAACCGCCCCCATATCCCCTCCTCCATTCCGGCCACCATCCCAACAAGCCGCCAACCTCTTCCTTCCTCCATACCAAGTTTGGCCACCCCCATCCCTTAGCCGCCAACCTCCACTAACCCGAGCCACCTCCATCCCTCCTCTCAAAATCCGGCCACCTTCATCATCTCCTACAATTCCCCTTGTGGATCTCCAACACCGACATGAAGCGATATTGGCGAGCGAGATTCTCGTCTCCTTCCAACGCAACTCCGGCGGAGCCGTTGGAGAACGATCCAAGTCGAGATTAATTAGAATCACCCATTCCGATTGGGTAACGAAATACTTCCACTCTTGTGAGATTCTTTTTTTAGAAATATTCAAGTGGTGGTTTTTATCCGTAGCGTTAACTATTGAAATATTCGGATTTCATCGTGGTTAATTTTATCTTGCTATGTTATTCTTTTTATTGTTATTTTTCATTCAAGAGGTTTGGTAAACCTTCGCAATCTTTTCGTTGGGAGAGATCTACCCATTCCGAATCGATGTTTTTCGGTAGATCTCTTTTGGTACAACACCGCTCGGTCGGACCCAATATTGGTCCGTTTAGCTCGATCGAACATTGGCCTTATAGCCCTTGTTGGATCCAAACCGGTTTGGCTACCCGTATGCTAGCATAATATTGATAGATTTAATTGCCTGGTGTCGCGTAGAGCGGTTGTGCGAATGTAGGGATTGGATCGAAGAGTGGTGTGGCGTTAGATCGTAGTTCTATTCGGTGTGAAACGTGCAAGTTTACATCAATTTGGTATCAGAGGGAGGTTATTGTCGATTTCCTAATCGGCACCATCCTTCTATTTTTATGTAGGCTAAAGAAAATATAAATTTCAAATTTCAAAATTTCAAATTTCAAATTTAAAATTTCAAAATTTAAAATTTAAATTTCAAATTTCAAATTTCAAATTTCAAAATTCAAATTTCAAATTTCAAATTTCAAATTTCAAAATTTTAAATTTTAAATTTCAAAATTTAAAATTGAAATTTCAAATTTCAAATTTCAAAATTTCAAATTTCAAATTTCAAATTTCAAATTTCAAATTTCAAAATTTCAAAATTCAAAATTTCAAATTCCAAAATTTCAAATTTCCAATTTAAATTTTCAAAATTTCTCCAATTTTAAAAGAATAAAATTCTAGAATTTATCCCTCTTATTTTTAATAAGAATTACCAACAAAAAAAAAATTTGTGGTCAGCCAATAGCCGACCAAATTTTATTTTCAGCAATAAAAAAATCAGAAAAAAATTAAATAATAATCTTCATATTTTATTCAGCAAGAAAATCTATTTTGTATTAATATTACCATTGTGCTTAAGCGAGAACAATTCCGACAAACTTATTTTAATTGGGTCAGAGGCATTTCTCATTGTATGTGCACAAATTCCGGATCGTGTTTTCTCTCCGGTTATCATAATATGGCCTACGACGTCAATGTTTCCCGAGAACAATCATTAGGTTCCACTAGGAGCGTTAGAAAACCATTCCATTGTCCGGTAATGGATGAGATTAAGGTGTTGATTGGCCAACTAAAGGCTAATCAAGTTGCACCACACTCATCTAGGCATGCTAGAATTCCTACTCCGACCTATGACGGACTAGGAGGACCGCAAGTGTTTCTATGTTTGGTAGAAAATATGGAGCGTTATTTTGAACAATATTGTATTGTGGATCCCCACAGGATTCCCGTTGCGAGACTGCAATTATTTGGTCGAGCCCATACCTTCTGGCTCAATAAGGAAAGACGTTTAGGAATGCCCTCCGTCGACCCACGTATGGGTTGGCAGATTATGAAAAATTACTTAACGGATGAGTATTACCCTACCTACTATCATTCCCAGTTTCCTGATTGTAGGAATGACTATAAGCCTCACGCTAGATACTTGCCCCGCAAAGATCTGATTATCTCAAGCATGAGTACACCTACCTATGAGAGGAAAGAGAAACTTAGAACCATTATCCCTAGGTCATTAGATGTAAGTGCTAGGAATGTCATGAGCCCACAGGGTGAGAGTGTTCCTATTAGCATGATTGACTCTGAGGCTATGATTACGAGTGTGCCCGTCACAAAGGATGAGGCTATTATCACTGACAATGGTAGCGACATTGAGGAGACTGGTTACCCTAGTGACCTGGATGACGACTTCTTCCCCGACGAGTCATCTCCATTTCCCTCCGATGATATGTCTGTGTTGTCTACCTTGATTGACATGGAATTCTCTGTTGAGCCTAAGTCGGGTGATAAATTGGATGAGTCGGAAGATTTATATTTTGATGCGAGCTTACCCAGTCGTGAGTCAGGTGACGATCTATTAGGACTTGAGCTTGATATTTCAAGCCCGAGACATATCGAAGTGCCCGTTCCTGAGATTTTTACTGCTACTGATGTCCTGACCGATTCATTGGATGATTGTCTTAGTGAGGGAGTGATAACTCTTGATGACGTTATTTAAATGGAGCTGGATGAGCATCCCCTGATGCTAATTCCGTTGCCTGAATTTGAATGTGATCATAACTCTCTCCCAATCGTAGTATTACCGACTTTTTCTCCTGACTCGTTGACTCGATGAGCAGACTATTTAGGACACGAGTGTGGTACGTCTGATTATAGTAGTCTTACGGTACGCCCTGAGTTTACTCTGTTAGTACCACCAAAGGTGGTCCCCTTAATGCCTCCTGATCTCGTAGTAAATTGGTGCCGGTCTACGACCCGATCACTGAGTCTAAATCACATGATATACATAACGTATTTGAAGACATGTCAGATGAGTTTTCCGTAAGGACGAATCCACTGTTTGAATTTTTTATGATTTTAATAGCTTGCAGTCGGACGATATTTCTTGGACGTCAAATCCGAGTTTTGAGGTTTCGAATTGGACTTCTAGTGATACCTTGGCAATGGTTCCTTATGATGTGATGTCCCCTCGACACACTTATTTACCAAGCCTAAACGCTCGCATTTATCCCCCGCCATTTGATGACCCTTTTTCCACTCGTTAGTGACCACGGTTAGGCCACATGAGTTGTATCGCTCGCACCTGTGTCCACACCCGGGAGCGTTCAGCTCTACTAGTATTTATAATGAGCGGTTTCCCTTGGCATATCTTCATGCCAAGCGTGATTATATTAATTATAAAAGTAGAACTGCGACGCTCACGCCTATGAAAATAATCTTTGATTTTAAAGCTCCCATCCCTCCGGACTTAACTCCTTTATTCTCTGAATTTGGGGTGTGTCACATAGCGCATGGGTTCACACCACACGGTAGCAAGTTTTCTAGGCTCATTTTAATTGAATTAATCACTCTTGTGGCGTCTCATTACTTACCTTCGAGTTTGACGCTGAAACTCACTCCAGATTATGCTCGTTATGATCCCCTCTTATATAAGCACACTAGTAAAGCGCTAGCCATTCCAATTACTTCGTAACATATTCATGCTAGCTTAACATAAAAGACTTTCTCACTATAAGAGTGACGATTTAGTTTTGGTGTGTGTCGTCCCTGAACGGATGCCATCAGGCACTTTAGAAAGTTGACGAGTTGGTAAGCTGAACCCTCTTTGGTTATTAATGACATTAGGAGAATACACATTTCATTTGAAATTATCCACTGATTAGGGTTTTCACCTTATTTTCGATGTTTCTAATTTAACGCTATATGATTCTCTGCCACTTGAATGTTTTGCCTGTCCGTGTGCGTCCACTATGTTCTCTTTGGGTATGGGTTGTGAGATTGTACTTGGATTGTCTTCTTCATCGGTCTTCTCTGGAGGTACGTTGGTTGTGGATGCTGAATTTTGTTTTCCTTTATTGACTAATGTTCTTCCAAGGTTCCGTAGGAACATATTTATGCTTGACAGGATACTCCAGGTTGTTGTGCTCTCCTCTCCAAGTGGTGCTGTCTGCCGCCCCGAGGTTCTATTGGATGATGCTTTCCCGCTCCGGTACTTTCAGGACAACTCATTAGTGATGAGTATCTTCAAGAGGGGGAGGATTGATGGAGACGACGGCCCTCAACAGGTTGAAGATGAGGACGGTGCGCTTACGGAAGATATTTCTCCGTCTCCAAGTAGTGACGTGCGACGCCGTGAAGACTATGTGGCGCGT
The DNA here is from genome assembly GCA_039513925.1 of Platanthera zijinensis. NCBI lineage: Eukaryota > Viridiplantae > Streptophyta > Magnoliopsida > Asparagales > Orchidaceae > Platanthera > Platanthera zijinensis. The sequence continues at coordinate 133,574,853 of CM077082.1, forward strand.
CGCCCAAATATCCGCCCGCGGCGCAAGCCTATATTTAAATAATTAATAATAATTATTAGTAAAATTATTATTAATTATTTATGCATTTTGGTTCTATTTTATTTAAGCATTTTATTTAATTTTCATAATATGTGGCATGGTTATGTTTTGAACCATGATTATTTGTATTTTAATTTTGGGCTGCATGTAGCCTTTTCCCTTGTTGTTTGATGTAAGCCTATATATAGGCATGGATATTTTCATTTTGAGATATTGATTGATGAAATAAAAATTGAAATCCTAATTATCTCCCTCTTGAGATCTCTCTCCCTTCTCCCCTTGGCCGCATTTCTCCTTCCCCTCCTCTCTCTTGGCCGCCGACCTATTCCCATCTCCTCCTCCCTATTCTCTTCCCCTCCTCCTCTCCTTGTTAAGAAAACCGCCCCCATATCCCCTCCTCCATTCCGGCCACCATCCCAACAAGCCGCCAACCTCTTCCTTCCTCCTTACCAAGTTTGGCCACCCCCATCCCTTAGCCGCCAACCTCCACTAACCCGAGCCACCTCCATCCCTCCTCTCAAAATCCGGCCACCTTAATCATCTCCTACAATTCCCCTTGTGGATCTCCAACACCGACATGAAGCGATATTGGCGAGCGAGATTCTCGTCTCCTTCCAACGCAACTCCGGCGGAGCCGTTGGAGAACGATCCAAGTCGAGATTAATTAGAATCACCCATTCCGATTGGGTAACGAAATACTTCCACTCTTGTGAGATTCTTTTTTTAGAAATATTCAAGTGGTGGTTTTTATCCGTAGCGTTAACTATTGAAATATTCGGATTTCATCGTGGTTAATTTTATCTTGCTTTGTTATTCTTTTTATTGTTATTTTTCATTCAAGAGGTTTGGTAAACCTTCGCAATCTTTTCGTTGGGAGAGATCTACCCATTCCGAATCGATGTTTTTCGGTAGATCTCTTTTGGTACAACACCGCTCGGTCGGACCCAATATTGGTCCTTTTAGCTCGATCGAACATTGGCCTTATAGCCCTTGTTGGATCCAAACCGGTTTGGCTACCCGTACGCTAGCATAATATTGATAGATTTAATTGCGTGGTGTCGCGTAGAGCGGTTGTGCGAATGTAGGGATTGGATCGAAGAGTGGTGTGGCGTTAGATCGTAGTTCTATTCGGTGTGAAACGTGCAAGCCTACATCAACATGACATGGGACACAGGCGTGTCACAGGCCGTCTCAGCCCAAAAATAGTTATTTGGGGAAGATCAAGGCCGTTCAATTCCTTCTACTTAGATCTTGTGGTCCAAGCCTATTCCTCCAGGGATAAGGCCGTGGAATGAGATAAAGTTCTAGTTCTACTAAGAATTACTCTCTTTCTAAGCTAGAGAGAAGGGAGAGCTTGGAGGAAGAGAAGGAGAAGTGATTCGGCTGCCAGAGGAGTGTCAACGATCCGACCCGAGATCCAATGCCAGCGTTGTGGAGGCAAGGCCATCGCGGTGATTACCATCCGACAAGTTTCTCCATGGCTCCGAAGCGATCGTCAAGGGTAACGATCTCCTTCTTGGACAAGTGAATTCCTACTTTATGTATGTGCTTGGGATCCTCCAGCAAGAGGTGGAAAGAGTAATCGATTCCAGTGGTCGAGTCTGCATTTAGATAGAGAAGTGTGTAGTACGGAAATAGGCATGTTTTGTGAAGCCCATCTGGATGGATAGTCTAGATTGGTAATGCTGCGAACCAGAGAAGACTCTGTGTATAAACCGAATAGCTTGCGGAGAGTGTGAGGATGCTTGTGAATTGTAGTAAGGAAGCTATGTATAGCTCCTTTGGTTGTATGCTCGGCACGAGCTGGTGGATAGATGGGAAAGTGGTATTATGTGCATGTGTTATGTGATGGATTTTGGATACCTCTGAGTGGATGGGCGTGATAGTTCTTCAACGGGGGTTTGAAGGCTGATGCTCCATGGCCAATAAGTTAAGAACCTCTGAGTGGGTGGGCCACCCAACAAGTTCACTGGTCAGATTCTTGTTAGCGAACACCTATGAGTGGGATGGTTGCGAGAGGTCTCCAATAGGTGATTGGAGGCTGATGCCCATGGCCAAAAAGTTAAGAACCTCTTAGTGGGTGGGCCACCCAACAAGTTCAGTGGGAGGATTGTTGTGAGCGAACACCTCTGAGTGGGATGGGTGCGAGAGGTCTCCAATAAGGGTTTGGCGGCTGATGCCCATGGCCAACAAGTTAAGAACCTCTGAGTGGGTGGGCCACCCAAAAAGTTCAGTGGGAGGATCGGTGTGAGCGTTCAATTGGTAACAATGCATGTTACACTACTGTAGTGGGTCGATCTATAGTGCTCACTAGTTGTCATGAGGTGAATGCCTCTGAGTGAGTTGGGTGCGTGAGGTCTTCAAGTGGGGTTTGGAGACTTATGCCCGACCAACAAGCTAATCACCTCGAATTGGTGGTGGAACCTAGAGGTTTTTGGTACACCATAAGCGTGCCCTGAGTGCACGGAGCATTTGACATGAAGCCCGGCATTTGTGATGATATTGTGTGTTGATATATATAATATAATTTCACTACATGTAGGGAAGGAACAACTCCCCGGGTAAGGGGTAGGGTCGTTATAAATGGCCAGCTAAATGCTGACCGTTTCTTTGTTGATCACCCTTGAAGTGGACGTTCATATGCAGGTGTCGCAGGCTGATTGGATTGAGCGGGCTGAAGCCCTTGCTGCTTCTTGTAGGCCCTTGAAGGCCGTGCAAAGCTTTGGATTTCATGTGTGGCCGACATGCGTGCCGGTGTATGAAATCATATTTTGTAAAGAGAAACTTGTAAGGCCTTAAGGCTGTGAGTGGGGTGTGCATGTATACATTCCTGGTTATTTATATAAATGTGGTATTTATATAGTAGTCGACATTCAATGGTTGAGTTCTTACAAGTAATAAGCTTCCGCTAGAATGCTCTAGGTTAGGTGCGATGGTATTTTGGTATTAACCTGTGACCTCACCGTCTGTTTGTGGCATATAGTGTGGGGACCCGACTAGACATTCTATTATATGTTATTTAACGGGTGGAGTTGTTACATGTTCCTCTTCTCATAATCTCCTGATGGGAACGACCCTCAGCTTGATGAAGATGCGATTGATGATGATCAACCTCCACTATCCAAGGATTTGCGGCGCCACGACGATCTTGACAGGCAACATTACAACCTTCGCCCTCGGCTCATGAAGAACCTTATTTAATTTACTATTTCATTTCATTATGTTATTTTGGACATTAATTCTGGCCTGCGTTTTGCCGGCCTTTGCTGCATTTAGTTTATTTTGGACTGTGTATAGCCATTGGTGTGTGTAAGGCTATATAAGGGCATGACTTTGAGATGTAATGAGAGATTATTATTGAAAAAGATATTGAAACCCTAAACTCTTTCTCCCCTAACCAGCCGCCCCCCCTCCCTCTCTTTGCTCTCCCTCTCGGTTCCGCCGAGAACCTGCTACCCCGCTAGGCCGCCGACCACCACCTCTCCTCCTCCCTTCCCCTCTTCTCCTTCCCCACTACTCCTCCTTCCCCTCTCCCCTCTCCCATAATCATTTACTCCCTCTCCTCCTAAAGACTATTCGGCCAGCACCTCGAAGAGGATCCAAGGTGCAACGTAGGATCGGGAAACTCACTCGAGCGAAGGTAGACGAAGACGGACGTGTACATCTTCGTCGGCTCATCCCTGGTCGGCAAGTGGTGGGAACGATCGATTGTAGTGGATCCTCGTCTCGGATCTACAAAATCCGAGTGGGTAACGAAACTTCCTTCCAATGAGTTTTCCCTTCTCAGATTTTCTTGTGGTGGTTGAGTTTTGGCGTGACTTTGGACATCAGATTTTTTCGTGGTTATTTTCTTGTGGATTTGTGCTTTCTTCGAAACTTCTGAAACGTACAAAAAAAAAGTATTGGCGATCCTTGCTTTGTTCTTGTTGGGGAAACATCCACCCTTTCCGAATCGATTTGTTTTTTTGGTGGACTTTCTTTGGTACAACACCGCGCTCGTCGGAACCAATATTGTTCGTTTTAGCCGGATAGGATTTTGGCCTATAGCCATTCTCCAATCCACTTGCGGTTTGGCTACCCGTAAGTTAGCGCAAGAGATTAATAAAATCCATTATGATAGCTGCGTTTCGTTAGTGTGCGGATTAGAGAGCGTTGAGTGTAAATAGAGACGTCGATACGTCGTCCATGAAGGATCTTTAGGACGGGATTACATCAAATTTCGTATCAGAGGGAGGTTGTGTTGGTTTCTCAATCGACACCATCCTTCTCTTTTCTGTCGTAGGCTATCGACCCTCTCGTGGTCGTGCTCAAGTCGTGGTCAAGACAAATTTTTATAAAAAAAACAAAATAACAAAAAAATCACTTGTCCTACTGTTCATGCGCACTAGGCGTGGCTCGGAGTATTACCCTTCCACTTCACACATGGCAGATGACCATGAGGTTGAGCACGCTCTGGCAAAGATCGCGGAGCTTCAAGAAGAGTTTAACGATAGGTTCGATGCCCTCACTCAATTAATTCAAGGGCTAGTTTTAAATCAAGCGGCGCTTCGAAACCCCGCTACCAACCCTCTTGACGACGCGGGTTTAAATCAATAGGGCCCTCTACCCCAAGCCGCCAATCAACGAAATGAGAGACAAAACCATCCCCGTAATCAAGACGATGAGCAAGCGCCTAGAGCTCCATATGAGTTCGATGTCACTAGGGCTGTGAAGATAGATTCACCATCATACGATGGTATGGGTGAGCCCCATGTATTTTTAGACTGGATCATGGAGATCGAGTGTTTTTTTGAGTGGCAGAAACTGATGGACGTTGAGAAGGTGCGAGTTGCTCGGATGAATCTTCTGGGTAGGGCCAAAAATTTTTGGTTGAACGAAGAGTGGCATCTACGTACCGTAAATGGAGTACCCCAAATTGGGTGGGCTGCCATGAAATCACTCCTGACTGACCAATATGTCCTGGCGTATCACCGAACTCAAATGTTCGATGAGTTAGCCACCCATCGCCAGGGGAGCAAAATGGTAGTGGAGTATATGAGACTCATTAAGGATTTGATGGTACGGTGTGACGTCCGAGAAATGCCCGAAGTTACGCTATCCTGTTTTTCGCAAGGGACTCAACCAAAGAATCCAAGGCAAGCTCCTGCGTTATAGTCATACAGACCTTAACATGACTTTCAATGCATCCTTGGATATAGAAAAGCACAATGCCCACAAGTCCAAGGGGCGAGCGTTCCAGAAGGTAAAGTCCATTTTAGGACCCCCACCTTCGTCCTCTATGCGGGACAAGGGAAAGATACGGTCGACTGATTCGAATTCCGTGGTCATTATCGCTAGGAACATCAGGAGTCCCACCGGTGAGAGAGTTCCTATAGGGCGGATCAGTAAGACTAATGCCACATGTTTCACTTGCGGGATCAAAGGGCACTACGCTAGTGAGTGCCCCACTAAAACGAAACCACTAGCACTTATGGGTTCTGTCACAACCCGCATTTTCTCCGAAGAAAACGGATTATCAGAGTAGGAGAAAACACGCGTCATGATGCCACGTCGAGAAGGGGATAACTGCCGACACTCAGGCAAACCACTATCAACTATACTTTATGAAAATTCATAAGTTATATGATTAGAAAATTAGTTATATTTTTAAAGGTCGTATCCCTCGGCTAAGTGGATCACCTAGTCCACAATTTAAAAACTATACTTATACGCTACGGAAAATACTTTATTTAGGTTTGACATCCTAAAAGAGTGCATAAGTGTCCCCAGAGGACAACTTATACTATGCAGGACCCTACTTTTAATTTATACTATATATATAGGAAAATGATCATTTTACGTTATTTGGAAAATAGTGATGAGTTTTATAAAATATGTTGATCATGAGATATACTTATAATAGTGTTTTTAGGTTTAAAAATAACTTGCAACCTAGCATAAATCATCCCAAGAGCAAGTAGAATAACTCCAGAAAGGTAGCATAAAAAAGTAACACATCTAGTATCAAGGTAAAACTACAGTGGGCGCAAACAAACTGACACGAACCCACTAGCAAATATGTATGTCTGTAAGAAAAACAGTAAAACCACCTCACAAGATCAAGGAACTAATCTCCACAGAACGAGAGACCACCAACAATAGCACAGTAAAACTAGCCGCCTAATCGGCTAATAACCAGAACCTGAGGCATTCAAAGAAGAAAGAATACCTCAACAAGCTAAACAAGTAAGCTGTACGGAAATGTTAGGTTATAAGGTAAGCAAGAAGAGTAAGTAAACAGAAAACCAACACCACTGTCCAAGGCAAGACAAAAGAAAAGCACTAAGTGCGAGGAAACAGCAACAACCCTGCCCAAAAATAAATCCTGCAGAGTTTACCAGGCTACCATGAGCCCAAACATTGCAAATTTACAAAGGAAGAAACGTCTAACACCCTAAGCTGTGAGAGATGGTAGTAGCAAAAAACAACGCGGATCTGGGTTCGAGGCAAACTCGGCCCCCAACCATCATTTCCAAGAAATAAAGCTTAGGGGTCTACATGTGAAAGCACTAGGGACCTCCCAGCCCCTTGCCCAACCCGTACCTGGAGCAAGAAAAAAAAGGGTGTCCTTGGCTAAATTACACAACACCTCCCCAATTAAGAGCTTCAAACCACCACTACTAACCACGACCCACGATTCAGCCTTTTTGGAAAAAAAGAAAATAGCCGACAAGGAACCTCAAAAATCAAGGAATTCACTCGGGGGAGAAAATCAAGGTAAGGGAAAAGCTTTGAGATGACTCAACACGGCATGGCGTTGAGTGCCCCCACTCACTCAACGCATAAACAGATGGTGGCGTTGAGTGAGCTAGCCTCACTTAACGCAAAAACAGCAAGGGCATTGAGTGAGGTTCACTCACTCAACGCCTTCTGCAACACTGGCTGTGACGTTGAGTGAGCTAACCTCACTCAGCGCCTAAACAGCTATGGCATTGAGTGAGGTCCACTCCCTTAACGCCTTCAGCAAAGCAGGCTGTGTCGTTGAGTGAGCTAACCTAACTCAATGCCAAAATAGCTATGTCGTTGAGTGAGGTCCACTCCCTCAACGCCTTAGCACTTAGCCGCAGAACCCAATTGTGGCTGAGAGCGCTAGGTTGTAAACCTAAATCACCTAGAGGGGGGTGAATAGGTGAGTTTCGTGTCAAATGAGGAATAAAAAATATAACACAGCACAGATCCGTAATCAAGCAATCACACAGACGACAAGAGATTTATAGTGGTTCCCCAATCTTGGGTACGTCCACTTTTCTCACCGATCTAGCAAATCACTAGACTCGGCTACTCCACTATCTCGGATTGCAAAAACAATCCTACACCTCGGAACCACGTTCCTACAAAACTCGATCTCAAATGGATCTACACTCGGAAGATAAAACTTCCTACCACTCGGAGAAAGATCTCCTACAATAAAATTTGTTTAAATAAAATTTACAACAAGAATATCACAGATCTTGATCTTTGACGTAATCTTCTTCTTGAGAGCTTTTCGGTTTGAGCAGAAATAGTTGAAGAAGACTTAACTGAGATCCACGATTCTGAGATCTGGAATCACCAACGATCAAGAATGTAAATCAGAGACGATGAAGCACGGAGAGATCAGATGATTCTTCTTGAGTCTGGATCGATAGAAAAACTGAGATCGATAGCAGCGGCGTGAGAACGACGATCCAGAGCTTCTCCAGAAAACGGTAATGGCGGCGGACAGAAAGATTAGGGTTTTTGGGATTTTCTTTTTCTTAAAAGATAATCTCTGTAAACGCGTATTTAGTCAAATCTGAAAAGTCCTATTTATAGGCTATCTCCAACGGACATAATCGTAATTAAGATTGACACGTGGACCAATCAGAAAAAGGTTAATTTCAAATCTCCGTCAATTCTGGACTTAACGATTTCTGGAATTCTGAGCCAACATACTCGGGTTAGATAAGATACTCGAGTATAAAGGTCTGCTACTCGAGTAGATAAGAGAAACATGTACTCGAGTAATAGAAATGACTACTCGAGTGCCTTTGGAAGAACTACCCAAGTTACTCTAGACAGATTACTCGAGTAAGTAGAAACATCTACTCGAGTACTAATCCAAACTACTCGAGTATAAGAATAATCTACTCGAGTGCTAAGCCAGTCTACTCGAGTATAAGAAGGATCTACTCGAGTGCTAAGCCACTTACTCGAGTATATGAGTGAAGTTACTCAAGTATGTGGACTTAGAAATATTTAGACTGAACAGTTAGCCCTACTCGAGTATAACTAAGAGACTACTCGAGTATGACTAAGGCTCTACTCGAGTATACAAACACCTACTCGAGTAAGGAAAAGAGGTACTCGAGTATATGAATGGATTTACTCGAGTATATGGACTTAGAAACTTTCTGAGATGAGAAGTCCAGATCAACTCGAGTATGATCAGAACACTAACTCGAGTAACTTGAGAACTACTCGAGTATGTAATCCAATCTACTCGAGTACTAAGTCACTTACTCGAGTATATAGAAGATACTACTCGAGTATGTGGACTTAGAAAAAATTTCTTCTGAGAATGTCTTCAATACTCCAGAGTCCAGTAGTCCAAGTGCATGGAAACAAAGTGTACCCCAATAGAGAGGCTATACATGACTCAACACCTTAGATGACACAATGAGGAATTACATTGTATGGTCCTGTGTTTGATGACCCACTATAGACTGACATTGGTTTACACTTGGCAATAGAGTCATGCATGCATAACTTAAACACAACATCAAATACAACTAAATTCATCTTAGTTTCAGGTCTAACTTCCCACAAATCTGGGGTATTGTGAAGACAATTCCCAACAATCTCCCCCTATTTGTAGAAGTCAGCACCCTTTGCACTAAGATGAATTTCTAGAAAAGAAATGATCATCTATAACAATAAGTAATAGAAAATGACTAAAACAGAGAATAATAGCAAATAAGGGAACCATAATCAGAATTAGATATATTAAATAGAAAGATTTTCCAGTTCCACAAAACACTTTCAGGGGTAATTCTCTCTGTGAAGTTTAGCTTTCTTCAGATCTTGCCTCTCCAAATAACTGAAGGGTTTAGGAAAATAAGTCCTTGGCCTTGGAGGAGCTGCTGGATTGTTGAATCCCCATTGCCTGTCATGTAATCTGATCTTGATTTGAGATGCATCATAGGCTTTCCATTCTGAGTAGCTGTAGAATTTGTCTTCATTTTCCCCAAAGTCAGTTACCCGCTTTAGAGTGTCAAAGATTAAGGATTTGGAGGTTGGACTCCAAACTTCTGAATGTACTGACTCTGATTTGCCTTTTGAAGCTTGAGCTTGCTCTCTCTTAGGTGCAGAACGGCTAGCAGAAGCGCCGTCACCATATTTTCTTTTCTTGCTGGGGCCACCTTGATCAGCAGGTCTTCTAGAGGAGGAAGCACCTCGATCAAAGTGCCCCTAAGAGCTGGCAGGGACATCCTCTTTCCACACATCAGAATATGAAAGAGGAGGCTCAGACATCTCTCCAGCAAGTCTAGAAGAGAAGGCTGGCACTGCCTCTGGAATGGTAGTAAGAACCTGGGCATCAGATGTAGGATGTTCCTCAAGAGGATCTAAGCTTTTAGGAATGATGGAGGGGTCGAGCTGGAATTCTGGAAAATTCTGATTATGTACCAAAACTGCAATGTCATAAATGTAGAATTTGACAGACTGTAGCTGGGCTAGAATATCTACTTTCATGGTGTTAACTAATCCATCCAGGGTTTCTTTAGACTTGGTAGAGATTTCAGCAGAAATTTTCGCAACTTGTTCTTTCACGATTTTCTCCCCCTTGCTGATTTATACAGATAGCTTTTCGATAGCTTCATCTCTGAATGGGCCTACTTCTTCACAAACTTTCATCACATTGGCTTCAGCTCTTTTGTCTAGCAGAATCTGGTTATGTGCCACTATTTCAGATTGATTTCTAACTTCACCCATGCTGGTGATGGTGTGATCTATCGCTTTTCCACCTATTTGGAAGAGTTGCTTAAGTTCATCAGTGTTGGCTTGAATTTCTGCAAAGCCTCTGCTCATCTCAGTTTCAAGAGCAGAGACCTTGTTGTTAACTGATTTCAGAGACTCATCAAAGTAATGTCTCTGTTCTTGGAGCATCTTCTCAATCTTACTGATGATGTCTGAGGAGCTGAGGGAAGCAGAAGATGGATCACTGGTAGAAGTAGAGACCTGAGTGAGCTGAGAGACTGAGGGAGTCCAAGGAGGGATTTCTTTCACAACCACTGAGCTAGCAGTTCTCTTGGTGTGAGTGATTTCTACTTAATCCAGGGGATCTGTGAAGGAGGGGAGAGTGAAGGCTAATGTCCTTAGAGGAGGCTCAACAGGTTATGGGGATAACTCCTCTTCATCGGACATGATGATACTATCATGTTGTTCTGCTTCTTCAATGGGAGACTGAGCTGAGGAAGTAGAGGGTTCCTTGATAGGGATCTGTTCATCTTGTACCTGAACCTCAGGAGTATCAACAACTGGATCTGTTGGAGGTAGGGGACTTTCTGACCTTAGTTCTTCAATGAGTTTATCAATCTCTGCAGATGTGGACAGAAGGTCTTGTTGAACTTGAATCTCTTGGGAAACTTGATTATCTGCTGGACTTTGTACATCAATTGGAATATCTTCTGGAGGAGGAGGAGGAGAGGGATCTCTGACTGTCTGGGAGGGAACTTCTGTCATCAGAATCTGAGACCTAGATGAGGCAGGCTCCCCCTCAACTACTGCACCCAGGGTGTCAGTAGCTTGAAATAGAGGAGGAGATGGAGTCCTGACATCAGCAACATGCTGAGGGCTGGGGACATCTTCATCCATAATGACTTTGGAGGCTTGGGCAGTGTTCTTGAGTTGGATTTCATATCTTTGGATGGAAGAGATGGATACCTTTTTCATGTGATGGAGGGGAGTACCTTTGGAGAAATCAAACACTGTAGGATTTATCTCATGAAGGAGGAGGGAGATAATCCTGGCATAGCTGGGTTTTTTCACACTTTCTTTGATCTTATCCAGTATCATCATTCCGAATTGGAATTTCTTCCGGCATACGATGGCTTGCATAACATCAAAAAAGTTTTGGGAGATTTCTCTTAGGGAATAGGTTTTGCAGAGAAGAACTTTGGCAATGGCATCAACAAGGAATTTGCCCTCTAAATTAAAATCTGCACGTCGGAACGAATATCCTTCATACGGGTCTATTCCACAGAAGAAACTGGTTCTGTCGGAATCTTCGAAAGTCAGATCATCTTCCTCATCCACCACGGGCAACTGTAACAGAGTAGCTAATGAAGTTTTGTCCAGACGGATCTTTATCCCACTGACCTTGGATTTGAGAACTGTACCATTTCGCTTGATCTTCAGATTCTTGTAGAACTCTGCCACTGCAGAAAATTGGATCTTACACAGCGTCTGTAACAGGAACGACAGCCCGGCTGTGTCAAGGAGAATGAGAAGGTTTCGGAAGTCATCTGAGAGATCGGTGATTCCATCTATAACCAATTCGGACCCGATTCCAATCTTGGATGGAGGAGCCATCGAGTTCTGGAGTAACGGATTCTAGAGAAGACAGCGCTCTGCGGTTCTGGAAGACGAAGCGCCGGCGAGTACTCGAGAAAGGTTTCGTGGAATGGATTACGGGATCATTCTATTTATATACATAACCCTAATTAGGTTTAAGATTGGGTTTTAAAATAAAACATACCTTATGGGGGCGGCAAAAATCGAGGTGTGCGAAAAGAGAAAAATGAGATTTTCAATGTTCTGGAATTTCAAGGTACTCGAGTATATATCGACATACACGAGTAGTCTGTTGTAACCTACACGAGTAAGTTGAAGACCAAGTAGATCATGAAGTACTCGAGTGAGTTACTAAGTACTCGAGTATGAAGAATATGTACTCGAGTGAATTTTTACTTACACGAGTAGATACGTTGAGTTACTCGAGTATATAGGAATGTACTCGAGTGTATTCATGTAACCACTCTTGATTGTTTCCAAGTACTCGAGTATGTGAGTACACTTACTCGAGTAAGTCACTTTGACAAAATATTTTTCTCGATGCACTGATCTTTACCTCCACCACCTTTTAACTCTGAGACTTTGATAGAGACCACTAATCTTCTTTGTTGAGCATTCCAAGTTCAGTTTTGAAGAATGAGAACTTGGTCTCATCTAGCGGCTTCGTGAATATATCTACAACTTGCCTATCTGTGGAGACGTATTGTATATCTATGTCTCCATTCTCCACATGCTCCCGGATGAAGTGATAGCGAAGCTCTATGTGCTTTGTCCGGCTGTGGGAGACTGGGTTGTTGGCGATTGCTATTGCACTGGAAGAGTCGCAAAGCAGAGGGATGTTCTGGAACTTCATGTTGTAGTCTTCAAATTGATTCTTCATCCATAGAAGCTGTGCACAACAGCTGCCTGCAGAGATGTACTCTGATTCAGCCGTTGAGATGGCTATACAGTTCTACTTCTTACTGCTCTAGGAAATAAGTCTCCTTCCGAGAAATTGGCAAGTCCCGGAAGTACTTTTCCTGTCGTCTTTGCTTCCTACAAAATCGGCATCTGAAAATCCAATTAGTTCACTATCATTACTTCTTGGGTACCATAAGCCAAGATTTGGTGTACCTTTGAGGTATCTCAAGATTTGCTTTGCAGCAATGTAGTGAGATTCCTTAGAGTTCACCTGAAATCTAGCACATACACATGTTGAAAACATTATGTCTGGTCTACTTGCGGTAAGGTAGAGCAAGGACCCAATTATGCTTCTGTACTTGGTTTCATCAAAAGGTTTCCCTTTCTCATCCTTGTCCAGAGACATAGCTGAGGCCATTGGAGTCCACATAGAGTTTGCGTTCTCCATTCCGAATTTCTTAAGTAGCACTTTGGTGAATTTAGTCTGTGAGATGAAAATTCCATCCTCAGATTGTTTCACCTGAAGCCCTCAGAAATACTTCAGCTCCCCCATACTGCTCATTTCAAACTTCTCTTGCATAAGTTTAGAAAACTTCTTGCAGAGGTTGTCATCCGTAGAGCCAAAAATAATGTCGTCAACATATATTTGTACCAGCAAAATCTTGCCTTTTATTTCCCTAAGAAATAATGTCTTGTCTATCATTCCTCTTGTGAACTTGCTCTCAAGAAGGAAGCTAGACAGCGTCTCATACCAAGCTCGGGGAGCTTGTTGAAGACCATATAAAGCTTTTTGCAGTAAATAAACATGATTAGGAAAGTTTGAATCAACAAAACCTGGCGGTTGCTCTACATACACTTCTTCCTTTATGTCACCATTCAGGAAGGCGGACTTGACGTCCATCTGATAGACAATAAAGCCCTTAAGTGTAGCGTAGGCAAGAAATAACCTGATAGCCTCCAGTCTTGCCACTGGAGCATATGTTTGGTCAAAGTCGATTCCTTCTTCTTGACGATAGCCCTTGGCGACAATTCTTGCTTTATTCTTTATAATTGTTCCATCTTCGTCCATCTTATTCCGGTAGACTTATTTTGTCCCGATGGCATTCTTACTCTTGGGTCTAGGAACAAGTGTCCAAACTTTGCAACGTTTGAACTGATTCAACTCTTCTTCTATGGCTAGTATCCAGGATGCATCCGAGTTTGCTTCCTCGAACTTCTTAGGTTCAACCTGTGATAGAAAGCTCAAGAATAAATTCTCGTTAGTTGTACCTCTCCGGGTTCTGACACCATCCTGAGGATCTCCTATGATTTGATCTAACGGATGATCCTTCAAGTGTCTGAACTCTAGAGTCCTTGCATCTAGGATCTCTTCATCCACTGGTGTTGCATCTTCAGCTCGGATGGGTTCTTCATCTTGATCATCTACCTCTCTAGTAGGGGTAGTAGAGGTGATCTTGATGAACGTCTCATCTTTATCTTGAGTAGGCTCATCCAAGCTAAGTTCCTTCATCTTTGTACCTGCATCTTCAATGAGCATACTAGAAGTGTTGCTTTGCAGCAAACTCGTCTCATCAAATACAAGGTGTATCGACTCTTCTACCACCAGAGTTTTTCTATTAAATACTCTATAGGCCTTACTATGGCTACTATAACCTACAAAAATACCTTCAAAGCTTTTCTCGCTAAACTTGGTAGTGCAATACTTGTCGTTGTTAAGTACGAAGCACTTACAGTCAAAGATTCTAAAATATGAAATGGTTGGTTTCCTGCCTTTTAGAAGTTCGTAAGGAGTCTTATCATGGTTCTTGTTGATGAGAGCTCGATTTTGCACGTAACAAGCGGTGTTGACGGCTTCAGCCCAGAAATATTCTGGAAGTGAGGCATCACTCAACATAGTCCGGCAAGCCTCTATGAGTGTTATGTTCCTTGTCTCAGCTACTCCATTTTGCTATGGAGTGCGAGGAGAGGAAAACTCATGAAAGATACCTTGACTTTCGCAGAATTCGGTCATGGCTCCTGTAACGCCCCGTTTTTTCAGCGATTATTTTTATTCTCGTTTGGCGTTACGATGACGCGTTTCCGTGGCTTGTGCCATTTGTGGAGTGTGGTTTAGCTCCTTAGAACTGAGTGCCCTATTCTGTAGCCTGTTGGCAAGATCTCCCTAGCAAGCCGAGTCGTTTTGGGTGACCCGGTGTGGCCTCTCGGGGGGATGTTGGTGTTTGTCTTTATTTGGGTATAACTCGAGTTCTGTTCGTCGAAAGTTAATTTCGACTTCGCCGTTGTGTTCGTAGCGTGGGTATTTAGCTACGGTGCGAATTTCGTCGAATTCCGAGGTAGATCGGTTTTCGCGTCGATTTGGTGCTTTATGTAATTTTGTAATTAATTATATAATTATATAATTATATATATATATATATAGAATGAGAGAGCCGATCATCTTCTTCACGATTAATAACCGCCGCCCCTGTACGAGGAAACGGAGAAACCGCCTACCTTGCCTTCGGACGCCGATTCCCGGAGCGTTTGTGGACGAAATTCGATTCCGAGAGTGGATTTGGATTGCTCTCGTCAAGACCTTCATTCCTGCGGTAAGAAATTCGATTTTCGTGGAGTTCTGGGAGGATTGGAATTTTCGGTTTTGGAAGTTTTCCGCCATTAATGGCCGAGTTTTTGTTCTAGGTGTTGCGGCCGTTTTGATCCGTGCGAAGAGGAGGAAAGCAGTCCAAAGCTTCGCTGAGATTTGAGGCAAGTGGTATTCTTGCCCTTGCCAAGTTTTCCTTTTTTTTGAGTATTCTTGATGAAATTGAAATCCCGGTTAGCCCAGGTTAGAGGCCTTGTTGTTCTCATTTTCTTGCTAACTATAGGGCTTAGTTCTTCCTACTGAAACCCCCCTATTTTTGTGATGATTGGAATCCAAATTGTCGGCGTGGAGCCGTTGTTTTCCTTTATTTTGATTGTTGCTCTGGTTCGGGTGTAGCCGAGAGGGAGAGTTAGGAGGGGGGGTGTGGTTGCCGATTTTCGTTATGGTATTACTCGAATGATTAGGTATAGTTCGTATGGTAGTGGTGCGCGACGTTGATAGTTGTCTGCTGCTACTGCAGTGGCGTGAGTCGTGTGCGCGTTCCGGTGTCGTTCGGGAAATTCCAAACGGTGCAGGTTGACAGCGCACGGTCATCAACCGTTAGGGCGCACGACCACTGGTCGTGTGCCTCTGCTCGTGCGCGGCTGTCTTTCAGTTTCCAAAGTTCTGTCTCGGAAAATCGCACGAGCGCTGGCAACAGTGCGCACGACCAGTGGTCGTGCGACACTGATCGTGCGCAGTTGCTAGATTTTCTGTCAGGTTTTCCAGGTTCGCTTCGCACGATCATCAGCCGATGAGTGCGCACGACCACTGATCGTGCGTCACTGATCGTGCGCTTTGTATATTTTCTGTTGTTAGGTGAATTTAGATGGTTTCGAGTGCGGGAGTTTAGATACTCAAGTGGCAGGCAACTACTCGAGTTCTGGATCTTCTGCCTTGGTCGTTCGACTGTCGTCGAGCTCCGCATTCTTTAGTGGGCTTGTGGGTAGTGGTATTATTTTGGCGGCGAGTGAGGCTAGCTCGCTCAACGCCAAAGTTTAGGTAGGCACTGAGTGGGTTTCACTCAACGCCTAGTCGTGTTGGTTTATTTCAACACTCTTCCTTTACCTTGTATTTCATTTCCGAGTGGATTTCCAGTTGAATTTCTAGGTTTTCCTTGTCGGCCGTTTTCTTTATTTTCCTAAAGGCCGAATCGTGGGTCGTGGTTAGTAGTGGTGGTTGTAGCTCTTTATGGGGGTGGAGTTGAGTGATATAGCCAAGGCCACCCATGTTTTCTTGCTCCAGGTACGGGCTGGGCATGTCGGGTGGAAGGTCCCTTGTGTTTTCACGTGTTGACCCTCGAGCTTTTGACTTGGACATGGTGGATTGGGGGACTGCGTTTGCCTTCGATCCGGTTCCTCGTTGTTATTTTTGCTACTATCACTTCCCACAGTTTAGGGTGTTAGAAGTTTCTTCTTTGGTAGTTTGCAACATTCTGGCTCTTGGTAGCCTAGTAGGCCCTGCAGGATGTGGTTCCTGGGCTGGGTCGGTGCAGTTGCTTTGCACGTTGTGCATTTCTTGAGGTCCTGTTGTGGACAGTTGTGACTCTTTCTACTGCATGTTATTCTGTTACTTTGTCCTTTGGTTGACTCTTTCGTGCAGTTTTTCTTTGTTTAGCTTGCTGAGGTATTCTGTTTTCTTTTGGAATACCCCAGGTTCTGAGCTGTAGCCAGTCTGGTGGCTAGTTGGAGGTGGTGTTGTTGGTGGACTTCCGGACCTTGGAGTTCTGTTTACCTTGTTAGTGAGGTTGTTTTCAGTACTTTCTTACAGACATATATTTGTGCTAGTGGGTTCGTGTCAGGTTGTTGGCGCCCACTGGTAGTTTTTACCTTGTACTAGATATATACTATTGCTGCTACCATTTTCTGGAGATAGTCTACTTGCTCTGAGAAGGTTTTATGCTAGGTTGCTAGTTAATTTTTTTAAACTATAATTGTTATTATAAATAAAGCTCATGGTCAGCATGTTTTATAAAGCGTAATCACTATTTTCCAAATCACGTATAAAGACCGTTTTCTTATATATTATATAAATTAAATGTAGGATCTTGCATAGCATGAGTGGTTCTCTTGGGACCCTTATATGCTCCTTAGGATGTCAAATCTAAATAAAGTATTTTTCCGTAGCGTATTAATATAGTTTTTCATTTGTGGACTAGATGATCCACTGAGCCGAGGGATACGGACTCTAATAATAACTGATTTTCTATTCATTAAGCACATGATTTTCTTGCATAAAGATTGTAGTTGGTTTTGCCTGAACGTCAGCAGTTATCCCCTGCTTGACGTGGCATCATGACGCGTGTTTTCTCTTACTCTGATAATTCTTAATTCGGAGAAAATGCGGGTTGTGACAGTTGGTATCAGAGGGAGGTTGCTTGACAAGTTAGTTGAGCAACCTTCCTTTGTTCGCTTTTAGTAGTTCTGCATCATGTCATTCACACACCGATATGTCATCAGCACGTCTTGGCAAAAGCACGAACACTACACTCATAGCATAACATGAAGTATACGGGGCATATTATGTAGTATGGGATGCATAATATGTGTTCGTATATGGATCCACCATAGGGGCTACATGTGAGGGTTATGTAGTATGGGATGCATAACCTCACCACATGACTGCGACTAGCACGTTTCTTTTTCGTTGCATGGAAATGTTATGTAGTATGGGATGCATAACATTTTCATGCGTATGCCGCTCATAGCATGCATTAGGGCCTTTTTTTTAGAATGCATAACACAATCATGCATATCATATCATTGCATAAGCACAACGCGCCGAGCTAAAGATTTGCAGGATGACATATGTACACACATGAGTTTTCAAATTAACATAAGTTCATGCATCCGATCTAGGCACAAGAGTTAGTAAGGTGGTGGTTAACCATCCTAGGTTAGGGCATATCATCTAATTATTGTGAAGAAGATAAACTCTCAGAGCAAGTTTAGCAGCTTTAAGTCTATATCTACATATGTATTGTCTGTACTGGTAGTCGGTTCTAGTCGTGGGATTGGATCTGATTTGCGTTGTAATGATTTTTAGGATGGCTAGGCGCCCTGCGACTCGATCGACTCCCCTGTCTGAGGGTGAATCTTCTGGAGCTCAGAACGATGCGGTGATCGAGGGTCTGCGTCAGAGTAGCGAAGCTATGGGCAGGCAGTTGGAGGAGGTGCAAGCCCAGATTCAGTCTTTGGTGGCGGTTGTGGCAGGGCAGGCTCAGGGTGCGCAAGTTCCTGCAGGGGGGTTAGCTGTTCCTCCTCCTCCTACACCCTTGAGGCCTCCAGTGGTGGTGCCAGCAGAGATGGCCTTCATCTCGCAGTTTCAGAGGCTGAGCCCTCCCACTTATGATGGGAAGGCAGATTTCATGGTGATAGACGACTGGCTGATCTCCATGGAGGAGATGTTCTCGTACTCAGGGATTGCAGATGATCAGAGGGTGATGATAGCCGCCTATCAGCTTAAAGGTTTGGCTAAGAGTTGGTGGCTGAGAGAGAAGGAGAGCCTGGTAGCCGGATGCTCTTGGGAAGTGTTCAAGGAGATGCTGTTGAGGAAGTTCTTACCCTCGGTCGAGCGTGACCGCCTCATGAACGACTTCCTCCATCTGAAGCAAAGGCAACTCACGGTGGGTGAGTATGAGATAGAGTTCAGCAAGTTGAGCCGTTTTGCCCCTGGATTGGTCAGCGTTGAGGCTGATCGAGTTAAGCGATTCCTCGGTGGTTTGAGGAGTGAGGTGCAGCAGTTGACCAGTGCTTATGGGTCAGTGTCTTATGCAGGTATAGTAGAGGCTGCTTTGAAGTTGGAGGCTATTGAGACGGCGAAGAGCAGAGGCCAGCAGTTGAAGAAGGATAAGAGGAAGTTGGTAGAGGAGAAGAAACCCCTGGTACCCGATGCTGTTCCGGGAAAGAGGAGCAGGGTGGTGTGCAGTTTTTGTGGCCGGTCAGGCCATCCTGTCGAGAGGTGTTTCAAGAAGGCGGCAGCTCAGAAGAAGGAGCAGGTTCATGCGATTCAGGGTGCTCCTAGGAGAGATGTCTCCTATTCAGTTTGCAAGCGATCCGGCCATGATGCGGCCCAGTGTTGGTCCAAGGATAAAATCTGCTTTCAGTGTGGGCAGAAGGGTCACATTAAGTCGAGGTGTCCTCAGTTTCAGCCAGCTCTTCCTGCAGTTCCGTTACAGGCTTTACCTCCACCTCAGCGTGTGGACAAGGGAAAAGGGAAGCTGAACGTGATTTCTTCCGAGGAGGCTCAGACTTCGACCCAGGTGATCTCAGGTTAGTTGTTTGTTGTTTTCTTTCTAGCCTGGTAGTTTAGTTGCTAGATTATTTGCGGTACTGTTGTGCTAGTTCCTTAGCTTTGTGCGCTCCTATAGGGAAATTTAAGGTGAAGAACCGCTGGGCGCGTGTTCTGTTTGACTCCGGCGCTACCCACTCGTTCGTGGCTAGAGCCTTTGTGGAGCGTCATCGGTTGTCTCTAGATCGTGTTCGGGATTCCTTCCGTGTCAAGTTTCCCTCTGGTGAATCTGTGTTGTCAGATTTGGGTATTTTGGATTGCCCGGTTTTGTTGGGGGATTTTCTTGCGAAGGCGGACCTGAAGATGATTGATCTAGAGGACTTCGATGTCATTTTGGGCATGGACTGGCTCTCTCGGTATGATGCGGTCATTCAGTGCAAAGGAAAGCGCTTGGACTTCATCAGGGACGACGGTCAGCCCGGCAGCGTGTATGCTGATCCGTGTCAGGTTCTCCTGTTCTCTCTGCGGTATGTGTTCAGAGATTGTTTCTTTCTGATTGTTGTGTTTGTTTAGTCTCGGCGGTTGGAACCATTGTTAGCGTGCCACGCTTGGAGGAGATTCCTATTGTTCGTGGTTTCGCCGATGTTTTTCCTGATGATCTTCCTGGTATCCCTCCTGAGCGGGATGTGGAGTTTGTTATTGATTTGGAGCCGGGTACGTGTCCTATTGCTAAGGCGCCGTACCGGATGGCCCCTCGTGAGTTAGAGGAGTTGCGAATTCAGTTAGATGAGTTGTTGGCTAATGGTTTTATCAGGCAGAGTTCGTCGCCTTGGGGTGCTCCTGTTTTGTTCGTAAAGAAGAAAGATGGGTCGATGCGGCTTTGCATCGACTATAGAGAGTTGAACAAGGTCACTATCAAGAACAGGTACCCTCTGCCGAAGATCGATGATTTATTTGACCAGTTGCGTGGTAGCACGGTGTTCTCCAAGATCGATCTTCGTTCGGGCTATCATCAGCTCAGGATCCGTGAGGCAGATATTCCACGGACTGCGTTTAGGTCGAGGCATGGACACTTCGAGTTTTTGGTGATGTCGTTTGGTTTGACCAACGCACCATCAGCTTTCATGGACATGATGAATCGGGTATTCAAGGATTTCCTAGACAAGTTCGTGGTGGTCTTCATTGATGACGTGTTGGTTTATTCTCGCAGTGCTGAGGAGCATGAGCAGCATTTGCGTTTGGTCCTGTCAGAGTTGAGGAACCACAAGTTATTCGCCAAGTTGAGCAAGTGCGAATTTTGGTTGCCTCAGGTTTCTTTTCTAGGCCACGTGGTGAACAAGGATGGGATCTCGGTTGACCCAGAAAAGATTGCAGCAGTGATGGATTGGAGTAGGCCGAACACTCCTAAGGAGATCAGAAGTTTCTTAGGGTTGGCTGGCTATTACAGGAGATTCGTGGAGGGTTTCTCTTCTCTAGCCGCACCTTTGACCAAGCTGACTCAGAAGAATGTGGCTTTTGTTTGGAGCGAGAAGTGCGAAGAAGCTTTTCAGGAGTTAAAGAGGAGATTGTGTACTGCTCCCGTTCTGACCCTTCCTACTGAGGGCGTGGATTATGATGTGTATGTGGATGCTTCGCATATAGGACTGGGATGCGTATTAATGCAGGATGGAAAAGTAATCGCTTATGGGTCAAGGCAGCTGAAGACTCATGAGAGGAATTATCCAACGCATGACCTTGAGTTTGCAGCGGTTATCTATGCGTTGAAGTTGTGGAGGCACTTACTTTATGGGGCTCAGTGCAAGATTTTTACTGACCATAAGAGCCTGAAGTACGTGTTCACGCAAAAGGAGTTGAATCTGCGTCAGCGGCGGTGGCTTGAGTATGTGGCGGATTATGACGTAGAAATCCAGTATCATCCGGGCAAGGCCAATGTGGTGGCCGACGCCCTGAGCCGAAAGACGGGAAAGATCTTTAACCTCTCCGCCGATCGGTTAGTTGAGGAGTTCCTCCTTATGGATATTTCAGTGGGATGCTGTGGTTTGCAGAGTAGTTTGTCAGTGGCAGAGCCGTCCTGGATTTCTTTGACTAGACTGCATCAGAAGGACGATCCGGATCTGTTGCACCTTTTTACCAGGACAGAGAAGGGAGAGTTGCCCGATTTTACTATTGATGATGCGGGTACTTTGAAGTACCGCGGCAGGTTTTGCATTCCCACTGTTGGGGACATTAGAGGTATGATTTGCAGTGAGGCTCATGGTTCCAACGTTGCCTACCATCCAGGATCTACGAAGATGTACCGTGACTTAAGGCAAGTTGCCTGGTGGTATGGTATGAAAGGAGATATAGCCCGATATGTTGCTGAGTGTCACACTTGCAAGCGTGTGAAGGCCGATCATGGAAGGCCTGGTGGTAAGTTGACTCCGCTAGAGATCCCGACTTGGAAGTGGGAGAGTATATCTATGGACTTCATTACGGGTTTGCCAAAATCCCCGAGAGGATTTGATTTTGTTTGGGTTATAGTGGATAGATAGACGAAGTGTGCTCACTTCGTGCCTTATAAGATTGATTACCCGATGAGGAGGATAGCGGAGTTGTACTTGAATGAAGTCATCCGACTCCACGGTGTGCCGGTTAGCATCATTTCTGATCGAGACTCCCGGTTTACTTCTCGTTTCTGGCAGAGTCTGCAGGAGGGTTTGGGTACGGATCTGAGGTATTCTACTGCGTACCACCCTCAGACCAATGGGCAGACGGAGCGGGTCAATCAGATTGTTGAGGATATGATCAGGTGCTATATTTTAGACCACGGTGGAGCGTGGGATGAGCGTCTGCGACTCATGGAATTTGCTTATAATAACAGTTATCAGGAAAGCTTGCAGATGGCTCCGTTCGAAGCTTTGTATGGGAGGCGCTGTAGGACTCCGTTGTTTTGGGCTGAGGCTGGTGAGAAGCCTTTGTTGGGTCCAGATGCTCTGGAAGAGATGGAAGTCGTCGTGAAGCTTATTCGGGAGAAGCTTCGTTAGCTCAGGAGAGGTATGAAAAGAACGCCAATCGGCGTAGGTCTGCTTTGGAGTTTTTAGTCGGGGATCATGTATACCTCAAGGTGTCTCCAATGGTTGGTGTGAAGAGATTTGGTAAAAATCGGAAATTGGACCCAAGGTATGTGGGCCCGTTTGAGGTCTTGGAGCGGATTGGTGTGTCTGCTTATAGATTGGATTTGCCAGCGAACTTCCCTGGTGTTCATAATGTTTTTCATGTTAGCCAATTGCGGAAGTGTGTGCGCAGCAGTGGGCAACTCTTGAATGTTGTGCCCCAGTTGGAGCCCAACCTCTCTTTTGTTGAGGTGCCAGTTCGTATTTTGGATTCTCAGGAGCGTGTGCTGCGAAAGAAGTCCATACCGATGGTGAAAGTTCTATGGAAAAATCAGGATTTGGAGAGCGCGACTTGGGAGCTAGAGTCGGCCATGAAGAGGGCGTACCCTCACCTGTTTCGCTGATTTGATCGGTATGTTTCCCTTTGTAACTTCTGTTTGTTACTTTTCCTTCTTTTGTAGGAGGGTTGTGCGTAAAGTTTCGGGACGAAACTTTCTTTTAGGGGGAGTGACTGTAACGCCCTGTTTTTTCAGCGATTATTTTTATTCTCGTTTGGCGTTACGATGACGCGTTTCCGTGGCTTGTGCCATTTGTGGAGTGTGGTTTAGCTCCTTAGAACTGAGTGCCCTATTCTGTAGCCTGTTGGCAAGATCTCCCTAGCAAGCCGAGTCGTTTTGGGTGACCCGGTGTGGCCTCTCGGGGGGATGTTGGTGTTTGGCTTTATTTGGGTATAACTCGAGTTCTGTTCGTCGAAAGTTAATTTCGACTTCACCGTTGTGTTCGTAGCGTGGGTATTTAGCTACGGTGCGAATTTCGTCGAATTCCGAGGTAGATCGGTTTTCGCGTCGATTTGGTGCTTTATGTAATTTTGTAATTAATTATATAATTATATAATTATATATATATATATATAGAATGAGAGAGCCGATCATCTTCTTCACGATTAATAACCGCCGCCCCTGTACGAGGAAACGGAGAAACCGCCTACCTTGCCTTCGGACGCCGATTCCCGGAGCGTTTGTGGACGGAATTCGATTCCGAGAGTGGATTTGGATTGCTCTCGTCAAGACCTTCATTCCTGCGGTAAGAAATTCGATTTTCGTGGAGTTCTGGGAGGATTGGAATTTTCGGTTTTGGAAGTTTTCCGCCATTAATGGCCGAGTTTTTGTTCTAGGTGTTGCGGCCGTTTTGATCCGTGCGAAGAGGAGGAAAGCAGTCCAAAGCTTCGCTGAGATTTGAGGCAAGTGGTATTCTTGCCCTTGCCAAGTTTTCCTTTTTTTGAGTATTCTTGATGAAATTGAAATCCCGGTTAGCCCAGGTTATAGGCCTTGTTGTTCTCATTTTCTTTCTAACTATAGGGCTTAGTTCTTCCTACTGAAACCCCCCTATTTTTGTGATGATTGGAATCCAAATTGTCGGCGTGGAGCCGTTGTTTTCCTTTATTTTGATTGTTGCTCTGGTTTGGGTGTAGCCGAGAGGGAGAGTTAGGAGGGGGGGTGTGGTTGCCGATTTTCGTTATGGTATTACTCGAATGATTAGGTATAGTTCGTATGGTAGTGGTGCGCGACGTTGATAGTTGTCTGCTGCTACTGCAGTGGCGTGAGTCGTGTGTGCATTCCGGTGTCGTTCGGGAAATTCCAAACGGTGCAGGTTGACCGCGCACGGTCATCAACCGTTAGGGCACACGACCACTGGTCGTGTGCCTCTGCTCGTGCGCGGCTGTCTTTCAGTTTCCAAAGTTCTGTCTCGGAAATCGCACGAGCGCTGGCAACAGTGCGCACGACCAGTGGTCGTGCGACACTGATCGTGCGCAGTTGCTAGATTTTCTGTCAGGTTTTCCAGGTTCGCTTCGCACGATCATCAGCCGATGAGTGCGCACGACCACTGATCGTGCGTCACTGATCGTGCGCTTTGTATATTTTCTGTTGCTAGGCGAATTTAGATGGTTTCGAGTGCGGGAGTTTAGATACTCAAGTGGCAGGCAACTACTCGAGTTCTGGATCTTCTGCCTTGGTCGTTCGACTGTCGTCGAGCTCCGTATTCTTTAGTGGGCTTGTGGGTAGTGGTATTATTTTGGCGGCGAGTGAGGCTAGCTCGCTCAACGCCAAAGTTTAGGTAGGCACTGAGTGGGTTTCACTCAACGCCTAGTCGTGTTGGTTTATTTCAACACTCTTCCTTTACCTTGTATTTCATTTCCGAGTGGATTTCCAGTTGAATTTCTAGGTTTTCCTTGTCGGCCGTTTTCTTTATTTTCCTAAAGGCCGAATCGTGGGTCGTGGTTAGTAGTGGTGGTTGTAGCTCTTTATGGGGGTGGAGTTGAGTGATATAGCCAAGGCCACCCATGTTTTCTTGCTCCAGGTACGGGCTGGGCATGTCGGGTGGAAGGTCCCTTGTGTTTTCACGTGTTGACCCTCGAGCTTTTGACTTGGACATGGTGGATTGGGGGACTGCGTTTGCCTTCGATCCGGTTCCTCGTTGTTGTTTTTGCTACTATCACTTCCCACAGTTTAGGGTGTTAGAAGTTTCTTCTTTGGTAGTTTGCAACATTCTGGCTCTTGGTAGCCTAGTAGGCCCTGCAGGATGTGGTTCCTGGGCTGGGTCGTTGCTGTTGCTTTGCACGTTGTGCATTTCTTGAGGTCCTGTTGTGGACAGTTGTGACTCTTTCTACTGCATGTTATTCTGTTACTTTGTCCTTTGGTTGACTCTTTCGTGCAGTTTTTCTTTGTTTAGCTTGCTGAGGTATTCTGTTTTCTTTTGGAATACCCCAGGTTCTGAGCTGTAGCCAGTCTGGTGGCTAGTTGGAGGTGGTGTTGTTGGTGGACTTCCGGACCTTGGAGTTCTGTTTACCTTGTTAGTGAGGTTGTTTTCAGTACTTTCTTACAGACATATATTTGTGCTAGTGGGTTCGTGTCAGGTTGTTGGCGTCCACTGGTAGTTTTTACCTTGTACTAGATATATACTATTGCTGCTACCATTTTCTGGAGATAGTCTACTTGCTCTGAGAAGGTTTTATGCTAGGTTGCTAGTTATTTTTTTAAACTATAATTGTTATTATAAATAAAGCTCATGGTCAGCATGTTTTATAAAGCGTAATCACTATTTTCCAAATCACGTATAAAGACCGTTTTCTTATATATTATATAAATTAAATGTAGGATCTTGCATAGCATGAGTGGTTCTCTTGGGACCCTTATATGCTCCTTAGGATGTCAAATCTAAATAAAGTATTTTTCCGTAGCGTATTAATATAGTTTTTCATTTGTGGACTAGATGATCCACTGAGCCGAGGGATACGGACTCTAATCATAACTGATTTTCTATTCATTAAGCACATGATTTTCTTGCATAAAGATTGTAGTTGGTTTTGCCTGAACGTCAGCAGTTATCCCCTGCTTGACGTGGCATCATGACGCGTGTTTTCTCTTACTCTGATAATTCTTAATTCGGATAAAATGCGGGTTGTGACAGCTCCAGACTTGAATTCCATTCCATTGTCACTTCTGATTTTGACTACGGAACAGTTGTATTCATTCTGGATTTGCCTAACAAAACTAGTGAAAGTACTGAAGGTGTCTGACTTGTGTTTCATAAAGAATACCCACGCAAAGCGCGAGTAATCATCCACAATAACCAACGTATATTCCTTACCTCCCAAACTTCTAACTTGCAGTGGACCAAACAAGTCCATATGGAGAAGTTGTAAGCTTCTATTGGAATCTTTGCCTATTATGCTTTTAAATGAACTCCTTGTTTGCTTGCCTTTGACACAGGCGTGACAAAGACTGTCCATAACGCACTTGACGCTTGGTGCATCACGTACTAAGTTTTGAGAGAATAGTTTATTAATAGTTTTGAAATTAATATGGGCTAGTCTCTTGTGCCATTGGTCAGCAAGAGATGCACTACTTTTTGCTAAAAGACACACTGGTGTAGACGAGTCTATACAAATGAAGTTTAAACAGAAAATATTTCTGCTTCGAGTGCCTGATAAAACAGTTTCCATGTTGTCAACCGATTTTATCAAACACTTGTCAGCATGAAATTCAACCACGTATCCTTTGTCGCATAGTTGGCTTATGCTGATGAGATTGTGTTCCAATCCTTCAACATAAGCTACATCCGAAAAGGATACGCTACCGTTAGTAATCATACCGTAGCCTTTAGTTATTCCTCGATCTGAACCTCCAAAGATGACCTTTGGTCCGTTACAGACAGAGGTGAAATTCTGGAGTAGGCTTCTTGTCCCGGTCATAAGCCGAGAGCATCCACTGTCCAAGTACCAGATTGGCATTTTGGTGGTCTTTGGACATACCTGCAATTACAATCAGTTAGCCTTAGGAACCCAAACAAGTTTGGGTCCTTGGTCTCGATTTAGAATACTCCCCCTACGAGCATTAGCATCATGAGTGGTCATTCTCACGTTGCTAACTTGAGGGGTTGCAATATTTCTAGGATTGAACCAACAATCGATGCCAAAATGACCAATTTTGTCGCAGCACCAACAGTCGAACCTGTTGTATATTTGCCTAGTGTATTCCTGCTTGATTTTCTTAAGTGATGGTCTAGAAGGAACTTCACTCTTGGAAGAAGACGCTTCATGATGATGGCAGCTACATGAATTCTTCTCCTTCATAGGCCTTTCCACAATAGGTTTTACTTTTGGGCTTCCTGATATTTGTTGCGCGCTAGGGTTCGAAGAAAATAAACGCAACCGAACTAGCTACCCGATGAGGCAAGTATACCTATCGAATTGTAGCAAGGGGACACAAGTGTCGTATTGAAATCCGGGAACTGTTGGCTAAGCTTACTCACACGAACACTATTATCTTATCGACGGAAAAACTAGGGTTTTAGAAAATCTAAGTGCAGGGGAGAAAGTAAAGTTATACTAGAAAGAGAAACACTACTATTAAGTAAAGCTGTTAAGTGAAGAACTAAGCTAGAAAGGAAATTACTGCAGTTAATTAAAGAGCACAATATATGAGATTACTATGAAAGGTAGAAAAATATGAAATGGAAATGCACCCGATCAAGATTCACCTCGACTAAAGACGATTAAGAAAATGCGATAAAAATCTAAACTTAATAGGATAAGGGTCCTTGACCGTGGAGGTTCCTAAAGCTTGAACACGCTCCTCTCGAAGTCGTGCCCAACTGAGTTTAGGAAGGTCCGACCGACTCTCGTCTAAATCGGAGGCCTAAAACTCGCTTTACGCGGTGAACCCCACTATTGGATTTTACTCCAATCCGGGAGATTTGGACGTCTGCCTCTCTCGAGGGGTGCGTACAACTCCTTTACTCTTGAATGCTCACTTCATTCTTTCGGCCTCTCGGCTAGCCTAGAATGAAAGCAAAGGCGGAGAGTATATATCGAAAATATACCCCCAACCCGTGATTAATCAAGAGTAATTCAAGGCCCTAACCTAAAAAGAAAAGATTAATTAAAACATCATAACATAATCGCTCTAACCTCGGATCATCAAGATCGAGTACAAGGAGGATTAGTTAATCATAATGGAGTGGAGGGGGAGATGAGTAGAAAAACATAAGAAGAACACAAGCTAAGGGAAGAACCATTTTATTAATGAAAAAGGGCAAGTTACACTAATGAAAATAAAATTACAAGTGCATGAAAATTAAACCCTATTCTAGCCCTACATTAAGCACTAAGCAAGAAGAAAATTACAATAAAAGCGAGAACAAACTAAGATTAAACTAGGGTTAAACAAAAAGTACAAAGAGAGGGGGAGAGAGAGAGAGAAAAAGCATGGAAAAGGATCAAGAAACAAAGGGGCAGCACCTCCCCCACTGAACCAAAGCTTGCTGAAATGAAGAGGGGGGGCTCTATTTATAGATTTTTTTCTCGGGTTGGTCACACCCTCCGACATGCCCTAGGGGGGGCGTGTCAGGGGGCGTGACAGTACTATATTGACCTAGGGCTCTGGATTCTGGCGGGAGGGATGATTGCTTCGGTACGTCGGTGGTCACGCCCTAGGTCACGCCCGTGACAGGGGGGCGTGACAGGCACGTCATGTCCAAATCATTGGTCGGAAATCCGTCAATCACCGAAAAAGGAGGGTGTCACGCCCATATCACGGGCGTGACATGGGGCGTGATAGTACTATTTGCGTGCTGAGGCGGAACGGCATTTAATGCGGCGGCAGCTTTGCGACAGAAGGCGACACGCCCCTGGTCACGCCTGGTGACACGCCCAGGGAGGGCGTGTCAGGGGGCGTGACAGCGGTTTTTGACCGTTTTCTGTCCCTTCTAGCAGGTGTCCTCGGGATCGGGTGACACGCCCTAGGTCACGCCCAGGGAGGGCGTGACAGGGGGGCGTGACAGGTCATTTTGGCAATTTTTTTGGAAACCTGCAAAAAGACAGGAAAAAGTTAGTGGCAATAAAATTTACATAAAAAGGATAAAAATAAACTAATAATAGACATAATTTGTACAATATAAAATAGAAAATACGATAATAGTTTAGGCTACAAAACGTATTATCAAATTCCCCCAAGCTTAAGCTTTGCTTGTCCCCAAGCAAAAATATAAAAACTAGATATTTATAAAAAGGACTAATCAAAAAGTTCTAATTATGCCTACACAAGTACTATGCGAAATTCTAAGTAGGGAAAAGGTGAAATGTAAGTCTAAAACAATTATTTAGGTATGGTAAAACTTTTATAAACTTTACTTAATAAAAACAAATCATCCAAAATTTTAACGAGATTTTTTAAATGGACTTAAGTAAAGCAACGAAAATGAAAAACACGCATTGAGTTGTTACTAGATCCAAGCAACGCATTATAATTATATCAATTTAATTAACAAAAATCTAGGTTTAAATCTAAAACTAAAACTAATTTACTGTTTTTCTTTTCTTAGTTGTTAAATAAAAATCAGAAAGCGTGAATCAAAAGGACTTAAATAGGACAGAAACGTTTGGTTTAGGAAAATGATTAGGAGTGGAATTCAAAGATAAACGTGAAGGTTTTAAAATCACACTAAACCAAAGCAAAGAGTTTCAAAAACTTTCATAAAAATATATACACATTTTTTCTTTCTTTTTCTTCTTTTCTTTTCCATTTTTTTTTCTTTTTTTTTCAAAACAAAGGCCATAAATATTTTTATTTTCCTTTTTGAGTTGGCCAAACAGAAATAAACATCACTTTTGAACATACTTTTTTTTCCGAAAACCTTTCTCCCATAAAAATCACAAAATAACCTATCAAAATCGTCAAAATAATTTATGAAACTCAAAAAGGCTAGTGTGATTCGATAGGTTGGAAATTTTGGCTTTGGTGAAACTGAAATGAAGGGAGGAGCTATCAAATGAAATCGGAAAAAGGCTCAAAAACGGATAACTAGTGGTAAAAGTTTTTAGGTTGGAAAGAAAGCTCAAACGAAAACAAAACGGCCTAAATCATTTTCACGCTTTTGAATTTATTTAAAACAAAGGTTTGAAAATTTTTCAAAAAGCGAGTCCTAGATAATAAAAGAAGATTGATGAAATTATCTTGAAAATAGAAATAATAGGTGACTTGGATCGTTCACATCTACTACGTTATTCAAAAGTTGACTTTACAAAAATTATTCAAAAACAAAAAAGAAAATAGTGGATGATGAATTTTTGAGAAAGTAAAGGAAATAAACAACAAAAAACCATAATAGAAATGCGAGTTTTAGAAAAATATTTCACCTTAACATGCTACCGTGAATTAGAAACACAGCATGGCCAACATTTTACTTGTGAAACATAATTAAAAAGGACGATTAGAAATATTATAATTAACTAAGTTGTTTATAGAAGATTTTGAGTAAAACAAAACTAAAAACTAGGGGTACTATCGAAATACCAAAATGTCTAAAAAACACAAATATATTTTTTTTAATTTTGAGAAATATTCTCTTTTTTTGGAATTTTAGAAATTTTTTTTTTTTTTTTTTTAATTTTAAGATATTCATTTTTTTTATTTTGGAAATATTTAAAATATATACAAAAAGAAAATTATTTACACTAAGCAAAAATGAAGGAGGAAATCCTCCCCCAAGCTTAAAACAGACATTGTCCTCAATGGCTAAAGAAGGGGATTGGAGAAGGAGAGAAAAATAAAGTACAGAATTGAAAGACAGAATTGAAATACAAGTACTTCCCCGGATTTATTTGCTGCGAGAGCTGAGTGATGCCGCTCCTCCGAATGTCTTCTTTGGCTTCGTGATGGATTCAGCAATGTTGGAGCAGGCGATCGCAGAAGCTTCAGCTTGTCGGAGCCGTCCGAGGCAAAAATTGTAAAAGAAAGAAAACAGAAAAAGATAACTTGGATTGCCTCCCAAGAGCGCCCTTTGGTTAAAGCGTCGTTGAGCTCGACGCATCAAAAAAAAATAATATTGTCCAAAAATATTGTTGTCCCGAAATAAAATTATTTTTAGCAAAAAATAAAAAGTTTCAGATTAGAGTTCGTGAAGCAGAAACTTAATAATGTTTGGACTGACATCATCATCACCAGAGAAATACAGTTTAAGACGCTGACCATTCACTTTGAAATTACCCTTATCAGGGTGAGAAATTAAAACAGTTCCATAAGGAAATACTTCTAAAACAGAAAACGAGCCAGACCAGCGAGATTTTAATTTGCCCGGAAATAAACGTAAACGAGAATTATATAAAAGGACTTGGTCGCCCGGCTTAAAGTTTTTAGGGTGCCTTAAGTGTTTATCGTGTAAACGCTTCGTCCGCTCTTTATAAAGTTTATTATTTTCATAAGCATAAGAGCGCCACTCGTCGAGTTCATTTAGTTGAAATTTTCGAAGGTCACCGACTGAGTGGGGATCGAAGTTTAAAAATTTTAAGGCCCAAAAGGCGCGGTGCTCTAACTCTACGGGCAGATGGCACGATTTTCCATAGACCAGCCGATACGGCATACATCCGAGGGCGGTTTTGTATGCTGTTCGGTAGGCTCATAGAGCATTGTCAAGTTTGGTTGACCAGTCTTTTCTAGAAGTTGAAACAGTCTTTTCTAATATTCTTTTTATTTCTCTATTAACTACTTCGACTTGACCGTTAGTTTGGGGGTGGTAGGCAGTGGACAGTTTATGCGTAACGCCGTATTTAATAAGGATTTTTGAAAATGCGCGTTACAGAAATGGGAACCCCTATCGCTAACGATTGCGCGAGGCGTACCGAATCTAGAAAATAATTTTTTTTAAAACGTGACTACAACTCGGGAGTCGTTTGTGGGAAGAGCTTGGGCCTCAGCCCATCGTGAAACATAATCAACAGCAACTAAAATATATTTGTTTCCGAAGCTAGAAGGAAGGGGGCCAACAAAATCAATTCCCCAGAGGTCGAAAATTTCGCACTCTAAGAAATAATTTTGCGGCATTTCATTTTTATTAGAAATATTGCCCGACCGTTGGCAACTATCACACCTGCTCACAAAGGATTGCGCGTCTTTAAACAGGCTAGGCCAGTAAAAACCCGCGCAAAGCACCTTATGAGCGGTGCGAGCAGCTTGATTGTGCCCACCTGTCGGACCTTCATGCAAATGTTTTAGAATATCAATTCCTTCATCAAAAGAAACACATCTCCTTATCACTTGATCCGCACAAATTTTGAAAAGATGCGGGTCTTCCCAAAAGTAGTTCTTCAGCTCAGAAAAGAATTTCTTCTTTTGCTGAGAGGAGAACTCTTTTGGGAGCACCCGGGCCACTAGATAGTTGGCGATGTGCGCGAACCAAGGAGAAGTAGATGTATTAACTAAAAGCAGCTTCTCATCAGGAAAATAGTCATTAAAGGATTTTTCATTTAATTTTTCTATAAAGGGGTTATCTAATCTGGACAGATGGTCGGCGGCCAAGTTCTCGGCTCCTCGCGTATTACGGATCTCTAAGTCAAACTCCTGGAGGAGTAAGACCCAGCGAATCAAGCGAGGCTTGGCATCCGTTTTGGCAAGAAGGTACTTGAGGGCCGAGTGGTCCGTAAAAACAATGATTTTTGAAAGTGTAATGTAAGGGCGAAATTTATCAAACGCAAATACTACAGCTAAGAGCTCCTTCTCGGTTGTGGTGTAATTTTCTTGTGCAGATGTGAGGGTTTTACTAGCGTAATAGATGGGGTGGAAGTTCTTAGATATGCGTTGACCTAATACGGCCCCCACCGCAAAACTACTCGCATCGCACATAATCTCGAAAGGAAGGTCCCACACCGGAGCTATCATAATTGGTGCGTTAATTAACTTTTCTTTAATTGATTCAAAGGCAGAAATACAAGAGTTATCAAAAATGAATGGAGCGTATTTTTCTAAGAGATGGGTGAGGGGCTTAGTGATCTTTGAGAAGTCCTTTATAAAACGACGAT
Organism: Platanthera zijinensis; assembly: GCA_039513925.1. Lineage (NCBI taxonomy): Eukaryota > Viridiplantae > Streptophyta > Magnoliopsida > Asparagales > Orchidaceae > Platanthera > Platanthera zijinensis. The sequence continues at coordinate 133,607,659 of CM077082.1, forward strand.
AAAAACCAGCGTGGCCTAGGAAACTTCTTATAGCTTTTATGTTTGTAGGCGGCGGCAACTTCTCAATAACTTCTATCTTGGCAACGTCTACCTCAATACCTTTAGCAGAAATTTTATGACCCAAAACTAACCCTTCCCTCACCATAAAATGGCATTTTTCCCAATTTAGGGCAAGGTTAGTTTCTTCACATCGTTCTAAGACTTTTTCGAGGTTTTCTAATCATCTATCGAAGGAATCGCCGAACACGGAGAAATCGTCCATGAATACCTCCATAATGCTTTCTACGTACTTGTCAAATATTGCGAGCATACATCGCTGGAATGTAGCTGGCGCATTGAATAATCCAAACGGCATTCTTCGGTACGCAAAGGTGCCGAAGGGACAAGTAAACGTAGTTTTCTCTTGGTCCTCGGGAGAGATGGGTATTTGAAAGTACCCCGAGAGGCCATCGAGAAAACAATAAAAGCTATGGCCGGAGAGACGTTCTAAAATCTGGTCGATAAACGGTAAAGGGAAGTGGTCCTTGCGGGTGGCATCATTTAACTTTCGGTAATCTATGCACATACGCCAACCCGTCACCGTCCGCGTCGGGATTAATTCATTATTCTCATTACTAACTACGGTTATCCCTCCCTTTTTTGGAACTACCTCAACGGGGCTAACCCACTTACTGTCCGAAATAGGGTAGATAATTCCTGCGTCTAATAGTTTCATAACCTCGCCCTTAACTACTTCTTTCATATTCGGGTTTATACAGCGCTGAGGTTGAATAGAGTTACGCGAATTATCTTCCATTAAAATTTTATGTGTACAGAAAGATGGGCTTATGCCCTTGATATCAGAAATTTGCCAAGCAATAGCCCGGCGATGCTTACGTAGAACTAGAAGAAGTTTATCGTTCTGCGTATCCGTGAGGTAGGCCGAAACGATAACTGGTAACTTGGAGTCTTTTTCTAAGAAAGCATACTTAAGGTGTTCGGGAAGTTCTTTAAGTTCTAGGGTAGGGGGTTCTTCATACGAGGATTTTGAGATTCTTTCTTTTTCAAAAATAATATCTTCATTAACTTTTTTATAAGGAACGTAATAAGGGGTGGGGCTAGCAGCCAAGACGGCTTCTTGTACAGATTCAGTGGGAAGAAAAGAGGAAGAACAAAAATCAGAAAACTCTTTTTCAAACTCAGTGTTGAAGCCAAAAATGACCCCAACGAATGTTCACAAACCAAAGTGCAGCCGACGCCTACTTCTCTCTTATCTCGACCCTTGACTGGCTGCTAAGGTCAAAGGACTGAACCCAAAGCCTCAGCTGGGAGGTCCCACCACACACCCGGAAGATCTCTGAGAGCTTCCCCTCCAAAGCCAAATGCTGGGCTGGGAGCTCCTCAGAAGGCACTAGATTGGGAGAATAATGAAATTCCTGCCTTCCAAAGAGCCCCTATGGGTCTTTTTATAGTCTTCCTTTGACCTGAAAATACTGAAATACCCTGAGGGGTCTGCCAATAGCCGAATCCCGCTGTCCTCCCAAGGGCATTTGGTAATTTCACCTCGGGATAATAATAAAATAATCCCCTTTACGAGCGCCGGGCCCTACCACGTGGGCCGACTTGGCGAGACCCCCGGCCTAGAAGGCTCTCGCTGGGTCCCCTCTAGGACCGCCTTGGCGAGAACCCCTGCCAGGAAGGTTCTCGCGCTAGGTAGTCATGATGTTAATGCGAAAGAAGGTTCACCTAAGGCCTTCTCGCCTGTCCTGGGCGGGAGCTCTCCCTAAGGCGGGAGCTTCCGCAGTCAGGCTCTCTGCTTCGGTCGGTCGACGATCTCTCCTGCCGAGAGCTCGACTATCTGCCCTGGTCGGTCGACGATCTCTCCTGTCGAGAGCTCGACTATCTGCCTTGGTTTCCTCAGCTTTCGCCTGCCCTTGGCGAGAGCTCCTACATGACGAGAACTCCCCAAGTATGCCTTAGGGTTAACCCGAGGCTAGCCTGAGACTAGCCCAATCCTGACCATTGAAGCCTTTGGGTCCCTCCCAGCGAATATGGGGTTGTACACAATCCCCGATCTTTTCGAGCTAGCCCTGCGCTCGACAAGACAAGTCCAACCCCCGAAATATTCGCTGGACACGTGCCAACTAACCAGGGAATCTTTTGGTGGGTCCTACTGCGGCTGTAAATATGCACCGATAGGCGACCATATGCCTCGCCCTTGAAATACTGTTTTTACGACTGAGCTCTCGCCCCTCGGGACCTTTGCGCGAGCTTACCATGCATCCCAAACGTGCTGCCAAACCGCTTCCGCAAGACCTCCAAGACCGATTAGCCGCTGCCCAAGCGCGGGCCTTGGCTAACTGTGCGGCGGTGGCTCCATGGTTAGCGAGAAAGACTTCCACCGCCGGGCCGTCCGAGCCGAAGAAGAAGGAAAAGAAAAGGGCGAAGGTGGTCCGGCGGGACCTTTCTCGCGAGAACAGGGATCCTCCTTCTCCCACTCCCAATCCTGCGGGGGATCCTTCTCCGCTGAAGGTAAGCCTTTTAACCGTTCCTATCGAGCTGATTGTGCACTGGATCCGACCGTTAACGTAAGCTTTCGCAGGAAGCCGCTCCTAACGATGGCGACGAGATCCCGCCAAGTTCCTCGAACCTGCCCGCTCATTCACCCAAGGACCAAACGCGGGTCTTAGAGAGGATTCCTCCGGCCGAAACCGGAACGATAGGTACATTTTCCCTTGTCAGTATTTCGACCCGACCTTTTCTTTTCTGAACCGTCTTCTCGCAGTGCCAACTCCCGCCGACCCGGGTCTAACCACCCGAGAAAATGAAGCGAGAACCGTTGAAGTGCCTCCTGCGGTGGCCAATCCTATCCTGCAGGCGGGAGGGGCGGCCTCTGAACCTTCCGCTACCTCAAGGATGCTGACCGTCCCTTGAGAGAAGACAACTCCCTCCTGCTTCCGGCCAGGCCGGGATTATCGTGCGCGAGCCCTTCCGCCCGGGGCTGGGCAAGCCTCTTCACCTCCTTTATGGAACCAACGGAGGGGCCGGGCCTTCTCGTCCAACTTTGGTTGACGGTTCTCGCCCAGCCGCAGGTATGCGAAAACTTTTCTGGACTGTTGATTGTCATGCCTTGACCGAAATTCTCGTGTGTTTCTTTCGCAGGTGATCCTGGCTTGCGGTCGGGAGTCAACGAGGAAGGAGAAGAAGAGAAGAAGAAGAAGAAGATGAAGAGTCCCCCCTCCCCTCGTCTGGCGAGATAGAAGAAACCTTGAACAGTGCTGGGAGCGCGAAGGGGAGAAGGAGGAAAATCTCGGTCATTTTGGCCAAGCTTATCCGGCGAGACCGTGCCCATACCGCCGCGGCGAAAGCATTCCGCGAATTCCGTGGAGCAAAGGCTGGAGGCTCTGGAGCGGGATTTCTTCTTGGGCGAGACTGATTGCCCGGGAGGGCCTTCTGCCGAGTCTTCGCCAGGGAGGTGCATCTCGCAGATCCGGGATCACGCCAGGCGGATCAACCTTGGGTGTACCACCCTATCGTCCTACTTCAACCCGTTGGCGCCCCCAAGAACTAGGCGGCGAGAACGAGGACGATGGAGCTGGAAGCCCTATTAGCCTTCACGCTTGAATCTCAATGTATCTCTTTTTTTTTCAATGTATCTGTAATAAACATTATTACCAATTAAGTTTTATCCAGCTTGCGCTAGCGAGGATCTCGCTTCTACTCATGTCTCTCTTTTCCTTTTCTTTTTATTGCTCTGCGAGGCTTTTTAATTAAGACGCTTACACCAATCTAGGATGCTTGCGCCAATCTAGGAGGTTTACGCCAATCTAGGAGGCTTGCGCCAATCCAGGAGGCTTGCGCCAATCCAGGTAGTCGCGTCGAAACCCGAAACGACCGTTGACCGCTGCCATCCAGGAGGCTTGCGCCGTTAGCCCGGATTCTGACAGCTGTACTCCGCTGTCACTTTCTCTCTCTGTCGGATGAATTCATGATGATTACGTTTTCTTATAAATAGAGAAGTCTACCAACCGCATTTACTTCTTCGATCCGGAACCTCAGCCTTCCCTCCTTGCTTTCGCGTTCTTGCTCTCGCTTCGACCCCTCTTCAGCTCTCGCTCTTACTCACAAACCAACCATGCCTGGCGAGAGCAAGGGTCGCGCCCACTGCGCGGAAGCTTTTCAAAAACACCTCTTCCCTTCCTGCAAGCTCACCCTCGACGAATACAACATGATCGTTGACCGCTACATCCCCGCCGGCTTCTCGGCGCGAAACCGGGGAATCACGATAGGGTGAATACTCCGGGGGCGGGAGAGCTTGCCATCCCCCTCGAGCACTTCGAGGTGGGCTTCCGCCTCCCCTTTGGCCTGAGGTTCGGCTAGCTCTTCGCTATTATGGGGTGGTTCCCGCCCAGCTAAACCCGAACTCAGTCGCGATACTTATAGCATTCATATGCTATATGCGATCCGAGAGGATCGAGTTTAGTCTGCCCATCTTCCGGAAGCTATTCAACTTCCGCGCCAAGGGGGGGGGGGTAGTTTTCTTCTCCGGGCAACTGCTCGAGGTTACCGGTCTCGCCAACAAACACCACCACTGGGCGAGAAGTTTGTCTATGTCAGTGGAGACTTCGGCAACATCCCGCTTCAGCCCGTTCAGTACGAGGACGCGGCCTACAAACCGCCTGCTCTGGGATCGCGCGAGAGCGCAATCCTGGAATTCTTCGGGACCAAGGAGTTCGATGTTCCCTACCTTAGGCGGGACGTCGACTCCCTCCCACTTGTTCACTCGGGCGAAGGTACGGTCTCGCCTCAGATTCCCTCCTATATCAAAGATTTTCTTGCGCTGAGGTGCTTTAACTTTGCAGGAGAGCGGGAGGTCCCTCTGCGCCAGCCCTTTGCTGAAGGCCGGGGTGTCGAGGGTCTGGCCGCAAGAGGCTCCCTTGCGCTCGCGGAAGCTAGCGCCAGCACCTGCCGAGAAGATCCAGCCCCTCCCTTGCCGCCACCAGCCAAGAAGCGGAAGGTCACCCTTCCTCCTCTCCGAACGCTGAAGAGGCCGAAACCCTCTGCCCTTGAGAAGGGGAAAGCCCCGGCCGTCCCGCCTGTCCAGCCTCCTCCCGAGGGCAGGTCCTTTGAAGCGATCCTTCAGATGGCCAGCGAGATGGATGCCGCCGCCAAGAGCCGCGCCGAGGCTTCTACCGGGAACCCATCGGCCGCGAGCGAGGCTGGGGGAGGAGTGGTCGCCGCCGAAACCTCTGCCAGCGTCCCGCCCCAGGAGGTGCCGAGAGGGCACAGGAACTTTGGCTTCAGCGTGAAGTACGTCGATGCGGAGGGGAAGCCTCAGATGGAATGGGACCCTGAGTCGAACTTGATCAAAGTTACGACGCTACTTCCCAGCTGGGCGGAGGGGGAAGATGTGACTGGCGAGGCCTTCTCGCTTGGATACGGCCTTTACAGCCGAGAGGATGCCAGCACATTCGACCAGATGTCCACCCGCCTTATAGCCTTCGATGCCATCCGGGCTCTATTGTGTGGGTTCGAGCTTGCGCATATGTGTGCGCGCCGAAGCATCACCCTTGACAAGAATTTCACCGATATGCGCAAGGCGAGGGAGGACGCGATGGCTCGAGCGCACGCCGCGGGAGAAGAGCTCGCGAAAGCTCAACAAGAGCTTGCGGATGCTCGACTGGCGCTGTCTCTACGCCCGGCGGCTGAGGTAAGCGAGACCCTCCCGAACCCTTGCTTTCGTTTTTCAAAGTTATGATGGTGCGATGTTTCCCGACTGAACTCTCTTTTTCTTTTCACAGGATTCTGCCCAAGTCAGGGAGCTTCGCGCAGAGCTGGCCAACGCGCGCTGCGAGAGCGTCCTCTTGAGGGAACAGCTTCACGCAGAGCTGGCGAAGGTCCCGCCTCCGGAGCTAGATGCGAGGCTGCGGAGTCGTTACCTCACGGAGTACGACGTTGACAAGCTGCTCCAAGCAAACGCTCAGGCAACCGTCAAGCTGATGCTCGAGACGCTACGAGACGTCAAGCTGCTTCGGGAGGACGGCGCGACCATCGACGCTCGCCAGCTTCTTCCTTGGCTCTACGATCCAGTTCCCAAACCTCCGGGCGCGCCGGACTCGCCTCCCTCAGACATCCGAGGTCTTCTACCGCTGGCGAGACATCTGGAGAGGGCTCTGGCGAGGATTCAAGCGAAAGCACCAGCGGGAGTTACAGCGCGTCCCCCTAAACTTCTCTTTTTGTTTCTTTTGTAATGAGCGAGAGGCTCCAACTGTGTAATTAATTTTTATATAAAGTAGTGTTTCATCTCTCATTTTCAGCGTGCTTGAAAGTATATTGTTCTGCCGAATGGCTTCCGCGCGAACTTCCGCCGAGACCCTTAGTCTCTTTAGGATAACCTCTTAGAAATCCGTTAGGCGGGAACCTCACGTTGTTAATTAAGTTGTCCTGCTCAGGTCCGCCGGGAGCCTCTTTTTGCGAGAACCCCCCCTTTGACCGAGACCTTTGCTGGCCGCGACCTTTGAGCCGAGACCCTTACTGGCCGAGACCTTTGGGGCGAGACCCTTACTGGCCGAGACCTTTGAGCCGAGACCCTTACTGGCCGAGACCTTTGGGGCGAGACCCTTACTGGCCGAGACCTTTGAGCCGAGACCCTTACTGGCCGAGACCTTTAGGGCCTTGCCTTCAGTCTAGGTCAGGGCCCTACCCACGTATTTTTCCAACCAATCAAACCCCTACCCCGCCGGCGAGCCGTCGGACCTACTAGCTTATTGAGAGCCTGCGCAACGGGTCTACCCGGGGCCGAGTCAAGTTCGTTGTAATGTAGAAGTGGCCAAGAACAAAGTATCTCAGGAGCCAACCTATCCCCCGCAGGCGAGCCTTCGGACCTGCCAGCTTGATGAGAGCCTGCGCAGCGGGTCTACCTAGGGCCGAGCCGAGCTCGGGGTGTCGTAGAAGTGGCTAAGAACAAAGTATCGCAAGAGCCAACCTATCCCCCACAGGCGAGCCTTCGGACCTGCCAGCTTGATGAGAGCCTGCGCAGCGGGTCTACCTGGGGCCGAGCCGAGCTCGGGGTGTCGTAGAAGTGGCTAAGAACAAAGTATCGCAAGAGCCAACCTATCCCCCGCAGGCGAGCCTTCGGACCTGCCAGCTTGATGAGAGCCTGCGCAACGGGTCTACCTGGGGCCGAGCCGAGCTCGGGGTGTCGTAGAAGTGGCTAAGAACAAAGTATCGCAAGAGCCAACCTATCCCCCTCAAGCGAGCCTTCGGACCTGCCAGCTTGATGAGAGCCTGCGCAGCGGGTCTACCTGGGGCCGAGCCGAGCTCGGGGTGTCGTAGAAGTGGCTAAGAACAAAGTATCGCAAGAGCCAACCTATCCCCCACAGGCGAGCCTTCGGACCTGCCAGCTTGATGAGAGCCTGCGCAGCGGGTCTACCTGGGGCCGAGCCGAGCTCGGGGTGTCGTAGAAGTGGCTAAGAACAAAGTATCGCAAGAGCCAACCTATCCACCGCAGGCGAGCCTTCGGACCTGCCAGCTTGATGAGAGCCTGCGCAGCGGGTCTACCTGGGGCCGAGCCGAGCTCGGGGTGTCGTAGAAGTGGCTAAGAACAAAGTATCATAGGAGCCAACCTATCCCCCGCAGGCGAGCCTTCGGACCTGCCAGCTTGATGAGAGCCTGCGCAGCGGGTCTACCTGGGGCCGAGCCGAGCTCGGGGTGTCGTAGAAGTGGCTAAGAACAAAGTATCGCAAGAGCCAACCTATCCCCCGCAGGCGAGCCTTCGGACCTGCCAGCTTGATGAGAGCCTGCGCAGAACGGGTCTACCTGGGGCCGAGCCGAGCTCGGGGTGTCGTAGAAGTGGCTAAGAACAAAGTATCGCAAGAGCCAACCTATCCCCGCAGGCGAGCCTTCGGACCTGCCAGCTTGATGAGAGCCTGCGCAGCGGGTCTACCTGGGGCCGAGCCGAGCTCGGGGTGTCGTAGAAGTGGCTAAGAACAAAGTATCGCAAGAGCCAACCTATCCCCCTCAGGCGAGCCTTCGGACCTGCCAGCTTGATGAGAGCCTGCGCAGCGGGTCTACCTGGGGCCGAGCCGAGCTCGGGGTGTCGTAGAAGTGGCTAAGAATAAAGTATCGCAAGAGCCAACCTATCCCCCACAGGCGAGCCTTCGGACCTGCCAGCTTGATGAGAGCCTGCGCAGCGGGTCTACCTGGGGCCGAGCCGAGCTCGGGGTGTCGTAGAAGTGGCTAAGAACAAAGTATCGCAAGAGCCAACCTATCCCCCGCAGGCGAGCCTTCGGACCTGCCAGCTTGATGAGAGCCTGCGCAGCGGGTCTACCTGGGGCCGAGCCGAGCTCGGGGTGTTGTAGAAGTGGCTAAGAACAAAGTATCATAGGAGCCAACCTATCCCCGCAGGCGAGCCTTCGGACCTGCCAGCTTGATGAGAGCCTGCGCAGCGGGTCAACCTGGGGCCGAGCCGAGCTCGGGGTGTCGTAGAAGTGGCTAAGAACAAAGTATCGCAAGAGCCAACCTATCCCCGCAGGCGAGCCTTCGGACCTGCCAGCTTGATGAGAGCCTGCGCAGCGGGTCTACCTGGGGCCGAGCCGAGCTCGGGGTGTTGATGAAGATCCCTTCAACCAGGCCTATTCTATCACTGAGATGTGGAATCATAGCCAGTTAAAACAAAAAACATAAAGATTGCCTATTCAGCGACAGTCAACATTTTGATATAAACTCATTGAAAATGCAACAGTTGTTTACAATCATTACAATCCTTCTTTCCCTCCTACGGGTAGAAGCGCTTCAGGTCATCACCATTCCAGGTGTGACTCAAGGTCCTTCCCTCCGCGTCCTGGAGATAGTAGCCTCCGTTAACCAGAGCCTTCTCTACTATGTAAGGCCCTTCCCAGCTAGGGTTGAGCTTACCAACCGCGGTCGACCTTCCCGCAGCGTCGACCTTTTTCAGTACTAGATCCCCCTCGGCGAATTGCTTGACTATGATGTGCTTATCGAAGTACCGAGCCATTCGCCGTTTTATTTCTTCTTGCCTGATGGCGACAACATCCCGCAGCTCTTCCACCACATCTAATGAGAGGCGCAACCCTTCCTCATTCTCTACCCTCCAAGCTTCGCTTCCCTCAGCTGCGGCCGCGACCCTTGGAGACCGAACCTCGAACTCCATCGGGAGGACAGCCTCACACCCATGAGAGAGCTTGAAGGGGGTTTCTCCTGTGGCCGTGTTCGGAGTTGTTCGCAAGGCCCACAGGACGGAGGGGAGCTGTTCCACCCAGCTACCCTTCAGGTTCTCCACCTTCTTTTTGAGCAGGTTGACGATGACTTTGTTTGCCGCCTCCACCTGGCCTTGCTCCGAGGATGATGGACAGAGGCGAACCTGAGGTCAATCCCTGATTGGGTGCAGAAATTGATGAATTCTTCACTGGCAAACTGAGGATCGTTGTCCGTCACTATCGCTTGGGGCAATCCGTGCCTGCAAATGATTTCCCCCCAAACGAAGTTTCTGATGACCTGGGAGGTTACCTTGGCTAACGGCTTGATCTCCAGCCATTTGGAGAAGTAGTCAATCATAACTAGGAGGAACCTCCTCTGTCCGCTAGCTGGAGGAAAGGGTCCAACCAGGTCCATTCCCCAAATGGCGAAGGGCCATGGCGCCGTGATGCTTCGAAGCCTTTGGGCGGGCAAGAGCTGTAGAGGAGCATGCACTTGGCACTTCCGACACCTCCTTGCGAATTCAGCTGTATCCTTCCTTAAGGTCCGCCAGAAATATCCTTGCCTTATCACCCTTGCTTCCAATGTCCTTCCCCCTGAATGACTGCCGCATTCTCCCGAATGCACCTCTTCCAGGATCCTCGGGACTTCCTCCTCGGTTACGCATCTCGCGAGGAGCCCTGACAACATCTTCCGATGCAAGCTCCCCTCCAGCATCAGGTAATGAGCCGCCTTGTGCCTGAAGCTCTTTGCATCCTTCACTTCTTTTGACAGTTCTCCTGTGGTCAAGAAGGTCACCAACGGATCTACCCATGAGGACCGCCGATTCACCTCCATCACCTCTCCCTCTTCAATGGCTGGCCGAAATAGTTCGGTTAGGGTACCTCCACCCCGAGGCCCGAACTTTGCTAACCGGTCAGCTGCCATGCTTTCCTCCCTGGGAACATGTTGAATAGAAAAAGAACGGAAACCTCCAATAATAGTTCTTACCTTTGATAGATATCTTGCGAGGGTAGGCTCCCGGGCCTCAAACTCGCCTCGGATCTGCGATGCTACCACCATGGAGTCGGTGAAGGCCTCCACATCCTGGATTTCCAGCTCCTTTGCCAAGCGAAGGCCAGCGATCACAGCCTCATACTCCGCTTGGTTATTGGTTACAGGGAAATGGAAAGTCACTGCTTGCTCTATGGTAACTCCCTGAGGGCTTACCAACACCACACCTCCTCCCAGGGAGTGCCTTCCTGAGGCCCCGTCGACCACCATCTTCCACGCTTCTTGCGGCCTTGGTTCTTCAACCTCGGCCTCGGTAACATAGTCCGCCAGAAAATCCGCTACGGCCTGGGCTTTGATGGAGAGCCTCGGGACGAAAGAAATGTCGAACTCGCTTAGTTCGATGGACCACTTTGCCAACCTTCCTGAATGTTCCACCCCCTCCAAGACCTTGCGAAGGGGATGGTCGGTTACCACCCTAATCGAGTGTGCTTGAAAGTAAGGGCGAAGCTTCCTAGCTGAGATGACCAAAGCATACGCTAGCTTCTCCAGGTTGGGGTATCGGAGCTCCGCCTTTTTTAAGATTCGGCTGACATAATAGACGGGTAACTGCTTCTTCCCCTCTTCCCTAACCAAGACGGAGCTCACTGCCTCTCCTCCCACTCCGAGATACAAGGCTAGGTCCTCCCCTTCCTTCGGGCTTTGAAGTAACGGAGCTTGGGAGAGTTGTCTCTTCAGCCCCTGAAATGCCTCTTCACACTCGACCGTCCATTCGAATGCTTGGTTGCCACGAAGTACTTTGAAGAAAGAGGAACATCTATCCCCTGACCGAGAGAGGAACCTGCTTAGCCGGCCAACTTCCCGGTCAAGCGCTGGACCTCCTTGGCACTGCGAGGCGATTCCAGGTCTAGGATAGCCTTAACCTTATCGGGGTTAGGCTCTACCCCCGCGGGAGTCAAGAGGTGTCCGAGGAATTTCCCGCGACTAGCCCCGAAGACACACTTCAAGGGGTTCAACCTCATCTTGAACCTTCGCAGGGTGGCAAATGTCTCCTCCAAGTCTCGCAGGTGGGAATCAACACACTTGCTCTTGACCATGAGGTCATCCACATAGACCTCCAGGTTCCTTCCCCTTTGATCTCGAAAGATTCGATCCATCATACGTTGGTACGTCGCCCCTGCGTTCTTCAATCCGAAGGGCATCATCTTATAGCTGAAGCATCCCTCTCTCGTGATGAAGGAAACATCCTTGACATCAGGAGGGTGCATCCGGATCTGGTGGTAACCTGAAAATGCATCTAAAAAACTCATAAGAGAAAAACCAACGGCTGAGTCAACCAGCGCGTCGATCCGAGGCAAGGGGTAGCAATCCTTGGGACATGATTTATTTAATAAAGAAAAATCAACACACATGCGCCATTTTCCTTCTCCCTTCTTTACCATTACCACGTTGGAGATCCAGCCTGGATACTGGATCTCTGAGATGAAGCCTGCGTCCAGGAGCTTTTTGACCTCCTCTCGGATGGGGGCTTCTAGCTTGGTGGCGATGGCCCTCATCTTTTGGCGTATGGGGCGGGCTCTGGGATCCAGGTTCAAGCGATGACAGGCTACGTCCGCGTCGATGCCCGGCATGTCTGCTGCGCTCCAAGCGAAGATGTCGACGTTGCTTTGGATGCAGGCTCGCATCCGCTCCTGATCCTCGAGGCTCAAGCCTCCGCTGATCCGAATCCTTTGCGCCTCCCCCGCTCTTGTAAGCACCTCCATCTCCACCACTTCTTCGGCCGGCTCCAGCCCCGACCGCTCCCAACTTACCCTTGCCTCTTCCTGCTCAAACTCGAGCTCCTCTCCCCCAACCTCATCAACTTCCATCGCCTCCTCCAGGCTCTCCTCCTGCCTCTGCTCTTCTTCATCCATCACTCCTCTCGCCTCTTCTAGGCTGATCTCCTCCACCTCTGCCAACTTCTCAACAACCTCCATCGCCTCTCCCAGGCTTATCTCCCCTTTCTCAACCCCTTCCTGCTCAGCCATCTCCTTCTCCAACTCCTCTGCCTCCGCCATCCATGACACGGTATTAACCGCCGTCACATAGCATTGCCTTGCCATCTTCGGATCCCCCTGATCCTAACCTGCACCCCTCCATTGTTGAACTTGAGGCATTGGTGATATGAGGAGGGTACGCAGCGAAAGGCGCTGATGAGGGACGTCCAAAGATGGCATTGTAACTACTCGGGGCGTCCACGATCACGAACCGACAGTTCCGTGAGACGCCCCCAAGCCTCACATGCAGGCCCACTCCCCCTTCCACTTCTTTCCTTTCTCCGGAGAAGCCAAAAAGCGGTCCATCAGAAGCCAGGACCCTTTTTCCTTCCACCCTCATCTCATCGGAGGCCTTCTTGAAGATCACATTCACCGAGCTCCCATTGTCCACCAGTATCCGGGAGACGGTGTAGTTTTCTATTGCTGTCTGGATCACAAGCGCGTCGCAGAACGGATCCTCGTAGTCTGGCATATCCGCGGATGAGAAAGTGATCTTCTCCTCTGGGGGGAGCCTGAGAGGTCGAGGCGACCCCTCGGCGGAACATGGTTTGAAGGCTCCCCTTGCGGGTTGCCTCGATCCCCACTCCCCCATGGATCACTCCGATCCCTCCTCGGGTCCCCACGTCTACCCTGTCTTCACACCTGTCCTCCGCCTCTTCTCGCTGTACTTCGACGATCCTTACAGGCGGATCTTGCCTTCCGACCCCTCTGGCCCCTCTAATCTCCAGAAACTCTGGGCAGGTGGCTGTTGCGTGACCTTCCTCCTGATGGAAGTCACAATAGGGCAACGCCTCCCTGCCCCCTCTTCCTTCTCCTCCTCCCCTTCTTCCGGCTCCTCGAAATCTTCTTCCTCTTCCTCTTCCCACCTCCATGGCCTCCTGCGGTTGTGGGAAATGACCCCTTGGTCCTTGTCGCCATCCTCCATGCTCCAGCCTTCTTTGCTCCCGGAAGTTATCTCTTCCCTGAGGTCCTCCGTGGCCCTGGGGGCGACCCTCCTGAGGCCTCCAACCCAGTCGGTTGTTCGGCTCCCTGGACCCCCCATGCTGCTGGCCCTGCCCTCGGGGCTCTTCTCTTCTCCTATCTTCCCTCGGCTCCCTCTGCTCCCTCTGCTCTCTCTGCTCTCTCTGCCTTCCCACTACCGGCTCCTTTACATCATCCTCGGCCAACCTGGCCAGCTTCCTTGCAAATGCAGGGTTTGCCCTTTCAAAGTCTATCTCCTTCGCTGCCCTCTCCATGAGCTCCTCAAAAGAGAGAGGGGGCACCCTCTTCAACTCCATGCTGAAAAACCCTGGTCTCAGCCCCAGGGTGAAGGCAAGCATCAGCGCGTTCCCCGGGACCTCCTGGACCAGGAGAATCTCCTCTTGGAACCGGTCAACATAATGACCCAACGTCTCCTCCGGCCCTTGCCTCACTGCAAACAGGCACTCAGCCTCCTTCTTCCTTTTCTTCGAAGTTGAGAACCGCAACAGAAAACCCCTGCACAGATCCTCAAAGCTGTAGATGGAACTCGCCGGCAACTGGTGGAACCAGTCCCTGGCCTTTTCTTTCAGAGTGATGGCAAAAAGCCTACACTTGAAGGCATCGGACATTTGTCTGATGGACACCACGTCCTCAAACCATTGCACGTGCTGGACCGGGTCATCCTTCCCGGTGTAGTAGGTCATGTCCGGCTCCCGGAACCCCTCCGGCACTGGAGCCGAGACAATGAGCTCACTAAAGGGGGTCTCGCCTCCCGCCTGGCGAGAAGGCCCGTCTCGCGACCTCGGTTGGCTGGACCGATCCGCGAGACCATGCCCGGGGAAGAGTTCCCGCACCGCCGCCTCCTTCTCGCCCAGATCCACCGGAAGCTCCTTCTCGAGACGCTGGCCTGGAAAAAGCTCCCGCGCGGCTACGTCCCTCTCGCTTGCCTCCACCGGGACTTCCTTCCCGGGGCGCTGCCCTGGAGCGTTCTCGCCTAGCAGCGGAACCACCTCCACCGGAACCTGCGGCGTCTCCCACTCATTCCTTGCCGAGAAGGCCAAGTTGATCGTCTGCATGACTTCCCGCCTGAAGTCTTCAAACATCTTCTTCGTCGCCTCGTCCACCCGGGTGGGGGATCCTCCTGCGCCTGATCCTTCACCTTCGCCTCCTGCCATGGGACTTAACTCGAGATTTTCTTACACCGACTGCTTCCACGCTCACCGCACCAGAACTGTTGAAGCCAAAAATGACCCCAACGAATGTTCACAAACCAAAGTGCAGCCGACGCCTACTTCTCTCTTATCTCGACCCTTGACTGGCTGCTAAGGTCAAAGGACTGACCCAAAGCCTCAGCTGGGAGGTCCCACCACACACCCGGAAGATCTCTGAGAGCTTCCCCTCCAAAGCCAAATGCTGGGCTGGGAGCTCCTCAGAAGGCACTAGAGTGGGAGAATAATGAAATTCCTGCCTTCCAAAGAGCCCCTATGGGTCTTTTTATAGTCTTCCTTTGACCTGAAAATACTGAAATACCCCTGAGGGGTCTGCCAATAGCCGAATCCCGCTGTCCTCCCAAGGGCATTTGGGTAATTTCACCTCGGGATAATAATAAAATAATCCCCTTTACGAGCGCCGGGCCCTACCACGTGGGCCCACTTGGCGAGACCCCCGGCCTAGAAGGCTCTCGCTGGGTCCCCTCTAGGCCCGCCTTGGCGAGAACCCCTGCCAGGAAGGTTCTCGCGCTAGGTAGTCATGATGTTAATGCGAAAGAAGGTTCACCTAAGGCCTTCTCGCCTGTCCTGGGCGGGAGCTCTCCCTAAGGCGGGAGCTTCCGCAGTCAGGCTCTCTGCTTCGGTCGGTCGACGATCTCTCCTGCCGAGAGCTCGACTATCTGCCCTGGTCGATCGACGATCTCTCCTGCCGAGAGCTCGACTATCTGCCTTGGTTTCCTCAGCTTTCGCCTGCCCTTGGCGAGAGCTCCTACAGGACGAGAACTCCCCAAGTATGCCTTAGGGTTAACCCGAGGCTAGCCTGAGACTAGCCCAATCCTGACCATTGAAGCCTTTGGGTCCCTCCCAGCGAATATGGGGTTGTACACTCAGAAAGACAATAAGAAGATTCATCACTTCCTTGCAGTGATTCCGTTGTAAGAGAAGAGGAGCAAAAAGTAGAAAATTCTTTTTCAAACTCGGAGAGGCAGTAGGAAGAATCATCACTCACGGCGTCTACGAAAAAACATGAGTCATCGTTCGCTAAAGTGTTCTTCATCGAAGGGGTGATAGAAAATGTGACTTCGTCGTCGCCTACTCAAAGAAAGAGCTTACCATTGCTTATGTCAATGATGGCTCGGGAGGTGGCAAGGAAGGGTCGGCCAAGGATCAGGGGAACCTCGACGTCTTCTTCGATGTCCAGAATGACAAAGTCCACCGGGAAGATGAACTTGTCGACTTTCACTAGAACGTCCTCCACTATTCCTAACGGGTACTTGACGGATCTATCGGCTAGCTGGATACTCATACGCGTGGGGTTAAGGCTACCGATCCCTAACTTTTTGAACAACGAAAAGGGCATCAGGTTCATACTTGCGCCTAAGTCGGCTAACGCGTGTTTAACAAAGAGATCATCGAAGACACACGGGATAGAGAAACTACCTGGGTCACTGATTTTCTTCGGCAAACCGTTTGTTAAAACGACGGAGCACTCGGCGTTTAGCGTGACGTGCGAAAGATTCTCTAACTTCTTCTTGTTTGTGAGGAGGTCTTTAAGATACTTGGCGTATTTCGGCATCTGCGAAATAGCCTCGTGGAAGGGAAGATTAATGTGGATTTGCTTGAAGATCTCTAAGAAGCGGGAGTACTGATCATCTTGACGTTGTCTATTAAGTTCAGAGGGGTATGGAGGAGGTGAATTATTTTTGAAGATGGGTGGTGGAGTGAGATTATTTTCTAAAGCGGGGGTGATTAATTCTTCAGCAGAGGGTGGAAGCGGAGCGGAGCTTTGATTTTTAAAAGCGGGAGCGGAGCTTTGATTTTTAAAAGCAGGAGCGGAGCTTGCCTCGGGCTCTTCACTTACCATACCGGAGACTTGCTTCCCACTCCGAAGAGTTATAGCTTTCGCTTGCTCTCTCGGGTTGGGTTCGGTATTGGAAGGAAGAGACCCTGCGGGTCGCTCAGAAATTATTTTCGCGAGCTGTCCTACTTGATTTTCTAGACTTTTTACGCTTCCGGTTAACGTTCTTATAGTGGCGTCATTTGTGGTGATATATTTAGAAAGTAATTCCTCCAAGCTTGGAGGTTTTGGGCAATTTTGAAGAAGTGGTGGGGTGGTGGTGGTGCAGAAAAATCATTTTACGGGGGTGGGCGCATCGCATTCGATGGAATACTCCATGAAAAGTTCGGATGATTTCTTAAAGCAGGGTTATAACTATTCGGAAAATTAAAACCAGGCGGATGAAAATTCGCAGCAGAAAAATTATTAAAAGCAGTTCTAGGCATATTATTAACATAATCTAAATGTTCTGGAGTAGGGGTTGCAGATTCCCATACCTGAGGGGCGGAGGCAGCAGTCATCTCCGTGATTTTTTTGCTTAGGATTTCTACTTGCAGAGCGAGCTGGGAGACGTTGTCCACTTCATAGATACCTGCAGGCTTGTTCGGGCGGGACCTAGGCACATTCCACTGATAAGTGTTCATGGCCATGTCCTCAAAAAGCTCAAGAGCGGCTTCCGGGATCTTATGATTTAAAGTACCGCCAGAAGCTGCGTCTATCATTTGCTTCGTGCTTTGATTTAGCCCGTTATAAAACGTCTGCACTTGTAACCATACAGGCAGCGCGTGATGTGGGCATCGTCTTAATAATTCTTTAAATCTCTCCCAGGTTTCGTAAAGGGTTTCAGAGTCTATTTGTCCGAAGGCAGAGATGTCGTTCCTAAGTTTTGCAGTTTTAGCTGGCGGAAAATACTTCGACAAAAATTTTTCAGTTAATTCATTCCAAGTGGTTATGCTATTTTTCGGAAGTGTGTTAAGCCACTGCTTAGCTTTAGTTCTTAGAGAGAAGGGGAAGAGTCTTAGCCTGATCGCATCATTTGTGACACCATTTATCTTGAAGGTGTCGCAAATTTCAAGAAAGCTAGCTATATGTGCGTTCGGATCTTCATCTTGAAGTCCGTCAAATTGCACATATTGCTGCACCATTTGAATTATGCTAGGCTTTAGTTCGAAGTTATTATTTGCTATAGCAGGGCGGACTATACTTGATTCTGTTCCCTCGAGGTTCGGTCGTGCATAATAGGACATAGTCCTTTGCATGGCCTCATCTACGTTGGGTTCTTCCATTCTTAAAGTAGCAAATGACTCGGAGTCCTCAACCGGCACTTGGATAGTAGGACCTTGAAATCGCGATCTTCTCCGAAGAGTACGCTCAATTTCGTGGTCCAAGTCCAAAATAACCGACGGACTCCCGCGGGTCATGCACTAAAAGAACAGAAAAGAAGAAGAGGAAGAGAAAAACGATAAACTAGAAAAAAGATTAGAAATTTTTTTTTTCTTTTTGAAATAGATTTTTTTTTTATAGATTAACTCCCGAACTTCCCAAGGACTATCCCGTGAAGGGTTCGCAAGGTACTAGACAAGACAGTGGCGCTTAAAGCCCTTTGCCCTTTTAGAGAGAATTAGGTGGCGTAGAAAAATTGTGAGGTTGGTTTCTATTAAGAGCGGTGATAAATTTTTTTTATTTTTAAAATTTTTAAAGAAAGAGGATGAGAAAGAGAAGATAAAATTAATAGGTTCGTGTTTTCAAAATATCAACGGAAGTTGGTTCCCCGGCAACGGCGCCAAAAACTTGTTGCGCGCTACGCAACCGAACTAGCAACCCGATGAGGCAAGTATACCTATCGAATTGTAGCAAGGGGACACAAGTGTCGTATTGAAATCCGGGAACTGTTGGCTAAGCTTACTCACACGAACGCTATTATCTTATCGACGGAAAAACTAGGGTTTTAGAAAATCTAAGTGCAGGGGAGAAAGTAAAGCTATACTAGAAAGAGAAACACTGTAATTAAGTAAAGCTGTTAAGTGAAGAACTAAGCTAGAAAGGAAATTACTGCAGTTAATTAAATAGCACAATATATGAGATTACTACGAAAGGTAGAAAAATATGAAATGGAAATGCACCCGATCAAGATTCACCTCGGCTAAAGACGATTAAGAAAATGCGATAAAAATCTAAACTTAATAGGATAAGGGTCCTTGACCGTGGAGGTTCCTAAAGCTTGAACACGCTCCTCTCGAAGTCGTGCCCAACTGAGTTTAGGAAGGTCCGACCGACTCTCGTCTAAATCAGAGGCCTAAAACTCGCTTTACGCGGTGAACCCCACTATTGGATTTTACTCCAATCCGGGAGATTTGGACGTCTGCCTCTCTCGAGGGGTGCGTACAACTCCCTTTACTCTTGAATACTCACTTCATTCTTTCGGCCTCTCGGCTATCCCAGAATGAAAGCAAAGGCGGAGAGTATATATCGAAAATATACCCCCAACCCGTGATTAATCAAGAGTAATTCAAGGCCCTAACCTAAAAAAGAAAAGATTAATTAAAACATCATATCATAATCGCTCTAACCTCGGATCATCAAGATCGAGTACAAGGAGGATTAGTTAATCATAATGGAGTGGAGGGGGGGAGATGAGTAGAAAAACATAAGAAGAACACAAGCTAAGGGAAGAACAATTTTATTAATTAAAAAGGGCAAGTTACACTAATGAAAATAAAATTACAAGTGCATGAAAATTAAACCCTATTCTAGCCCTACATTAAGCACTAAGCAAGAAGAAAATTGCAATAAAAGCTAGAACAAACTAAGATTAAACTAGGGTTAAACAAAAAGTACAAAGAGAGGGGGAGAGAGAGAGAAAAAGCATGAAAAAGGATCAAGAAACAAAGGGGCAGCACCTCCCCCACTCAACCAAAGCTTGCTGAAATGAAGAGGGGGGGCTCTATTTATAGATTTTTTTCTCGGGTTGGTCACGCCCTCCGACATGCCCTAGGGGTGGCGTGTCAGGGGGCATGACAGTACTATGTTGACCTCGGGCTCTGGATTCTGGCGGGAGGGATGATTGCTTCGGTACGTCGGTGGTCACGCCCTAAGTCACGCCCGTGACAGGGGGGCGTGACAGGCACGTCATGTCCAAATCATTAGTCGGAAATCCGTCAGTCACCGAAAAAGGAGGGTGTCACGCCCATGTCACGGGCGTGACATGGGGCGTGACAGTACTATTTGCGTGCTGAGGCGGAACGGCATTTAATGCGGCGGCAGCTTAGCGTCAGAGGGCGACACGCCCCTGGTCACGCCTGGTGACACGCCCAGGGAGGGCGTGTCAGGGGGCGTGACAGTGGTTTTTGACCGTTTTCTGTCCCTTCCAGCAGGTGTCCTCGGGATCGGGTGACACGCCCTAGGTCACGCCCAGGGAGGGCGTGACAGGGGGGCGTGACAGGTCATTTTGGCAATTTTTCTGGAAACCTGCAAAAAGACACAAAAAAGTTAGTGGCAATAAAATTTACATAAAAAGGATAAAAATAAACTAATAATAGACATAATTTGTACAATATAAAATAGAAAATATGATAATAGTTTAGGCTACAAAACGTATTATCAATATTATGACCATGAGCATATGGTCCATAGTTCTGAAGTTGAATCTCTTCACAAGGTGCCTTAAAGACACTGTCGCCAAAGTTACGAGGACGAGTCCAACCTTGGTATCTTGACTTAGGCTTCTCGGGGATCGGCCTAGAGAAGTGTCCATAGGTGGACTCATAGTCGTATTCGTTCGTAGGAAAGATAATTTTCTTGAACAAAACCGGTTCCAAGGGAGCTTTCCCCTTTTCTTCAGCTAGAGCCTTCCGGGCAGCCTTATTCTTTCTCTTGGCCTTGTTTCTCCTAGACGATTTACTAGAAGCACCAATGTGGCCTATACCAACACCCTTGGCCTTAGCTGAGATCTCAGCAACGAGTGGAAGAACTGTCTTAGGCTTGGAGAAACTCTCAACAAGTTTCTTCTCAGCCTCGATGACGTGACCTGTCTTATTACAACAATAACAAACGATGTCAGTTGAAATTTGTTTGTTTTGTTTGGAGTTATACCTGTCATGGCTGCTCGAGCCATTCTTTCGCTGATCACCGTTATGTTGTGATCTTCTGTATGAGGTATCTTTGCCTCTCCATTGCTTCTTCTTGTTCAAGAATTTCTTGAACTGCCGCGAGAGCAAAGAGAACTCTCCTTCAGATAGTTCTGAGCCTGAGGTGCTTGGCTTGGAGCCTTCTTCTTCACTTACTTCTTGAGGAGGTGCTGGCGAGGCAGCTTTGCCCTTCCTTGAACTGTCAGCCTTTAAAGCAACCGACTTCTCTTTTGAGGAGAAGCGACTTATCTCTTCTTCGGCTATTCTAGAGTTGATTTGCAGTTCATAGGACATTAGCTTGCCAAATAGGTTCTGTGGATCTGTCTCTGCTAGTCTGCCAAACTCTCGGATGGCACAGACTTTATTGTCCCATTCTTTGGTGAGAGATCTCAGAAATTTATCATTCAGCTCCCCATTAGTAAATACTCGGCCATACACTCTCAGTCCATTGACTATCTTAAAGAAGTTTTCAAATGTGTTAGCTATGGGTTCCTTGTGACCTTGTCGGAAGGCTTCATACTTCTGATTTAAGAGGGATCTCAGATCATCCCTAACTTCCTCAGTCCCTTCCATCAGAGTCACCAGGGATTGCCACTTTTCCTTGGCAGATAAGCAATGTATAAGATTTTGCAGCATTGAGTCATCGACTGCACTTGCGATAATATTTTTAGCTTTCTTGTCTACGGAGACAAGTGCAATCTCGTCCTTATCCAAGTCCATCAACTTCTTTGGGACCTTTTTGGTTGGGTCTATTGTTGATGAAGTCATAGGAACATGCGGACCTTCTTCCACAATCATGAAGATCCGAGGGTCTACTGCTTCCATGAAGAACTTAACTCTTTCCTTCCACATAGGAAAATTGTTCTTGGTGCAGATAGGGAGCTTAGCAAAATCCTTGGTCTTACTCATGCTTGATACTTCTCTTGAGACAACTTGGTGAGGATTAGATCAAGGTGTTAACCTTTTAACGATCAACCTCTGCCTCTGATACCAATTGAGAGCGCTAAGTTGTCAACCTAAATCACCTAGAGCGGGGTGAATAGGTGAGTTTCGTGTCAAATGGGAATAAAAAATATAACACATCACAGATCCGTAATCAAGAAATCACACAGACGATAAGAGATTTATAGTGGTTCCCCAATCTTGGGTACGTCCACTTTTCTCACCGATCTAGCAAATCACTAGACTCGGCTACTCCACTATCTCGGATTGCAAAAACAATCCTACACCTCGGAACCACGTTCCTACAAAACTCGATCCCAAATGGATCTACACTCGGATGATAAAACTTCCTACCACTCGGAGAAAGATCTCCTACAATGAAATTTGTTTAAATAAAATTTACAACAAGAATATCACAGATCTGGATCTTTGACGTAATCTTCTTCTTGAGAGATTTTCGGTTTGAGCAGAAATAGTTGAAGAAGACTTGACTGAGATCCACGATTCTAAGATCTGGAATCACCACGATCAAGAAAGTAAATCAGAGACAATGAAGCACGGAGAGATCAGATGATTCTTCTTGAGTCTGGATCGATAGAAAAACTGAGATCGATAGCAGCGGCGTGAGAACGACAATCCAAAGATTCTCCCGAAAATGGTAATGGCGGCGGACAGAAAGATTAGGGTTTTCGGGATTTTCTTTTTCTTAAAAGATAATCTATGTAAACGCGTATTTAGTCAAATCTGAAAAGACCTATTTATAGGCTATCTCCAACGGTCATAATCGTAATTAAGATTGACACGTGGACCAATCAGAAAAAGGTTAATTTCAAATCTCCGTCAATTCTGGACTTAACGATTTCTGGAATTCTGAGCCAACATACTCAGGTTAGATAAGATACTCAAGTATAAAGGTCTGCTACTCGAGTAGATAAGAGAAACATGTACTCGAGTAATAGAAATGACTACTCGAGTGCCTTGGAAGAACTACCCAAGTTACTCTTGACAGATTACTCGAGTAAGTAGAAACATCTACTCGAGTACTAATCCAAACTACTCGAGTATAAGAATAATCTACTCAAGTGCTAAGCCAGTCTACTCGAGTATAAGAAGGATCTACTCGAGTGCTAAGCCAATTAGTCAAGTATATGAGTGAAGTTACTCAAGTATGTGGACTTAGAAATATTTAGACTGAACAGTTAACCCTACTCGAGTATAACTAAGAGACTACTCGAGTATGACTAAGGCTCTACTCGAGTATACAAACACCTACTCGAGTAAGGAAAAGAGGCACTCGAGTATATGAATGGATTTACTCGAGTATATGGACTTAGAAACTTTCTGAGATGAGAAGTCCAGATCAACTCGAGTACGATCAGAACACTTACTCGAGTAACTTGAGAACTACTCGAGTATGTAATCCAATCTACTCGAGTACTAAGTCACTTACTCGAGTATATAGAAGATACTACTCGAGTATGTGGACTTAGAAAAAATTTCTTCTGAGAAAGTCTTCAATACTCCAGAGTCCAAAAGTCCAAGTTCATGGAAACAAAGTGTACCCCAATAGAGAGGCTATACATGACTCAACACCTTGGATCACACAATGAGGAATTACATTGTATGGTCCTGTGTTTGATGACCCACTATAGACTGACATTGGTTTACACTTGGCAATAGAGTCCTGCATGCACAACTTAAACACAACATCAAATACAACTAAATTCATCTTAGTTTCAGGTCTGACTTCCCACAAATCTGGGGTATTGTGAAGACAATTCCAAATAGTGGCGTTGAGTCAGTCCACCTCTCTCAACGCCAAAACAGCTTTGGCGTTGAGTGAGGTCAACTCACTCAATGCCAAAGTACTTAGCCGCGAAAACAAACTGCGGTGTTGAGTGCGTCCACCATTCTCAACAATAGAACAGCTTTGGCGTTGAGTGAGGTCATCTCACTCAACGCTAAAGTACTTACCCGCAGGAAAGGGTTGCGGCATTGAGTAAGCCCGCCTAACTCAGCGCCTAAACCGTTGTGGCATTGAGTGAGGCTCACTCACTCAACGTCATCCGGAAGAGGTCGGCGGTAATGCAGATTGATTCTCACCGAATCGGCGGGAATCACTAACGATTCTTGTCGAAGTCGACGAGAATCACTTAGTGATTCCCGTCGATTTGACTTAGAAGAATTTTCTCACTCAACGCCACACTACTTAGCCGCAAAAGAACAGATCAAGGGGCAATGATGTTGAGTGTGTGCACCACACTCAACGCCAAGTCCCAGCAGACCCGGCGTTGAGTGTGTGCCCACACTCAACGCCAAGTCCAAGCAGACCCGGCATTGAGTGTGTGCACCACACAAAATGCCAAGCCCTGAATCCTCAATCGCTAAAATACAGTAACTTTAAAATTAACTCTCACACTCATCTTATCATATCGGACCACTACCTTTAGCCCAGAATCTCTTTATTAGACAAGACTTAGGAGAGGAGAAAAATTTCCTGCTGCTGCTACCTCTACTCTCAGGCCGAATCTACTCATCCCGAGCCTAATCAAGCAAAACTCGGCTTATATATTCATCGGCAACCTGGTAGTAGACTTAGCAGCCGCTAAAACTACGTAATCCTACAAGTTTAACAGCAAACCCTAGTTCTAAGAGCATGGATTGGAACAATCTCAAATTTAGATGTAACAAGAAAGAACTTCTGAAAGGAAAAATCTTGACAAGAGTATAATTAGCACGCTTAAGCAACATTTGTCATGGCTAAATCGGGTTTTAACAAGAACCTGGAAGCATTAATGGAGGAAAACAGAGATAACAGCAAGAAATTTCTACTTGGCAAGGGCTAGGAGCACTACTTGCCTCGATTTCCATAAAGGTCTCGACCGACTTTTCTGCTTCCCCACGGATCTGGCAGCAAACACAAAACTGAGCTTGACTAGACATTTTTCGGAGAGGGAGAGGGGTCAAACGAAATTATACAACACCATAGAAGGGCACGAAATGAGGAAAGCTTGCCGTCTAAATGGAGATCAAGGGGAGAGAAGTCCAGATCTACCCTCGGAACGAAAATCCGACCGCTAGACCTCCGGGAATCGGCGGTGGAAGGCACAGCTGCCCGCCAGTTTTCTTCTGCTCACGAATAGGACAGCAGTTTTCTTTCACGGAAGGAGGCGATGAATAGTCTTGTTTTTAACTTAAGACTATATATACATAGACACGTTTATTCAGCCTTAACTGTCACCCTAAAAACTGCAGGATTCATTTCAAGCTAGCCTATTACAAGCCGCCAGCCATGCATGCTGCCACCTTTTCACGCACAAAAGCAATAACTGCTAATCTACTAGCCGCAAAATTAAATCACCCAGCTTTTGGACCGCTGGATTTATTTTTATAGCTTTATTAATTACTTAATTGCATTTATTATTATTAACACACCAAAACGACGCGAAAACCGAACCACCTCGGAATCCGACAAAATTTGCACCGTAGCTAATTACTTATGCTACGAACACAACGGCGAAGTCGAAGTTAACTTTCGATGAACAAGACTCGAGTTATACCCATCCGAAGACAAAACACAAGCATCCCCCGAGAGGCCACACCGGGTCACCCAAAACGACTCGGCTTGCTAGGGAGATCTTGCCAATAGGGTAAAAAATTGGCCACCCAGTTCTAAGGATTTAAGACCACACTCCACAGATAGCATAAGCCAATAAAACGCGTCGACGAACGCCAAGCAAGAATTAAATAATCGAAGAAAAATCGGGGGTGTTACAAGTTCTCCCTCCGAACCCGCCGAAATTGTTTACGAGGTCGCGGATGAATCTGAAGGTGAGCCTAGTGATTTGGATGAAGATTCTTATATGATGGTGATGCGTTGTATCCTAGCTACCCCATGAATATTGGACGAGTATAATAGGACGAGCATATTTTCTCTGCACTTTAAAAATGGTGATAAATGGTGTTAGCTGATTATTGATAGCGGGAGTTGCATGAATGTAATTTCTGAAAATGCGGTCACCTGAATGAAATTAAACACGTAACCACACCCCAACCATATAAAATTGCTTGGGTCAAAAAAACTTCAATTGGGGTGTCTAAGCGATGTCTAGTGTCGTTGACTATTAAGGGATACGTGGATAAGGTTTGGTGTGACGTTATCCCTATGGACGTTTGTCACGTGTTATTAGGACGTCCGTGGCTCTTTGATTATGACGTGACTCATTTTGGCCGCGCAAATACCTATGAGTTCAAGTTTAACAGCAAGACCGTTACCTTGAATCCCACTCCCCCTAAGGACCCCTCGGTCGCCTCTTCGGACACAATTGTGCCCGCGGAGAAGAAGACTTTAACGTTAATAGGTAGGAAAGTGCTCGAGCGTCACTCCTTTTTGGAGGGTATTCTTTATGCGCTAGATTGTCTACAATTCAAGGGCGATGAGTCCTCGTTTGAGAGACTACCGCCTGTGTTGCGGGATCTTTTAGAAGAGTACAAGGATGTGTATCCGGAGGAGTTGCCCGCAACATTACCCCCGTTGCGGGATATCCAACATGCTATAGATCTCATTCCGGGTTCCTCCATATCCAACCTACCAGAGTACCGTTTGAATCCATCCGCCCACGCGGAGTTGCAAAGACAAATTGCTGAATTATTATAAAAGGGATTTATTCGACATAGTAAAAGCCCATGCGCCGTTCCCGCATTGCTAGCACCCAAAAAGGACGGTTCATAGAGAATGTGTGTGGATAGTAGGGCCATTAAAATCACTATTAAGTACCGTTTTCCCATCCCGTGTTTGGATAACCTATTGGATATGTTTGCCGGGGCCACAATCTTTTCGAAATTGGATCTTAGGAGTGGCTACCACCAGATTCGAATTAGAGAAGGGGATGAGTGGAAAACAACGTTTAAGTCGAAGGAAGGACTTTATGAGTGGCTAGTAATGTCGTTCGGGCTCTCCAATGCCCCAAGTACGTTCTATCGGATGATGACCCGCATCTTTCAACCGTATATGGGGAAGTTTATCGTGGTGTACTTTGATGATATACTCGTTTTTAGCACCTCCACTTCCGATCATGAGGGGCAATTGAAGACTATTTTGGAGACGCTCCGAATGGAGAAATTATTTGTCAATATTAAGAAGTGCACGTTCTATGTATCATTGGTGGAGTTCCTAGGGTACATTGTTAGTTTGGAGGGCATACACATTGATCCTAAGAAGGTCCAAGCCATATTGGATTGGCCGGAACCCACTAACATTAGGGAAGTTAGAAGTTTCCATGGTTTAGCCACCTTCTACCGCTTATTCATATGGGATTTTAGTAGCATCATGGCTCCCATCACGGAGTGCATGAAGAAAGGGGACTTTGTGTTGTCAAAATCTGCCACCAAAGCATTCCACACGATTAAGGCCCGGATGTCGGAAGCACCCCTCTTGCGGTTATTTTAGTGAGAAACTTGCGGGACCTAAGCTCAACTACTCCAATTACGATCGTGAATTTTATGCCATTATTCGGTGCCTCCAACATTGGCGGCACTACCTCCTTCCTAAGGAGTTTGTTATACTTTTCGATCATGAGGCCTTACGGTTCGTCAACTCACAAGGTAAAATCAGCCCCCGCCACGCAAAATGGGTCTCATACCTACAAGAGTACTCCTTTAACATTAAACATCTGAAGGGCAATCTTAACCGAGTAACGGATGCTCTTAGCCGCGTATCTCTTTTATTGACCACACTAGAGGTTAAGGTTGTAGGTTTTGAGTGTATTAAGGACGAGTATGTTAATTGTCCGGATTTTAAAGAAATCTATTTGTCCACCCAAGGCAAGTCACCCAAAACCAATTCTGTGTATTATCTTTGTGATGGATATCTATTTAAGCACGCTCTGCTATGCATCCCTCATTCTTCCCTTCGCCACTTCATAGTGTGGGAATTACATAGCGGCGGTCTTGGCGGCAACTTTGGGCGTAACAAAACCATTACCTTAGTGGAGGAAAAATTTTATTGGCCGCGTCTCAAGTCTACGGTA
This sequence comes from Platanthera zijinensis, assembly GCA_039513925.1. Lineage (NCBI taxonomy): Eukaryota > Viridiplantae > Streptophyta > Magnoliopsida > Asparagales > Orchidaceae > Platanthera > Platanthera zijinensis. The sequence continues at coordinate 133,634,983 of CM077082.1, forward strand.
CATAAGGTGGTTGGAAGTTATAGAGCGTGTCAATTAGGAAATGGGAATAAGACGAATGCGGGGCTATATATCCCCCTCCCAATTCCTTCCATTACATGGGAAGATGTAAGCATGGACTTTGTCCTAGGCCTTCCCATCATGTCTAGACGTCACGACTCCGTTATGGTGGTCGTTGACCGGTTCTCGAAGATAGCCTATTTCATTGCATGTCACAAAACCGATGATGTGTATCACGTCGCTATGTTATTATTTAAAGAGGTCGTTGGGCATAGGGGTGTCCCTAAAACTATTGTCACTAATAGGGACGTGGAATTCACGAGTTATTTTTGGAAAACTTTATGGAAAATCAAGGGCACCAAGCACTTATTTTACTCAGCTTACAATCCGCAAACGGATGGCCAAACAGAGGTAGTTAATCGGAGTTTGGGTAGCTTACTTCGCTGTATTGTGTGTGATCACAAGGGCACTTGGGACCTCATCCTCCCACATACGCAATTGGCCTACAATAATTCCAAAAACTGGTCCACCGGACTCTCACCCAATGAAATCGTACACGGCTACAAGGCACCCGTGCCACTTGACTTAGTCCAGTTACCACCATCTTATAAATCTAGTCAATTTGCACAGGATTTTGCCTCGCATGTTCATGCCCTGCATAAACACATAAATCAAACGTTTGAAAAACAATATGCCTCTTATCAAGCTAACATAAACGTACAAAGAAGTGAAATCCATTTTAATATTGGCGATTTTTTTGTGGTGTGTCTCTCCCCTGAACGGTTTCCAATTGGATCCATAAAGAAATTGCCAAATAGGAGAGCCGGTCATTTTCGTATTTTAATGAAATTAGGAGAGAATGCTTATCTCTTGGAATTACCCATTGATTGGGCAATGTCCCCTATTTTCAATATTTCTGATTAAATGCCATATATCTCACCACCACCTGAATTATCTGTCTCCCCGTTTCTGTCCACTACCAATTCTAATGGGTTTTGGGGTGAGGTGTTATCTGGATCGTTCTCTCCATCAGCTGCTACTGGGGGTATGTCGCCTAATGAATTTGCTACATTTTCTTCTTCATCGACTAACGCATTTCCAAGTTTCACCAAGACTGTTTTTGTGCCTGACAGGATTATACGGGATGAGGTGCTTCCCTCTCAGCATGGTGACACGCAACGGTTCTTTATCCGATGGCGTGACCGCCCCGCCTCTGATGATTCTTGGCTCTCATCCTCGGAGGTGGCCCTTCTGGACAAAGCTCTCCTACGTCGGTACCTGCACGCGCCCTCATCGGTGATGAGTTCTTTCAAGCGGGGGAGGGTTGATGGGGACGGCACTCAGCTTAATCAAGATACGGTTGATGATGATCAACCGCCACCATCCAAGGATTTGCGACGCCACGACAATCTTGATGGGCAACGTTACAACCTTCGCCCTCGGCTCATGAAGAACATTATTTAATTTACTATTTCATTTCATTATGTTATTTTGGACATTTATTCTGGCCTGCGTTTTGCCGGCCAATGCTGCATTTAGTTTGTTTTGGGCTGCATATAGCCATTGGTGTGTGTAAGGCTATATAAGGCCATGACTTTGAGATGTTATGAGAGTTTATTATTGAAAAAGAAATTGAAACCCTAAACTCTTTCTCCTATAACCCGCCGCCCCCCCCCCCTCTCTTCTCTCTCCCTCTCGGTTCTGCCGAGAACCTGCTACCCCGCTAGGCCGCCAGCCACCACCTCTCCTTCTCCCTTCCCCTCTTCTCCTTCCCCACTACTCCTCCTTCCCCTCTCCCCTCTCCCATAATCATTTACTCCCTCTCCTCCTAAAGACTATTCGGCCAGCACCTCAAAGAGGATCCAAGGTGCAATGTAGGATCGGGAAACTCACTCGGGCGCAGGTAGACAAGGACGGACGTGTACATCTTCGTCGACTCATCTCCGGTGGGCTAGTGGTGGGAATGATCGATTGTATTGGATCCTCATCTCGGATATACAAACTCCGAGTGGGTAACGAAACTTCCTTCCAAAGAGTTTTCCCTTCTCATATTTTTCTTGTGGTGGTTGAGTTTTGGCGTGACTTTGGACATCAGATTTTTTCGTGCTTATTTTCTTGTGGATTTGTGCTTTCTTCGAAATTTCTAAAACGTACAAAAAAAAGGATTGGCAATCCTTGCATTGTTCTTGTTGGGGAAAAATCCACCCTTTCCGAATCGATTTGTTTTTTGGTGGATTTTCTTTGGTACAACACCGCGCTTGTCGGAACTAATATTGTTCCTTTTTGCCTATAGGATTTTGGCCTATAGCCATTATCCGATCAACTTGCGGTTCGGCTACCCGTAAGTTAGCGCGAGAGATTAATAAAATCCATTATTATAGCTGCGTATCGTTAGTGTGCGGAATAGAGAGCGTTGAGCGTTACAAGAGACGTCGATACATCGTCCGTGAAGGATCTTTAGGACGGGATTACATCATCTCCCCTTTAGTATGTGCATTGTACTTAAGACAAACTGATCACCAGTTATGATAGCTGATCTACTATAGCAGCTGCCTACTCCCCCTTAGCTGAGGCTTCCTTTGTGAGATTCCTGGTAGACATTCTAGTCTATGCCAGTCTGGATACCACTTGATGGTCTTTATAGTCTTGATGTCACATCAAAGACTTATCTCCCTACAAGAAAAGCAAACCCTGCAACATAAACAGGAGTTTGGAGCTTCTGAAGTTATCCTAAGTTCTACATACCCAACTCAACCAAGAGGTTGTTGAACTTGACTTCATCTAGTGGCATGTTAAGCATGACAGCCACTTGCCGGTCAGGACAAACTCAGGATTGAGTTCTTACTTATGCTCCCAAACTTATTGATACTTAATCTACATATGCATAGTCCTGCTATAACAGTCAGGATTCCCCACAACTTAGATTACACTAGTAGAATATCAATATAAAAAAATCTACTTATCTAGAGGTTATGGTTTTGATGCCATAAGATTTCTGTTTGACAATCATGAGATCGACAAATTATTCAGATTTCATCGAGCTCCGTTTGACGAACTCTTCTAATTTCATTGAGCTCCATTCGATGAATGAAGGATATATCATCGAGCTCCATCCATGTTGATGCTTAGCAATTCTCTTGCACCTTGCACAGACACTTTTTGCTGAGCCAGATCTTCTCCCCTTCTTTAGCAACATATTTGCCTTTGGATTCAACATTCTGATTAGTAGTACAAGCGTGTTCAGCCCACAGAGTACAATCTTGATCATCACATTGATCTGCAGACTTGATCACCACTTGATCAATCCCTTCTTGGTTTCTGAATAGACAGGGAGGAGTTGGTCTGCTGTGATTCTCTTCTCCCCCTAACTGATTGCAGATGATACCATTTGTGCAGCTGCTAGCTTTTTCTTCTCATAAGGCCGAATTTTCTCTTACTTTTGCTGGACTTTAAGACACTTCAACCTTGAATGATCTTTCCATGAGCCATCATTTCATCCTGATACCAAGTCTTTCTTTATACTGCTATTCCAATAGGAATGAGCTGACTTGTATCAATAATAGCTGGAGCAATCCAGCTATTCTAGTAAACTGATTGGCTTGCCTTCTTTCAGCAGGTTCCATCACTTGGGTAGTTTTCCTCTCAGCTTCTGCAATGTCAATGGTGGCAAGCTGATCCTCAGCAGTAATGCTGATCTATTCTGTGCTGGGGAACTTTGGGTAAGATTCAGGCTTGTCCAGTAACCTTGATTGAACATGCTCCCCATTAGCATTTGCACAGATCCTTTTCTTATGACTTTCAATCATCATTTTAGATGATGATACTATTTGAGTGTTTGTTCCTTCTGTATAGTGAGTTTTATCAGTTCAGCACAGTGTGTCTCTTCCTTGCTGCTCATAGAGGAGCTACTTGTGCTTTTCTCAAAGATGAGTACAACCTACTTATCCTTTCTAGATTTCTTGGTATAGTAGCAAGACTTTGTCCTACCAGACATTCCTGTTGGCTGGATCTAGCTGGTCTTAGCCCAATACTTGTGCAATTTATCCTTCTTCAGTAATGCACACAACATTCTTATCCTTGGGGTATGAACCAAAGGATGACTTCCTTGTTCAAGTCCAAATTCTGGAACATCTTCAGTCCAAGTGCTATATGGGGGATGGACACTTAGACTAACCTGCAAAATAAAATTACCTTACCTTAGGACCCTAATATCTATTGGGTCCTAGGTTTCTGTTAGAATGAAACTGAACATGTCCACCAGCAGAGTTTCTGACTAGTGGACTGACCCTAGCTCTGGCCACATTGTGATTGTGCAAGCAATCAATGGCAAAATTCCCTATCTTACCACAGCACAACTAAGCATATATGTTATATCATCTTTTCTATGAAGGCCTTGCAGCTTGGTGAGCTGCAACCATGATAGGAGGAAGATGTGTTGCAGCACTTTTTTGACTTCTTTCAGCCAAAATTTGAGTAAAGGTAAGTATTTTAGCTAGCTAATTTGGTTTGCTCTGAGTGCCAGCAGCATCAAGCTTCTTTTCAGAAAGCATGCTTCTGATGGCTTCAGATATGCCCAAATCAGCCTGACTCTTAGACTTGCCCTTAGTCTGAACCTTTTCTGTCAGACTCTGAGCCTTGGTTGCAGTAACATTCTTAAGTGTTTGTGCAAAAGTACAAAAATCAAATGGTCTAGATTGGGCCATTTGAAATTTCTCATTTACAGCCTTGAATTCACACAACCTGCCAAATCTTTCACCAGGGCAATGAACATCTTTGTTCACTCCAGATGAACAACCCTTCTCCCAATGACCATAAGAGCTTTCTTTGTCATACCTGTTAGAAGGTATCAGAACTTTTCTAAGAAGAATGGGAGGCTTGGAAGCAATAAGCTGAGGTGGAGCTGGAGCTTTGTCCTTCCTTTTGGAAGGAGCAACTCTTGTGCTTCCCTTGAATCCCAACCCCTTCTTGCCCTTTTGAGAGGAGAAGAAGACTATCAAGGGGAGGACAGTACTTGGCTTAGAATAGCTAGCCACTATTCTTTTCTCCTTCTCAAGCTTATCTTCAAGCTCCCTGATAAGATTGTTCTTGTGCTTGATGGATGCTACCTGGATGTCCAAGAGGGACTTCAGTTGGCTTATTTCCCTAGCTTTCTAGTCCAGCAGATTAATTATTATAGTCTGTTGGGCAACTACAAGATTAAGGGATTAAATCTCTTTAGTTTGCTTCTTGGACAAATTCTGGACATTCTTGAAGGCATCCAGAAGTTCTCCATATTTTTCAATCAGTTGATTGACATCTCCTTAAGATCCAGAATCTTCTTCACCACTGGGTGAAGAGGTTTTTGAGCAAGGGCTGGTCTCATAGTCAGATAGAGAATTAGAATTAGGTAATGAATGTACCTTGCTTTGACCAGGATGATCATGGCTGCTCTCTTCATCTATCATTGCCATCATCCCTCTATAGTTGTGGACATCTTCATCCACCTCTGACTCACTATCTAACAGTATCAGAGGAGCCGTGATTCCTATCCTCACTGGAGGATTGACTTCTCCTACTGCAACAGCTTCATCTTAAGCAACAGCAGCAACTAGCCCAATGTAGGCTTCTTCTTCTTCAGACTCTGAACCACTGTTAGAAAGACTGACTTCCTCTGTCCCTTCCATGTAGCCAGTGAGATAATCCCATAACTTTTTGCATGTATTGCAGTGGACAAGCATCTGGATGGTGGAGTCATCTATGACACTTACCATGATGTGTTGAGCCCTCTTATCCATAGATGCCAAGTTGATTTCATCTTCAGACATCTTTTGGATACTTGCATCTGATGTAGAGACCCTCATGGGAATGAAGGGTCCTTCTTGAATTGAATCCATGATTCTAGGATCATTGGCTTCCATGATCTGTCTGATCCTTGATTTCCATGTCCCAAAGTTCTCCTTGCTGCAGACTTGAAGCTCCATTCCCTGAGGTTATCTTTTGAACCCACAAGTATAACCCTTTTAACTATCCTTTGAGGTCTACTCAGACTGTTAAGTCCTTTTTGGGTAACCTCCCTCTAATACCACTTGAAATCTTTTAATTCACGGATAGCTAAATCACCTAGAGGGGGTGAATAGGTTATTGGTCTCTTTATGTGTACTTTTATATTTCTTATTTTAGAGCTTTGGCTTTGAGTTGTTTTATGCTTTAAAGATGTACATAACTTTCATATAGAAAACAACATAGCAAAATACACAAATATTTATAGTGATTCCCCAACTGGGTACATCCACTTTCCCTCCAACCTAACAAACTATCTTGTTGGACTAGGCACTTCTCCAAAACTTTCTCCAAGACTTACTTCTTAGCCACAAGGGACTACAACTAAGTCGTCAGCAGACCACCTACCTCAGGCAGTTAAGCCCAACACTTAGGCTGGGAGGATAGCCCTTCCTCAGATCCATAAGGGATCCTACCTCAGAGCTGTGCAGTGCTCCTACACTAAGTGACCCTCAATCCATCTACCTAAGCCTTATATCTAAGTCCTACTGCTAAGGCTTTTCATCCCTACAACTTTTGGCACAAGACCCTACTCTCAGAGCGCTGTAGAACTCCTACAGCTCAATACCCATTAGGTACCTACCTAAGTGCCCTTCCAGGAACCTACAGCTCAGTGAAAAGCATGTCAGCTACCTAAGGCCAAAAGGCCCTACACTTAGATCAACACTTGGATCCTAGCTCAGAGAGAAGCACTCTCCTACCTCAGGAAATTAAGCCCTACAGCTCCGATCCACACTTGGATCCTACAGGATGGATGTGGGTTGGTGTGATGATTGGCCACAAGTTAAATTTCACTATGCCAATCTACCTGGACTAAGATATACTCAACCCTACCTTGACTCCAGGAAATATATTTCTTAAGTCTACTTATCTTGACTAAGTAAATACTTAGACCTAACTTCCTCTTCTTAGCACCAGGTATTTTATCCAGCTAGAGCTAGATAAGTAACTACAGTAGATCCTGCTACAACCTGAGCTAGGAGAATCCAAGCCCAACTCCTTTCTTCACAGCAACAAGGATGAAGATATCATTGGCATATGCTAGAAGTAACTTGCAGATCAGCTTCTCCGCCACTTTCTGAACTGAGCCAACTGCTCAGCCCTATCTCCTTCTTCACAACTCCCCAAGAGAATGTTCTTTAGGTTTGTTGGCTGAGCCTGTGAAGCACCTGCAGCAAGGGTCGGCCCAAGCTGCTACCTTTTTCTCAAAGACTCCTTCTCAACTTACTTGTTGGTGCAGATGAAGATCACACCAACTATCTTGTTGTTGAAGATGTTGATTCCAACAGCTAACTTGCTCTCTGTCTTGTAGACTTGAGCTTCCTATTCTTCAGCTCCACAACAATGGCGGAGAAGAAGAACTGCCTTGATGCTTTATCCAAAAAAGCTCTCTTTCTTAATTAAAGCCCTTTTCTTTTTTTGATTTTGTCCCAACGGCTCTTATGCAGTTTGCCCCACATAATTAATGGCTAGCAACAACGGTGCTTTGATGCCAACTGTCGTACAGTAGGTCTGCGGCAACATTTATCGCGTACTGTAGCCATCCCGCAACTAATTCGTTATGAGTTGTGGACTTAGCCAAAAATCAAACAACATTAGCACAGGCATTGTGTGAGTAAGCATCACTCAACGCCAAAACACTTAGACAGATTTAATGTCTCTTGGCATTGATTGAGTAACCTTCACTCAACGCCAAACTACTTAGAATATAATTTTGTTTCTAGACGTTGAGGGATTCAGCTTCACTCAACGCCAACTTGCATTATTAGCTTTCTGCTGCTTACCATTGAGTGAGTGAGCATCACTCAACGCCAAGATACTTAGAAGAAATTCTATCTCAACTAGACATTGACAGCGTTGAGTAAGAAACCTCCACTCGACGCTTTTTTCCTTAACCATATTTCTGCCTCTACAGCATCTTAGGCATTAAGAGCGTTGAGTAAGCATGCCTCACTCAACGCTTTCTGCATTAGTTATTTTCCTGCATAACTGTCAAAGCGCTTTCTTGTTCTCTGCTGAGACAAACACTTGTCTCAGCGGTTATGCTGAGACTAATACTTGTCTCAGAAGTTATGCTGAGACTAACACTTGTCTTAGCACTTTCTTGTTCTCTGCTGAGACAAACACTTGTCTCAGTAGTTATACTGAGACTAACACTTGTCTTAGCGGTTATGCTGAGACTAACACTTATCTCAACAGTCGTTGCCTTAGACAAAATCCAGAACTTAGTTCGACAAATGCTGAACTGTGTTCGACGAATGGTTAACTGAGCTTGATGAACTTTGAACTCAGTTCGACGAATTCTCAACTGAGCTCGACGAACTCAGAATCTCCAACTCTGAATTTAGCTCGACGAATGGTGAGCTCAGCTCGACGAACTATGAACTCACTTTGATGAATTGTGAATTGAGCTCGACGAACTCAGAATTTCAAGCTCTGAATTTAGCTCGACGAATTCTTTCTTACCTCTGGCATTGAATGAGCTTACCTCACTCAAGGTCTGTGGACTTAGTCACAATCCTGCCTTTCTAGCATCTTCTCTTGGGTCCACCTTTCTGCCTTATGACCACCTATCATATCACTTTAACAATCTGTCTAGACTTATTCCATGGAACATCCTGCACTTGATGAGCTTAAAAAACATCAAATATAACTATGCTCATAGTGTTGATTGAGATGCCTCTTCAAATCAAATCTAAGGAACATTGTGGGCAATGGACCCAACAATTTTTGAGGAACCTGAGGTAGGAGATTGGGAGAATCTTTGAGGTAGGACCTGTTGGTCTGAGTGTAGGTTTCTTAACAGAAACTGAGACTATAGGATCTTTGGATCTGAGTTGAAGAGGAGGAGCTATAACCTTATCTAGCACATTGCTAGTGAGGAAGAAGGGGGAAAGTGTATGTCCCATAGATAGCGGAACCACTATAAATTATTTATGTGTTGTGTGTTGTGATTTGCTTTTGCTTGTGCTGTGATCTGAGATTTGCAAATGTTTTGTTCAGAGGTTCAATTGTGCTGAGTTATTGTGAAGCTAATCTCTCAAATAAATTAACAGCTGAACATTATCTCCGCAAAACAGTTAAGTGACAAAGAATTGCAAAAATATTTAAAAAAAGACACCTATTCACCCCCCCCCCAAGTGATTTCAACCCATATGATTAACTTTCAAGTGGTATCAGAGGGAGGTTCTTCAAGAAAGACCTAACAGTCTGAAATTGATCTAAAAGGTATTAGAAAAATATCAGATCTTATGGCTTCTGAATCTCACAGAGAACTCAGTTATATGAAACTGTCTATATGTACTAAGGATAACTTTCCTATATGGAAGCAGAGAGTGAGATTGTTTATGAAAGCCTCAGATCCAAGAATCTTTATCATTGTACAAGAAGGACCTCAAATAGGTATAGGATGGGTGACCTCCTGGGAAGTCCCCGTACAACCCAACTTAACTGTCGAGTTCGCTCATCAAAGGGATGTTGTGGCCACCAGCAACCCACCTGTGCAGGGAGAGGGGTTGGGGTGCTTTGGCTGCAGCCCAGTAGCAATGTCATGGGGGGCTAAGGGCCAAATCCCGAGTCATTACACCTTTGCTCACGGGCTTGCCTCCTCCAAACCGGCTACCAACCTTAAGGGGAAGTAGTCGTCAACATTACCGCCGACCACGAGGACCACCAATCCATTGACAATACCTCCACACCGCGAGTCCACACCCAGCACGAAGCTCGTGGCTTCATACTCCCCATGACACTCACCAGCAAAGTAAATCCCCCCTTTGGGACCACGGGACTTGATTCGCTAAAAAATCAGATTGCAATCTTGCATCCCTACTCAGCAGTCTACAGATACTCCTGCACTTACGTGCAAAAGAGGTTAGGACATCCTGATCCCCAGCTTCAATCTCATCTCCCTGGGAGTCCACCCTCTAGGTAGCGGCAAGAACTTGGCCCTGCCTCCCCCGCACAGCTTCCAAGAACTGCCAAGCTCATCCCGTTAGCCCCGCTTTCTCTGGAATATTTTTCCTAGGTCTCTTTGCTGCTCACACCCTCTTTCCCTCTGAGTTGATTATTTTTTGCAGGGCTCCCTGCTTTGTCTGAGGTTGAAAAGTCTTAAGAACAGGCTCTCCACTCGCCACCCCCTAAGCCTAGGTTGTAGAGTTTCCTGGATGACTCGTTGGATCCTGTCGAGCTGAGGCGGCGAGTAGTGGAGGTACTGAAGAAGAAGGATGCCTCCCTTCTCCAACTTCGAGCGGACAACACACACAGCGAGCAGAGGTTGCAAGCGCTAGAGTGGGATTATGTGTTGCTCGCAGATAGGATGGAGCAAGGATCAGCGAGTGAGATTAAGTCCCCACCCCAGTTATGGAGAGAGTTGATGTACACCTGCAGACTCTCAGTAGGGACATGAACCTGGTCTGCGAGTTCCTCAACTTGTGCCGACCTCCGAGGATGGGGGTACGAGGCCGGGGTAGATGGAATGGCTACCTAGCTAAGCCTACCGTCCCTCTCCCTCCTGCTCCTTGCTCGCGCGGGATGGCTGAGCTTTCCTCTGCTTGCAATAAACTTCTTTTTCGGGGCTGCGAATGTCCCTGTCTGTAATAACTTAAACAATTTTTATATCTCAATTCTATTTGAAATATCAGTATGCGCTATCAAGGTTTGGCTCGCACTTGGATAGGCGAGGCCGTAGGGTGGCAAGATGGGATCGGCGAGCTTGGACTGGCGAGCTGGATCAACCAGTCAGCTCAGCCATAACTCCAGTTTTCTATAAATAGGCCCCCTCACCAACCTCCCCCCCTCCCCTGGCTATTGCCTTAATTTCATTCGTACCCTCTTTGTTGCTCTGCTCGCAACCAGCTCTCACATTCCCTCCTTCACCTTCTCTCGCACTCCAAACTTTAGCAGATATGGTAAAGACACGACTTGATGCCGACGTGGGCTCCAAGTGTGCTCAGTAATTTTTCGAGTACCTATTCTTTGATGGGAACACCAACGAGCGCGAGAACGCTACATTCAAGACTAAATAACTACCCCCCCCCCCCGACTATGAGGCGCGCAGGCCCAGGGAGGGTGAGGCCAACAACACCTTCTACCAGGACAAATTACATTCCCTATCTCGTATTTCGAGGTGGGGTTTGGCCTTCCCCTCTGGCCGGAAATCCGCCAGATCCTCAAATACTTCAGCGCGGTGCCCGCGCAGTGTAACCCAAACGCAATCATAATGATGGTCGCATTCTCCTGCCACCTCCACCGCGAGCGGAATGAATTCAACATCGTCGTCTTTCGCAAGCTCTTCACTTACTGTACGACCAATGATGGAGTCGCCTACTTGATGGGCTCGCACATCAAGGTTCGCGAGACCGCGAACAAAAGTCCCAACTAGGTATCCAAGATCATCTTCATCAAGGGCGACTTGGGCAATATACCCTTCTCCCCCAGCAAAAGAGCGAGGAGGTTGTTGGAACACCCTATTACTAATTTGGGCAAGGATCACTATGTATTTAGGATATCTGTTTGACCTAGTTGTATAGTTGAAAAGGTCAAGTTAGAATGTGTCTAGGGCTTAGAACTTAGGTTTGAAGCTGCCCCCAGGACCATTCAAGATCAGGAATCAAAACTGAGACAAATGTTAAAAATAGTCGAGCTCAGGTCGACTATCGTCGAGCTTCAGTCCGACGATCGTCGAGCTTGGATCAGCGCCCGGCCTTCAGCTATTTCTTTGTCTTCAAGCTTAGATCGACGCTTTGTCGTCAAGCTTAGATCGACGCTCTGTTGCTGAGCTAAGATCGACGCTTTGTCGTCAAGCTTAGATCGACGCTTTGTCGTCAAGCTTAGGTCGACGCTCTGTTGTTGAGCTTAGATCGACGCTTTGTCGTCCATCTTAGATCGACGCTCTATTGCTGAGCTTAGATCGACGCTTTGTCGTCAATCTTAGGTCGACTATTTCTGTCTAAGAGAAGGTCGACGATTTCTGCCAAGCTCAAGATCGACTATTTCTGATTTAGCAAGGTCGATGATTTCTTCCTTAGCCAGGTCGACGTTTTCTGGTCGACGCTTTCTGTTTGTTGCTTATCTCCATTTTCTCCGAGCTCAGATCGACTATTTCTGTTCCAGTTCAATTTCATTAACTTTGAGCTCTGGTCGACCATAGTCGATCTCCGATCTACTATTTCTTGATGAGGTCGACGTTTTCTACTATCAAGTCAATATTAGTTATGGAATTATTTAAAATTCTTTCAGAGTTAATTGCTGCATTAATGGCAAAAGATTTCCTAGCCGTTTCAAGCTATCTGATGCAAATGTCAAGCAAGGTAAAAATGGAATATTGCTAATGGACTTTCCCTATAGACAAATGATGTTTTTGGAAATCATTCAAGACTGTTTATTCGGCCATTCAAGTCAAGAATTCATTATTATTCTCTCAGTTCTCTTGGAGATATTGAGCTGAAGAAAAGAGAGACACAAGAAGACAGATCATTCAACACCAACACCAAGAGACACAAGAATTGCATTACAGAAGAATAACAACAAAAAAATTCTCTAATCAAGTTTTCATCTTCTGTGACTAAAAGATCTGCTTCAAGTGCTAAAAGGCTTCATCATTCAAGTCTCCAGACAACTCACATTTCAGCCTTGCTGAAATCAACATTTGCTGGAGAAGTCTCATTGAAGGCCTATCACCCTGTGCAAAGCTTCTACTCCTGAACCTACTGCTAATCTCAGGGGGAGCTTTGACATTTTCATCATATCCACTAGTGCTTCTCTCATTTGATTTGAGAACAGAGAAGACAACATCAACCTCTTTACTTTTTACTTTCCTGCTGTAAAAGGGTTATCAAGACTCCCTTCAAAAGTTTTGAGTGTGGTTCTGAGAGCCTTGTCAAAACTCAGTGGTGGCAAGACACCTGATCAAAAAATCTAGTTTTGGTTTTTGAGCACCTTATCAAAAGCTCTTTGGTGTCAGGACACCTGATCAACTCTTCCTGAGTGGATTCCTACCAAGGGTGGTAGAAGAGTGGACGTACCCAAGTTGTTGGGGAACCACTATAACTCCTTGTGTCGTCTGGTTTGCTGTGTTTATCTTTGCTTTGTGCTGTGTGTTTCTTTAGTTTTTATTTTATCTTTGTTTCATAGCAAGCACATATACACTTAAATATAAATTTAATCTTAATCTGCCTTATCTCTTTTAAACTAAAAATTATTTTAAAATAATCTATTCACCCCCCCTCTAGAGTGAAGGTAGATCTCTCTTCCTCACTTTCAATTGGTATTAGAGGCAGGTTGGTTGTCCAACAACTAAATCTTCACTAGATTGGTTGTGCAGGCTAACACCTGAACCAAAAGATCTCTGAAAAAGATCAACCTTCTATAGAGGCTTGTTATTAGTTGTATTATATTTATTTTTATATAAAACCATGGCACAGAATAAATACTATGCTAGCACCAGACCACCAGTGTGCAATCTTTCAAAGTTTGCACTATGGAAGGCAAGGATTAAATTATACATGAATTCTATTGACGAAGATATTTTTAATTCTGTTTTGACAGTTTGTCCAAGTCCACCAGCAAGCTCAAGTACAAATGCTGTTCCACCTCCTTCTGGAACAAATGCAGATATAAAGAAGTGGAAGACTGCAGATGCCAAGGCTATGAACATCTTAGCCCAGACAATGTCTGATGAGATTTTTCAGAAGGTAGCCGAATGCAATTCAGCTAAGGAAATTTGGGACAAACTTTCAGATATTGTCTCAGGATCTGCTGACGAAACAAAAGACAGAAGATCTCACCTCATAACCCAATATGAGAATTTTAAGAAAGGAGAGACTGAGTCAGTAGCAGATATGTATAACAGATTGAGTCTGATTGTCAATGAGTTAAAGACCTTGGATAAAGACATCTCATTAACTGAGCTTAATGACAAGATCCTAATGTGCTTCCCCAGCACATGGGATTCAAGAATCTGGCCAATTAAAGATGCCAGAAGTCTAAGTGAAATTACTACTAAAGCTCTCCTAGGCAAGCTCAAATCTTATGAGCTGCTCATCAGAAACAGAGAAGAAGAATAGAAGGCTGCCTCACCAGCCATAAAGAAAGAGAAGTCAATAGCTTTCAAAGCTATTGAGGACCTGCCTGAAGAAAAGCTCACAGGTAATGAGGAATTGGTCAGTCTATTGGCCAAAAGATTCTACAAACTGGCCAGGAAAGACTTCAGAAAAAGGCCATACAAAGGACATGATAAGCCAAGGTATGATAAGACAAATAACAATAAAGAAATTATTTGCTTTGGCTGTAGGAAACCTGGCCACATTGTACCTGATTGTCCAGAAAACAAGAACAAGGACAAAAAGGATAGAAGAGAAAGAAGAAAGGAGAAAGATTACAAGAAGAATAGCTCAGACAAAGCCTCCTCCAGCAAGAACAAGAACACAAGGAAAGGATTTGTTGCTGAGACATGGAGTGAAACTGAAGATGATTCTGAAACTTCATCCAGCTCCAGTGATGATGAGCATGATGCTGATGAAAAGGAATTCTGCATGATGGCTATCAATGCCTCTCAGGAAAACTCAGATGCAGAACCAGAATCTGATTCAGAAGCTGAAGCTGAAACTGGAGCCAAAGAGGACCAGGTAATTAATTCTTTTGATTTCAATTCTGAGGACTTTAAAATTGAATTTAAGACATTGTGTTTAGATTTACTAAAATCTAAGAAAGAGATAATCTCTCTCAGAAATCAATTATCTGAATACATTGTCCTAAACTCAAATAACCTCAAATAACCTTCACAGCCCAAAGAAGCCACCATGCAGGCCCTGCCTCAAGAGCAGCCCACCTAGCCTCTAACTCGAGCCACCAAAACAGCCCATTCAAGCCCACAATGGCCGGCCACACCCCCTCTCTCTCCTTTATTATTTTGCCACCTTTCTCATGCATGCACTTGTTTTTCTCTCTCTCCCCTATTTATTACATGCATGAACCCATCCTCATGAGGTGGCCGGCCCCTACCATCTCTCTCCTCTCCTTTATTTTCCATTCATTCCCCCCATTTTATATTTTACATTTTTCATTTATTACATGCATGCACCCTAGTTTTTTCTCTCCCCTCCATTTAATACCATGCATGAACATTTCTCCCCCCTATGGCCGGCCACCCCTTGGGCTCCCCCTATTCTAGATGCTTCCCTCCTCTCCTATAAAAGGAACCCAAGTCTAAAGCTTTAAGAGGTTGGATTGAGAGTGGGCTTTTGGAGATAGCTTTGGAGAGTTCAATTCAAGAGAGTTCATTGTAATTTTCATTTCTAGTTTTTTTTTTCATTCTTGTAATCTCATTTTGGTTTTTGTAGTATAGTTTTGTTTTTCATTATCGTGTACTCCCTTTCCTTTTATTATAAGAAATATGCAAACTTCTCTTTTTATTATTGTCGCTTTCTTTTCCATTATGCGTAGCTAATTTCCTCTTAGCATTTGATCATGAGGATCCATGATTTGAAATGAGAATTACTTTTATTCCATAGTTTTATTTTTGCTTAATTCTACTCGGTCCTTCTTTGATTTTTATTTCGTCGACTCCGTATCTCCGGTATACGGTAGTAGGCTTATGATCTCATATTCGAGTAGCCGAGAGGCTCGTGGATGTGAAAGATAACTCAAAGAAGGAAGGAGTTGAACGCAACCCTAGAGATAGGACGACGTAAATCTTCCGGATTGGAGTCAAATCCAATAGTGCGGATCACTTCGATAATGCAACTTTAGGCTTCTTTGGTTTGTAAAGAGATTTCGATCAAAGTGTCTATAAGTTAGGAGGCCTAATGCTCTAGCGAGATTTTGTCTCATTTTCGGATCTGTCACGGCCGAGTTGGATTTGCAAATTTAAAACTATGCCTTTTGATTTTCTCGTTTCATTTTATGGTGAATCAATGATCGAATGCTAAATTTTTTTATATAAGTTTTCGTCTCGCAATTTATCGTTCATTTTACTTAAAAAATTCTCAAAATCCAACTATTTTCCGGTAGGATAATATTTCAAGCGTGAGTAGCAGTAATTGACAACCCCGTGTTTAAATACGACCTTGGTACTACAATTCGACAGGTACGCTTGCCTGTTCGGGTTTAGGCCATCAGTAGCGCTTTCTGAAGAAAAGACACATGGAAGACATCGTACAAATTTTCTAGCTCTAGTGGTAGCCCCAGCCGATAGGCCAAAGGTTAAATCCTCTCCAATATAACATAAGGCCCCACGTATCTCAGGCTGAGCTTCTCTCTACTACGCATACGTGACACTCCATGTATTGGCCTGATCTTTAGAAATACCTTGTCACACAATTGAAATTCCACCATCCTGTGCTTTGCATCATAATACTTCGTCCGTAGGCTCTGAGCCTCTAGCATGCAATCTCGAATCAATCTACCATAGCATCGATGTCATCAATATACTCCACTCCCAACGCTTTAGGATCCTCATCCTGAATCAATGATAAAGGGGTCCTGCACCTCCTAACATAAAGTGTTTCATATGGTGTCATTCTGATGCTTGCAAGGTGGTTATTATTATATGAACATTCAACCAACGGCAAAATTCTTTCCCACATCTCTCCCTTATCCAAAACGCATAACCTCAACAAGTCCTCCATTATTCTGATTGTTCTCTCAGACTGACCATCAGTTTGAGGGTGGAAGTCAGTGTTAAAGGTAAAGCGATAAACCAAATATACTTGAATTGCCTTCCATTCTTTGGAGGTGAAACGATCATTGTGGTCCGAGACTATCGTCTTCAGCACCCCATGATACCGAACTAATTGTTCCACAAAGAGACGCACCAACACAACAACATGCGCCTCCTTCTTCATTGAAATAAACATGAAAACCTTTGTCAAGCGATCCACTATCACCCAAACAGAGTTATTCCCTGAGCGAGATTGGGGAAGATTGTGAACAAAATCTATGGAGATATCCTCAAACTTCTACTCTAGAATAGGAAGTAATTATAATAATCCACCAAGGCTCTTTCACTCCACCTTCATCTTCTGACAAGCCTTACGGTGTGTAACATAGTATGTGACATCCCTCTTCATCCCTGGCCAAAATATGGTCTTTTGCAAATCAGTGTTCATTTTGGCAATTCCGGGATGCACCGAATACTTGGTGTAGTGAGCCTCTCTCAAAAAATCTTCCCGGATCCCACCACCTGTGGGAATATAAAGCCGGCCATGGAAATGAACGAGGTCATCTTTCTGTGTATATCCTTCTGTTGTTCCTCCCATAATCACTTGAATCATTGGGCCAAAGCTGCATCCTTCCCTTGCTCTTCCTGAATTCAATCTCGAATGTCATAGACCATACTCATTGTAAACAAGTACATCGTATAGGCCTTGAGAAGACTCCTACACACCAACATAATCTCCATCTCCTCAAGCACTCGAGCCAATTCTATAACCATCATACGAGATTCAGAGCAAGATGTTGGTACCTTTCTGCTTAATACATCTGCTACGGAGTTTGCTTTCCCGGGATGGTAGTTCAACGTAAACTCATAATCGCACAAGAATTCAAACAACCACCGCTGCCTTAAATTCAACTCCCGAGTATGGATGTACTTTAAATTCTTATGGTTTGAAAAGATCTCGCAGTGGACGCAATACAAATAGTGTCTCCAAATCTTTAAGGCGAACACCACTGCTCCCAACTCAAAATCATGTACTAGATAATTTGCTTCGTGCTTCTTAAGCTATCTAGAAGGATAGGCAATCACATGTTTGTGTTGCATCAACACCGCCCTCATGCCCTGATAAGATGCATCATTATATATTTTGAATCCTTCCTTTCCAGATTATAGGGCAAGGATTGGCATGGAGGTAAGATGATCCTTTAACTCTTGAAACACGGCTTCACATTTGGGTGACAACACAAAAGGTGCACCCATCTTTGTCAGTGTTGTGAGGGGAAGAGTGATTTTCAAAAATCCTTCGACAAACTTGAGGTAGTACCTAGCATGTCCAAGAAAGCTTCGCACATCGGCCGCTGACCTCAATGACGACCACTCCTTCATAGCGTGCACCTTGGTCGGGTGTACAACTAATCCAGCACCACTAATAACATGGCCCAAGAAAGCAACTTCTGTAAGACCCCCCTCCCAGAACACAGAACACGGCACGAGGGTAGTCTTATGCCTAGAAAAGCCGCCTTGCGGTAGCATTAGCACTCGGGTTAGCCTATACTACAAGACGCCTATTCTGTCAGCCTTTACTAATATCAATCATGCAGACCCAACCAGAGTAATAAAAACAGATGTCAAATACACACATAAGCATAGTAGTCCAAATATAACAAATATAGAAGCTACATCTAGCTTCAAAACTATCAGAGTACGAGTAGTCTTGCCCAAAAGGGCTATAACAAGAGTCACTCTATGACTCACATCTATCAATGATGGTAGTGACGACACCGTCCCTTCAGGCCATGTTGTCCTGGCCTGACTGTCCTGCTGTATTACCTGTTGCTGCTCCGCCTGCGGGGTTTCCTCCTAAAAAGGAAGACGTAGTAACCATTAGTCATAAAGACTAAGTGGTATCACATCAGCTCCCCCAGCGACTCCTCGACACTGGGCGGAGAAAGGATCAGGGTACAATATATTTAATGAAGCAGTAGTAAAAATAGGTGGAGTAATATATGACATAAGTAGCAGTAAAGTAAACTATAACGGTATCATCAGCACTCTAAGCTAGCAGTTCTACATCTATAATAGTTTATGAGAATGTAGGCTATAACTTAAAGTAACTCAACTTATATGAATGCCCATAAAGACATATAAGTTGATGATCAGCTCAATAGAAAGGTAACTAATCGTATAAGAGTGCCCATACAAACTTATACGATGAGGATCTTGTTTATGCAATGTAATGTGATGCAATAAATGCAATGCTTTGACTCAACATGCACACGCACAAGCAAATTGCTGTGTCGACACAGACTCTGAAGTTCCCACTTTTTGAGCAGGTTGCTAACCTCTCAGGCGCCAACCATCATGGCTAGACGGTGACAGTAGAGCGGGCATCTCCACTACTAGGTCGATATCCACACTACCTAGCCTATTCCTTCGTACTCCTCAACGATAAGAATACATCAAAGGAGCTCACAAGCGTACTACATCTCAGTGGCAGTCTCGGGTAGATGTGCACCGAGAACGAAGCCCCAAAATGGCCTAAGTTGTGACCCGGAAGGAGCCTCGGAAAAAGCACGAGGACTAAGCCAAACCGTTCACTTGGCACGGAAGGAGCCCCAGGAATGAGCACCGAGGACCAAGCCCAACCGCCCAAAGTCTAACTGTCAACTCACGTCGGTGTGACGACTGGAGAGCTCGTAGACCTGCCACACTATCCTTAACTAAGGATTACAACACCACGTGTCGACTCACATAGCTCGCTACTTCACGTCTCGAGCTCTATAGCTCACAAGGGTTCCCTTACCAAATCCCTTAACAACATAAATGATCAAGTGAGGCAAACATTCATGCACTATCAACCCTTCCATATATCCATACACTAACCATATTCAATCCTCTTCCAAAATTTCGAGCTCACAGCTCACGTTACCGATTCACATATCTAGTTGTTTATACAATCCAACTTGTCTACCCACTAGTTCACCTAGGGATCGACCATCCATCCATTTCGTTCAAGTAGGTTTTACTTCATCATTTGATTATAAAGGATCAACCAACAGCTCACCACAAACTTTACGATAACTATTCAAAATTCCTCTAATAATACTAAATTAGGTTTACATTAACAAAGAACCAAGCATGCAGGAATTGTATAGAGAGTAGAGCTTCAAACGGGGATTCCTGATGCTACAGAAATTCGGCGAAAATGTGTAACCCATCGTTGGAAAGATATCTCCAAGGCCTACGACTTTCATGTTTTGTCAAAAGCCCGGATCTGGCCATGACATACATGAAAATTGCCATGAAGATCGTTGCGTGCAGAACACAGATTTCTGCAAGCATTTTTGTGGCTGAATGAACGATATCAGTTCATCTTCCTCCTCTAGCGGATCTTCCCAAATCATACCTAGAAATCCTCCTCCCTTATTCACCCTCATCAGGCCATTCCTCTTCACGAGACCATTCCCACCATCACATTGAAGGAAGTAGAGGTTTAAGATTAGTAAACCCTAAAACACAAGTCCTAATATGTCCTCCTCCTTGGAGTCTCCATCTCACACATCAAGAATCTTTTGAGTCGATATCTCGCCTAGGATTAAATACAGATCTAGCACAAAGGGAGAGGTGAGGAAACTCACATCATTTCCGGCATTTCCGTTATTTCCGGTGATAGATCGCGTGACTCTTCGCGGCGGCATCCTCTTCTCCTTGGCGGGGGTGGTTCTTCACGTAGTATAGTTGATTCCAGAAACTCCTTCCCTCCTCCAGCAGTTTCTTCATAGAAAAGAAGGCTTGGGAAGAGGATGAAAAACGGCCAAATCCTATATAAATAGGACCAACACTGGTAGGAACATGCCCGTGTTCCATCCCTTGTCCCCCTCGGTGAAACGTCGTCGATGGTTATAGCGTCATATGGACACAGACACGTGTAGGGACACGCCTGTGTCCACTACCCATGTCACGGGACACGGCTGTGTGCATGGTCGGGTTCTTACCTGTGTCCTGCTTGGGAGACACGGCCGGCTTACTGGAGATATGCACACGAGTAGGGACATGCCCGTATCTCTACCCGTGTCCTTCTCGGAACACATTCATTGATCTTCACTCAACCCACATGGGTAGGGACATGCACGTGTCTCTACCTGTGTCCTGCTCGGGATAGGCATTGTCGAGTTCCACTTGAAACCTCTCGAGTTCTACTCGACGCACACAGGTAGGGACACACCCGTGTCTCTACCCATGTCCAATTCTTGACCAGTTTCTCTTTTCCACACGAGTGTAAGCCTAGTCGTCTGCGCTCCCTGGGCCCAAGTAAGCTCTCCTGACTAAGAAGCATGCACGAGGGGCCTAACACGAATCGGGACGTTACAAATACTATAAAAAAACGATTTTGTCCCTGAAATCAGGTTAAGGCTATGGGGGAAAGTAAAGCGTAAAATTAAATAAAATAAGGTTTTAAAGATTATCTTGATGAAACAGCTCCGGGTAGCGCTTTTGCATCAAGTCAACTGACTCCCACGTACACTCCTCCTTCCCATGATTAAACCGCAGCACCATAACCATAGGAACACTTTTGCGGCGCAAAATCCTTGTCTTATTGTCTACTATCCGCACAGTCTCTAGTCGTACCGACCTATCAGTCGCAACTGCTCCGTCAGTGGTTGGAACGTATTTATTGGGCCGCAACAACGCCTTTCGAAGTGACGACACATAGAATACGACATGAAGATTCTCTCTAGTGGTAACTCCAACCGATAGGCCCACGGGCCAATCCTTTCTAATATTATGTAGGGCCCAACGTACCTTAGGCTGAGCTTCTTCACACCACGCACCAGTGATACTCCATGCGTCGACCTAATCTTTATAAACACCTTGTCTCCCACTTGAAATTAGACCATCAGGTGTTTTGCATTATAATATTTTGCCTTCCAACTTTGATCCTCAAGCATGCGGTCCCGTATTAGTCTCACAACCGCATCAGTATCATCAATGTATTCATTTCCCAAAGTCTTCGGGTCCTCATCCAGCACCAAATACAAGGGTGTTCTACACCTTCTTCCATAAAGGGCTTTATGGGGCGCCATCCCAATGCTAGCTTGATGGCAGTTATTGTACGAGAACTCTACCAGGGGTAAGAGCCTTTCGCACGACTCTCCTCTAACCAACACACAAAACCTCAGTAGATCCTCCAATGTCCTGATAGTCCTTTCAGACTGCCTGTCTATCTGAGGATGAAACATTGTGCTAAAGGTGAGACGTTATCCCAAATACGCCTGTATCACCTTCCATTCTTTAGAGGTTAACCGACCATCCCAGTTAGAAACAATCATCTTTGGCACACCATGATACCATACGAACTGCTCCACAAAGAGGCATACCAAAATGTCCACATGAGCTTCTTTCTTCATAGGAATGAACTGGGCTACCTTCATCAGGCGGTCAACGATCACCCATACTGAATCTTTCCCTGAGCGTGAGCGGGGCAAACCGTGGAATAAGTCCATGGAGACATCCTCGAACTTCCACTCAGGGATGGGTAATGGCTGTAATAATCTGCCGGGACTCCTGCACTCTGCCTTCACCCTTTGATAGGCCTCGCAATGCGTAACAAAATGTCAGAAGTCTTTCTTCATTCCTGGCCAACACATGGTCTTTCGCAAGATGGCATACATCTTGGCAATCCCAGGATGCACAGAATATTGAGAGCAATGTGCCTCTCTCAAGATATCTTCCCGAATATTATTGCCCTTGGGAATGTAGAGCCGACCACGGAAGTAGACGAGGCCGTCTTGCAGGGAATATTCGTCAGTAATCCCATCTTTAATCAACTTGATTGCCGGGACCAGAGCCGCATCCTTTCCTTGCTCCGCCCGAACTCGGTCTCGAATATTACAAACTATGCTCATCACGACTAAGTACTCTGAATACCCTTCCGGTTGGTCCTTGTACACTAGAGTAATCTCCATCTCCTCAAGCATCCGAGCTAACTCCATACGCATCAACCGAGACTCGGGGCTTGTTTCGGGTACCTTCCTGCTCAAAGCATCGTCTACTGAATTTACTTTTTCGGGGTGGTAGTTCAGGGTGAATTAATAATCGCACAAATACTCTAATCACCGACGCTGTCTCAAATTCACTTCCTTCTGGGTATGGACGTACTTGAGATTCTTGTGATCAGAAAATATTTCGCAGTAGACGCTGAATAGATAGTGTCTCCAAATCTTCAGGGCGAACACCACCGCTCCTAATTCAAGATCATGTACCTGATAGTTGACTTCATGCTTCTTCAGCTGTCTCGAAGCATATGTGATCACATGACTGTGTTATATCAATACTGCTCCCATCCCTTGATATGATGGGTCAGTGTAAACTTGAAATCCTTCCTTCCTGGATGGAAGGGCTAGGATGGGTGCAGACGTAAGTTGGTCCTTTAGTTCCTAAAACGCACTATCGCACTGGGGTGTCCACTTATACGACACACCCTTCTTTGTCTGCGTAGTAAGAGGAAGGGAAATCTTTGAGAACCCTTTTACAAACTTGCAATAATACCCAGCAAGTCCAAGGAAGCTCCGCACATCGACCGCTAACTTTAAGGGCGACCACTCCTTCATGACACGCACTTTGGCCAGATCCACAGCTAACCAAGCCCCACTGATCACATGTCCCAAGAAGGCAACTTCTTAGAGCCAAAATTCGCACTTGCTGAACTTGGCAAACAAGGCGTGCTCTTTTAGCTTCTTCAGTACCAAGGTCAGATGTTCGACATGCTCTTCCTCCGTCTTAGAGTATACCAAAATGTCATCGATGAAAACGATGATAAAGACATCTAAATAAGGTTCAAACACTTTGTTCATCAAGCTCATAAAGGCTGAAGTGGCATTTGTCAGCCCAAACGACATCATAGTGAACTCGTACAAGCCATACCTTAAGCTAAAGGTCGTTTTCTTAATGTCCTACTCCTGTATTCTCAACTGATAATACCCCGAACGCAAATCCAACTTGGAAAACAAATGCGCTCCTAACAATTGGTCAAACAACTCATCGATCCGAGGTAGCGGATAAGTGTTCTGTACCGTCAATCGGTTGAGCTCCTGATAGTCTATACATAATCGCAAGGTTTCATCCTTCTTCTTAACGAACAGAACAGGGGCTCCTCAAGGTGATGAGCTGGGGCGAACAAACCCTAATTCTACCAACTCTTACAACTGAACTCTAAACTCTGTGAGTTCCTTAGGGGCCATCCGGTAAGGGGTCTTGGAGACGGGATTGGATCCTGGTATTAGCTTAATTTGAAAATCAACTTCTCAATGTGGGGGTAATCCTTGCAATTTCTCAGGAAATACCACAGGAAAATCCCACACTACCCGCACATCCTTCATATCTATTTTTATCTCCTTCAGTTCGAAACATATCATGTAGACTTCATCCCCTCTCATGTGAGCTTTCAAGGTCTGAATCGAAGACAATAATAAACGTGGTGTGAATTCTATACCTTGGAAGATTACATCGGTATCCCCATGTCTCAAGTAGATTCACTTCTCCGCGCAATCAATTCTTGCATAGCGCCAATCCAGCCACGCCATGCCTAGAATTAGGTCGAACTCTTGCATTCTCAAAACTGTGGCAGGGGTATCGAAGATCTTTCCCCCAATGAGTATCTCCAATTTGCACTTGGCAGTTACGGTCATCTCAGAGACGTCTGGAGGCGTACTCTTCGAGAAATATCAGTGAAGGATTGCACTCCTTCCAGGTATTTAATGAAGTCTGCAGACACAAATGAGTGTGAGGCACCGGTATCGAATAACGTATAGGCCAGTTTCTCGCCGACCACCACGATGCCTAAGTACTAATAACAATACTCAAAGCTAGATTTCTATTATATCTTAAGCAACTTAAGATTAACAATGAAAATAAGATGACTACATGCAATCATACCTGCAATCATCTCCTGAGGGTTCCGCTCCTGTGTCATGTCCAGCGCAAACACCTGATTCCGAGCAGGTCCAGGGTTTCCTCCTCGTGGACCACATCCTCTACCACGCATGTGCCCCCGCCCTCGAGGAGCTTCTGGAGGGAGAGCAAGAGGTGCATATCCAAATAGTTGCGGGCAGTAACGTCGAATGTGGCCCGATTGGTTGCATTCGAAGCACACTCGCTCTTGCCGCCCACCGGGTTGCTGAAACTGTTGAGGCTGTGGTGGTGGAGGCAATGCTGGCGGCTGTAGAACCGGGTGCTCCACTCTATAATTCCGGTGGAAGTGCCTGCTGTCACAACCAACATTTTCTCCGAAGAAAATGGATTATCAGAGTAGGAGAAAACACACGTCATGATGCCACGTCGAGCAGGGGATAACTACCGACGCTCAGGTAAACCACTATCAACTATACTTTATGAAAGTTCATAAGTTATATGATTAGAAAATCAGTTATATTTTTAAATGCCGTATCCCTCGGCACGGTAGATCACCTAGTCAACAATTTAAAAGTTATACTTATACGCTGCGAAAAATACTTTATTCAGGTTCGACATCCTAAAAGAGTGCATAAGTGTCCCCAGAGGGCAACTTATACAATGCAGGACACTACTTTTGATTTATACTATATATATAGGAAAATGATCTTTTAACATTATTTGGAAAATAGTGATGTGTTTTATAAAACATACTGATCATGAGGTATACTTATTATAGTGTTTTTAGGTTTAAAAGTAACTAGCAACCTAGCATAAATTATCCCAAGAGCAAGTAGACTAACTCCAAGAAGGTAGCAGCAAAAAGTAACACATCTAGTATCAAGGTAAAACTACCAGTGGACGCCAACAAACTGACACGAACCCATTGGCAAATATGTATGTCTGTAAGAAAAACAGTAAAACTACCTCACAAGACCAAGGAACTAATCTCCACAGAACGAGAGACCACCAGCAACAGCACAGCACAACTAGCCGCCTAATCGGCCTTTAACCAGAACCTGAGGCATTAAAAGAAGAAAAGAATACCTCAGCAAGCTAAACAAGTAAGCTATACGAAAATGTTAGGTTATAAGGTAAGCAAGAAGAGTAAGTAAACCGAAAACAAGCACCACTATCCAAGGCAAGACAGAAAGAAAAACACTAAGTGCGAGGAAACAGCAACAACCCTGCCTAAAAATAAATCCTGCAGAGTTTACCAGGCTACCATGAGCCCAAACGTTGCAAATTTACAAAGGAAGAAACGTCTAACACTCTAAGCTGTGAGAGATGGTAGTAGCAAAAACAACGTGGATCCGGGTTTGAGGTAAACTCAGCCCCACAACCACCATTTCAAAGAAACAAAGCTCAGGGGTCTACATGTGAAAGCACGAGGGACCTCCCACCCCCTTGCCCAGCCCGTACCTAGAGCAAGATAAAAGAAAAAGGGTGGCCTTGGCTAAATTTCACAACACCTCCCCCATTAAGAGCTTCAAACCACCACTACTAACTACGACCCACGATTCGACCTTTTAAAAAAAAGAAAATAGCCGACAAGGAACCTCAAAATCAAGGAATTCACTCGGGGGAGAAAATCAAGGTAAGGGAAAAGCATTGAGATGACTCAACACGACATGGGGTTGAGTGAGCCCATCTCATCATCGCCTAAACAGGCGGTGGCGTTGAGTGAGCTAGCCTCACTCAACGCCAAAACAACAATGGCGTTGAGTGAGGTTCACTCACTCAATGCTTTCTGCAACACCGGCTGTGGCGTTTAGTGAGCTAACCTCACTCAATGCCAAAACAGCTATGGCGTTGAGTGAGGTCCACTCCCTCAACGCCTTCAGCAAAGCAGGCTGTGGCGTTGAGTGAGCTAACCTCACTCAACGCCAAAATTGCTATGGCGTTGAGTGAGGTCCACTCCCTCAACGCCTTTAGCAACACAGGTTGTGGCATTGAGTGAGCTAACCTCACTCAACGCCAAAACAACTACGTCATTGAGTGAGGTCCACTCACTCAACGCCTTAGCACTTAACCGCAAAACCCAACTGTGGCGTTGAGTGAGTACACCTCTCTCAATGCCAAAATAGCTTTGGCGTTGAGTGAGGTCGACTCACTCAACGCCAAAGTACTTAGCCGAAAAAACAAACTGCGGCGTTGAGTGCGTCCACCATTCTCAACGATAGAACAGCTTTGGCGTTGAGTGAGGTCGACTCATTCAACGCCAAAGTACTTACCCGCAGGAAAGGCTGCGGCGTTGAGTGATCCCGCCTCACTCAGCGCCTAAACCGCCATGGCATTGAGTGAGGCCCACTCACTCAATGCCATCCGGAAGAGTTCGGTGGGAATGCAGATTGATTCTTGCCGAATCGGCGGGAATCAATAACGATTCTCGTTGAAGTCGGCGAGAAACACTTAGTGATTCCCGTCGATTATGACTTAGAAGAATTTTCTCACTCAACGCCACACTACTTAGCCGCAAAAGAATAGATCAAGGGGCAATGGAGTTGAGTGTGTGCACCACACTCAACGCCAAGTCCCAGTAGACCCAGCATTGAGTGTGTGCACCACACTCAACGCCAAGTCCAACCAGACCCGGCTTTGAGTGTGTGCACCACACTCAACGCCAAGCCCCGAATCCTCCAATGCTTGAACCAGCAATCATTTCTCTACTCCAACCCGAGAACTAGCCAACTTAACAGCAGGAAGGAAAAAAAATAATAGCAAGGTTGTTTTCGGAAAAATAAAATCTGTACAGGAAACTATCTACAGGCCTACGCAAAACTTGGTCATAATCAAAAGGAAATTGGACCTTTTGGCAAGAGAATTTTGGAAAACCATTAACAGTAAGGAACCAAATGAACAAGAAATACTACATGGCAAGGGCAAGAGCACCACTTGCCTCGATCTCCAGCGAAGTTTGGTCGGCCTCCCTTACTCTCACTCGGCACCAGCAGCAACGACACCTAAAGCAGAAATCTGGACCTAGAAACACCACCAAAACTGAATTTCTTACCGTAAGAATGAATGTCTATGCGAGAGCAATCCAAATTCGCTTTCGGAATCGAATTCCATCCACAAATGCTCCCGGGATCGGCGTCCGAAGGTGAGAAGGTTCGACGGTTTCTCTGTTTTCCGCGAACAGGCGCTGCGGGTTCGGGAAGAAGGTGAACAGGAGCGGTTTCTTTTAAGTATAAACTATCCTATATATATCATCCTCTTAACCTTAGTTACTAATCAATTAATTAAGGCAAAAAATGACAAGGCAAAACCGCCAAGCATCCGCACCCTTTCAAAAAAAATAATTTTTAATATAATATTTGTTAAATAGTTTTATTTTTCATAAAATACAAAACAACGTGAAAACCGAACATCCTCGGAATTCGATGAAATTCGCACCGTAGCTAAATATCCATGCTACAAATACAACGACGAAGTCGAAATTAACTTTCGACGAAAAGAACTCGAGTTATACCCACCCGAAGTCAAAACACAAGCATCCCCCAAGAGGCCACACCAGGTCACCCAAAACGACCCGGCTTACTAGGGAGATCTTTCCAATAGACTACAAAATGGGCCACTCAGTTCTAAGGAGTTAATACCACACTCCATAGATGACACAAGCCAAGAAAACGTGTCAACGTAACGCCAAACGAGAATTAAAGAATCGTAGAAAAATCGGGGGCGTTACAGTCACTCCCCCTAAAAGAAAGTTTTGTCCCGAAACTTTACGCACAACGCCTCAACTATAGAAGGAAAGGTAACAAACCAAACATTTCAAGAATAAAACAAACCAATCTAATCAGGGAAACAGTTGAGGGTGTGCCTCCCTCATAGCCGACTCTAACTCCCAAGTCGCTTTTTCCAAACCCTGATTATTCCATAGAACTCTGACCATCAGGATGGACTTCCTTCGCAGCACCCGATCTTGAGTATCCAAAATGCGGATCGACACTTCAATGAAAGAGAGGTTAGGCTCCAACTAGGGCACAACATCCAAGACTTGGCCACCACTGCGCACACACTTCAGCAATTGGCTTACATGAAATACATTTTGAACACCTGGGAAGTTTGTTGTCAAATCTAACATATAAGCTGACACGCCAATCCGTTCAACAATCTTAAATGGGCCCACATACCTCGGGTCCAATTTCCAGTTCTTACCGAACCTCTTGTTGGGTATTGTATCCACAATGTACCTGATTTGAAGAAGCCCCTGTACAAGCTAAGGTAAATAGACAATGTATTTGATGAAATATTTCTAGTTGTGCTTGCAGTTATTCCATGCTAAGTACACACCAATGTCAGGGTGCAGTGGGTCAATATACACGGGTCTGTGCAACGTAATCCCTCATTGAGCAGATCAGTGTGTTGGCCTATGTGTACTCTCTCTATTGGGGTGTAATTAATTTCAAGTACAGGGCTATGATAAAGCAAGAGCAGACAAGGAGCAAGGATGGGCCAAAGACCATCTCACGGGCTGAAAGACGAGAATCGCCTAAGTGTAAATCATCGAGAATCACTAAGTGATTCTCACCGATTCATCGAGAATCACCAGTGATTCTCGACGAGTCGTCGAGAATCACTAGTTGATTCTTGCCAGGTTGGGCCGGCTGTCTCGACGCAGTCAGAAAAATCATCTAAGGCAGAATCGTCGAGAATCACCAAGTGATTCTCGCCGATTCGTCGAGAATGACTTTGCATTCTCGACGAGTCGGCGAGAATCCAAGGTGATTCCCACCGATTCTCCCCGGCCTCTATAACCTGTGCAACAAGAATTCTCTAAGTAGAATTCGGCGAGAATCGTAAGTGATTCTCGCCGATTCGTCGAGAATCACCCACGATTCTCGCCGAATTTGACTTGGGTATTTTTCCGACTCTGTCT
Organism: Platanthera zijinensis; assembly: GCA_039513925.1. NCBI lineage: Eukaryota > Viridiplantae > Streptophyta > Magnoliopsida > Asparagales > Orchidaceae > Platanthera > Platanthera zijinensis. The sequence continues at coordinate 133,664,505 of CM077082.1, forward strand.
GGACCGGTCCACGTTATCAGCAGGATTTTGAACCGGACTTTGGTCTCATTGCTGGTGGGCCCACAACGGTCATCTCTTGACCTATTGTATAAATACTCTGGTATTTGTGTACAGTAATACACACAGACGATATACGAAACAGAGCCGCCGACTAACCCTAATCTCACGAACTTGCTCCGCCTCCGTCGCCGCTGCCGATCACCGAAGCCGATCTCGATCTCCTCCAGATCCTCGGTGATAGAAGCCAAGTCCTGCACAGCGTCTCACGTGTCTATCCAGAGATCTTTTGTCTCTTGATTTGAGATAGGGAAATCTTTCCCCGTCCGAATCGATCGAGACGATCGATCCTCGTGTGACCGTTGGTAGACCTTGCCGACTTCGCTAAGAAGATTGGATCTCCAGTGCTTTGCTGCTATTTTCAGTTGCCTCCGCCAACACCGAGAGCCTCGCCGCCGCTCTTCGCCGCCACCAGTCTCGGGGAGATTCTCTCCAAGTGAGATCTAGGGTTGTGGACTCTTCGTTGACTTCAAGAACACGTCGTCGAATGAAGAGGGACACCTTAATCTCCATACGTTGTTTGTATTTCTTACAAGCTATTTTCAATTCTTTGTAAAAGACCGATTGGTCTCTAGTTGTTGGGTTGGGTGCAACCCGTGTTGTGGGAGTGTTGACTCCTACGTGTGGAAGGGTTCCTTCCGTTAGTGCAAGGATTGGATTTCAATCCTTTTGATGAAGTGACCGAGTCGTCCCTGGTTGGGAGATAGGTCGAAGGGGGAAAGTGGATGTACCCAAATCGGGGAACCACTATAAATTGCTTGTGTACTTTTTGTGCTGTGTTGTTTTGTTTTCTTGTGCAGGTAAAACCTTAATTCCGCAAATACGCTGCAAAGACACCTATCCCCCCCATAGGTGTAAGTAGTTGACACTAGGTGGACTTTCAAGTGGTATCAGAGGGAGGATGCTCATCAAAAAGGTTCACACCTTGAGTAAAATCCTGCCACCAGTGTCAAGAAGAAGACCGATATCTTCCATGGACGGACTCAAGCATTCTGGCAAAATCCCAGTATGCACAAGACTGAACTTTCCTATCTGGAAGGGAAGAATCAGATTCTACATGGAAGCAGTCGACCCTCGGCTTGGAAAGTGCCCAAGAAACTTTCGGAAATGGACAAGGACGAAATGGTGCTGTTCGGACTCGACAAGAAAGCTCAGAACATCCTGGTAAGCGCAGTTGACGACTCTATGATGCAGAATTTCAGCAACTACAGGATAGCCAGGGATCTCTGGAGCTGTCTGATTGTCCTAATGGAGGGCACAGATGAAGTGAGGGACGATCGGAGATCCCTCCTCAATCAGAAATATGAGGCCTTCCGGCAAGGGCCAAAGGAGGAGATCAGAGTCACCTTCGAAAACTTCCTCAAGATCGTCAATGCACGCAAATGATATGGAAGGGTGTTCAATGACGGTGAACTCAATGATAAGTTCCTTAGGTCCCTCACTAAGGAATGGGACACAAATATCTGTGACATCCGCGAGTTTGGCAGACTTGCGGAAACTGATCCACAGATTCTGTTCGGGAAGCTCATGTCCTATAAGCTTCAGTTGAACACAAGGAAGGCTGAAGAGGAAGCAGAGAAAGCCGCGGCCAAGGAAAAGACGGTGGCCCTGAAAGCCATCCAATCCAGAAAGGGCAAGGGTGCCGCCTCTTCCTGTGCGTGGAAGAGGGATGAAGAGGAAGACTCTGAGCCAAGCTCCTCCGGCTCAGAGTTATCAGAGGAAGATTTATCCATTATCACACGGGAATTCAAGAAGTTCCTCAAGCTGAGGAATCAGAGAAAGAGAAACGGCTCCTCCTCAAGGGATCAGAAGAAGAACTATTCCTCTGACAGGTATGTTTCCAAACCGAACAAACACCGCTCTTCTGACATTATATGCTTTGGTTGCAATAAGCCAGGACACGTCGTGGCCGACTGCCATCAAGGCAAGAGGGAAAAGGGAAAGGGAGAGGAGCACAGGTCCTCAAAAGACAAGAAGAAGGAGAGGAGCTACATCGCAAAGAAGCCAAAGACGCTGAGTGAATCTGACACGTTAGACACCAGCGATGATGAGGAAGCCTACTTTGGGCTAATGGGTCTCTCTGACTCAGAAGGAGAATGCCCCCCATTTACTGGGAAGGTAAAAGCTCACACCCCTCTCTCCGACTCTGACTCTGATCCTGAGTCTCAGGATGATGACCCTGAGGATAGCCCTTCTTCCCTTGAAGCTGAGCTCCTTGAGAAGTATGAGCTTCTGCTCAATACATTCCTAAAATGTCGAAAGAAACTGAAGGCTGAGAAAAAGGAAGTTAAATTCCTTAAAGGTGAGAGTGTATCCCTGAGGGAAGAGATCACCAGTTTGATCTCCCTCCGACAGGAGCACTTGGACCTGACCTCAAAGCATTCTGAATCTCTTAAGCTCCTTGATCTTAAGCAGGAGGAAGTCGACAAGTTGGAAGAACTACTTGCGGCAGAAAGGAAGATCGTCAAGAGCTTCTCTATGCCAAAAACTGTTCTTCCATTAGTTGATACCTTCTCTGCTCAAGCCAAAGGAGCTGGCTTGGGGCATGTAGGGGTATCTAGCTCCTCATCCAGGAGAAACAGGAACAGGAGGAAGAATAAGGCTGCCAAGAAAGCCTCTGCTGATGAGAAAGGAAAGGCCCCACTCAGCCCTGTTGAGTTCAGAAAGCCTAGCTTTCCCTGTAACAACATGACTTTGAGTCAACATATGGGCATCACTTCAGGCCCTCGGTTGCAAAGCCAAAGAGCCGATATGATGGGTGGACCTTTCCCCGTAACTTCAGTTAGAGTGTCTTCAAGGCACCTTATGAGGAAATCCACTTGGGAAATTATGGTCAATTCTCTAGCGGCCATAATAGGAAGCAGGCACCTTAGGACAAGCCTGTTACACTGAAAAGCCAAGAGGTGAGGAAGTCATGTGACTGTGGTCATCATGTTGCCTCCACCTCCAGGTCTTCGGCCCCAGCTGAACCCCACATTTCAAGGGTAAAGCAGACGCTCAAGAGGATGTATAACAGGTTTGACTGCTGGTGCTGTGGCAAAATTGGTCACTTTGCCGTGGATTGTTGGTTTAATCCAAGGTATAACGAGACTCCTTATGTTAGCAATGCGAGGCCGTCCACTCGTAGAGTTAACCAATCGAGGGGGAGTATGCTAACAAGGAATCTAGGACCCAAGTTCGATTGGGTTCCTAAGGCAAATTAATTCTGTTTTGCAGGGATGTCCAAAGGCCAACAAAACTCCTATTTGGTATTTGGACAGTGGATGCTCCCGTCACATGACCGGGACAAGAAGCCTGCTGAGGGAGTACTCTCCAGTCGAGGATGGACCCAAAGTCATATTTGGGGGATCTGATCGTGGAGTCACCAGAGGTTACGGTACGATTTCCAACGGCATACTCTCTATCACTAACGTAGCTTATATTGAAGGGTTAAATCATAACCTGATCAGCGTAAGCCAGTTATGTGATAAAGGGTATGACGTTAAGTTCTGCAAGGATAAATGCCTGATAATATCATGTGACTCTTCGGAGACCGTATTAACAGGCATTAGGAGCAGAAATATTTTCTGTTTAGATTTTCTTAGTTTAGATTCTTCTACCCCAGTATACCTCATTGCTAAAGACAGTGCATCTCTTTGTGAACAATGGCACAAGAGATTGGCACACATTAATTACAAAACAATAAATATGCTGTTTTCCAAAGACTTAGTAAGGGATGCTCCCATTATTAAGTGCATCAAAGATAGTCCATGTCCTGCATGTCAGATGGGCAAGCAGACTCGGGCTACCTTTAAGGGCATCCCAGACAAAGATTCCTCCAGATGTCTATATCTTCTGCACATGGACCTGTTTGGTCCAATGCAAGTTCATAGCTTAGGAGGGAAGTCGTATACGCTAGTGATTGTAGATGATCACTCTCGGTTTACGTGGGTGTTCTTTTTAAAATGCAAGTCTGATACGTTTGACATCTTCACCAGTTTTGTCAAGCAGATACCGAACGAACTTAACTGCTCAGTGGTCAAAATCAGAAGTGACCACGGAACAGAGTTTGAGTCTGGGGCTATGACAGAGTTCTGTGAAGAGCTTGGTATCTTTCATGAGTTCTCCTCCCCTCGCACTCCTCAACAGAATGGAGTGGCGGAGAGGAGGAATAGAACACGCATTGAAGCGTGCACGACAATGTTGAATGACGCTTCTCTCCCAGAATACTTCTAGGCCGAGGCTGTCAATACGGCCTGTCATGTACAAAACCGGGCGCTGATTAACAAGAGCCATCGTAAGACTCCTTATGAGCTACTGAAAGGCAAGAAACCAACCATGCCCTATCTGAGGATTTTTGGCTGCAAGTGTTATGTATTGAATAATTGGAAGTACCCGCGTACTAAGTTTGGTGAAAAATGCTTCGAAGGCATATTCATGGGCTATAGTAGCCACAGCCGGGCTTATAGAGTTTTCAATAAGAAAACCCTAGTGGTAGAGGAATCTATAAATGTTGTATTTGATGAAGGAAGCTTGCTTAATTGCAAGACTTCTAGTTGCCTTCCTGAAGCTGCAGGTGCTAGACTCGAAAAGCTACAACTGGATGATCCAGAGAAAGATTCAACTCCAAAGTATGTCAAGGTCTCCACATCAACGCCGATCGGAGAAGTTGAAGATCAAAATGAGGCAAATCCTTTAGAAGAAGGAGATGCCCAAGAAATAGTCGAAGCTCCTGATGCAAGACTTTTAGAGCTCAGACACGTGAGGGATCATCCCAGACATCAAATCAGTGGGGATCCCCGAGACGGTGTTAGAACTCGCCGAGGTACTCTTAACGAGATCTTGCATCTTAGCTTTCTGTCGCAGGTGGAGCCAAAGAAGTTCGACGAAGCGAACAAAGACGTGTCGTGGATTTTGTCCATGCAAGAGGAGCTGCATCAATTCGAAAGATGCGAAGTCTGGACGCTGGTTCCCAGACTGAAGACGCAAAATGTGATTGGCACCAGTGGATCTTCAGAAACAAGTTGGATGAACATGGAGTCATCATCAAGAACAAAGCCAGACTGGTGGCTCAAGGATACAGACAGGAGGAGGGGATTGACTTTGACCAGACGTTTGCACCAGTTGCACGGCTCGAGGCAATCCGGCTATTCCTAGTCTATGCCTCTCACAAAAGATTCACAGTCTATCAGATGGACGTGAAATCGGCTTTCTTGAATGGAGATTTGAAAGAGGAAGTATACGTTGCTCAACCTCCAGGTTTTGTCAATCCAACTTATCCTAATCATGTATATTTTCTTAATAAAGCGCTATATGGCCTAAAACAAGCTCCTCGAGCTTGGTATGAGACATTGTCTAGTTTTCTTCTTGAGAACAAGTTCTCTAGAAGAAAAATAGATAAGACATTGTTTCTCAGGGAAGTCAAAGGCAAGATGTTGCTGGTGCAAATCTATGTTGATGACATTATATTCGGCTCAACGGACAACTTTCTTTGCAAAAAGTTTTCCAAACTTATGCAAGGAAAGTTTGAAATGAGCAGTATGGGAGAGCTGAAGTATTTCTTAGGACTTCAAGTGAAACAGTATGAGGAAGGAATCTTCATTTCTCAGACGAAGTTCACAAATGAACTCCTCAAGAAATTCGGAATGGAGAATGCAACCTCTATGAGGACTCCAATGGGATCCACCATGTCTCTGGATAAGGATGAGAAAGGGAAACCTTTTGATGAAACCAAATAAAGAAGCATCATTGGATCTCTGCTCTATCTTACTGCAAGTAGACCGGATATCATGTTCTCCATATGTGTTTGTGCCAAATATCAGGTGAACACTAAGGAATCTCATTATGTTGCTGCAAAGCGAATTCTCAGATACCTTAAAGGTACCCCTAATCTTGGCTTATGGTACCCGAGAAGCAATGATGTCGAGCTAATAGGGTTTTCAGATGTTGATTTTGCAGGAAGTAGGGATGACAGGAAAAGCACCTCCGGGACGTGTCAATTCCTCGGAAGAAGGCTTATTTCATGGAACAGCAAGAAGCAGAATTGTGTCGCAACCTCCACTGCAGAGTCTGAGTACATCTCGGCTGGGAGCTGTTGCGCACAACTCCTATGGATAAGAAACCAGTTAGCCGACTATGACCTCCAGTTCAAGGAAGTACCGATGTACTGCGACTCCTCCAGTGCAATTGTTATTGCCAACAATCCGGTATCGCACAGCAGAACAAAGCATATTGAAGTGCGTTACCATTTCATTCGGGAGCACGTGGAGAACAAGGACATCTCTCTCTGCTATGTTCCCACTAACAAGCAGATTGCAGACATTTTCACAAAGCCCCTTGACGAGGCCAAGTTCAGTATGTTCAAAACTGAATTGGGGATGCTAAACTACGAAGAATGAAGACTCAGGAGCTCAAGGCTCATGCGTCTAGGGGGAGCCTTTACTAGGAATTTAGTGAAAGCAAAGGTACAAGAACTGAGGGGGAGCATGGTGTCACGTGCTTCAGTCCCCGATTTACAGAAGCCGAAAAGTGGGAGATTACCCTCTCGGCTAAGGTGGCTCCAAGTTTGCTCTCAAGAAATTGGTAATGAATATCTCTCTCAACTCCATTTTAAGTTTATGATTTTCATTCCTATATGCTCTATTCACCTTAGCTTGTAGGGTGTAGGCTTCTTCAAATAGGGGGAGATTGTTGGGTATTGTATCCACAATGTACCTGATTTGAAGAAGCCCCTGTACAAGCTAAGGTAAATAGACAATATATTTGATGAAATATTTCTGGTTGTGCTTGCAGTTATTCCATGCTAAGTACACACCAATGTCAGGGTGCAGTGTGTCAATATACACGGGTCTGTGCAACGTAATCCCTCATTGAGCAGATCAGTGTGTTGGCTTATGTGTACTCTCTCTATTGGGGTGTACTTAATTTCAAGTACAGGGCTATGATAAAGCAATAGCAGACAAGGTGCAAGGATGGGCCAAAGACCATCTCACGGGCTGAAAGACGAGAATCGCCTAAGTGTAAATCATTGAGAATCACTAAGTGATTCTCACCAATTCGTCGAGAATCACGAGTCATCGAGAATCACTAGTTGATTCTTGCCGGGTTGGGCCGGCTGTCTCGACGCAGTCAGAAAAATCATGTAAGGCAGAATCGTCGAGAATCACCAAGTGATTCTCGCCGATTCGTCGAGAATGACTTTGCATTCTCGACGAGTCGGCGAGAATCCAAGGTGATTCCCACCGATTCTCCCCGGCCTCTATAACCTGTGCAGCCAGAATTCTCTAAGTAGAATTCGGCGAGAATCGTAAGTGATTCTCGCCGATTCGTCGAGAATCACCCACGATTCTCGCCGAATTTGACTTGAGTATTTTTCCGACTCTGTCTGGACCGGTCCACGTTATCAGCAGGATTTTGAACCGGACTTTGGTCTCATTGCTGGTGGGGACCACAACGGTCATCTCTTGACCTATTGTATAAATACTCTGGTATTTGTGTACAGTAATACACACAGACAATATACGAAACAGAGCGCCGACTAACCCTAATCTCGCGAACTTGCTCCGCCTCCGTCGCCGCTGCCGATCACCGAAGCCGATCTCGATCTCCTCCAGATCCTCGGTGATAGAAGCCAAGTCCTGCACAGCATCTCACGTGTCTATCCAGAGATCTTTTGTCTCTTGATTTGAGATAGGGAAATCTTTCCCCTTCCGAATCGATCGAGACGATCGATCCTCGTGTGACCGTTGGTAGACCTTGCCGACTTCGCTAAGAAGATTGGATATCCAGTGCTTTGCTGCTGCTTTCAGTTGCCGCCGCCAACACCGAGAGCCTCGCCGCCGCTCGTCGCCGCTGCCGGTCTCAGGGAGATTCTCTCCAAGTGAGATCTAGGGTTGTGGACTCTTCGTTGACTTCAAGAACACGTCGTCGAACGAAGAGGGACACCTTAGTCTCCATACGTTGTTTGTATTTCTTACAAGCTATTTTCAATTCTTTGTAAAGGACCGATTGGTCTCTAGTTGTTGGGTTGGGTGCAACCCGTGTTGTGGGAGTGTTGACTCCTACGTGTGGAAGGGTTCCTTCTGTTAGTGCAAGGATTGGATTTCAATCCTTTTGGTGAAGTGACCGAGTCGTTCCTGGTTGGGAGATAGGTCGAAGGGGGAAAGTGGACGTACCCAAATCAGGGAACCACTATAAATTGCTTGTGTACTTTGTGTGCTGTGTTGTTTTGTTTTCTTGTGCAGGTAAAACCTTAATTCCGCAAATACGCTGCAAAGACACCTATCCCCCCCCCCCCATAGGTGTAAGTAGTTGACACTAGGTGGACTTTCACCTCTTAACTCCAACCATCGGGGAAACCTTAAGAAACACAAGGTGCCCTACAGAAAACTCCAAGTCAGACCTACGCCGATTGGCGTTCTTCTCGTATCTCTCCTGAGCTATACGAAGCTTTTCTCGAATGAACTTAACCGCGACTTCCATCTCCTCGAGCGCATCCGGACCCAACAAGGGTCTCTCAATGGTCTCATCCCAAAATAGGGGGGTTCTGCAGCGCCTCCAATACAAAGCTTCAAACGGAGCCATTTGCAAACTTTCTTGATAACTATTATTGTATGCAAACTCCATAAGTCGCAATCGCTCATTCCACGCTCCACCGTGGTCTAGAATGTAGCATCTGATCATATCCTCAACTATCTGGTTACCCCGCTCCGTCTGCCCATTAGTCTGTGGGTGGTAAGTAGTAGAATACCTCAGATCTGTACCCAAACCCTCCTGCAGATTCTGCCAAAAACGAGAAGTAAACCGGGAGTCTCGATCAGAAATTATTCTAACAGACACACCGTGCAATTTGATGACCTCATTCAAGTACAACTCTGCTATCTTCTTCATCGGATATTCAATCTTATACGGTACGAAGTGAGCACACTTCGTTAGTCTATCCACTATGACCCAAACAGAATCAAATCCCCTTGGAGATTTCGGTAAGCCCGTGATGAAGTCCATAGAAATACTTTCTCACTTCCAAGTCCGGATCTCTAGTTGAGTCAACTTGCCACCAGGCAATCCGTGATCGGCCTTCACACGCTTGCAAGTGTGGCACTAAGCAACAAATTGGGCTATATCACCCTTCATACCATACCACAAGGCAATCTGCTTCAAATCACGATACATCTTTGTAGATCCCAGATGGTAGGAAACACTGGATCCATGAGCCTCTCTGCATATCATACCCCTGATGTCTCCAACAGCAAAGATGCATAATTTGCCTCGGTACTTCAAAGTACCCGCATTATCGATGGAAAAATCCGGCAACTCCCCTCTCTCGGACCTGAGGTATAAGTGCAGAAGGTCCGAATCATCCTTCTGGTGCAACCTAGTAAGGGAAATCCAAGACGGATCTGCCACTGCAAAACTACCTTGCACGCCACAACATCCCACCGAGATATCCATAAGGAGGAACTCTTCCACTAAACGATCGGCGGAGAGATTAAAGATCTTCCCCGTCTTCCGGCTCAGGGCGTCAGCCACTACATTGGCCTTGCCTGGATGGTACTGGATCTCTACATCATAATCAGCCACATACTCTAGCCACCGCCGCTGGCGCAGATTCAACTCCTTTTGTGTGAACACGTACTTCAGGCTCTTGTGATCAGTGAAGATCTTGCACTGAGCCCCATAAAGTAGATGCATCCACAGCTTCAACGCATAAATTACCGCTGCAAACTCAAGATCATGCGTAGGGTAATTCCTCTCATGAGTCTTTAATTGCCTTCCCATACGCAATCAATTTTCCAACCTGCATCAACACGCAACCCAGACCAACATGCGAAGCATCCACGTACACATCATACTCCACACCCTCAGTAGGTAGGGTCAGGATGGGAGCAGAGCACAATCTGTTCTTTAGCTCCAGGAATGCTTCTTCGCACTTCTCGCTCCAAACAAAGGCCGCGTTCTTCTGAGTAAAGCTGGTCAAAGGTGCAGCCAGGGTAGAGAAACCCTCAACGAACCTCCTGTAGTAGCCGGCCAACCCTAGGAAGCTTCTGATCTCCTTGGGCGTGCCCAACCTGATCCAATCCATCACTACTGTGATCTTATTTGGGTCGACCGAGATCCCATCCTTGTTCACCACGTGGCCCAGAAACGAGACCTGAGGCAACCAAAATTCGCACTTGCTCAACTTGGCGAATAACTTGTGATTCCTCAACTTCGATAGAACCAACCGTAGATGCTGTTCATGCTCCTCAGTGCTGTGGGAATAGACCAACACAACATCAATGAAAACCACAATGAACTTGTCTAGGAAATCCTTGAACACCCGGTTCATCATATCCATGAAAGCTGATGGTGCGTTGGTCATACCAAACGACATCACCAAGAACTCAAAATGTCCATACCTCGATCTAAACGCAGTCCGTGTAATATCTGCCTCACGGATCCTGAGCTGATGATAGCCAGAATAAAGATCGATCTTGGAGAACATTGTGCTACCGTGCAACTGATCAAATAAGTCATCAATCCACGGCAGAGGCTACCTGTTCTTAATAGTGACTTTGTTCAACTCCCTGTAGTCGATGCAGAGCCGCATCGACCCATCCTTCTTCTTTACAAACAAAACAGGAGCACCCCAAGGCGACGAACTCTGCCTGATAAACCATTTTGCCAACAACTCATCTAACTGGACCCGCAACTCCTCTAGCTCACGAGGGGCCATCCGGTACGGCGCCTTAGCAATAGGACGCGTACCCGGTTCCAACTCAATCACAAATTCGACATCCCGATCGGGAGGAAGACTAGGAAGGTCATCAAGAAACACATCAGCGAAACCACGAACAACGAGAATATCCTCTAAGCGCGGTATAATAAAGCCGGTCCCAACCACCGAGACTAAACAAGCAAAACATGCAGAAAGAAACAACTTCTGAGAACATACCGTAGAAATGAAAGGAGAATCTTGGCACGGATCAACATACACACTTCCCGGCTGACCATTGTCCTTGATGAAGTCCAAGCGCTTCCCTTTGCACTGACTGACCGCATCATACTTAGACAGTCAGTCCATGCCCAGAATAACATCGAAGTCCTCCAGATCAATCATCTTCAAGTCTACCTTCGCAAGAAAATCCCCTAACAAAACAGGGCAATCTAGAATGCCCAAATCGGATAACACAGATTCATAAGAAGGGAACTTGATGCGAAAGGTATCATAAACTCGATCTAGAGTTAACTGATGTCGCTCCACAAAGGCTCTAGCCACAAATGAGTGGGTAGCGCTGGAGTCGAACAGAACACGCGCTCAGCGGTTCTTCATCTTAAATTTCCCTATAGGAGTATATACAACAACTAAGGATCTACCAAAACCCAACTGTAACCATTTTAACGAATACAACTTTCTAGCTGGAAAAAGAAACAACTAACCTGAGATGACCTGAGTCGAAGCTTGAGCCTCCTCGGAAGAGATCACGTTCAGCTTTCCTTTACCCTTATCCATACGCTGAGGCGGAGGTAGTGCCTGAAGTGGAACTGCATGAAGAGCAGGCTATACCAGAGGACACCTAGACTTGATGTGACCCTTCTCCCCGCACTGATAGCATACTTTATCCTTGGACCAGCACTAGGCAGCATCATGCCCGGGTCGCTTGCAAACAGAATAGGAAACATCCCTCCTAGGAGCACCCTGAATAAAATGAACTTGCTCCTTCTTCTAAGCTGCTGCCTTTTTAAAACACCTCTCAAAAGGGTGGCCTGACCGGCCACAGAAGCTACACACCACCTTGCCCTTCTTTCCCGAAGCATCACCGGGTACCTGGGGTTTCTTCTCCTCAACAGACTTCCTCTTATCCTTCCTCATTTGCTAGCCTCTGCTCTTTGTGGTCTCGATAGCCTCCACCTTCAGAGCAGCCTCCACTACCCCTACATAAGTCTCTGATCCATAAGCACTGGTCAATTGCTGCACCTCGCTCCTCAAGCCACCAAGGAATCGCTTGACTCGATCAGCCTCACCAAGGAGCAAACCGGCTCAACTTGCTGAACTCTACCTCATACTCACCGACCATGAGTTGCCTTTGCTTCAGGTGGAGGAAGTCGTTCATAAGACGGTCACGCTCGACCGAAGGCAAGAACTTCCTTAGCAGCATTTCCTTGAACACTTCCCAAGAGCAACCAGCTACCAAGCTCTCCTTTTCTCTAAGCCACCAACTCTTCGCCAAACCCTTGAGCTGATAGGTGGCTATCATCACTCTCTGATCATCTGAAATACCAGTGTACGAGAACATCTCCTCCATGGAGATCTGCCAATCGTCTATGACCATGAAATCTGCCTTCCCATCATAAGTAGGAGGGTTAAGTCTCTGAAACTGTGAGATAAATGCCACCTCCGCTGGCACCACCACTGGAGGTCTCAGGGGTGCAGGAGGAGGAGGAACAACTAACCCCCCTGCAGGGCCTTGCACTCCCTGAGTCTGTCCTTCCACAACTGCCACCAAAGACTGGATCTGGGCTCGCACCTCCACCATCTGCCTGCTAAAGGAATCGCTACTCTATCGCAGACTCTCGATCACCGCATCATTCTGCGCTCCCAATGACTCACCCTCAGATAGGTGGGTTGATCTAGTCGAAGGGCGTCTCTCCATCCTAAAATCATAGCAACATTAGTCAGATCCTAGTACGACAGCTGCAACAAACTACAAGTACAGACAATAAATACATAAACATGAACTTAAAGCTGCTAAACTTGCTTTGGGAGTTTATTTTTACAAGAATTGATTTTATGCCTTAACCTAGGATTGTTAACCACCACCATACTAACTCTTGTGCCTAGATCGGGAATGCATGACTTATATTATTTTTTACTCGAAAACTTATGTGTGTGCATATGTCATCCTGTTAGTCTTTAGCTTGGCACGCTGTGCTCATGCAATGTTATGTTATGCATGTTTGTGCTATGCATTCTAAAAAGGCCCTAATGCATGTTATGAGCGGCGTACACATGATAATTTTATGCATACTATACTACATAACATCCTCATGCAACGAAAAAGAAAATGAGCTAGTAGCAGCCATGTGGTAAGGTTATGCATCCCATACTACATAACCCTCACATGTTGCCTGTATGGTGGATCAGTATATGAACAAATATTATGCATCCCATACTACATAATATGCCCCGTATACTTCATGTTATGCTATGAGTGTAGTGTTCGTGATTTTTGCCAAGACGTGATGATGACATATCGGTGTGTGAATGACATGATGCCAAACTGCTAATGCAATCAAAAGGGACGGTTGCCCGACTAACTTGTCAAGCAACCTCCCTCTGATACAAACTGTCACAACCCGTATTTTCTCCGAAGAAAATGGATTATCAGAGTAGGAGAAAACACGCGTCATGATGCCACGTCGAGAAGGGGATAACTATCGACTCTCAAGCAAACCACTATCAACTATACTTTATGAAAGTTCATAAGTTATATGATTAGAAAATCAGTTATATTTTTAAAGGTCGTATCCCTCGGCTCGGTGGATCACCTAGTCCACAATTTAAAAGCTATACTTATACGCTGCAGAAAATACTTTATTCAGGTTCGACATTCTAAAAGATTGCATAAGTGACCCCAGAGGACAACTTATACTATACAGGACCCTACTTTTGATTTATACTATATATATATAGGAAAATGATCTTTTTACGATATTTGGAAAATAGTGATGAGTTTTATAAAACATGCTGATCAAGAGGTATACTTATTATAGTGTTTTTAGGTTTAAAAGTAACTAACAACCTAGCATAAATCATCCCAACAGCAAGTAGACTAACTCCAGAAAGGTAGCAACAAAAAGCAACACATCTAGTATCAAGGTAAAACTACCGGTGGGCGCCAACAAACTGACACGAACCCAATGGCAAATATGTATGACTATAAGAAAAACAAAAAACTACCTCAGAAGACCAAGGAACTAATCTCCACAGAACGAGAGACCACCCGCAACAGGACAGCACAACTAGCCGCTTAATCGGCCACTAACCAGAACCTGAGGCATTCAAAGAAGAAAAGAATACCTCAGCAATCTAAACAAGTAAGTTGTACGGAAAAGTTAGGTTATAAGGTAAGCAAGAAGAGTAAGTAAACCAAAAACAAGCACCACTGTCCAAGGAAAGACAGAAAGAAAAACACTAAGTGCGAGGAAACAGCAACAACCCTGCTCAAAAATAAATCCTGTAGAGTTTACAAGGCTACCATGAGCCCAAACGTTGTAAATTTACAAAGGAATAAACGTCTAACACCCTAAGCTGTGAGAGATGGTAGTATCAAAAACAACGCGGATCCGGGTTGGAGGAAAACTCAGCCCCCCAACCACCATTTCCAAGAAACAAAGATCAGGGGTCTACATATGAAAGCACTAGGACCTCCCACCCCTTGCCTAGCCCGTACCTAGAGCAAGATAAAAGAAAAAGGGTGGCCTCGGCTAAATTTCACAACACCTCCCCCAGTAAGAGCTTCAAACCACCACTACTAACCACGACCCACGATTCGGCCTTTTAAAAAAAAGAAAAAAGAAAATAGCCGACAAGGAACCTCAAAATCAAGGAATTCACTCGGGGGAGAAAATCAAGGTAAGGGAAAAGCGTTGAGATGACTCAACACGGCATGGCATTGAGTGAGCCCCACTCACTCATCGCCTAAACAGGCGGTGGCGTTGAGTGAGCTAGCCTCACTCAACGCCAAAACAGCAATGGCGTTGAGTGAGGTTCACTCACTCAACGCCTTCTGCAACACCAGCTGTGGCGTTTAGTGAGCTAACCTCATTCAATGCCAAAACAGCTATGGCATTGAGTGAGGTCCACTCCCTCAACGCCTTCAGCAAAGAAGGCTGTGGTGTTCAGTGAGCTAAACTCACTCAATGCCAAAACAGCTATGGCGTTTAGTGAGGTCCACTCCCTCAATGACTTCAGCAACACAGGCTGTGGCGTTGAGTGAGCTAACCTCACTCAACGCCAAAACAGCTACGGCGTTGAGTGAGGTCCACTCACTCAACGCCTTAGCACTTAACCGCAAAACCCAACTGTGGCGTTGAGTGAGTCCACCTCTCTCAACACCAAAACAGCTTTGGCGTTCAGTGAGGTTGACTCACTCAACGCCAAAGTACATAGCCGTGAAAACAAACTGCGGCGTTGAGTGCAACCACCATTCTCAACGATAGAACAGCTTTGGCGTTGAGTGAGGTCAACTCACTAAACGCCAAAGTACTGACCCGTAGGAAAGGCTGCGGCGTTGAGTGAGCCCGCCTCACTCAGCGCCTAAACCGCCATGGAGTTAAGTGAGTCCCACTCACTCAACGCCATCCGGAAGAGGTCGGCGGGAATGCAGATTGATTCTCGCCGAATCGGCGGGAATCACTAACGATTCTCGTCGAAGTCGACGAGAATCACTTAGTGATTCCCGTCGATTCTGACTTAGAAGAATTTTCTCACTCAACGCCACACTACTTAGCCACAAAAGAACAGATCAAGGGGCAATGGCATTGAGTGTGTGCACCACACTCAACGCCAAGTCCCAGCAGACCCGGCGTTGAGTGTGTGCACCACACTCATCGCCAAGTCCAAGAAGACCCGTCATTGAGTGTGTGCACCACACTCAACGCCAAGCCCGGAATCCTCCAATGCTTGAACCATCAATCATTTCTCTACTCCAACCCGAGAACTAGCCACTTAACAGCAGGAAGGAAAAAAAATTAATAGCAAGGCTGTTTTCAGAAAAATAAAATCTGTACAGGAAACTATCTACAGGCCTAAGCAAAACTTCTTCATAATCAAAAGGAAATTAGACCTTTTAGCAAGAGAAATTTGGAAAACCATTAACAGTAAGGAACCAAATGAACAAGAAAAAGTACATGGCAAGGGCAAGAGCACCACTTTCCTCGATCTCCAGCAAAGTTTGGTCGGCCTCCCTTACTCTCACTCAGCACCAGCAGCAATGACACCTAAAGCAGAAATCTGGAGGTTTAATGGCAGAAACAGACAAACCTAGAAAATCGAGACCCCTAGAAACACCACCAAAACTGAATTTCTTATCGTAAGAATGAAGGCCTAGGCGAGAGCAATCCAAATCCGCTTTCGGAATCGAATTCCGTCCACAAACTCTCCCGGGATTGGCGTCCGAAGGGGAGCAGGTTCGGCGGTTTCTCTGTTTTCCGCGAACAGGCACTGCGGGTTCGGGAAGAAGGTGAACAGGAGCGGTTTCTTTTAAGTCTAAACAATCCTATATATAGCATCCTCTTAACCTTAATTACTAATCAATTAATTAAGGCTAAAAATGACAAGGCAAAAACGTCAAGCATCCGCACCCTTTCAAAAAAATTAATTTTTAATATTATATTTATTAAATAGTTTTATTTTTCATAAAATACAAAACGACGCGAAAACAAAACATCCTCGGAATTCGATGAAATTCGCATTGTAGCTAAATATCCATGCTACGAATATAACGGTGACGTCAAAATTAACTTTCGACGAATAGAACTCGAGTTATACCAACCCGAAGTCAAAACACAAGCATCCCCTGAGAGGCCATACCGGGTCACCCAAAATGACCCGGCTTGCTAGAGAGATCTTGCCAAAAGACTACAAAATGGGTCACTCAGTTCTAAGGAGTTAAGACCACACTCCATAGATGACATAAGCCAAGAAAACGCGTCGACGTAACGCCAAACGAGAATTAAATAATCGCAGAAAAATCGGGAGCGTTACACCTGCCACCTCTCTGATATCCCCGTCCTCTTCCGTAATCGTGTCTCCTTTTATTGCTCGGGCCAGCTTCCATCACCACTTCAGCAGGTCTCTTACCACTTCCCAAGTGGTCTTCTTCTAGTCTCTTTGCCATGTCAATTCTTTCCGCCAGGCTGGAGTCCTCTATAAACAAAAGGGCTTGCCTCAGGGGGTCTCGCAAGCCTTTGTAGAATCTTTTAGCATATCCTATGTCGTCCAACTCATAAGTGTCAGCAAATCTAGCCAAATGTTGAAATTCTTGCTGGTACTACAAGACCCCCCCCCCCCTCCCGGAACACAAAACAAAGCACGAGGGGAGTTTTATGCCCAGAACAGCCGCCTTGCGGTAGCAGTAGTACTCGGGATAGCATGTAGTATAAGACGCTAATTCTGGCAGCCTTTACCAATATTAATCATGCCAACCCAACCAGAGTAATAAAAACAGAAGTCAAATACACACATAAGCATATAAGTCCAAATATAACAAATATAGAAGCTACATCTAGATTCTAAACTATCAGAGTATGAGTAGTCTTTCCCAAAAGGGCTATAACAAGAGTCACTCTGTGGCTCACATCTGTCACTAACAATAGCGACGCCACCGTCCTTTAGGCCCTGTCGTCCTGGACTGACTGTCCTACTGTATTACTTGTTGCTGCTCTGCCTACGGGGTTTCCTCCTAAAAAGGAAGACGTAGCAATCGTTAGTCATAAAGACTAAGTGGTTTCACATCCGCTCCCCCAGCGACTCCTCAGCATCGGGCGGAGAAAGGATACGGGTACAATATATTTAATGAAGTAGTAGTCCAAACAAGTGGAGTAATATATATGACATAAGTAGAAGTAAAGTAAACAATAACGATATCATCAGTATTCTAAGCTAGCAGTTCTACATCTACAGCAGAGTATGAGAATGTAAGATATAACGGAAGTAACTCAACTTATATGAATGTCCATATAGACCTATAAGTTGAGGATCGGCTCAACAGAAAGGTAACTTATCGTATAAGAGTGCCCATACAAACTTATACGATGAGGATCTTGTTTATGTAATGTAATGTGATGCAATGAATGTTATGTTATGACTCAACATGCACACGCACAAGCTAATTGCTATGTCTACACAGACTCTGAAGTTCCCACTTTACGAGCAGGTAGCTAACCTCTCAGGCGCCAACCGTCGTGGCCAGACGGTGACAGTAGAGCCGGCATCTCCACTACTAGGCCAGCATAAACACTACCTAGCCTAGGCCTCCATACGCCTCAACGTTAAGAATACATCAGTAGAGCTCACACGCGTACTACGGCTCAGCGGGAGTCTCGGGTAGATGTGCACCGAGAACCAAGCTCCGAACTAGCCTAAGTTGTGACCCAGAAGGAGCATTGGAAAAAGCACAAGGAGCAAGCCCAATCGTTCACTTGGCACGGAAGGATCCCCAGGAATGAGCACCGAGGACCAAGCCCAATCGCCCTAGGTCTAACTATCAACTCCCGTCGGTGTGACAACTGGCGAGCATGTAGACCTGCCACACTATCCTTAACCCAGGATTACGACACAACGTGTCAGCTCACACCGCATTCTACTTCACATCTTGAGCTCAACAGCTCACAAGGGTTCCCTTACCAAATCCCTTATCAACACAAATGATCAAGTGTGCAAACATTCACGCACTATCAACCCTTCCACATATCCATACACTAACCATATTCAATCCTCTTTCAACATTTCGAGCTCACAGCTCACGTTACCGATTCACATATCTAGTTGTTTATACAATCCAACTTATCTACCCACTAGTTCACCTAGGGATCTACCATCAATCAATTCCGTTCAAGTAGGTTTTACTTCATCATTTGATTATAAAGGATGAACCAACAGCTCACCACGAACTTTACGATAACTATTCACAATTCCTCTAATAATACTAAATTAGGTTTACATTAACAAAGAACCAAGCATGCAAGAATTGTACAGAGAGTAGAGCTTCAAACGGGGATTCCTGAGGCTACAAGAATTCGACAAAAATTTGTAACCAATCGTTGGAAAGATCTCTCCAAGGCTATGACTTTCATATTTATTCAAAAGCCCGGATTTTACAACTTCGGGCTCGCGTGGTAAGATCCGTTCCCCAATCTCCTGGGCCAACACGGATCTTATGCCCAAATTTGCCGTCTTACGGTGACACTAACGCACGGGTTAGTCGACACCGCAAGACGCCGATTTTGCCAGCTAGTACGATCATAAACCTGCTCGACCAATATGAGAAATAACAGTATAATCAGAGTAATACAGGTAAAGTCCACAGCCACAGTACTAATCATATGTTTATAGTAAATGAAAAGTACATAAAATGCAGTACAAAATGAGTAACGAACACGAGAGTAATAAGGGCTTATGCCCAGTACATCAAAATCAAATCACTCTCTCACACTCTCTCTAACTGCAGCGGAATCTATCATCTCGACTCAACACACCTGAGGACGTGCTCCAGTAGTAGTAGCAGGTGGTACAGGTATCTGATCCTCAAGTCCTGCCTCCTCGATGTGCTGCTCCATCTCCTCGAGCTCCTAAAATGATATGGTCACCGACCATTAGTCAAAAGGACTAAGTCGTTTCTTCCACACCTCGCCCCGCAACTCCTAGGCACCGAGCAGGAGGACGAAGCGGAGGACAACAAGGGGTAACAAAGTGGAAGCAGGTGACAAGAAGCTAACTACCAAATGTATATAGAAGTAGGTAAGAAAATAAAGTAACCTTCACTTATGCGAGAACACATAAGCCAAAGGATCTTCTACAAGGCTCCCATCGTATAAGATGAGAGCGCTAAGTTGTCAACCTAAATCACCTAGAGGGGGGTGAATAGCTGAATTTCGTGTCAAATGCGGAATAAAAAATATAACACAGCACAAATCTATAATCAAGCAATCACACAGACGACAAAAGATTTATAGTGGTTCCCCAATCTTGGGTACGTCCACTTTTCTCACCGATCTAGCAAATCACTAGACTCGGCTACTCCACTATCTCGGATTGCAAAAACAATCCTACACCTCGGAACCACGTTCCTACAAAACTCGATCCCAAACGGATCTACACTCGGAAGATAAAACTTCCTACCACTCGGAGAAAGATCTCCTACAATGAAATTTGTTTGAATAAAGTTTACAAACAAGAATATCACAGATCTGGATCTTTAATGTAATCTTCTTCTTGAGAGCTTTTTGGTTTGAACAAAAACAGTTGAAGAAGACTTGACTGAGATCCACGATTCTGAGATCTGGAATCACCACGATCAAGAAAGTAAATCAGAGATGATGAAACACGGAGAGATCGGATGATTCTTCTTGAGTCTGGATCGCTAGAGAATCAGAGATCGATAGCTGCGGCTGAGAGAAGACGATCCAGAGCTTCTTCCGAAAACGGTAATGGCGGCGGATGAGAAAATTAGGGTTTTCGGGATTTTCTCTTTCTTAAAAGATAATCTCTATAAACGCGTATATTTAGTCAAATCTGAAAAGACCATAATCGTAATTAAGATTGACACGTGGACCAATCAGAAAAGGTTAATTTCAAATCTCCGTCAATTCTGGACTTAACGATTTCTGGAATCCTGAGCCGACATACTCGGGTTAGATAAGATACTGGAGTATAAAGGTCTGCTACTCGAGTAGATAAGAGAAACATGGACTCTAGTAATAGAAATGACTACTCGAGTGCCTTGGAAGAACTACCCGAGTTACTCTAGACAAATTACTCGAGTAAGTAGAAACATCTACTCGAGTACTAATCCAAACTACTCGAGTATAAGAAAAATCTACTCGAGTGCTAAGCCAGTCTACTCGAGTATAAGAAGGATCTACTCGAGTGCTAAGCCACTTACTCGAGTATATGATTGAAGTTACTCAAGTATGTGGACTTAGAAATATTTAGACTGAACAGTTAGCCCTACTCGAGTATAACTAAGAGACTACTCGAGTATGACTAAGGCTCTACTCGAGTACACAAACACCTACTCGAGTAAGGAAAAGAGGTACTCGAGTATATGAATGGATTTACTTGAGTATATGGACTTAGAAACTTTCTGATATGAGAAGTCCAGATCAACTCGAGTACGATCAGAACACTTACTCGAGTAACTTGAGAACTACTCGAGTATGTAATCCAATCTACTCGAGTACTAAGTCACTTACTCGAGTATATAGAAGATACTACTCGAGTATGTGGACTTAGAAAAAAATTTCTTCTGAGAAAGTCTTCAATACTCCAGAGTCCAGTAGTCCAAGTGCATGGAAATAAAGTGTACCCCAATAGAGAGGCTATACATGAGTCAACACCTTGGATCACACAATGAGGAATTACATTGTATGGTCCTGTGTTTGATGACCCACTATAGGCTGACATTGGTTTACACTTGGCAATAGAGTCCTGCATGCACAACTTAAACACAACATCAAATACAACTTAATTCATCTTAGTTTCAGGTCTGACTTCCCACAAATCTGGGGTATTGTGAAGACAATTCCCAACAATATCCCCCTATTTGTAGAAGTCAGCACCCTTTGCACTAAGATGAATTTCTAGAAAAGAAATGATCATCTATAACAACAAGCAATAGAAAATGACTAAAACAGAGAATAATAGCAAATAAGGGAACCATAATCAGAATTAGATATATTAAATAGAAAGATTTTCCAGTTCCACAAAACACTTTCAGGGGTAATTCTCTCTTATGATGTTTAGCTTTCTTCAGCTCTTGCCTTTCCAAATAACTGAAGGGTTTAGGAAAATAAGTCTTTGGCCTTGGAGGAGCTGCTGGATTGTTGAATCCCCATTATCTGTCATGTAATCTGATCTTGATTTGAGATACATCATAGGCTTTCCATTCTGAGTAGCTGTAGAATTTGTCTTTATTTTCCCCAAAATCAGTTACCTGCTTTAGAGTGTCAAAGATTAAAGATTTGGAGGTTGGACTCCAAACTTCTGAATGTACTGACCCTGATCTGCCCTCTGAAGCTTGAGCTTGCTCTCTCTTAGGTGCAGAACGGCTAGCAGAAGCACTGTCACCATATTTTCTTTTCTTGCTGGGGCCACCTTGATCAGCAGGTCTTCTAGAGGAGGAAGTACCTCGATCAAAGTGCCCCTGAGAGCTGGCAGGGACATCCTCTTTCCACACATGAAAATATGAAAGAGGAGGCTCAGACATCTCTCCAGCAGGTCTGGGAGAGAAGGCTGGCACTGCCTCTGGAATGGTAGCATGAACCTGGGCATCAGATGGAGGATGTTCCTCAAGAGGATCTAAGCTTTTAGGAATGATGGAGGGGTCGAGCTGGAATTCTGGAAAATTCTGATTATGTACCCAAACTGCAGTGTCATAAATGTAGAATTTGACAGACTGTAGCTGGGCTAGAATATCTGTTTTCATGGTGTTAACTAATCCATCTAGGGTCTCTTTAGACTTGGTAGAGATTTCAGCAGAAATTTTCTCAACTTGTTCTTTCACTATTTTCTCCCCCTTGCTGATTTCTACAGATAGCTTTTTAATAGCTTCATCTCTTAATGTGCCTACTTCGTCACAAACTTTCAACACATTAGCTTCAGCTCTTTGGTCTAGCAGAATCTGGTTATGTGCCACTGTTTCAGCTTGATTTCTGACTTCACCCATGCTGGTGATGGTGTGATCTATCGCTTTTCCACCTATTTTGAAGAGTTGTTTAAGTTTATCAGTGTTGGCTTGAATTTCTGCAAAGCCTCTGCTCATCTCAGTTTCAAGAGCAGAGACCTTGTTGTTAACTTGATTTCAGAGACTCATCAAAGTAATTTCTCTGTTCTTGGAGCATCTTCTCAATCTTACTAATGATGTCTGAGGAGCTGAGGGCAGCAGAAGATGGAGCACTGGGAGAAGTAGAGACCTGAGGGAGCCCAAGGAGGGATTTCTTTCACAACCACTGAGTTAGAAGTTCTCTTGGTGGGAGTGATTTCTACTGAATCCAGGGGATCTGTGAAGGAGGGGAGAGTGAAGGCTAATGTCCTTAGAGGAGGCTCAATAGGTTCTGGGGATAACTCCTCTTCATCAGACAGGATGATACTATCATGTTGTTCTGCTTCTTCAATGGGAGACTGAGCTGAGGATGGAGAGGGTTCCTTGAGAGGGATCTATTCATCTTGTACCTGAACCTCAGGAGTACCAACAACTGGGTCTGCTGGAGGTAGGGGAATGTCTGACCTTAGTTCTTCAATAAGTTTATCAATCTCTACAGCTGTGGACAGAAGGTCTTGTTGAACTTGAATCTCTGGGGTAACTTGATTATCTGCTGGAATTTGTACATCTATTGGAATATCTTCTGGAGGATGAGGAGGAGAAGGATCTCTGACTGCCTGGGAGGGAAGTTCTGTAATCAGAATCTGGGAGCTAGATGAGGCAGGCTCCCCCTCAACTACTGCACCCTGGGTGTCAGTAGCTTGATGTAGAGGAGGAGATGGAGTCCTGTCATCAGCAACATGCTGTGGGCTGGGGACATCTTCATCCATAATGACTTTGGAGGCTTGGGCAGTGTTCTTGAGTTGGATTTCATATCTTTGAATGGAGGAGATAGATACCTTCCTCATGTGATGGAGGGGAGTTCCTTTGGAGAAATCAAACACTGTAGGATTAATCTCATGGAGGAGGAGGGAGATAATCCTGGCATAGCTTGGTTTTTTCACACTTTCTTTGATCTTGTCCAGTATCATCATTCCAAACTGGAATTTCTTCCGGCATACTATGGCTTGCATAACATCAAAAAAGTTTTGGGAAATTTCTCTGAGGGAATAGGTTTTGCATAGAAGAACTTTGGAAATCACATCCACAAGGAATTTGCCCTCTGAATTGTAATCTGCACGGCGGAACGAATATGCTTCATACGGGTTTATTCCACAGAAGAAACTGGTTCTCTCGGAATCTTCAGGAGTCAGATCATCTTCTTCATCCACCACTGGCAATTTTAACAGAGTAGCTAAGGAGGTTTTGTCCAGATGGATTTTGATTCCACTGACCTTGGATTTTAGAACTGTACCATTGCGCTTGACCTTCAGATTCTTGTAGAACTCTTCCACTGCAGAAAATAGGATCTTACACGGCATCTGTAATAGGAACGACAGCCCGGCTTTGTCAAGGAGAATGAGAAGGTTTCGGAAGTCATCGGAGAGATCGGCGATTCCATCTATAACCAATTCGGACCCGATTCTGATCTTGGATGGAGGAGCCATCGAGTTCTGGAGTAACGGATTCTGGAGAAGACCACGCTCTGCGGTTCTGGAAGGCGAAGCGCTGACGAGTACTCGAGAATGGTTTCGTGGAAATGGATTACGGGATCATTCTATTTATATACATAACCCTAATTAGGTTTAAGATTGGGTTTTAAAATAAAATATACCTTATGGGGGGCGGCCAAAATCGAGGTGTGCGAAAAGAGAAAAATGAGATTTTCAAAGTTCTGGAATTTCCAGGTACTCGAGTATATATCAGCATACACGAGTAATCTGTTGTAACCTACACGAGTAAGTTGAAGACCAAGTAGATCATGAAGTACTCGAGTGAGTTACTAAGTACTCGAGTATGTAAGAATATGTACTCGAGTGAATTTTTTACCTACACGAGTAGATACTTTGAGTTACTCGAGTATATTGTAATGTACTCGAGTGTAGTCGTGTAAATACTCGTGATTGTTTCCAAGTACTCGAGTATGTGAGTACACTTACTCGAGTAAGTCACTTTGACAAAATATTTTTCTCGAAGCACTGATCTTTACCTCCACCAACTTTTAACTCTGGGACTTTGATAGAGACCACTAATCTTCTTTGTTGAGCATCCCAAGTTCAGTTTTGAAGAATGAGAACTTGGTCTCATCTAGTGGCTTCGTGAATATATCTGCAACTTGCCTATCTGTAGAGACGTATTGTAGATCTAAGTCTCCATTCTCCACATGCTCCCGGATGAAGTGATATCGAAGCTCTATGTGCTTTGTCCGGCTGTGGGAGACTGGGTTATTGGCGATTACTATTGCACTGGAAGAGTCGCAAAGCAGAGGGATGTTCTGAAACTTCATGTTATAGTCTTCAAATTGATTCTTGATCCATAGAAGATGTGCACAGCAGCTCCCTGCAGAGATGTACTCTGACTCAGCCGTTGAAATTGCCACACAGTTCTGCTTCTTACTGCTCTAGCAAATAAGTCTCCTTCCTAGGAATTGGCAAGTCCCAGAAGTGCTTTTCCTGTCGTCTTTACTTCCTGCAAAATTTGCATTTGAAAATCCAATTAGTTCACTATCATTTCTTCTTGGGTACCATAAGCCAAGATTTGGTGTACCTTTGAGGTATCTGAATATTCGCTTTGCAGCAATGTAGCGAGATTCCTTAGAGTTCACATGAAATCTAGCACATACACATGTGGAAAACATTATGTCTGGTCTACTTGCGGTAAGGTAGAGCAAGGACCCAATTATGCTTCTGTACTAGGTTTTATCAAAAGGTTTCCTTTTCTCATCCTTGTCTAGAGACATAGCTGAGGCCATTGGAGTCCTCATAGAGGTTGTGTTCTCCATTCCGAATTTCTTACGTAGCTCTTTGGTGAATTTAGTCTGTGAGATGAAAATTCCATCCTCAGATTGTTTCACCTGAAGCCCTAAGAAATACTTCAGCTCTCCCATACTGCTCATTTCAAACTTCCCTTGCATAAGTTTAGAAAACTTCTTGCAGAGGTTGTCATCCGTAGAGCCAAAAATAATGTCGTCAACATATATTTGTACCAGCAAAATCTTGCCTTTTATTTCCCTAAGAAATAATGTCTTGTCTATCTTTCCTCTTGTGAACTTGCTCTCAAGAAGGAAGCTAGACAGCGTCTCATACCAAGCTCGGCGAGCTTGTTTAGGACCATATAATGCTTTTTGCAGTAAGTAAACATGATTGGGAAAGTTTGAATCAACAAAACCTGGCGGTTGCTCTACATACAATTCTTCCTTAATGTTACCATTTAAGAAGGCAGACTTTACATCCATTTGATAAACTGTAAAGCCCTTAAGTGCAGCATAAGCAAGGAATAGCCTGATCGCCTCCAGTCTTGCCACTGGAGCATATGTTTGATCAAAGTCGATTCCTTCTTCTTGACGATAGCCCTTGGCGACAAGTCTTGCTTTATTCTTTATAATTGTCCCATCTTCATCCATCTTATTCCGGTAGACCCATTTTGTCCCGATGACATTCTTACTCTTGGGTCTAGGAATAAGTGTCCAAACTTTGCAACGTTTGAACTGATTCAACTCTTCTTCCATGGCTAGTATCCAGGATGCATCCGAGTTTGCTTCCTCGAACTTCTTAGGTTCAACCTGTGATAGAAAGCTCAAGAATAAATTCTCGTTAGTTGTACCTCTCCGGGTTCTGACACCATCCTGAGGATCTCCTATGATTTGATCTAAGGGATGATCCTTCAAGTGTCTGAACTCTAGAATCCTTGCATCTGGGATCTCTTCAGCCACTGGTGTTGCATCTTCAACTGGGATGTGTTCTTCATCTTGATCATCTACCTCTCCAATAGAGGTTGTAGAGGTGATCTTGATGAACGTCTCATCTTTATCTTGAGTAGGCTCATCCAAGCTAAGTTCCTTCATCTTGGTACCTGCATCTTCAATGAGCACACTAGAAGAGTTGCTTTGTAGCAAACTCGTCTCATCAA
Source organism: Platanthera zijinensis (assembly GCA_039513925.1). Lineage (NCBI taxonomy): Eukaryota > Viridiplantae > Streptophyta > Magnoliopsida > Asparagales > Orchidaceae > Platanthera > Platanthera zijinensis. Next base: position 133,691,012 of record CM077082.1, read on the forward strand.
ATACAATGTGTATTGATTCTTCTACCACTAGAGTTTTTCTATTAAATACTCTATAAGCCTTACCCTGGCTACTGTAACCTACAAAAATACCTTCAAAGCTTTTCTCGCAAAACTTGGTAGTGTGATACTTGCCGTTGTTAAGTACGAAGCACTTATAGCCAAAGATTCTAAAATATGAAATGGTTGGTTTCCTGCCTTTTAGAAGTTCGTAAGGAGTCTTATCATGGTTCTTGTTGATGAGAGCTCGATTTTGCACGTGACAAGCGATGTTGACGGCTTCAGCCCAAAAATACTCTAGAAGTGAGGCATCACTCAACATAGTCTGGTAAGCCTCTATGAGTGTTCTGTTCCTTCTCTCAGCTACTCCATTTTGCTGTGGAGTGCGAGGAGAGGAAAACTCATGAAAGATACCTTGACTTTCGCAGAATTCTGTCATGGCTCCAGACTTGAATTCCGTTCCATTATCACTTCTGATTTTGACTACGGAACAGTTGTATTCATTCTGGATTTGCCTAACAAAACTAGTGAAAGTACTGAAGGTGTCTGACTTGTGTTTCAGAAAGAACACCCACGCAAAGCGCGAGTAATCATCCACAATAACCAACGTATATTCCTTACCTCCCAAACTTCTAACTTGCAGTGGACCAAACAAGTCCATATGGAGAAGCTGTAAGCTTCTATTGGAATCCTTGCCTATTATGCTTTTAAATGAACTCCTTGTTTGCTTGCCTTTGATACAGGCGTGACAAAGACTATCCATAATGCACTTGACATTAGGTGCATCACGTACTAAGTTTTGAGAGAATAGTTTATTAATAGTTTTGAGATTAATATGTGCTAGTCTTTTGTGCCATTTGTCAGTAAGAGATGCACTACTTTTTGCTAAAAGACACACTGGTGTAGACGAGTCTATACAAATGAAGTTTAAACAGAAAATATTTCTGCTTCGAGTGCCTGATAAAATAGTTTCCATGTTGTCAACCGATTTTATCAAACATTTGTCAGTATGAAATTCAACCACGTATCCATTGTCGCATAGTTGGCTTATGCTGATGAGATTGTGTTCCAATCCTTCAACATAGGCTACATCCGAAAAGGATACGCTACCGTTAGTAATCATACCGTAGCCTTTAGTTATTCCTCGATATGAACCTCCAAAGATGACCTTTGGTCCGTTGCAGACTGAGGTGAAATTCTGGAGTAGGCTTCTTGTCCCGGTCACATGCCGAGAGCATCCACTGTCCAAGTACCAGATTGGCATTTTGGTGGTCTTTGGACATACCTGCAATTACAATCACTTAGCCTTAGGAACCCAAATAAGTTTGGGTCCTTGGTCTCGAGTTAGAATACTCCCCTACGAGCATTAGCCTCATGAGTGGTCATTCTCACGTTGCTAACTTGAGGGGTTGCAACATTTCTAGGATTGAACGAACAATCGATGCCAAAATGACCAATTTTGCCACAGCACCAACAATCGAACCTGTTGTATCTTTGCCTAGTGTATTCCTGCTTGATTTTCTTAAGTGATGGTCTAGCAGGAACTTCACTCTTGGAGGAAGAAGCTTCATGATGATGGCAGCTACATGAAGTCTTCTCCTTCATAGGCTTTTCCACAATAGGTTTTTCCTTTGGTGTCTTCTTGATGTTATGACCATGAGCATAAGGTCCATAGCTTTGAAGTTGAACCTCTTCATAAGGGGCCTTAAAGACACTCTCTCCAAAGTTACGAGGACGAGTCCAACCTTGGTATCTTGACTTAGGCTTCTTGGGGATCGGCCTAGAGAAGTGTCCATAGGTGGACTCATAGTCGTATTCGTTCGTAGGAAAGATAACTTTCTTGAACAAAACTGGTTCCAAGGGAGCTTTACCTTTTTCTTCAGCTAGAGCCTTCTGGGCAGCCTTATTCTTTCTCTTGGCCTTGTTTCTCCTAGAAGATTTACTAGAAGCACCAATGTGGCCTAAACCAGCACCCTTGACCTTAGCTGAGAACTCAGCAACTTGTGGAAGAACTGTCTTAGGCTTGGAGAAACTCTCAACAAGTTTCTTCTCAGCCTCGAGTAGTTGTTCCAATTCTTTGATGATTTCATCTTTAAGGTCGAGGTTCTTGAGAGCTTGATTGTATTCCTCCATAACAACATTGAAGTTCTCTTGAAGAGAATTAGTCCTAGTGACTTCTTCTCTCAAGCTGCTCTCAATAGCCTGTAGAGATTTTATCTCTTTGGCTTGAGTTTTCACGACTCTGCGACATTTTTCGTAAGTCGTGAGTAACTCCTTATACTGTTCCATGAGTTCAGATTCATCTTCAGAATGAATAGCCCTCTTGCTGATTATCATCATCAGATTCAGAGAGAGGAGTGTGAGATTTTACCTCCCTAGTGAACTAGGGGACTTGTTCATCATCAGAGTGAGCCATGAGCCCGAAGTAAGCTTCCTCTTCTTCACTCGACTCAGATGAGTCGGAGTCGCTGAGAGTTTTGCTCTTCTTGGCTAATAAGCTCTTCTCTGTCCTCTTCTTGTGGTATGAAGATTTCTTTTCCTCTCTTCTGTCACCCTCTTTCTTCTTATGAGGGCAGTCCGTGATGACGTGACCTGGCTTATTACAACAATAACAAACGATGTCAGTTGAAATTTGTTTGTTCTGTTTGGAGTTATACCTGTCATGGCTGCTCGAGCCATTCTTTCGCTAATCACCGTTATGTCGTGATCTTCTGTATGAGACATCTTTGCCTCTCCATTGCTTCTTCTTATTCAAGAATTTCTTGAACTGCCGCGAAAGCAAAGAGAACTCTCCTTCAGATAGTTCTGAGCCTGAGGTGCTTTGCTCGGAGCCTTCTTCTTCACTTACTTCTTGAGGAGGTGCTGGCGAGGCAGCTTTGCCCTTCCTTGAACTGTCATCCTTTAAAGCAACCGAGTTCTCTTTTGAGGAGAAGCAACTTATCTCTTCTTCGGCTTTTCTGGAGTTGATTTGCAGTTCATAGGACATCAGCTTGCCAAATAGATTATGTGGATCTGTCTCTGCTAGTCTGCCAGACTCTCGGATGGCACAGACTTTATTATCCCATTCTTTGGTGAGAGATCTCAGAAACTTATCATTCAGCTCCCCATTAGTAAAGACTCGGCCATACATTCTCAGTCCATTGACTATCTTAAAGAAGTTTTCAAATGTGTCAGCTATGGGTTCCTTGTGACTTGTCGGAAGGCTTCATATTTCTGATTCATTAGGGACCTCTGATCATCCCTCACTTCTTCAGTCCCTTCCATCAGAGTCACCAGGGATTGCCACATCTCCTTGGCAGATTGGCAATGTATAAGATTTTGCAGCATTGAGTCATCGACTGCGCTTGCGATAATATTTTTAGCCTTCTTGTCTAGGGAGACAAGTGCAATCTCGTCCTTATCCAAGTCCATCAACTTCTTTGGAACCTTTTTGGTTGGGTCTATTGTTGATGCAGTCATAGAAACATGCGGACCTTCTTCCACAATCATGAAGATCTAAGGGTCTACTACTTCCATGAAGAACTTAACTCTTTCATTCCACATAGGAAAATTGTTCTTGGTGCAGATAGGGAGCTTAGCAAAATCCTTGGTCTTACTCATGCTTGATACTTCTCTGGAGACAACTTGGTGAGGATTAGATCAAGGTGTTAACCTTTTAACGATCAACCTCCGCCTCTGATACCAATTGAGAGCGCTAAGTTGTCAACCTAAATAGCCTAGAGGGGGGTGAATAGGTGAATTTCGTGTCAAATGCGGAATAAAAAATATAACACAGCACAGATCTGTAATCAAGCAATCACACAGACGACAAAAGATTTATAGTGGTTCCCCAATCTTGGGTACATCCACTTTTCTCACCGATCTAGCAAATCACTAGACTCGGCTACTCCACTATCTCGGATTGCAAAAACAATCCTACACCTCGGAACCACGTTCCTACAAAACTCGATCCCAAACGGATCTACACTCAGAAGATAAAACTTCCTACCACTCGGAGAAAGATCTCCTACAATGAAATTTGTTTGAATAAAGTTTATAAACAAGAATATCACAGATCTGGATATTTGACGTAATCTTCTTCTTGAGAGCTTTTCGGTTTGAACAGAAACAGTTGAAGAAGACTTGACTGAGATCCACGATTCTGAGATCTGGAATCACCACGATCAAGAAAGTAAATCAGAGACGATGAAGCACGAAGAGATCAGATGATTCTTCTTGAGTCTGGATCGCTAGAGAATCAGAGATCGATAGCTGCGGCTGAGAGAAGACGATCCAGAGCTTCTTCCGAAAACGGTAATGGCGGCGGATGAGAAAATTAGGGTTTTCGGGAATTTCTCTTTCCTAAAAGATAATCTCTGTAAACGCATATATTTAGTTAAATCTGAAAAAACCTATTTATAGGCTATCTCCAATGGTCATAATCGTAATTAAGATTGACACGTGGACCAATCAGAAAAAGGTTAATTTCAAATCTCCGTCAATTCTGGACTTAACGATTTCTGGAATTCTGAGCGGACATACTCGGGTTAGATAAGATACTCGAGTATAAAGGTCTGCTACTCGAGTAGATAAGAGAAACATGGACTCGAGTAATAGAAATGACTACTCGAGTGCCTTGGAAGAACTACCCGAGTTACTCTAGACAGATTACGCGAGTAAGTAGAAACAGCTACTCCAGTACTAATCCAAACTACTCGAGTATAAGAAAAATCTACTCGAGTGCTAAGCCAGTCTACTCGAGTATAAGAAGGATCTACTCGAGTGCTAAGCCACTTACTCGAGTATATGAGCGAAGTTACTCAAGTATGTGGACTTAGAAATATTTAGACTGAACAGTTAGCCCTACTCGAGTATAACTAAGAGACTACTCGAGTATGACTAAGGCTCTACTCGAGTACACAAACACCTACTCGAGTAAGGAAAAGAGGTACTCGAGTATATGAATGGATTTACTCGAGTATATGGACTTAGAAACTTTCTGAGATGAGAAGTCCAGATCAACTCGAGTACGATTAGAATACTTACTCGAGTAACTTGAGAACTACTCGAGTATGTAATCCAATCTACTCGAGTACTAAGTCACTTACTCGAGTATATAGAAGATACTACTCGAGTATGTGTACTTAGAAAAAAATTTCTTCTGAGAAAGTCTTCAATACTCCAAAGTCCAGTAGTCCAAATGCATGGAAACAAAGTGTACCCCAATAGAGAGGCTATACATGAGTCAACACCTTGGATCACACAATGAGGAATTACATTGTATGGTCCTGTGTTTGATGACCCACTATAGGCTGACATTGGTTTACACTTGGCAATAGAGTCCTGCATGCACAATTTAAACACAACATCAAATACAACTTAATTCATCTTAGTTTCAGGTCTGACTTCCCACAAATCTGGGGTATTGTGAAGACAATTCCCAACAAAGATGTCCCATACCATTTTATACGATGGGGTGTCGGTTGTCACAAGCAGTATATATATATAAAAGGAAATAACCTTAACCTATAAACTTGCCCACTCAAGCTTATAAACTAAGGGGTCGTTTAGCAGGTCTTAATGTATAAGCGTCTCATTCCGCTTATACATTAGGTGTCATAGGTTGTTATGAATGTTTATGATATGCATCTATATGGTGGGTATGATATGAACAAGCAGTGCAACTCACACACCCGACTTTGTGTACACAAACCTTTAGTTCCCACTTTTTAAGAGCTAGCATCACTCTCAGGTACCACCATTGTGGCTACGGCAGCAGCGGATCGGGCTTCTCCGCTTTCTAGGCGGGTATACACACTACCAGGCCTAGACCTCTCTTATACGCCTCTGTACATGAAATAAGTGTACTCTAGAGTCTCTGCGTACCACTTTGCTGACTACCCGTCAGTCTTGTTGGGCCGGGTGCGCGTTATCGGGGATAGTCCTCCAGACCACAGTATAAACAATCTACTGGCCCCTCTAACCCTCGCACCCGCCTGGTCCACCGTACTGCCGTCGGTGTGACCACGGGCCAGTACCGCATGGCCCGCCACTAATTTATGCACATGCAAGTATTTCATCCCGAGCTTCCAGCTCGCAGGACCATCCTGTCTCAATTCCTCCAACCCGTCACGGGTGAGTATATGCTACAAAACACTCCAACCCTATATGGGTGAGTATATATATCAACCACTTCCCTCCAACTCTGCACGGGTGAGCAAGAAGTCAACAGACTGCAAGTCCCTCCAATCCGGCACGAGTGAGAACATTTTCAGTTTACTTAACCTATTAGACTACTCTTGCATATCGGTTATTATACTTAGTGACTTAAGGTTAATCCCAAGACTGCCCAGGGCATGCCCGGTGAAGGGCTCTCGGGGGCACTAGGAACTACGATGGCCTGAATCCCAAAGCTCCCTTTCTCAAGGATATTTACTTTAGTTGATGTCTACCCATGATTCCCTTTGCTCTCAGTGTTACTTTAGAGCGGCTTAGTGACTTAAAATGTTATTCGAGGGGCGACGGTCTTCCGTCGGCCTCCGCCAAGTTAGGACTAAGGTTTGCACTTTCACTCTCGTCACTAGGACACAACTGCCACCCAGGGTTATACTTCCAATCATATACTGTAGCTCAATTGTCGATCAATTCCCCGGAGGCCCTAACGTATAGCTTACCTTACTATGCGCAGCCCTTGACCTAACTCCACCCCAGAATCCAACTTCTAAATTCCTAGGTCCATATGTCTCCAAATATTTATCCTAGGGTGGTACGTACTAATAAAATGAATGTATTGATTTTCATAATTTCCCTAGGTCATTAAGGCCTTTAATTAAATCCTTTAAATTATTCCCTAGGTCATTTTACACATGAAGTGGTATCAATTAAAATCTACTGACCTAAGGGAATTTTCCTGAGTTGCATATAAGTAAAATATTACTGTCTACAAGATCTCATAATTTTCCTTTTTATATTTCTATTTATCCCATAATTAATACTGATTCCACATATTTATCATTTTCCAAATGAAGTATAAGAAATATATTAACCAAAATTCCAGGAAAATTACTGAGAGTATATATCACTACTTTATGACTACTGGCAGAGTTTCATTAAATTCTACAGTGTAGTGGCCTATCAAATTCTATTCTTAATTAATTACCAAATTGCCATTAGGCTAACTCCATAATTAACAGTGCATCCAAAAATTCTGAAATAATTCTACAAGGCTAAAATCACAATTATACAACTCTTAGAAATAATTGCACAATTTTACAACATGTAATTCCAATAATTCATGAATGAATACAAAAAGGTAAAAGAGTAAATTCAGTGTATTTTGCTCCAATAATTCTCAAACAGAGATAAAATTTTTTTTCTTAAGTCAATTAACACCTCATTTTTTGACTTGACAGATTTTGGGAACTTTCCTTGGTAAAAATCTATTTTTCCAATTCTTTTTCCAAAAAGAGCTATATTTTGATAATTCCAAATAATGGGATTTTTTATCCCAAAAATCCCATAATGTAATTCTAGGGGTGAGTTTTACCCTAATTAATCTCTGGAATAAATTCCATGATTTTTAGATGCCTCATTTAGGCTGAATACACAATATTTCAATTATTGCTATTTGCACCCCAAGGCTATAACTAGCCAACACGTGCAAGTGGATTAACCAACATGCAGTGATTAAAATGTAGTGAAATTTTTATAACATGTTTATATTGTCCCCAAGGATCTGCCACCAAAATTTGGGGCCATTTGGATGCATATAACTCCAATTATTCCATTAATTTACTTTTTGATATTATGACAAAAACTATAGGCAAAGTTGTCCCAAAAACTCTCAATTTTTGACAGGGGATAGATATGCCCAAATAAGCCACATGACCAAAATTGCAGGCCATGTGGAACTCTGGATTAGCATGGGCTTAGGTTTTAGTTTCAGCCCTAGCCTAGGACCAGTCCCAGGAAAACAGCCCTACAGGCCAGAGCACTAGACCAAAACCTAAGTTTAGGGTGGAATTTTAAAGGTATCACGTTCATATACATGTTTTATTCAGGTTCCAACCTTAGGTGAAGCCTCTAAGTGCCTTAATTATCACATGCAAAACCCTGGTTATAATGTGACAAAATGATAAATATTTCATAAAAAAATTATAATAAGGTTTAAATAATTGGCTTGCACGAATCCTAAAGCTAGAGTGGACGGCATCCCTTTATCTTCTCCAAATTTGGAGGGTGGGGATTTGCCCGATCTGGGCCGCCTTGCGGGGCTTTTTTCGGCCAATAGAGGCGGCGCCAAGGCCGGCCAACTGTGCCACCACCTTCACGGTGGTGGTGGCCGGCTTTTGCCGGCCACTAGGCGGCGGGAGGTGGCGGCGCCGGCGATCCCGAGAAGTGAGAAAAGCTTGAAAAAATCGGGATTTTCTCCCATGGCATCGGGCTCAATTGAGCCCGATTGCTTAACCTAAAGTTCTAGGAAGCTAGTACGGCTTGAAGTGAGGTTAAACGAACTTGAATTGGGGCTTGACGGCGGTTCAGGCGGCGGTTTGCCATGGAGGTGGTGCGCCGGCGAGCTCCTTCTCAAAATCTCGTTTCTCCACCGTTTGTCTCGCTCCAGGTATCAAACTCCACTCCTTTCCTTTCTATGAAACTGATGGCAGGGTCGGTTTGGGCTGAGGAGGCTTATACCTAGAGATAGCTCCAAGGTGAGCTCGGGCTTACCTTGGAAACTCCACCACTGCCTCCACCTGGCCACCCCAGCCCTCTAAAGCTTTTGGAATATTCCTGGGAGGTCAGCCAACACATCTTTGGGCAGGATAGACCAGGCCAAGTGGTCTCCATTCTCTTCTCACCTCCTTCTCTCTCCTCCCATTCACCAAAATTCCACTTTTACCCTCTTGCATGTATTCTCTCTCCTGATTATGGGGGGGGGGGTAGGGCTGGTCTTTGGTGCTTTGGGCTAGTCATGGACTAAGTTTGGTGGGCTTGGCCCAAGGGAAATGGCTTGGGCTCCTATTTTCATCCCTTAGGTCAAAATGTTGACTTGTTGACTTTTGGGTTGACTTAGTCAACATGGTGAGTGGGCTGACCCCACTTATTGGTCATGAGCCCAATGGAACCACCCAACTTGAGTTGAGCCAAGGGGTGCCCTACTTAGGCTAATTGGGCCTAATGAGTGTGGTTTTGACCACTTTAGGCTCAAGGTTGACTTTAGTCAACTAAGGTCAAACTGTTGACCTAGGGACATGCCTTAGGGTCCACTTAGATTGTTTTTAGGGTTAGGGCAATGTGGTGGGGTCATGGTGTGGCTAGGGTCCCTATTTGGGCTAGTTTGACCTAGTTTGACTTGGTCCTATGGTGGGCCCCACATGGCTACAACCCACCACTTAGGGTCAAACCTAGCTAATTTCCCCTAACCCCCACCCCATGCCTAACCCAATCTAAGTTAAGGGGCCTAGAAAGTAACATGGGATGTTACAAATCCTAAAAACAAAACAAATAATTTCGTCCCCGAAATTCAAGTTCGGGTCTACGGGGTTCTAGTTGCAAGAATTAGAAATCTTAAATCATAAATTAAATATGTACCTGTTGTAAACAACTCTGGGTGTTGCTCCATCATCAGGTCCCTTGGTTCCCAGGTGTGCTCCTCTTGCCCGTGGTTGGACCACAACACCTTCACGAGCGGAACTTTCTTCTTTCGCAACACCCGAATGGCAGTATTGTCGATCTGAATCGGCTCTAGTCTAACTGATCTGTCAGGCGCCACCGGGCCAACTGTAGCGGTAACATGCTGCCTCAGGCCGAAGGAGATCTCTTCGCAAGGAAGAGACATGGAAGACATCATGTAAAGTGCCCAACTCCGGATGCAGCTGCAGTCGGTAAGCCAAGGGGCCAATACGCTCTAAAACTAAGTAAGGCCCCATGTATCGTAGACTGAGTTTCTTGTGTCTCCGTATCCGAGAGATGCCGTGTACTGGACGAATCTTCAAGAAAACCCTGTCTCCAACCTGGAACTCTACCTTCCGATGCCGAGCATCATAATACTTTGCTTGCCTGCTCTGTGCCTCTAATAGCCAATCCCTGATCAAACAAATCTGCGTCTCCGTGTCTTCCACAAAGTCTGAACCCAGAGTTCGAGTGTCTACGTCTTGGACCCAAGATAACGGTGTCCGACACTTCCTCCCATAAAGTGCCTCATAAGGAGCCATCCCGATACTAGCTTGGTGGCTATTGTTGTATGAAAATTCAATCAGAGGCAGCAGCTTTTCCCAAGGCTTTCCCGTATCTAATATGCATAATCTGAGTAGGTCTTCCATAGTCCGGATGGTCCGCTCGGTCTGTCCATCGGTCTGTGGGTGAAAGGCAGTACTAAAGGTGAGACGAGAACCCAAATAAGCATGTACTGCCCTCCACTCTCTCGAGGTGAACCGACCATCGCGGTCTGAGACGATCGTCTTGGGAATGTCGTGATATCTGACAAAGTGTTCCACGAATAGTCTCACCAATGCTGCGACCGGAGCTTCCTTTCTGACCGGAATAAATCGTGCGACCTTGGTCAACCTGTCCACAATGACCCAGATGGAGTCGTGTACCGAGTGGGAACGAGGCAGTCCGTGAACGAAATCCATAGCAATATCCTCGAATTTCCATTCTGGAATTGGCAGTGGTTGTAATAAACCCCCTGGGCTCTTACATTCTGCCTTTACACGCTGACAGGTCTCACAGTGGGTCACAAAATAGGTGATTTCCTTCTTCATCCCGGGCCAGTACATTGTCTTCCGTAAGTCTGCCCACATCTTGGAAATGACGGGATGCACTGAATATCGGGAGCAGTGTGCCTCTCTGAGTATATCTTCCCGGATACCATCTCCAGCTGGTATGTACACTCGCCCACGGAATCGAAGTAAATCGTCTTGTAAAGAATAATCTCCAACCTTGCCCCCGTCCAGGGCTCCGAAAATTGGCTCTAGTGCAGTATCCAGTCTCTGATGCGTAACGATGCGCTCCCGAATAGTATCGTCGCTGATCGCTGAGTTTAAATACTCTCGGTACACTGCTGGTTCTGACTCAGACACCATGGTAATGTGCATCTCCTCCAACATTCGTACCAGCTCTAAGGACATTAAGCGAGGCTCCGATCCGAAAGTGCCAGCTCTTCTACTCAGTGCATCAGCTATCGTATTGGCCTTCCCTGGATGATAATGAATCTGATAATCATAATCGCAGAGAAACTCTAACCATCTCCTCTATCGTAGATTTAGATCCTTCTGGGTATCAATATATTTAAGATTCTTGTGATCCGAGTAGATATCACAATGAATCCCATATAAGTAATGCCTCCAGGTCTTTAGGCAGAATACCACGGCCCCGAGTTCTAGGTCATGTACCGGATAAATGTTCGTGTTTCTTCAATTGTCTCGAAGCATAAGCAATGACGTGTCCATGCTGCATCAAGACTGCACCCATCCCCTGAATAAGAGGCATCCGTGTAGATCTGGAATCCTTCACTCCCGGATGGGAGCGCAAGGATAGGGGATGAGGTCAGTCGGTCTTTCAACTCCTGAAAAGCTGCCTCACATTGTTCTGACCAAACAAAATTTGCATCCTTCTTCGTCAATGACGTAAGGGGGAGGGCTATCCTTGAGAATCCCTCCACAAACTTATGATAGTATCCTGCTAATCCCAGAAAGCTGCGGATGTCTGCTGCTGTCTTTGGCCATGGCCAATTCCGTACCGCCTCTATCTTAGCTGGATCCACCGCCACTCCAGCTCCACTAATAACGTGACCCAGAAAAGCTACCTCTTGTAGCCAAAATTGGCACTTAGAGAACTTTGCATACATCTGAAACTCTCTCAACCTCTGTAAAACTTGGGCCAGATGTTCTGCGTGTTCTTCCTGCGTCCGGGAATAGACCAGAATATCGTCGATGAACACAATGACGAAGAGATCCAAATATGGTTCGAATACACGGTTCATTAGAGTCATGAATGCGGAGGGGGCATTCGTGAGCCCAAATGGCATGACCGTGAATTCGTATAATCCATAACGAGAGCTGAATGCTGTCTTCGGTATGTCTTCCTCCCGAATGCGTAACTGATAATAGCAGGATCGTAAATCTAGCTTAGAGAACCAGAAGGCTCCCTGAATTTGATCAAATAACTCATCTATCCGGGGCAATGGGTAGGTGTTCCGAACCATCAACCTATTCAATTCCCTGTAATCTATACACAGTCGGAGGGATCCATCCTTCTTCTTCACAAATAAAACCGGTGCTCCCCATGACGACGAACTCGGCCGCACAAATCCTGACTCCACAAGTTCCTGCAGCTGAGTCCTGAACTCTGCCAATTCTCTAGGTGCCATTCTGTAAGGTGCCCGGGACACTGGCCTCGCCCCTGGCACTAATTGGATCCTGAAGTCCAAATCCCGAACTGGTGGTAGTCCGGGCAATTTCTCCGGAAACACATCGGAGAAATCCCGTACCACTGGGATATCAGCTAAAGAACTCTCTACTGCTACCATCTCAAAGCAAATAAGATACACTTACTCCCCCAGCTTATAGGCCTTGACAGCCTGTATAGAAGACAATGAAAGAAGGGGGATAGGTCGGATACCTTCGATAGTGAAGTAAGAATCTCCATGTCTGAGTGTAATCCTTCTGGAGGGGCAGTCGATCTGAGCGCGGTTCTAATGGAGCCAGTTCATGCCTAGAATCAGATTAAAATCTAGTAGCCTCAAGACCGTTGTTGGAGCTTCGAACGCCTTGCCCCCTATCTCGACTTCCATATTGCAGCAATCTGTGGTTCGTAGTTTCGAGCCATCAGGGAGTCGCACCCTCTTTTCCATGCCGGGAAATTTCTCAACACCTTCTAATCCTTCAATAAACGAGTCCGACACGAAGGAGTGTGAAGCACCCGTGTCGAAGAGGGTATGAACGGGCTTGCCGCTGATCATAACGATGCCTGGTGTTTAATTAAATTAAATGAAGTATTAAATCTATGTTTTTGATTTCTAAGGTATTATTGAAATTTGTAATTTATAAATGATTTTAAAAATGCTTAAGTACTTGTAATCACTTCTTTAGGGTTCCTTTGCTCTGTGAGGTCCAGCGCATACACTTGTTCCTGGCCACGTCTTCGGTCATGACGTCCATGACCTCTGCTTCGACCTCGTCCTCGTCCTTGGCCCTAGTGTGCTGGAGGGGCCACTAGAGGTGGGGGAGGAGGAAGAGGGTGGACCTGAAGCGGGCATTGCATCCTGATATGCCCAGGCTGGCCGCATCCATAGCATATGATCTGTCTCTAACCCCGATTGTCCTGTCTCTGTACTCGATTATCTTGCCTCATTGGTCTTTCCATCTATAAGGGTGGGGGAGCCAATGCTGGAGGAGGCCCCTGCTCCTGCCTGATATTTGGGCGACGACGCCCCCACCCCTCCTATATCTGATAACCCTTCCCCTTTGGGATGTCCTGCTACCATCGAAAGACGATCCTTCGAGCGGCCTTTTACCTCTGCCCTGTACCATTAGCTGGTCAGCCTCCAGCTTCTTCGCCATCTCTATGATCTGAGCAGTGGTACCGTGCGATATAAACAGTAGAGGCTGCCTCAATGAATCTCGGAGGCCATGATAAAATCTCTTAGCATACTTTCGATCATCCCATTAGTGGAATCCGGCAAACTTGGCCAGATGAGAGAATTCTCTTTGGTATTCAATCACAGATCTGCTCCCTTGTTTGAGGTTTAGGAACCTCTCCTCCAATGAGTCTCGGTCTGTGACAGAAACATAGTGGTCCAGGAAGGAGTCGCTGAATTCTTCCCAGGATATATCTGTCAGCTCCCTATCCCCATAAACTGAGTCTCGAATAGACTTCAACCATCTCTTTGCGTGGGCTTCCAATGCAGAAGTGGAAAGTGGTACCGCCTGGCTGACTGGGCAGCTAATACCAGCCAGTAGCTCTTGAATGGTCTCCAACCATTCCTCTGTCTTTACCGCGTCCTCTGTCCCTCGGTATACCGGCAGAGATAAACTCTTGAAAGCACTTAGCCAATTTGAGCCTGGATTTGCCTGCGGAACCGGGGCCTGCTGAGCTCTGAAAGCGTCCAGGATTGCTGTCAGTGTTTGACCCATTTCCGTCTGTAAGAAGGGGATGACAGCTGGAGGGGGAGGGACCACATTTTGTTGTGGAGCGACTAGTGGAGGTTGCAAATTAGATAAAGTTGAATCAAGGATGTTCTAACTCATTTTTTTTAAAAAAGGACTGATAGTGTGGCTTTTACAAATTGGCACAACATTGCTTCCACTGCATAGTTTGTCCGCAAACTAATGCTCGAGCGGGGTGTTCCAGTGTTGTGGACTTCTTTCTTATATGATCGTTTGTTCAAGTGATACCAGTTTGTAAGATCCGTTCCCCAATCTCCTGGGCCAACCCGGATCTTATGCCTAAAACCGCTGTCTTACGGTGACACTAACGCACGGGTTAGTCGACACCGCAAGACGCCGATTTTGCCGGCTAGTACGATCATAAACCTGCTCGACCAATATGAGAAATAACAGTATAATCAGAGTAACACAGGTAAAGTCCACAGCCACAATACTAATCATATGTTTATAGTAAATGAAAAGTACATAAAATGCAGTCCAAAATGAGTAAACAACATGAGTGTAATAAGGGCTTATGCCCAGTACATCAAAATCAAATCACTTTCTCACACTCTCTCTAACTGCAGCAGAATCTATCATCTCGACTAAACACACCTGAGGACGTACTCCAGTAGTAGTAGCAGGTGGTGCCGGTATCTGCTCCTCAAGTCTTGCCTCCTCGATGTGCTGGTCCATCTCCTCGAGCTCCTAAAATGATATGGTCACCGACCATTAGTCAAAAGGACTAAGTCGTTTCTTCCACACCTCGCCCCGCAACTCCTAGGCACCGAGCGGGAGGACGAAGCGGAGGACAACAAGGGGTAACAAAGTGGAAGCAGGTGACAAGAAGCTAACTACCAAATGTATATAGAAGTAGGTAAGAAAAGAAAGTAACCTTCACTTATGCGAGAACACATAAGCCAAGGGATCTTCTACAAGGCTCCCATCGTATAAAATGTCCCATACCATTTTATACGATGGGATGTCGGTTGTCACAAGCAGTATATATATATATATAAAAGGAAATGACCTTAACCTATAAACTTGCCCACTCAAGCTTATAAACTAAGGGGTCGTTTAGCAGGTCCTAATGTATAAGCGTCCCATACCGCTTATACATTAGGTGTCATAGGTTGTTATGAATGTTTATGATATGCATCTATATGGTGGGTATGATATGAACAAGCAGTGCAACTCACACACCCGACTTTGTGTACACAAACCTTTAGTTCCCACTTTTTAAGAGCTAGCATCACTCTCAGGTACCACCGTTGTGGCTATGGCAGCAGCGGATCGGGCTTCTCCGCTTTCTAGGCGGGTATACACACTACCAGGCCTAGACCTCTCTTATAAGCCTCTGTACATGAAACAAGTGTACTGTAGAGTCTCTGCGTACCACTTTGCTGACTACCCGTCAGTCTTGTTGGGTCGGGTGCGCGTTATCGGGGATAGTCTTCCAGACCACAGTATAAACAATCTACTGGCCCCTCTAACCCTCGCACCCGCCTGGTCCACCGTACTGCCGTCGGTGTGACGACTAGCCAGTACCGCATGGCCCGCCACTAATTTATGCACATGCAAGTATTTCATCCCGAGCTTCCAGCTCGTAGGACCATCCTGTCTCAATTCCTCCAACCCGTCACGGGTGAGTATATGCTACAAAACACACCAACCCTATACGGGTGAGTATATATATCAACCACTTCCCTCCAACTCTGCACGGGTGAGCAAGAAGTCAACAGACTGCAAGTCCCTCCAACCCGACACGAGTGAGAACATTTTCAGTTTACTTAACCTATTAGACTACTCTTGCCTATCGGTTATTATACATAGTGACTTAAGGTTAATCCTAGGACTGCCCAGGGCATGCCCGGTGAAGGGCTCTCGGGGGCACTAAGAACTACGATGGGCTGAAGCCCAAAGCTTCCTTTCTCACGGATATTTACTTTAGTTGATGTCTACCCATGATTCCCTTTGCTCTCAGTGTTACTTTAGAGCGGCTTAGTGACTTAAAATGTTATTCGAGGGGCGACGGTCTTACGCCGGCCTCCGCCAAGTTAGGACTAAGGTTTGCACTTTCACTCTCGTCACTAGGACACAACTGCCACCCAGGGTTATACTTCCAATCATATACTCTAGCTTAATTGTCGATCAATTCCCCGGAGGCCCTAAGGTATAACTTACCTTACTATGCGCAGCCCTTGACCTAACTCCACCCCGGAATCCAACTTCTAAATTCCTTGGTCCATATGTCTCCAAATATTTATCCTAGGGTGGTATGGACTAATGAAATGAATGTATTGATTTTCGTAATTTCCCTAGGTCATTATGGCCTTTAATTAAATCCTTTAAATTATTCCCTAGGTCATTTTACATATGAAGTGGTATTAATTAAAATCTACTGACCTAAGGGAATTTTCTTGAGTTGCATATGAGTAAAATATTACTGTCTACAAGATCTCATAATTTTCCTTTTTATATTTCTATTTATCCCATAATTAATACAGATTCCACATATTTATCATTTTCCAAATGAAGTATAAGAAATATATTAACCAAAATTCCAGGAAAATTACTGAGAGTATATATCACTACTTTATGACTACTGGCAGAGTTTCATTAAATTCTACAGTGTAGTAGCCTATCAAATTCCATTCTTAATTAATTACCAAAATGCCATTATGTTAACTCCATAATTAACAGTGCATCCAAAAATTCTGAAATAATTCTACAAGGCTAAAATCACAATTATACAACTCTTAGAAATAATTGCACAATTTTACAACATGTAATTCCAATAATTCATGAATGAATACAAAAAGGGTAAAAGAGTAAATTCAGTATATTTTGCTCCAATAATTCTCAAACAGAGATAAAAAAAACTTTTCCTAAGTCAATTAACACCTCATTTTTTGACTTGACAGATTTTGGGAACTTTCCTTGGTAAAAATCTATTTTTCCAATTTCTTTTTCCAAAAAGAGCTATATTTTGATAATTCCAAATAATGGGATTTTTTATCCCAAAAATCCCATAATTAATTCTAGGGGTGAGTTTTACCCTAATTAATCACTGGAATAAATTTCATGATTTTTAGATGCCTCATTTAGGCTGAATACACAATATTTCAATTATTGCTATTTGCACCCCAAGGCTATAACTAGCCAACACGTGCAAGTGGATTAACCAAAATGCAGCAATCCAAATTTAGTGAAATTTTTATAACATGTTTATAATGTCCCCAAGGATCTGCCACCAAAATTTGGGGCCATTTGGATGCATATAACTCCAATTATTCCATTAATTTACTTTTTGATATTATGACAAAAACTATAGGCAAAGTTGTCCCAAAAATTCTCAATTTTTCGAACGGGCTAGATATGACCAAATAAGCCACATGCCCAAAATTTAAGGCCATGTGGACCTCTGGTTTAGCATAGGCTTAGGTTTTTGTTTCTGCCCTAGCCTAGGACCAGTCCCAGGAAAACAGCCCTACTGGCTAGACCACTGGACTAAAACCTAATTTAGGGTGGCATTTTAAAGGTAACACATTCATCTACATGTTTCATTCAGGTTCCAACCTTAGGTGAAGCCTCTAAGTGCCTTAATTATCACATGCAAAACCCTGGTTATAATGTGACAGAAATGATAAATATTTCATTAAAAAAATTATAATAAGGTTTAAATAATAGGCTTGCACGAATCCTAAAGCTAGAGTGGACAGCATCCCTTTATCTTCTCCAAATTTGGAGGCTGGGGATTTGCCCAAGCTGGGCCGCCTTGCGGGGCTTTTTCCGGCCAATAGAGGCGGCGCCAAGGCCGGCCAACTGTGCCACCACCTTCACGGTGGTGGTGGTCAGCTATTGCCGGCGACTAGGCTGCGGGAGGTGGCGGCGCCGGCGATCCAGAGAAGTGAGAAAATCTTGAAAAAATCGGGATTTTCTCCCATGGCATCGGGCTCAATTGAGCCCGATTGCTTAACCTAAAGTTCTAGGAAGCTAGTACGGCTTGAAGTGAGGTTAAACGAACTTGAATTGGGGCTTGGTGGCGGTTCAGGCGGCGGTTTGCCATGGAGGTGGTGCGCCGGTGAGCTCCTTCTCAAAATATCATTTCTCCACCGTTTGCCTTGCTCCAGGTATCAAACTCCACTCCTTTCCTCTCTCTGAAACTGATGGCAGGGTCGGTTTGGGCTGAGGAGGCTTATACCTAGAGATAACTCCAAGGTGAGCTCGGGCTCACCTTGGAAACTCCACCACTGCCTCCACCTGGCCACCCCAGCCCTCTAAAGCTTTTGGAATATTCCTGGGAGGTCAGCCAACACATCTTTGGGCAGGATAAACCAGACCAAGTGGTCTCCATTCTCTTCTCACCTCCTTCTCTCTCCTCCCATTCACCAAAATTCCACTTTTACCCTCTTGCATGTATTCTCTCTCCTGATTATGGGGGGTAGGGCTGGTCTTTGGTGCTTTGGGCTGGTCATGGACTAAGTTAGGTGGGCTTGGCCCAAGGGAAATGGCTTGGGCTCCTATTTTCATCCCTTAGGTCAAAATGTTGACTTGTTGACTTTTGGGTTGACTTGTCAACATGGTGAGTGGGCTGACCCCACTTGTAGGTCATGAGCCCAATGGCACCACCCAACTTGAGTTGGGCCAAGGGGGTGCCCTACTTAGGCTAATTGGGCCTATGAGTGTGGTTTTGACCACTTTAGGCTCAAGGTTGACTTGAGTCAACTAAGGTCAAACTGTTGACCTAGGGACATGCCTTAGGGTCCACTTAGATTGTTAGGTCATGGTGTGGCTAGGGTCCCTATTTGGGCTAGTTTGACCTAGTTTGACATGGTCCTATGGTGGGCCCCACATGGCTACAACCCACCACTTAAGGTCAAACCTAGCTAATTTCCCCTAAACCCCACCACATGCCTAACCCAATCTAAGTTAAGGGTCCTAGAAGTAACATGGGATGTTACACGTGCAAGGAGGACTCAGAAAAGAGGGGACTAGAAGGACCCCAGGGGAAGATAGGGCGCTAGGCGAGACAGACCCAAGAGAGGATCCACTCGCGCTAGGCGAGACGGACCAAAGAGAGGATCCATTCGCGCTAGGCGAGACGGACCCAAGAGAGGATCCATTCGCGCCGGGCGAGATGAACCAAAGTGGTGCTCTCGCCTGCGGGGCGGCGCTCTCGCCAAGCACCGGTTCGACAGGAAGTTGGAGGACCGGTTCAGTTAATGGGCAAAGACCGGTTCGGGTGGTAAACGGTTCTTTTTTCCAACTTCGGAGGTTTTACTCCTTTACCCTTAGTGGTCTGCCCATAGCCCTTCAGTACAGCGGAGTTTGGTTGTTGGCAGACTCGACCCAGGGTATTCTGGAAATTTCATGAGTGGACCAATTTGGTTATTTGCAGCTCAAATCTTGATGCCTATAAATAGACCGGTAAGGTGTCTGAGTTAGAGGCATTAACCCCTTCTTTTTCTCTCTCACTTAGGCACCTAGCTTAGCATTTGCTAGGGAGGGGGAGAATTTCAAGTTCTTCCGGGTAAGATGTGGGACCTCCGAGCTGAAGCCCACGGTCGGTTCCTCCAAGAATCTTATTGGGGGTGTGGTCCAAAGAGAGTAGGTGTAGGCTGCAACTTTAGATCTGAGCTTTAGGAGGAGCCGGCTTTGTTGGTTCCAACATTTTTGGTGCGGTGTGCGTGGATCGCAGCCTATGCAGAAGAACTTTGGATCACCTCATGGCAGGAGATCTGGAAGGAGAAGACGAGGGTGGGTCCCAGAACCTGGGAGGATACATTGGGAGAAAGGTGTTCATGGCGTCCATTGGAGGTATCATGGACATGCTACAGCAGATCTTGCAGTGAGAGGATTGCATGACCCCCCTCCCTCAGGCGTCGGGCCTCTCGCCTCAGGAGGGAATTGTCTCGGCAAGGGTAGGCGAGGACGCGCCAGGGGGGCAGCCTGGAAAAGAGAAAGTGTTGGAAGGAAACGAGCGAGATCTGGCAGGAAAGGAGTTGTTCCCCAGCCCGGTGAGTGTCATCTCGCCAGGGGACGTCGTCACGCGAGTAGAGGTGGCGAGACCCCTGGTGAGAGGATCGCCTTTTTGTGAATTGATTCTTTTGGCTCCCGTCCCAGAGGGATAACGTGAGCCTGAGATGACCTATTACGTGGGAAAGGATGACCCTCTCCAGCACCTGCAGTGGTTTGAGGATGCGGTCTCCATCATACCAATGACAACTGCGTTCAAGTACCGCCTTTTTGCCATCACTTTGAAGGACAAAGCCCGGGACTTGTTTCATCAACTCCCAGCAGGGTCCTCAAAGAGGCAGAACTAAAATACCCTAGCCTAGAGAAACTAGCCTTTGCCCTCGTCATCTCAACCCGGAAGCTTAGGCCGTACTTCAAAGCCCATTCAATCCAGGTTGTGACAGACCACCCGCTCCGCCGTATTCTAGAGGGGGTGGAGCACTCGGGGAGGTTAGCCAAATGGTCAATAGAACTCAGTGTGTTCGATCTTGTTTTCGTTCCTCGGGTGGCCATCAAGGCGCAAGCAGTGGCGGATTTCTTTGTAGATTACGTGGTGGAAGTCAAGGAGGCCGAGGTATCTCCCGTAGTGGGTTGGGAGATGCTCGTAGACGGGGCCTCGGGAAGGAGCTCTTTTGGGGGTGGGATAATTTTGATAAGTCCCGAGGGAACCCGGATCGAACAGGCCCTGAAGATTCATTTCACCCTCACCAACAATCAGGCCGAATACGAAGCCATTATAGCAGGGGTGAGGTTGTCCTGTGAGCTCCGCATACAAGACATCAAAGTCTCCACTAATTCTATGTTAGTTGCAGGACATATCAAGGGTGAATTTGAAGTAAGAGAACCCACCCTCCAATCATACTTAATGAAGGTAAAAAGTATCATCGGACAATTTCGCGGCTTCTCAGTTCAACACGTCCCGAGGGAAGAAAATACTCGAGCAGATTTGCTTGCTAAGCATGGTCCTCGGGCCAAAGAAACCATGACAGAACTCTTCCGGCCTTCCATAGAAGAGGGGGAATTGATGGAAGTGGACCAGCAGGGGTCCTGGATGGACCCATTTATCGCCTTCTTGACAACCGGACGATTACCAGGGGGAGACCTTGAGAAAAAGCAGGTCAGATACAAATCGGCATATTACCTGGTGAAAGAGGGAACCCTATACCGTAAGACACTGTCAGGCCTTTTGTCTCGGTGTGTGTCTGAGAAGGAGGTTGCAAGAGTGTTGGAGGAGATTCACTCGGGGGAGTGTGGTAGCCATTCTGGGAGTCGGACCTTGGAAGGCAGGGTGCTGAGGCAAGGCTATTTCTGGCCCACTCTTAGGAAGGATGCTTAGGAATTCGCAATAAGATGCAGTAAATGCCAGGAATTTGCTCCTCTTAAACTCCTCCGGCCGAAAGATTGCGCACGATTACGGCTCCATGGCCCTTCGCCATATGGGGGCTAGATCTGGTGGGCCCGTTCCCCCAAGCCAGTGGCCAAAGGAGGTTCTTGCTGGTCATGGTGGACTATTTTTCAAAGTGGCTGAAGGTGAAGGCGTTGGCAAAGGTGACGTCTCAGGTAGTCAAAAGCTTTGTATGTGGGGGGGGGGGAAATCATCTGCAGGCATGGGCTCCCTTTGGCCATTGTCACGGATAATGGACCACAGTTTGCCAGTAGAGAATTCGTGTACTTCTGTGTTCAGCTAGGTATAGACCTTCGGTTCGCCTCGGTACATCACCCTCGAAGCAATGGGCAGGTTGAAGCCGCAAACAAGGTCATCGTGAATCTCTTGAAGAAGAAGGTAGAAAACCTAAGGGGAAGTTGGGGGGAGAAGCTCCCCTCCGTCCTCTGGGCCTTGAGGACTACGCCAAGTACCGCCACGGGAGAGACACCATTTAAACTTTCCCATTGCTCAAAGGCCGTCATACCAGTTGAATTCGAGGTTGAGTCACCTAGGGTGGCAGCAGCGAGAAAGGGAAGTGAAGAATGGGAGGCAGACAACGGGGAGGAGCAGAGGCTCTCTCTTGACTTGGTGGAAGAACTTAGAGAGCTAGCGTCCATCCGGCAGGAGGAGGTCAAGCACCGAATGTCAAGATATTTTGACAAGAACGTTAGAGTCAAGCAGTTCGAGAAGGGAGACATGGTCCTTAAGAAAGTGGATGTGGCAGGTATAGGGGCCCCCGTGGGGAAGCAAAACCCCAACTAGGAAGGCCCTTTTATAATAAAAAAAGGTCTTAAAGTCAGGAGGGTACCACCTCCAGGATGTGGACGGGGTATCCCTCGATCGCGCCCGAAGAGGCGATGATCTAAAGCGGTTTTACCCTTGATGCTGTCTCTTTCATGTCTATGGTTTACTTCTTCGGAGATGGAATATTTTCGTTTTTCAATACCTGTAAACTTGGCATGATTTTTAAATATAATACAAGTTCAGATGTCTGTTTTCGCATAGCAAGATTGCTTTGGTTTTTGAGGGGAGACCCCGAGCAGACCCGCTGACCAGGCTCTCATCAAGCTAGCAGGGCTGTAGGCTCACTCGGTGGTCTGAGGTCGCTTGGAGAGGAGACCCAGAGCAGACCCGCTGACAAGGATCTCATCAAGCTGGCAAGGTTGTAGGCTTACTCGGTGGATGGAGGTCGTTTGGAGAGGAGACCCCGAGCAGACCCGCTGACCATGCTCTCATAGGGCTAGCAGGGCTGTAGGCTCACTCGGTGGTTGGAGGTCGTTTGGAGAGGAGACCCCGAGCAGACCCGCTGACCAGGCTCTCATCAAGATGGCAGGGCTGTAGGCTCACTCGGTGGTTGGAGATCGTTTGGAGAGGAGACCCCGAGCAAACCCGCAGACCCGGCTCTCATCCAGCTTGCAGGGTTGTAGGCTCACTCGGTGGTTGGAGGTGTTTTGGAGAGGAGACCCCGAGCAGACCCGCTGAGAAGGCTCTAATCAAGGTGGAAGGGTTGTAGGCTCACTCGGTGGTTGGAGGTTGTTTGGAGAGGAGACACCGAGCAGACCCACTGACCAGGCTCTCATCAAGCTGGCAGGGTTGTAGGCTCACTCGGTCGTTGGAGGTTTTGGAAGGGAGACCCAGAGCAGACCCGCTGACCAGGCTCTCATCATGCTGGCAGGGCTGTAGGCTCACTCGGTGGTTGGAGGTCGTTTGGACAGGAGACCCCGAGAAGTCCCGCTGACCAGGCTCTCATCAAGCTGGCAGGGCTGTAGGCTCACTCGGTGGTTGGAGGTCGTTTGGAGAGGAGACCCCGAGCAGACCCGCTGACCAGGCTCTCATCAAGACGGCGGGGTTGTAGGATCACTCGGCGGTTGAAGTTGGGTGTTGGAGAGAAAAACAAGTACATTGGAAAAACAAGAGAGAGCCGAGGAGTCTCGCATATAAAGAAGCATGACCATGCATTAAGGTCTAACTTGTCCGGGGGAGCCCCCTTTACAAAAATAATAGGATGTCTTAATACAAAAATGTTTTAATACAAAGGTGTGTATACAATAGAAAGTTGAAAGGTAATCCTAGGCTTTCCTCCAGATGTCTTCTACTCTTTCGCGCTTGATGACGAGCCATCTCCCTCCTCGCCGTAAATCTCCGGCACGAGGTCGCGAGCAGTGACATCCTCGTAGCCCTCCTTGATAACCCCCATTTCTTTCATCATCTTCATGATTAGCTCGGCTGTTCTAATGTTGGCATCTTTGCAGAGTTCCTCGACCTCCTCATGAGAATAATTGGGAGGGGAAGGTTGGGGAATCGTCACGCGGGAAGGCGAGAGGGCAGCATTCTGAAGCCGGGTGACATGTGATTCCAGGCCCTTAACCTCTGATTCCAAAGTTGCTATGCGCGAGTGCATTCTATCGGCCGTCTCAGCAACCTGCGAAGAGACCCATTCGTCAGATGAGGCCAGGGGTATATAAAACATAAGCTGGGGGTAGATAACTCACCACACCACCCCGAGCCTTAGCGAGAAGGTTTTCCTCCACGGCCAACCTCTTTTCGAGATCTCAAGATTTCTCGCGCTTTACCGCTAGCTTTGCCTCAGATTCCCTCAGGCATTGATTATTATAAATTGGGTGGCGCGAGAGCCGGTGCGAGTGCTCCAGGGTGCGCAGTTGACAGAGCGCATCCCTCAGAATTAAGTCTCGAGAAGGAGGCTCACACGCGGGATCTGGCTCTGAACCACCATAAAGACCAAAGCCTAGGGAGAAGGCATGGCCAGTAGGCTTGTCCTACTCCGTCCAAGAGGGAAGGAGTGTCGAGATGGAGATGCGGTTCGCCCCCTTATCCCATATCAGAGTCGGGTCATTGGCAGCATCCAAGATCACCGGACCCATGTTGAAATTTTGATGGGCAGAAGGGTCAGGGCGACTGGAAGAGCCCACCTCGTGAGAGGGGGACTTAGATGATTGAGGGAGGGCGTCAGCGGGCCGGGCAGACCGACACGTCTCGCCAGTATGCGAGACAGCATGCTGAGAAGGAAACCGAGGAGGTGACCCGGGAGACTGAGACCCAAGGGAAATAGGGGTCAGGGATTCCGGCACCTCCACTGGCTCGATGGAGACTTGTTTCGCTTTTCCTGCGGGAAGGGACGCCACTTTCTGGATCTTTGACTTCTTTGCAGGGCTCAGGCGAGGCGGGGCGGAGCCTTCACCAGGACTCTTCTTGAGGGAGGGGGTCAAGGATTCCTTCGCCGCCTCGTCCACCATGGAGGCGAGGGTGACATCCTTAGATGGCTTGATGCTACTTTTGTAGGGTGGGCGAACGGGAACATTCCTCTCTCCTATAATAGGCGAGACGAGACGTTACAAGTAAGTTAAAAAAATGAAAACAAAGGGGGGCGAGCCTACCTTCGCCAGGGAGTACATGAAGGAGGGAGTCGAGGTCGCGCCTCAAGAATTGGACTTCGAAGTTCTTGCCGATGAAGAAGTCGCAGAGGAGTTTATCTGTACCCCCAACATTGGGAGTCACATAGAATGCTTCAGCGGGCTACACGGGTGCCAGCGGGACGCTTCCAAAATTGTCGTGGATGAAGGCGAAGCGGGTGAGCCATTGATGGTTTTTGTTGGGCGTCTCGCAAACCTTGAGACCTTGCCCAGTGAAGTAGGACATGCCTTCGTGATTAGCATGGTAGATAAACAGCTTGCGGAAGATGGTCAAACTAAACTCGATGCGCTCCCGGCACATGTAGAGTGCGAAAGCGACAAGCACTGAGATGGCGTTAGGGTTAAGTTGCGCAGGGACTACTCCAAAGTATTTTAGGACCTGTTTAACCTCCTGCAAGAGGGGCAGTCTCAACCCTGCCTCGAAATGCGAGACTGGGAAGGCAAGTTCTCTGTGATAGAAGGTGTTAATGGACTCGCCCACTTTGGGAGGCCGCGATTCGAACCCGTCGGGCAACAAATTGCGAGTGAAGGCATTGTACTCTTCCTCAGAGATGCGGCTGGGAGGAAAATCATGATCAGCGAATCGCCTCCCGCACCGGCTTCGCCCTTCCACCTCTTCAGTTTTCTTCTTCCCCATTCCCGACAGAAAGGGCAAAAGGGAGATGCAAGAAGAATAGGCGAGACGGAGCAAAGACAAGAGCATCACGGGAGGCAAGGAAGAAAGGAGGATAAGGGTTGGGGCACTGGAACATAAAGAAAAAAGAGAGAGAGCATTGACCCTGACTCGGGGTTGGGGGATGTATTTATAGCAGGCAGGATAAGTGGGAAAAATATGAACAGGCGGGGAAAATCATGCAGAGGAAGGGGAAGAGGCGGCCGACCTTTTTCTCTCTCCGGACATCGTTTGGCGTAGCCCAACATGAGCTCCCAGCCAGGGGGCGGTGCGGGGCAAGAGGAAAAACAGATTATCAGATAAAGCCCTGTTAATTAAATGTGTGACTAATAAGAGCCATGTATCCTAATAGATTAAAGCTAAGAAAATAAAGTAGATAGTTAATTGGAGCGGGAAATTATCAAAATAGATAATTATTAAAATATTTCACCCGCGTGTGGAGGGTGGCACGTTCGCAGGATGGGGAAGTTTTAGCGAGAGAACCGCTTAAGTTATTATATTACAAAGCCAGGAATAAAAAGGAAGTGGGACGCGAGACTAAACAGGAATTCTTCAATTCTTATGCCATCTCAAGCGTCCGCCGTCGTGGGATCTCGCGTAAGGAGGTCGGTTGGGGAGATGAAAGGCGCGAGCCGCATCTTCCACGATGCCCGAGACGGAGTTGCTGGTCGACCTCGCTCAGGATCGCCTGGGGATCGATCTCGTCTATCTCAATGTCCGCATCAATTTCAGAAGTCAGGCGAGCACACTCCACCTCCAGCCAGTCGATCCGCCGATCAGCCGCGTGCTTATCTTTCTCTAACTCATGAATCATTAGCGTTTGCTTCCGGAACATCTCGGCCACTCTACGCTTCATCTCCAGCAGATCCATGGGATCACCTAGAAAGTCTTCGATCTTGTCTATAGGAAGAAGAGGCGAGAAGACTACCTGCCTTGAGTGCTCCTCAGCAGGAGAATCCTCAGTAGGTGAGTCCACCCGTATATCTGCAAAGAAATGAATAGATAATGTGGGGCCTTCAAGGGAATGTTGACAGCGAGCGAGGCCGAGTCCCAAGGCAGTGGGGCCATTACCAGAGTGGCGAGAGGTCCCGGTGACGCGGGAAGGGTCGCCCTTCTTCGCTTCAGGAGTAGAAGGAGGGGTGGACGGTGGAGGTGAGACAGAGTCTGGGAGGTGGTCTGCGAGACGAATTCGGGTGCTACCAGGACGATGAAGAGGCGCGGAGATTTTCTGAAAATAAATGAAAAAGAAAAGGGAGCAATGAGGAGAGGATAAAGAAGAAGAAAGGTAAGCGAGAGTTTCACCTCATTTTCTTTGGGAGAGGAGGAGGTAGGAGGGATGCGCCTCTCCGAAGGGTCGCGAGAGGGCTCATCCACTAAGGGAGAAAGGTAAGTTTTCCTCGCCTTCTTCGGATTAGAGGAAGAGGGTGGTAGGGAGGAGGAAGTGCGAATGGGAATTAAGTTCAGGGCCGCCGCACTAGCCTTGTTCCTTTGGTGCACCAGCGCGATACGATTGTGGAAGCTCTTACTAAGAGACATGACAGCGAAAAGGGATGGGGTGAAATGTGGAAAGAAGAGATTCTCTGCATACGGGAAGGAACCCCGAATTTATTGACTCAAAGGGGGGAGGGCCCCCGACCAGAAAAGATTTTGTCATAAAGTCGCTATGGTGACACGAGCCTCGGTTGAACTTTCTTTTCGAGCTTAGACAACCCCGAAAAGAGCGGGGATTGTGTACAACCTTGGGCTCGCGCAAGGAGGACTCGGAAAAGAGGGGACTAGTAGGACCCCAGGGGAAGATAGGGCGCTAGGCGAGACGGACCTAAGAGAGGATCCACTCGCGCTAGGCGAGACGGACCCAAGAGAGGATCCATTCGCACTAGGCGAGACGGACCCAAGAGAGGATCCATTCGCGTCGGGCGAGACAAACCCAAGTGGTGCTCTCGCCTACGGGGCAGCGCTCTCGCCAAGAACAGGTTCGACAGGAAGTTGGAGGAATGGTTCAGTTAATGGGCAAAGACCGGTTCGGGTGGTAAACGGTTCTTTTTCCCAACTTCAGAGGTTTTTACTCCTTTACCCTTAGTGGTCTGCCCATAACCCTTCAGTACAACGAAGTTTGGCTGTTGGCAGACCCGACCCAGGGTATTCTGGTAATTTCATGAGTGGACCGATTTGGTTATTTGCAGTTCAAATCTTGAGGCCTATAAATAGACCGGTAAGGTGTCTCAGTTAGAGGCGTTAACCCCTTCTTTTTCTCTCTCACTCAGGCACCTAGCTCAGCATTGGCTAGGGAGGGGGAGAATTTCAAGTTCTTTCGGGTAAGAGGTGGGACCTCCGAGATGAATCCCACGGTCAGTTCCTCCAAGAATCCTATTGGGGGTGTGGTCCAAAAAGAGTAGGTGTAGGCTGCAACTTTAGATCCGAGCTTTAGGAGGAGCCGGCTTTCTTGGTTCCAACACGGATCTCGCCATGACATACATGAAAATGGCCATAAAGATCGATGCGTGCAGAACACAGATTTCTGCACGCATTTTTGAGGCGAAATGAACGACATCGGTTTATCTTCCTCATCTAGCGGATCTTCCCAAATCACACCTAGAAATCCTCCTCCCTTATTCACCCTCATCAGGCCATTCCTCTTCACGAGACCATTCCCATGATCACATTGAAGGAAGGAGAGGTTGAAGATTACTAAACCCTAGAACACAAGTCCTAGTATGGCCTCCTCCTAGGAGTCTCCATCTCACACATCAAGACTATTTTGAGTCGATATCTTGCCTAGGATTAACTATAGATTGAGCACCAAGAGAGAGGGGAGGAAACTCACATCATTTCCGACATTTCCGTTATTTCCGGCCATAGATCGCGTGACTCTTCGCGGCAGCATCCTCTTCTCCTTGGCGACAGCGGTTCTTCATGGAGTATAGTTGATTCCAGTACCTCATTCACTCCTCCAGCAGTTTCTTCAAAGAAAAGAAGGCTTGGGAAGAGGATGAAAAACGGTCAAATCCTATATAAATAGGACCAACACGGGTAGAAACACGCTCGTGTTCCTACCCGTGTCCCGCTCGTTGAAGCGTCGTCGATGGTTATAGCGTCGTATGGACACAAATACAGGTAGAGACATGCCCGTGTCCACTACTCGTGTCACGGACACGGCCGTGTGCATGGCCATGTTCTTACCCGTGTACTGCTCGGGAGACACGGCCGGCTTGCTGGAGATATGCACATGGGTAGGGACATGCCCGTGACTCTACTCGTGTCCTGCTCGAAACACATTCGTTGATCTTCACTCAATGCACACGGATAGGGACATGCCAGCGTCTCTACCCGTGTCCTGCTCGGGATAGGCCTTTTCGAGTTCCACTCGACACCTCTCGAGTTCTACTCGACGCACATGGGTAGGGACACGCCCGTTTCTCTACCCGTGTCAAATTCTGGACCAGTTTCTCTTTTCCACACGAGTGTAAGCCTAGTCGCCTGCACTCCTAGGGCCCAAGTCAGCTCTCCTAACTCAGAAGCACGCACGAGGAGCCTAGCGCGGATCGGGATGTTACAACTTCACAGAGCCAAAACTTATATTTGCTGAACTTAGCAAACAAGCCATGCTCCTTTAGTTTCTTCAAAACCAATGCCAAGTGTTCAGCATGCTCCTATTCTATCATTGAGTAGACCAAAATGTCATCAAAAAATATGACAATAAAAACATCTAGATATGACTCAAACACCCTATTCATCAAACTCATGAATGCAAAAGGGGCGTTCGTGAGCCCAAACAACATCAATGTGAACTCATATAAGTTGTATCTCGAGCTAAATGTTATTTTCTGAATATCTTCCTCTTGTATTCTCAACTGATAGTATCTCGAGCGCAAATTCAATTTGGAAAACCAATGCTCTCCCACCAACTGATCGTATAGCTCGTCGATCTGGGGTAAAGGATAGGTGTTTTGCACAGTCAATCGGTTGAGCTCCGAATAATCGATGCATAATCGTAATAATCCATCCTTGTTCTTAAATAATAAAACTGGGGCTCCCCAAGGTGAAGAGCTGGGACGAACAAACCCTGATTCAACCAACTCTTGCAACTGCACCCTAAACTCTGCCAGTTCCTTTGGATCCATCGTGTAAGGAGTTCGGGAGATGGGCATGTCACCTGACACTAGCTTAATTTAGAAGTCTACTTCCCTATGCGGGGGCAATCCAGGTAAATTTTTGGGAAAAACCTCTAGAAAATCAGGTACCACTGGTACATCTTCCATATTTGTCGCTATCTCTCTTAGTTCAAAACATATCATATACACCTCATCCCCTTTCTTATAGGCCTTAAGGGCCTGAATTAAAGACAACATTATTTGGGGTACAAATTTTATACCTTGAAAGATTATATCAGAATCTCCGTGCCTCAAGGTGATTTGCTTCGCCGCACAATCAATCCTGGCATGGTGCCAATCCAGCCACGCCATACTCTGGATAAGGTCAAATTCAGGCATCCCCATTACGATTGCAGGGGTCTCTAAAATTTTTTCTCCAATATACACTTCCAATTCGCACTTCGCTGGCGAAGTCATCTCAGCCGTCCGAAAGGCATATTCTCCGAGTGATACCGGTGAAATATTGCACACCATCTAGATCTTTTACAAAGTCCGTCGAGATAAACAAATGAGTGGCACTGGTATCAAATATAGTGTGAGTTGGTCTCCCACTAACACTCATGATGCCTAAATATCAAGTTATAGCAACCTCAAAGCTAGATTCCTAGCACAAACTTAGACAAGCTAAAGACGAATGCTTATAACGTATTAATTGATTACGAAATACCTGTAATCACATCCTTAGGATTCTGTTGTTAAGTCATATTCAGAGCAAACATCTGCTCTCTAGTAGGTCCAGGATTTTTACCTCGTTGTCCTCGTCCTCGACCACGAACTTGCTCTCGTCATCCCTGAGTTTTCGGAGGAACAACATGGGGAACCTCTCCACCAAGCTACAGAAAATAATGGTGGATGTGGCCCGACAGATGACCCTGGAAATAGACTTGCCTGAATGGCCCTCTGGGTTTATAATGACGTTGGAACTACGGGGGTAGAGGTAATATTAGCTGCGGGGCCTGACGTTCCATCCTAAAATTCTGATGGAAACGACTGCCAACTCTATGGTTTCCTCTTCCACCTCTAATATTATGTCTCCTTCTGAAGTTAGGTCCTGCTTCCATTATGCCATCAGTGAGTCTCTAACCACTATCCTGGACCCCAAGATAATCTGCTTCTAATCTTTTTGACATATATATTATCTCTGCAGGGCTCGAATCCGCTATAATCAAAAGTGCTTGCCTTAGGGGATCTCGCAAACCTTTGTAGAACCGCTTCGCATGTCCGCGATCAACCAAATCATTGGAGTCAGGGAACCTGGTGAGGTATTTAAACTCTCATTGATACTCCACGACTGAATTTGACCCTTGTTTCAACTGCAGGAATCTTTTCTCGAGCTCATCTCGAGCAGTAGAGGGAACAAAATGTTCTGATAAGGGCATAAAAAATTTGTTCCAGCTAATATCAGTGTATACACGTCCTTGAAAAGTTGAGCCCATAAGGTACTTCCACCATATTTTTGTGTGTGACTCTAGGATGAACACAGCTAAGTTAACATCCATACTGGTTGGGCATCTGATTTTGGCCATCAGTTCTTGTACAACATGTAACGCCCATAAAATCTCCCTTTATGAGTGGGTTGTGTAGGCTGAGTAACACGGCCTGGGACACGGACATATCCAAGGTTGTGTCCTGCTCTGTGGGTGGACTCGATTGGCGGGATAGTCTCGAGTGCGGCGCAGGGCGGTCTCGAGAATGGCATACGACCTGGGACACGGGCGTGTCCAAGGCTGTGTCCTTCTCTATGTACTCGAGTGGGTCTCAAGTGGGTATCGAGTTGGTCTCGAGTGGGGCATAGAGCCTGTGACATGGGCGTGTCCAGGGCTGTGTCCTATGAGTTAGACGAAATGATCTCGACAAAACAATCTCGGCGAAATGCACTCGACAATCCTCGAAAGGAAAGTTGAGTTGGGCACATGGCCTGTGACACGGGCGTATCAATGGTTGTGTCCTTCTCTATTTGTGGCCAGGTCTGTGAGTACTGTTTAACATGAGTTGGACACGGGCATGTCTGAATACGTGTCTAGACACACGTCCAGTGACACGGGCATCCCACACGGCCGTGTCCTGGTCGGGTCAAGTCGGTTTCCTTACCGCAGCCGTGTTCGGCCCAGGAAAGTCATTTCAGGGAGATTCGTGGCCGTTCATTTCCTTCAATTAGAATCCAACGGTCCAGGGCTTTCCCTGCTGTATTAAGGATGGAATTTGAGGGATAAACTCTCATTCATCTTGGGCCTTTCTCTTTCTAAGGAGTTAGAGAGTGGGAGAGCAAGGAAGGAGGAGGAGAAGGAATCCGGCTTCCGGTGGAGCTTCAGAGCCCCGAATCGCGAGCCGAGTCCAGATTCGTGGAGGCAAGACCGTTGCGGTGCATTTCATCTAGCTAGTTTTCCATGGCTCCAGTACGATCGTCAAGGGTAACGATCTTCCTTCTTGGACAGGTGAAGTCCTCTTTTTTGCATGTACCTTGGTTCCCCCCCCCCTCCTACACCAAAAGGTGGATTATTAAGGGATTACCCTTGGGTTGATTTTTGAAATCCATAATCAGTCTTATATATAGATCCGGAAATGTGTAGTACGGAATAGGCATGCTGTATGAAGCCCATATGGACAGGATGGTCTGGATTGGTGATGTTTCATTTTGCGCACCGGAGAAGACTCCGCGTATAAATGTGTAGTTTGTGGAGTCGATGGGTTGTACCTATGAAGGGAAGTAGTAGAAAGTATTGGAGTGGAATTTCAGGAAAATACCCTCATAATTGTTGTATTGTATGCTATGAAAAACCAGTTTTTTGGCACTAAAGGATGCTGCAGGGTTTTGGTTGAGTTTGGGTGCAGAAAAAGAGCTTCTGCTGAACCAGCCAAGCGATCGCGAGGAACGCTAGCACTAGCTCCCCTTTTTGGATTGTTAAGTCAGTCCATGGTAGACAGTATGGCTATTGTGAGCTACGAGCTCTTGAAGGATTCGTGCCGAACGGATAAGGGGAAGCAGACCCGCGTCAGTTTGGCGATTTGAGCAACAGGTAGGGGCTTACCTGTCCCCGCGTTATGGATGTCTGTACATGAGTGCCTGAAATAGTTGTGTTCGTCAGGATCACATAATGAGAGTCTTAGGTCTGCGCGCCATTATGACTAAGGTCTCCGACGAGAGGTTACAAAGCATAATGCTCAATATCGTTGGATTTCGTACCTTGAACGGTGGTGGAACCCTAGTTCGCCAAAACACCAATAATGTACCCTGAGTGCACGGATCGTCTGGCCGCGTGGCCGACGGTTTTTATGTCTTGCTTGTGCATAAGTGCACATTGTGTGATTTATCTTCTTGTGAAATGCTATGCCTGCAGGGAAGGAATACCAATGCTCAGGGAAAGGGGTAGGGTAATCATAAATTGGTCAGCTGAATGATGACCGTTGCCTTATTTGCCATCATTATGGTGGGCTTTCCTCATGCAGGTGCTAGAGAGTCGAGCGGGTAGTAGAGGGTTGAAGTCCCTGCTGCTGCTCCTAGCCCTCGAAGGCTAAGCGAAGAACTTTATATTGTTAATGTGTGGCCGACCTATGCGCCGATGTTGGTAATCCACACTTATAAAGCTTAACTGTAATGTCTTAAGTCCACCCTTTTGTGTATTTTTGATGTACATTCCTTTGGGGTTATATATATAAATAGGGTTGTTTATATATAGTGGACATTCGTGGTTATTGAGTATAATATAAATCTTAATCTTCTGCTAGCATGCTCTGAGTTAGGATGTGAATGTATTTTGGTATTAACTTGTAACCTCGCCGCCTGTTTTGTGGCATATGGTTTGGGGACCCAACAAGACATTCTATTATATGTGTCTTTCGGATGGGGTTGCTATAATTTGGTATCAGCTTGTCTCAGTCTTCCTCTTTCGAATTCGTGGTTGAATTATTTTGTGGGGTGGCGAGCACGTGTAAGTGTGACCCACTTTAACATTAATGAACTCCAGAATGTCCACTTAGGAATGAAAATACATATATATGTGGTACTTGTGCGTTCCTGGTATTGTTTTGTGCAATATTTTTGTTGCTTACTTGTGTGTTTCACGATTGTAGGCGACTAGAGGTAATGAGGGTCCGCAAGAACCCCAGTGTTCGATGGGGATTATTGAGCTAACTACGGCGCCAACACCTCCTCCTTCGGTAGAGACGGTCCAGTTGATCGCTGATGTAGTCTTCGCAATGATCAATGCCCACCATGAGGGACAAGTACAACTCTCTGTTCCTGTGCTACATCCCATGCCGGTTGGTGTACGTGAGCAGATGCTAAGGTAAAGAGCAACGACCCCGCCATTGAATATGTGTCTGATACAAGGACCATATACGGTCGAGGAGTACTTTCATGCATTTGTTGAGTTGAGACAACATACAGAGTTTGTGTTT
The DNA here is from genome assembly GCA_039513925.1 of Platanthera zijinensis. Taxonomy (NCBI): domain Eukaryota; kingdom Viridiplantae; phylum Streptophyta; class Magnoliopsida; order Asparagales; family Orchidaceae; genus Platanthera; species Platanthera zijinensis. Next base: position 133,725,229 of record CM077082.1, read on the forward strand.
GAAACCGAGGAGACTAAGACAAACAGATTTTACGATGGTCTGCGCGATGAACTACGACGTTTATTGGTGGGTCCAGAGTTGCTTGGATTTTGTTCCTTGGTAATGGCAGCTAGGTCTTTGGAAATGGACTTAAATCAGTTCAGGGAGAGGCACGGTGTCAATGTGCCAACCTTTACAAATGTGTCAGAATCAAACTCTTGTAAGTGGAAGAAGAAGTTACATCTGTTGGAATCAACCTCTTCCACCATCATGGGAATAAAGAAAAGGTGTGGTCCACATATTTGTTTTTATTGTGGTAAGGTAGGGCATCGTGCCCGAGAATGTCATGGTACTACGCCAAGGACAAAGAAAGCTAAGGCTGGAGCAGTTGCAGGGCGAACTCCGCCCATTTGTTACTCACGTGGCAAAGAAGGACATAAAACCCGAGACTGCAAAAGTGGATCTTAGACGACACTAAATAATAAGGGTAAGAATTTATGTGCATATCTAACTGTAATTATGTACCGTATATTTCCTAGTCAGTAATAGTTTGTACAATCCTTGTTTTGTGTATATAAACATGTTGTGATGAATAATCAAGAAGTTGTTGGTTTAAGGCTTTTTATTCCCTTTGGACTTATCTTGGTATCACAGATAAGTGTGGAATGACATGGCCGTAGTGAAAAGAGTGATTATGGGTAGAACATGACATGTTAAGATGTCATTATGATGTCATATCAGAACGTAGGATCGTCTATGCTGACAATAGTTGTGGTTGTTGTGATAATAGGTATGGACTAGCTCTTGGAGCAGCGTACCGGTGTAGGTTACACCTTCACAAAAATTATACTGGGAAAGAACGCCGAACGAGAGACCAAGTTTGCTTGTATGTGAGGATTGAGCGGGATATTGATGTCTGCTCTCCAAGTCGTCAAACTTGTTCGGTCATGCACGAAGTAATTGTTCCATGCCTATAACGACCATTAGGCTAAAACCTGGTTAAGTGAAACTTCTATTATGTCAGCTTATACAGATGTGTTTCCTAATGACCTTCATGGGTGATGAAGCCCACAGGAGACCAACGACCCTATTGCGGTGGTGCCAGGTGTGAAACCTGTAAGCTGTCGGAGAAGAACATGTATCCGATTCCACGGAGTGATAACGTGTTCGATCAGCTAGTGGGATCAATTGTCTACTCTAAGCTGGACTTAAAGTGTTAAGGAGTTGGGATGTGACATACCTAAGACAGTGTTTGGAACACGCTACGATCGTTATGAGTTCATTGTAATGTCGTTTGGGCTATGTAATGCGCCATCGGTGTTCATTGAACTCCATAGTTAAGCATGCTTGGGTGAGAGTAGTACTGAGATGGGTGACCTCCTGGGAAGTCCCCGTGGTGCGCGCTTGACTATTGAGTTTGCCTTATCAAAGGGAGGCTATGGCAACCAACAACGCACCCGAGTGTTGGAGAGGGGTTGGGGTGCTTGGGCTGCAGCCCAGTAGCATCGCCTAGAGCAGAGCCGTGACATTGTCACGTTGTACATGGATCAAATGCACCGAACGTTCCGAGAGTACTTGGGTTTGTTTGTGATCGTCTTCATTGATAATATCTTGGTGTACTCTCAATCTGAAGCAGATCATGTGAACCATGTACGGATGGTATTGCATACCCTATGGAGACATAAGCCTTATGCCAAGTTCTCACAGTGTGAGTTTTGGCTGTCTTCAGTGTTTTTTTGGGCCATGTAGTAAGTGGAGAGGGCATTGCGGTAGATCCGTCAAAGATAAGTGCCATACGGGAGTGGCCAGTGTTGTCTTCGGTGGCCAAAGTCAGGAGTTTCCTTGGACTGGCAGACTACTACCGACGTTTTGGAGAAAACTTCTCACAGATCGCTTTGCCTCTTACCACATTAACGAGGAAGGATCAGAAATTTGTTTGGACGCTAGAGTGCGTGCGAGCTTTTGAAGAGCTAAAGAGTCGTTTGATCACGGCGCCTGTTTTGACATCGCCATGTGGTACAGACGGCTATGAGATTTATAGTGATGCTTCAGGGAGCGGCTTAGGCTGCGTTCTTCTTTAGTTTGGAAAGGTGATCGCTTATGGCTCACGCTAGTAAAAAGTGCATGAGCGAAATTATCCCGTCCACGACTTGGAGTTGGCGTCAGTGATTTTTGCGCTTAAATTGCTGCATCACTATCTATATGGTGTAAAAGTGGATATATTTTTGGACCACAAAAGCCTAAAGTACCTATTGGATCAAATGGATCTCAATATGTGACAACAAAGGTGTATTGAGTTCTTCAGGGACTACACCTTTGATATTCACTACCCTCCTGGGAAGGGAAATGTGGTTGCATATGCATGATGCGCGTCTTATCAAGGACTTGGAAGCGTTCGAGATTTCTTGTGTTGACAAGAATTCCACAGCAAATGCATGCTCGAACTGGACGGAGGTACAATCTGACCTTGCAGACAGAATTCGACGAGCAACGGAACTTGATGAAAGTCTACAACGCTATGCAGTGGATGATTCAGATAACCAATTCTCCTGGGATGATGGCCATTTGAGGAAATAGGGTCGTTTATGCGTCCCTAGTATGGGTAAGCTCAAAGAAGAAATTATTTATGATGCTCACTTTACAAAATACTCAATTCACCCAGGGAGCACAAAGATGTACAAAGACATAGGGCAAAATATCAAACATGTGCCTTTGTGAAAGCTGAATGTTAGAAGCCCGGATATTTCTTGAAGTCGCTACCTATTCCGGAATGGAAGTTTGATGATATTTCGATGGATTTCGTGCACGATTTGCCAAGATCTCAACGCGGTAATGATTCAGTTTTGGTGATCGTAGACCGGTTGACTAAAGTGGCTCACTTCCTTCCGAATAAGAGGGACGATTCAGTGAAAGTCTTGGAGAAACATTATGTTGAGCAAATCGTACGATTGCACGGTGTTCCACATTGTATCATAAGTGACCATGACGGGCAATTCACTTCGAATGATTGGAGGCTAATCCATCAATTTTTTGGGCACAAAGTTAACATTCAGTGCGGCCTTTCATACCCAAACTGATGGCCAGACTGGTAGGACAAATAGAATGATGGAGGACATGCTCCGAAAGTGCGCCTTGGATTTTAGAAAGAGGTGGGAAGATCATCTTTATATGGTCGAGTTTGCCTACAATAATAGCTATCAAGCTAGCATAAGTATGGCACCGTTTGAAGCTTTGTATAGTCGGAAATGTCGTACACCATTAGCTTGGGCAAAAGCAGGCGAATCTAAGTTATATAAGCGTAAGGAAGTAGAAGAAGCTAATTCGACGATACGCACTATTCGGGAGAGGCTACTGATAGCCCAAGATACACAAGCAAAGTATTATAACGCCAAGCACCAAAATGTTTAGTTTGCAATTAGCGAATTGGTATATTTTAAAATCAAGCCCTTCAACGGCGTGTCCAGGATTCGGCGCTTGAAAAAGTTAAGTCTGAGATATCTTGGTCTGTTTGAAGTGGTGGAGCGAATTGGAGAAGCTGCCTATCAGCAAGCTCTTTCGGCAGAATTGAGTGGATTGAACGATGAGTTCCACATATCAGTGCTTCGAAAAGTCGATAAACCGTTGCGGAATAAGACAATCAGGATGGTCAAGGTCCGATGGGAAAACTACGGTCGTGAGGAGCTAATATGGGAGCGAGCGCAGACCATGCGTGCTGAATTTCCCAAACTTTTTGTCTAAGCCTGTATAACAGTTTGTGTTTTATGTTGTACAAAACATAAAATGTTGTAAACCTTTTATTACTGTTTCCTGAGTACTTATACAAATTTCGGGACAAAATTTCTTGTAAGGAGGGGAGGATTGTAACATCCAAAAAATCTCCATTTATGAGTGGGATGTGTAGGCTGAGCAATACAGCCTGGTACACGGGCATGTCCAAGGCCATGTCCTGCTCTGTGGGCAGAATTGAGTGGCATGGCTGTCTCGAGTATGGCACACGACCTGGTACACGGGCGTGTCTAATGCTGTGTCCTGCTCTGAGTACTCGAGTGGGTCTCGAGTAGGGCACATGGCCTGTGACACGGGCATGTTAAGTGCCATGTCCTATGAGTTTGATGAAATGATCTAGACAAAATGCACTCGACGATCCTCGAGTGGCAAGTCGAGTTTGGCACACGGCCTATGACACGAGCCTGTCAATGGCCGTGTCCTTCTCTATTTGTGGTCAGGTCTGTGAGGACTGTTGAACACGGGCTGGAAACGGGCGTGTCCAAAGCCGTGTCTAGGCATACAATCATTTCCTGGTCGAGTCAAGTCGGTTTCCTTGCCACTTAAGGCACACAGCCTTACACGGGCGTGTCTTAAGGCGTGTTCAGCCAAGGAAAGTCATTTCAGGGCGATTCGTGGCCATTCATTTCCTTCAATTAGGATCCAACGGTCCAAGGCTATCCCTGTTATATTAAGGCCGGGAGTTGAGGGATAAACTTTCATTCATCTTGGGCCTTTCTCCTTCTAAGGAGTTAGATATTGGGGAGAGCAAGGAAGGAGGAGGAGAAGGAATGCGGCTGCCGGTGGAGCTTCAGAGCCCCGAATCGCGAGCCGAGTCAAGATTCGTGGAGGCAAGGCCGTTGCGGTGCATTTCATATGGCTAGTTTTCCATGTCTCCAATGCGATCATCAAGGGTAACGATCTTCTTTATTGGACATGTGAAGTCCTCGTTTTGGCATGTACATGGGTTCCCACCCCCCCCCCCACACCAAAAGGTTGATTATTGAGGGATTTCACTTGGGTTGATTCTTGAAATCCCCAATTAGTCTTGCATATAGATCCGGAAATGTGTAGTACAGAATAGGCATGTTGGGTGAAGCCCATCTGTACAGGATGGTCTGGATTGGTGATGTTTCATTTTGCACACCGGAGAAGACTCCGCGTATAAACGTGTAGTTTGTGGAGTCGATGGGTTGTACCTATAAAGGGCAGTAGCATAAAGTACTGGAGTGGAATTCCAGGAAAATACTCTTGTAATTGTTGTGTTGTATGCTACGAAAGACCGGTTTTATGGCACTGCAGGATGCTATAGGTTTTGGTTTGAGTTTGGGTGCAGAAAGAGAGCTTCTGCTGAACCCGCCAAGCGATCGCGAGGAACGCTGGCACTACATCCCCTTTTTGGATTATTAGGCCTGTCCTTGGTAGATAGTATGGCTATTGTGAGCTATGTGCTCTTGAAGGACTCGTGCCGAACGAATAAGGGGAAGCATACCCACATAAGTTGGGCAATTTGAACAATGGGTAAGGGCTGACCTATCTCCGCGTTATGGATGTCTGTACATGAGTGCCTGAAATAGTGGTGTTCGTCAGGATCACATAATGAGAGTCTTAGGTCTGCGTGCCATTAAGACTAAAGTCTCCGACAAGAGGTTACGGAGCATAATGCTCAATACCGTTGGGTCTCAGACCTTGAATGGTGGTGTAACCTTGGTTCGTCGGTACACCAAGAATGTGCACTGAGTGCACGGATCATCGGGCCGCGTGGCCGACGGTTGTGATGTCTTGCTTGTGCGTAAGTGCACATTGTGTGATTTATCTGCTTGTGGAATTCTATGTCTACAGGGAAGTAATACCACTGCCCCGGGAAAGGGGAAGGGTCATTATAAATTGGTCAGCTGAATGATGACCATGGCCTTGTTTGCCACCATTATGGTGGGTTGTCCTCGTGTAGGTGTTGGAGAGCCGAGCGGGAAGTAGAGAGTTGGTTCCCTAGTTTTTATTTGGACCATGTCATCTCAATTAGGCTTAATTGACCCAAGAATTATCTATGGTCAATGGTTAGACTAAAGGTTAGTCTACCCTTAGGTTAGATTAGTTGAGATTGAATTGAAATTAAAGTGGTTAAGTAGATTTGTGCTCGACGATCTTCAATTGATGATCGATAATCTCAGAGTTATATGAACTCTGAATTAGGTTGACGATCTGCTTATTCAGATCAATGATCATGTTGCCTTGGTCGACGATTTCTGTGAAGATAGTTTTTCTTCAGTTCGACGATCTGCTTGTTCAGATCGATGATCTTCGATCTCTGGTCTACGCTTTTTGTCTGCTTTTATCTATAGCTATTTCATTTGATCTTTGGTTTATTTCCTCTTGTTTAAGACATATTTTATTCAGAATATTCTGCTCAATTTAATGCTTATATTCTTTTGCTTATTTGCAATATTCCTTTTGCATTAATTGAGTGATTTGGCAGAATAAAGCCATTTGTTTTATTAGAGGAAATCGTGCTTTTCTACAGCTGTAATATACCCGTTAGGCTTGGTTTCCTGTGCCAATTTGTAAAGTCAAATTGAAAGGATATTTTTTAACATCCTTAATTCCTTTTTGGGAATGACAGAAAAGATTGCAGGTGCAGGTTTCCTTATTTTGTTTTATTCTATTATTTGGAATGTTTTTTTTCTAGTGCAGGGCTCGAGGCATTTTTAAAAGAAGAGAAGGTTCTATATTATCAGTGCATTCGGCTGAGGACATAGATACTCACTCACAACTCAGAATACAGAGAACAACTCATACAAACTCTCAGCAGACTCAGAACCAGATAATCTCAAGAGAAAAGAAAAGCTCTTCTTTTTCATGAGTTCATCCTATCTTCAGGAAAATCAATACTCAGAGTTCAAGCTTTCAAGAAGAAGAACCTCCAAGATTGCTGAACACTCGTTATTGCAAACTCTCCCAGATTGCAAAAGCTGTTGAAGAAGAACATTCATTCAAAATCTAGAGTCTTCTTCAAGGCTGCATCAGAAAGTCTTCTCAAGCAATTTGGAGATCCTACACCCTAAAGCAAAGCTTCTTCCTGGACATTCTCTAAGCCAGGGGGAGCTTTGATATTTTCAGATCCATCCACTAGCTTTTTTGAACACAAAGAAGAGATCTTAATTCTCTCTTTCAATCTCCTGTAAAAGGGTTATTACTCCCTTCAAAAGTGAACCATTGGTGGCAGGGCACCTGATCAAAAACCTGTGTGTTTGGTTTTTAGGCACCTGATCAAAATCCTGAAGGGTCTTTAGATCTACCTGAAGCAGATCTATTGGTGGCAGGGCACCTGATAAAAAACCTGTAGTGGATTCCTACCAGGGTGGTAGAAGAGTGGATGTACCCAATTGGGGAACAACTATAAAGCTCTTGTATTGTCTGTTGCTTATTTTAATCATTGCTCTGTGGCTGTGATAGTTTTAACTAGGTTTCTTGTTACTGTGTTAGGATAAAAGTTCAACTGAAAATTCAGTGAGCTTCTCTATTATTCACTACACTCAGTTAGGCTTTAGATTTAAAGCTTTTATTTTTATATTCCGCAAATAGCTCGAAGAGAAGTGTTTAGAGTCTCCTTAATTTTTGAATACTCTATTCACCCCCCCTCTAGAGTAGTAAGTATCTTATCCCCTCACTTTCAATTAGTATAAGAGGGAGGTTGGTTATTCAACAACTAAATCCTTATCAGAATGATTGGTTGAACAGGATAACACCTGAACCATAAGATCTTGTGATAAGATACTTTCATACAATATTCACTCACATTAGATTCATGGCCCAGTACAAAGATTACTCTAGCACCAGACCTCCAGTATGCAACTTAGCCAAGTTGTGCATCTGGAAGGCAAGAATTAGACTTTACATGAACTCTATTGATGAAGATATTTTTTCCTCTATCTTAACAGGGCCACCAACACCACCTGCTGCAGCTACTGCTACAACATCTACAAATCTCAGTGCAGTGCCACCTCCTAACTACAATGAAACTTACAGGAAGGCCAAGATAGCTGATGCCAAAGCTATGAATATTCTGGCTCAGACTATGTCTGATGAAACATTCCAGAAAGTGGTTGATTGCACCTCAGTAAAAGCCATGTGGGACTCACTGAATCAGATTATAGCTGGTTCAGCTGATGAGAGGAAGGATAGAAGGTCCAACCTTATATCCCAATATGAGAACTTCAAGAAGGAAGAAGCTGAGACAGTAGAAGCTATGTACACAAGGCTCGGCTCCATTATCAATGAGCTGAGGACACTTGATAAGGAGATCACATTGAAAGAAGTCAATGATAAAATACTGATGTGCTTTCCTAGCACATGGGATCTCAGAATCTAGCCAATCAAGGAGTACAGAAGTACAATAGAGATTTCAAATGAAGCTCTCCTTGGCAAGCTCAAATCATTTGAGCAAGTACTGAAGACCAGGGAAGCTGAAGCTGAAGCCAAAGCATCTACTCCAACAAGGAAAGAGAAAACCCTTGCTCTTAAGGCTAATGATGAGTCTAAAGTGACTCAATCAAATGAAGAACTAATGGCACTATTTTCCAAGAGGTTCTACAAGATGGGCAGAAAGGACAACAGAAGAATGTCATCAAAATATGATGACAAGCCAAGATATGATAAAACCCCATCTAAAGAAATTGTTTATTATGAATGCAGGAAGCCTGGACACATTCTCCCTGAGTGTCTAGAGACAATGCATAAGGAAAGTAGAAAGGAGAAGGAACATGAGAAGCACTATTCCAAGACATCTTCTCACAAATATAAGAAGAAAGAGAAAGGTCTTGTTGCAAAGACCTGGAGTGATACTGAGGAAGACACTTCTTCCTCCAGCTCCAGTGAAGATGTTGAAGAAGAGAAGAAAGCTAAGGAGATTTGCCTTATGGAAATCAATGCCTGCAACAATAACTCAGCTGTAGAGATGACTGAAGATGAGGAGGATGAATTATCTGATGAAGACTAGGTAATTGCATCTTATGATTTTACCTCTGATGAATTTAAGCATGAATTTAAAACCCTTTGCCTAGATTTCCTTAGCTTAGAAAAGGAGATTAAGTTGCTTAGAGATAAACTAGTTGAATCAGAATCTCTATCTAGTGAAAATATTAGGTTAGAATCTGAACTCACTAGAGCATCTGAAGAAATCAAATTTCTTAAATTAGAACAAGCTAAAGCTAAGAGGTTAGAATATTCACTTAATGGCAGAAGCCTTAAGTTGCTAGAAATCACAAGCACTTCCGACACTAGGACAGGAAACAATTAGTTTTGCTTAGGTGCCTCACCTAGTGAACCCCCATTACTCCTTGAATACAATCTATCTACTCAAGTAAAGTTTGTTTCTGAAAAAGGAATACACAACACTGAGGTTATTCAAAATGCTAAGAAAACCTTAAATAAGATTAAGAGAGACAAAAGGAAACAGAAATTCATAGAAATACAAAAATCATCGAACGCCTATCGACAATCGCTGCACCATCATCGAACGATAAGCGACGATCTCTGAACTCATCTGCTGGGTATAACTACGTAGAAATGAGTGATCGGCGATCTCAGCCTGAGTCGTCGAACAGAGATCGACGATCGTTGAATCTAGAATCCTTTTCTGTAGACCAAGATCGACGATCTGGGTACTGATCGTCGAACATCGATCGACGATCAGAACTAAATTTCCAGAATCACAACAATACTCACAGAAACAATAAGTTTAATAGCAACCCTAGGTCTGCTAATTGGATTATCCCACATAGGAGATCTCATCCCTTAGGATATCACCCTCCACCTGCATATTCTTTCATTTCTAGTTTTTCCTATGTGAAGAACAATGGACCCAAGGTTACCTGGGTCCACAATGTTTAATCTATCTTATTGCAGGTGAAGACCTATCCTATCACTCAGGACAAGTGGTATTTTGATAGTGGATGCTCCAAGCATATGACTGGAAACAAAGAGAACCTTTCAAGCTTCAAAGCCAACTTGGGACCAAAGGTAGTCTTTGGTGATTCCAGTTGTGGTCAGACTGAAGGATATGGTAAATTCACCATAGGGTCAGTGACTTTCAAGAAGGTACCTTATGTCACAGGACTGAAGCACAATCTCATTTTGGTAAGTCAGCTTTGTGATGCTGGCTATAAGGTTTGGTTTTCTAATACTCTGTACAATATTACTTTGAATAATAAAGTTTTATTAGTAGGCATTAGGCAAGGAAATATTTATCTTGTACATTTTAATTCCACCTCTTCTGAAATTTATTAATTTAATGAGGTGAGTAGTAATAATACTTTGTGGCATAAGAGGCTAGGTCATGTTAACCCTAAGAATATATCTAGGTTATCTAAATACAACCTTGTCAGAGGTTTTCCGTCTTGCCCCTATAAGAAGGAAGGCCTATGCAAGGCTTGTCAGCTAGGCAAGCAAACCAAGAATAGTTTCAAAGCTGTAAATAAAAGTGATTCACCAAGAATCATGTACCTATTGCACTTGGATCTCTTTGGTCCAATAGCTGTACAGAGTCTAGGAGGGAAATTCTATACCCTAGTAATTGTAGATGATTACTCTATGTTCACTTAGGTGTTCTTCTTGAGAACTAAATCTGATAACTTTAAAGTTCTTACAGATTTTCTACTTTGTATACAGACTGAGTACTCTACTCAAGTTGTCTTGATCAGAAGTGATCATGGTACTGAGTTTGAATCTCTTCTTATGCAAGAATTCTATGAGAAAGAATGTAACAGGCATAGCTTCTCTGCTCCTAGAACTCCACAACAAAATGGGGTAGTGGAAAGGAAAAACAGAACCCTGATTGAAGCTGCAGGAACATTGTTAGCAGATGCTAATATGCCTCTATCCTTTTGGGCAGAAGATGTTAGCACCGCTAACTATGTATTGAATAGGAGTCTGATACACAAACTAAAGGGGAATACTCCCTATGAATTGCTTAAAGAAAAGAAACCTAAAATAGATTATTTTAGAGTTTTTGGCTGTGTAGTTTACATTCACAACAATAACAAAGATTACATTAGAAAGTTTGAAGCAAAGGCTTCAATGGGAATCTTTCTAGGATATTCCTAAGTAAGCAAAGCTTATAGGGTATTTAATAAACCCACTTCGAAAATAGAAGAGTCAGTACATGTATCTTTTGATGAAACTAACATGTTTTACAGAGAGAAGGAAACTTCTTCCAGTAACTCTTTGCAGGTACCTGACTTGTGCAAGAATTTGGATGAGCTGAAACTCACTCAGGAGATTCAACCTCAACCATCTCTTCAGATAGCTGATTCAGACAGTGATGAAGACCAAGTAGAAGTGATTGCAACTCTACCAACAGCCAAGCTAATTCCACCTGAGGAATTGATTCCAACTGTTGTTGAAGATCACATGCCACCAACTGATTATGTCACACTTAGAGATCATCCTACATCTAAAGTGATTGGAGACATTTCAACTAGTGTGCAAACTAGACATCAACTAAGTAAAGATGTGATGCTTTCTTGTTTTCTTTCTCAGATTGAGCCCCTAACCATAAAAGATGTTGAGCAAGATCCCCACAGGATCATTTTTATGTAAGAAGAGCTAAACCATTTTGAAAGATGTAAAGTTTTGAATTTGGTCCCTAGACCAAAAGGTCAGCTGGTTATAGGCACCAAATGGGTGTTTAGAAACAAGTTGGATTCTCAAGGAATAATTATAAGGAATAAAACAAGGCTTGTAGCACAGGGCTACAGATAGGAAGAAGGCATAGATTATGATCAGACATTTGCTCATGTTGCAAGGCTAGAGGCAATAAGGATCTTTCTAGCCTATGCAGCCTACATGAAGTTTAAGGTGTTCCAAATGGATATAAAGAGTGCATTCCTAAATGGAGAGCTAAAGGAAGGGGTATTTGTTGAACAACCCCATAGTTTTATTTCTTCAACTTATCCCTCACATGTTTTTAAGTTGCAAAAAGCTCTGTATGGACTTAAGCAGGCTCCTAGAGCATGGTATGAAACTCTAGCTAGTTTCCTATTAGAACATAAGTTTGTTAGAGGCATAGTTGATAGAACCCTTTTAATTAAGCACCACATGGACAAGATCCTGTTAGTTCAAATTTATGTGGATGACATTATATTTGGTTCCACTGATCCCAAACTATGCAAAAGGTTCTCAGACCTAATGCATTCTAAGTTTGAGATTAGTAGTATTGGTGAGCTGTCTTATTTCCTTGGTCTCCAAGTTAAACAAGATGCTGATGGCATCTTCATCTCCCAATCTAAGTATGCCAAGGAATTGGTAAAGAAGTTTGGGATGGCAGATGCTTCAGCAATGCACACTCCTATGGCTACTAATGTAGTTATTGATTCTGATGAAAAGGGAAAGCCTGTTGATCAGAAATATTATAGGGCCAATGTTGGTTCCCTATTATATCTAACTGCAAGTAGGCCTGATATAATGTTTGCCACATGCCTCTGTGCTAGATTTCAGATCAACCCCAAGGAATCTCACTTAACTCTTCTGAAGAGAATCTTAAGATACTTGAAGGGATGCCCAATTTTAGGACTTTGGTACCCAGCTAAATCAGAATTTGAGTTGATTGGATACTCAAATGCTGACAATTCCTGCAGTAGAGTTGACAGGAAGAGCACCTCCGGGACTTGTCAGTTCCTAGGTGAGAGATTAGTCTCTTGGTTTTGCAAGAAGTAGGCTTCTGTTTCAACTTCAACTGTAGAGGCTGAATATATAACAGCTGCTAGTTGCTGTTCACAGATACAATGGATTCAAAATCAACTCTTGGATTATGGGTACACACACAAAAAAACCAAAATTATGTGTGACAGTACCAGTGCTATTTCCATAGCACAAAATCCTGTGCACCAATCTAGAACTAAGCACATAGACATTAGACACTATTTTCTTAGAGACTGTGTTGACAAGAATAAAATAAATCTCAAGTTTATACCAACAGATCTTTAGAGAAGTGATATATTTACAAAGCCTTTAGATTAACAGAAACATCTATTCTTTTTGAATCAATTAGGCATGATGAATGGATCAGACTAAGTGTAAAAATCTGCTAAGTTGAAATCTGTTCTGAGATCGTCGAACGTTGTTCGAAGATCGTCGAATAGGTTGAGCTAAATCGTCGACCCTTGGTCTACGACAGCTCTTTGCTTTTAGAGACAGAAATCGTCGATCGACGATCGACGACTCTGCTTCGGAAATCGATCGTTGATCGACGATCGACGACCGATTCTCCTGATCTTCATTCAGAGATCGACGATTCTAGTTTATTTCTAAACGATAGTCTATTTAGGTTTAAAGATCATTGACAGAGCTCGCCTTTTCGTATTCTGCTTCCAGAACTGTTTAGAGCTCTCTTCCCGCGCTTTCTCTCTCTCTCTCTCTCTCTCTCTCTCTCTCTTCTTGCAATTTCTCTTGTCGATTCCATGGCGATTTCCTCTGCAACCCTGTCCGTGATGAAGTTCGATGCCGGTTTCAGTGTTGATTTTGATTCGTTCAGCGACTGCGAACAAGTTTTCCGAGAGATGCTGCAATTATGTGATGATCAAGGCCTCAAGAAACTCATGTCTACAAAAATCAAACTCCACCTATCAGAAATAAAGGAATGGGTCTATACATCTTCTTCATATGACATAGCAATGACAGGAACCATCAACGATGTGGAGGTAACTCTTACTCCCAAAATTCTGACTGAAATCTTTGAGTTAAAGAAAGGATATGATGAGTATGAGCATGATTCTGTTGAGTATGGTAGGATGCTGTTAGAGATGGGACATGCAAAAGGCATTTCATCTATGCTCCTGAAAGTAAATCAATCTGTTGGTTTTAAGTTCTTGGCTGACTTGGTTGGAAAAGTGCTGCTTGGAAAGCATTCAGCCCATGACAACATCAACAGGCAACAATTTGCCTTGATGTCAGCGATACTGAATAAGAAATTGATAAATTGGGCTGGATTGATATTTGAATTGCTTAGGAAGAAGAACAACAATAAAGAGGTAACTCAAGGTAGGCTGATTGGGTTCTTTCTATCCAAGAAAGCTTCCCAGCTGTTAGGCTCTGCTCCTACAGCAATCAATGTTACCAAGAGAATTGATCCTTCTCTGTTTTTTAAGTGGAAAAGGACAATCTAGAAATCATCAAAGGCTGGGTCTGCCCCTTCAACATCTGAGGGCACAAGGGCTCCTGAAGCCACTTCCCACCCTAGTGAAGAAATTCCTGCTTCATCCTCCTTGCCATCCACCTCCATCACAACTCATTCTTCTCCTGTGAACCATCCATCACAATCTGCTTCTCCAACTCCAGCTCATCTAGCTGAGATACCACACTTCAACATAGATTCCATGTTCAATCTGCTTACTCCATCTCCACATCACTCCCAAGCTACTTTAAATCATCAATCACCCACAAATTATCATCCATCTCATCATAATTCTCCAATTGATGAAGCCCCAATTCAGAAGACCATCAATTCTGATAATTCCCCTTCTATCATTCCTCCATCGTTTCAAATTACACCAGAATTCATTGCCAATGTCATAGACCTCATTTCTCCATACATCAAATAAATGATAGCTGAAGCCATTGACCCCCTTGCTAACTCCATCTCATCACTTGCTGCTTCCTTCACTTCCCTCTCAGCCCTTTCTTCATCTAGGGGCCTGGGTTTAGTTGCCACTGAACCCAGGCAGGGGGAGATGCTCAATGATGATGATTCAGGCTCTTCTTTGGCTCGTCAGCTTGTGCAATCTCCAGCAGTAGTGGAGCTAGAAATATATTCAGATACAGTTCCAGATGAAGTCCAGAGGATATTTGTAGATATAGATGCTCTAGTAGTTTCAGATTAACTAGAGGCATTTCTTGATTCAGATGATGAGTCCTCTCTCTCATCCCTTGGCGGCATTTATATCTGTCAGTCCTCCCCTTGTTCTTTTGATCCCCTTCAGGCCATTGTGTGCTATCAGACACCAATGTGCCTTCAGTTTCTAGACAGTCTTATTATTTCTGAACCAATAGCTGAAGCAGCCTTTGCCTTCAAATTTTGTCTTGAGGAGATTTCCACTCCTATAGTTGTCAGACATCTAAAAGGGATTATTACCTCCTTCTTAGAAGCTAAGTGGAATTCAGTAGAGTCTTCAGATAAAGGTGTGCCAGCTGCTGTTCCAGAAGTTGAATCTGTTGTATCTTCTGCGCCCTCTACTCTTTGGGATGACACCTCAGGACTAGATTTGGACTCTCTCTCTTGGCACAAGATATATTAGAAGAAGAAAGAGAAAAGGCTCTAATGAAAGCTAAAGAATAAGAGGAAGCTATGCTAAAAAGATATTGATGATATGTATGCAAAACCTCAGTCCTCACATTCTGAGGATGAGGATGAAGATTCTGATGATTCAGAAGGTTATAAGAAAAAGAAAAGGACTGATCAAAAGAAAAGGAAGGCCATATCTCCAGCACCTCCTAATCCATACCATGATATTCCATACTATATTCTGAAAGGAATATATCCTAAATCTAAGAATTTTGAGGCTTGGATGTGGTACTCTAAAAATGCTCCGAAAGCATGGAAGAAGAGAAGGAAGAACTCTCCTCCTCCCAAGGGGATTCAGAGAGGTCCTCCTCCTCCTCCCTTTGCTGGTGATCCAGGAAATGTTGCTCCCAGATCTTCTACTCCTTCTACCAGACCAAATCAACCATACACTTATCAGAGGAAGGGCAGACAGCCTCCTCCCAGCAGGTCTCATGATCAGAGGCAGACTAGGCATTCAGATAGTCAAAGAGAGCAAGTAAAAGAAGTTGTATATCAATAACTAACTTTCTCTCCTCCTTCAGCTCCTAGGTCTCCTCCCAAAGCAAAATTGTCACCTTCAAAGCAAAAACTTGCTCAGGTCAAGCTATCAGATGTCAAAAGAAAAAGAGTTATATATTCTGACAAATCAAGCAAGAAATATGTTGAGTTTGGTCCTCCATCTAGTCTTATGATTCAAGAGCAAAAAGATTCAAATATCAAGCCATCTCAAGAGCAAACTTAGAGTTTTCTAACTCAATCAGTAAATTTTAAGGCTATAAATCCATTGAATCCAGATGATAAAAACACATATGAAAGTCAAGAGCTTGATCCTAACTTCAAAATGGCTAGACTTTTAGAATTGGTGGGAACTGCTAAGATCAAGAAAGCTAAAGCTGAAGGTAAAGATATCACAGGATTTTCTACTATGTCAACATACAGAAAGAAAGAATTGGACAGATTCCAAGTTAGCTCAGATGTTTTTGATGCTTCAAAATATATGAAAAAACATCCTGAAGCTGTTTTACCTAAAGTTGGAGAGCTAAAGATTATTGGAGAGCAGGACTTGAAGCTATCAAAGAAGGATGCATATGATCCTAGAAGAAAAATCACTTTCTCTCCTACTACTTCTATTCCTCCTTCAGACTCTGCTGATAAATGCCTGTGATGTTTGTTCTTACTACCTAATTTATACAATTCTGTTTGTTGCTGTTTATTTTTATCTGCTTGTGTTATATTTGTTTTTTGTTTGAGTGACATCACCCAAATAGGGGGAGATTGTTGGTTCCCTAGTTTTGATTTAGGAAATGTCATCTCAATTAGGCTTAATTGACCCAAGAATAATCTATGGTCAATGGTTAGACTAAAGGTTAGTCTACCCTTAGGTTAGATTAGTTGAGATTGAATTGAAATAAAAGTGGTTCAGTAGATTTGTGCTCGATGATAGTCGATTGGTGCTCGACGATCTTCGATTGATGATCGACGATCTCAGAGTTATATGAACTCTGAAGTAGGTCGACGATCTGCTTATTCAGATCGACGATCGTGTTGCTTTGGTCGACGATTTCTGTGAAGACAGCTTTTCTTCAGGTCGAAGATCTGCTTGTTAAGATCGACGATCTTCGATCTCTGGTCTACGCTTTTTGTCTGCTTTTATCTATAGCTATTTCATTTTATCTTTGGTTTATTTCCTCTTGTTTAAGACATATTTTATTCAGAATATTCTGCTCAATTTAATGCTTATATTCTTTTGCTTATTTGCAATATTCCTTTTGCATTAATTGAGAGATTTGGCAGAATAAAGTCATTTGTTTTATTAGAGGAAATCGTGCTTTTCTACAACCGTAATATAGCCGTTAGGCTTGGTTTCCTGTGCCAATTTTAAAGTCAAATTGAAAGGATATTTTTTAACATCCTTAATTCCTTTTTGGGAATGACAGAAAAGATTGCAGGTGCAGGTTTCCTTATTTTGTTTTATTCTATTATTTGGAAAGTTTTTTTTCTAGTGCAGGGCTCAAGGCTTTTTCAAAAGAAGAGAAGGTTCTATATTATCAGTGCAGTCGGCTGAAGACATAGATACTCACTCACAACTCAGAATACAGAGAACAAATCATACAAACTCTCAGCAAACTCAGAACCAGATAATCTCAAGAGAAAAGAAAAGCTCTTCTTCTTCCTGAGTTCATCCTGTCTTCAGGAAAATCTATACTAAGAGTTCAAGCTTTCAAGAAGAAGAACCTCCCAGATTGCTGAACATTCATTGTTGCAAACTCTCCGAGATTGCAAAAGCTGCTGAAGAAGAACATTCATTCAAAATCTAGAGTCTTCTTCAAGGCTGCATCAGAAAGTCTTCTCAAGCAATTTGGAGATCCTGCACCCTAAAGCAAAGCTTCTTCCTGGACATTCTCTAAGCCAAGAGGAGCTTTGATATTTTCAGAGCCATGCACTAGCTTCTCTGAACACAAAGAAGACATCTTAATTCTCTCTTTTAACCTCCTGTAAAAGGTTATTACTCACTTCAAAAGTGAACCATTGGTGGCAGGGCACCTGATCAAAAACCTGTGTGTTTGGTTTTTAGGCACCTGATCAAAAGCCTGAAGGGTCTTTAGATCTACCTGAAGCAGATCTACTGGTGGCAGGGTACCTTATCAAAAACCTGTAGTGGATTCCTATCAGGGTGGTAGAAGAGTGGATGTACCCAATTGGGAAACCACTATAAAGCTCTTGTGTTGTCTGTTGCTTATTTTAATCATTGCTCTGTGGCTGTGATAGTTTTAACTAGGTTGCTAGTTGTTGTGTTAGAATAAAAGTTCAACTGAAAATTCAGTGAGCTTCTCTGTTATTCACTACACTCAGTTAGGCTTTAGATTTAAAGCTTTTATTTTTATATTCCGCAAATAGCTCGAAGAGAAGTGTTTAGAGTCTCCTTAATTTTTGAATACTCTATTCACCCCCCCCCCCTCTAGAGTAGTAAGTATCTTATCTCCTCCTTTCATAGAGGTCTGAAGTCCCTGCTGTTGTTGGCCCTCGAAGGCTAAGTGAAGAACTTTATATTGTTCATGTGTGGCCGGCCTGTGCGCCGATGTTTGTAATACACACTTATAAAGCTTAACTGTAATGCCTTAAAGCCACCCTTTTGTGTATTTTTGATGTACATTCCTTTGGGGTTATATATATAAATGGAGTTGTTTATATATAGCGGACATTCGTGGTTGTTGAGTTCAATATTAATCTTAATCTTCCGCTAGCATGCTCTGAGTTAGGATGCGAATGTATTTTTGTATTAACCTATAACCTCACCGCCTGTTTTGTAGCATATGGTTTGGGGCCCCGGTCGGACCTTCTATTATATGCTCTTTGACGGATGGGGTCGTTACACACCATCTAGACATTCCTCTATACGAATGGTGGATTCATTCCCGTGGTAGACGGGTGGAGAAAGAGCTCGGAAGGTACTCAGCCAATTAGAGCTCGAGGCCAGTGGCTGCACCGAAGCCTGCTGAGACCTGAAGGCATCTAAGATTGGAGTTAGGGTCTGCCCCAACTCTTATTATTAGAGCATTGTAAGGATCGGAGGAACAGGAATTCCAGTTGTCGGCTCTGTATGTATTGGAATATATGTACAAAACATGGACTTTGGGTCAGGTTGGCTAAACGTAGGGTAACGGGTGGACATACTTAGTGTAAATCACAAATGTGCATACCACTGCTTCAACTAATCCGGTTTGTCCGCAAACCAAATGTAACACCCCAGAAATCTCAAAAGCCAAAGTGGGATTCAGGTTGGCTTACACGACCTGAGATACGGGCGTGTCTCAGGGCGTGTCAAGTGTACATGGCCTGGGACACGGGCGTGTCCCAGGGCGTGTCCTTATTCTCGATGAGTACTCGAGAACTAATCGTCGAGTGTGGAACACGGCCTGTGACACGGGCGTGTCATAGGGGTGTGTTTTGCACACGGCTAGGGACACAGGCGTGTTCCTTAGTCGTGTCCTGCTCGGGTGATTTTTGAGATCGTATTACAGGGGTGACACGGCCAGGTACACGACCGTGTACTGGGTGACACAGGCGTTTCCGGCTTGACACGGGCGTGTCAATGCCCGTGTTCTGATTTTTTTAGTCGGTTGTGAACGGCATAAGGAACACGGCCTATGACACGGGCGTGTCACAACCCGTGTTCGGTCCAGGAAATCAAATTCAGGGCTGATCAGAGCCGTTCATTTTCTTTGACCAAGATCCAATGGTCTGGGCTCTTCCCTGGGTTGATAAGGTCGGGATTGAAGAGGAGAAAGCTCATTTTAGTTTCATCATTCTCTTTCTAAAGTTAAGAGAGAGAGGAGAGCAAGGCAAGGAAGAAGTAGAGGAATCCGGCCGCCGGTGGTGCTGCTGTGGTCCAAATCGCGAGCCGAGTTTGAATTTACGAAGGCAAGGCTGCTGCGAAGGCTTTCATCTGTCTCAATTCTCTCCATGGCTACGAGGCGACTTCCAAGGTAAACGATTTCCGTCTTGGACATGTGAAGTCTTACTTTCCTGCATTTGCATAGGTAAAACCCGTCCCCACGAGTGTGCGGCGGGTTGTGGTGTCCCTTGGGGTAGATATGTGAAGTCCCCCTTGTTAGAGTCCGGAATTGGAGTACGGATCTAGGCATGTTGTGTGAAGCCCATCTTGACATGCTGGTCTAGATTGGTGATGCTTTTTTGCATTTGGAGGAATCTCCGAGTATTTGATTATTTGTGTGCAATCTGTGGTGCATACCTGTCGCTTGGTGCAGCATGAAGTACTGGAGGAAGTACAGGAAGTTGTGAGAGTTGGTTCAACTCTTGTGACCATCAGTTGTCACTTTCCATGGTGTTGAGCCGTTGGGCTGCTACTATATAAAATGAGGCTTCGTACCGAACAGGCAAGGTGAAACCGACTCGCACCTTTATTTGTGGCCTCAGGTACGATGTACTTAGTAGTGGCAAGGCGGTTTGAGAACCGGGGGGTGGCTGATCTGTACATGCGTTATGTAGGTTGGACATGAGAGCGCCAAGGCATTGGGCTTTCGTCAGTGGCATAATGAGAGTCTTGGGCCTACGTGCCAGACTAAATGCTCATTGGTGGGATCTAGTGTTTCAGGTACACCTGAATGTGCCCTGAGTGCACAGATCGTCGGGCCGTCGGGCCGGCGTTTGTGATATGTATTGACTGTGCGGTCGAGCACGTCTTGCGTTGGTTGCTATATATACTGTTGAAAAATTATTTGCAGGGATGGAATTCCGCTGCCCCGTGCCAGGGGCAGGGTCGTTATAATTGGTCAGCTGAATGCTGACCGTTGCCCTGTTTACCACTGCTTGGTGGATTGGTTCTTGCAGGTGCAGGAGGTGCTGGTCCGAGCGGTACATAGCGGGCTGAAGCCCAAGCTGTGTTGCGGTCCTAGAAGGCTTTATTTTGTTTCTTCTTATTCATGTGTGGCCGGCCTGCGTGCCGATGTCTGTATACCACACCTTGTTAAGAGAAATTTGTAAGGCCTTAAGGCCATATTCATTGGT
The DNA here is from genome assembly GCA_039513925.1 of Platanthera zijinensis. Lineage (NCBI taxonomy): Eukaryota > Viridiplantae > Streptophyta > Magnoliopsida > Asparagales > Orchidaceae > Platanthera > Platanthera zijinensis. Next base: position 133,745,816 of record CM077082.1, read on the forward strand.
TGTATATATTCCTATGTTATAATGGGCAGTTCTTGTAACTCTTGAGTTCAAGTTTTCAACCATGATGCTTCCGCTAGAATGCTCTATGTTAGGATGCGGTTGTATTAATATTATTTAGTAGCGTCTCCGCCTGTTTGTTGAATATGGTGTGGGGCCCCGGCCGGACCCTCTATTATATTCTTCTTGACGGGTAGAGGTGTTACAATTTGGTATCAGCTTGTTGGTCACTCTCTTCCGAATTTGCGGACGAATTCTTTTGAGTGGTGGCGAGCACGTGTCAGTGCTGTCGTTATAACACTTCACTTGAACTCAAGAATGTCCACTTAGGAATGCAAATACACTTGTTTGTTGAACCTGTGTATTCTTTTTGTATGTTTGTCGTTTTACTTGGTCGCTAAATTGTGTGTTTTACACATATAGGTGACTAGAAATGTTGCGGGTCAATCTGAACCTCAACATTCTGTAGAAAGTGCGGCACCAGCTGAGGTGCCCACACCTCCTCCATCCGCTGAAACGGTACATTTCATCACGGAAATGGTACTTGCTGTGATGAATGATCAGCAGGATGGGAAGACACGTCCTGCAGTGGTGCCAACGCATGTTGGGGTACGGTAAGAACCGGTAAAGCTGTAGTTTATCCGCGCGCAGCAGATCAATAATTGAAGAAATTCATGAGCTTCAATCCTCCACAATTTTCTGGGGCAGGTTCACTTGCCCAAGCAGAGGATTGGCTTGCAAGGATCAAGAGGATCATTAAAGCTATTAAGGTTGAGGAGGGACAGAAGGTTATGTTGGCCACTTTCCTACTGGAAGGAGAGGCTCGTTTATGGTGGGATGAGATTGAACTGCATCACTTGGCCGGCAGGCAATTGGTAGAGGTCTCGATGGACGAATTTTCTCGGTTGTTCTTGGCACAACATCTACCAATGCAGCAAAGGATATCGATGGAAATGGAATTTCAACGGTTAACCTAAGGAGATCGTAGTGTGGATGATTATCTGCATGAGTTCACACGGTTTGGAAGATATGCGGGTACAATCTTCGTAGAAGAAGAGCGTAAGACTTATAGGTTTTATGCGGGACTGCGAGATGAGCTGCGATATTTGCTCTCGAGTTCTGTGAGTCAGGGATTTCAAGCCTTAGTCTGTACGGCCCGGTCTTTGGAGATGGAAATGAGAAGAGGGCAGGCAAAAGGGACCTTGGCTGTGACAAAGCCAGATTTCAAGCCGCCGCGTCCGGAGAAGTTTGGGTACCGTAAGAGATGGGGAAAGAAGTCCAAGTCTACTGGACAAGCTCCTTCTGCGACTGTGACAGAGACATCTGGGAATGGATCTCGCGCTTGTTTTACGTGCGGGAAGTTGGGACACTTCGTACTTGATTGCCGAGTTGGTCCTCCAAAGGGTGACAAGAATACGGGAGCGTCTTATGCGGAGAAAGGGAAGACTGTGGTGGAGTCTTCTGCCTCGCACGCGCAGCCCAGGTCTTCAACCTTGGACAACAGGAGGCAATTAAGCAGGCTGATGTCGTCACAGGTGCGCGCAATTTTTAATGTTATTTTATACTGTGTGCTGTGCTTGTTTTGATTGTGATATTTTAGGGTTTGTCCTTATACGAGAGTATCCGGCGCGAGCACTGTTTGACACAGGTGCTTCCCATTCGTTTTTGTCTGAAGATTTCGTCTTTCGTATCGGGGTACCTATCCGGACTACGACAGACAGTGTAAAGGTATTATTACCTAACGGATATTAGATGTGCGCGGATAAATCTTGCGCTCTTGAGGTCAAGATAGGGAGTTGGGAGTTCAAGGTGGAAACATTAGTATTGCCGATCAAGGAATTTGAATCAATCTTTGGTATGGACTGGCTTTCAGAGCAGCATGCCTGTATAGATTGCACTTCAAAAGAGGTCACACTTTGCCAGAATACTGAACAAGAGACCAAGTTCATTGATATACAAGGGATGAGTGGGATGTTGTTATCTGATCTCCAAGTCGTTAAGGCAATTCAGAAGGGTGCGGAGTTGTTCTTCACACTCGTAGAGGCGGTGACGCCGAAGGCCAGTGTGAGTGAAGTGCTGATTGTGTCGGAGTATGCTGATGTGTTTCCAACAAACCTTCCTGGGTTACCTCCCCAAAGGGAAATCGACTTCTCTATCGAGCTGGTGCCGGGTGCGAAACCTGTGGCCCGTTCGCCGTATCGGGTAGCGCCAAAAGAGATGGCCGAACTGAAAGTTCAGTTGCAAGAGCTGTTGGAGCAGGGATACATACGCCCAAGTATGTCACCTTGGAGCGTGCCTGTTCTTTTTGTGAAAAAGAAAGACGGTTGTTTGCGGCTATGTATTAATTATCGCGAACTGAATAAGCTGACGGAGAAAAACAAGTATCTGATTCCACGGATCGATGACTTGTTCGATCAGCTAGCGGGCTAAACCGTCTATTCCAAGTTGGATTTGAAATCTGGGTATTACCAAGTGCGGATTAGGGAAGGTGACATTCCCAAGACAGCGTTTGGCACACTCTACGGTCACTATGAGTTCACAGTGATGTCGTTCAGCTTATGTAATGTGCCTTCGGTATTCATGGATCTCATGCATCGAACGTTCCGCGAATACTTGGATCTATTTGTGATTGTGTTCATTGATGATATCCTCGTGTACGCACAGTCGGAGGAATATCATGCAAACCATTTGCGGTTGGTATTGCATACCTTGCGGAGAAATAAGCTGTATGCCAAGTTCTCTAAGTGTGAGTTTTGGCTCTCGTCGGTGACTTTTCTGGGCCATGTGGTAAGTGGAGAGGGCATAGCGGTGGATCCGGCAAAGATAAGTGCCATTCGTGATTGGCCAGTGATGTCTTCGGTGGCCGAAGTCAGGAGTTCTCTTGGACTGGCAGGCTACTATAGACGATTTGTGGAGAAATTCTCCTAGATTGCTTTGCCTTTGACTACGTTGACGAGAAAAGATCAGAAGTTCGTTTGGAAGCCGGAGTGCGCGCGAGCTTTTGAGGATCTAAAAAGTCATTTGACCACGGCGCCTGTTTTGACGTCGCCATGTGGTACAGACGGTTTTAAGATATACAGCGATGTGTCAGGAAGCGGCTTAGGATGCGTTCTCTTGCAGTTTGGCAAGGTGATCGCTTATGGCTCACGTCAATTGAAAGTGCATGAACGTAATTACCCCGTCCACGACTTGGAGTTGGCGGCGGTGATCTTTTCGCTAAAGTTGTGGCAGCACTATCTTTATAGCGTGAAGGTAGATATTTATACAGATCATAAAAGCCTAAAGTATCTGCTCGATCATAAGGATTTGAATATGCGACAAAGGAGGTGGATGGAATTCCTAGGGGATTCTACCTTCGACATTCACTACGTTCCCGGAAAGGGAAATGTGGTCGTTGATGCTTTGAGTCATCGGACTCCGGTGCGGGCAAGTTGGTTGCAGATACATGATGAGCGTCTAATCCAGGAGTTGGAAGCGTTGGAAATATCTTGTGTGGAAAGGGATTCTTCCGCCGATGCATGCTTGAACTGGATGGAGGTTCAATATTACCTTGCAGACAGGGTTCGGATGGCAACGGAGTTTAATGAAAGTCTCCAGCGCTATGCAAAGGAGGGGCCTGGTGACCAATTCTCCTAGGATGACGGTTTATTACGGAATGATGGCCGATTGTGCATCCCTTGTGCGGGTAAATTGCGAGAAGAATTGTTATACGAAGCACACTTTACAAAGTACTCAATTCACCCTGGGAGCACAAAAATGTACAAGGACATGAAGAAAATTTTTTGGTGGCCCGGTTTAAAGAAGGACATAGCCGCATATGTGGCTATGTGTCGTACTTGTGCTTTGGTAAAGGTAGAATGTCAATGGCCGAGTGGTTTCCTAAAATCATTGCCGGTTCCGCAGTGGAAGTTTGAGGAAATTTCTAAGGACTTCGTGCATGGATTGCCGAGATCTCAACGTGGGAATGACTCAATCTGGGTGATTATAGACCGGTTGACAAAGGTAGCTCACTTTCTACCGAACAAGCGGAACAATTCTGTGGAAACTTTGGCAAAGCTCTATGTGGAGCAGATTGTTCGATTGCACGGTGTTCCCCGGAGCATCGTAAGTGACCGAGATGGGCGATTTACTTCTAAAGATTGGAGGCTAATTCATCAGCTATTGGGCATGAAGTTAGCATTCAGTACGGCCTTTCTTCCGCAAACAGATGGCCAAACTGAACGAACTAACAGAATAATGGAGGATATGCTCCGTATGTGCGCCCTGGACTTCGGTAAGAAATGGGAAGATCACCTTGTTATTGTGGAGTTTGCCTATATTAATAGCTACCAAGCGAGCATCGGTATGGTACTGTTTGAAGCTCTGTATGGTCGCAAGTGCCGTACACCGCTAGCTTGGGCAGAAACTAGCGAGTCCAGACTGTTGGGACAAAAGGAAGTCTAGGATGCTAACTCAATAATACGCTCTATTCGAGAGAGGCTACTAATAGCCCAGGATCGGCAAGCCAAGTATTACAATGCTAAGCACCGGAATGTGGAGTTTGCGGTGGGCGACTAGGTCTATTTGAAGATTAAACCCTTCAAAGGCGTATCTCGGATTCGGCGGTTGTAAAAGCTTAGTCTGCGATACCTTAGTCTGTTTGAAGTGTTGGAGCGAGTTGGGGAAGCTGCCTATCAGCTAGCTCTTTCATCGGAATTGGGCGGACTGAATGATGTGTTCCACATCTCGGTATTATGAAAAGCAGTTAAACACCTAGGTCAAGTGATTGAGAATGATCGGGTACCGGTTAAGTATGGTCTAACGACAAATATTAGGCCCATTCGGATCAAAGATCGAGCCGACAAATAGTTGCGGAACAAAACGATTGGGATGGTCAAAGTCCGGTGGGACAATTGTGGCCGAGAAGAACTAACATGGGAGCGAGAGCAGACCATGCGAGCCTAGTTTCCCGAGTTATTTTTGTAACCTGTTGGCTCATTTGTCTATGTGATAGAAAAATATATGTCATATTATCATATATTGTGTTATGTTTTTATCTCCCTACTGCATCCAAATTTCGGGACGAAATTTTATTAAGGAGGGGAGGATTGTAACACCCCAGAAATCTCAAAAGCAAAAGTGGGATTCAGGTTCGCTGACACGGCCTGAGACACGGGCGTGTCTCAGGGCGTGTCAGGTGTATACGGCTGGGACACGGGCGTATCCCAGGGCGTGTACCTATTTTCGACGATTACTCGAGAACTGATCGTCGAGTGTGGAACACAGCCTGTGACACGGGCGTGTTACAGGGGCGTGTTTGGCACACGGCTAGGGACACGGGCGTGTGCCTTAGTCGTGTCCTGCTCGGGTGATTTTGGAGATTGTGTTACAGGGGTTACACGGCCAGGTACACGGCCGTGTACTGGTTGACACGGGTATATCAGGCTTGACACGGGCGTGTCAATGCCCGTGTTCTGGTTTATTTTCAGTCGGTTGTGCACCGCTTTAGGAACACGGTCTGTGACACGGGCGTGTCACAACCCATGTTCGGCCCAGGAAATAAAATTCAGGGCTGATCAAAGCCGTTCATTTTCTTTGACCAAGATCCAATGGTCTGGGCTCTTCCCTGGGTTTATAAGGCCGGTATTGAAGAGGAGAAAGCTCATTTGAGTTTCATCATTCTCTTTCTAAAGTTAAGAGAGAGAGGAGAGCAAGGAAAGGAAGAAGAAGAGGAATCCGGCCGCCGGTGGTGCTGCGGTGGTCCAATTCGCGAGCCTAGTTCGGATTTGCGAAGGCAAGGCTGCTGCAAAGGCTTTCATCCATCTCAATTCTCTCCATGGCTCCGAGGCGACTTCCAAGGGTAACGATTTGCATCTTGGACATGTGAAGTCCTACTTTCCTGCATTTGCATAGGGAAAATCCGACCCCACGAGTGTGCGGTGGGTTGTGGTGTCCCTTGGGGTAGATATGTGAAGTCCCCCTTATTAGAGTCCGAAATTGGAGTACGGATCTAGGCATGCTGTGTGAAGCCAATCTGGACGTGCTGGTTTGGATTGGTGATTCTTATTTGCATTCGGAGGAATCTCCGAGTATTTGATTGTTTGTGTGCAATCTGTGGTACATACCTGTCGCTTGGTGCAGCAGGAAGTATTGGAGGAAGTCTAGGAAATTATGAGAGTTGGTTCAACTCTTGTGACAGTGAGTTGTCACTTTACGTGGTGTTGAGCCGTTGGGCTGCAACTATATAAAATGAGGCTTCGTGCCGAACAGGCAAGGTGAAACAGACCCGCACCTTTATTTGTGGCCTCAGGTACGATGTACTTGGTAGTGGCAAGGCGGTTTGAGCAACGGGGGGTGGCTGATCCGTACCTGCGTTATGTAGGCTGGACATGAGAGCGCCAAGGCATTGGGCTTTCGTCAGCAACATAATGAGATTCTTGGGCCTACGTGCCAGACTAAATGCTCATTGGCGGGATCCGGTGTTTCCGGTACACCCGAATGTACCCTGAGTGCATGGAGCATCGGGCCGTCGTGCTGGCGTTTGTGATATGTATTGACTGTGCGGTCATGCACATCTTGCGTGGGTTGTTATACATACTATTGAAAAATGCTTTGCAGGGATGGAATTCCACTGCCCCGTACTAGGGACAGGGTCGTTATAATTGGTCAGTTGAATGCTGACCATTGCCCTTTTTACCACTGCTTGATGGATTGGTTCTTGCAGGTGCAGGAGGTGCTGGTCCGAGCGGGACTTAGCGGGCTGAAGCCCAAGCTGCGTTGCTGCCCTAGAACGCTTTATTTTGTTTCTTCTTGTTCATGTGTGGCCGGCCTGCGTGTCGATGTTTGTAAACCACACCTTGTTAAGATAAACTTGTAAGGCCTTAAGGCCAGATACTTTGGTTGTATACATTCCTATGTTATAGTGGACAGTTCTTGTAACTCTTGAGTTCAAGTTTTCAACCATGAAGCTTCTGCTAGAATGCTCTGTGTTAGGATGCGTTGGTATTGATATTATTTAGTAGCGTCTCTGCCTGTTTGTGGAATATGGTGTGGGGCCCCGGCCGGACCCTCTATTATATTATTCTTGACTGGTAGAGGTGTTACACCGAAAAATCGAGCGGGGGTAACACCACGTTCAGTGATTTCTTTATTGTAGGATCGAAGCAAACAGATACCATTTGCAAGACCCCCTCGCAGAACACATGACACGGCCGAGAGGAATCTTATGCCCAGAACAGCTGCCTTGCAGTAGCATCAGCACATGGGCTAAGCTGTACCACAAGCCACCTATCTTGCCGACCAATCCAATATTAAAATGCTAGCCCAGCCAAAAATAAGAACACAGAAGTCATAATATCACATAAGTAAGTGTCAAAAAGAGTACATTAATAAATAAGAAGCTACTCGACTTCTTTAATATCAGATTACACAAAACACTGCCCGAAGGCTACATCATAACGCTCAACTAACATCAGTCACCGTAGGAAGGGAGGGTAACATCGTATCAGGCCCTGTGTCCCTGGACTGGTTGTCCTCCTGCACCTGGCGCTCCTGCAAATCCATCGGCGGAGTACCCTCCTAAAATGGTAGACGTAACAACCGTTAGTCATAAATATTAAGTGTCTATCATATCCGCTCACCCCAGTGACTCTTAGGCACCGGGAGGAGAAAGAGAAGGAGTTCAATATAACAGTAATATATATAATCAACAGATGACAAGAGCATTATAACCAGCAGTTCATATATGTATGTATTAGCACATTTAAACAAAGCAAGTATGAATAGTAATATGCAATAAATAATTGTAGTCTACGCTAATAGCAAAATAATCATAAGGATAGAAATTAACTTAACTTATAAAAATGACCATACAAATTTATAAGTTAAGGATCGGGTACATCAAAGTAACTCATCATATAAAAGTGTTCATATAAATTTATATGATGAGGATCTTATGCGGTGCAATGCAATGTTATGATATGAAAGCAATATGATGACACACCCATGCTCACACACACGCACACTGCTATGCCGACATAGACTTGTAGTTCCCACTTTTAGAGCAGGTAACTAACCTCTCAGGCATCTTCCGTCATAGCCAAACGGTGAGAGTAGAGCGGGTCTCTCCACTACTAGGCGGGCATCCACACAACCAAGCCTAGGCCTATGTACGCCTCAATGCTAAGAACACAATAGTGGAACCCCTGTGTACTATGGCTCAGAAGGGGTCTCGGGTAGATGTGCACCAAGAACACGGCCCAACTGGCCTATAACAGGCACGGAAGGAGCCTTTAGAAGCGTATCACCAAAGGACGAAGCCCAACCGTCCACTGGCACTGAAGGAGCCTCGGGAATGAGCACTGAGGGCCAATCCCAACTGCGAAAGGTCTATCTACCAACTCCAGTCGATTTGACGACTGGCAAGCCCGTAGACCTTCCACACTATCCTTAACCAAGGATTATGACACCGCGTGTCAACACATACTGCATGAAATTACACTTAGCCATACCATCAAACATCCAAGGGCTCCAACTGAGTCCCTTCTCATCATACCAATCCATTCTCAAAAACACTCAAGGGCTCTACATTGAGTCCCTTCATAACAAATTACCCGTGCTCCAAGCACGTAAGGTTCACATTTTACACAGGTGGCAAACCACCTTATATACTACACTAGTCCAGCACTACTACCCGTAGGGATACGCAACTCTAAGAAGTGGACTACATCAATCATCCCTTCAATATTGAGATCAAGGTTCAACTCATCTCATGGTCATGGGGTATACCTCGTCCAGCTCTTTCTTTAGAATTAATTATATGCACATTAATAATACCGTTTCAGTCATCTCCAATAGTTTTCATTTCATAAACCTGCAAATCATCATGACATATATATACTACTCCCAAATTTATTAATCATGCAAGGTGTGACTGCAATATCTTCAATTATTTGGCATCCAAACTCCCGGTTAATCAACTCATAAAATAAAATAGCGGGCCTCAAGAGATCAAGATGGATAAGTTAAAGGGCTTTTGGGCTTCTCCAGGTGGATGAGGAGGCAAAGGGTGTCAATGGGCCTTGTCGGTTTCACACCACTCACAGAAATTCTTGTTGAATTTGAGGTAGGGCATGTCCTAAACCATTTGTTGCTTGTAGAGCATATGTAGGATTAGTAGTTGAGGTATCCATAGCAAAGATGCAATAAGGTGGCACGGGAGATGTTGGGGGTTGTACATGTGAGAGCAGCGGCAGGGGTAGGTAAGTTTAGAGTGTGCACATTATTAAGAGAGAAAGGGATGGACAAGATCTGTCTATTGTTGGTGGTGTGTAAAATCTTGCAGGTTTCATGCTCAAAGATGACAGTGTTGGTTTTTGCTATACGACATAATAGTTATGCACAGCAGAATAAGGAAACAAGGAAAAACCAAAAAAAAAAGTTATGGATCTTGTCACGACCATTAATCAAGAAGAAAGGACGCAATAAATAAATTTATACCTTTGCGGGATTGAGTCAATACCCAACCTAGGTGCTCTGATTGATTCCAACGAAAGACAATGGCCGGAGTTCCGAGCGTAGAATAATGTTCACGCCTCTACAGGTATCCACATGAGCACGAAGAACCCTAGACTCTTGTCGCACAAGATCAAGGTCAGAAAGAGGCTTGCCCTCAATGTCTCCACGGAGTACTAGATCCATTTAAGGAGAGGCGGCAACAATGATGGCGACGCCTTGGAAACACTTTCTTGTGGCGGCTAGGGATGGCAAATAGTCGGCGGAGACAAGCGGCGGTCGGCGACAACAGCGGCAATGGTCGCGGATGCGGAACAGTTTCGTCGCGAGGAAGAAGCCGACGGTTTTTTACGATTTAGGTCTAGAATGAACAGTCGCTCTTTTTGTTCAACAGTAAGATCCTATTAATATCTTGAACCAAACCAGCCAATGCCAACAAAGAACCGCCGAACCCGACATAGAAGAAATAAACCGTCAAGACAGAATTCGGTGAGTATCAACCTGATATTCGACAAATCGGTGAGTGACCATAACAATATAGGGGCCATGATGAAACTCAACGAATCGATGATAGATCACGACGATACTCAATAAATCGGTGAGAGGTCACGACAATACTCGACGAATCCAACCCATTCATCGAAACCCCTTACCCATACTCAACGAATTTCTTTTAGAATCCACCGACTACATACCGGTCGACCCATATTCATAATACAGGTCCCATAATGAAATTTCACCATGTCCAAAATGTCATAAGTTTGGTCCTTCACTCATATCACATATGAGTAAGGCCAACTCAAACCTATCCAACTTCTCCACAACTCTTATGTTCGATCCCATATGCTCATACTGCGTTGGCAGTAAGGCTACATGCTTGATCACTTCAAGATCACCATGGTAGCACCAATAGACAGTGTAGCCCTTTTTTGTTAGTTTTCTAACACTCAGAAGGTTCTGAGCAAGATTTGGAAGGTTGTTGACATCATGAATATATTTGATGGCACCTGAGGTGGTTTGTAAAGCAATAGCTACTCAGCCTTCGATGGTGCGGGCCTGGCCATCCCCCAGGAAAACATCCGACTTGTAAGTGTCATCAAAAATGATGAAAGCGCCTTTGTTGTGAGACATATGGTTGTTGCACCTAGAGTCAGTATACCATTTGTGTATATCACGGGAATGAGTTTGGTGACTGATATAGAACATGGATTCATTGGAGTCATCTTCCATGAATCTGGCATCTTCACGAGATTTGGACCAACAGGCTTGAGCAGTGTTAGAGGGCCTCCAGCACCGTTTGAAACAAAGAGGGCAATCTTTGTTATCATGTGAGTTTTTGTGACAGAGGGTACATGAAGTTTTGACTCGTGGGTCAGGAGAATGTTGGGGATATGGAGGCAGGTGTGGTAATGGAAGAAGAGGGAGTGAGTATTGTGGTGGTTATGGCGTAGGAAAAGAGATTTGTGTAGGATATTGGAATCAAAAAGGAGGTGGGGCAGGGGGAGTGGTGTAATGTTGTGGGTTGAGCATGGGATTAGTAGGAAAAATTAGTTGAGGATGGGGAGTGGTGTGATGTTGAGTGTTGTTTTTGTGGTGGTTAAGAAACAGAGAGTTGTTGGAGGAGGAGAGATTTTTTGCTTCAGTTATGGTGGGGGCGGATAGTGTCAAGATAGGAGGGAGGTATAGAGTGAGATGGAGAAGGTTGAGTGGTTTGAGAGATGAGAATATGCATGACTGTGAAACATGTCATTGAGAGAAGAGGGGATAGGGTGATCTTCCTGTTTTATCCGATCTTCATGAGACTACAGGGAGCTCATGAGTTCAATGAGAGGGAGAGTTTCCAAGTCCTTGGCTTCTTCAATTGCTGCAACAATATGGTTGGAAGAGCTTGGGAGCCAGCGGAGAATTTTAGGAACAATTTCAGAATCATCAATGGTGATGCCCATGTTTTTTATTTTATTGATGACATTGGTGATCCGAGCAAAGAAGCCTTGAATTGTTTCATGCTCACTCATTCTAAGAGAGTCAAACTCTCTCCAAAGAGTGTGAATTTTAATGGAGATGACTTTCTTTGATCCTTTGAATTATTCTTTCAGGGTTTCCTATTCAGTCTTGGCAGATTAGGCACCCATGATGCGGGGGAAAATACAATTGGTCATGCCTTGTTGAATGAGGAGTAGAGCTTGGGAGTCCTTCATCTTCTTCTCTTTTCTAATTTTTGGGATGACCCCGTCAGCAGTGGGTTGTGGTTGAGTGAATCCAGATTCTACAATCTCCCAGAGATCTTGTGAATAGAATAGGGTCACAATTTTTATGGTCCAATAATTATACATTTCTCCATCAAAGATGGGAACAATTGGTTGATGGTAAGGTGCAGGGGAGGTAGATGATGAGGTCATGTGAAGGGGGATTTGCGGATATGGATGCAGAAATGATCCCCTGATCAAGCAAAGACATGATGAGAGAAGATGGTGCTTTGATATTAGTTGAAAAATAAGAGATAAGAATATAGCAAAGACACTTAACGGGAACATACTTTTCTTAATTAAGCATGGGGTAACAGATAATCCTATATAAAGGAAGCTAATGCATTTAATGTCTACAAGTGACAGGTGGAGGATGGGAGGAAGCATTAAAAGCAAAAAAAGTGGTATTAAGAAAGCATATCATATGGAAGGAGCACATGGATAAATTAGACGGGAGAGATTTGTTTTCCAACAGACTATTCTTCGCAATGGGTTGGAAAATCTCATAAATGCAGAGGACTTCAAGTGGCGGTAATGGGGAAGGCCGCATGGATTGCTAAGGGGGAGCGTAATACCACTTTCTTCCATTCCCGTGCAATGGACAGAAGGGAAAAATAGAGTAGTGTAGCTCATGGACAATGGGGGGTGTTTGGGTCTCTTGTAGACTGGGTGCCTAGGCCCTTTTGGTTTATTATTTCAAGTGCCTTTTTACTTCCTCTAACCTGTTTGAGGCCAGATTTTTTGGCAGATATTTGTGGGGGAGGCATGTGTTGTTACATCGTAAATGAATGTTATTATTTGCAGCCCTTTCTCTCCAACCGAGGTATATTCTGCACTTTTCCAAATGTCTCTTCTTACGTCACCGGGGCCGGATGGTCTTCCACCAATATTTTTCCAGAAATATTGGCATGTTGTCGATCCTTTGGTTATAGCTCTTGTATAAAATTTCTTAAATAATGGAGTCTCCTCTCATGATTTTTATACTACCAATGTTGTTCTCATTCCAAAGTATAAGCATCCAATGTCTCTCTGCCAGTTTCAACCTATCTGTTTGTGTAATGTAGTGTATCATATTGCTACAAAGTGCATCGCCAATAGACTGAAACCATTAATGGATACCATTATTTCTCCAAGTCAGACTGCATTTATCTCGGGGCAGTTGATCTCTGATAATATTCTTATTGCTTTTGAGTTGAACCACAATCTTAGGACTTGCCCACCTATTAATACTGATTGTATGTCTCTCAAACTAGATATGTCCAAAGCATATCACCAAATTAAGTGGGGTTTCCATAGTAGAGCTCTTTATAGGTTGGGTTTTAATGCGTCGTTCTCCTCCTTGATCATGTCATGCATCTCATCGGCCCATTACTCGTTTCTATTGAATGGGGTGATATTTGGAATCCTTGTGCTAAGTAGGGGCTTCGACAAGGGGATCCACTCTCCCCATACTTATTTATGATCTATTCTGAGCTTCTTAGCAGGTTGTAACATCGAGCTAACGAGTTGGATTCTATTGCGGGTGTTGCAATTTGCCCGTTGGTAACCTGGATCTCCCATTTGCTCTTTGCGGATGATACATTGATCTTCTTTAGTGCTACAAGGGAGCTGTTATGGCCATTTCAGAATTATTACATGGTTTTGCGGTGGCGCCATGGTTGTCAATAAACCTCGCAATGTCATCGGTGGTGTTTAGTCACTTGACATCGTCGTCTGTGGCAACGAACATTATTGCGACATTGGGGGCATCGCCTACAACATGATTTATATTTGGGTGTTCTGGCTATGTTGGGGAGGAATCATCGGGCATGCTTTTTTATATATTAAAAATAAGAGATGGGCGTTTTTGGGTTTGTCCTAGATATAAAGAAGACCCGCAAGATAATGGTATACACATGATTGTATCTGATGCATGCTTTAAGTTCAATGTATGCAGGTTGTTTTCTGTTGCACTGATTTGACAGGTAGTCTGAGGCACAATGACAGATGAACTCAAGAAAGGATGTTGGCAAAGCAGAAATTTGGCTAAATCCAAAAGCATTGAGTGAAGGCAGTTCACTAAACGCCAAGAGGCTAAAGGTGTTGACAAAAGCTCAAGCAGTCAAAGCCTCAGTGTTGCTATCAAAAAATCTATCTAAGTTCAGAAGCGTTTAGTGAAGGAGGTTCATTTAACGCCAAGAGGCTAAAAGCGTTGACAGAAGCTCAAGAAATCAATGTCTCAGAGGTGCAGACAAGAAATCTGCCTAAGTTCAGAAAAGTTGAGAGAAGCCAGTTAACTCAACGCCAGAAGAGCAAAAGAGTTGACAGAACACACTGAAGATAAAGCCATAGTATTACTGAGAAGAAATCTGTATAAGGACAGAAGCGTTGAATGAAGGCAGTTCACTCAACGCCTACTCATCAAGAAATCTATCTAAGTACAGAAGCACTGAGTGAAGACGGGCCACTCAACGCCTCATCAAGAAGTTAGGCTAAGTTAGAAAGCGTTGAGTAAAGAAGTTGCACTCAACGTCTTCATGCAGATAAATTTAAACTAAGACCAAAAGCATTGAGTGATGAATCCTCACTCAACACCTTAATAGTTAGACTATTAAAGTCAAGTCAAAGCGTTGAGTGATGAAGTCTCACTCAACATCTGAAGATGCAGAATTCTTCTAGGTACTTTTGCGTTGAGTTACAAGACTTCACTCAACGCCTATGCAGATTGTCTGTAAATTTCTTAGTTCAAAAGTGCTGATTCATGCTGAAGTCAGCAAGAATTCAAATGTCACAGGCTTTGCATGCTAGAAGACAAAAGGCATCGCTTGCCTTTAGTACTGCATTTAATGCAAAAGAAATGTTGCAGTTACCAACTCTGGTGGTCCATACTGCACAATAGGCATTGGACGACGGGATACAAAAGCAGAGTTCCAAGAAATTAAAGATAGCTTTTTGGTCGTATTCTTCCTCTGGACGAAGTGGAAGATTGCGAAGAACATACTCTAACAGTAAGTCTGTGATCAACAATTTGAAGTTAGTTGTTGAAGAAACAAAAGCACTGAAGAATTATTCTGTCTTCAACGGTAAGTTCAGAAACATTACTTTCTGAGTAAGGAGTAGAAGTAGAGCAAGCTTAAAGCAGTTGTTCATCTTCAAGGCCTCTGCTCAAAACTCTATTTCAATCAAGGCTTGAAGAAGTATTGCTCTGCAGTTACTTCTGAGCACAAGCATAACAGCCTTGAAGATGTATTCTTGGTGCTTTGAAGAAGATATGGCTGAGTTTACTCAATTCATCGGGCAGGCTCAGAGGACACTTTCTCTGGAGTCAATCAACAATAACAAACTTACTCATCTGTAGGATTAGTCTTGATCGGAGCTATAAGCCTGAAATATAAAAGCTGGGTTGTAGGATCCTATGGTGGATCTGAGGTAGGGCATGTGTGTCTGAGGTGGGAGATTTATTCTGAGGTGGGATTCTGTTGTGAATTTGAGGTAGGGCCTTTGGCCTGAGGTAGGAACATTCTTAATTTGAGCTGTAGGAGAGTTATTCTCTCTAAGTGTAGGGATATCCTCCTAGCCTAAGGTGTAGGACTTGTGATTAAGTCTGAGGTAGGTGATTTGTGGATCACTAAGCTGTAGGAGTAATATTTACTCTGATTTGTAGGGCTTTGGCCTAAGGTAGGACTTGGAGAAAGTCTGAGAGATCCTGAGGAATCTGTGCTATAAGCTCATTGAGTTGATATTGGAGAAGATTGCCCTGTCTAACACACTGTTAGAAAGGTGGGAGGGACAGTGGATGTAACCATACCTTGGGGAACCACTATAAATATTGGTGTGATGTTTTGTGTTCTTGAAAGCAAGCTAATTAAGTTAACTCTCAACACACCAAAACAAAAAGGTAGTCATAAAAGACTAAGATACCTATTCACTCCCCCCTCTAAGTGTATAGCTACTCTTGAAACAAAGACTTTCAAGTGGTATCAAAGGAAGGTTGTTCACAAAGGACTTAATAATATAAACAGATCTCCAAGAGTAACTAAAGATTATCCCTATGGGTTCAGGAGAGAACCATAAGTAGTTAAGCTTAATGAAGCTTCCATTCTGTAGAAAGGAAAACTTTGAGATTTTGAAAGAGAGGGTCAGGCTATTCATGGAAGCCTCAGACTCAAAGATTTTCATCATAGTCCAAGAGGGAACCTTCATTCCCACGAAGATATCTGTCCTCGATGCCAATGTCCAAACTCTTAAGAAGTACTCTGAGATGACCAAGGATGAGGTCATCCTGGCAACCATGGACAAGAGGGCACAAAATATCATTATCAGTGCCATAGATGACTCCACCTTCCAGAACCTTGACCCGTGCAAGAAAACCAAGGAAATGTGAGATTCCCTCAATATCTACATGGAAGGAACAGAGAAGGTGAGGGATGATAGGAAATCTCTCCTGAATCAACAATATGAAGAATTTAAGCAAAGGAAGAAGGATTCCATAGCTGAATGCTATGAGAAGTTCTTCATGATAGTGAACAGTGTGATTACCTATGACAGACAGTTCACTAATTATGAGCTGAATGACAAGTTGTTGAGATCCCTAAATAAGAAATGAGATATCAAGATCTGTGTCATCAGAGAAGTTGGCAACCTTACCAGCACTCTTCTTGAGAACTTGTTTGGAAAGTTGCTGTCTCATGAGATGCAGCAAAACTCTAGGAAGGCTGAAGAGGATGCAGTTAGATCTCTCAGCAAAAATAAGTCAGTGGCCTTCAGAGCTGAAGTCACAAGAAGAAATAGGGAAAATACTCATTCTCCTCCAAGGAGAGTTGCTGAGTCAAAATGCACAGATCCCAGCTCCTCTGGAAGTGAGCTATTAGATGGAGAACTAACACTGTTCCACCAAGAAGTTCAAGAAGTTGTTGAGCAGGAGGAGACAATGGAAGAACAAAGTCACTTCAAACTCCACCTCAAAGAAGCCTTACACCAACAAAGACAATTCAAGAAATGACCCCTTTGAGGAAAGGTATGAATCCAAACAGAACAAATATGTTAAGTCTAATGTTGTTTGTTATTATTACAATAGGAGTGGATATGTCATTACTGACTGTCCAATTAAAAGGATGGAGCAGATGAAGTCTGAAGGAAAAAAAACATCATAGAGACAAGAAGACTGAAAAGAGCTTCTTGTCCAAGAAGAAAGTAAGCCTATCAGACAGTGATTTTGAATCTTCAGAATCAGATGAAAAAGAGGCTTGCATTGTTCTCATGTCCATTGAAGAAGAGGCAGATCGTCCAGATGCCCCCATTAGGCGTAAGGGCTCTACTATCCTTGTTGATAGTGTTTGTGAAGAGAATGAGGAATTTAGTCTCATGGCCCTATCAGAAGACAATTAGGATAATGTTATCCCTGATAAGGTACACTCTATCCCTAGATCCTCCTCTATCTATGAGTCTGGATCAGACTATGAAGCATCCACTTCCGCCAGTGGAGATGAGGGATCAGTTTCTGAAGATGTCAATAAATTAATTGATAGTTATGGTGCAATTTTGGATGCTTTGAAGAAGAGAAAAAGGCATGTCAAGAGACAAGCTGAGGAGATTGTCTCCCTATAGCAAGCTGCTTCCATGCAGTTTGTGTCAGCACCCTTGCTAGCTCAGATGAGGAGGGAAGTTAGACAACTGAATACAATCTCAATCATTCAAATTGGTACCATCAGCCAAAAGAACAAGGTCATTATGGATCTTGAAGAGAATCTCCTTAAGGAGAGAAAGATTGTGGCTGAATTCTAAAAGCCCAAAACTGTGTTGCTACTAATAGACTCAGTTACCTCCCAAAAGGGTGAGAAAGGTTTGGGGTTTAAGTGGGACTTTAGAGTTGCCCATTACAAAGGGATAGGCAAAGCTCCTATAGTGCCACAGACCACTTTTCACAAGGTAACCCTTCCTTCCAATAGGTTTGACCAGGACAACATGTATGGTCACTAGAAGAATGGGAATCCTTCTAATAAGAATATAAGGGAATCCTATAATGGAAGGAGAAAGGGCATGGGTTTGAGTGATCTAAAGGCTCCCCATGAGGAAGTCTAGATTGCCCATTATTGACCATTTGTATTTGGTTCTCCAGCCCCCACACTCAAGGATAGGGTAGTGTCCCATTCTTAGGCTCTTCCAGCAAAAACCCAGACTAAGGGTAAGTCAGTCAGTAAGCCTGACTTGGCTATCTCTGAGGCCATTAACAGTATGTCAACTACAAAAAAGGCTACTGTTGATGAAAATCAGAGTAAGCCAAGTACATCTACTAGCAGACTCTCCTTCAGTCAGATTCTTGCTACAAGAAATAAGAAGAAAGCTACTGCTCTCCCTTCTTAATAGATAGTTATTGATAGCTTACACTCCACAAGGGCTATTCAGAAGAGGAGATATAACCTTCATGAGTGTTGGTGCTGTGGTAAAGTGAGTCACTTTGCTATAGACTTTTGGCACAACCCTAGTGTGTCAAGGGCAAGGGTGAGTCTTCCTAACAAGACTATTATAGGTAGACATGTGCATTTTCAAGCTAACAAGAACCTAAGATCCAATCCATTTTGGGTTCCTAAGGTAAACTAATCTTTTTTTGCAGGGGAGTCCAAGTACCAATATAATGCCAATATGGTACTTGAAAAGTGGATGTTCCAGGCATAATTATGGAACAATGAGCCATCTTAAGGCTTTATTTGGGTTGAAGCAAGCCCCGGGGGAATGGTTGCAGAGAAGGCAGGAAAAGCTCCTTTGGCGCCTGTCAATTTCTAGGAAGAGGATTGGTCTCTTGGAGTAGTTAGAAGCAACAAGTGTTGTCATCTCTACAGTTGAATCAGAGTACATATCAGCTAGTAGTTGTTGTGCACAACTATTGTGGATCAAACAACAGCTCCAGGACTACAATCTCAAGCTAAGTAGAACTCCTATATTTTGTGATTCTACCAGTGCAATTTCCACTGCTAGGAATCCTGTATCTCATAGCAGGATTAAGCACATAGAGATTAGGTATTATTTCATTAGAGAGTATGTTGAAAGTCAAGACATCGTCTTGGGTTTGTCCTCATAAACAAACATATGTGTTGCAGGGAATATTGTATCTTGCAGGATGTCAAGAAAGACATGGACTAAGTGTCCATGCATCAAGTACGCTGAGTTCAAGTGTCTAGGCTTCGAGTGCATCAAGAGAACTTCAAGAGTCAAGAGCGTTGAGTGCATCGAGTGCGTCGAGACCACTCAACGAATTCTCCCAAGGACTTCAAATTGCGGCTATCTCGCGGGATTAATCTCAGCCATTGATCTCCTGATTATCTCAATAGGTATGTGTCACTCTATATTCTCAAATAAGAGATATCTATAAATAGAAGTGTGCGCTCTTAGAATAAAAACACTATTCCTATCCCTTTATGACTTTCTGCCTCCCTGCACCAAAAGATCATCCAAAAAACCAGTGACTAAAACACTTTCAATGGCATCGAAAGGAATGGATTTCCTTTTCGAGGGATCAAAACTAGTGTGAAATGGTTTCAAGGATGCTCCAAAAAGATGTTTGAACTCATGACCAGGATAATTCTATCAAAGAAAATAGACTGGGTAAAGGTGTTGTTTGATAGAATAGTGGAATGCATCCCAGAACCTAACCTGCGAAGGATTTTATCTCTGTATCTGCATAGTACTATTCCAGGGATCCTCAACATGAGGCTAAGAACAAAGATCTATCGCATGCGGAGGATGGATTCAAAGATGTTTGACAGATGGGATAGAGTACTGCTGTCATATCTATAAACAAAGGAGGACAAGAAAAAGAATAGTAATGTTCATTGCATGGATCATAGAATGCAGTTCTTCTGAATACAGTGAGGAGGAGCCACATGATCCTCAGCTGACTGAATCCTCTGAGAAAACATGGAGATACATGAGTGCTCAGGTTTCAATATCCTCAGAACCTGTAACAAAGACAGTCCAAGTTAGTGGCTCCCATTCAGAACACCTCCCAATAGAGGTAACTAAACAAGTAACTAAAGGCATTGTAAACAGAATCTGTGCAGTTATTGAGGGGGAGACTTCCCAGATACTTGCCACTACTGAGGGGGGATAGTTTAATCAGTTTAAGAATAGCTAGACTCCTTCATTGAGAATCTACAGAACAGGATTGCTCAAACTCTAGAGGGTCCTCAAGTTGTTCTATTTTGTCCTCAAAATAAGGGGGAGCATGTAACGACTCCATCCGTTAAATAATATATAATAGAAGGTCCGGCCGAGGCCCCACACTATATGCTACAAACAGGCGGTGAGGTCATAGGTTAATACCAAAATAGGTACGCATCCTATCACAGAGCATACTAACGGAAGATTTTAATGTTAAACTGAAATCAAATCATGAATGTCCACTATATATAAAGAACCACATTTATATATACCCACGAATGAATGTACAACACATACTAACGAGTTTGGCCTTAAGGCCTTACAGTATTACTTTACAAGTGTGGATTACATGTAAGACCTCATTTTTTTTCTTTTAAACACCGGGGTCTTAGGCCCAGAACCGCCGATTTGCGGTGACACCTTCATGCCCTTAAGGGTCATCACCGCGAAACGCCGATTATGTCGGCCGATTCGATCGCAGAAAAGAAACAAAAGTAGAGTACACACAAGATAGGTAAAAACTCTAACCGAATGTCCATAATAAAATCACATCAGAGTAATAAGATCTCCACGAAGGGAGAGTCCACAAAATCTAAAAGTACTGAAAATAAGGGCTTAACCCCGATACATCAAATCTTCACTACATAGTCACACAAGCGGAAGCAAAATAAATCACTAATGGAATCAGGGACTCACAGTCCCAGTTGTCTGAACTCCTAAGCTAGACTGCCCTATCTCCAAACGGGCCGACCTTCGGGGCTGCTCCTCCATACTGGGCTCCATGATCCCCTAAATGATGTGGTCCAAAAATCGTTAGTCTATAAGACTAAGCCCTATCATCCCCCACCCCTTCCCCCATGGCCCCTAGGCACCGAGCGGAGAGGAAGAAAGGGGAGGAATTGAAGGTGGAGAGTAAACAAGAAACAGATGCCAGCATACCTATACTAGCAATTTTATAGTATTTCTGGCAATAGGGTAAAGTATGAAAAGTAAGCTTAACTTATGTGCAGAAATGCATAAGCCAAGGGATCTTCTACAGGGCTCCCATCGTATAAAGAGTCCCATACCAATTTATACGATGGGGTGTTGGTTATTAACAGCAAAAGATATATGAAGAATGTGACCTTAATTTATAAACTTGCCCACACAAGCTTATAGACCAAGGGGTCGTTTTGCAAGTCCTATTGTGTAAGCGTCCAATACCACTTACACAATAGGTGACAGGGGTTATATGCAATGATTATGTTATAACATGCAAGTGGGTATGATGCGATAATGCAAGTGCAACTCACCCACCCGACTCTATGTACACAGACCTTTAGTTCCCCCTTTCTGGAGCCTCACCTCCAAGGATACCTCCGTAGTGGCAGAAGGAAGTGGTGGGTTGGGCCTCGCCCACCTCTAAACCAGTAAAGCACTACCGGTCAGACCTATCGTACGCCTCAGCGCTTGGTGCACGAAGCGGGCTCCTGCGTACTCTTTCCGGCTGGCGCACCAGACTTTATTTGGCCAAGTGTTAAACCACACTTGCCGAGTCCACGTATTGGTGTCGGTGAATCGACCCTCCAATACCGAAGACCCACCACCTTTCCTTTTATGCACATGCAATAGTTATGAATCTAATTCCCCAAGCCAAAGCTCACCGGACTATCCCGTCTGTCTCAATAACCTACCGAGCCAGAGCTCACCGAGCCAACCTACCCATCTCCAAAACCCCTAGGGCATCAACCCTCATGAACCAACCTAGCATTCCGAGACATCAAGGCGAGTGAAAGTGAATTCCTAATTATGCTAGTTGCTCTTTATGGTTTATCACTCCTACAGTTTACGTTAGCCCGGGACTGCCCCCGGTATACCCCGTGAAGGGTTCTCAAATGGCACTAGGAACTATGAGGGTAGCTGAATCCCATCGTTCCCTTTCGCAAGACACTTATTGTTATTAATTGCTTCCCTTACCCATTCCCATTTCATATTACGCTAGATCTATCCTAGGGTGATTTTGACCTTCCCACTCCACGGGATAAGACGATCTTTCGTCGGTCCCGAGCACCACCTACACTAGTCAACCTCACACTCTTCAAATCCTGTCTTACAATAATGAACTCCTTTATTCACCCAAACCAGCAACCTACTAAGGATTCCAACACTTGAATTTCACTAACACTCTAGTTCAGTTTTCGTAGTTTCTATATGCAGACCACCCTATACTATATGAGATGTGTAAATGAGGTACACCGGATTGTCTTCCAAATCTTCTATAAAATTTACCGGAGGTCTACCATAACAAGTTTAGTCTAAAATCAGAGATTCATAATTTTTCTAATTAATCTGATATTTATTGCTTTTTCCCAAATGTTTGGCCATGGGCAATTGATAGTTTTAACTTCAAGACAACCTAAACACCTAAAGGGGGGGTGACTAGGTTCTTTTCCTTGTTTTAACTTAAGGCAGAATATAACTTCAGTTCCTTAATATAAATCAGATATCTCTATAGCTAACACAGCACATACCATCACAGAAACTATAATAACACAAATCACAGATTGCACCCAGATTTATAGTGGTTCCCCAAGGTCTGGGTACATCCACTTTCCCCCTTCACCTATCTAGCAGTGTGCTAGATTCGGCCTAACTTCTTTCTTCTTCTCAGATCCACAGATCTTACAGCTAAGAACCCTGAAAGGTTCCTACAACTCAGGCTAATAGCCCTACCTCAGCCTTGCCACAAGGCCTACAACTCAGAGAACAAATTCTCCTACACTAAGGCTCAATCAGCCTTACCACTCAGAGATCAAAATCTCCTACACTCAGGCTCAAACAGCCTTACCACTCAGAGAATTAAATCTCCTACACTCAGCCTTTAAAACAAAGGCTTACAACTCAGATCTTTGAAAAGATCCTACAGAAATTGATAAGTAATTTGATGGACTCTTACCCTTTTTGAGAGAGAAAGGATAAGAGGATTCTTGATCAGTTTCTTTATGAGACTGATGACTGAAATCAACCTGTTCTTAGCTTTCTTCAAAGCTTCTTGAATCTGAACTTAGTAGGGTTGATCTTCTCTGAAGATGACTGACTGGCAGCTTCCTTTTTGGATACCAGATATGGATTTGGATCTTCTTAGTAGATTAGTTCAGGATCTACTTCTTAAGAGACTCTTGATTGTCTCCTTCTTGACCTCAAAACAGCTGGAGCTCTCTCTCCCCAAACCTTCTAAAGTTTCTTCTGAATTCTGGAATGAATTCTCCTTAGACAAAATTTGAGTGGATGAACACTTCAGAATGTCTTCTTAGATCTTCTCACGAAGATCTTCTTTTGTGACTTGCACTTTCTTGATCAGAGATCAATCTCAAAATAGTTGTGTTAGTTGTGTGTCAATTCATCATATTTCTTCTTCTGAATCCATCTATATATAGACTTCATCCATGGTAACCGGCTGATCCGGTTTCTAACTAACTTCTGACAAGTCTGCCAGCTTCAGTAAACCTATTGTAACTCACAGCTGTCGAGTCCTCAAACAGTTCTTGAGCCTTTGTTTCTATCTGCAAAGCGTCGAGACTGACTGTCTTAAAGTGTCGAGACAATCTGTCAATATGTGTTGACACAAGTGACTTAAGTGTCGACATAGACTTTGGTGATGTCGACATAGCTGCCTTGATGTCGACACAACTTCTTGACACTGCATCTTAAGAATGTGTCGACACTGATTATTTGTGTTGACACAATAACTTCTTCACTTTTCAACAATCAACTATGTAGAAACTCTGCTGTGTGTCGACACAAGTCCTGTGTGTCGACACAGTTGATGTAGACTAAGAATTCTGTGTGTCGACACTGCCATCAGGTGTCGACACAGTTGATGTCGACTCTGCTTTTGTGTGTCGACACTGCCTCTCGGTGTCGACACATTTGATGTCGACTATAATCTTCTGTGTGCCGACACAGTTTCTTCTGGTGTCGACACTGCTTCTCCAAGTGTCGACACAGGCTTTCTTAAGTGTCGACACATGGACTTAGAAACTTTTGTCTGCATATTAGCCAATACTTATCTTGCACATATAAACTCAAAATAACATCAAATACCACTTGATGTATATCATCTAGCTAAGTGAGGCTTTTCCATATCAGGTACACATTTTCCAATATACCAAACAATATCTACCTATTTGGAGAAGTCATAACCCCTTTTGTCAATGATATACACCACTTATGATAAATAAACATTATGATGTATACAAACATTATATGACAGGGCAACTTATAAATAAAACATATATCAAAATCACATCACATAATAAAGATGCAAATTAAATGAATATGGAACAATGTTTTGTTTATTATATCAAAAAATCTCTTAACACTGATTACATAGATTCCTTTAAAACTAAGAATTACATAGTTCTAGAAACATCTAGTAAAACTAAACTAAGGCTTGGCTGGCTCCTTGATGACTATTCCTTTTCCTGATTTAATCTGAGCCTGCACAGAAGGTTTTGTATCTTTAATGAGCTTCTTGCCTTTCAAATCAGTCTTCTTTTGAGCTACAGCCGTAATCCTTGCCTTTAAAAATAATGAAAAGGCTTAGGGAAATACTTGCTCGGCTCATGTGCATCAGGAGGTAGCTTCCCAATCTTGGCCTTCCTTCTGTATTGAACTATGGCTTCTTGCCTAGCCTCATACTTCTGCCACTCCTGCTAATTATACCATTTACCCCTTTCATGAACTTGGTCTTTTACAGCTTTCCAAGCAGTTAATATGATATTTCTAGAAGTGGCGCTCCATTGCTCAAAATAAGGTTTTAACTCTGCCTGCTCTCTAAATCTTTTCTTTGATAATTGAGCATCTTGCTGAGCTTTCAGACTAGCTTCTGGCATATCTACCTTTTCAATAATAACATTAGTAACTGATTGTGGAGGGCTATATATAGACTGAACTTGTTGATGTATCATCTCAAGATCTGTAGGGGGTAAATAACTTGGGCAACCTCAGGTTGATCACCTTCAAGTAGAGCTCGTTGCACACCTGACTCAGCCACATTATCATCATCACATAAGGGTGGATATCCTAGAGTGGCTCTAATGTTGTTGGTTACCCATTTGGCATGATCAGATCCAACATATACTATCACCCTCTCCCCCTTTATGACTTCTCTGGCCACATGTTCTCTCAAATCATCTTTTTGAAATCTGATTTGCCCATCCAGGTAATTGACACCATCCTTAAAAAATTGCTTTAACTTTTTAAGCTGATCAGAAATTGTTTGCTGAGAAGTAGTAATAGCTGTTTTAAAGGAATCCAAGGCTTCCTATAGCTTCTTATCAAATTCTTCTTTCTCCTTATTTCTTACCTCAGTCATTTCAATACCTGTTTTCCTTACTTCAATGACTATCTCATTGTGAGATTCAATAAGATTGTCATTCATTCTTATTTTATTTTCAAGGACATAGCCTTGTTTGACAGTAATATCATCCACTTGTTTCTTGATTTCAGCTTGTTGCTTTGCTAGAAAGACTACAGCATTGCCCCCTTGTGGAAGCAATCTATAATTTCTTTCTTATTCTAGTTGACCTCAAATCTGATTGACTTTATGTCTTGGGCTAGATCAAATTGAAGAACCTTATGGATTTCATCCACATATTTTTCAAGAGTCAATCTCTGCTCATCAAACTTCACTTATAAATCAACCAACAATTTGCTGCAATCAATCTCAGGGGCTGGTTGTGAAGTAGTTGCTTGCAAAGCCTTCTTTTAGTTCTGGCTTCTACTCTTAAAAACCATTAGTTTTCTTTTCTTTAGACTTGCTATCTCCTAATCCCCTAAATCAAAAGAACTGGCAATATCAACTCTTTCTTTAGGACTAGGAGGCAGCTTCTTTTCAGTCCCATGCTGCACTTCCTCAATATTAGTCTGCTCCCCCTCAACTGCTGCTCCCTCTATGTCTGGAAACAACTCTTCCATAGTGAACTCTTGTTGGTTATGAACTGGTGAGAGTTCTTTTTCAGCAACATCAGCAAGTCCAGAAGTATCAAGATCTGTTTGTATAACAATTTCTTCTGATAAGTAGATTCTGTCTTCCTCCTGCACCTGTGCAGACTGTGGCTCCCCCTGCAACTGTGCAGTAACTATCTCCTCAAGGACTTGGGCATTTTTAGTCAGGTCCTGGACCTGTTCCCTAACTTGCTCTCCCTGCACTGGTGTATTTATTGTGTCCTCCTGCATATGATCATGATCAGTAATCTCATGGACTTGTGATTTTTCTACAGTCTCCACATCAGGTATGTCCTTTGAGAGGACCCTATCCCATCTGGATATTATCCTGATATCCATCCTTCTTATATGATTTATCTTAGTTCCTGGAAGCTGATGCATTATCTCTGGAATTGCTCCAGCAAGGTATAAGCTCATTAATCTAGCCAAATTAGACTTTTTGATTCCTTCTTTTATCTTCTCAAATAGAACTGCAGACAAGTCTGTATTAATCTTATAGATTATCCTTGTCATCAGACTGAACATAAAGGCAGATAGCCTATCATGTCCTCCTGGTTTAC
Source organism: Platanthera zijinensis (assembly GCA_039513925.1). Classification (NCBI taxonomy): domain Eukaryota; kingdom Viridiplantae; phylum Streptophyta; class Magnoliopsida; order Asparagales; family Orchidaceae; genus Platanthera; species Platanthera zijinensis. The sequence goes on from CM077082.1 coordinate 133,772,235, forward strand.
ACAAAATCACTTTACCTACTACTTCAGATAAAAACTTTCCTTGTTGATTCATCCCTTTTCTGTTGATTGCTGCTCCAATCTTCATGGCCGGATCCAATCCACACCACTGAAGTGCCTCCCTTGTCTTTGAGGCAAGGACCTCTTCTTCTTCCTAGATTCTTGGAAGGTGAAGAATCTTTCTTAAACTTTTTAGAGTAAGTTTGACTCTATTACCATGAACTGTCGATTTGAGCTTTAGTCCAATGGAATCCACTGTTGCAGCAACATAGAATTCAAATACTTCTTTCTTCCAGATCTTTGTAGGTTCAGAAACAAGAAACTCTAACCCAAAATCAGTAACTAGGGTAATGACCCCTTTAATATCTGTCATCGCATCATAAAAAGCATTGTGCACCAGCTCGTAGCCTTCGGTTATGTTATCTTCAATCTTTGGCGCCATTGGTATGGAGAGAAATCTTGAATTAAGAGAAAAGAGTTTGTCGACACAAGGGTTTAGTCTCAAAAATCTTGTGAGCGTGTCAACAGAATATGTTATCGACCTATTTTTACCCATTCAAACAAAAGAGGTCAAAAAGCGGGCAAAAACTGCCTAAATGTGTCGACACTATTGGAAAGTGTCGACACATACTTCTGTTTTCTCGACCACGACGCTGACTACTATGTGTCGACACCAATTGATGATATGTCGACACAGGACATATTTAGTAGACCATCAGAAATTCTATGTCGACTCTTAATGCAAGTGTCGACAAAATTTCTGGAAGTGTCGACACCATTACTCTGGTTGTGTCGACACCCCAAACTAAAGTGTTGACACCACTTCTCATGATGTGTCGACACAGATTTACTGAAGTGTCGACAACACTACTCTGAATGTGTCGACACAGATTTACTTAGCCAAATTTGTTAGACTAGTCTATGTTCAACATTCCTAATTCAATTTTAAATCTATTGAATTTAGTTTAATCTAGAGGCTTAGTAAATACATCTGCAATTTGAAAATCTGTCTTAACAAATTCTAGTGAGATGTCCTCTTTCTCTACATGTTCTCTAAGAAAATGGTATCTTATTTATAAATGCTTAGTCCTACTATGTGAAACAGGATTATTAGCAATAGAAATAGCACTAGTAGAATCACAAAAAAAAGGTGTTCTACTTACCTGAATACCATAGTCTTCTAGCTGGTGTTGAATCCATAATAGCTGTGCATAGTAACTTCCTGCTGCCACATATTCAGACTCAGTTGTGGATATTGCCAAACTAGTCTGCTTCTTACTGCTCCAAGATATCAGTCTTCCTCCTAGAAATTGACATGTACCTGTAGTACTTTTTCTATCTTCTTTGCAACCTGCAAAGTCTGCATCTGAATAGCCTGTTAGTAGAAAATCTCCATTCCTAGGGTACCAAAGGCCTAGATTTGGTGTGCCATTTAGGTATCTCAAAAATCCTTTTTACTACAGTGTAATGAGATTCTTTAGGTCATGATTGGTACCTAGCACAGACACATGTTGCATACATAATGTCTGGTCTACTAGCAACTAGATATAGAAGAGAGCCAATTATTCCTTTATACAAAGACTCATCTACAGGTTTACCTGCATCATCTTTACACATAGGCATACTTGTTCCCATAGGAGTTCTCATGGTGGAGGATGATTCCATACCATACTCCTTAATTAACTCCTTGGTGAACTTAGACTTGGATATGGACAAGCCATCATCAGTATATCTTACTTGGAGTCCCAAGAAGAACTTTAGTTCCCCCATACTGCTCATTTCAAACTTCCATTGCATAAGTTTAGCAAACTTCTTGCAAAGGTTGTTTTCTGTAGACCCAAATATTATGTCATCTACATAATTCTGGACTAAGATTATCTTACCTTTGGATTCCCTTAGGAATAGAGTTTTGTCTATTTTCCCTCTTGAGAATTTGTTCTCAATAAGGAAAGTAGACAGAGTTTCATACCAAGCCCTTGGGTCTTGCTTTAACCCATACAAAGCTTTCCTAAGTCTATAAACAAAATCAGGTTTGAGAGAATCTACAAAACTTGAAGGCTGCTTTACATAGACTTCATCTTTTAGATTTCCATTCAGGAATGCTGATTTTACATCCATTTGGAATACTTTGAATCCATGATATGCTGCATAGGCAAGGAACATTCTAATGGCTTCCAGTCTTACTACTGGGGCAAAGGTTTGATCAAAGTCAATACCCTCTTCCTACCTGTATCCTTTCGCAACAAGTCTTTTTTTGTTCTTCACAATGATTCCATTCTCTTCCAGTTTGTTCCTAAAGATCCACTTTGTTCCAATGATGTTGTGGTCTCTTGGTTTAGGAACTAACTCCCATACCTTGCATCTTCTGAACTTATTCAGCTCCTGTTGCATGGCATTAATCAAATGTGGGTCTTGGATAGCTTCTTCAAATTTCTTTGGCTCTAGTTGAGATAGGAAGCTTGAGCATAGCAATGTGTTCAAGTTCCTGCTTCTGGTTTGCACTCCATGTCTTAGATCACCAATTATCTGATTTGTTGGATGATCCTTTAAGTGTCTAACAGCTGGAGGTAGACTGTCTTCTTGTTGAACACCTCTAGTCTCTTCAATATGTTGTACCTCTTGATGTACTTCAGTATCAAGAGAGTCCTGTACTCCCGCTGGACAGTAGCCACAATTTTCCATTTATTGATCTGCAGTTGAATCTTGTGCAATGGAAAGCTTGTCCATTCTCTCATTTATACCTGTTGGACTGTATGAACTACAAGGCCACTCACTGTTGATTAATCTAGTTTCATCAAATACAACATGTACAGATTCTTTTATAACTTGAGTAATCAAGTTGTAGACTCTATAATCCTTACTATTATTGTTGTACCCAACAAATATCCCATCTCAGGATTTTTTAGCAAACTTAGTTAGATAAGACTTGCCATAGTTAAGGATATAGCACTTGCAACCAAAGATCCTAAAATAGGATAAATTTGGTTTTCTACCTTTCATGATCTCATAGGGAGTCTTTTTGTGGCAGTTGGTGATAGAAGCCCTGTTGATCACATGACATGCAGTGTTTACTGCCTAAGCCCAGAAATATTTTGGGAGAGAAGTGTCACTCAATAGAGTTCTACAAGCCTCAATTAATGTTATATTCTTCCTTTCAGCAATACCATTTTGCTGTGGTGTTCTAGGTGAGGAGAATTCTTGGAAAATCCAAAATTCTTCACACAGTCTTGTCATACTTTCAGATTGAAATTAAGTGCCATGGTCACTTTTGATTTTGACCACTGTACTGTCTAGTTCATTCTGAATTTGTTTGTCATAACTATGTAAAACACTTGGGGTTTCTGATTTATGTCTCAGAAAGAACACCCAGGAATATCTAGAATAGTCATCTACTACCACAAAAGTGTAGACCTTCCTACCTAGACTATGAACTGGCATAGGATAAAAAAGATCCATATGTAAGAGGTATAGACACCTCACTGAATCCTTGTTTTCAAGGCTATGAAAGAAAGATTTTGTCTGCTTGCCCTTTTTACAAGCTGAACATAACACTTCCTTTATACACTTAACTTGAGTACCATTCCTCACTAACTCTTTGTTAAACAGTTGGGCAATTATTTTGTAGTTAAGATGGGTCAGCCTCTTGTGCCATTTGAAACAATGAGAAGATATCTCATCAGCTACAATACAAATAGGAGAACCTTTGTTCTCACACTCAAAATTTAGACAGTACACATTCCTCTTTCTATATCCAGTCAAAATGATCTTTTGATCACTTGACCTTTTGATATGACAGCCATTCTTAACAAATGAAATGTCATATCCTAGATCACTCAGCTGACTTATGCTTATAAGATTGTGTCTCAAACCCTTCACATAGGCCACTTGAGTGATAGTAATCTGGTTACTAGAGATGTTATCAAATACTTTGATGATGCCTTTTTCAAAGCCACCAAAGATCACTTTAGGCCCATTTATGATAGGCAAGTACTCCTTCAGCAATCCCTTTATTCCAGTCTTGTGCCTGGAACATCCACTGTCCAAGTACCATATAGGTGTATGGTGACTTGGACTCACCTGTAATAAAGAATTACTTTTCCTTAGAACCCAAGTAAGTCTTGGGTCCTTGGTTCAAGTTAGCTTCATACTTGCCAAATCTACCTGCTGCTCTTCTAACAGGTAGACTGTTGTTCTTCCTGACACTAGTGTTGTGCCAGCAATCTATAGCATAATGACCTGTCTTGCCACAGCACCAACATTCATACTTGTTATATCTATTTTTAGATACATCAACTCTTTTGTATTGTGCTGGTACTATTGCAGCTACACCCACTATTTTCTTAAAAACATGGGGTTTATGAACATGGGCTGCCTTATTGACATAAGAACCCTTATCATTCAGAACTTCAGTCTTACTATGACCTTGAGTATTCTCAAAGTCATACATGTTAGAAGGCTCATGTACCTTTCTAAAAACTACAGGGACTTTAAAATTCAATGGATGGACTGAGGCTTTTCCTTTTCTCTTTAATTGGCCAACCCTGGTGTTACCCTTAAAGCCTATTCAAGCCTTACCCTTTTGAGCCACAAACTCATCTATTAAAGGTAAATCTGATTTTGGCTTAGAATAACTAGCCACCAAATCTTCCTCCTTTTGAAGTTTGACTTCCATACTTTTAATTAGATCATTTTTGTATGTGATTGTGCCCATCTGAATAACAGTTATAGTTTTCAGTTTGGCAATCTCATTCAATTTTTGATCTAACTCTTTCTCTAAGTCAGATGCAGCAATCTTAAGATCTGCAATATCCTTAGCCTGAGTTTTTGCCAGGTTCTTGATTTTCTGTAGTGCTTGCAACAAGTACCCATATTCATCTATCAGTTGATGAATATCTCCTTCAGATTCAGACCAATCCACATCACTTGATGCAGATATAGCTGACTTTATACCAGTTCTACAATCATAATTTCTAGAAATACATTGTACCTTACTAGGACCAGGCTGATCCTGACATTTGTCTTCTTATGAAACAACCATCAGTCCAATACACTGATGGTCTTCTTTTTCATAGATGGAGTCCAACAATTGCATAAACTCATTTTCTTCATCAGCTGCATAAAGACCAATGTATGCCTCAGCTTCAGATTCAGACTCTGAAGTTGATTGGTCTGTCAAGCTCTTCTCCTTCTTGGCAACAAAAGATTTCTCCTTCTTGCTCTTTTGTTGATTCTTTCTTTTATCAGCAGACTCCTTTCTTTTGTCAGGACATTCAGCCACAACATGTCATGGCTTACTACAGCAGTAGCAAACAATCTTTGATGTTGTAGATTTGTTAGGCTTAGACCTGCTCCTATACTTCCTTGATGACTTTCTCTTTGGATAATAGTCATCAACTGGCTGTGATGTTGAGGGCCTAGATTTTCACTGCTTCATCTTCAAGAATCTCTGAATCTGCATTGTAAAGGCAGCAAAATCTGCATCTGAATCACTGCTATCTGAATTTTGGTTGTCTGAATTATCTGAGGTAATTTCAGCAACTTCCCTAGGAGGTGATGGAGACATCCTCCTATTCTTTATAGTGGCTTCAACCTTGAAGCCACAGACTTTTCTTTATGCTCCCCTTTTGTAATTCTTTCTTCCTCTTTTCTATTCATTAGTTGCATTTCATAAGACAGCAACTTTCCAAATAATGTTTGAGGTGAAATATCTGCAAGTTTGGCCACTTCCCTAATGGCACAAATCTTTGTGTCCCAATCCTTTGTCACGGATCTCAGAAATTTGTCATTCAGTTCATATGTACTAAAGACCCTTCCATAAGACATCAGCTCATTAACTATTCTATAGAACTTCTTATAGCACTCAGATATGCTATCTGACTTCCCTTGTCTGAATCTTTCATATTCCTGATTTAGCATAGACTTTCTATCTTGTCTAACTTCCTCAGAACCCTCCATGTAGACTATCAAAGTGTCCCACATTTCCTTGGAGGTCTTGCAATGAATCAAATTATGAAAGGTTGAATCATCTATGGCACGTACTATTATATTCTGGGCTCTTTTATCCATAGTTTCTAGAATGATTTCTTCCTTAGTCATCTCTGAAAAATCCTAGGGAGTTCTCTGTTTTGCATCTAAAACAGATACCTTCAACGGAACATAAGGACCTTCTTTTACTGTAATATAGATCCTTGGGTCAGAAGCCTCCATAAACAACTTAACCCTTTCTTTCCATATTCCAAATATCTCCTTCTTGCAGATGGGTAATTTCATAGAACCTAGTTCCTTGTGATTTTCTCAAGAACCAATTTTCTTGATTCTTGATTCTGCCTTAGGGATCTAACTCAGACTGTTAAGTCTTTCTTTGAGCAACCTCCCTCTGATACCACTTGATAGTTTTAACTTCAAGACAACCTAAACACCTAGAGGGGGGGGGGTGAATAGGTTCTAATCCTTGTTTTAACTTAAGACAGAATATAAATTCAGTTCCTTAATATAAATCAGATATCTCTACAGCTAACACAACACATATAATCACAGAAACTATAAAAACACAAATCACAGATTGCACACAAATTTATAGTGGTTCCCCAAGGTCTGGGTATATCCACTTTCCCCCTTCACCTATCTAGCAGTGTGCTAGATTCAGCCAAACTTCTTCCTTCTTCTCAGATCCACAGATCTTACAGCTTAGAACCCTGAAAGGTTCCTACAACTCAAGCTAACAGCCCTACCTCAGCCTTCCCACAAGGCCTACAACTCAGAGAACAAATTCTCCTACACTCAGGCTCAATCAGCCTTACCACTCAGAGATCAAAATCTCCTACACTTAGGCTCAAATAGCCTTACCACTCAGAGAATTAAATCTCATACACTCAGCCTTTATAACACAGGCTTACAACTCAGATCTTTGAAAAGATCTTACAGAAATTTATAAGTAATTTGATGGACTCTTACCCTTGTTGAGAGAGAAAGGATAAGAGGATTCTTGATCAGCTTCTTGATGAGACTGATGACTGAAATCAACCTGTTCTTAGCTTTCTTCAAAGCTTCTTGAATCTGAACTTAGTAGGGTTGATCTTCTCTGAAGATGACTGACTGGCAGCTTCCTTCTTGGATACCAGATATGGATCTGGATCATCTTAATAGATTAGTTCAGGATCTACTTCTTAAGAGACTTGTGATTGTCTCCTTCTTTACCACAAAACATCTGGAGCTCTCTCTCCCCAAACCTTATGAAGTTTCTTCTGAATTCTGGAATGAATTCTCCTTAGACAAAATCTGAGTGGATGAACACTTCAGAATATCTTCTTAGATCTTCTCACGAAGATCTTCTTTTGTGACTTGCTCTTTCTTGATCAGAGATCAATCTCACAATAGTTGTGTAAGTTGTGTGTCAATTCATCATATTTCTTCTTCTGAATCCATCTATATATAGACTTCATCCATGGTAACTGGCTGATCCTGTTTCTAACTAATTTCTGACAAGTCTGACAGCTTCAGTAAACCTGTTGTAACCCACAGCTGTCAAGTCCTCAAATAGTTCTTGAGCCTTTGTTTCTGTCAGCAAAGCGTCGAGACTGACTGTCTTAAAGTGTCGAGACAATCTATAAATATGTGTTGACACAAGTGACTTAAGTGTCGACATAGACTTTGGTGATGTCGACATAGCTGCCTTGATGTCGACACAACTTCTTGACACTGCATCTTAAGAATGTGTCGACACTGATTATTTGTGTCGACACAATAACTTCTTCACTTTTCAGCAATCAACTATGTAGAAACTCTGCTGTGTGTCGACACAAGTCCTTTGTGTCGACATAGTTGATGTAGACGAAGAATTCTGTGTGTCGACACTGCCTTCAGGTATCGACACAAGTGATGTCGACTCTGCTTCTGTGTGTCGACACTGCCTCTCGGTATCGACACATGTGATGTCGACTATAATCTTCTGTATGTCGACACAATTTCTTCTGGTGTCGACACTGCTTCTCCAAGTGTCGACACATGCTTTCTTTAGTGTCGACACATGGCCTTAGAAACATTTTTTTGCATATTAGCCAATACTTATCCTGCACATATAAACCCAAAATAACATCAAATACACCTTGATGTATATCATTGAGCTAAGTGAGGCTTCTCCAAATCAGGTACACATTTTCCAATGTACCCGACAACAATTTTGAACATGAACTATATGATCTACTCAAGTAATGGCCACCCAAAAATTTTGATCTCTAATTAACAGTGATATAATACTAGATACTAATTTCCATTATTTTCAAGAAACTTTTGGACCTCTAATTATTTTATCTAAAATAATTCCCTTAATCATATGTAAAGATGGAAGTACCAAAATTATTCATTAGAAAATTATATAAAAATTACAGAATCTTGATATGGTGCAGAAAGGGTCATTGTGCAAAAATCATAATTTTATAGATTTGCTAGACACCAAAATAAATTTAATTAAGTTTTCATGGAAACAATACTTAATGAAGCAACCCTTAGAAATAGTCTTCCAAAGATCCCATAAAAATTCACAGAGCTTTAAAACATAAAAAAAAGTTCTATGACTAAATTTCATCAATTTCCAGCAAGTAGTTACTTCACAATAAATTTCTAAACAATTAATACAAACTACCAGATTATTAATGAAGTATCCAAAATAATAATCCTAAATTCATAACAAAATCTCCAGAGCTTGTTCTGGCTTTATACACTACTCTACCAAAATCTCATCACTATTCAGTGAGTTTTAGTGACATTTTCTATCACTACGAGGTGAGTGCCCTAAGCTAGGGTTAGGGTTTTGAGGGTGTCAAAGGCTTCCAAACTCACTAAAATTTCAAACAGAGGGCCATAGATACCCTATGATCCCTTCCATCAAGTGTCAAGTCATTCCAAGGTCATTTGACCCCATGATCTTCAAACCCTAGAAATCTCCATAAAGGGGCCTACCCTAGGTCCCCAGGGCTACCCAACCCCAAACCACCCCAAATCAAATAGGAGGGTGTTACAAGCCATATAAAACAGTGGCCAAAAAATAGGCCTCTGTTTAGGGGATTGGACCACATAAACACCAAAAGAGCATTTGGACAAAATTACCCTTATTATGGTAAGACTAGGCTTTGCAAGCTTTAAATTCAAACCACCTCCAAATGTCATAAAATTTTAACCAGAGGTTAATAATGACCCCATGCATCATTAACCAAAATTTCGATGAGTTTAGAGTTCATTTGACCCTTAAATTAATTTACCCTAGAGAAATTAAATTATTTACAAAACTATAAAAATTGTTCCCAAAAATTCACATTTTTGGGCAGGGTCTAGATATGGTCTAGGGTGACTCCCTGCCAAAGTTTCAGGTCATTTGGACAAAGGATGAGGTGTGGGCAGCAATTTCAATTACTGTCAAACCATATGTATAGGCCCCGCCAAAATGAGTGCCCCGGTCAAACCAGGCACCCAAATTAGTTCAAACTAATTTTGCAGTAAACTAGACTCATCAGGCTACAATTTCTATGTTGACCATTTCCTCTGAAATTCCTCTAAGAATTTTTAAAAATTACATACATTAAATACAAAAAGTGTGACAGAATGAAATAAAATGGTATATATAATCCTATAGTTTGAAATCTAATGCGACATGAATCTTGGCGCGGATCCTGCGGCCCGGGCTCATCATCTACCTCCAGCCAACGGTCCCGATTGTGTGCGCCTGGGCCAACTTTAAACCTCCAAAGCCGACCATCTGACCACCTCCCCGGCCAGCCACCGCCACCAACACCTTCGTTGAGGTTGTTGCTATCGACTGGCGAGGTGCAGCCGCCAGAGGGACAGATTCCGGCGGTTCTACAAGGAAGTTTTTCGACCCAAAACCATGAAAATCAAGATTTTGTTCGGGCTCAATTGAGCCGAACCTTGAACCTAAGCATTCCTATGATCTACCCATGAGACAAGGGGAGGAGGAGGACCTTGTCGGCGGCCTGAAGGCGCGAAGATCGTCGGGAAACCATTTCCAATGGTGGCGCCGCTCGACTTCTACAATAGTACAGTGGGAGGGCTTGAAATCTTCAGTAAAAGGCCGGGAAATGTTCCTCTTGGGCCACTGGTGGTGTTTAAAGGTTCGGTTGAAGAGGGGAGAGGCCAAAACTTCAATGTCCATTAATGCCATTGAAATCTTGGGCTCGGGTTAGGGGAAGGAGACTGAACCAGCCCCTTAGTGGTTGGGAAATGGCTGGAAACTTCTCCCCTTCCCTAGGGGAGTTGAATCCAGCCATTAAGGGTGTCCTTTGGCCTCCCTTGGCCGGGTTTTACTTGCCCCTTCATTCTCTCTTTTTCTCTCTCCACCATTACCAAGGAAATGGAGCCCCTCTCTCTCTCCTAGTCACCAGGTTGACTTGGTCAACCTTGGGGTCTATTGGCAGCCCACACATACACATAATATTCCTAATGAAGCTATATGAGGGGGCTTGAGCTTATGCTAGCTCATTTGGGCTAGGTTGACCCAAAGTAGGCTTGGGTTGACTTTGGTCCTTTTGACCTTTAGGGTTGCCCCTAATGGGTCCCTGGTGATCCATTAGTCTCTCCTAAGACTTAAGGGGTGTGGGACAGGACCTACTGGGCACCTTGAGGGTCATATGACCCTTGGTAAGGACACTTTGATCACTTTGGGGCTAGAGTTGACTTGGGTCATCTTGGCCTCTAGGACTGAATCCAATGTGTCCTTGGTGACCCATTGACATCACTTTAGGCCTAGGAAGGCCTGGGCAGGGCTGGTTGGGCACATTTGAGGCCAACTACCCTTAGTTAGGACACCTTGCCCAATTTAGGCCTTTGGTGGTCCTAGGTCAAATTGGCCTTTTTGGGTCGACTCTAATGGACCCTAAAGGCTCTAGTGGATGCTCTAAGAGGCTAGTGATGTTGTGGTTGTTTGAACATGCGTTCCGCGCTTCTTAGTTTGAGAATAACAAATCCCAGATGTATTTGATCTTGGTATGTGTTTTAAATATGCAGGGATAATAGGTTTTTTATGTACTAGGAAATAGCTGAGCACAGCATTGAAGAAAAGGAAAATCGTGCTATCACTGGCGATAATGCTACTGCGGGCAATAGCGTAGTCAATTACTGCTGACGTCAGCCTTGATCCACACGTTAGTGCGCACGAAGTTACGATTCAGCTATATCGCAGGGCGATACCGATGTCGCCGAGAGATATCCCACGATCTTCACGTTCCTCACTCAGATCTAAAAGTCTGCGCGATGTGTGCCACGTGTCAAGCAACGGAGAGTTATCACTATCGCGGGGTGTTAATGCTACCGCAGGCGATAGCATGAAATGATATATACGGCCAAAAAATTTCAGGGAAGGAGTTGAACATGCAGAGCCTTGTTTCCCAAAGAATTTTGAGAGCCTTCATCTCCATTTCCAGACGAACTCCCTTGGTCCGTTGAAATCTCAAGAGCGAAGGAGATACGACCGCACGTTCAAGATTGTAGATCTTCTCAAAGGTCCACCATCATCTTCGGAGCTCGTGATTTTGAGGGATTTTTTAAGTTTTACTATTGTACTTTCATTTTCACTTTTTAACTTTGTAATTGGGAAGGGAAAATCACCACCTTGTGTGTGGTGTCTAAGTGTGTGTGTGGCTTAGGGGCAAATCACCGCCTTGTGTGTGGTGTCTAGGTCCTTGTGGGGCTTTTGAGTAAATCGCTGCTTTTTGTGCAGCGTCTAGATCATAGGTTTGATTTAGGGGGAGGCTAGTAGCCATATCTAGGGAGATATTGACTATAGCCTACCGGTCCTTGGGAGAAGGACAAGTGAAAAAGCTAAAAACTGTTATCATTGTAAGCCTTGATTTCAAGCTTTATTGGAATCATTTTATATATATATTTTGGAGAAATAAAATCTTGATTTTCATTTCATTGATGTGTCTCAAACTTTGCTTTTAATTTCATATTTTATAAAAGTTTGTAATATTTTAAAGAGCCCTTATTCACCCCCCCCCCTCTAAGGGCGCCACAAGATACTACAAGTGGTATCAGAGGCGCTTATTCCTAATACGGTTTCACTACCAGGAATTATGGCGCAGCATGACCATGCTTTCTCTGAGGGGCCAGGAATTAGTAGACCTCCATTATTCATTGGATCTGATTATAATTATTGGAAAACTAGGATGAAGTGTTTTCTTATTTCTCTTGACATTGAAGTTTGGAATATGGTAGAGACTAATTATGCTCATCCCACTTATACAGTAGGAGATGTAGTAATGGAAAAACCAAAAGATAAATGGGATGATCAGGATAAGCTAAGGTGAAAAAATAATGCAAAAGCCATTAATGCATTATTTTATGCATTAGATAGGACTGAATTTAATAGAACTTGTGCTTGCAATAATGCATATGAGATTTGGAATTTACTTGAAGTAACTCATGAAGGTACCTCGTAGGTGAAGGACTCGAAGTTGTTTCAACTGGAATCGGAATTTGAAAAGTTTAGGATGGAAGTGGATGAGGACGTAGACTCAATGTACACCAGATTCACCAAGATAGTGAATGACTCAAAAGTGTGAAAGTGAGGGGATATGTTGTAAACTACTCTAGAGGGGGGGTGAATAGAGTATTCAAATTTTATGAATAACTAGTCAGCTCTCTTGGAGTTTATTTGCGGAATAAAATAATCTGATACTTGAACCCTAAGAGCCTAACACAGTGACGTGCACAAGTGAGAGAGTTAATTGAAATTTCAGTTTAACTATAAACCTATCACAACAACTAGCAATCCTAGGTAGTTTTATCACAGCCACAGAAAAGGCAATTAAACAAAAACAGCCAGAGAGACACAGGATATATAGTGGTTCCCTCTTAATAGGTACTCCACTCTTCTACCACCCTGGTAGGAATCCACTACAGGTTTTTGCTAAGGTGCCCTGCCACCAATGATCTGATTCAGGTAGATCAAACAGACCCTTTGAGCTTTTGATAAGGATGCTCAACCACAGGTTGTTGATAAGGTGCCCTATCACCAATGTTCACTTTTGAAGAGGTGTGAAAACTCTTTTACAAAGGGGTTGAAAGGGTTAGATTGTCTTCTCTGTTGTTAATACAGATTAGAGAAGACTTGTGGATTCTCTAAAGAATCAAAGTCTCCCCCTGGCTCAGTGGAAGTCCAGGGAAAGCCTTTGCTTCAGGATGAAGGAGTTTCAGATATACTGAAACTAAATCCTCAGAGATCTGTAGCCTGATTTTTATCAGGTCTTCAGATTCTGGAGTACGTGAAGCAGATCTGGAGCTCTTTCTGAAGTCTTGAAAACTCTAAGCAGATGCTCAGGAGACTTGTGAATGAAAGAAATTGCTTTGGACTTTTGCTTCAGGAGAGCTTTTCTTCTTCTTTTTGTGAGATGGTGAAGAGTTGCTCTGGAGATGCTTGAGAGAATGCAGCACTAAGAAAAAATCTCTCTGTATCTGTAACTTCTTATTTTTCTGAGAAAAAAATCTCTCTTAAATATGTCTTCTCATTTTTCTTTTGGAACGGCTCTATTGATTTGAATTCTCGAGCCCTGCAACAGATTATCTCAAAAATAGAATATAGCAATAGGAATAGAATGACCTATTAGCTTACTGTCAGTCCCAATAAGGAAATAAATGAATAGGAAAATATCTCAGCATAAAGACTTATCATTCTTGGAAATAGCATACACCGCCAACGGCTAGAATACAGCCTGGCAATATGTTTTGTATAATAAGACAAAAATGCTTTATCAAAATACGAAATCCCGTAATTTATGCTTAACATATTTGGTAATTAATTCATTTGAATTTAAGCCATAAATTAGCAAAAACAATCTTCAGAAAATCTTTCTAACCACACGCTAAAACACTTGGAAATAAACCAAGGAATAAAATAAGTGCAAATTGTTAAAGGCAGACAGAAATCGTCGAACAGGGGTTCGATGATCGTCGACCTAGCTAACAGATCGTCGACTAAAAGCAGAAATCTGTCGCAACAGAAATCGTCGACCATAAATCGTCGACCAGCTCAAGATATCGTCGACCAACAAAGAATCTGTCGAAGCAGAAAACGTCGAACATCTCATGATGTCGACGACTAAGGCAAAAGATCTGTCGAGACAGAAATCGTGAAGCGAGAACACGATCGTAGAACTGCTGATGGCAGATCGTCGACCAAACTTCAGAGCATAATAAACTTGCTCTGAGATCGTCGACCATCGGTCGACGATAATTGTCTTGACTTCAACGATTCAATAGCCCTGCTATCATCGACCAATGATCGACGATCGCGAGGCCTCGTTCGACGATGGTCGAACGGAAAAAGCCTTAACCAAAAAAATACATCTAGAACTACTAGCCTAAGCTCTAGGTCAGTTATAAACTGTCCTAGGGAAACTGAACAAGGCCTAAACATGATCATATATAGTTATATGGATCAAGAGGGGCCGGAAAGGGATTACATAAGCCAAATCACATCCAGGGTACCAACAATCTCCCCCTATTTGGGTTATGTTATCCAATCCAATCTAAAACTAAAGCACACAATATCAAAGGCAGAGATTAACCAAAAAATTTAAATCACAGGCAATCCACAGAAAAACATAAAAGCATAAATCAGCAGAACTGTAAAGTATCAAGCAGATTTATCAGAGGTTTTGGCATCATATGAGTTCTTAGGGATTACAGCTGGTTTGAAAATAATTTCTCTGTTTGGATTTGCTGCTTGCCTTTTGGATAGCATTAGATCATGTTCCCCAATAATTTTCTTTTCAGCATAGCTTGGCAAAACTGCAGCAGGGTGCACTTCATGTATTCTTCAGAATTAAAAATTTCAGAGTTGACTTGAATTTTGCTGAGTTCCTTTTCTCTGAATTCAGACATAGTTGTATATGCTATAGGGTCTAGTCCTTGAGCTTTGGCTCTCTCCATCATGCTTAGTGCAATAGATTCCTTAAATCTTGCCATAGAGGCAATTCTTTCAGTTTCAGTCATATCTGATGGAGAGGATGGTCTGTCAGTATCAGCTTGAGCTGCAATCTCCATGTTCCTTTGAAGAGCTGCGGCTAATTTGCTTGAGTCAAGAGGAATCTGTGCAGCCTTCTTAGGATCAGTTTCAGCATATAGAGATCTGGGAGGTGCAAGTTCAATGAACTTCTTGTGGGATTTCTCTGAATAGACCACTCTTTTTCCTTTTGTTTCAGCTGTCTCAGAAGCAGCAGGTTTCCTTGATGTGGAGGATGGACCTTTCCTGGGAGGAGAAGGTTTCCATTCTGGAACTTTCTGTTTAGGAGCAGGAGGAGGAGAGAAAGTAGATTGCTGAAATGTCATCTCCTTTATTTGTTCCATGGGAACATTTTCATTTCTTTTCCTTCCTTGTCCTGATACATCTTGGCCTCCCTGGCTTTGGTTACTCCTTCTCTGATAAGACTTAAAGGTGTTGGAACTTGCTGATTTTGCAGATGGGGCAGAAGAGAGACTTCCAGAGGCTCCAGCACCAGGAGGTGGAGGAGGACCTCTGGGGGGGAATTTCTGAATAGGAGTGTCATATCTTTTTGTTCTCTTTTTCTCTCTTGCCTGATTCTTTGAAAGTCTCATCCAAGGTTGAAATTCCCTGCTCTTGGGATCAATTCCCTTCAGAATGAAATAGGGAACATCCTTGTCTGGATTAGCAGTAGGATGAGCAGATGCTTTTCTTTTCTTGGATACAGCCTTTTTCTTCTTCTGGGTACTATCAGAATCCTCAGAGTCATCATCATCAGAGGAGTGGGATGAGGTTCTGCCAGCATAATCATCAAAATCTTGTTCTGAGATATCTTTGGCAGCTATAGCATGTTCAACCTTTACTTTCTCCTGCTTCTCTCTATCTTCTTTTTCTCTTGCTTCCTCAATGGCATCTTGCACAAGGAGGGCATCAAGATCGACATTGGGAGATCTCTTCCAGAGTTCTGATTCAGGATACAAGTCAGGAACTATCCTGGGGACCAGTTCTGCAATAGAAGGAATGGGTAGAGGATAGGTAAGGATAGGTGGAGAAAAGATGACTGTATCTGCAGGGGCAGATGCTTTCTCTAGAGAGATGACTAGGGAATCCATATGAGAATTAGCCAACCCTTCAATGTACTCAGAGGCAATATTCTCAGCCACAAAGGCTATAAATTGTTCAAGGTTGAGAGTACCTGAGCTTGATTCCTTTTCAGTCATTTTGGAGGCATTCTCTGGTAAGTCTTGTACAGCCTCAGCTTCTTCAGCAGCAGGGATGTTGATTGTGCCTGCATACAAAGAAAGATAAGTTAACAACCAAGTGGGAATAGAGTATTCCCCCAAGGTGAACAACAACAGGTAATTGATAGAGTTACCTGAGATCTACACAGGATACCACTTTGCATCTAGGAAGGAGGTTATAATTCCTTCTAGATGTTCAGTGACATCAGGGATAGACACCTCTGCAAGGCACAAGAGGAGTGCCATACAGGAAAAGAAGAGAGAGTCCTTGACCAAGGGGTCATCAAGGTACTCAGGTCTATAAGGGACCGTTTTCTCTTGAGAAGGAGGAACATAAGGAGATGTGAGTGTGAACTCACAGTCTGAATTGAGAAAGGATTCCAAAGCATTATCAGAGTCAATGGAGATAGCAGCATCAACTTGCAACACTCATGCAAGATCATCAGCAGCTGAGATGGGAAGGAAGGGATAAGAGATTAACTCAAAGTTGGAGTTTGAATTAATTAGAAACTTAAATAAAACTATACCATCTGGTTGAGCAGTAGCATTCTCAAGTTGTTGAACCACTACTTCTGAGTCAGTAGTGTTTATTGAAACTTTTTCACACAAGTCCATCAGGACTTCCTCATTATTTTTCTCTGGGAGTTCTTCATCAGAAGCTAGATTCACTAGGGAGTGAATGTCTTTGTTAGATAAAGATATCAATTTAAAGTCCTGATTATAACCTTTAGAGGAAGTGTTTTACCTTCTGATTGCTCTGGATCTTTCATTAGAGACTCTTTCTCTGGAAACTCTTGATGTTCTTCTACAATTGCTGTAAGTTGAAGAGAAGAGTTGTCTTGAAGGGCCAAGGCATCACCTGAGACCACTTCAACAGACATCTCCCCCTGCATGACTTCAGTGGGGACTGGAGACATGCATCTTACTGAAGAGGGCTCAGCAGAGGGTGGAAATGATTTGATGGCTTCAGTAAGGGCTTTGATGGATGCAATGAGAGGGGCATTGGCAGCCTCAATCATTTTTTGTATGGATGGAGTGATGAGCTCTACAATTTGTGCAAGCAATTCAGGAGTTATCTGAAATGCTGAGGATGGAATGGAAGCAGTATGATCTACCACATGATCAAATGAATCATGTGGAGATGGGTGAACATCAACATGAGTGTGGGATTCATGTTGAGATAAGTGTGTGAGGATGGTAGCAGTTACCATGTCAACACTGGCTGCGGCTGCCAGATGTTGTGGTATGGGTGACTGGGGTGGAGATGCATGTAGGATGGAAGATGCATGTTGTGGTGGCACTGCAGATTGTGTGGAGGGTAATGCAGGAGATGAGGATGCAGGGGTAAGGAGGGAGGATGAAGGGATTGCTGAGCCTTCCCCAGCAAGCTGGAGAGTGGCTGAATCAGCCCTTGTGTCTGATGGAGGGTTTGGATCAACCCTGGCTGACTTCTTGATGACTCTCTGAGATTTCTTGAACAGAGAGGGGTCCAACCTCTTGCTGGCGTTGACTGTGGAGGGTGCAGAAATAAGCAGCAGGGGTGCTTTCACATATAGAAACACACCCAACACCCTGACAAGGTTTACTTTTTTCTGATTGTTCTTTCTCCTTATTAGTTCAAACAGAACTTTTCCCCAAGCTATCTGCGTCTTATTCACCAAAACTGACATTAAGGCAAATTGTTGCCTGTTGATGTTGTCGTGAGCAGAGTGCTTTCCCAAAATGACCTTGCCCACCAGGTCTGCCAGAAACTTGTACTCTGGAGACAGGTTTATTTTCAGCAGCTTAGCTGGAATACCCTCAGCATGGCCCATCACGGTTAGCATATGGCCATATTCCTCTGAATTTTGCTCATAGTCCTCAGTACCAGTTGGTAGACCAAACAACTCAGTCAGAACTTCAGGAGTCAGAATGACCTCCTCTCCATTTATCTTTCCAGTCATCGCTTCGTCGCTGGAGGACGAGGTATATACCCATTCTCGAATCTCTGGTATATGAATCTTTGGTGAGAATGACATAAATTTCTTTAGCCCTTGATCTTCACACAGCTGCAGAATGTCTTGGATGGGTTGATCACATCGACTGAAAGAATCGAAGTCGACACAGAAACCAGTGTCGAACTTCATTCCGAAGAGAACTGCAGAAGGAATCGCCATTAGATTGAAGAGAGAATGACGAATCGAGATGCAAGGTAGGGGAGAAGAGAATCGCGCGGGATTAGAGTTCGAGAGCGAATTCTAAGCCAGAAGATGGAATATGAAAAGACGGAGCGGAAGGACGACGATCTCCAGACCTAAATCGACTATCAGATATAAATCTGCGATCGTCGAACCCGGAATAAAATCGGTCGTCGAACAATGATCGACGATAGTCAATATTTGACTAATCGATAAACATTGACCTACTACAAGCAATCACCACGATCGTCGATCAATATGTGTTGGTCGACGATTCTCCACACAGCACAGAAAATCTGTCGTCGACCATTGGTCGACGATAGATACCTAAGGAGAGATCGTTGACCAGTTGATCGACGATTTCTGCCTTACTACCGAACGAGCTGTCGTCGACTGTTGGTCGATGATAGTTCTGACCTGGTCGAAGATCGTCGAGCAGTCGTTCGACGATTTTAGACAGAAAACAAATCTATCCAAATTTTCACTACTCTGAACCATTAATCATACCAAGCTGGTTCAGGAAGAACAAATGCCTTTGTTCATCAAGGGGCTTAGTGAAAATATCTCCTCTCTGCAGGTCTGTGGATATAAATTCCATTGCTATCTTGTTCTTTTCCACATTATCTCTCAGAAAATGATGTCTAATCTCAATGTGCTTGGTCCTGGAATGGTGCACAGGATTTTGAGCAATTGATATTGCACTGGTACTGTCACACAGAATTTTTGTTTTTGAGTGTGTGTACCCATAATCCACTAGCTGATTTTGAATCCACAGGATCTGTGAACAATAACTAGCCACTGCTATATACTCAGCCTCAGCAGTTGAAGTAGACACAGATGCCTGTTTCTTACAAAACCAAGAGACAAGTCTCTCTCACAGGAACTGACAGGTCCCTGAGGTGCTTTTCCTGTCAACTCTACAACCAGCATAATCAGCATCTGAATATCCAATTAATTCAAATCCTGACTCAGCTGGGTACCACAGTCCTAAGTTAGGGCATCCCTTAAGGTATCTCAAGATCCTCTTGAGAAGAGTTAAGTGAGATTCCTTTGGGTTGACCTGAAACCTAGCACATAGGCATGTAGCAAACATTATGTCAGGCCTACTTGCAGTCAAATACAGCAGGGAACCAACAATGGCTCTATAGTTCTTTTGATCAACAGACTTGCCATTGACATCAGAATCAATAACTGCATTTGAGGCCATAGGTGTGCTCATTGATGAAGCATCAGACATTCCAAATCTTTTAACCAGCTCTCTGGCATATTTTGATTGAGAAATGAAGATACCATCAACACACTATTTCACTTGGAGACCAAGGAAATAGGATAACTCACCCATGCTGCTCATCTCAAACTTGGAGTGCATTAGTTCAGAGAACCTCTTGCATAGTTTGGGATCAGTGGAGCCAAATATAATGTCATCTACATAGATTTGAACTAACAGTTGTGAGTCCTTATGATGTCTAATAAATAGAGTTCTATCTACTACACCTCTCACAAACTTGTGTTCTAGAAGGAAATTTGCTAAGGTCTCATACCAAGCTCTAGGAGCTTGCTTAAGTCCATATAGAGCCTTTTGGAGTTTGAACCCATGAGTGGGTAAGGTTGATGAAACAAACCCTGGTGGTTGTTCAACAAACACTTCTTCCTTTAAATCTCCATTGAGGAAGGCACTCTTCACATCCATTTGGAAGACCTTAAATTTCTTATAGGCAGCATAGGCTAGGAAAATCCTAATGGCTTCTAGTCTAGCTACAGGGGCAAAAGTTTGATCATAATCTATGCCTTCCTCCTGTCTATAGCCTTGAGCTACTAGCCTAGCCTTATTCCTAACTACTATGCCTTGGGCATCAAGCTTGTTTCTAAACACCCACTTGGTGCCTATGATCAGTTGGCCTCTTGGTCTTGGAACCAAAGTCCAAACTTTACATCTTTCAAACTGGTTAAGTTCCTCTTGCATGGCTATAATCCAGTGTGGATCAAGCTCAGCATCTTTAATGGTTAGGGGCTCAACCTGAGAAAGGAAACAAGCAAACATCACATCTTTGTTGAGTTGATGTCTTGTCTGGACTCCTACTGAAATGTCTCCAATTACTTGAGATACGGGGTGATCTCTAAGTGTGACAAGATTAGTAGGTTCAACAATGATCTGATCTTCAACAGTTTCAGGATTTAATTCCTCATGTGGAATTTGATCAACTGTTGGAGCAGGTGCTTTAACTTCAAGAAGTTCTACATCAGATTCAGAATCTGAAGAAGCAACCTGAGGAGTTTGTTGAGGATGATTTTCCTGTGTGAGTCTCAAACCTTCCAAATCCTTACTTACTCCTAGGGCTTGCACTGTACTATTAGAGGAAGAGTCCTTCTCCTTATAATACATGACTGTCTCATCAAAAGAGACATGTGCAGACTCTTCTATCTTAAGAGAGGATTTATTGAGGACCCTATAGGCTTTGCTTACTTGAGAGTATCCCAGAAAGACTCCCATTGAAGCTTTTGCCTCAAATTTTCTAAGGTATTCTTTGTTATTGTTATGAACAAAAGCAACACAGCCAAAAACTCTAAAATAGTCTATTTTAGGTTTCACTTGCTTAAGTAACTCATAGGGAGTCTTACCCTTAAGTTTATGTATCAGACTTCTGTTCAATACATAATTAGCTGTGCTAACTGCTTCAGCCCAAAAGGACAGAGGCATGTTAGCATCTGCCAACAATGTACTTGCAGCTTCAATTAGGGTTCTATTTTTCCTTTCAACTACCCCATTTTGTTGAGGAGTTCTAGGAGCAGAGAAGCTATGTTTGATACCTTCCTTCTCACAGAATTCTTGCATAAGAAGAGACTCAAACTCAGTACCATGATCACTTCTGATCAAGGCAATCTGAGTAGAGTACTCACTCTGTATACACTTTAGAAAATCTGTAAGAACCTTGAAGTTATCAGCCTTAGTTCTCAAGAAGAATACCCAAGTGAACCTAGAGAAGTCATCTACAATTACTAGAGTGTAAGACTTTCCTCCAAGACTCTGTACAACAATAGGACCAAATAAATCCAAATGTAGCAAGTACAGAATCCTGGGAGAATCACTTTTATTAACTGATTTAAAGCTATTTCTTGTTTGCTTACCTAATTGACAAGCTTTGCAAAGGCCTTCATTCTTGTAGGGGCAAGAAGGTAAGCCTCTTACAAGATTGTATTTAGCCAACCTAGAAATGTTTTTCAAATTTACATGACTAAGTCTCTTATGCCAAAGGGTATTATTACTGGTTACTTCATTAAATAAGCATATTTCAGATTTGGATGAGTTAAAATCTACAACATAAACATTACCAATTCTAATACCTACTAACACAACAGTATTATTTAAAGCAATATTACAAGCAGTGTCAGTAAACCATACCTTGTACCCAGCATCACACATTTGGCTTACAGAGATTAGGTTGTGCTTTAGTCCTGAGACATAAGCAACCTTCTTGAATGTTACAGCTCCTATGGTGAAGCTGCCATACCCTTCAGTCTGTCCACAGCTGGAATCCCCAAATACAACTTTTGGTCCCAGCTTGGCTTTGAACCCTGACAGATTCTTCTTCTTTCCTGTCATATGCTTTGAGCATCCACTATCCAGATACCATTTGTCATGTATGACTGGATAGGTCTTCACCTGCAAAGATATCAATTATACATTGTGGACCCAGGTTACCTTGGGTCCAGTATTCTTCACAAAAGAAAAACTAGATATAAAAGATTTTGCAGGCTTAGATTTATATCCTAAAGGGTGTGATCTCCTAGGTGGGATAATCCATTCAGTTAATGGATTAAACGACCTAGGGTAGTGATTGGGATTTACAATTATGGAAGTTTGAAATTTATTTTCCAGCTTAAGTCCAGATCGTCGATCCACGGTCGACGATCGCAAGTCATATCGTCGATCATTTGTAGTAGTGCTTTGTTCTGGATTCCACGATCGTCGATCACTGGTCGATGACTCATGATGAGATCGTCGATCACTGGTCGACGACTCAAGATGAGATCGTCGATCTCCTGCACCGAAGATATCATACTTGGTGAAGGTGTTCAGCGATCGTCGATAGACGTTCGACGATTGGTTTGACGATCGTCGATTAATGTTCGACGATTTCTGTAAAGCTAGAAATTTTTTCTTCCTGTTCTCTTTCTTAATCTTATTCTGAATTTTCTTGCATTTTTCAATTTCCTCAGTATTCTTTATTCCTGATTCAGAAATAAATTTTACTGGAGTGCTAAATCTCTCCTTTGTGAGGAGGATGGGTTCACTAGATGTAGCACCTAAGCCTAGTTTATCATTACCAACCCTAGTGTTTGCTATACTGGTTATTTCAGATAATTTAAGGCTTCTGCCATTTAATTGTTCTTCTAATCTCTTAGATTTAGCTAGTTCTAATTTTAGGAATGTTACTTCTTCTTTTGAGCTTTCTAATTCCTTTTCTAATCTAATTATTTCAATACTTTCCATGTCTAGTTCCATTATCTTTAATCTAAGTGACTTAATTTCTTTTTCAGACAATAGTAAATCTAAACATAGAGTTTTAAATTTTAATTTGAACTCAGGAGATGAGAAATCAAATGAGTCGATTACCTGGTCTTCCATAGAGGAATCTTCTTCATTGTCTCCTTCTTCTTCAGAATTCTCTGCAGCTGACAGAGAGCTGCAGGCATCAATAGCCATGAGGCAGACCTCTTTGGCTTTCTTCTCTTCTTCTTCTTCTGAATCACTGGAGCTAGAGGAGCAGGTATCCTCTTCTGTTTCACTCCAGTAGCAGCCACAAATCCCTTGTCCTTCTTCTTGTATTTGTGTGAGGAGGACTTGGAGTGGTGCTTCCTGTACTCTTTCTCATGTTTCTTCTCCTTGTGTTTCTTCTCTGGACAATCTGGAGCAATGTGTCCAGGCTTGCTGCAAACATAACAGATGATTTCTTTAGATGGAGTTTTGTCATACCTTGGTTTGTCCTCATACTTGGAGAACTTCTTTCTGAGGTCTCTTCTTCCCATGTTGAAGAACCTCTTGGCAATGAGTGCCAGTAACTCCTCATTTGATTGACTTCCTTCAGAAGTCTCAGCAGCCTTAAGAGCTAGAGAGTGCTCTTTCTTTGTAGGTGTAGGAGTTTTTACTTCAATTACAGTAGCTCTGCTCTTTAAAGTTTGCTCATATGACTTGAGCTTTCCCAACAGAGCTTCTGTGGAAAGTTCCATAGTGTTTCTTCCATCCTTGATGGGCCATATCCTTGAGTCCCAAGAGATGGGAAGGCACATCAGGATCTTGTCATTGACTTCTGACAAAGTTATCTCCTTGTCCAAAGACCTCAGTTCACTTATTATTGAACTGAGTCTTGTGTACATTGTGTCAATGTCTTCAGCATCATCCTTCTTGAAATTTTCATACTGAGAAGTGAGGTTGGATCTCCTGTCCTTCCTCTCATCAGCTGAGCCAGCAACTATGTGGTTGAGGGAATCCCACATAGCTTTGGCTGAGGTACATTCAGCAAGCTTCTGGAATATTTCATCAGACATTGTCTGAGCTAGGATGTTCATTGCTTTTGCATCAGCTGCTTTTGCCTTCTTGTAAGTTTCATTGTAGTCAGGTGGTGGCACAGCACTGAGATCAGCAGAAGTGGAAGCAGCAGCAGGCCTAGCAGGTGGTCCTGTCAAAATAGAGGAAAAGATATCTTCATCAATAGAATTCATGTATAGTCTTATCCTGGCCTTCCATATGCCAAACTTGGACAAGTTGCATACAGGAGGTCTAGTGCTTGAATAATCCTTAGACTGGGCCATGTGTGAAAGTGTTTGTGAATGGTATCAGGAAACAACTTATCACTGGATCTTTTAACTCAGGTGTTAGCCTGTATGAACAGCTAACCTCCCTCTGATACCAATTGAAAGTGAGGGGATAAGTTGTAAACTACTCTAGAGGGGGGGTGAATAGAGTATTCAAATTTTATGAATAACTAGTCAGCTCTCTTGGAGTTTATTTGCGGAATAAAATAATCTGATACTTGAACCCTAAGAGCCTAACACAGTGACGTGCACAAGTGAGAGAGTTAACTGAAATTTCAGTTTAACTATAAACCTATCACAGCAACTAGCAATCCTAGGTAGTTCTATCACAGCCACAGAAAAGACAATTAAACAAAAACAGCCAGAGAGACATAGGATATATAGTGGTTCCCTCTTAATAGGTACTCCACTCTTCTACCACCCTGGTAGGAATCCACTACAGGTTTTTACTAAGGTGCCCTGCCACCAATGATCTGATTCAGGTAGATCAAACAGACCCTTTGAGCTTTTGATAAGGATGCTCAACCACAGGTTGTTGATAAGGTGATGTCACCAATGTTCACTTTTGAAGAGGTGTGAAAACTCTTTTACAAAGGGGTTGAAAGGGTTAGATTGTCTTCTCTGTTGTTAATACAGATTAGAGAAGAATTGTGCATTCTCTAAAGAATCAAAGTCTTCCCCTGGCTCAGTGGAAGTCCAGGGAAAGCCTTTGCTTCAGGATGAAGGAGTTTCAGATATACTGAAACTAAATCCTCAGAGATCTGTAGCCTGATTTTTATCAGGTCTTCAGATTCTGGAGTACGTGAAGCAGATCTGGAGCTCTTTCTGAAGTCTTGAAAACTCTAAGCAGATGCTCAGGAGACTTGTGAATGAAAGAAATTGCTTTGGACTTTTGCTTCAGGAGAGCTTTTCTTCTTCTTTTTGTGAGATGGTGAAGAGTTGCTCTGGAGATGCTTGAGAGAATGCAGCACTAAGAAAAAATCTCTCTGTATCTGTAACTTCTTATTTTTCTGAGAAAAAAATCTCTCTTAAATATGTCTTCTCATTTTTCTTTTGGAACGGCTCTATTGATTTGAATTCTCGAGCCCTGCAACAGATTATCTCAAAAATAGAATATAGCAATAGGAATAGAATGACCTATTAGCTTACTGTCAGTCCCAATAAGGAAATAAATGAATAGGAAAATATCTCAGCATAAAGACTTATCATTCTTGGAAATAGCATACACCGCCAACGGCTAGAATACAGCCTGGCAATATGTTTTGTATAATAAGACAAAAATGCTTTATCAAAATACGAAATCCCGTAATTTATGCTTAACATATTTGGTAATTAATTCATTTGAATTTAAGCCATAAATTAGCAAAAACAATCTTCAGAAAATCTTTCTAACCACACGCTAAAACACTTGGAAATAAACCAAGGAATAAAATAAGTGCAAATTGTTAAAGGCAGACAGAAATCGTCGAACAGGGGTTCGATGATCGTCGACCTAGCTAACAGATCGTCGACTAAAAGCAGAAATCTGTTGCAACAGAAATCGTCGACCATAAATCGTCGACCAGCTCAAGATATCGTCGACCAACAAAGAATCTGTCGAAGCAGAAAACGTCGAACATCTCATGATGTCGACGACTAAGGCAAAAGATCTGTCGAGACAGAAATCGTGAAGCGAGAACACGATCGTAGAACTGCTGATGGCAGATCGTCGACCAACCTTCAGAGCATAATAAACTTGCTCTGAGATCGTCGACCATCGGTCGACGATAATTGTCTTGACTTCAACGATTCAATAGCCCTGCTATCGTCGACCAATGATCGACGATCGCGAGGCCTCGTTCGACGATGGTCGAACGGAAAAAGCCTTAACCAAAAAAATACATCTAGAACTACTAGCCTAAGCTCTAGGTCATTTATAAACTGTCCTAGGGAAACTGAACAAGGCCTAAACATGATCATATATAGTTATATGGATCAAGAGGGGCCGGAAAGGGATTACATAAGCCAAATCACATCCAGGGTACCAACAAAGTGCTTGGTAAAAATTTTCAAATGGTGATTTGGTGAGAAAACTTCTTAGATCTCTCCCCCCTAAATTTAATCCCAAAGTGACGGCTATTTATGAATCTCATGATCTTAAATCTCTTAATATTGAAAGCCTGATTGGGAACTTGAAAACTCATGAAGTTGAATTGAAAATTCAACAACAAGAGTATATGGAGCCAAAGAAGAAGGGGTTGGCTCTAAGATCTAAGATAGAGGAAGGTAGTAATTTTGAGGAGGAAGAAGAAGATGAGGAAAGTCTTTTTGTTAGAAAATTTAAAAAAATTATGAAGAAATCCAGAGAGAAGAAATACTTTTAAAAAATATTTTAAGAAGGAGACGTTTAGAAATAAAAAACAAAAGGATGATGATGAGGAGGAAGAGAGACCCCCACCGGAGTGCTATTACTGCAGGAAGTTAGGACACATTCGAAGCAAGTTTCCAAAGTACTTGAAAGAACTTAAAGAAAAGAAGCACAAAGGGAAGAAGAAGGTCCTGAAAGCTGAAATATGGGATGATACTACTTTTGAGGAGGCAAGCAGTTCAAGCTCAAGAGAGGAGGAGGAGGCCAATATGTTCCTAATGGGAAAAAGAGTCATATCTTATGACGAGTATAGTGTCCAAAGCGACACTGAGGTAACTCCTCCAACTTATGATGAATTATTTTCTGAATTTTTAAAGACTTGCAAATGTTTTGAAAATAGATTAAAAGATAATGATCATGTTAAAACTTAAAATAAAGTTTTAATTAAAGAAAATAAAAAATTGTTAAATGAAATTAAGACTATTGGAAAAGATAAAGTCTCTTGCCAAGAGTGTGATCACTCTATGGGAAGAATAAAAGAGCTTGAAAAATCTCTTTCCAAATCTCATTCAAAAATAAAAAATCTCACTAAAAAGAATGAGATTTTAGAGAGAGATCTGAATTCTTCTATTTCCAAAGTCCATGAAGGAAAGAAAGCTTTTGAACATAGATGTGTAAATCTAGTATCCGAGAATGCTAAAATGAGAAACCAGATTCATGACTTAACACGAGCCATGAAAAAGTTTGGAATGGGCCAAAGATCACTGGATATGATCTTAGGTTACCAATGTCAAGGATCTGGAAGATTTGGACTATGATACACGACTAGAAACTATCACCCGGCGAAAACCACTACCGCCGGCGATAACAAGAAATCCATTAAATCAAATTTTAAAAATTCTGATAATAATAAATTAACTATACTTCATTTTCTTACTGTAAAAGTCCAGAGAAGTTATCTTCTCGTTACATTACATGTGCCGAATGCAATAGATTTGGTCACACCACGGACTCGTGCTGGAAGAAAGGAAAAAGTAAAATTAAGCAAATCTGGATGCCTAAGGCTTCTACCTATAATATTGGTGGAACCACTGGGGTAGCCAGATCTTTACTCACATCCTCTTTCTAGGTGTGTTAGCAGGCGAAGGACAAAGAAGATGTGTGGTACTTGGACTCGGGTTGCTCAAAGCACATGACGGGCAAAAAAGAGAAGTTCCTTAGCCTGGAGATGAAGAAAGGAGGAGTTGTAACATTTGGAGATAATGGAAAAGGAAAAAATCATAGGCGTCGGTGTTGTGGGTAACAAAAGTTTTTCAATTTCAAATGTTTTATTTATAGAAGGTTTAAAACATAATTTGATTTCTATTAGCCAACTATGTGGTAAAGGTTTAAATGTTATGTTTGAATCTGCTACAAATTTGTGCAAAATTATTGATTCCAAAACAAATGAAATTGTTTTTACCGCACCTAGGTGTCATAACGTATATATGATTAAATTTCTTGATTTTTCAAATTCTACTTTAAAATGTTTTTTATCAAAAAATGATGAGTTAGAATTAAGGCATAGGCGACTTGGACATACTTGTGCCAAGTTAATTAAAAAACTTTCAAAAGATAAATTAATCAAAGGTTTACCGTTGCTAAATGGGAATTTATCTTCATCATGTGAGCCTTGTTAAAAAGGAAAATTTTTAAAATCGTCTTTCAAAAGTAAAAATATTATTTCTACAACTAGGCCACTCCAATTAATTCATATGGATTTATTTGGGCCAATTTATATTTCTAGCTTAGGAGGTAGAAAATATACATTTGTATTGATTGATGATTATTCACGTTTTTAATCGACTTTATTTCTAACCTCCAAATCTGATGCGTTTTTAGAATTTTCTAAATTATGTTTGCGTATTCAAAATGAATTTGAATTAAAAATTAAACGCATACGTTCGGATCATGGAGGGGAATTTGAAAATGAAAAGTTTATTTCTTTTTGTACGGAGTTTGGAATTAAACATGAATTTTCCGCTCCACGCACACCACAGCAAAATGGTGTAGTGGAGAGGAAAAATAGGACTCTTTAAGAGCTAGCACGTACGATGTTATCTGAATTTAAATTACAAAAATCTTTTTTGGGCTGAAGCGGTGAGTACTGGCATGTTATGTAATTAATAGAATAATGTTTCGCCCTATTTTAAAATTAACACCTTATGAATTAATTTTTAATAAAAAACCAAATGTTTCTTATTTCAAAGTTTTTGGTTGTAAATGTTTTATTTTAAATTCTAAAGATTCCTTAGGAAAATTTGATGAAAAATGTGATGAAGGAATTTTTATTGGGTATTCTTCAACTAGTAAAGCTTATAAAATTTTTAATAAACGAACGAAAATAGTTGAAGAATCTAGTCATGTTAAGTTTGATGAGTTTGTTCCATGTGTAGATAAGAAAACTACAGGAAAAGAAGATAAACCCCTTCCTTTGATGGAAAATGATGATGAAGAAAATGGAGGGAATGAAGAAGAAAAAGAAGAGGAAAAGGAAGAAGAAAGAGAAGAATATGTGCCTCCAAATGAATTGATATTTTCAAAGGATCATCTGAAGGAGCTTATTATTGGAGATCCACAAAAAGGGGCCAGTACTTGTTCTTCTTTACATGTTTTATTTTCAAACCTTTGCTTTGTCTCTGAAATAGAACAAAAAGATGTTTCCACCGCTTTGAATGATGAATTTTTGTTTTTAGCTATGAATGAAGAACATAATCAATTTGAACATAATAAGGTTTGGAATCTTGTAGAACGGCCCAAAAATCATCTTGTAGTTGGAGTAAAGTGGATTTTTAAAAATAAATTGGATAGTGAATCTAGAATTGTTAGAAATAAAGCCAGATTAGTTGGAAAAGGTTATGCACAAATTGAAGGGGTAGACTTTGATGAAACTTTTGCACCCGTTGCAAGATTAGAAGCGGTTAGGATATTTCTTATATTTGCTTGCTTTAAAAGATTTAAATTGTTTCAAATGGATGTCAAAATTGCATTTTTAAACGGATATATAAAAGAAGAAGTTTATGTAGAACAACCCCCTGACTTTATAAATGAACAATATCCAAATTATGTTTATAAATTAGATAAAGCACTTTATGGGCTAAATCAAGCGCCTCGTGCTTGGTATGATCGTTTAACTAAATTCTTATTAAAGCACGATTATAAAATAGGAAGTGCCGATTCTACACTCTTCATTAAGCAAATTGATCATGATTTAGTTATTTTGCAAATTTATGTTGATGATATAATTTTTGGAGCTACTAATGAGGAGTTGTGCAATGAAGTAGTTTAAATTATGAAAAATGAATTATAAATAAGCATGGTAGGAGAACTTTCATATTTTCTAGGTTTTCAAATTACGCGAAAACATGATGGTATTTTTATTTGTCAATCCAAGTATATTCATGATATATTAAAAAGATTTGGATTTGAAAACCTTAAACATGCCAATACTCCTATGAGTGCTTCATTGAAATTGGGAAAAGATGAAAGTGGTATTTTAATTGACCAAACCCTTTATAGAAGTATGATTGGATCTTTATTATATTTAACCTCTTCTAGGCCCGATATTATGTTCGTCGTTTGTTTATGTGCTATATTTCAAGCTAATCCAAAAGAATCACATTTAAAAGCGGTGAAAAGTATTTTTAGATATCTTATCGGATCTTCTAAACTAGGTTTATGGTATCCTCAAAATTACTCTTTTATATTACATGGATATTCTGATTCTGATTATGCGGGATGTTCATTAGATCGAAAGAGCACTAGTGGTACTTGTCACTTTATCGGCCCATCACTTATTTCTTGGTCGAGTAGGAAATAGAATTATGTTGCCCTCTCTACTACCGAGGCCGAATATATTGCACTAAGTAGTTGTTTTACTCAAGCACTTTTGATGACACGGACAATAAAAGATTTTGGCATACATCAAAATGGTGTTGAATTAAAATGTGATAGTAAAAGTGCAAACGATTTAACAAATAATCCCGTCTTACATTCTAGATCCAAACATATAGATGTTCGTCATCATTTTATTAGGGATCATATAAAGAAAGGACATATTAAAATAAATTTTATTGGAATAGATTCTCAAGTAGCAGATATTTTCACCAAACCACTTAATGATTCATGCTTTTTAAGGTTAAGATTAGAACTTGGAGTCTTAGAATTATAAATCAAAAATTATTTTTGTTTAAAATTCCGAAATTTTATTTTTATAAAATAGGCCTACGAAGTTGGTATCATTTCCATGAAGAACTCCTTGGATTCAATATTCTCCAATCAAACTCCTACTTTCCTTTCCATGAAGAACTTGATTCAATATTCTCCAATCACGATCTTTTCAGTAATTCTCTACTATATCCAGAAAATTTTCTTCACAAGTGGCAAGATTATACTCACATCTTAAATCAACATGTGTAATGTCTATTTCAACTCCTTGGATTCACGACCTTACTCCTCCATTCAACCCCGTATATTTAGGGTATTCCAAATTGTTATAAAAATCCATTACAAAGATTGATCTAAAAAGGTTCAGTATAATGAGAGACATTATACCTGACTCAATAAGTAGTTCATAGATATGCGGTGGCAATAATTCATCCAAAAGTTTAGCAATACCAACCGACACATTCTCAATTCCCGAGTAAGTTTGATATGATGCATGAGGGTTGCGGGTGGTGCTTTTTCTTGCACGGGATGATGATTCCATTTCCTGAAAACATTATATTAACATCACGTTCAGTCAAGAAATTGACTTCAACAAATTTCTTTACTATCGCCGGCGACAGTGCTATCGTCGGTCGACAGTGCTAACTTCACATATTTGCAAATTTCGTATAGATCTCCTCTTGACATTGCATTAAACTTTCTAAAATTAAATAAATCTCACAGATCTACCTCCTATAATTCATTTTTGTGAGGTTTTTGCATAAAAATCAAATTATTTCTTAAAAATTATTCAATAATAAAATGTATGACCAAACTTACATTTTTTTACTAGATCTATCTTCTTTCATAATCTAGAGTCCAGATTTATCTTTTTTTCAAGAAAAACACAACCATAAAGAGAGATCTAACCTTACTTTTTTAAGTTCTTGAGGGTTTCCGCTGAAGAGACGAAGCCAAAAGGTCCAAGGTCGGTCAAATGAGGAGATGTGTCAGCCCTATTCGTTTTTTTGTCTTTTATAAAAAACACCGCTATCGCCGCGCATTATTGCTACCGCTGGTGATAGTGAATTATTCAGATAAAATTTCCTAATATTCTGACATATTTTTTACAACCATGTTTCTAGTGTTACAGGATACAATACCTAGTACATGTATGTTATTAGTTTATAAGTTCTTTAAACATTGTTTTTTAACTTGTCTTGCTCTTGATATCTACCTATATCTTTGATGACTAGAACTTGAATCGACTTGTTTCCGCATGCCTCTAAGTATGAGTAACATTTTATGCTTGATAATGTGCTAACACTAACACGAGCTGATAATTACACATACTTAAGTTTCTTATTACATGCTATTGGTTTGTTTCAAAGATTCGAATACATCGCTAAAACTTTCATTTATGCTTCATTCAAATTGATTTTCACAACTAATGGCCACTCTGGAAAAAAAAATTGTTTGCAATACAAGTGAATTCGGAGTCCTAAGTAAAAGTTTCTAAACAAACAAAAATGATTGAAAAACAAATTTAAATAAAATCAAATAAATATGACAAGGATACTCCAATCAAGCTCTACTCACCTCCTGATAAGTCTTAATGAGCATTGTGAGGTTGAGCACCTTGAAAAGAATTGTAAAGTGTCTTGTGCAAACAAACATGGCCATTTTTTAAAAATCTTTATGACGTGAAGTTATTTATGTACAGATATTAGATTCTTGTATCAATATATTGTAAACCTTCATGTAATATTATTTCTTAAGGAATATGTATACTAAATCACTCTTCACATGTTCACATCATTATCATTTATAAAATTTCTTCTCATGAGAATTGGACCGGATATTGTTCTCCTCTTCTATTTCATCGATTTTACAGTTTTCGATATCTTAGCCTGACAGTTTTCAATGTTTAAATTCAACTCTTAAATTAATTTTTCCATATCATACATTTTTTCTGATAAAATTCCAAATCTTACGGTAATACTATTCCATGGTTATTAATGTCCATATCCTACTCCTCATGCTTCAAAATTCTATTACTAATTTAATACTCTCTCACTTCTTTCAGCTTCCGCAATTGCACCTCACTAAATGTTTTGCTAAAAACAAAAGGGGGAGAATTAAGTAAGAAATCAAGCATCAAGTGATAAATTGATTAGTACGTTTGGGGGAATAATTAATTCTTTTACATAGGGGGAGAATATAGGGGGATAGTCTTTATTATAGGGGGAGTTTATTATAACTACTTATACACTTCGATTCATAATAATTATCTGAATTGTTTCAAATTCTCTTGATCTCATGCAATTTCTTTCTTAGTGGATTTGTTATTATCAAAAGGGGGAGATTGTTGGAGCATGCGTTCCGCGCTTCTTAGTTTGAGAATAACAAATCCCAGATGTATTTGATCTATGTATGTGTTTTAAATTTGTAGGGATAACAGGTTTTTTATGTTTTAAGGAATGGATGAGCACAACATTGAAGAAAAGGAAAATTGCGCTATCTCTGGCAATAACGCTACCGCGGGCGATAACATAGTCAGTTACTACTGACGTCAGCCTTGATCCGCACGTTGCTGCACATGAAGTTACGGTTCAGCGATATCGCAGGGCGATACCAATGTCGCCGAGCGATATCCCACGATCGTCACGTTCCTAACTCAGATTTGAAAGTCAGCGCGACGTGTGCCATGTGTCAAGCAACGGAGAGTTATCACTATCGTGGGGCGATAACGCTATTGCCGGTGATAGCATGAAATGATATATACGGCCAAAAAATTTCAGGGAAGGAGTTGAACGTGCAGAGCCTTATTTCCCAGAAAATTTTGAGAGCCATCATCTCCATTTCCAGACGAACTCCCTTGGTCCGTTGAAATCTCAAGAGAGAAGGAGATAAGACCGCACGTTCAAGATTGGAGATCTTCTCAACGATCCACCATCATTTTCGGAGCTCGTGTTTTTTAGGGAGTTTTTAAGTTTTACTATTGTACTTTCATTTTCACTTTTTAACTTTGTAATTGGGAAGGGAAAATCACCACCTTGTGTGTGGTGTCTAAGTACGTGTGTGGCTTAGGGGAAAATCACCTCCTTGTGTGTGGTGTCTAGGTCCTTGTGGGGCTTAGGAGTAAATTGCTGCTTTTTGTGCAGCGTCTAGATCATAGGTTTGAGTTAGGGGGAGGCTAGTAGCCATATCTAGGGAGATATTGACTATAGCCTACCAGTCCATGGGAGAAGGACCGGTGAGAAAGCTAAAAACTATTATCATTGTAAGCCTTGATTTCAAGCTTTATTGAAATCATTTTACATATATATTTTGGAGAAATAAAGTCTTTATTTTCATTTCATTGATGTGTCTCAAACTTTGCTTTTAATTTCATATTTTATAAAAGTTTGTAATATTTTAAAGAGCCCTTATTCACCCCCCCTCTAAGAGCGTCACAAGATCCTACAGTGGTGGGTTCATGGAGTCCTGGTGAAGCCGTAAGGTCAATCCCTAGGTTTGGTGATGAGGTTGTGCCATTGGAAGACCAAAGTGATTCTCACCTTGGCCTTTGATTACCTGACCCTTTTTAGCTTCCTAGGGTTTTGTCATGACCTAGTCATGACCCAAAACCACTCTTAGGGGTCTAGTTGGAAATGAGATTTTACAAATCCCAATAAATAAAACAAAGATTTCGTCCCCGAAATCAAGGTTAAGCCTACGGGGACTCCTATCGAAGAAAAAGAAGCATGTAACATCCCATGATGAGTGAAAGATTACATCACGACGCCATGTTTTCTAAGTGAGGTTTAAAGGGAAGCTCAAATCTATGACTAATTTGCCCAATTGGCAAAGTCTAAACCCCAATAAACAAAAGTTTAGCCCCTACTCTTGAAACTCCAGTCCTACTAATTTAAAAAGGTAGGTAAATCGAACATCCTGAGAGGTTGTGAGATATACCTGACTTAACAGCTTTGGATACTTTTGTCGCATCAGGTCCTGCGGTTCCCAGGTATGCTCCTCCTGGCCATGGTTCCTCCATAGGACTTTGACTAATGGAACCTTCTTGCGATGCAAGATCCGTACTCCTCTATAATCGATCCGAACTGGCTCCAAGTGAACTGACTGGTCTGAAGCTACCGGCCCATCTATGGTCGAAATCTGCTGCTCTAGGCGTAGTAGAGCCCTCCTAAGTGAAGAAATGTGGAACACGTCGTGTAAGCCTGCCAGTTCTGGTGGCAACTCCATCTTGTAAGCTAGGGGCCCGACCCACTCCAGGATCCTGTAAAGGCCCATATACTCAGGGTTGAGCTTCTTCTTCCGACCACCCACCCGTGAAACTCCGTGCATGGGCCGGATTTTCAAGAAAACCTGGTCTCCCACCTAAAACTCTACCTGACGGTGTCGGGCATCGTAGTACTTAGCCTGTCGTCTTTGCGCTTCCAGCATTCTGTCTCGTATCAGTCTTACCTGTGCCTCGGTTTCTTCGACAAAATCCGATCCCAACACCTTCGGATCCTCATCCTGAATCCATGAAAGCGGAGTCCTGCATCTCCTTCCGTACAAGGCTTCATAAGGAGCCATCCTTATGCTGGACTGGTAGCTATTGTTATAGGAGAACTCGACTAGTGGTAAAAGCTTCTCCTAAGGTTCGTTTCGATCCAAAATGCATAGCCTTAGGAGGTCCTCCAATGTCCGGATGTGCGTTTCGTCTTCCCATCCGTCTGGGGATGAAAAGCTGTGCTGAAAGTCAGTCGCGTGCCTAAGTAAGTCTGCACGGATCTCCACTTCCTGGATGTGAACTGACCATCCCGATCTGACACGATCATCCTGGGCACCCCATGGTTACGAATGAACTGCTCTACGAATCTCCGCACCAGTACCCCAACCGAGTCATCTTTTCTGATCGGAATGAATCTGGCCACCTTCATCAGCCGATCGACGATGACCCAAATCGAATTGTTTCCCGTCCGTGATCGAGGGAGGCCATGAATGAAATCCATCGCAATGTCCTCAAATTTCCACTCCGACATCGAAAGTGGCTGTAGCAATCCTGCGGGGTTCCTGCACTCCAAATAGACCAGCTGGCTTGCCTCGCAATGAGTAATGAAGTATGTAATGTCCTTCTTCATCCCTGGCCAAAACTTCGTCTTCTTCAAGTCTGCCGTCATTTTGATGATCCCCGGGTGTAAAGAATATCTGCTACAATGTGCCTCCGCCATGATGTCCTCATGAATCTTGCCTCATGCGGGTATTTAGACCCTGCCTATGAAATATAGCAAACCATCTCTCAGTGAATAATCTCTTGTCGAACCCTCCGCCAAGGCTTGGAATATCGGCTCTGCCCATGCATCTGTCCTCTGTCCGTCTCGGATGCGGTCCGGAATATCATCTATGGCAACTATTGATGGTAGATACTCCTTATACAGTTCTAGATCATTCTCGGACACTAGGGATATCTGCATATCTCTGAAAGACCGATCTAGCTCCATGGACATCAGATGTGGTCCCTTCCCTGAGGTATATCCTCTCCGGCTCAAAGCATCTGCCACCACATTCGCCTTCCCGGGATGATAGTGCCTTGTGTACTGGTAATCCGACAGGAACTCCACCCAATGTCTCGGTCTGATGTTGAGTTCCTTCTGTGTGTCAACATATCTCAAATTCTTATGATCAGAGAAGATGTCACAGTGAACTCCGTAG
This sequence comes from Platanthera zijinensis, assembly GCA_039513925.1. NCBI lineage: Eukaryota > Viridiplantae > Streptophyta > Magnoliopsida > Asparagales > Orchidaceae > Platanthera > Platanthera zijinensis. Next base: position 133,808,688 of record CM077082.1, read on the forward strand.
AGGTAGTGTCGCCAAATCTTCAGAGCAAAGATCATTGCACCCATCTCCAGGTCATGCACCGGATAGTTTTTTTCATGTATCTTCAGCTGTCGGGAGGCGTAGGCTATTACGTGCCCGTTTTGCATCAAAATGACACCCGTCCCATGGTAGGAGGCATCCGTGTACACCTGGAATCCCTCCCTTCCCGACGGAAGAGCGAGAATGGGAGTCGAGATATGCCGACCTTTCAACTCCACAAAGGACATCTCGCACTGTGGCGTCCAAACGAAAGGGGATTCCTTCTTCGTAAGGGATGTAAGAGTGAGTGCATTTAGGGAGAATCCTTCGACGAACTTCCGGTAATATCTGGCAAGTCCCGGGAAGCTCCGTACATCCGTTGCTTGCTTTAACGGTGGCCAATCCTACACTGCCTGAACCATAGCCGGGTATACTGCCAACCAAGCACCTCTGATAATGTGACCTAAAAAGGCCACCTCCTTTATCCAAAACTGGCATTTGCTAAACTTCGCATACAGCTGGTGCTCTCGTAGCCTCTCTAAAGTCAGAGTCAGGTGTCGTGTATACTCCTCCTCTGTCCTTGAGTAAATGAGGATGTCGTCAATAAATATGATGACGAATACATCCAAATACTCCTCAAATACCCTGTTCATGAGGCTTGTAAATGCTGACGGCGCATTTTTGAGCCCGAAGGGCATCACTGTAAACTCAAATAGTCTGTACCTACTACTGAAGGCGGTCTTCAGAATGTCTTTCTCTCGAATCCGTAGCTAATAATAACCTGACCTCAAGTCAAGTTTCGAGAAGAAATACGCTCCCTCCAGGTGATCAAACAACTCGTTAATCCGTGGTAGCGGGTATGTATTCCGGGCCGTCAGTCTGTTCAGCACTCCATAATCAATACACAAGCGGAGACTTCCGTCCTTCATCTTGACGAATAGCATCGGGGCTCCACACGTTAAAGAGCTTGGCCAGACAAACCCTGCCTCTACTAGTTCATGCAACTGACTTTGGAACTCTGTCAACTCTTTTGGGGCCATCCAATAAGGGGCCCTAGATGCCGACTTGGCCCCCGACACAAGCTGTATTTAGAAGTCCTGCTCTCGGTGCGGAGGTAGTCCAGGCAGTTTCTCCGGAAAGACGTCAGCAAAATCTCGCACCACCAGGATGTCTGTCACAGACTCCTTGACCTCCATCATCTCAAATATAATCTGATAAACCTCCTCTCCCTACAGATGGGCCTTAACGGCCTGTACTGAAGATAAGAGTATACGTGAGGCAGGTCTTATACCTTCGATGACAATAAAAGACTCCCCGTGCCTCACGGTGATCCTATTTCCTTGTCAATCAATCTAGGGCATGTTCCAGTGCAGCCATACCATGCCCAGGATCAAGTCGTAGTCCGTCAACTTCAAAAGCATCGCTGGAGCCTCAAACGCCTTTCCACCAATTTCTACCTCCATGTTGTAGTGGTCCAAGGTAAGGAGTTCAGATCCATCGGGTACTCGTACCCTCATCTCCGAGCCCGTGAATCGCTCCACGCCTTCCAATCCTTCTATGAACGTCTCCGATACGAAGGAGTGAGAAGCTCTGGTATCGAAAAGCATCGGGCAGGCTTGCCGCTGATGAAGACTATACCTGGGGTTGTTAAATGTCTTAGGATTCTATAACGAGTTTTTCTTTCCTATTTATTCTATCTAGTGCAGTTCTACAAATTTGTAAACTGATAAAGGGGGAATTCTTTTTAAACAATTAAACATCTCGGCGTACCTACTATGACCTGCTCTGGGTTCTGAGGCTGCGTAAGGTCCAAAGCATACACCTGCTCCCTTTCTTGTCTACGATCTCGCCCTTGTATCCACGTCCTCGGCCACGACCTCGGCCTCCAAAATACTGCGCTGGCTGGGCAGTCGGTGGAGCTGGTGGGGGTGCCCCTCTTATAGGGCAATTTCTGCGGATGTGCCCAACCTGATGGCAGTGGAAGCACTCTGGCAGGGGATATGCCATTCCCCCGGGTCTCTTGCCCTCCCGTGTCTAAAGAGGTGGTGGAGCCACCACCACTTGCACCCTTGTTTCCTGTCTTGCCTCCTGATGAGGCTGGTCCTCGACCCTTCTCCCGTCCGTGATATGGGCTCGTCTCTGATCGTTCCTTGCTCCTCGACCCTGATCATCCGCTGGCCGTTTCCGGCCCCGAGTAGCTTGCCAATCAGCCTCTATCCTCTTGGCCATCTCTAACATCCGAGGTATTGGCCCATTAGATACGAATAGAAGGGCCTCCCTCAAGTCCTCCCGCAGGCCCTTATAGAACCTCTTGATGTATCCTGCCTTATCCAGCTGATAGGAGTCCGCAAACCGGGCTAAATGGTTGAACTCCCGGTGGTACTCTACCACTGTCTTATTGCCCTGCTTTAGCTGCGGGAACCTGTCCTCCAGCTCATCCTTAGCCGATTGTGGAAAAAATGCTCCAGTAACGTGGCCCTGAACTCCTCCCAAGAAATCTCTACAATCTACATATCTACAAAAGTCGTGTCCATCGACGTCTTCCACCATCTCTTGGCGTGAGAATCCATGCAAGAGACCACCAATGGCACTCTCTCCTCCCAGGGGCACCGTATCCCGATCAACAACTCGTACATAATGTCCAGCCATTCTTTCATCCGGATAGCAGACTCTGTCCCTAAGGAGGATGGGGGAGAGAGTCCTCGGAAGATACTCAGCCAGTTGGACCCTGGGTTTGGCGGCGGGACCGAAACCTGCTGAGCTCTGAAAGCCTCCAGAATGGCTGTCAGAGTTTTCCCCATCTCCGACTGCAGGAACGGAGTGGGGACTGGGGGAGGTGGTGCAACATTCGGAGTCTGCTGGACTCCGCCCTGTGGTGTAGACTGTGCTGGAGGCTGCATATCAAAAACCGTCTGTAAGCAATTGACTCAAGCCAAATTAACAGTGGACAATTACATGTGATCCCCACAAGGGCACACCACGCGTCCGCTGCTAAGTTTGTCCCCAAACAAAACTCGAGTGGGGGTGACTCAGGGTTAGTGGACTACTACTCTTCCGATCGAGGTTTGCCTCTGATACCACTTGTAAGACCCCATTTTTTTTCTTTTAAAACCGGGGTCTTAGGCCAAGAACCGCCGCTTTGCGGTGACACCTTCACGCCCTAAAGGGTCATCACTGCAAAACGTCGATGCTGTCGGCCGATTCGATCACAGAAAATCAAAAAAAGTTGAGTACACGCAAGATAGGTAAAAACTCTAACCGAATGTCCACAATAAAATCACATCAGAGTAATAAAATCTCCACAAAGGGAGAGTCCACAAAATATAAAAGTACCGAAAATAAGGGCTTAAGCCCGATACATCAAATCCTCACTACATAGTCACTCAAGCGGAAGCAAAATAAATCACTACTGGAATCAGGGACTCACAGTCCCAGCTGTCTGAACTCCTCAGCTATACTGCCCTATCTCCAAACGGGCCGACCTCCGGGGCTGCTCCTCCATGCAGGGCTCCACGATCCCCTAAATGATGTGGTCTGAAAACAGGTAGTCTATAAGACTAAGCCCTATTATACCCAACCCCTTCCCCCATGGCCCCTAAGCACCGATCGGAGAGGAAGAAAGGGGAGGACTTAAAGGTGGAGAGTAAACAAGAAAAAAATGACAACGTACCTATACTAGTAATTTTATAGTATTTGTGGTAGTAAGGTAAAATATGAAAAGTAACCTTAACTTATGTGAGGAAATGCATAAGCCAAGGGATCTTCTACAGGGCTCCCATCGTATCAAGAGTCCCATACCAATTTATATGATGGGGTGTCGGTTATTAACAACAAAAGTTATATGAAGAATGTGGCCTTAATTTATAAACTTGCCCACACAAGCTTATAGACCAAGGGGTCGTTTTGCAAGTCCTATTATGTAAGCATCCCATACCACTTACACAATAGGTGACAGTGGTTATCTGCAATGATTATGTTATGACATGCAAGTGGGTATGATGCGATCATTCCAGTGCAACTCACCCACTCGACTCTGTGTACACAGACCTTTAGTTCCCTCTTTCTGGAGCCTCACCTCCCAGGATACCTCCGTAGTGGCAGACGGAAGCGGTGGGTTTGGCCTCGCCCACCTCTAAACAAGTAAAGCACTACCGGTCAGACCTATCGTACGCCTCAACTCTTGGTGCACGAAGCGGACTCCTGGGTACTCTTGCCGGCTGGCGCATCAGACTTTATTTGGCCAAGTACTAAACCACACTTGCCGAGTCCACGTATTGGTGTCGGTGCATCGACCCTCCAAAACCAAAGACCCACCACCTTTCCTTTTATACACATGCAATAGTTATGAATCTAATTCCCCGAGCCAAAGCTCACCAGACTATCCCGTCTGTCTCAATAACCTACCGAGCCAGAGCTCACCGGGCCAACCTGCCCATCTCCAAAACCACCAGGGCATTAGCCCTCATGAACCAACCTTGCATTCCGAGACATCAAGGCGAGTGAAAGTGAATTCCTAATTATGATAGTTTCTCTTTATGGTTTATCACTCCTTTAGTTTACGTTAGCCCACGACTGCCCCCGGTATACCCCGTGAAGGGTTCTCAAAGGACACTAGGAACTATGAGGGTAGCTGAAGCCCATTGTTCCCTTTCGCAAGGCACTTATTGTTATTGGTTGCTTACCTTACCCATTACCATTTAATATTACGCTAGATCTCTCCTAGGGTGATTTTGACCTTCCCACTCCACGGGATAAGATGATCTTTCGTCGGTCCCGAGCACCACCTACACTAGTCAACCTCACACTCTTCAAATCCTATCTTCCAATAATGAACTCCTTTATTCACCCAAACCAGCAACCTACTAAGGATTCCAACACTTGAATTTCACTAACACTCTAGTTCAGTTTCTGTAGTTACTATATGAAGACCACCCTATACTATATGAGATGTGTGAATGAGGTACACCAGATTGTCTTCCAAATCTTCTATAAAATTTACCAGAGGTCTACCATAACAAGTTTAGTCTAAAATCAGATATTCATAATTTTTCTAATTAATTTGATATTTATTGTTTTTTCCCAAATGTTTGGCCATGGGCAATTTTGAACATGAACTATATGATCTACTCACACCCAAAAAGTTTGATCTTTAATTAATAGTGATATAATACTAGATACTAATTTCCATAATTTTCAAGAAACTTTTGGACCTCTAATTATTTTATCCAAAATAATTCCCTTAATCATATGTAAAGAAGAAAGTACCAAAATTATTCATCAGAAAATTATATAAAAATTACAGAATCTTGATATGGTACAGAAAGTGTCATTGTGCAAAAATCATAATTTTACAGACTTACTAGACACCAAAATAAATTTAATTAAGTTTTCTTGGATACAATACTTAATGAAGCAACCCTTACAAATAGTCTTCCAAAAAATCCCATAAAAATTCACAGAGCTTTAAAACATAATAAAAAGTCCTCTGGCTAAATTTCATCAATTTCCAGCAAGTAGTTATTTCATAATAAATTTCTAAGCAATTAATACAAACTACCAAATTGTTAATGAAGTATCCAAAATAATAATCCTAAATTCATAACAAAATTTCCATAGCTTGTTATGGCTTTAAACACTACTCTACCCAAATCTCATCACTATTTAGTGAGTTTTAGTGACATTTTCTATCACTACGAGGTGAGTTCCCTAAGCTAGGGTTAGGGTTTTGAGGGGGTCAAAGGCTTCCAAAATCACTAAAATTTCGAACAGAGGGCCATAGCTACCCTATGATCCCTTCCACCAAGTGTCAAGTCATTCCAAGGTCATTTGACCCCATGACCTTCAAACCCTAGAAATCTCCATATCGGGGCCTACCCTAGGTCTCTAGGGCTACCCAACCCCAAACCACTCCAAATCCAATAGGAGGGGGTTACAAGCCATATAAAATCAGTGGCCCAAAATTAGGCCTTTGTTGAGGTGATTGGACCACTTAAAACCCAAAAGAGCATTTGGACCAAATTACCCTTATTATGGCAAGACTAGGGTTTGTAAGCTTTCAATTCAACCCACCTCCAAATGTCATAAAATTTTAACCAGAGGTTAATAATGACCCCATGCATCATCCACAAAAATTTGGATGAGTTTGGAGTTCATTTGACCCTGAAATTAATTTACCCTAGAGAAATTAAATTATTTACAAAACAATAGAAAAATTGTTCCCAAAAATTCCCATTTTTGGGCAGGGTCTAGATTTGGTCTAGGGTGACTCCCTGGCCAAATTTCAGGTCATTTGAACCAAGGATGAGGTGTGGGCAGCCATTTCAATTTCTGTCCAACCATATGTATAGACCCCACCAAAATGAGTGCCCTGGTAAACCAGGCACCCAAATTGGTTCAAACCAATTTTGCAGTAAACTAGACTCAACAGGCTACAATTTCTATGTTGACCATTTCCTCTGAAATTGACTCTAAGTATTTTTAAAAATTAAAGACATTAAATACAAAAAGTGTGAGAGAATGAAATAAAATGGAATATATAATCCTATAGTTTGAAATCTAATGCAGCACGAATCTTGGCGCGGATACTGCGGCCCGAGCTCATCGTCTACCTCCAGCAAACGGTCCCGATTGCGCGCACCTGGGCCAACTTAAAACCTCCACAGCCGACCATCCGACCACCTCCCCGGCCAGCCACCATCACCAACACCTCCGTTGAGGTGGTGGCTATCGACTGGCGGCGTCGCGACCGCCGGAGGGGTGGATTCTGGCTGTTCTGCAAGGAAGTTTTTCGGATCGAAACCATGAAAATCAAGATTTGGTTCGGTCTCAATTGAGCCCGAACATTGAACCTAAGCATTCTTATGATCTACCCATGAGACAAGGGGAGGAGGAGGACCTTGCCGGCGGCCTGAAGGCGCGATGATCGTCGGGAAACCATTTCCGATGGTGGCGCCGCTCGACTTCTGCAACAGTACAGTGGGAGGGCTCAAAATCTTCAGTAAAAGGCCGGGAAATGTTCCTCTTGGGCAACTGGTGGTGTTTAAAGGTTCGGTTAAGGAGGGGAGAGGCCAAAACTTCAATGGCCATTAATGCCATTGAAATCTTGGGCTCGGGTTAGGGAGAGGGGGCTGAACCAGCCCCTTGGTGGCCGGGAAATGGCTGGAAACTTCTCCCCTTCCCCAGGGGGGTTGAATCCAGCCATTAAGGGTGGACTTTGGCCTCCCTTGGTCGGGTTTGACTTGCCCCTTCATTCTCTCTTTTGCTCTCTCCTCTATTACAATGGAAATTGAGCTCCTCTCTCTCCTAATCACCAGGTTATCTAGGTCAACCTTGGGGTCTATTGGCAGCCCACACATACACATAATATTCCTAATGAAGCTATATGAGGGGGCTTGAGCTTATGCTAGCTCATTTGGGCTAGGTCGACCCATAGTAGGCTTGGGTTGACTTTGGTCCTTTTGACCTTTAGGGTTGCCCCTAATTGGTCCCTAGTGATCCATTAATCTCTCTTAAGGCTTAGGTGGGGTGGGACAGGACCTACTAGGCACTTTGAGGATCATATTACCCTTGGTAAGGGCACTTTGTCCACTTTGGGGCTAGAGTTGACTTGGGTCATCTTTGTAACACCTCCCCTGTAAAGACCATATAATATGGGTCCGGTCGGGGCCCCATAACATACGGACACCACAGCTTTAGTATTAAAAGATGATATGAAACTACCCAAACTCAAAACTCCAGACATACACAGCGGAAATAGAACAAATCGACAGAAGTTATCCACTAACGATAGAGTATCAAATGGCCTTAAGGCGTTACACAATATAAGTCCAAAATATATAAAAGTGCCAAGCACTCCTAGGCTACCTCGGCATGGAAGCCGGACATGATCAAACAACATCAGCAAAACAAGGAAAAGAAACTAGCCAAGCATAGCAACACTTCATGAGGCTTAGGGCTTTTCGCCCGGCGCGCTAGCTCCTGCATGCGATCCTTGCCCTGTAAGGATTTGAAGTAATGTGGGTCAGCAAAGGCTGACCTCTACTGTGTAACAAACACATCTCCTCCCGGACGTCCCTAACGGACCCCGGGGTACCACTCCACCTGCAAGTTAACACTTCGTATACCAAAAGAGCATATATATTTAAGCGGTAAACAGGCTTGGATGTCTCATACAGCATACATGTTCTCTATGTTTTGTACAAAGTAAAAGGGGCCTACTATGCAACATGATTGCAACCCGGGTTTCACCCAAGGCACCCTAGCTCGTATGCATCTAGCACAACATCAAACATTGGGTATTTCCGTTTCCCCATTGGCTTAAAGCCGCAAACAAAAGGGAAACACCATGTGCCCAACGGCACACAGGCCATCACACGGAACCTTGCAATGGCCCCACCCGCACATGGGTCTTAAACCCCGGGCTTGCCCGCATATTCTGACTTCACACGTCAGGGTTCCGTCTCACACTGACCGATTCTAAGAAGCCTTGCTGGACCCCACCCGCTCATGGCCACATTGCCCGGGCTTGCCCTCCGCTCGGCATTCTTGTCAGTCTCACACAAGGGCTAGTCTCGCCGGGACACTTTCCCCACATGACTTGCGCGTCACGGGATAGCCAGCCGACCACGGAGACCTAGCCGCACCTTTGCACAGCACAAAACAAGCTTTCCCCACCCCAATTACCACTCGCACCGTGTCTTTCCCGTGCTCCAAGGAAACCATCTACCGCATAAAGCGGAGCTAACCTCGTCCGGTTTCGACTACGAGTACTCACTCAAATATAAGGGGGAAAACGCATACATACAACGGCGTATTGCCGCAACGGATTTTCTACCGAAGCTCGCTATGCAACATCACCGGGTCGGACTATCGGCCGCGACCACTGCTTCACCCATAATGCCTAATCCGCTAACGGAGCGGATCTCTAATGCAAGCATGCCGGGATGAACACGATCAACCCGGAGGTTCCTTTTGAACCAAGGCTACACGAATCCCTCTCATTTGAGAGATTCGGTGCTCAAAACACGAAAGGAAGGGGATGCTATTCATGCATCCTAAATCCTAAAAACCGAGAGGAGAAGTGTCGTTACCTTCCGTCCCCTCTTCCTAGCCATGGAGAAGATTTGCTCGGTTGGAAACCACCGCAACGCTCCCACCTTCGCGGATCTAAACTCCGCTCGCGAAACGGACCTTCGAAGCTTCGCCGGCGGCCGGATCTTGGCCTTCTTCCTCCTCCTTGCTCTCCCTTCTCTCTAGAAACAAGAGAGATAAAGCCCAAAGGAAAATGAAGGTTTCAAACCCTATTCCCGAGCATAATCCCTCAGATCCAGCCCCCAGCCGTCGGATCTCAAACCAAAGAAACGAACGGCCACGATTCAGCCTAAAAATTCACAAAACTTGGCCGAACACGGGTTGCAACACGGCCGTGTGCCTGGCCGTGTTACCCATTCGCCGTCTCGATCGATTCGAAAACCAGCACACGGCTCCTGATACGGCCTTCGACACGGCCGTGTCTCGCTCCACACGGCCGTGTCGTGACCCGTGTCACGGCACCCGTTTTCAACATTTTCAGTCAGAGAAGTACACGGCCCCTGACACGCCTGTGTCACCTGGGACACGGCCGTGTCCGGACCCGTGTCATGCCCCGTGTGCAATACCTCAGAAAAGTTCGAAACGACCCGATGTTACACGGCCTGGGACACGGCCGTGTGCCTGGCCGTGTTCCATACCCGACTATCGTCGACCTTAACATGGTCGACCACACGGCCAGCTCGATGACCGAGCTCGACACAGCCGACACGGCCTCCGACACGGCCGTGTCGGGACCCGTGTCACCTGCTCCAAAAAAACTGTCTTGGCCAAAAGCGATCCCCGTCGCTCCTACAACATTTTGGGGCGTTACAATTCTCCCCCCCCCCTTAAAAGAATTTCGTCCCGAAATTTAAAACATGGAAAGAACACAAATTCTAAACGATACCTGAGGAGAAAAGCTCGGGGTACTCCTCCAGCATAGCCTGCTCTCGCTCCCATGAGAGCTCCTCGCAGCCACAATTGTCCCAACGGACCTTTACGAGTCGGACCTCCTTATTCCGCAGTTGCCGAACCTCCGAATCTTCTATCCCGACAGGACGTACTCGCGTCCTCAAGTCTTCCTCTACCGGCACCGCCGCCGGTTCAATCACCACGCTGGCCTCTAACAAGGCTTTCCTCAAGACGGAGACGTGAAAAACGTCATGCAAACTGCTTAGCTCCGTGGACATCGCCAACCGATACGCTGCCTCTCCCACTCTCTCGATGACCTTGAATGGTCCCAAAAATCTCGGACTCAGCTTCTTGAGTCGGCAAACTCGTGAAACGCCTTTGAATGGCTTGATCTTGAGATAAACCCAGTCGCCCACAGCGAACTCCACATGCCTGTGACGAGTATTGAAATACTTTGACTGCCGATCTTGAGCTACCTTCATGCGCTCTTGGATGGTTCGCACTAGCTCACTTGCGTCTGCTACCACCTCTTTCCCCAAAAGCTTGTTGTCTCCCGCCTCTGTCCAAGACATTGGTGTTCGACACCGCCTCCCATACAGAGCTTCGTATGGCGCCATCTTGATACTTGCTTGGTAACTATTGTTATAAGCAAACTCCACCATGAAGAGGTGATCCTCCCACTTCTTGCCAAAGTCGAGAGTACACATCCTTAGCATATCCTCCATAGTACGGTTCGTTCTCTCAGTTTGCCCATCGGTCTGAGGATGAAAGGCCGTACTGAACCTGAGTTTTGTGCCCAAGCTCTTCTGCACCAACCGCCAATCCTTCGACGTGAAACGCCCATCCCGGTCGCTGACTATACTCTTCGGAATCCCATGAAGTCGCACAATATTGCGGACGTACAACTCCACCAACTTTTCCACACCGTCCTCCTTCCGGTTTGGGATGAAATGTGCCACTTTGGTCAAGCGGTCTACAATCACCCAAATGGCATCATTGCCTTGCTGCGATTTAGGCAACCCATGCACAAAATCCATGGAGATGTCCTCAAATTTCCATTCGGGGATTGGAAGAGGCTTCAAGAACCCGCCCAGCTTCTGACACTCGGCCTTCACTAAGGCACAAGTTTGGCACCGACTCACACACAAAGCTACATCCCGCTTCATCCCAGGCCACCAATATGACTTCTTCAAATCCAAGTACATCTTTGTACCACCCGGGTGAACGGAGTACTAAGTGAAGTGGGCCTCATACATCAACTTCTCGCGGAGCTTGCCAAACTGCGGTACACAAATCCTTCCGCCCTTCCTCAGAACCCCATCAACCATCTCCCAGGCGCTACCCTCGCCCTTAAGAGCTTCCTCCACGAAGGGTTGGAACTCCTCATCCACACGGGTCGCTTCCCGAATACGATCGCATAAGTCATTCTGCATCTCAATCCAATTTAGCCGAGCCATGCTAGACTCGCCTCTTGCCACACCTTCCAAACCAAGGGACTCCCAGTCCCGCCTTAACCGCTCATCGTGAGCTTCAATCCAATTTCCTTGCCCCGAGTATTTCCTACTCAAAGCATCCGCCACCACATTGTCTTTTCCTAGCGTGTACTGAATCGCCACCTCGTAGTCCCCAAGGAACTCGACCCACCTGCGCTGATGCATATTTAGGTCCTTCTGGTCTAGGAGATACTTTAGACTCTTGTGGTCCGTGAAGATCTCCACCTTTGCACCATAAACGTAGTGCCTCCACAACATCAAAGCAAAAATTATCGCCGCCAACTCCAAATCATGGACGGGGTAATTTCTCTCGTGAGGCTTCAGCTGCCTCGACCCAAAAGCTATCACACCACCACGCTGCACCAACACGCACCCTAAACCGCATCCAGATGCGTCACTAAAAATCTTGAATCCTTCGGTCCCCTTTGGTAGACTTAGGATCGGTGCCGTCATCAGCCTCTCCTTCAGGGTTTCAAACGCTTGACTGCACTCTTGAGTCCACACGAACTTCTGATCCTTGCGAGTTAGCGAAGTGAGGGGTAGAGCTATCCGCGAAAAGTTTTCCACAAACCTTCGGTAGTACCCGGCTAGTCCATGAAAGCTCCGGACTTCCGCCACAGTCCTCAAAACTGGCCAATCTCTGATGGCTTCCACTTTCGTTGGATCTACCGCCACCCCATCCCCACTAATCACATGGCCTAAAAACGCCACATTCTCCAACCAAAACTCGCACTTGGAGAACTTCGCATAGAGCTAGTTCTCTCTCAATACTTGCAACACTGTCCTCAAGTGCACCTCGTGCTCCGCTTCCGACTTGGAATACACCAAAATGTCATCGATAAAAACGACGACGAACCTGTCCAAGTATTCGCGAAACACTCGGTTCATCAAGTCCATGAACACGGACGGCGCGTTTGTCAACCCGAACGACATCACCGAGAACTCAAAATGACCATATCTCGTACCAAATGCTGTCTTGGGTATGTCTTCGTCACGAATCCGCAACTGATAATATCCGGACTTCAAGTCCAACTTAGAGTACACCACCGACCCCACCAACTGGTCGAAGAGATCGTCTATCCGAGGAATCGGATACTTATTCTCTATTGTCAATTTGTTCAACTCTCGGTAGTCTATGCACAAACGCATACTACCATCCTTTTTCTTTACGAATAACACTGGCGCACTCCACGGTGAAGAGCTGGGTCTGATATACCCTTGTTCCAAAAGCTCCTGCAACTGAACCTTGAGCTCGGCCAACTCCTTTGGTGTCATCCTAAATGGTGGACGCGACACCGGTTTAGCCTCGGGCACTAACTCGATGGAGAAATCAATCTCCCGCCGAGGAGGTGCTCCCGGTAGCTCCTCGGGAAAAACATCTCCAAACTCCGCCACCACGGGCACTTCCCCAAGAGACAGCCTGGAAAGGCTAACCTCCAACAACGCTACTAGAGCTACTCCTCCCTGGTTAATAGCTCGCACTAGTTGAAGTGCCGAAACTAGGGAACAGGCAACTCCATGCAGGCCCTCAAACTTGACTTCCGCTTGCCCCACGCCCCTCAGGGTTACCACCTTGGACAAGCAGTCGATACTGGCACGCTACTCTGCTATCTAGTTTATCCCCAAGATCACATCGAACTCGGACAATGGCAAGATCGCCGCTACCAACACGAAGTCGACCCCCTCAAGACTCCAACAAATCCGGCCTCTAGCCCTGGTAGTCATAGATGACCCATTGGGCATGCGCACCTTCAACTCTGAGTCCGTTGAGAAGGACTCAACTCCAATCCTCCGGATGAAACTTTCCGCAAGGAAGGAGTGCGACGCCCCTGTATCGAAAAGTACCCTAGCGGGGTACCCTGATACCACGACAAAGCCTACACACATGCAAAAAACATAAAAAGGCTTGAAAGGAAGAAATCTAAGGTGCAGGTTGAATTCTCGTACCTGTCACCACATCGGGTTGACGGATTGCTTCCTGCTTCCCAAGGTTGTAGGCCCTTGGCTGCACTGGTTGAAACCGGGAAGCACTCGACTCCGCCATCTTCCCTTTCTCTACGGCACTGGGGCCGGAGCGCACAGTCTGCTCCTGCCTTGGCTCTTGCTCAGTGCCCCCTTGGGTACAAAATCTTGCTATGTGGCCTGGCTTGCCACAACTGTAACACGTCTGCGGTCCCTTAGAGCGTGACCCTCCGGACGTCCAATTACTTTTCTCGCCCGACTTAAACGGGGGAGGCTTCTTCTTCCATCGGCTCCCTTCCGCCTTTCCATGGGACTGAGCCGACTTCTTCTCTTCCCCCTGCTTGGGTGTGAAACCCTTTCGGCGCTGGGATCGCTCCATATCGCTCTCCAAAATTTGGGCCGCCTCCACCAATTCGTTGAAGCCCGCACGCTTCATCGAAATGAGGGGTTGTCTTAGATTCTCCCTCAATCCATGGTAGAATAGATTGTCCCTCTCTTCATCGTCCGCCATGGTCATCCCCGCATAACGACCCAATCGAGTAAATTCCTGAACATACTCATCCACTGTCTTGTCTCGCTGCACAAGATGTAGAAACTGCCTCTGGAGGGCTAACCTTATTGATGCGGGAATGTACTTCTTCAGAAAGGCATTCCCAAACTCCTCGATGGTTGGTGTGCGTCCTAGAAACTGCCGACCACTATGGCTCACCCACCATAACTTGGCATCTCCTTCTAGCATGAAGGCTGCGAACTCCGCCTTTTTCTCATCCGGCGCCTCTGCTGCCCTCAAAAGCTCTTGAATTCTAGCCCACCAGTCCTCCGCATCTGTGGGCGTTCCAACTCCCTTGAAGGTTGGAGGATGGAAACTCAAAAAGTACTTCATTTGCCGGTCCCCATGCCCGACAACCACTCTCTCGTCCTGCGGCTCCGCCCGCCTGGCCTCCTCAACCTGCACGGGCTGCCGTGACCGGGGTAGCAGGAGTTGCTACCTGAGCAACGGGAGCTGCTACCTGTGCTGTCGCTGTAGCTTGGGCCGCCACCATCGCTTCTGCAAGCATGCGGCAGAAGTCGGCCGGTGTGACCCCCATCCCTAGCGGATCTTGCGCGGTCGCACTACGTGCCGAGAGCTCTTCTCTTGGCCTCGAGGTCCCAGCCTCGTTGCTTGCACTCTAAACACAAGCAAGAAAACACAAATCAGTCTCTAATTGCAAGACTCGAACACAAGGACACTCATGGTCCCGCGATACTCTTATGTGGATAACTTCTTATACGCGACTCGACTTATACTTTCGACCGTGAAACTTCTCATTGGAACGCTAACCTCCCTCTGATACCAATTGTAACACCTCCCCTGTAAAGACCATATAATATGGGTCCGGCCGGGGCCCCACAACATACGGACACCACAGCTTTAGTATTAAAAGATGATATGAAACTACCCAAACTCAAAACTCCAGACATACACAGCGGAAACAGAACAAACCGACAGAAGTTATCCACTAACGATAGAGTATCAAATGGTCTTAAGGCCTTACACAATATAAGTCCAAAAAATATAAAAGTGCCAAGCACTCCTAGGCTACCTCGGCATGCAAGCCGGACATGATCAAACAACATCAGCAAAACAAGGAAAGAAACTAGCCAAACACAGCAACACTTCATGAGGCTTAGGGCTTTTCGCCCGGCGCGCTAGCTCCTGCATGCGATCCTTGCACTATAATGATTTGAAGTAACGTGGGTCAGCAAAGGCTGACCTCTACTGTGTAACAAACACATCTCCTCCCGGCCGTCCCTAACGGACCCCGGGGTACCACTCCACCTGCAAGTTAACACTTCGTATACCAAAAGAGCATATATATTTAAGCGGTAAACAGGCTTGGATGTCTCATACAGCATACATGTTCTCTATGTTTTGTACAAAGTAAAAGGGGCCTACTATGCAACATGATTGCAACCCGGGTTTCACCCAAGGCACCCTAGCTCGTATGCATCTAGCACAACATCAAACATTGGGTACTTCTGTTTCCCCATTGGCTTAAAGCCGCAAACAAAAGGGAAACACCATGTGCCCAATAGCACACAGGCCATCACTCGGAACCTTGCAATGGCCCCACCCGCACATGGGTCTTAAACCCCGGGCTTGCCCGCATATTCTGACTTCACACGTCAGGGTTCCGTCTCACACTGACCGATTCTAAGAAGCCTTGCTGGACCCCACCCGCTCATGGCCATATTGCCCGGGCTTGCCCTCCGCTCGGCATTCTTGTCAGTCTCACACAAGGGCTAGTCTCGCCGGGACACTTTCCCCACATGACTTGCGCGTCACGGGATAGCCAGCCGACCACGGAGACGTAGCCGCACCTTTGCACAGCACAAAACAAGCTTTCCCCACCCCAATTACCACTCGCACCGTGTCTTTCCCGTGCTCCAAGGAAACCATCTACCGCATAAAGCGGAGCTAACCTCGTCCGGTTTCGACTACGAGTACTCACTCAAATATAAGGGGGAAAACGCATACATACAACGGCGTATTGCCGCAACGGATTTTCTACCGAAGCTCGCTATGCAACATCACCGGGTCGGACTATCGGCCGCGACCACGGCTTCACCCACAATGCCTAATCCCCTAACAGAGCGGATCTCTAATGCAAGCATGCCGGGATGAACACGATCAACCCGGAGGTTCCTTTTGAACCAAGGCTACACGAATCCCTCTCATTTGAGAGATTCGGTGCTCAAAACACGAAAGGAAGGGGATGCTATTCATGCATCCTAAATCCTAAAAACCGAGAGGAGAAGTGTCGTTACCTTCCGTCCCCTCTTCCTAGCCATGGAGAAGATTTGCTCGGTTGGAAACCACCGCAACGCTCCCACCTTCGCGGATCTAAACTCCGCTCGCGAAACGGACCTTCGAAGCTTCGCCGGCGGCCGGATCTTGGCCTTCTTCCTCCTCCTTGCTCTCCCTTCTCTCTAGAAACAAGAGAGATAAAGCCCAAAGGAAAATGAAGGTTTCAAACCCTATTCCCGAGCATAATCCCTCAGATCCAGCCCCCAGCCGTCGGATCTCAAACCAAAGAAACGAACGGCCACGATTCAGCCTAAAAATTCACAAAACTGGGCCGAACACAGGTTGCAACATGGTCGTGTGCCTGGCCGTGTTACCCATTCGCCGTCTCGATCGATTCGAAAACCAGCACACGGCTCCTGACACGTCCTTCGACACGGCCGTGTCTCGCTCCACACGGCCGTGTTGTGACCCGTGTCACGGCACCCGTTTTCAACATTTTCAGTAAGAGAAGTACACGGCCTCTGACACGGCCCCTGACACACCCGTATCACCTGGGACACGGCCGTGTCCGGACCCGTGTCATGCCCCGTGTGCAATACCTCAGAAAAGTTCGAAACGACCCGATGTTACACGGCCTGGGACACGGCCGTGTGCCTGGCCGTGTTCCATACCTGACTATCGTCGACCTTAACATGGTCGACCACACGGCCAGCTCGACGACCGAGCTCGCCACAGCCGACACGGCCTCCGACACGGCCGTGTCGGGACCCGTGTCACCTGCTCCAAAAAAACTGTCTTGGCCAAAAGCGATCCCCGTCGCTCCTACAACATTTTGGGGCGTTACAATTCTCCCCCCCCCCCTTAAAAGAATTTCGTCCCGAAATTTAAAACATGGAAAGAACACAAATTCTAAACGATACCTGAGGAGAAAAGCTCGGGGTACTCCTCCAGCATGGCCTGCTCTAGCTCCAATGAGAGCTCCTCGCAGCCACAATTGTCCCAACGGACCTTTACGAGTCGGACCTCCTTGTTCCGCAGTTGCCGAACCTCCGAATCTTCTATCCCGACAGGACGTACTCGCGTCCTCAAGTCTTCCTCTACCGGCACCGCCGCCGGTTCAATCACCATGCTGGCCTCTAACAAGGCTTTCCTCAAGACGGAGACGTGAAAAACGTCATGCAAACTGCTTAGCTCCGTGGACAACGCCAACCGATACGCTGCCTCTCCCACTCGCTCGATGACCTTGAATGGTCCCAAAAATCTCGGACTCAGCTTCTTGAGTCGGCGAACTCGTGAAACGCCTTTGAATGGCTTGATCTTGAGATAAACCCAATCGCCCACAGCGAACTCCACATGCCTGTGACGAGTATTGAAATACTTTGACTGCCGATCTTGAGCTACCTTCATGCGCTCTTGGATGGTTCGCACTAGCTCACTTGCGTCTGCTACCACCTCTTTCCCCAAAAGCTTGGTGTCTCCCGCCTCTATCCAAGACATTGGTGTTTGACACCGCCTCCCATACAGAGGTTCGTATGGCGCAATCTTGATACTTGCTTGGTAACTATTATTATAAGCAAACTCCAACATGAAGAGGTGATCCTCCCACTTCTTGCCGAAGTCGAGAGTACACATCCTTAGCATATCCTCCATAGTACGGTTCGTTCTCTCAGTTTGCCCATCGGTCTGAGGATGAAAGGCCGTACTGAACCTGAGTTTTGTGCCCAAGCTCTTCTGCACCAACCGCCAATCCTTCGACGTGAAACGCCCATCCCGGTCGCTGACTATACTCTTCGGAATCCCATGAAGTCGCACAATATTGCGGACGTACAACTCCACCAACTTTTCCACACCGTCCTCCTTCCGGTTTGGGATGAAATGTGCCACTTTGGTCAAGCGGTCTACAATCACCCAAATGGCATCATTGCCTTGCTGCGATTTAGGCAACCCATGCACAAAATCTATGGAGATGTCCTCAAATTTCCATTCGGGGATTGGAAGAGGCTTCAAGAACCCGCCCAGCTTCTGACACTCGACCTTCACTAAGGCACAAGTTTGGCACCGACTCACACACAAAGCTACATCCCGCATCATCCCAGGCCACCAATAGGACTTCTTCAAATCAAAGTACATCTTTGTACCACCCGGGTGAACCGAGTACTTAGTGAAGTGGGCCTCATACATCAACTCCTCGCGGAGCTTGCCGAACTGCGGTACACAAATCCTTCCGCCCTTCCTCAGAACCCCATCAACCATCTCCAAAGCGCTACCCTCGCCCTTAAGAGCTTCCTCCACGAAGGGTTGGAACTCCTCATCCACACGGGTCGCTTCCCGAATACGATCGCATAAGTCATTCTGCATCTCAATCCAGTTTAGCCGAGCCACGCTAGACTCGCCTCTTGCCACACCTTCCAAACCAAGGGACTCCCAGTCCCTCCTTAACCGCTCATCGTGAGCTTCAATCCAATTTCCTTGCCCCGAGTATTTCCTACTCAAAGCATCCGCCACCACATTGGCTTTTCCTGGCGTGTACTGAATCGCCACCTCGTAGTCCCCAAGGAACTCGACCCACCTGCGCTGACGCATATTTAGGTTCTTCTGGTCTAGGAGATACTTTAGACTCTTATGGTCCGTGAAGATCTCCACCTTTGCACCATAAACGTAGTGCCTCCACAACTTCAAAGCAAAAATTACCGCCGCCAACTCCAAATCATGGACGGGGTAATTTCTCTCGTGAGGCTTTAGCTGCCTCGACCCAAAAGCTATCACACTACAACGCTGCACCAACACGCACCCTAAACCGCATCCAGATGCGTCACTGAAAATCTGGAATCCTTCGGTCCCCTTTGGTAGACTTAGGATCGGCGCCGTCATCAGCCTCTCCTTCAGAGTTTCAAACGCCTGACTGCACTCTTGAGTCCACACGATCTTTTGATCCTTGCGAGTTAGCGAAGTGAGGGTAGAGCTATCCGTGAAAAGTTTTCCACAAACCTTCGGTAGTACCCGGCTAGTCCAAGAAAGCTCCGGACTTCCGCCACAGTCCACAAAACTGGCCAATCTCTGATGGCTTCCACTTTCGTTGGATCTACCGCCACCCCATCCCCACTAATCACATGGCCTAAAAACGCCACCTTCTCCAACCAAAACTCGCACTTGGAGAACTTCGCATAGAGCTGGTTCTCTCTCAATACTTGCAACACTGTCCTCAAGTGCACCTCGTGCTCCGCTTCCGACTTGGAATACACCAAAATGTCATCGATAAAAATGACGACGAACCTGTCCAAGTATTCGCGAAACACTCGGTTCATCAAGTCCATGAACACGGACGGCGCGTTCGTCAACCCGAACGGCATCACCGAGAACTCAAAATGACCATATCTCGTACCAAACGCTATCTTGGGTATGTCTTCGTCACGAATCCGCAACTGATAATATCCGGACTTCAAGTCCAACTTGGAGTACACCACCGACCCCACCAACTGGTCGAAGAGATCGTCTATCCGAGGAATCAGATACTTATTCTTGATTGTCAATTTGTTCAACTCTCAGTAGTCTATGCACAAACGCATACTACCATCCTTTTTCTTTACGAATAACACCGGCGCACTCCACGGTGAAGAGCTGGGTCTGATATACCCTTGTTCCAAAACCTCCTGCAACTGAACCTTGAGCTCGGCCAACTCCTTTGGTGCCATCCTAAATGGTGGACGCGATGTCACAACCCGCATTTTCTCCGAATTTAAATGTTTATCAGAGTACGAGAAAACGCGTGTCGCGATGCCACGTCGAGCAGGGGATAACTGCCGACGCTCAGGCGAAACACTAACTACCCTCTTTATGAAAATTCATGAGTTTATTAATTGGAAAAATCGGTTATATTTTAAGGCCGTATCCCTCGGCTCTGTGGATCATCTAGTCCACACTTCAAACTATACTTATATGTAGCGGAAAATACTTTGTTTAATTGGCTTTTTGACATCCTAAGAGAGTGCATAAGTGTCCCCAGGGGACATCTTATACTATGCAAGACCCTATATTTAATATATATATATATAAGAAAATAATCTTTTTACGTTGCCTTGAAAGTAGTGTATGAGTTGAAAAACATGCAGATCATGAGCTATATATACTTAATAGTGTTTTTAGGGTTTAAAAGTAACTAGCATCCTAACATAAATCATCCCAAGAGCAAGTATAGAAAACTAGAAGCAATAAATCTAGCAGTGAAAACAACAGTACAAAGTGTCTAAAAGAGAAACCACCAGTGGGCGTCAACACCTGACACGAACCCACTGGTGAGTAAGCATGTCTATACTACGGGTCTAAAGAAACTACCTCCCGAGAGAAAGACTCGCAACAACAGCAAAACACTGAAAAACTCTGGAGCAGCCTAGCCGCGCTGTCGGCTATAAATCTGTACCTGAGGTATTCAGAAAGAAAAGAATACCTCAGCAAATTATAATCAACAGGAAAGGAAAGTTTAATAGTAAAAGCAGGAAATAAAACGGGAATTTAAAAGTACTCTTCAAACGGTAAAAGAGGTAAAAAGGGGTGTGCACCATGTGCACGAATGAAGCCAAGTTTCGAGGGTCTCTGCAAAAGGATTAGCACAATAATCATAACATGTAACAGGCTAAAACAGAAAGAGTCACCTAGTACTGGAGATGGATAAAAATTTAGTAATAAGTGGCCTAGACTGGCGGCCGCATGTCCAACCAAGTCCATTCAGCCTAAATATCCTCATGGGCTGTGGCGGTGGTATCCGTCCAACTCAACCAAACAGCCCATATTGCCATAATAAGGCAAGAAAGAAAAACCAGGGTGGCGGCATCGGTCCGACCTACCCTAAAACCACATCCTACTCCAGTCCTAAGTGACCCGAGGAAAACTCGTACTGGTGGTCCCATGTACCCCCAAGCAAATCCAAGAGCCCTAAACTCACTAGAGCAACCCACCTAAGAGTCCTATAAAACTAAACAGACACGGAGACTCGCTATTCGTTATGCACGAACAGGTAAATACCAAGCACCCACAAATGGTGTGACATGAACCTATGCTCGAAATTTGATTCCCCAAAACTACGCGTATAACATTAATTTAAATACGATCCTACTCGGTCAATTTGATTTCCATCACATCTATAGTTAAATTCTATAAACCAACCCATGCTCGAGCAGAAGGGGCACCTACACTTATTAAACAAAACTTAACCTAAGCCTGAGCATGAACATTCGGCCTCATAATAAGAAAAATTGAACTAGACAAAATCCTAACGAAATCATTTGCAACTCATTAAGGGGGGGCTAATTCTAACATGAGCAAATAGGGTTAACACGACTTAAGCGAAAATCCCTAAAACCCCTAAAACGATACGTTATAAATTAATAGCTTTATCAAGTTGTAATTTTTCTAAGATAATACCAATTTTATATTGATCAATTTTATCAAATGGTTTTATAAAAATCAGAAATAGCTAAATTTATCATGACAAACCCTATCATACAAACCCTAGCACGAACAATTACAATCCAAAAGAACGAAATAACGATTAACAATGGGATTTCGGGTAGGGTTTCAGTTAGGATAGTTGCGGGTGAGAAATATCAGAAATCACACAACAAAATAACGATATGAAGGGATCCAAACGGCAAGAGCGAAGGCACACTTGCCTCAATACCTCCACCAAAAATTTCGCCAGCACAACCCCGCAATTCCGGCCGGCCACAAGCACGCAAATCCCTTCGGAAAACTGAGAAGAACAACTCATCAAAGCGAGGAAGAAAAAAAAGGGCAAAGACGCACCCCGAATACGGGAAAATCCACGGTGAAATCCCAAAATACTCACCTCGGAACGGAGATCGCGGCGAGAGGAGTCCGGATCTGGCCTCAGAGAGAAGTTTCGCGGCCAGGATCCGGCGGGAGGGGGCGGTCGGAGCAGGGCCGGCGTTCATTTCTTCCTCTTCCGCACAGCCCTCTGGTTCGGGGAAAAAGCACAGGAAACCTAACGTAATATATAACTATATATACTTATATTAATATAATACTACCTATAGCTATTATCTAAATATCATACTAATACTACTGATTAAGGCTTTGTTTGTTTAAGCTTATATAGTCTGTTTCATTTTGGAGAAAACAGAATTTTAGATGTTTGAGAGAGCTATCACAAACATGATTTCTTAAAAAAAACAGCCTATAACTATACTTCCAAATGCAGATTAAATATTATAATACCCACTATAAGTATATATCTATAAATACTTACATAAATATTATACTACCTATAAATATTATCCTACCTATTAAGCCACCTCATTAAGCCTATTGATTTAATGGAACTTAATATTAACCTATATATAAAATCTCAAAACCAAGCTTAACACTATAAAATCATATGACTATATACTCACTAATTAATTACAAAAACCACTAACCACACTAGTTACGTACACTAATATATATATATATATATATATATATACGTCTATTAACATGAATCCGCGCGCACAAGTTCTACCCCGCACGCACGCACCCGCACACGCACGTGAAATTACGCTTCGGCTCGCCCAAACCGCTCGCGGTGCCGAAAAATCATAAACATGCAAACACGCTCGCATAAGGTGACGCCTCGCCAACGAGCGACCGTCGGAACGACACAAAAAAATTAACATTCTCGGTTTTCGACCAAACTCGCACCGTAGCCAAATACTCGGGCTACGAAGACAACGGCGAAGTCAAAAACAATTTCCGACGATCCCACAATCGGGCTAGCCTCGCCCGAAGCCAAAGCACAAGGATTCCCTAAGAGGCTCAGCCGGGCCTCCAAAACAGACACCGGCTAGCTGGGGAAACCATACAACAAGCTATAACCTCTAAGAACACCTAACGAGGTACTCTAACAACGGCACAAGCCGGAAATGCGCCAACGTAACGCCAAAGGAATATTCAATCAATACCGAAAAACCGGGGGCGTTACAATCACTCCCCTTAAAAGAAAGTTTCGCCTCGAAACTTTACGCACAAACTTCTGTCATAGAAGGAAAAGAACAGAACTAACCAAGAGTTAGTAAAAAGAATATCAAACATACCGAGCACAATCAGGGAAACAGATGAAGGTGAGCCTCCCTCATAGCCGACTCTAATTCCCAAGTCGCGCTTCCACGCCCTGATTCCTCCGCAAAACTTTAACCATCATGATTGACTTTCTCCGTAACTCCTGATCTTGAGTACCCAAAAAACGCGGACAGGCTTCTCAACATGAGAAAGATTCGGCTCTAACTGAGACATAAAATCTCAAACTTGCCTATCGTTTAGCACACGCTTCCGTAGCTGGCTTACATGAAACACATTGTGCACACCTGGAAAGTTCGCGGGCAAATCCAGCCTATAAGCTGCCACACCAATTCGCTCAACGATTATAAATGGCCCCACATACCTTGGGTCCCACTTCCGATTCTTACCAAACCTCTTGATTTCAATCATCGGGGAAACTTTAATAAATACCAAGTCTCCCACAGCAAATACCAATTCAGATCTTCGCCGATTGGCGTTCTTCTCATATCGCTCATAGGCTATCCGAAGCTTCTCTCAAATAAGTCTCACAGCAACATCCATTTCTTTAAGGGCATCCGGGCCCAACAATGACCTCTCACCAACCTCGGTCCAAAACAGGGGATTCCTGCAGCGCCTCCCATACAGAGCTCAAAAGGAGCCATTTGCAGGCTTTCTTGATAATTGTTATAGCACGCATATACCATCAGCCTCAAACGCTCATTCCCCGCTCCTCCGTGGTCTAAAATACAACATCTGATTGTATCCTCCACGATCGGGTTAACTCGCTCCGCCTGACCATTTTTCTGTGGATGATATGTGGTAGAATATCTCAAATCAGTACCCAAACCTTCTTGCAAACTCTTCCAGAAGCGAGACGTAAACCTGGAGTCTCGGTCTGATATGTTGCTTATAGGAACTCCAAGCAACCAGATGACTTTATTCAAATACGGCTCAACTATCTTCTTCAAGGGGTAATCCATCTCATTAAGGTACGAAGTGAACACACTTCGCTAATCTGACAACCATAGCCAAGACTGAATCAAATTCTCTCGAAGATCGCGGCAAGCCTGAAATAAAATCCATCGAGATGCTCTCCCACTTTCAAGTCGGGATTTTCAATGGAGTCAACTTGCCACCAGGCCTTTCCATGATTGGCCTTAACATGCTAGCAGGTGGAACACTCAGAAACAAACACAAAGCAATCTGCTTCAAGTCCTAATACATCTTAGTTAGGGCACGGGTGGTAGGCAATACTGACACCATGCGCCTCACTACACAATTCAACTCGTAAGAGCAGTGCATACTCAAATCTTTAATTCTTGAAAAGCTTCCTCGCGCTTATTGCTCCAAACAAAACTGCATTCTCATGCTTCGATTGAAATCCTAGCCCATTCCATAACCACAACTATTTTTCTCTGGATCGGCTGAAATCTCATCTTATAATAGCAGCAATCTATTCTAGGTTGACATAAATCCTGTCCTTGCTAACCACATGACCCAGAAAGAAACCCGAGATAACCAAAACTTGCACTTACTAAATTTGGCGAATAGCTTATGGTCCTTCAAAGCAGATAAACCAAATGCAGATGCCGGTCACCCTCCACAGCATCGCGGGAATAAATCAAAACATCGACGATGAACGCAACCACGAACTTATCCAGGAAGTCCTTGTACACGCGGTTCATCAAATCCATAAAGGCCGAGAGTACACTTGCCAAACCATACGACATAACCAAAAACGCAAACCTGCTCAAACTAGCACACATCCTGAGGTTCATCAAGATATGCAATACTAAGGACAAGGATGGGCATGTTTTACGACATTAAGAGAATACCCAAAAACGTCACCTAAAAACACAATCATAAAAGGTCCAGATTTAGGACGAACTCTACGCCTCACACAGGAGGAAAATTAACTAGGATGACATCCGAACACTCGCGCACCAAGGGAATCTCCTCTAAGCGCGACAACGAACACCGGTTTCTAAAAACTGAACCCAAACAAACAAACATCCCGAAGCTAATGGCTTCCAAGCACAAACCGCAGAAGATAACTGGAGAAGCAAAACACGGATCACCATATACACCCTTGGGTCGACCGTCGTCCATCTTGAGGTCCAAGCGCTAAATTTTGCACCGGATAATAGCGTCATGCCCAGACGACCCATACATGCCCAAAATCACATCAAAAACTTCCCGGTCTATCACTTTTAAATAAAAAGCCACTAGAAAATCACCCAATTGATTCGGACATAACTGAAACAACTTTGTCTGATACCACTGAATCATCAGAAGGAAAACTTGACACAAAACATGTCACCAATCCAACAGAGGGTCAAACCATGACACTCTACCAAGGCCCTACACCCGAACGGGTGGGTAGCGACAAAACCAAAAGAACACGCGCCTAACTGTTCTTTACCTTAAACTTCCCTATACAAATCGCGTACACAACTAAACGAACAAACGACAAACCAGGAAGAAGATAAAACAAGTTATAACCTAACCTGAAATCACTTAGGTCAAAGACTGAATTTTTTCCTCGATCGACGCGATCAGCTTACCCTTTCCTTTGTCCAAGTACTGCACCTGAGGTAAAACTTGAGGTGGGGCAGGCTGAAACGCAGGCTGAAATTGCGGGCACCTTGCCTTAACATGCCCCTTTTGCCCACACTGAAAGCAGACCTTACCCTTATCCCAACAATGGGCCACCTCATGCCCCTTCTTCTTGCACAAGGTACACACCAGATCTCCTTTGGGGGTCTTCTGAACCTCCTGAACTTGGTCTTTCTTTTGAGCCTTCATTTGCTTAAAACATCTTTCAAAGGGGTGGCCTGATCGGCCTCAGAAGCTAGACATTTCCTTACTCCTTTTCCTTGAAACATCACCGGATACCTGGATGGTCTTACCCTCATCGGTCTTCCTTTTATCCTTCCTTAACATCATGTCTCTATCCTTAGCATGGCCCATAGTATCAACTTTAAGAGCAATTT
Organism: Platanthera zijinensis; assembly: GCA_039513925.1. Taxonomy (NCBI): domain Eukaryota; kingdom Viridiplantae; phylum Streptophyta; class Magnoliopsida; order Asparagales; family Orchidaceae; genus Platanthera; species Platanthera zijinensis. Next base: position 133,834,952 of record CM077082.1, read on the forward strand.
CCACTGACCTTACATCAGTCTCGAATTGGTAAGTATTAGAGTACTGCTGAATGTCACTTGGGAGGCCACCCAAGAAGCCTTTTACTCTGCACTCTTCAGCAGCAAACAATCCAGAAGCAATCTTATTAAATTTGCTGATCTCGCTCTCATTTTCCACCACAGTGGGGGCTGGCTCACCAGGCTGTCGTCCTAAGGTTGCAGCCAACAATTCCTGCAACTGCACTTGCATCGCCACTACCTGACCCGCCATGGTCTCCATGCACTGGCGCAGTTCTACCATCACCATCTCTCTCTGCGCGCCTGACGACTCGCCCTCAGATTGGGGAGTCGACCTCGACACTCTACGCTTAGGCGCCATGCTATACGAGCAAACAACACAATAATCAAAACCTAGTTCAACTACTAGGACAAAACAAAAAGGTATAGACAAACCTACATAAGTACTTGCTTTAACTGCCAACTTGCTCTGGGGTTTTATATATATATTTTTTTTTACAAAAATGATATCATGCTTAACCTAAGATGGTTTACCACCATCATACTAACTCTGGTGCCTAGACCATGAATGCATGTATTTATATTCTTTTTGACTCAAAACCATGTGTGTACATATGTCATCCTGCAAATCTTTAGCTTGGCACATTGTGCTTATGCAATGTTATGCTATGCATGATTGTGCTATGCATTCTAAAAAGGCCCTAATGCATGTTATGAGCGGCGTACAAATGAAAATGTTATGCATCCCATACTACATAATATTTCCATGCAACGAAAAAGAAAACGTGCTAGCCGCATTCATGTGGTGAGATTATGCATCCCATACTACATAACCCTCACATGTTGCCTCCTATGGTGGATCCATATACAAACACATATTATGCATCCCATACTACATAATATGCCTCGTATACTTCATGTCATGCTATGAGTGTAGTGTTCGTGCTTCAGCCAAGACGTGTTGATGACATATCGGTGTGTGTATGATATGACTCTAAACACCTAATACTTATAGGGAAAGGTTGACCGACAATTTGTCAAGCAACCTCCCTCTGATACCAACTGTCACAACCCGCATTTTCTCCGAATTTAAATGTTTATCAGAGTACGAGAAAACGCGAGTCGCGATGCCACGTCGAGCAGGGGATAACTGCCGACGCTCAGGCGAAACACTAACTACCCTCTTTATGAAAATTCATGAGTTTATTAATAGGAAAAATCGGTTATATTTTAAGGCCGTATCCCTCGGCTCTGTGGATCATCTAGTCCACACTTCAAACTATACTTATATATAGCGGAAAATACTTTGTTTAATTGGCTTTTTGACATCCTAAGAGAGTGCATAAGTGTCCCCAGGGGACATCTTATACTATGCAAGACCCTATATTTAATATATATATATATATATATAAGAAAATAATCTTTTTACGTTGCCTTGAAAGTAGTGTATGAGTTGAAAAACATGCAGATCATGAGCTATATATACTTAATAGTGTTTTTAGGGTTTAAAAGTAACTAGCATCCTAACATAAATCATCCCAAGAGCAAGTATAGAAAACTAGAAGCAATAAATCTAGCAGTGAAAACAACAGTACAAAGTGTCTAAAAGAGAAACCACCAGTGGGCGTCAACACCTGACACGAACCCACTGGTGAGTAAGCATGTCTATACTACGGGTCTAAAGAAACTACCTCCCGAGAGAAAGACTCGCAACAACAGCAAAACACTAAAAAACTCTGGAGCAGCCTAGCCGCGCTGTCGGCTATAAATCTGTACCTGAGGTATTCAGAAAGAAAAGAATACCTCAGCAAATTATAATCAACAGGAAAGGAAAGTGTAATAGTAAAAGCAGGAAATAAAACGGGAATTTAAAAGTACTCTTCAAACGGTAAAAGAGGTAAAAAGGGGTGTGCACCATGTGCACGAATGAAGCCAAGTTTCGAGGGTCTCTGCAAAAGGATTAGCACAATAATCATAACATGTAACAGGCTAAAACAGAAAGAGTCACCTAGTACTGGAGATGGATAAAAATTTAGTAACAAGTGGCCTAGACTGGCGGCCGCATGTCCAACCAAGTCCATTCAGCCTAAATATCCTCATGGGCTGTGGCGGTGGTATCCGTCCAACTAAACAAACAGCCCATATTGCCATAATAAGGCAAGAAAGAAAAACCAGGGTGGCGGCATCGGTCCGACCTACCCTAAAACCACATCCTACTCCAGTCCTAAGTGACCCGAGGAAAACTCGTACTGGTGGTCCCATGTACTCCCAAGCAAATCCAAGAGCCCTAAACTCACTAGAGCAACCCACCTAAGAGTCCTATAAAACTAAACAGACACGGAGACTCGCTATTCGTTATGCGCGAACAGGTAAATACCAAGCACCCACAAATGGTGTGACATGAACCTATGCTCGAAATTTGATTCCCCAAAACTACGCGTATAACATTAATTTAAATATGATCCTACTCGGTCAATTTGATTTCCATCACATCTACAGTTAAATTCTATAAACCAACCCATGCTCGAGCAGAAGGGGCACCTACACTTATTAAACAAAACTTAACCTAAGCCTGAGCATGAACATTCGGCCTCATAATAAGAAAAATTGAACTAGACAAAATCCTAACGAAATCATTTGCAACTCATTAAGGGGGGGCTAATTCTAACATGAGCAAATAGGGTTAACACGACTTAAGCGAAAATCCCTAAAACCCCTAAAACGATACGTTATAAATTAATAGCTTTATCAAGTTGTAATTTTTCTAAGATAATACCAATTTTATATTGATCAATTTTATCAAATGGTTTTATAAAAATCAGAAATAGCTAAATTTATCATGACAAACCCTATCATACAAACCCTAGCACGAACAATTACAAACCAAAAGAACGAAATAACGATTAACAATGGGATTTCGGGTAGGGTTTCGGTTAGGATAGTTGCGGGTGAGAAATATCAGAAATCACAAAACAAAATAACGATATGAAGGGATCCAAACGGCAAGAGCGAAGGGCGCACTTGCCTCAATACCTCCACCAAAAATTTCGCCAGCACAACCCCGCAATTCCGGCCGGCCACAAGCACGCAAATCCCTTCGGAAAACTGAGAAGAACAACTCATCAAAGCGAGGAAGAAAAAAAAGGGCAAAGACGCACCCCGAATACGGGAAAATCTACGGTGAAATCCCAAAATACTCACCTCGGAACGGAGATCGCGGCGAGAGGAGTCCGGATCTGGCCTCAGAGAGAAGTTTCGCGGCCAGGATCCGGCGGGAGGGGGCGGTCGGAGCAGGGCCGGCGTTCATTTCTTCCTCTTCCGCACAGCCCTCTGGTTCGGGGAAAAAGCACAGGAAACCTAACGTAATATATAACTATATATACTTATATTAATATAATACTACCTATAGCTATTATCTAAATATCATACTAATACTACTGATTAAGGCTTTGTTTGTTTAAGCTTATATAGCCTGTTTCGTTTTGGAGAAAACAGAATTTTAGATGTTTGAGAGAGCTATCACAAACATGATTTCTTAAAAAAAACATCCTATAACTATACTTCCAAATGCAGATTAAATATTATAATACCCACTATAAGTATATATCTATAAATACTTACATAAATATTATACTACCTATAAATATTATCCTACCTATTAAGCCACCTCATTAAGCCTATTGATTTAATGGAACTTAATATTAACCTATATATAAAATCTCAAAACCAAGCTTAACACTATAAAATCATATGACTATATACTCACTAATTAATTACAAAAACCACTAACCACACTAGTTACATACACTAATATATATATATATATACGTCTATTAACATGAATCCGCGCGCACAAGTTCTACCCCGCACGCACGCACCCGCACACGCACGTGAAATTACGCTTCGGCTCGCCCAAACCGCTCGCGGTGCCGAAAAATCATAAACATGCAAACACGCTCGCATAAGGTGACGCCTCGCCAACGAGTGACCGTCGGAACGACATAAAAAAATTAACATTCTCGATTTTCGACCAAACTCGCACCGTAGCCAAATACTCGGGCTACGAAAACAACGGCGAAGTCAAAAACAATTTCCGACGATCCCACAATCGGGCTAGCCTCGCCCGAAGCCAAAGCACAAGGATTCCCTAAGAGGCTCAGCCGGGCCTCCAAAACAGACACCGGCTAGCTGGGGAAACCATACAACAAGCTATAACCTCTAAGAACACCTAACGAGGTACTCTAACAACGGTACAAGCCGGAAAATGCGCCAACGTAACGCCAAAGGAATATTCAATCAATACCGAAAAACCGGGGGCGTTACACGCGACACCGGTCTAGCCTCGGGCACTAACTCGATGGAGAAATCAATCTCCCACCGAGGAGGTGCTCCCGGTAGCTCCTCGGGAAAAACATCTCCAAACTCCGCCACCACGGGCACTTCCCCAAGAGACAGCCTGGAAATGCTAACCTCCAACAACGCTACTAGAGCTACACCTCCCTGGTTAAAAGCTCGCACTAGTTGAAGTGCTGAAACTAGGGAACAGGCCACTCCATGCAGGCCCTCAAACTTGACTTCCGCTTGCCCCACGCCCCTCAGGGTTACCACCTTGGACAAGCAGTCGATACTGGCATGCTGCTCCGCTAGCCAGTCCATCCCCAAGATCACATCGAACTCGGACTATGGCAAGATCGCCGCTACCAACACGAAGTCGACCCCCTCAAGACTCCAACAAATCCGGCCTCTAGCCCTGGTAGTCATAGATGACCCATTGGGCATGCGTACCTTCAAATCTGAGTCCGTTGAGAAGGACTCAACTCCAATCCTCCGGATGAAACTTTCCGCAAGGAAGGAGTGCGACGCCCCTGTATCAAAAAGTACCCTAGCGAGGTACCCTGATACCACGACAAAGCCTACACACATGCAAAAAACATAAAAAGGCTTGAAAGGAAGAAATCTAAGGTGCAGGTTGAATTCTCGTACCTGTCACCACATCGGGTTGACGGATTGCTTCCTGCTGCCCAAGGTTGTAGGCCCTTGGCTGCACTGGTTGAAACTGGGAAGCACTCGACTCCGCCATCTTCCCTTTCTCTGCGGCACTGGGGCCGGAGCGCACAGTCTGCTCCTGCCTTGGCTCTTGCTCAGCGCCCCCTTGGGTACAAAATCTTGCTATGTGGCCTGGCTTGCCACAACTGTAACACGTCTGCGGTCCCTTAGAGCGTGACCCTCCGGATGTCCAATCACTTTTCTCGCCCGACTTAAACGGGGGAGGCTTCTTCTTCCATCGACTCCCTTCCGCCTTTCCATGGGACTGAGCCGACTTCTTCTCTTCCCCCTGCTTGGGTGTGAAACCCTTTCGGCGCTGGGATCGCTCCATATCACTCTCCAAAATTTGGGCCGCCTCCACCAATTCGTTGAAGCCCGCACGCTTCATCGATATGAGGGGTTGTCTTAGATTCTCCCTCAATCCATGGTAGAAGAGATTGTCCCTCTCTTCATCGTCCGCCATGGTCGTCCCCGCATAACGACCCAATCGATTAAATTCCTGAACATACTCATCCACTATCTTGTCTCGCTGCACAAGATGTAGAAACTGCCTCTGGAGGGCTAACCTTGTTGATGCGGGAATGTACTTCTTCAGAAAGGCATTCCCAAACTCCTCGATAATTGGTGTGCGTCCTAGAAACTGCCGGCCAATATGGCTCACCCACCATAACTTGGCATCTCCTTCTAGCATGAAGGCTGCGAACTCCGCCTTTTTCTCATCCGGCGCCTCTGCTGCCCTCAGAAGCTCTTGAATTCTAGCCCACCAGTCCTCCGCATCTGTGGGCGTTCCAACTCCCCTGAAGGTTGGAGGATGGAAACTCAAAAAGTACTTCATTTGCCGATCCCAATGCCCGACAACCACTCTCTTGGCCTGCGGCTCTGCCCACCTTGCCTCCTCAACCTACACGGTCGCTGCCGTGATCGGTGTAGCAGGAGTTGCTACCTGAGCAACAGGAGCTGCTACCTGTGCTGTCGCTGTAGCTTGGGCCGCCACCATCGCTTCTGCAAGCATGCGACAGAAGCCGGCCGGTGTGACCCCCATCCCTAGCGGACCTTGCGCGGTCGCACTACTTGCCGAGAGCTCTTCTCTTGGCCTCGAGGTCCCAGCCTCGTTGCTTGCACTCTAAACACAAGCAAGAAAACGTAAATCAGTCTCTAATTGCAAGACTCGAACATAAGGACACTCATGGTCTCGCGATACTCATATGTGGATAACTTCGTATACGCGACTCAACTTATACTTTCGACCGTGAAACTTCTCATTGGAACGCTAACCTCCCTCTGATACCAAATTGTAACACCTCCCCTGTAAAGACCATATAATATGGGTCCGGCCGGGGCCCCACAACATACGGACACCATAGCTTTAGTATTAAAAGATGATATGAAACTACCCAAACTCAAAACTCCAGACATACACTGCGAAAACAGAACAAACCGACAGAAGTTATCCACTAACGATAGAGTATCAAATGGCCTTAAGGCCTTACACAATATAAGTCCAAAAAATATAAAAGTGACAAGCACTCCTAGGCTACCTCGGCATGCAAGCCGGACTGATCAAACAACATCAGCAAAACAAGGAAAAGAAAATAGCCAAGCACAGCAACACTTCATGAGGCTTAGGGCTTTTCGCCCGGCGCGCTAGCTCCTGCATGCATCATACATGTTCTCTATGTTTTGTACAAAGTAAAAGGGGCCTACTATGCAACATGAATGCAACCCGGGTTTCACCCAAGGCACCCTAGCTCGTATGCATCTAGCACAACATCAAACATTGGGTACTTCCGTTTCCCCATTGGCTTAAAGCCGCAAACAAAAGGGAAACACCATGTCCCCAACGGCACACAGGCCGTCACACGGAAACTTGCAATGGCCCCACCCGCACATGGGTCTTAAACCCCGGGCTTGCCCGCATATTCTGACTTCGCACGTCAGGGTTCCTTCTCACACTGACCGATTCTAAGAAGCCTTGCTGGACCCCACCCGCTCATGGCCACATTGCCCGGGCTTGCCCTCCGCTCGGCATTCTTGTCAGTCTCACACAAGGGCTAGTCTCGCCGGGACACTTTCCCCACATGACTTGCGCGTCACGGGATAGCCAGCCGACCACGGAGACCTAGCCGCACCTTTGCACAGCACAAAACAAGCTTTCCCCACCCCAATTACCACTCGCACCGTGTCTTTCCCGTGCTCCAAGGAAACCATCTACCGCACAAAGCGGAGCTAACCTTGTCCGGTTCCGACTACGAGTACTCACTCAAATATAAGGGGGAAAACGCATACATACAACGGCGTATTGCCGCAACAGATTTTCTACCGAAGCTCGCTATGCAACATCACCGGGTCGGACTATCGGTCGCGACCACGGCTTCACCCACAATGCCTAATCCGCTAACGGAGCGGATCTCTAATGCAAGCATGCCGGGATGAACACGATCAACCCGGAGGTTCCTTTTGAACCAAGGCTACACGAATCCCTCTCATTTGAGAGATCCGGTGCTCAAAACACGAAAGGAAGGGGATGCTATTCATGCATCCTAAATCCTAAAAACCGGGAGGAGAAGTGTCGTTACCTTCTGTCCCCTCTTCCTAGCCATGGAGAAGATTTGCTCGGTTGGAAACCACCACAACGCTCCCACCTTCGCGGATCTAAACTCCGCTCGCGAAACGGACCTCTGAAGCTTCGCCGGCGGCCGGATCTTGGCCTTCTTCCTCCTCCTTATTCTCCCTTCTCTCTAGAAATAAGAGAGATAAAGCCCAAAGGAAAATGAAGGTTTCAAACCCTATTCCCGAGCATAATCCATCAGATCCAGCCCCCAGCCTTCGGATCTCAAACCAAAGAAACGAACGGCCACGATTCAGCCTAAAAATTCACAAAACTGGCCCGAACACGGGTTGCAACACAGCCGTGTGCCTGGCCGTGTTACCCGTTCGCCGTCTCGATCGATTCGAAAACCAGCACATGGCTCCTGACACGGCCTTCGACACGGCCGTGTCTCTCTCCACACGGCCGTGTCGTTACCCGTGTCACGGCACCCGTTTTTAACATTTTCAGTCAGAGAAGTACACGGCCTCTGACACGGCCCCTGACACGCCCGTGTCACCTGGGACACGGCCGTGTCCGGACCCGTGTCATGCCCCGTGTGCAATACCTCAGAAAAGTTCGAAATGACCCGATGTTACACGGCCTGGTACACGGCCGTATGCCAGGCCGTGTTCCATAACCGACTATCGTCGACCTTAACATGGTCGACCACACGGCCAGCTCGACGACCGAGCTCGACACAGCCGACACGGCCTCCGACATAGCCGTGTCGGGACCCGTGTCACCTGCTCCAAAAAAACTGTCTTGGCCAAAAGCGATCCCCGTCGCTCCGACAACATTTTGGGGCGTTACAATCTTGGCCTCTAGGACTGAACTTAATGTGTCCTTGGTGACCCATTGACACCACTTTAGGTCTAGGAAGGCCTGGGCAGGGTTGGTTGGGCACATTTGAGGCCAACTGCCCTTAGTTTGGACACCTTGCCCAATTTAGGCCTTTGGTGGTCCTAGGTCAAATTGGTAATTTTGGGTCGACTCTAATGGACCCTTAAGGCTCTAGTGGACCCTCTAATAGGCTAGTGATGTTGTGCTGGGGTCATGGAGTCCTGGTGAAGCCCTAAGGTCAATCCCTAGGTTTGGTGATGAGGTTGTGCTATTGGCAGACCAAAGTGATTCTCGCCTTGGCCTTTGAATACCTGACCCTTTTTAGCTTCCTAGGGTTTTATCATGACCTAGTCATGACCCAAAACCACTCTTAGGGGTCTAGTTGGAAATGGGATGTTACTTTACAAACATCGGCGCGCAGGCTAGCCATACATGAACATAACAAAAGCCTTTTCTCAGCCTTCGAGGGCCAATAGCAGCAGCAGAAGCAGGGGCTTCAACCCTTTATTTCCCGCTCGGCTCTCCTGCACCTGCATAGGGATAGCCCACCATTTTGGTGGAAAACAAGGCAACGGTCAACATTCAGTTGACCAATTTATAACAACCCTACCCCTTTCCCGGGGAATTGGTATTCCTTCCCTACAGGCATAACTTTCACAAGCAGATATATCATTCAATGTACACTCACGTACAATATACATATCACAACCGTCGGCCACGCGGCCCGATAATCCGTGCACTCAGGGCACATTCTTGGTGTACCGACGAACCAGGGTCCCACCACCGTTAATGGTCCAAAAACCAACGGTATTGAGCATTCAGTCTTAATGGCGCGCATGCCTAAGACTCTTATTATGCGCTCCAACGAGACCAATAACTAGGTCTACTAGTTTGTCAGACATAACGCAGGTACAGATCAACAACCCCCCGATGCTCAAGTCGCCATGCCATCATTGAATACTGAAGTACTCATGGCAAATTTATAGGCACGGGTGGGTATCACCTTTCCTTTTCGACACTAAGACTTTTTAAGAGCTCGCAGCTCACAATAGCCACACTGTCAACCAAGGACTGGCTTCACAATTCAAAAAGGGCAGATAATGCCAGTGTTCCACGCAGTTGCTTGGCAGGTTTAGCAGACCTCACTTTCTGCACCCAAACTTGCCCAAACATGGCATACAGCACAAGAATTATTGGGGCATTTTCCTGGAATTTCGTTCCAATACATCCTGCTACTACCCTTCACAGGCACAAACCATCGACTCCACAGACTACACATTTATACGCAGAGTCTTCTCCATTGCGCAAGATGCAACATCATCAATCCAGACCAACCTGTCCAGATGGGCTTCACATATCATGCATATTCCGTACTACACACTTCCGAATCTATATGCAAGACTGGGGGATTACAAGAATCAACCCAATTGAAATCCCTCAAAAGACACCTTTTGGTGGGGGAAATCCACAGACATGCCAAAACGAGGACTTCACATGTCCAAGATGGAAGATTGTTACCCTTGACGATCTCTTGTTAACCATGGAATTCTAGCCGGATAGCAAGCACTGCAACGCTCTTGCCTCCACAATTCTTTACTCGGCTCACAATTCCGAACGCTGAAGCTCCACCAGCGGCCTGATCTCTTTTCTTCTTCCTCCTTTCTCTCCCTTCTTTCTACACTTTTAGAAAGAGAATAACTAAGCTTTGAATGAGAGATAACTCTCAAGTCCTTGACTTATCTCAGCAGGGAAGAGCTTGGACCCTTAGATCCCATCTGAAGGAAATGAATGGCCAAAAATCGCCCTGAAATATCTATTTTTGTGCTGACACGGCTTGTGACACGCCCATGTAACAGGCTGTGTACTGGAAGCGGCACAAAAACTGACTTACCCAGAGCAGTATACGCCATGTGACATGCCCATGTCACAGGCCGTGTGTCCTTACACGGCTTCAGACATGCCAGTGTCTAGCCTGTGTTCACAAGGCCTCATTGCGCTTGACAAAACCAGAGAAGAACACAGCCCTATGTCACGCCTGTATCACAGGCTGTGTGCCTAGACATAGCTGCAGACATGCCCAGCCCAGCCATGTTCAATAGGCCGCACAAACCTGGCCAAAACCCGAGGAGGACACGGCCCTGTGACACGCCCGTGTCATAGGCCGTGTTCCCAACTCAACACACCTCTCGAGCATTGTCGAGTGCATTGCGTCGAGTGGAGTTCCTCGACCTCTAGGGTGACACGGCATAGGACGCGCCCGTATCGCAGGCCGTGTACCCTCTCTATAAACGTCGAGTGCATTTCGTCGAGTACTCGAGATAACACAGAGAAGGACATGGCTTGGGACACGCCGGTTTCCCAGGCTGTGTGCCTCACTCGAGAAACACTCGAGACCAAAATCACACTCGAGTAAACAGAGCAGGACATTCCCTGGGACACGCCCGTGTCCCATGCCATGTTGCCCAGCCTGAACTCCATTTTTTGGATTTGGGGTGTTACAACCCTCCCCTCCTTATAATAAATTTCGTCCCGAAATTTTCACATAGTAAGGAAAAACAGCAATCAAGATGTTATCACTTCACAAAATTTTGATACAACTTGACACGCACTGTACAACAGTTTACACAAACAACTCAGGAAACTCAGCCCGCATGATCTGCTCTCTCTCCCATGTTTGCTCCTCCCGGCCACAGTTGTCCCACCGGACCTTGGCCATCCCGATTATCTTGTTTCGTAACTGTTTATCGGCTCTATCCTCAATCTGAATGGGTCTAACCTTCGTCGTTAGCCCAAACTCGACTGGTACACGATAGTTTGCAATCACTTGAGCTGGATATTTCATGGTTTTTCAAAGCATTGAGATGTGGAATACATCATACAATCCACTCAATTTTGCCAAAAGAGCAAGCCGATAGGCAGCTTCCCCAACACGCTCCACCACTTCAAACGGACCAAGATATCCCGGACTTAAATTTTTCAGACGCCAAATCCTGGACACACCTTTGAAGGGTTTTATCTTCAAGTAGACCCAATCGCCCACCGCAAACTAAATGATTCGGTGCTAGGCGTTATAGTATTTGGCTTGTCTATCTTGGGCTATCAATAGCCTCTCCCGAATAGAGTGTATCGTTGAATTAGCTTCTTCGACAACTTTATGCCCATATAGTTTAGATTCGCCTGTTTCCGCCCAAGCTAACGGTGTACGACATTTCTGACCATACAGAGCTTCAAACAGTGCCATACTGATACTCATTTGGTAGCTATTATTATAGGCAAACTCAGCCATATAGAGGTGATCTTCCCACCTCTTTGCAAGATCCAAGGCGCACATTCGGAGCATGTCCTCCATTATTCTGTTGGTCCTCTCAGTTTGGCCATCTGTTTGGGATGAAAGGTCGTACTATTTGATAACTTTGTTCCCAACAACCGATGGATTAGCCTCCAATCATTCGAAGTGAATCGCCCATCACGGTCACTTACGATGCTACGTGGAACACCATGCAATCGTACAATCTGCTCAACATAGAGCTTTGCCAAGAATTACACTGAATCGTCCCTCTTGTTCAGTAGGAAGTGAGCGACTTTAGTCAGCCGGTCTACGATCACCCAAACCGAATCGTTCCCACGTTGAGATCTCGGCAACCCGTGCACGAAATCCATCGAAATATCATCGAACTTCCATTACGGAATAGGTAATGACTTCAGGAAACCTTCGGGCTTCTAGCATTCCGCCTTCACCAAGGCAAATATTTGACATTGAGCCACATAATGTGCTATGTATTTTTTTAATCCTGGCCACCAGAACAACTTTTTCATGTTATTGTACATCTTTGTGCTCCCAGGGTGAATTGAGTATTTAGAAAAGTGAGCCTCATACATCAACTCTTCCCTCAACTTACCCATACTTGGGACACACAAACGACACTCTTTCCGCAAAAGGCCGTCATCCAAGGAGAATTGGTCATTTGAATCATCCACTGCATAGCGTTGGAGACTTTCATCAAGCTTCGTTGCTCGCTGAACCCTATCCGCAAGGTCATACTATACCTCCTTCCAATTCAAGCATGCATCGGATGTGGAATTCTTGTCAACAAAAGAAATCTCTAATGCTTCCAACTCCTGGATCAGACGCTCATCATGCATCCGCAACCAATTTGCCCTTACCGGAGTCCTACGACTCAAGACATCTGCGACCACATTTCCCTTCCCGGGAGTATAATGAATATCAAAGGTGTAGTCCCCGAGGAACTCCATCCACCTCCGTTATCGCATATTGAGATCCTTCTGATCCAATAGGTATTTTAGGCTCTTATCATCTGTAAAAATATCCACTTTTACACTATATAGATATTGTCGCCACAATTTAAGTGCAAAGATCACCGCCGCCCACTCCAAGTCGTGGACGGGATAATTCCGCTCGATCACTTTCAGCTGGCATGAGCCATAAGCAATCGCCTTGCCAAACTATAGAAGAACGCAGCCTAAGTCACTCCCTGAAGCATCACTATAAATCTCATACCTGTTTGTACCACATGGCGATGTCAAAATAGGCGTCGTGGTCAAATGACTCTTTAGCTCTTCAAAAGCTCGCACGCACTCCGGCATCCAAACGAACTTTTGAACCTTCCTCGTTAATGTGGTAAGAGGCAAAGCAATCCGTGAGAAGTTTTCCACAAAACGTCTGTAGTAGCCTGCCAGTCCAAGGAAACTCCTAACTTCGGCCACCGAAGACAACACAGGTCACTCTCGTATGACACTTATCTTTGACAGATCCACTGTTATGCCCTCTCCACTTACCACATGGCCAAGAAAAGCCACTGCCGACAGCCAAAAATCACACTTTGAGAACTTGGCATAGAGCTTATTTCTCCGCAGGGTATGCAACACCAATCGTAAATGGTTCGCATGATCAGCTTCAGATTGAGAGTACACCAAAATATCATCAATGAATACGATCACAAACAGATCCAAGTACTCTCAGAACGTTCGGTGCATTAGATCCATGAATACCGATGGCGCATTATATAGCCCAAACGGCATTATAGTGAACTCATAATGACCGTAGCGTGTTCCAAATGCTGTCTTGGGAATGTCACCTTCCCAAATCCTTAATTGGTAATATCTAAATTTCAAATCCAATTTAGAATAGACAGTTGATCCCGCTAGCTGATCGAACAAGTCATCTATCCGTGGAATCGGATACATGTTTTTCTCTGTTAGCTTATTCAATTAACGATAATCAATACACAACCGTAAACTACCATCCTTCTTTTTCACAAATAGAACAGGTGCTCTCCAAGTTGACATACTTGGGCATATATAATCCTGTTCCAGCAACTCTTGCAATTGAACTTTCAGTTATGTCATTTCTTTTGGCGCTATGCGATATGGTTAGCGGGCCACAGGTTTCGCACCTGACAACAACTCAATATAGAAGTTGATCTCTCGCTGGGGTGGTAGCCCAGGAATATATTTAGGAAACACATCGGCAAACTAAGACACAATCAGAACCTCATTAACGCTGGTTATTGTCTCAATAGCCTCAATAAGCATGAAGAATAACTCCGCGCCCTTCTGAACAGCATTGACCACTTGGAGAGCAAACATCAAGGTCCCGCCTATGCCTCGCATACCAAAAAACTTAGTCTCAAGCTCGGTATTTTGGCCCAGTGTGATCTCCTTTGAATTAATCCATAAAGGCACGCTGCTCCGAGAGCCAGTCCATACAAAAGATCACATTAAATTCCGATATTGGTAGCACAGATGCGCTCAAGCCGAAATCTTGACTTCCTATTTGAATGGCCACATTGCAAGCCCTATCCGTAAGGATCACACATCCATTCAGTAAGAATACCTTAACACTATCTTCCGTCACATGACTTGGTACTCGAATTCGAGCTACGAAGTCCTTAGACAGAAACGAATGTGAAGCACCCGTATCAAATAGTGCTCTCGCTAGGTTGTCCCGAATCTAGACAAAGCCTAAGATAAACACATCATACACAAGCTACACACAAGGTATGCAATATTAAAATGCAATCAATATCTTAAATCGTACCTATGACGACATCACTTTGCTTTATGGCCTCTTGCTAGCCAAGATTATAGACTCGGGATTGCGCATGGGATGCAGAGGACTCCACCACTGCTTTTCACTTCTCAGCATAAGACGAACCTGTTTTATTTTCCACCTTTGGCGGACCAACCCGACATTCACGGGCTATATGTCCACTTTGCCACATATAAAGCAGGTACGAGACTCTTGCTTTGACGTTGCTCCCGACGCAACTGAAGAAGGGGCCTGTCTAGATGATTTGGCTCTCTTGCTCCACTTCTTTTGTTAGTTAGATTTTCCAGGATGGGGCACTTTGAACTCAGACTTCGTCATAGCCAAGTACCTCTTTTCTTGCACTCGTTTCATATCACTCTCCAGCGCACACGTAGTATCAACCAACGCGTGAAATCCTTGGTTCACCAAACTCGAGAGCAGGAATCTCAACTCATCCCGCAACCCTTCGCAGAACCTATTGGTTTTCCGTTGTTCATCAGGGAAGATAGACCCTGCGTAATGGCCCAACCTTGTAAACTCATGCAAGTAAGTATCCACACTACTTTCACCTTGCGTTAGACGTTGGAACTCATTTTCCATGGCGATGCGTTTTGTCGCTGGTAGGTGTTTTGCCAAAAATAGTCGCAAAAACTCCTCAATTAAGACTTGCGTTAATTGTCTGCCCGCAAGGTAATGCCACTCTATCTCGTCCCACCACAGCCGAGCCTCTCCTTCCAATAATAAGGTAGCCAAGGTGACCTTGTGATCTTCCCCTGTCTTTATCACCATCAATATATACTTGACGTGCGTCAAACAATCTTCCGCTTGTACTACGGTTCCCGCACCCGTAAACATCGGAGGATTTAATCTCATAAAATTCTTCAACTACCGCTCATCTGCTCGAGGATCAACAGCGTCAACAGGTGCTGGTCGTACAGCAACCCTTTCTGGCACCGCTGCTGGCTGTGCTTTCCCAATAGGCTGTGCATGTAACATGGTAAATAGCTCCTCAGTAACTAAGTGGGCGGTTTCCGCAAAAGAATTTGTGGGCACCTCAGCTGGTGTCGCACTCTCATAAGAATGTTGGGGATTCGATTGCCCATCAGCACAATGAGTCACCTATAGGTGAACAAGACACACATTAGCGACCTTGCACAAGCAATCATAATAATATAACAACGCGCAGGTTCCTCAAACAAGAGTATTTACATTCCTTAGTGGACATTCCAGAGTTCATTAATGTTAAAGCAGATCGCACTTACACGTGCTCGCCACCCCCACAAAAGAATTCGAGCACGAATTTGAAAGAGGAAGACCGAGAGAAGCTGATACCAAAATGTAACGACTCTATCCGTTAAATAACATATAATTGAAGGTCTGGCCACGCCCCCACACTATATGCCACAAACAGGCGGCGAGGTCACAGGTTAATACCAAAATAGGTATGCATCCTAACATAGAGCATACTAGCGGAAGCTTTTAATGTTAAATTGAACTCAAACCATGAATGTCCACTATATATAAAGAACCACATTTATATATACCCACGAATGAATGTACAACACATACTCAAGAGTTTGGCCTTAAGGCCTTACAGTTACGCTTTACAGGTGTGGATTACAAACATTGGTGCGTAAGCCAGCAACACATGAACATAACAAAAGCCTTTTCTCAGCCTTCGAGGGCCAGCATCAGCAGCAGTAGGGGCTTCAGCCCTTTATTTCCCACTCAGCTCTCCAGCACCTGCACAGGGACTGCCCACCATTTTGGTGGTAAACAAGGCAACGGTAAGCATTCCGCTGACTAATTTATAACGACCCTACCCCTTTCCCGGGGCAGTGGTATTCCTTCCCTACAAGCATAGCTTTCACAAGCAGATATATCATTCAATGTGCACTCACGCACAATCAACATATCACTATCGTCAGTCACGCGGCCCGACGATCCGTGCACTCAGGGCACATTCTTGGTGTACCGACGAACCAGGTTCCCACGACCGTTCAAGGTCCGAAAACCAACGGTATTGAGCATTCAGTTTTAAAGGCACGCAGGCCTAAGACTCTCATTATATGCTCCAACGAGACCAATACCTAGGTATACCAGTCGGTCAGACATAACGCAGGTACATATCAGCCACCCCCCGTTGCTCAAGTCATCATGCCATCCATGAATACTGAAGTACTCATGGCACATTTACAGGCCCGGTCAGTTTCACCTTTCCTGTTCGGCACTAAGCCTTTTTAAGATCTCGCAGCTCACAATAGCCACACTGTCCACCAAGGACTGGCTTCATAATTAAAAAAAGGGGAGATAATTCCAGCGTTCCACGCAGTCGCTTGGCGGGTTAAGCAAACCTCACTTTTTGCACCCAAACTCACCCAAATATGGCATACAACATAAGAATCATGAGGGCATTTTCCTGGAATTTCATTCTAGTACTTTGTGCTACTACACTTCACAGGCACAACCCATCGACTCCACAAACTACATGTTTATACGTGAAGTCTTCTCCGGTGCACAAGATGCAACATCACCAATCCAGACCAACCTGTCCAGATGGGCTTCACACATCATGCCTATTCCGTACTACACACTTCCAGATCTATATGCAAGACTAGGGGTTACAAGAATCAACCCAAGGAAATCCCTCAACAACTACTTTTTGGTGGGGAAAATCAACAGACATGCCAAAATGAGGACTTCACATGTCCAAGAAGGAAGATCGTTACCCTTGACAATCTCTTGGGAGACATAGAATTCTAGCCGGATAGCAAGCACCGCAACGCTCTCGCCTCCACAAATCTTGACTTGGATCGTAATTCCGAACGCTAAAGCTCCACCAGAGGCCAGATCTCTTCTCTTCTTCCTCCTTGTTCTCCCTTCTCTCTACTCTTTTAGAAAGAGAATAGCCAAGCTTTGAATGAGAGATAACTCTCAAGTCCTGGACTTATCTCAGCAGGGAAGAGCTTGGACCCTTAGATCCCATCTGAAGGAAATGAATGGACACAAATCGCCATGAAATATCAATTTTTGGGCTGACACGGCTGGTGACACACCCGTGTCACAGGTCGTGTACTATAAGCGGCACACGAACCGACTTACATAGAGCAGAACATGCCATGTGACACGCCCGTGTCACAGGCCATGTGTCCTGATACAGCTTCAAACACACTCGTTTCTAGCCTGTATTCACCAGGCATCTATGCCTTGGACAAAACCAGAGAAGGACACGGCCCCGTGATACGCCCGTGTCACAGGTCACGTGCCTAGACTCAGCTGCAGACACGCCCTGTCCAGCCGTGTTCAATAGGCACACAAACCTGGGCAAAACCCAAGGAGGACACGGTCCTGTGACACGCACATGTCACAGGACGTGTGCCCAACTCGATACGCCTCTCGAGCATTGTCAAGTGCATTGCGTCGAGTGGAGTTCGTCAACCTCTAGGGTGACACGGCCTGGGACATGCCCGTGTCGCAGGTCGTGTACCTTCTCGACAAACATCGAGTGCATTTTGTCGAGTACTCGAGATGACATAGAGAAGGACACGGCTTGGGGCACGCCCATATACCAGGCCGTGTGCCTCACTTGAGACACACTCGAGACCAAAATCACACTCGAGTAAATAGAGCAGGACACACCCTGGGACATGCCCGTGTCCCAAGCCGTATCGCCCAGCCTGAACTCCCTTTTTGGGATTTGGGGTGTTATAGAGCAAGTTCTTGAGAGTATGATAGAAGATGCTACAGTCACATCAACTACAGAGTAGAAAATTCCCATGGTGAATGTAGAGACTGAGGGGGAGATTCCAACAGAGCTCCCTGCTCAAGAAAGCAAAAACATTATTGCAATTTATGAGGATGTTGAACTTGCTGCTGAACACTCCTCTGAATATATGATTGCTAATTCTAAGATCAGGGCAGGAGCAAGTCCATAGCAGGATAATATCTATAATGAAGGGACATCCCATCAAGCTGATCATATATCACCAATCTTATTAGCTCAACAAAAGGGTTTGCTTGATGATCAAAGAAGACAATTGGAACACTACATTGATAATTCCATCAAGGAAGTAAAACAGGATCTTTCCACTGAAATCAAGTCCATCAGGTTTGAAGTCAACCTACTGAAAGCTAACACAGTAGCATTCTTCACAAGGGTTGCTCCTATTGTAACCTTCACTGAAAGCAAACTTCAAGAAATCAGGCTTAAATAGAATGATATTCTCTAGAATCAGAACATTACCTCTATCAATATGGAGATGGTCCATAATGCTCAGAAACTGCTGATGGAAGCACACAATACTACAATAGAAAGGAGAATGGATGTTTGTACTCAAATTCTTGATGATCACATGTTAGAGTTCAAGAATCATGTCACTAAGGGAGTAAATTTTCTACATGAAAGACTCTCTATTGCCAAGAACTCCCTGACTGCAGCTGTATCTGAAGATGTCATAAAGGGGGAGAAGAAAAAGATCAAGGCAAATACTGAGAATATTATCTGGGTCACCAATGTTATCAAAGGTTCATTGGGGCTTGAGGGGTATTCATATGAAAATATTCCTGTCACAATTCCAGAAGGTGAGTATGATGAACAGTATGGTGATCAATATGATGATCAAGGTGGTGCTCAGTTGGCTAAACCTTCTACTATTATTGTAATTCCTACATTCAGCCCCACTGCTAACCAAATAGCTAGAGCCAGAGGCCAGTCGGTTGCTAAAGAAGAAGAAGAGATCAGGCTCAACAAGAAAAGGTACAGAGAAGAGATGGAGACCAGCCTATACTTTTAAAAGTGAAGTCCTCAATCAAGGACCATCATCTTGTCTACTTGGGATAAGATCAAAGATAAGAAAACTAACAGGGGAAAACTTTATTGCTCCCTAGAATGGGCCAAGCTAGAAAGAAATAAAGAGGCCAGGAGGAAGTTCAAAAGAGATAAAAAGTCAGGTGTTGTGCCACCAGATGTTGTTGAGTCCAGCAAGTACTTTCCTAAACCCAATAGATATTTTGAGAGACAAAAGGAGAAGAAGAATGAAGATAAGGAAAAGACCGCAAAGAAACCAAGAAGGGTAATGGTCATTAGGGAACCTGAAACATAACAATGTGTTTTGTACTACTTAAGGGCTATAGGACTGTGTAAATTATTTTGAGCATACTGCCTAGTTATAATAATCTCCTTGAATGAAAATTATATTTTTTATTATGTGTCAAATACTGCTCATGTGTGTTGTGAATGTGTTTCTATTTTATGGTAGTGTATATCATTGACTAGGGTTCTGACTTCTTCTAATAGGAGGAGATTGTTGGGTTCATTGATCACAATGTCCTAGATTTGAAGAAGGCCCATAGGACAATGGTATACACATGATTGTATCTGATGAATATGCTAAGTTCAATGTATGCAGGTTGTTTTCTGTTGCACTGATTTGACAGGTAGTCTGAGGCACAATGACAGATGGACTCAATACAAGATGCTGGCAAAGCAAAAATCTAGCTAAGTCTAGAAGCATTGAGTGAAGGCAGTTCAATCAATACTACGAGAATAAAGGCATTGATAGAAGCTCAAGCAATCAAAGCCATAGTATTATTGTCAGGAAATCTGGCTAAGTTCAGAAGCATTGAGTTAAGGCAGCTCACTCAACACCAAGAGGCTAAAAGCGTTGACAGAAGCTCAAGCAGTCAAAGTCTCAGAGGTGTAGACAAGAAATCTATCTAAGTTCATAAGCGTTGAGTGAAGGCAATTCACTCAATGCCAGAAGAGCAAAAGCATTGACAGAACACACTGAAGTTAAAGCCATAGTATTGTTGACAAGAAATCTGTCTAAGGACCGAAGCGTTAAATGAAGGCAGTTCACACAACGCCTACACATCAAGAAATTTGTCTAAGTATAAAAGAGCTGAGTGAAGAAGGGTCACTCAACGCCTCATCAAGAAGTCAGGCCAAGTCAAAAAGCATTGAATAAAGAAGTTGCACTCAATGCCTTCACGCAGATAAATTTCAACCAAATCCAAAAGCGTTGAGTGGTGAAAGCTCACTCAACGCCTTACCAGTTAGACTATAAAAGTCAAGTCAAAGCATTGAGTGAGGAAGTCTCACTCATCGTCTGAAGATGTAGAATTCTACTAAGTACTATTACGTTGAGTGGCAAGGCTTCACTAAATGACTATGCAAATCGTCTTGAAATTGTTAAGTCTAGAAGCGCTGAGTCATGTTGAGATCAACAAGAATTCAAATGTCGCGGGCTATACATGCAAAAGGCGTTTCTTTCCTTTAGTATTGAATTTAATACAAAAAAAGTGTTTTAGTTAGACCTCCGGTGGTCCAAACTGCACAAAGAGTCATTGGACGGCGGGATACAAAATTAGAGTTCTGAGAAATTAAAGATAGCTTTTTGGTCGTCTTCTTCCTCAAGACAAAGTGGAAGATTGTGAAGAACTTGCTCTTACAGTAAGTCTGTGATCGACAAACAAAAGTTAGTTGTTGACGAAGCAAAAGAACTAAATAATTATTTTGTCTTCAACGGCAAGTTTAGAAACATTACTTTCTGAGTAAGGAGAAGAAGCAGAGCAAGCTTAAAGCAGCTGCTCATCTTCAAGGCCTCTGCTCAAAACTCTACTTCAATCAAGGATTGAATAAGCAGTGCTCTATAGTTACTTCTGAGCACAAACAGAACAACCTTGAAGATATATTCTTGGTGTTGTGAAGAAGATAGGGCTGAGTTTCTTCAGTTCAGCAGGAAGGCTCATATGACACATTCTCTAGAGTCAATCAACAACAACAAACTTACTCATTATGTAGGATCAGTCCTGATCTAAACAGTTAGACTAAAATATAAAGGCTGAGTTGTAGGATTCTATAGTGGATTTGAGGTAGGTCCTGTGTTCCTAAGATAGGAGATTTATTCTATGAGGTAGGATTCTTTGAGAATTTGAGGTAGGGCCTTTGGCCTGAGGTAGGATCATTCTTGATCTGAGTTGTATGAGAGTCATTCTCTCTAAGTGTAGGGCTATCTTCCTATCCTGAGGTATAAGACTTGTGATTAATGTAATGCCCCAAAAATCAAAAAGGAACAGATACCATTTTAAGGCCAAATTGGTGCCTGAATAGGTTCACACGGCCTTTGACACGGGCGTTTCCAGGGCCGTGTCCTGCTCTATGTTGGCATGGCGGTGTCGAGTGAGGCACACGGCCTGTGACACGGGCGTGTCAAGAGCCATGTACTTCTCTGCGTTTGGTCGGCCTGTATCAACTGATGAATACGGGCTGGGACACGGGCATGTCCGAAGCCGTGTCTAGCACATGGCCTGTGATATGGGCTTATAACAGGGCCATGTCCTGGTCAGGACACGATGGTTTCCTGTGTCGCTTGAGGAACACACCCTATGATATGGGCGTGTCAAAAGCTGACACGGGCGTGTCAACAGTAACACGGGTGTGTCTAAGCCCGTGTCCTGCTCTGAGTTCGACGATCATGTTCAGATCGTGAGACATGGCCTGTGACACGGGCATGTCACAAGCCGTGTTTGGGCCAAAAAAGTGATTTTTAGGACGATTCGTGGTCGTTCGTTTCCTTCAAATAGGATCCAACGGTCCAGAATACTTCTTGCAATTATAAGGCCGGGAGTTGAGGGTTAAACCCTCATTTCTCTTAAGTCATTCTCTTTCTAAAGAGTTAGAGAGTTAGGAGAGCAAGGAAGAAGGAGAAGGAGGAATCTGGCCGCCGGTGGAGCTTCAGAGCCCCAAATCACGAGCCGAGAACAGATCCATGGAGGCGAAGCCTTTGCGGTGCTTTTCATCCGTCTAGTTTCTTCACTTCTCCATGGGGCCAAAGCGAACCGCTAGGGTAACGATTCTCTTCTTGGACATGTGAGGTCCTCTTCCTTTTTGCATAGGAAACCCGCTCTTGCAAGTGTGCGGTGTGTGTGAGGTATTCCTTCGGGTGGACATGAATTGTAACATCCCATTTCTGGCTAGACCCCTAGGAGTCGGTTGGTCGTGACAAAATGCTAGGAAGCCCAAAAAAAAATTGAAATACATCAACCGAAATTTCGGGTCACGGGTTGGTCACGCCCGTGACCGACCCATCACGCTCGTGACCTAGGGCGTGACTCCTTCGACGATCGTCGATCTCAGGGAGATGATCGTCGGGCGCAGAATTTTCTACCCGGGCCTGTCACGCCCGTGACCTATGTGTCACGCCCGTAACCTAGGGCGTGACACCTTCAACGATCGTCGATCTCAGCGGGACGATCGTCGAAGCGTAGAATTTGCGTCATGGCCCTGTCACGCCCGTGACCCAGGTGTCACGCCCGTGACCAAGGGTGTGACCCCCTTCGGCGATCGTCGATCTCAGCGAGACGATCGCCGAGCGCGGAATTTGCCTGATGACCCTGTCACGCCCGTGACCCATTTGTCACGCCCGTGACCTAGGGCGTGACCACCCTTCGATGATCGTCGATCTCAGTTCGACGATCGTCGAGCTGAGAATTGGCCACTCGGGCCTGTCACGCCCGTGACCTATGTGTCACGCCCGTGACCAAGGCCGAAACGTCAGCTAGACTGGAAATTTTGTTAACCGACGTTGTAATCAATTCTGATTATGGGAAGTTACACCAGGAGTATTTAAGGGCCGTTTCCTACTCTAATTATTTAATATTATAAGGAAATGTTGGTCCAATAGGAAATCGCAACCTGGCTAACACCTCTTCGTTTCCAGTGTTTCAACTGCCTTTACCATAACCGAAACACCATTAAGAGGAGCCTTCATGACCATAATTGCTTACCTCTTTCCCCTCCCCACTTGCTGATATATAAAAGACTCCTTAGAGAAAGAGGAGAAGGTTACACGCTCGATCAAACGGATTCAGATTCCTCCCCTTGCTGTTGAAGAATTTCCGGCGACGCCGCCACCGCGCAAATGGCTTCCCGACGGTCTGCACGCCTCCCGCCCGCGAATAAGGTCCTCCCCTCCCTCTTCGTATGCGAATAGATCTTAGATATCATTAGGAGAGATATCGGGCTCAAAAGAGCCGGATCGGGTGAGAGTTTCCATGGTTTTCCGAAAATTTCATGGTGGCGGGTTCGCCGGAAACCGCCTCTCCAACGGTCGTGCCGCCGCCCGACGGTAGCCCTCACCTCAACAGAGGAAGTGGTGGTGGTGGCCGGCCAGGGAGATGGCTGGGTGGCCAGGAGATGGCTTTAGAAAAGCTACAGGTTTCAAGCTTTTTTTTAGGTTACTGGTTCGGGCTAAAGAAGGAGATGAACAGTAACATTTTATTATATTATATATTGTATAATTAGGAATTAATTCCATTTACTGTGCACTAGGTTTAAACTGAAAATTATTGCACGTAGGGGCTAAAACATAAAAAGTGTTCAACATAGAAAAGGTAGCCCTTAAACTCTAGTTTAATTCAAAATTGATTTCACTCAATTTGGAGTCCTGGTTAGACCACAACACACTTTTTGTTGAGATCTATCCATAGGGCTATCTTGACCTTAGAAAAATTTCCAACTCCAATCCAGTCATCAAAATGACTTGAAATTTGGGGTGTGGCCTAATCTTATCTATATCTAGATGCTGTCCAAAAATTAGGATTTTTGGGAAATATTTTTCTATAGTTTTTAGAAAAATTCAATAATCCTAGCATAATTTAATTAGATGGCTAAAAGACTTCCAAACCCTCCCAAATTTTGATGAGTGGTCCCTGGGTATATCATAAGGTTCTGGTAAAATATTTCATCTCATTTGGAGATGTTTTGGTTAGGTTTGTGTCCAACCCTAGGTTGACCCTTATAGGATAGTTTAGGATCAAACACCCCCTTGGTATTTGAGTGGCCATATCACCTCAACAGGGGCTGATATTTTGGTCACTGACTTTTTAGGGCATGACACTCCCTCCAAGGGAGTTTGGAGTGGTTTGGTGTAGGGTAGCCTTAGAACCCCAGGGAAAATCCCTTAATGGTGGTTTTGAGGGTTGTGAAGGTCATGGGGTCAAATGACCTTGGGCTGATTTAAAATTTGGTGGAGAGAACCATAGGACCAGTATAGTTCTTTGAACAAAATTTTAGGGTATTTGGAGACAACTAGGCCACCTAAAATCCAACCCTAGTTTAGGTCACCAACTTTAATTTGAATTATTAAGCTATCTAATGAACTTCAAATCAAGTAAAATTTGGGCAAAGGGGTCTTCTGGTCAAAATAGCCATGATATAATTTTGTTGGGATTTTTGGGTTAATTTATACAGTACTTCATTTACAACTCAAATTATGCCCTAAATATTTATTTTGATGATTATGGAATTTCTGTTCACTGGAATATTATGAAATCTTGGATTAGGGCATCTTATAGCATGTTATACCTTCTGTATTTTTCTTAGAAATTTTAACTGATTATTTCTGGTACATATTTCATTAACGTACTAATTGTGATATGTAGTCAAAAATACAGTTAAGGCCCAATTACTATTTGGAAAATTATGAAATTTAGTCAGTGGGTGTTTCAAATTAAGATAGTCACCCTGTAATTTTCTATGGAATTTTAGATGGATAAAAACAGTACCTCCTTCATTAAGTTAGGAAAATTAGTATCTTGCATTAAAATAAATTCAGAGTTCAAATGTTAGAGAAAAATTATGGTACTTGGTTTATGATGGTTTTAGGTCACTATAAAGCTCCTATAATTTTTCTTGGGATTTTGGATACTTATTTTCAGTACTTCCTTCATACTATGGTAGAAATGGCCTAAAACGGTAAATTAGGAAATATAGGCATAAACACCTCTAGAATTTCTCAAAACTTGGAATTGCTGTTCAAATGTCTCATAGGATTTTTACTGATTTTATGAAGATTTATTGTTGGCTCATTAGTGCACTTCATGTTCATACTAGGGCATTTGGAATCTTAGAATAAATAAATTAAATGCCCGATAAATAGGGAAAATTTGGAAATCTTGGTCTTAGCTATATTAAGTCATGCTAGACCTCCAGTAAATATTATAGGAGATTCGGAAGACAAATTGGAGTACCTCCCCTTATACTCCTTACGTACCTCAGGATGGTCTGCATAAAGTAAAACCACGGAACCTGAACTAGAACGGATAATGAACTCGGGAAATGGAATTTTGGTAGTTGCTGGTTTGGATAGGGCTAATTAAGTTTAGATTCGTTATTGGAAGTAAGGATAAGTAGAGTGTGAGAGTAGCCAGTGTTAAGTGGCGTTCGGGAACGACGAAAGATCGTCCATCCCGGGAAGGAGAGAAAGAGTCTTAATACTCTAGGGTTAGATCTAAAGTAACTTAAAGGGAATCAGGTTAAGGGAGATCAACCAATAACAATAAGTGCCTTGCGAAAGGGAACTTCGGGTCGTAATGCCGCCGTCTTGGTTCCTAGAGCCCTTTGAGAGTCCTTCACGGGGTATGCCGGGGGCAATCCTGGGCTAACGTAAACCATAGGAATAATAAATTAAAAGAGCAACTAGTATAATTAGGGTTGCACACACATTCAACTCGGTAGCTAGGAAGGTAGAATGAGTTGCTTTGGTTGCCATTCAGACGGTAGCTCTGAAGGTAGATGCACGGACGGGACAGTCCGGGGGGCCGAGGGCTCGAGGGTTGGAGTACAGAATAAAGGTGGTGGTTCTTCGATATCTGATTGTCGTTCACACCAACATCAGTATGTTTACTCGATGGTGTGGGACACTTAGCCAAAGAAAGTCTGGTGGGTATAGCCAGAATTAGTACGCGGATACTCTAGGTTGTGTTCTTCTAGGGGCGTACGGAAGGGCTAGGCCCGATAGTGTGGATACCCGCCTAGGAGTGGGGGGCCCGACCCACTGTATCCATTTGCCACTACGGAGGTTCCTGGGAGTGAAGCTAGCTACCCGAACAGGGGGAACTAAAGGTCTGTGCGCATAGAGTCGTGTGCGTGAGTTGCACTTGCATGAATCATGGCATAGCATATCACTACACTCATATTTGCATACAACCGACACCCCAACGTATAAATCGTTATGGGACTTTTTATACAATGGGAGCCTTGCAGAAGACCCCTTAACTTATAAGTTTGTATGGGCATTTTATATAAGTTAAGGTTACTTACTTATTTACTTGCTTGTTTACTTACTGTTCTGTAGCTGCCTTTTTATACATTTGATACTTACTACTTCTCTTCTTTACTGTATACTACCATAAGATTGCTAGTTGTACTTTGTTCTAGATAGTTGTTAGAATAACTCCCCTGTCACCTGCTTGATTATTCTCCACCTTTGTAGCTTCCCTTTCCTCCTCTCCGCTTGGTGCTTAGGAGCCGTGGGGGGAGGGGTAGGGGATGATATGGCTTAGTCTTTATGACTAATGGTTTTTGAACCACAACATTACAGGAGCTCCGGATGGGAGACAGGGACCAGCAGTCTAGGGACCAGCACCAACGGAGTACGGTGCGCATGGAGGTGGGTCAGTCTAGCACCGGTGCACCTGCGACCAGCTCCGTGAGTGATTAGTACTTTTATAGCTTCCGCGATGAGTGATTTGTAGTGAGTACTCTGATGTACCGGGCTCGAGCCCATTTATCCATTTCCTATTATTATCTACTGCTGGACTGGACGTGATTTCACTTTTATTTACATGTTTCTATGGACTTGTTTACATTTATGTATAATTGCTTCTCTCTCTTGTGATCGAAAAGGGCCGGCAGAATTGGCGTTTTGTAGTGGCGGCCTTCCCGTGAGTCGGTGCCACCACAAAGCGGCAATTCTGGGCTAAGACCCCCGGTGGTTAAAAAGAAAAAGGGGGGGGGGTCTTACATGAATAGTCCCCGTACTTTTGCATATAGAGTCCGGAATCGAAGTACGGACATAGGCATGGTGTGTGAAGCCTACCCGGACAAGTTGGTTTGGATCAGTGATGTTTTCATTATGCATGGATTGCCGGAGAAGACTCTGTACCATATATTTTCAGGTTTCTATGTAGTAGATTGCAGTAGGGAGCTTTGGGGATTAAATCCAAGGTGCAGCCGAAAATCTGGGCAGAAGCAAAGTTCTGCCATTTTGGTGGCCTGGGAGCCAGCCTTCTACATAGCTGGACTATGTACTGTTGTATGATCGATACATTGGGATTCTGTGAAGCTTTACCTGCACTGATGGATAAATTGTCGTGGTGAGGTGGCAATGGGCTGGTGGAACCTTACGAACTCCAAGTGGTTCGGTTAAAGCGACCTAAGGTATATGGGACTTGTTGATGTCTTGAAGAGCGAATCTAGGATTTGGCTGAAAGGAATTTAATGCTCACGATGTTTTTTGTCCTGGGGGCGGTGGTGGAGCTGCAGGACGGACCGGGTTTGGACCGGCTTCACCCAGTAAGTGCCCTGAGAGCACGGGGTGTGTTGCCGTGTAGGACTACACCTGTGGTGTATTCTGCTAATGTTGTACATTCACGGTAATGTTTGGATATGTCATTAAATGCAGGGAAGGAGCACCTCCACCCCAAGTAAGGGGTGGGGTCGTTATATTTTGGTCATCTTTAGCTGACCGTTGCTTTTATTTGCCATCTCTGCGGTGGAATGTTGTTTGCAGGTACTGCGGAGCCTAGTGACAAGTAGTGGGTTAAAGCCCTTGTTGTTGAGCCGACCCTTGAAGGCCAAAGCGAATGTTTAATCTTTATGCTCAAGTGTGACCGGCTTGCGTGCCGTTGTATGGAAGACATTTATTGTTTAAGTAAACTCTTATAAGGCCATATGGCCAACTACTTGGTGTGTTTGTACTGTCATTCCTACTTTGGGTTTTAGTGGACATTCATGTTGTGCATTGGGTTCTTTACTCTTTAACCTTTAACATACTTCCGCTAGAATGTACTCTGTGTAAGACACATTATTTTGGATGGATGGTTTCATTTAGTAACTCTTTGGTCTGTCTGTAGTATATGGCGTCGGGACCCAGCCAGACCTACTGTTATATGTCATGTGATGGATAGGGGTGTTACAATTTGTTATCAGACTACCGGTTTCGGTCTTGCTTATTTGAATTCATGGGCGAATTCTTGTAAGGGGTTGTGAGCACATATATGTGCATCATCTTTATAACATTAAAAAACCCATGAATGCCCACTTAAGAATTAAAATACACATGTTTGAGGAACCTGCGTGTTCCTATAATTGCTTTTTGCAATTTTGTTTGGTCACTTAATGGTGTTTTGTACGACTATAGGTGACTAGGATAAGTGTTGGACAGACAGAGCATCCACAATTGGCGGAGAGCAGTGCACCTAATGACGTGTCTGCAACCCCTCCTTCGGTAGAAACTATAAGGCTCGTGGCTGAGGCAGTGTTTGCAATGATAAATGCCCAGCCAGGAAGGCAAGTACAGCAGCCTGCCCCTGCAGGGGAGCAGGTACTGCTTCAAGCGGCAGAACATAGGAGGGTTGAACAAGCGGTGGTAGAGCTGTTGATACCTAGAAGATCGTCAGAGAATCAAATAAAACATATAATGGTCTTTAACCCTCCAGTGTTTTCGGGTACTGGAACCCCATCCCAGGCTGAAGATTGGCTCTCTCGGGTGAAGAGAGTCTTGACGGTCACTATGATGGAGGAATGGCAGAAAACCACTATAGCCACCTTACTGTTGGATGGTGAGGCGAGTTTGTGGTAGAAAGGGTTGGAGCTGCATCACTTGGGTGGAAGGAAACTCACGGATGTCTCGATGGGGGAGTTCTCGAAGTTATTCTTGGCAATATACCTCCCCACAGCTCAGAGGATCTCTATGGAGAATGAGTTCCAGAGACTGGCACAGGGAGATAGTAGCGTGGATGAGTACCTCCACGAGTTCACACGGTTGGGTCGTTATGATTGCTCTACTTTGGCTGATGAGGAGCATAAGACCAACCAGTTCTACGAGGGTCTGCGTGATGACCTAAGACTACTACTCTCGGGGCCTATGACGCAGGGCTTCCTTACCCTGGTCAACACGACCCGATCGTTAGAGAAAGATCTGAAGAGAGTTCAAGCAAAGAAGGAATCTAGTGCAAAGAAGATGGAGTTCAATGTGCCGACTTCCTCAAGGTCTGGTTTTCGTAAGTGATATAAGAAGGCAAGTACTTCAGGTCCAGCCCCTTTCTTCTGGTTCTTCTGGGGCAACTATAGGTCGAACCCCGGGCATATGCTATAACTGTGGTAAGTCGGGACACTTTGCCCGAGATTGTTGGAGCGGACGTCCAAAGTCCGAGAAGAAGCCGAGAGAAACTTATGAGGATAAAGGCAAGGCAGTGGAGTCAACCGCATCATATTATTCCCCAGACCAACCTAGAGTGTATAACCTGGGCCAGCATTAGAACATGAAGCAGGCTGACGTTGTGACATGTATGGTCTTATTTATAGCAGTTTAGCTTTAAATACTTGTTGTCTTCCACATGTTAGCTTATTACTGGTTGTGTTATGCTTTGTTTTGATTTTCGATTATCCGGCGAGAGCACTGTTCGATACAGGAGCTCCGCATTCAATTTTGTTCGAAAGATTTGTATCGCACATCGGAGTACCTTCTTTGATGGCAATGGATAAATTGGATGTGATTTTGCCTAATGGGTGTTCAATGCGCGCGGATAGAGTTTGTTGCATAAAGATACGGATTGGGAGTTAAGAGTTTGACTTGCAAGCATCACTACTGCCGATAGTGGAGTTTGACGTAATCTTTGGAATGGACTGGCTCTCGGAGCAGCGGGCATACATTGATTGCAACCACAAGGAGGTCAAATTGGGAACTGATCATGAGACAACATTTGTGGGCATGAAAGGATCGGGCAAGACTTTGATGTTTGCTCTTCAGGTGGTTAAGGCAGTTCGTGCTGGTGCAGAGCTGTTTTTCACACTAGTGGAGACTTCAAAGCCTAAGCTTAGTATGGACAGTATCATAATTGTATCTGAGTATCCTGACGTGTTCCCTGACGATCTCCCTGGAGCCCCACCTCAGCGAGAGATTGACCTTACCATTGATCTGGTTCCAGGTTCCAAACCTGTGTCACACTCTCTGTATCAGTTAGCGCCTAAGGAGATGGTGCAACTGAAAGTTCAACTTCAAGAGTTGTTGGAATAGGGTTATGTGCGTCCAAGTTCATCGCCTTGGAGTGCACCGGTCCTCTTTGTTAAGAAAAGGATGGCAGCTTACGACTCTGCATTGATTACCGGGAGCTGAATAAGCTAACAAAAAAGAATAAGTATCCAATCCCAAGGATTGATGATCCGTTCGATCAATTAGTTGGGTCAATGGTGTACTCGAAATTGGATCTTAAATCCGGATACTATCAGTTGAAGATAAGAGAAAGTGACATCCCCAAAACAACTTTCAGCATGCGGTACGGGCATTATGAGTTCACCGTCATGCCAGTTAGGCTAACTAATGTGCCATCCGTGTTTATGGATTTGATGAACAGAACATTCAGAGAGTACCTCAACCACTTTGTGATAGTCTTTATCAACGATATATTGGTGTACTCACAGTGCGAGGATGATCATTTCAAGCATCTGCATATGGTGTTGGAGATATTGAGGATGAATCAAATATATGCCAAATTCTCCAAATACAAATTCTTGTTATCCTTGGTAGCATTCCTTGGTCATATAGTTAGTTGAGAAGGGATTGCGGTAGATCCGGCGACGATAGTTGTGATACAGGAGTGGCCTATGTTATCTTCAGTGGCAGAAGTCCAGAGTTTCCTGGGACTTGTCGGCTACTACATGCGCTTCGTAGTGAACTTCTCGCGGATAGCGTTACCCCTCATAACTTTGACGAGGAAAGATCAAAAGTTTGTGTGGTCGCTGGAGTGTGCACAAGCTTTCAAAGAACTTAAAAGTCGGTTGACCAGGGTGCCTATTCTATGTTCGTCGAGTGGGACCGAAGGATTTGAGATTTACAGTGACTCTTCGGGCAGTGGCTTAGGTTGTATTCTACTGCAGCATGGGAGAGTAATAGCTTATGGCTCGCGTCAGCTGAAGGTACACGAGAGGAATTATCCTGTCTATGAATTGGAGTTAGCGGATGTAATATTTGCCTTTAAGCTATGGAGGCATTACCTGTACGGTGTGAAGGTCGATATCTATACCGATCACAAGAGTCTGAAGTACTTGTTAGATCAAAAGGACATAAACATGCGGCAGCGGAGGTAGATGGAGTTCCTGGGTGACTACACCTTCAAGATACATTATGTTCCTGGGAAAGGCAATGCGATTGCGGATGCATTGAGTCGCAGGGCTCCCGCGCAGGCCAACTAGTTGTCGATACATGATAAACGTTTAGTTCGTGATTTGGAGGCATTAAAGATCTCTTGTGTTGACAAGCAGACTAGTGCCAAGACACAATTGAACTTGACAAAGGTGCAATATGACCTTGCTGATAGGATTCAGCAAGCTCTAGTTGGGGATAATGCCATGAAGTAGATCGTGGATGAGGCTTTGGATGGTTCAAATTCCTAAGTTATTGTTAAGGATGGACTGTTATGGAGGGATAGTCGTCTGTGCGTCCCAAGTGTGGGTAAAATACGGGAGGAATGGATGTACGAGGCTCATCATACTAAGTACTCGATTCACCCCAGGAGCACAAAGATGTTTATAGATATGAAAAAGTTGTTCCGGTGGTCAGGACTTAAAAAGGATGTAACACTTTATGTGGCGAAGTGTCAAACGTGCGCCTTAGTGAAGGCGGAGTGCCAGAAGCCTGGAGATTTCTTGAAGTCTTTACCTATCCTGGAGTGGAAGTTTGACGATATTTCAATAGATTTCGTGCATGGGTTGCCAAGGTCGCAGAAGGGAAACGACGCCATCTGGGTGATCGTAGATAGATTGACGAAGGTGTCGCACTTCATTCCGAATAGGAAGGATGATTCGATGGATAAACTGGCAAAAATTTACGTAGATAACATTATTCGACTGCACGGTGTGCCTCGCAGCATTGTGAGTGACCGAGATGGGCGCTTCACGTCCAACGACTGGAGGTTAGTGCATCAATTGTTGGGAACCAAACTGAGTTTCAGCACGGCCTTTCATCCGCAGACGGATGGTAAGACCGAGAGGGTCAACAGGACGATGGAGGACATGCTTCGCATGTGCGTCTCGGATTTCTGAAAGCGGTGGGAAGATTACATGTATATGGTAGAGTTTGCTTATAACAATAGCTACCAAGCAAGTATTCAAATGGCACCCTTTGAGGCCCTATACGGTAGAAAATGTCGCACGTCATTGTCGTGGTTGGAGACAGGTGAGTCGAAGCTGTACAAATGATAAGAAGTGGAAGATGTAACTTCATTGGTACAAATAATATGAGAATGATTGCTGATCGCTCAGGATAGGCAGGCTAAATACTATAACGCCAAGCATAGCAACATTGAGTTCACTGTTGGCGACTGGGTATATTTGAAAATTAAGCCATTCAAGGGTGTCTCACGGGTACGACGCTTGAAGAAGCTCAGTCCGAGGCACCTTGGACAGTATGAGATACTAGAGCGAATTGGTGAAGCGGCTTATCGACTGAAGTTATCAGTGGAATTGAGTGGTCTACACGATGTATTCCATATATATGTGTTGCGGAAGGCGGTGCAAGATCATTCGCAAGTGATTGCGGTCGATCAGGTACTTGTTAATAATTAGTTGACGATGAAGGTCAAGCCCATTCACATTGAAGACTTTGAAGTCAAGCGACTTCGTAACAAATACATCAGGATAGTCAAAGTCCGTTGGGACAACTACGGTCGGGAGGAGCTTTCGTGGGAGCGAGACCACACCATGCTTGAGGAGTATCCTGAGCTATTCCGCTCAGGTACCATTTAATTTTGTGTACCTTTCCATTCTATAATTTCGGGAAAAATTCATTTGGGGGGGATTGTAACGCCCCAAAACTCAAAAAGGAACGGATAGTGTTTTAAGGCCAAATTGGTGCCTTAATAGGTTCACACGGCCTGTGACACGGGCATGTAAAGGGCCGTGTCCTTCTCTGTGTTGGCAGGGCGGTGTCGAGTGTGGCACACGACCAGTGATGCGGGCGTGTCCAGATCCATGTCCTTCTCTGCATTTGGACGACCTATGTTGACTGATGAACACGGGCTGGGACACGGGAGTGTCCGAAGCCGTGTCTAGCACATGGCCTGTGACACAGGCGTGTCACAGGGCCGTGTCCTGATCGGGACGCGACGGTTTCCTGTATCGCTTGAGGAACATGCCTTATGATACGGGTGTGTCAGAAGCTGACACGGGCATGTCAACTGTAACACGGGCGTGTCTGAGCCCGTGTCTTGCTCTGAGTTCGACGATCATGTTCAGATTGTGAGACACGGTCTGTGACACGGGCGTGTCATAAAAGACTAAGATACATATCCCCCTCTAGGTGTATATCTACTCTTGAAACAAGGACTTTCAGGCGCGCTTGCAGGGTTGGAAGGTTATATTACTCTTTTAGGCCGGTCGTGAAATTCTCATTAAGGAGGTCCTGACCGCCATCCCCTCCGATGTAATGAGCTGTTTTTCAGATTCCACTTGGGTTGGTCTGTGAGATTGATTCCCTTTACGCGAGCTTTTGGTGGAATGGTGGCGATCTGAATCCACTGCATTGGAGCTCCTGGAAGTAATTATGTTTGCAAAAATCTCTTGGTAGGGTGGGTTTTCATTGTGTTTTAGCCTTCACTTGGCTCTTCTGGCAAAGCAGATGTGGCTAATTTTGACTCGGCATGGGTCTCTATAGGATCAAGTGCATACCCAACTTTTCCAAAATCCCGAACCGTTGGAAAGGGTACTACTTAATTTCTTAAATAAGTAGCAGAGCGCCACAGGTCAAGTGAAGGAAGGAAGGACCCAAAAATCCCCCCCCCCCAGGCGTCCAGTACAACCTGTTGGCCCATAGGTAGGGTTACCACATGGCTCAGAGGTGGTGTTACCACATGTCCACGGTTGCCTGACCCCCCAGACCCACACAGGTAGAAGGGAAAATCGGGATTTAATAGCGCCCCCCGGTCTTGAACCCGTGACCCCCTCTGATACCAAATGTAGGATCAAGCGCATACCCAACTGTTCCAAAAGCCCGGACTGTTGAAAAGGGCGCTACTTAATTTCTTAAATAAGTAGCAGAGCGCCACAGGTCAAGTGAAGGAACGTCAGACCCATCAGTCTCTAGTTGGGCGACTTTATTGGGCGCAATACTATCCCGATGGGGATTAATTTTTGGCCACCTTATGGGGAGATGCCTTTTGTTGGTTAGGGTTTCTTCATGCAATGCAAATCCTTACCACGAGATCTCGTTATGCAGTTGATGTTGTCTCCTCTATCAAAATTTAGGAGGACCCTTAGATTCTGCGACAGTCTATATTTCGGGTGACCACCACCCCATCCATCTGGCTTACCTTCTACTACTGTGGCAGAGTTATTTATGCAAGGTCGGTGGGAGTAGGATGTTGGGGTGGTTCAATCTATTTTCATTTTGATGGATGAATCTGATATCCTCTCTATTCAGATTGGTCGGGTGAATTCGAGTGATTGTTGGACTTGGCATTTCATGCAAAATGGCACCTTTTTGGTTCAAAGTCCTTACCATTTGGTGTGTCGTCTTCTTGTTTCCGATAACACTATGACTTCTTCAGCTCCTCCGTTTGGGTCATTTATGTGGAAGGTTGCGTCTCCTCCGAAGGTTTGTCTGTTTTTGTGGTGAATCGCTCAAAATATTTTAACAACCACCATAAATCTTAGGAGGCGGCATTTGTTGGATGCTACTGCTTGCCCTTTATTCAGAAATTTGGAGGAGGTTGTTTTTCATAAGCAGCGTTATTGTGTGGTGGTCTCTCCGATTTGGTCTCTCTTTGGGCTCCACGATATTTTTTCATCCCGCATTTATAACTTCTCGATTCGCACTAGGCCCCTTGTGCGCATTTTTAAGTCAAGGGAGCTGGCTTGGGCTCAGAGAGAGCTGGCAACTAGGCTTACACTTGTGTAAGGGAGGTGAAATGACGTCCAGAATAGGACACGAGTCGTGATACGGACGTGTCCATACCCGTGTGGTACTCTGGTGTTAGGATTGGAAATTCGTGGAATTTCCAGAGAAGGACACGGGTAGTGACACGGGCGTGTCCCTACCCGTGTGTATGTGTACACAGGTAGGGGAACGGGCTTGTCCTACCCATGTGTGTAACTGACATCATCGATCGTGTTTCCCGAGCAGGACACGGGTAGAGACATGGGCGTGTCCCTACCCGTGTACATGTGTCCAAGTGTTTCCTGAGCAGGACACGGGTAGAGACATGGGCGTGTCCCTACCAGTGTGAATGTCTCCAGGAAGCCGGTCGTGTTTCCTGAGTAGGACGCGATTAGGACATGTGCATGAACACGGCCGTATCACATGGACACGGTTAGAGACACGGGTGTGTCCCTACCCGTGTTTGTGTGTCCAAACGGCAGATGAACCGTCGACGACGCTTCGTCCGAGCAGGACACGGGTAGGGACACGGGCATGTCCTTACCCGTGTTGGTTCCATATATATAGGATTTCTGAAATCCTAGCCATTTTTCATCCTCTTCCTAAGCAATTTCTGTGGAGAGACTAATGCTGGAGCTAACCTTCATCCGTGAAGAACCATTATCGCCAAGGATAAGAAGATGTCATCGAGAAGGGTGACGAGATCCTTTGCCGGAAATGGTGGAAAAGCCGGAAATGAGGTGAGCTTCCTCTCCTCTCCCTTGGTGCAAGATCTGTAGATATATCTAGGTGAGATATCGACTCAAAAGAGTCAAGACGTGCGATATGATGATTTCCCTAGGAAGAGGTCATTCTAGAGCTTGTGCTCTATGGATAGTGGTGTCTTCAACCTCTCCTTCCTTCTATGTGAAGATGAGGGACGGTTTCGTGAAGAGAAATGGCCTTATGAGGGTGAATAAGGGAGGTGGAATTTCTGATGTGAATTGGGAAGATCGGCTAGAGGAGGAAAACGAACCGATGCCATTCATTCCGCCTTAAGATGCGTGCAGAAATCTATGTTCTGCACGCATCGATCTTCATGGCCATTTTCAGATATGATATGGCAAGATCTAGGCTTTTGAATAAACACAAAAGTCGTTGGCGT
This sequence comes from Platanthera zijinensis, assembly GCA_039513925.1. Classification (NCBI taxonomy): domain Eukaryota; kingdom Viridiplantae; phylum Streptophyta; class Magnoliopsida; order Asparagales; family Orchidaceae; genus Platanthera; species Platanthera zijinensis. The sequence goes on from CM077082.1 coordinate 133,871,554, forward strand.
TGTTAAATACGTTTCCAACGAGTGGTCACACGTCCTCAGGCAAAGTCTGTAGCCACAGAAAAGTCTGATCGAATTTTATGGTTGTCAAGCTAAGCGTGCAGAAACTGTAATCTGTACGCAGCAGACTTTGAAGCCAATTTCAAGTGTGTTACAGTCTTATCTGGGTGAGGAACCGAATACAAAATTCGTAGTCCTTGGAAATACCTTTCCAATGAGGGGTTAAACATTTTCACTGGATTCCTGTAGCATAAGGAAGCCCCGTTTGAAGTTTTGTACTTTACTCATTTCTTGCATGTTTTGTTCTCAGGTTTATGTAAATCCATGATAGGAGGTGGTAGAAGGATTATTGTGAGTTGGTTGATAGATCCTTATGTGAACTAGTGGGTTGATGAGTTGGATTGTATAAACAAACAAGTTATGTGAACCGGTAAGGATAAGCTTGACACTAGCAAAGCGATGAATATTATGTGAAAGAGGATTGAATAAGGTTAGTGCATACTCGCGGGATACATATGGTCAATGGAACGTGTATTGTAGTCAACTGCGTAGGGTCATGTCCCTCTAGGGGTAGCAGTGAGTGATGTTATGTTGTACTTTGTGGCTTGCCACCTAGGGTTTACAAGGAACCCTTGAATGCTTGGATGCAAGAAAATGTGGAAGGGTTGATAGTGCGTGAGTGTTTGACGCATTTGTTCAATTTTGTTTATGAGGGACTCGGTGAGGAGCCCTTGTGTGCTGCTGAGCTCGAGAGGTGAAATTTCATGCGGTATTAGTCGACACGTGGTGTCATAATCCTGGGTTAAGGATAGTGTGGAAGGTCTACGGGCTCGCTAGTCGTCACACCAACGGAAGTTGACGGTTAGACCTTGGGCGGTTGGGCTTGTTCCTCGGTGCTCATTTCCGGGGCTCCTTCCGTGCTAAGTGAACGGTTTGGCTTGGTCCTCATGCTTCTTCCGTGGCTCCTTTCGGGTCACAACATAGGCCAGTTCGGGGCTTGGTTCTCGGTGCACATCTACCCGAGACTCCCGCTGAGCCGGAGTATGCATGTGAGTTTCGATGTTGTGTTCTTAACATTGAGGCGTATGGAGGCCTAGGATAAGTAGTGTGGATGACAGCCTAGTAGTGGAGATTCCCGCTCTACTGTCACTGTATGGCCACGATAGTTGATTCCTGAGAGGTTAGCTACCAACTCAAAAAGTGGGAACTACAAGCCTGTGTCGACATAGCAATTGCTTGTGCGTGATCATGGGTGAGTCATAGCATAGCATTCATGGAAATGCATTACGTTGCATACACAAGATCCTCATCGTATAAGTTTGTATGGGCATTCTTATACGATGAGTTACTTTACTGTTGAGTCGATCCTCAACTTATATGTTTGTATGGGCATTCATATAAGTTGAGTTACTTTTTATTGTAGCTTTACACTTTCATAATCTGCCATAGATGATAGAACTACTAGAGTAATTGGTTTGCTCATTTATTGTGCTGCTTTATATACATTGATATTGTTCACGTTTTTCCACCTATTTGTACAACTTCTTATAGAAATATATTGTACCCTTATTCCTTTCTCCGCCCGGTGCCAAGGAGTCACTGGGGGAGCGGATGTGATAGCCAACTAGTCTTTATTACTAACGGTTTCTACGTCTTCCTTTTTAGGAGGAAACCCCACAGACAAAGCAGCAGCAGGTTATGCAGCAGGACAACCCGGCCAGCATGACAGGGCATGAAGGGATAGTGTCGTCGCTACCATCAGTGAATGATGTGAGTCTTTGAGAGACTCTTGTTGTAGCCCTTATGGGCAAGATTTACTTGTACTCTGATAGTGTAGAAGCTTGTTGTAGCTTCTTTTAGTTGTTGTACTTTTGGACTATATGCTTATGTGTGGATTGAATTCTTATTATATGTTTGGTTGGGTTGACAATGTTTGATATTGGTTATAGCCAGCAGGATAGGCATCTTGTGGTACAGGTTAGCCCGAGTGCTAGCGCTACTGCAAGGCGGTTGTTCTAGGCATAAGACTCCCCTCGTACCGGGTCTTGTGTTCCGGGAGGGGGTCTTACAAATGGTATCAGCTTGCTATGATCCTGAATTAGAGAAGTCATTTAACAATGGTGCCACCCCCGTTCGATTATTCAGTTTGGGGACAAACAGACTAGCGGAAGCAGTGGTGTGCCCATATGTAATTCACACTAAGTATGTCCAACATTGACCTTAAGTTTAGCCAACCTGACCTTAGGTTTGTATTCAACGTGTAGATCCCAGTGCACGTTGAGCCAGTTGGGGGCACCCCCGCCCCGTCCGTACCTACAAGGTTCCAGCAATCGGAGCTAGGGCAAACGCTCACAGCTATCCTGTATGCCTTCAAATCCCAACAAGCCCCCGTACAATAACAAGTTCTGGGCTCCAATATGGGGAGCACTTTCCGAGCTCTCTCCTGCCTACCTTGGGATAGAGTCACTAGTGCGTACGGAGGAATGGCTCAACACCGTGCAAGAACTGCTGGCAGGAATTAGATGTCCAAGCAATATGGCTGTGACCCTGGTAGTGACACTCCTAGAACTGCACACCAAGAGTTGGTAGGAAGTCCCTCATGGGCTCCACCTTTCAAGGGAGAGTTTATACGGAGATCAGCTGGAGCGAGTTCTCAGGAGCCTTTTTAGAGTACTTTATTCCCTCGTCTGCTCGAGATGAACTCAAAGAGAGATTTTTACAACTGAAGCAAGGATAGAAGTAAGTTACGGAGTATAAATGAGAGTTCCAACATCTTGCGAGAATTGCTGACTCATATGACTTGGATGACAGAGGATATGCTAAGTGCTTCTATAAAGGGTTGCGGGACCCCCAGAGGTAGGCCTTTTTGTTTATAGCGGACTCCAGCTTGGTAGAGATAATTGGCATGGCAAAGAGGCTAGAAGCAGACCACTTAGGAAGTGGTAAGAGACCCGCTGAGGGTGTGATGGAATTTGGCCCTAGCAATAGAAGGAGACACGAATACGGAGGAGGAAGAGGAAATTAAAGAGGTGGCAGGCATTTTCACCGGAATTTTAGAGTGGAGCACTCAGTTCCACAGCCGCCAGCATTACCTCCACCACCATATCCTCAATAGTTTCAGCAACCCGGGGGGCGGTATGAGCGTGTGTGCTTCGAATGCAACCAACCGAGCCAAATTCGACGCTACTACCCACAACTGTTAGGAAATGCGCCTCTTGCTCTTCCCCGTCCGACAACTCCTTAAGGGCGAGGACATATGCGTGGTCGAGGATGAGGACCACGAGGAGGAAACCCTGGACCTGCTCGGAATCTGGTGTCCACACTAGACATGTCACAGGAGCGGAACCCTCAGGAGGTGATTACAGGTATGTAGTTATCACATTTTCATTATTAATCTTAAGTTGCTTAAGAAATACAAGATATCTAGCTTTGATTATTGTTATTGGTACTTAGGCACCGTGGTGGTCGGCGGGAAACCGACCTATATGTTATTCGATACCGGTGCCTCACACTCGTTTGTGTCTGCGTACTTCATTAAAGACCTAGAAGAAGTGCAATACTTCACCGGTATTGCTCGAAGAGTATGTAAGACCCCCCTCCCGGAACAAAAGACAAGGCACGAGAGGGGTCTTATGCCCAGAATAGCCGTCTTGCGGTAACACTAACACTCGGGCTAGCCTGTACCACAAGACGCCTATCCTGCCGGCTACAACCAATATCAACATATAAATGCCAACCCAACCATTATAATTAAAGGAAGTCAATCCACACCAAGCATAAGTCCATAATTATAGCAAAAGAGAAGCTAAACAAGCTTCTACATAATCAGAGTACGAAAATAGAATTGCCCCGAAGGGGCTACAACAAAATCTCTCTCACACACATCTGTAACCGACGGTACCATCCCCTCAGGCCCTGTCGTCCTGGCCTGGCTGTCCAGCTGCATAGCCTGCTGCTCCACCTGCGGGGTTTACTCTTAAAAAGGAAGACGTAGCAACTGTTAGTCATAAAGACTAAGTGGCTTCACATCTGCTCCCCCGGCGACTCCTCAGCACCGGGCGGAGAAAGGAACAGGTACAATATATATAAAACAGTAGTACAAGCAGGTGAAGTAAGTATACAAATCATAGGTAGCAATAATAGTAGTGTATAAATGAACAAGCTATTATTCTACAGTTCTACCATCTACAGCAGCAAGAGAGTATAATGTTATAACAGTAAGTAACTCAACTTATATGGATGCCCATACAAGCATATAAGTTGAGGGTCGTTCAGCAATAAGTAACTCATCGTATAGGAGTGCCCATACAAACTTATATGATGAGGGTCTTGTGTATATAATGAAGTGCAATGCTATGTATGTAATGCAATGACACACCCATGATCAAGCACATGCAATCGCTATGTCGACACGGACTTATAGTTCCCATTATTCGAGCAGGTAGCTAACCTCTCAGACGTCAACCGTCGTGGCCAAACGGTGACAGTAGAGCGGTCATCTCCACTACTAGGCTGGTCTCCACACTACCTGGCCTAGGCCTCCGTACGCCTCAACGCTAAGAACACAACAGCAGAGCTCACATGCGTACTATGGCTCAGCGGGTTCTCTTGGGTAAATGAGCACCAAGATCCTAGCCCCGAACTGTCCTATGCGTGACACGGAAGGAGACTCGGAAATGAACATGAGGACCAATCCCAACCGTTCACTTGGCACGGAAGGAGACTCGGGACGTGAACACCGAGAACCAAGCCCAACCGTCCAAGGTATAGCTGTCAACTCCCATCGGTGTGACGATTGGCGAGCCCGTAGACCTGCCACACTATCCTTAACCCGGGATTACGACACCACGCGTCGACTCCCACCACATGCAATTCCACAATATCGTGGCATGGAAGGAGCCTCGGGATGTGAACACCGAGGACCAAGCCCAACCATCCATCAAATACGGGAGGTGCCTCTGGACGTGAACACCGAGGGCCAAGCCCAACCGTCCAACTTTATTCATCTCAATCCCATTCCATAGCGACGGTCAACACCGCACTTGTTACTTCCACAATACTACCTGTAGGGAGACGACACTCTAAGCATTGGATTACTAATTCCCTTTTTATCCATTCATCATACATCATGGCCATGGTTAAAACATCTATACGTCTATCAATTTATAACTACCCATTTATGTCAGGCCCTTTCCTTAAATTAGGCTTGTCCACAACTCATTATACGAATTCATATCAATAACCTCAACTTATCATATCACTATGATGACCATGTCAAAAGAGTTCACCCAAGCCTCGAGTTGGATCGCCACATTAAATTCCACCGAATTGAATTTCACATTACACAGCCAAGAATTTAGGTGCAGCCTTAATCAGGGAAGCAACTTCGACCAAGGATTCCTAAGGCTACAAAAATCCGACGAGAGCGTGTAACCACTCGTTGGAAAAGATAATTATAAGGGCTACAACTTTCGTGTTTAGTCGAAAGCCCAGATTTGATCGCATCACACCAGAAATTCACTCAAATCCTGCTGTGTACAGGATTTTTCCCAATCGCAGTAGATTCGAACTGACTTTCTTGTGGATACAGGTATCGCCTTGAAACGTGCAACCACTTGTTGGAAAGATAATTTTGAGGGCTACGACTTCTGTGTTTAGTTGAAAACCCAGATATGACCAGAACACCCTTGAAATTGGCCACGAAGGTCGCTGCGTGCAGAAAAAAAATTTCTTTCACGCATCTTAAGGCGTGATGAACGGATCCGTTTATCTTCCTCCTTGCACCAATCTCCCAAAAACTCCTCCAGAAAATCGTCCACCCTTATTCACCCTCACGAAGCCATATTTCTCCACGAATCACTCTCTCATCTTCACTTTGAAGAATGAGGAGGTTGGAGGGGACTAAGCCAAGAAAATGACCTAGGCATGGCTTTTCCCTAAGAAATCTCATCCTCACCATCAAGACTCTAAGGAGTCGATATCTCTCCTAGAATATTAACTACAGATCTAGCACCAAGGGAGAGGGGAGGAAGCTCACCTCGTTTCCAGCAGTAACACCATTTCCGGCCATGGATTTAGTCATTCTTCTTTGCGGCATCTCTTGCTTGGTGCAGTTGTTCTTCACGGCAAAGGAAAGAGAGAGAGAGAGAGAAGGCCGCCTCCAGGAACTCCAACTGCTTCCCTTGGCTCTGTCAGTTTCGCGAGGTCCACGATGATGGCAATAACGATCGAATAGGGTTCGGCATTATCTCCTCTTATAAACCGATGTATTAGGTTAAATCCTTCCGCCACGTGTCAACGCCCCATTGGACCTCCCCTAATGGGTCATATTGAAGTGACCCGGTCCAAGGAATCATCATCAGCACGAATACCGAAGTCTGATTCGGTCCGCCTGTACAAGCCGGCGAATCTGCCTGGACGAAGAAAACGCACAAGTCAAATTCGGCGGGAATCAACCGTCATTCTCGACGATCGGCGAGAATCGGCGAGCATTCTCGACGAATTCGTCGGGTATCAACAATGATACCCGACGAATTTCACTTAGCCAACTTATCGGAAACCCTGGCATTGAGTGCGTTGAGTATCAGTCAGCGATACTCGACGATCGGTGGGTATCACCGTGCATTCTCGACGATCGGCGAGAATCGTCGGGCATTCTCGACGAATTCGTCGGGTATCAACAATGATACTCGGCGAATTTCCCTTAGCCTAATTCTCAATCAGCAGTTCTGGATCCGGCGGGTATCGACCATCGATACCCGTCGAATCGGCGAGTATCATTCCCGATACCCGTCGATCGGCGAGTATCATTCCCGATACCCGTCGATCGGCGAGTATAAACTCCCATTCTCGTCGATTTTCCCTTAGGCCATTTCATTTCGATCCGTTGGATATCACTCAACCTTACACTCCATTCAACACACTTTACACCTTTTGCCAGTGCGTCCCGAGCCCGAGTCAAGTCTCTTGACTCAAAACTCGTGCGAGGGGCCTAGCGCGAATTGGGACGTTACAAATCCTATAAACAAAATAAAAGATTTCGTCCCCGAAATCAGGCTAGGGCTATGGGGATGCAAGTACAAAATATTATGCACTATAAAATGTTACCTTGGGAGAACAGCTCGGGGTAGCGCTTTTGCATCAAGTCCACCGGCTCCCAAGTAAATTCTTCATTCCCATGATTAGACCATAGCACTTTTACCAGAGGCACACTTTTGCGGCGCAAGGTTCTTATCTCATTATCAACGATTCGTACCGGCTCCAATCACACAGATCTGTCAGACGCCACCTTACCATCAGTTGTGGGGATGTATTGTTCAGGCCGAAACAACGCCTTCCGAAGCGACGATACATGGAACACATCGTGGAGATTTTCTAGCTCGGGCGGTAGCTGCAGCCGATAGGCCAAAGGGCCAATCCTTTCCACTATGACATAGGGTCCAACATACCGTGGGCTGAGCTTCTTCACTCCCCGCACCCATGACACTCCATGCATCGGCCGGATTTTCAGGAACACTTTATCACCCACCTGAAAATCCACCATACGGTTCTTTGCGTTATAATACTTCGCCTGCCGACTTTGAGCCTCCAACATACGATCCCTTATCAGCCTAACCACCGCATCCGTGTCATCTATATATTCAACACCCAAAGTCTTCGGGTCTTCATCTTGTACCCAAGACAAGGGGGTTCTACACCTTCTTCCATAAAGGGCTTCATGGGGTGCCATGCCAATGGTAGTTTGATGGCTGTTGTTGTAGGATAATTCTACTAAGGGCAAGAGTCTTTCCCACGGCTCTCCCCTATCTATCACACAAAACCTCAACAGATCCTCCAATGTTCGGATGGTCCGCTCAGACTGCCCGTCCGTCTGAGGATAAAATGCGGTGCTGAAGGTAATGTGCGAGCCCAAATACGCCTGTACCGCCTTCCACTCCTTGGTGGTAAAACGACCATCACGGCCTGAAACTATCGTCTTAGGTACGCCGTGATACCGTACAAACTGCTCCACAAAAAGGCGATCTAAGACATCCACATGAGCCTCCTTCTTCATAGGGATGAACTGGGTAACTTTCGTCAGGCGATCAACGATCACCCACACTGAATCATTTCCTGAGCGAGAGCGAGGAAGCCCATGTACGAAGTCCATGGAAATATCCTCGAACTTCCACTCGGGGATCGGCAACGACTGCAACAGGCCACCGGGACTCCTGCACTCAACCTTCACTCTTTGGCAGGCTTCACAATGCGTGACAAAGTACCGGACATCCTTCTTCATTCCTGGCCAACACATCGTCTTCCGTAAGCCGGCGTACATCTTTGAAATTCCCGGGTGCATGGAGTATTGAGAGCAATGTGCTTCTCTCATGATATCCTCCCGGATTCTGCCACCTTTGGGAATGTAGAGAAGGCCACGAAAGTAAACGAGGCCGTCCTTTAGTGTGAACTCGTCGGTAGTCCCGTCTTTGATTAACTTTATTGTCGGGGCTAAAGCCGTATCCAATCCTTGCTCCACTCGGATCCGGTCCCGGATATCACAAACTATGCTCATGTTGGACAAGTACTCCGTATATACCGAAGAAGCCTTACATATTAAGGTAATGTCCATCTCCTCAATCATCCATGCCAACTCCATGCTCATCAACCGAGACTCTGGGCTCGAGCCGGGTACTTTCCTACTAAACAAATCGGCTATCGAGTTCGCTTTTCCGGGGTGGTAGTTCAAGGTGAACTCATAGTCGCATAGAAACTCTAACCACCGCCGTTGTCCTAAGTTTAATTCCTTCTGGGTATGGACGTACTTCAAGTTTTTATGATCCGAGAAGATTTCGAAGTGGACGCCGTATAGATAATGCCTCCATACCTTCAAGGCGAACACCATTGCTCCTAGCTCCAAATTATGCACCGGGTAATTGATTTCATGCTTCTTCAATTGTCTTGAAGCATAAGTAATTACGTGCCCGTGCTGCATCAACACCGCTCCCAACCCCTGATAAGACGCGTCCGTGTAAACTTTGAATCCTTCCTTCCCAGACGGAAGGACAAGGATGGGGGCAGAAGTAAGTTTATCCTTCAATTCCTTGAATGCCGCTTCACACTGGAGTGTCCACTCAAATGGCACACCTTTCTTTGTCAAAGAAGTAAGCAGAAGGGCAATCTTGGAGAATCCTTTTACGAACTTACGGTAGTATCCAGCAAGTCCCAGAAAACTCCTCACATCAGCCGCCGACTTCAAGGGTGACCACTCCTTCACGGAACGCACCTTGGCCAGATCCACAGCTAGTCCAGCCCCACTGATTACATGACCCAAGAAAGCCACTTCCCTAAGCCAGAATTCACACTTGCTAAACTTGGCGAACAGGGCGTGCTCTTTTAATTTTATCAGAACTAAGGACAATTGCTCGGCATGTTCCTCCTCCGTCTTCGAGTAGACTAAGATGTCGTCAATGAACACATTGACGAAGACATCAAGATAGGGCTCAAACACATTATTCATTTAGCTCATGAAAGCTGATGGGGCATTTGTGATCCCAAACGGCATCACTGTGAACTCATATAAGCCGTACCTTGAGATGAAATCTATTTTCGGAATATCATCCTCTTGTATTCTCAATTGGTAATACGCCGAGCGCAAATCTAGCTTGGAGAACCAATGCGCTCCCACCAGTTGGTCGAACAACTCATCGATCCGGGGTAACAGATAGGTGTTCCATACCATCAGTCAGTTGAGTTCTCGATATTCTATACATAAATGCAGGGTTCCATCTTTCTTCTTAATGAATAGAACAAGGGCTCCCCAAGGTGATGAGCTGGGGCAAACAAACCCTGATTCTACCAACTCCTGCAGTTGAACTCTAAACTCCGCGAGTTTTTTTGGGGTCATCCGATAAGGGGTCCTGGAGATAGGCATAGCTCCTGATACAAGCTTAATCTGAAAATCCACTTCTCTATGTGGGGGTAACCCTGGCAATTTCTCAGGAAATACCTCAGGGAAATCCCGTGCTACCCGCACATCCTTCACATCTACCTTCATCTCCTTTAGTTCGAAACATATCATGTAGACTTCATCCCCTCTCATATGAGCTTTCACGGTCTAGATTGAGGATAACAATATTCGTGGTGCGAAATTTATACCTTGGAAGACTACATCAGTATCCCCATGTCTCAAATAGATGTGCTTCTTTGTGCACTCGATTCTTGCATGGTGCCAATCCAGCCATGCCATGCCCAGAATGATGTCGAATTCTGGTATTCTCAAAATTGTGGCGGGGGTATCAAATGTCTTTCCCCTAATGGTTATCTCCAACTAACACTTCGCGGTTGCCATCATCTAAGATCCGTCTGGGAGGCGTACTCTTCGAGCAATACCAGTGAAATATTGTACTCCGTATATATCCTTGATGAAGTGTTCAGACACGAAAGAATGTGAGGCACCGGTGTCAAATAACGTATAAGCCGGTTTCCCGCCGACCATCACGGTGCCTAAGTGTTATTTAATAATACTCAAGATAATCGTCTAGTATATCTTAAGCCACTACAAAATATTAAAGGAAGCAAAAGGGCTAATTCAAATCGTACCTGCAATCATCTCCTGAGGATTCCGCTCTTGAGTCATATCCAAGGCATACATCTGATCTCGAGCGGGTCCAGGGTTTCTTCCTCGTGGTCCTCGTCCTCGACCACGCACATACCCTCTCCCCCGCGGGGCTGCTGGAGGGAGAGCAAAAGGCGCATCTCCAAACAGTTGCGGGCAGTAGCGTCGAATGTGGCCTGGTTGGTTGCATTCAAAGCACACTCGTTCCTGCCTTCCGCCGTGTTGCTGAAATTATTGAGGTGGAGGTAATGCTGGCGGTTGCGGAACCGGGAGCTCCTCTCTAAAGATCTGGGTAAATGCCCGCCACCCCTCCGATATCCTCTTCCTCTTCTATTGTCAAATCTCCTTATGTTGCTGGGGCCGGCTTCCATCACACCCTCCGCTGGCCTTTAGTGGTCCGCTTCCAATCTCTTCGCCATATCGATAATCTCCGCCAGACTAGCGTCCACTATAAACAAAAGGGCTTGCCTTAGTGGATCTCTCAAGCCTTTGTAGAATCATTTGGCGTACCCTCTGTCATCCAACTCATAGGAGTCAGCGAATCTAGCCAAGTGCTGAAACTCCTGTTGGTACTCTGTCACCGACATGGACCCTTGCTTTAGTTGCAAAAATCTCTCTTCAAGACCATCCCAAGCGGCCGAGAGGATGAAATGCTCTAAAAAGGCTTCAAAGAATTCGTCCAACTAATGTCCGTGTACACTCTTCCACGAAAAGTGGAGCCCATGAGGGACTTCCACCACCTTTTGGCGTGTAGTTCTAAGAGTGTCACCATAAGGGTCACCGCCATATTGTTATGACATCTTATTTCTGCCAACAATTCTTGTATAGTGTTGAGCCACTCTTCCGTACGCACCGCCGACTCTGTCCCAATATAAGCGGGAGGGGAGAGAGCTCGGAAAGTGCTTAACCAACTAGATCCCAGACCCTGTTATTGTACAGGTGCCTGCTGAGATTGGGACCTAAAGGCGTACAAAATAGCTGTGAGCGTCTGCCCCAGCTCTGATTGTTGGAATTGTGTAGGCACGGACGGGGCGGGGGTGCCCCTCACTAGCTCAGCATGTACTGGGATCTATACATAGGGTACAAACCAAAGGTTAGGTTGGCTAATCTAAGGTTAAAGATGGACAAACTTAGTGTGAATTACATATGGGCACACCACTGCTTCCGCTAAGTCAGTTTGTCCCAAAACTGACTAATCAAACGGGGGTGGCACAATTGTTAAGTGACTTTCTCCTTGGAGGATCGTAGCAAGCTGATACCATTTGTAAGACCCCCCCCCTCTCGGAATAAAAGACACGGCACGAGAGGGGTCTTATGCCCAGAATAGCTGCCTTGCGGTAACACTAACACTCGGGCTAGCCTGTACCACAAGACGTCTATCCTGCCGGCTACAACCAATATCAACATATAAATGCCAACCCAACCATAATAGTTCAAGGAAGTCAATCCACACCAAGCATAAGTCCATAAATATAGCAAAAGAGAAGCTAAACAAGTTTCTACATAATCAGAGTACGAAAATAGAATTGCCCCGAAGAGGCTATAAAAAAATCTCTCTCACTCACATCTATAACCGACGGTAGCGACGGTACCGTCCCCTCAGGCCCTGTCATCCTGGCCTGGCTGTCCAGCTGCATAGCCTGCTGCTCCACCTGTGGGGTTTCCTCCTAAAAAGGAAGACGTAGCAACTGTTAGTCATAAAGACTAAGTGGCTTCACATCTGCTCCCCCAGCGACTCCTCGGCACCGGGCGGAGAAAGGAACAGGTACAATATATATAAAACAGTAGTACAAGCAGGTGAAGTAAGTATATAAATCATAGGTAGCAATAAAAGTAGTGTATAAATGAACAAGCTATTATTCTACAGTTCTACCATCTACAGCAGCAAGAGAGTATAATGTTATAACAGTAAGTAACTCAATTTATATGGATGCCCATACAAGCATATAAGTTGAGGGTCGTTCAGCAATAAGTAACTCATCGTATAGGAGTGCCCATACAAACTTATACGATGAGGGTCTTGTGTATGTAATGAAGTGCAATGCTATGTATGCAATGCAATGACACACCCATGATCAAGCACATGCAATCGCTATGTCGACACGGACTTATAGTTCCCATTATTCGAGCAGGTAGCTAACCTCTCAGGCATCAACCGTCGTGGCCAAACGGTGACAGTAGAGCGGGCATCTCCACTAATAGGCTGGTCTCCACACTACCTGGCCTAGGCCTCTGTACGCCTCAATGCTAAGAACACAACAGCAGAGCTCACATGTGTACTATGGCTCAGCGGGTTCTCTTGGGTAAATGAGCACCAAGATCCTAGCCCCGAACTGTCCTATGCATGACACGAAAGGAGCCTCGGAAATGAACATGAGGACCAATCCCAACCGTTCACTTGGCACGGAAGGAGCCTCGGGACATAAACACTGAGGACCAAACCCAACCGTCCAAGGTCTAGCTATCAACTCCCATCGGTGTGATGATTGGCGAGCCAGGAGACCTATCACACTATCCTTAACCCGGGATTACGACACCACGTGTCGAATCCCACCACATGCAATTCCACAATATCGTGGCATGGAAGGAGCCTCGGGACGTGAACACCGAGGACCAAGCCCAACCATCCATCAAATACGGGAGGAGCCTCGGGACGTGAACACTGAGGGCCAAGCCCAACCGTCCAACTTTATTCATCTCAATCCCATTCCATAGTGACGGTCAACACCGCACTTGTTACTTCCACAATGCTACCTGTATGGAGACGACACTCTAAGCATTGGATTACTAATTCCCTTTTTATCCATTCATCATACATCATGGCCATGGTTAAAACATTTATACGTCTATCAATTTATAACTACCCATTTATGTCAGGCCCTTTCCTTCAATTAGGCTTGTTAACAACTCATTATACGAATTCAGATCAATAACCTCAACTTATCATATCACTATGATTACCATGTCAAAAGAGTTCGCCCAAGTCTCGAGTTGGATCGCCACATTAAACTCCACCGAATCGATTTCCACATTACACAGCCCAGAATTTAGGTGCAGCCTTAATCAGGGCAGCAACTTCGACCAAGGATTTCCGAGGCTACAAAAATCCAAAGAGTGCGTGTAACAACTCATTAGAAAGATAATTTCAAGGGCTACAACTTTCGTGTTTAGTCTAAAGCCCAGATTTGATCGCATCACACCAGAAATTCACTCGAAGCCTGTTGTGTACAGGATTTTTCCCAATCGCAGCAGATTCGAACTGACTTTCCCGTGGCTACAGGTATCGCCTGGAAACGTACAACCACTTGTTTGAAAGATAATTTAAAGGGCTACGACTTTCGTGTTTAGTAGAAAACCCAGATATGACTAGAACACCCTCGAAATTGGTCACGAAGGTCGCTGCGTATAGAAAACAGATTTCTGCACGCATCTTAAGACGAGATGAACGGCACCCATTCATCTTCCTCCTTGCACCAATCTCCAAAAAACTCTTCCAGAAAATCGTTCACCCTTATTCACCCTCACGAAGCCATATTTCTCCACGAATCACTCTCTCATCTTCACTTTGAAGAATGAAGAGGTTGGAGGGGACTAAGCCTAGAAAACGACCTAGGCATGGATTTTCCCTAAGAAATCTCCTCCTCACCATCAAGACTCTAAGGAGTCGATATCTCTCCTAAAATATTAACTACAGATCTAGCACCAAGGGAGAGGGGAGGAAGATCACCTCGTTTCCAGCGGTAACCCCATTTCCGGCCATGGATCTAGTCATTCTTCTTTGCGGCATCTCTTGCTTGGTGCAGTTGTTCTTCACGGCAAAGGAAAGAGAGAGAGAGAGAGAGAGAGAGAGAGAGAGAGAGAAGGCCACCTCCAGGAACTCCGACTGCTTCCCTTGGCTCCGTCGGTTTTGCGAGGTCCACGATGACGTCAAGAACGATCGGCTAGGGTTCGGCATTATCTCCTCATATAAACCAATGTATTAGGTTAAATCCTTCCGCCACGCGTCAACGCCCCATTGGACCTCCCCTAATGGGTCATATTGAAGTGACCCGGTCCAAGGAATCATCATCAGCACGAATACCGAAGTCCGGTTCAGTTCGCCTGTACAAGCCGGCGAATCTGCCTAGACGAAGAAAATGCACAAGTAAAATTCGACGGGAATCAACCGTCATTCTCGACGATCGGCGAGAATCGGCGAGCATTCTCGACGAATTCGTCGGGTATCAACAATGATACCCATCGAATTTCACTTAGCCAACTTATCGGAAATCCTGGCGTTGAGTGCATTGAGTATCAGTCAGCGATACTCGACGATCGGTGGGTATCACCGGGCATTCTCGACGATCGGCGAGAATCACCGGGCATTCTCGACGAATTCGTCGGAAATCAACAATGATACTCGGCGAATTTCCCTTAGCCTAATTCTCAATCAGTAGTTATTGATCTGGCGAGTATCGATCATCGATAACCGTCGAATCGGCGAGTATCATTCCCGATACCCATCGATCGGCGAGTATAAACTCCCATTCTCGTCGATTTTCCCTTAGGCCATTTCCTTTCGATCCGTTGGATATAACTCAACCCTACACTCCATTCAACACACTTGACACCTTTTGCCAGTGCGTCCCGAGCCCGAGTCAAGTCTCTTGACTCAAAACTCCTGTGAGGGGCCTAGCGCGAATTGGGACGTTACAGAGTATGCCACCCAGACGGCTCTAAGATGACTGCAATCGCCAAGTGCGAATTGAAGATACTCATTGGGGGAAAGAACTTTGATACCCCTGTCACAGTTTTGAGAATACCAGAATTCGATCTCATTCTGGGCATGGCATGGCTGGATTGCCACTACGCAAGAATTAACTGCACATCTACCTGAGACTCCCACTGAGCCATAGTACGCATGTGAGCTCCGCTGTTGTGTACTTAGTGTTGAGTCATACAGAGGCCTAGGCTAGTTAGTGTGGATGCCAGCCTAGTAGTGGAGATGCCCGCTCTACTATCACCGTCTGGCCACGACAGTTGATGCATGAGAGGTTAGCTACCTACTCGAAAAGTGGGGACTACAAGTCTGTGTCGACATAGCAATTGCTTGTGCGTGATCATGGGTGAGTCATAGCATAGCATTCATGGCATTGCATTACGTTGCATACACAAGATCCTCATCGTATAAGTTTGTATGTACACTCTTATACGATGAGTTACTTTATTATTGAGCCGATCCTCAACTTATATGTCTGTATGGGCATTCATATAAGTTGAGTTACATTCTGTTGTAGGTTTACACATTTAGAATCTGTCATAGATGATAGAACTGCTAGAGTAAATTGTTTGCTCATTTATTGTGCTACTTTATATACATTGATATTGTTCATCTTTTACCACCTATTTGTACAACTGCTTATATAAATATGTTGTACCCTTGTTCCTTTCTCCGGCCAGTGTCGGGGAGTAATCGGGTAAGCGGATCTGTGATGAGTTGTAAATATACCTATATTTTCGTATTTTATTTAAGTCAATTTTGTTTATTTTTTATCTTTTTTATTAGTTCTATTCAATAAATTGCTTATTTTTGTAAATATTATTTCTAACTTAGCTTTATTTTTATTCCAGAAAAATTCCAGAAAAATTCCAGAAAAATTTCAGAAAAAGTCAAAATGTTGACTGACACGCCCATGTCACATGACCGACACGCCCGTGTCACGCCCTCGACGATCGCAGACCACAGGTTGCCAGCTCGACGATCGGCGATGGTCAAACCAAGCTCGACACGCCCCAAGACACGCCCGTGTCAAGGTGTGACACGGACGTGACTTCGCCACCTGACCCGACGTGACGCGCGCGACTTTGTGGCCGGACCGCGCCCAGATCGACCTCCCCGACACGCCCCAGTCACGCCCGTGACTGACACATGTCACGCCCGTGACCTAGGGCGTGACCGTCACGTTTTCAGCCGAAGTCAACTTTCCAGTCAAGTCACCCGATCAGCTCATGAATAGTGTCGACACGCCCCCCTGTCACGCCCTAGTCACGGGCGTGACCAACCCGAAAATTTGCCTATAAATAAGAGCTTCCAGGAAGCTTATTTTGTCCACTTTTTTGACCACTTTGCTTAGGGGAGGTGCTGCCCATTTGGATTTCATGCTTATGTAAGGAGAATTTCTCCCCCTCTCTCTCTCTTAGTTTGTATTAGGGTGTTTGCTTTAATAAAATTTGAAATTTTCTCTCTTTCTTAGTATGAAAAATCCATTTGAATGCGCCTACTTAAGCAATTTTTCGTTCATCTTTTTGTGTTTCTTTTTATGTTTTCATTTTTATAGCTTTGATAAATTAGTTAGATTTAGGATTTATCGGCATTTCTAGCCGTTGTGCCGTCCGTTCAGTTTTCATTTTCCGCACTTTTTAGCTTTAGCTTTTTCTTCTTTATCATTTTCATTCATATAGGTTTTATAAAAACTCCCCTAAAAGTGTTCGTTTTTATTTTCTTTAACTTAGGCTCTTAGGAATGTAAAACTTCTCGTTCCTTTTTAGTTTTATTCTCACTTTTTTGGAGGTTTTATAAAAACTTATGAATAAAAATGTAGTCATTATAATTTTTCGCTCACTTCATTTTAGCTTTTTATTTGTAAAACTTTTAGTCCCTTTAATTTTTATTTCATCTTTTTATGCATTTCTACCGCATTCTAGCGGTAGAAATGCAGGTGTATTAATTTTTCGAGTACTTTCATTTTGCGTTTATTTGCAAAACAATTTCACTCGGTTAATTTTTATTTTCACTTTTTATGCATTTCTACCGCATTCTAGCGGTAGAGATGCAGTCGTTTTAATTTTTCAGCAACTTTGTTTTTCTTATTTTTGCAAGTGTGTGTGCATGTATGAGTTAGGTTTTATTGCTTTATTTCAACTTCTGTAGAGTGCGCGTGTGCGTATGCCTTTATTTCCGCCTACTCGTTAAGAGTTAAATGGCGCTCTGCTTTCATTTCCCGCCCACTCGTTTGAGTGGGACTTGTCTTTTTACTGCTTTCATTTTCTTCCTACTCACTTGAGTAGGAAAACTTTGTGTGGGTGCGTGTGTTTTCATTTCTGTAGAGTGCGTGTGTGTGTTTTACTTTCAAGTAGAGTGCGTGCGTCTATGAGATAAATTTACTCCCGCCCACTCATTTGAGCCGAGACTCGCAATTTTATCGCTTTCTCAATTATGTAGAGTGTGTGCGTGTAGGAGTTAATTTTGACGCTTTATTTATCGCTTTCTTCAATTAAGAAGAGTGTGTGCGTGTGTGCATTTATTTCCGCCTACTCATTTGAGTAGGGCTTGCTTTATTTAATTTTCTTTATGGTTTTGAAGTGTGTGTGAGTGCCTGCATCAATTAGCCTTCAATTTATCTAATTGTCCTATTTTTCGTGTTTTCTCTTATAATTGTTCAGTGCTTAATTTAACACTCACGCTTCACCTAAAAACATAAAGCCGTCCCCATACCGATGAGTGGCTAATCTCTTTTAGCCTTCGGCATCGAAGAGCATTGGGACATATAAAATGATTTGAAATAATTAAAAAATTTTATTTTTATTTTAATTTAAGGACTTAAGGTTTACCCCGGGTTAACGATGCATAGGACCACATAATCGTTGTGTGGGCTCTATTTCCGTTATCCATACACGACGCCGAGAGGCTGCACGTATGGACCGATCACCCTTGGGTAAAGAGAACTGCGTACGCCCGTTCGGAAGAGGAGAAGCGTAGTTCTGCCGGATTGGGTTCCCCACCCAATAGCGGGGTTCTTAGCGTAAAGCGGGCATTAAGAGGAATCCTTTGTCGGTCTAACGATCGGTCGAATAGTCTTAATGTTTTAGGTGAGCAATATTCCTAGAGATAAGTGCGCTAATATTTTTGGAACCCCCACGGCCAAGTGCCTTTTATTAATTTAAAAACAAAGTTTAATAATTGTTTAGAATTATTTTAGTCTTAATTCGATTCGATGCCGAGCGCTAACCCGTCATCGAACTAACTTAGCAAAATTCAGCTCTCTTTCTTTCCGTTTTAATTAGACTAAAAAAATCCCACCTTACTGATAGTAAGATAATAGTGTTCCTGGAAGAGTAGATATAATCAACGCGTCCCCGAGAATAATACGACCTCGGTATTTTCCCGAATACAGAGTACTACTTGCGATAGGTGCACTTGCATCCTCTCATTAGAAAACTTGATCTTCTAACCGGCCCACGGAATCTGACCATTTCGAACCAACCACAGTAGGTCTCTGTTCCGCGACCATCAAGTTTTTGGCGCCGTTGCCGGGGATCGCGGTTGTTATATTGAATCCGGGACTCTATTAATTTTACTTTATTTTCAAATAAAAAATTTTTATACAAAAAAAAAATTCCTTCCCCCTTTCGTTTTTTAGGGTGTATGACCCGTGGACAACCTTCGAGTTCTGAAAATCTTGAATTCGACCCCGAGATCGACCGCTCTCTTGCGCGTATCTGATCTCTCCGTCGAATTCCCTTTTTAGATCCCGCAGAATCTATCGGAGAACCCTCTTCTTCTTCTATTGCCGACCCAAATAATGCCCAACCGGTCGAGCGTACTATGTCTTACTATGCTCGGCCCAACTTGGATGATACGGGGTCGAGTATTTTTCGGCCCGCTGTGGCCAACAATAATTTTTAAATTAAGTCAAGTGTGATTCAAATGATCCAAAATGCCGTGCAGTTCGACGGACTGCCGGATGAGGACCCCAATAACCACTTGTCTAATTTTCTTGAAATTTGCGATACTTTTAAAATTAATGGCGTCACTGATGACACCATTCGTTTGCGCCTTTTTCCCTTCTCTCTTAAGTCCAAGGCTAAGGCGTGGTTACTCTCCCTCCTGTGGGGATCCATCACGTCCTGGGCGGAGATGGCAGAGAAATTCCTTACGAAGTATTTTCCGCCAGCGAAAACTGCAAGACTGCGGGCGGACATATCTTCGTTCGTCCAAAATGACTCTGAGTCTCTTTACGAGACTTGGGAACGCTTTAAGGAGTTTCTCCGCCGGTGCCCGCACCACGCTCTGCCAACGTGGTTGCAGGTACAAATTTTTTATAATGGACTGAATAGTCAGACGCGTCAAATGATTGACGCGGCTGCCGGGGGCACTCTGAACAATAAGACCCCCGAAGCCGCCCAGGCCCTTTTCGAGGAAATGGAGGTGAACGCCTACCAGTGGAATGTCCCGCGGGCGCGCCCTAAGCAGTCAGGCATTTTTGAAGTGGATGTCACTGCTCAGCTAGCCCTCCAAGTAGAAAGGCTAACTAAGCAGGTGGCGGAGATGTCTGTTGCCTCCTCCACTCCGCCTTATTTTCTCCCCCCCCCCCTCTAACGTCTGCGTAGTCGACGAATTCGTGGACTACATGGGAAATCCGGTGCGTCCCTCCTTTCAAAACTACCCTTATAGTAGCCACTATAATCCGGGTTGGAGGAACCATCTGAATTTCTCCTGGAGCAACCCGAACAACGCGCAGCGTCCCCCTCCCCCTCCTTTTGCGCCAATGTTTCCTCCTCCCCCTCCTATGAAGCCATCCCCGGTGGAGGAAAATTTTAATCGTTATGTCACGTCCAACGAGTCCAATATCCGGAACATCACCGGATCGCTAAAAAATTTAGAACTCCAGGTTGGACAGCTGGCGCGACTTATGTCGGAACGTGCCCTGGGGGCACTGCCAGGGAACACGGAGCCCAATCCAAGGGAAACCGCCAACGCTATAACCCTCCGTAGCGGTAAGGAGGTGCTAGATCCAAAACGGATCGATCCTCAGGAACATATTTCACCTCCGACCCCTCTTCCCACTTCTTCGATTACGCAACCCTTACCGATTTTTAACGACAAAACTATTTTAAACAAGGTGTTGCCCTACCCGCATAAGTTAGATAACGAGCGAGTGAACGCGCAATATGAAAAATTTATTTTATTACTTAAACAAATTCATATTAATGTTCCTTTTTGCGAGGCTATCTCGCAAATGCCTAAATATGCGAAATTTTTAAAAGAACTACTTTCTAATAAACGCAAACTCGAGGATATTTCGCATATATCTCTCAACGCTGTCTGCTCGGCGGATCTTACTAGTAAATTGCCCTCAAAACAAAACGACCCGGGACGGTTCTCCATCCCGTGCCTTTTTGGCAATGTATTAGTAAAATACGCCTTGGCAGACTTTGGCGCGAGCATTAATTTGATGCCATTCTCACTCTTCCTGCGTTTAGGTTTGGGTACTCCTGCTCCTACCAATATGCGCATCCAACTAGCGGATCGCTCGGTTAGGTTCCCCATTGGGGTTGTTGAGGATGTCCTTGTCCGAGTAGACAAGTTCACCTTCCCGGTGGACTTCGTCATCTTGGACATCGAGGAAGACGCCAACGTACCAATAATACTTGGTCGCCCTTTCCTCGCGACCTCACGTGCGTTAATCGATGTAAGTAATGGTCAGCTTCTCCTTCGGGTAGGAGACGACCAAGTTACTTTTTCTATTAACTCCTCTATGGAAGACTCGTCGCCGAGCGACGATTTCTGCTATTCTTTAGATTCTTTTTATGTAGATTGTTCTTCTCCGGTTTTCGAGTCCGAGTTTTTAAACGAAAATATTTTTTCGCTCGAAAATTTTTATTGCGATGAGGACGCGTCTACGAACATGCCTTTTGAACCAATTGGTTCAAAAGACATTAGCACTAAAACCTCACTAGAAGAACCGCCCATCCTAGAACTCAAACCATTACCCGAATCCCTAAAATACGCCTTTTTGGGGAAAAATGATACACTCCCGGTAATCATTTCTTCGTATTTAAGCGATTCGGAGACCTCCGAGTTATTGGAGGTTTTGCTTAAACATCGCCACGCAATTGCGTGGCAAATTTCTGACCTAAAGGGGATTAACCCTTCTTTCTGCACTCACAAAATTTTCTTAAACGATAATTGCCGCAAAGCTATTCAGCCGCAGCGACGTCTTAACCCAAACATGAAAGACGTCGTGAAAGCTGAGATAATTAAATTATTAGATGCGGGGATTATTTATCCCATTTCTGATAGTGCATGGGTTAGTCCCATTCATGTCGTGCCCAAGAAGGGCGGTCTAACCGTAGTGGCGAATGAGCACAACGAGCTCGTCCCAACTCGTACTATTACGGGTTGGCGTGTGGTCATCGATTATCGCAAACTTAATGATGCCACCCGCAAAGACCATTTTCCACTACCGTTCCTTGACCAAATTCTTGAGCGTATTTCCGGTCATCCTTTTTATTGTTTTCTCGACGGTTTATCGGGGTTTTTCCAAATCCCCATTTCCCCCGAAGACCAAGAGAAAACAACTTTTACTTGCCCCTTTGGCACCTTCGCCTATCGAAGAATGCCATTTGGCCTCTGCAATGCGCCGGCTACATTCCAAAGATGTATGCTAGCAATTTTTGGTGTGCTAGTAGAAGATATTATGTAAATATTTATGGATGACTTTTCTGTATTCGGATGCTCATTCCCGGATTGTCTTCGTAATCTTGATCGTGTCCTCCAGCGATGCGAGGACACGCATCTTGTTTTAAATTGGGAAAAGTGTAACTTTATGGTTCGAGGAGGTTTGGTCCTCGGCCATAAGATTTTGATTAAGGGGATAGAGGTCGATAAGGCCAAAGTAGAAATCATAGAAAAACTTCCTCAACCGACAAACGTAAAATCCATTAGGAGTTTCTTAGGCCACGCGGGCTTTTATAAGCGCTTCATTCAAGATTTTTCAAAAATAACAAAGCCGCTTACTCACCTCTTGGAAAAGGAATCACCTTTTGTCTTTAGTAGCGATTGCGAGTCTGCTTTTAATTTTATAAAACAAAAACTTATCAATTCTCCAATTCTAGTGGCCCCTAATTGGTCCCTTCCGTTCGAAATCATGTGCGACGCTAGTGATATTGCCTTAGGAGCCGTTCTTGGCCAACGCGTAGAAAAATATTTTCATCCTATTTATTACGCTAGCAAGACGCTCACTTCCGCACAAGTGAATTACACGACGACGAAAAAGGAACTCTTAGCCGTCGTTTTCGCTTTCGATAAGTTTCGCTCGTACCTTACGCTATCTAAAGTTATCGTTTTCACTGATCACTCCGCCCTTAAGTATCTATTAGCTAAAGCCGACGCGAAGCCCCGCCTTCTTCGCTGGATTCTCCTCCTTCAAGAATTTGACTTGGAGATCCGGGATAAGAAGGGCGCGGAGAATCTAGCGGCAGACCACCTCTCCCGTTTAGAAAATCCGGGTGCGGAAGCGCTCGTCGAATCTGAAATAAATGACAGATTCCCCGAGGAACGCCTTCTCGCCATTCGTTCGTCTTCGTCATCTTCGCCTTGGTTCGCAGATTTTGCGAACTACTTAGTCGCGCGGGTACTTCCAAAAGATTTTTCAAGTCATCAAAAGAAGAAATTCTTTTCCGACTTGAAAAATTTCTTTTGGGATGACCCCTTTCTTTTCCGTATCTACGCGGACCAAGCGGTTCAAAGATGCGTCGCGGGAGTGGAGTGCACACAAATATTGAGGCACTGCCACGAGGGTCCAACCGGGGGGCACTATCAAGCCAACCGGACCGCTAGAAAGGCGCTAGAGGCGGGCTACTTTTGGCCCACTCTCTTCAAAGACGCGCACAATTTTGTGCGCGCATGCGATAGCTATCAGCAGTCGGGTAACATCTCACGTAGAGACGAGATGCCCCAAAATATGTTTTTAGAATGCGAAGTCTTCGATTTATGGGGCATAGATTTTGTTGGCCCCCTACCTCCTTCTTATAAAAATTCATATATTTTAGTGGCGGTCGACTACGTTTCACGGTGGGCGGAAGCACAGGCTCTTCCCACCAACGATGCGCGAGTCGTCGTTACATTTCTAAAAAAATTATTTTCTCGCTTCGGCACGCCTCGCGCTATTGTTAGTGATAGGGGAACGCATTTCTGTAACGCTCTAATGGCTAAGACGTTAGCTAAATAAGGAGTCACGTACAAGCTTGCCACCCCCTACCACCTGCAAACAAGTGGCCAAGTTGAGGTAGTAAATCGAGAGATAAAATGCATATTAGAAAAAACCGTTTCACTTAAAAGGAAAGATTGGTCCGCTAAGCTCGACGACGCGTTATGGGCGTATCGTACTGCGTACAAAACCGCTACCGGTTGTACTCCATTTCGATTAGTCTATGGCAAAGCGTGCCATTTACCCGTAGAACTGGAGCACCGTGCACTTTGGGCATTAAAACTCTTAAACCTCGACTCTGACTTAGCCGCTCAGAATAGAAAACTGCAACTAAACGAGCTCGATGAATGGCGTGCGAACGCTTACAAGAGCAATAAGTTCTATAAGGAGCGTTCTAAGTTCTATCACGATCGAAAAATTAAAACCCCCAAAATTTTTTCTCCGGGCGATCGCATTTCACGATCTAAGTCCTTCTTTATAATTCTCGTCTTAAACTTTTTCCTGGCAAACTCAAATCCCGTTGGTCCGGTCCCTTCTTAGTTGAAGAAGTTTTTCCATATGGGACCGTACTCATCTCCCACCCGGAAAAAGGCTCGTTTAAAGTAAACCGTCATCGATTAAAGACTTACATAGCGGGCGACCCTGTGATCGAGTATAGCGAAACCATATCCCTCCTCGACTTATAAACCCTCCACTATAGTC
Organism: Platanthera zijinensis; assembly: GCA_039513925.1. Classification (NCBI taxonomy): domain Eukaryota; kingdom Viridiplantae; phylum Streptophyta; class Magnoliopsida; order Asparagales; family Orchidaceae; genus Platanthera; species Platanthera zijinensis. The sequence goes on from CM077082.1 coordinate 133,895,818, forward strand.
AAGCTACGCGACTATAAACAAAGCGCTCCTAGGAGGCACCCCTCGTCTATCTTTTTTACGTCTTTATTTATTATGTTTTCTATTTTTCTAATAAATGCAGGGTTTCTAATGGGCTTCCCCGAGCGCGGATCAGGGACGTTTTCTCCCCCCCCCCTTTTTCCTTTTTTTGTACATATACCTGCTGTCTTGTTCCTCATACTTAGCATACAACATTGGGGACAATGTTGGATCTAAGTATGGGGGTGTTTTCGTATTTTCGTACTTTCTTTTTCACTTACAAAAAAAAACAAAATTTTTTTTAAATTAAAAAAAAAACTTCAAAAAAAAAACAAACAAAACAAAAAAACAAAAATATATATAACAAAAAAATTTTAAAAAAAAATTTTAATTAAAAATTTTGAAGTTTCATTTTTGAAACTTTGACTTATTTTTGACTTTGTCCGCGAGATCCGGCTCATCGAGCCATCCACATAACGAGTCATCTCGCGGCAACCTAGTTTATATTTTTGTAAATATTCTTGTAAATATTTTTGTAAATAATTTTTATAAGTACTTTTTGTAAATATTCTTTCTCTTTCCCCTCTCCCTTTTTCCCTCTCATCCTTGTAAATATTTTTTCTTTTTCCCAAATTTTTGTAAATAGAATGAAAATTTCATTAAAAATACAAAAAACAATTCACAAAATATAAAAATACAAAAAATTCACAAAACTTAAAAATCCAAAAAATTTTATTTTCGCATTTTTTTCTTTCTTTTTAGTATGTATATATTAAAGATATAAATACAAAAATACAAAAAAAAAGAGCATAACTTCAAAAAACAACAAAAAATTTTTATGTAAGTTATGAAACAAATAAATCAAACATCTTATTCTTAAGTTTCTTGTTATCCAAAACTTTTGTTTTGAGTTTATTTATATGCGAATTTGATCAATTCTTTGTTCACTATTCGTTTGTTAATTATAGATTGAAAAATCTAAATAGTCGGGGTTAAGTTTTAAAGAATTTATTATACTTTGTTAAAAATAGGGGACTCGCTTTCGGCACTACTTCTAATTTTTCATAGATAGGAGCATGTGTACCATGTTAGAAAATAACGACTATAAAATTCAATTATGCTTGCTTTTAGCTTTCTGAAAAATTGGAACGTACAATTTATAAAGGTTGCTCTCAATTATTTTTTAATTAAAAATCTAGTTCTCTTTTCTCCCCTTACCTATCATAACCTACTCGGTATGATAAAAATATTTCCCCAAAAAGAAAAAAAGATCTTATGTCAATGGGAATAAGATTTCATTCCGTAAACATAGGCACCCAATAAATTAAAAGATTATACGTTACGGAGTAAGAGGATAAAATTCATTACTCCAACACATATACATTGGGTTTTTTTTATTTATGAAGAAGAAAAAAAAATTTTATGTTAAGGAAAATAAGATTTCGTTTTCCTTTAACATCCAAATCAAAAAAAAATGGAGGTTCGAGAAAAAAATAACCTCGCCTCAAAATCCAAGCATCTTCATAAACCAACATCAACCCCCCTTAGCCAATTTCATGACTCTAGAATTAATTCAAAAATCTTTTTGAGAGCATAATTCGTAAATTGCATTATTTCCGATAACACTCCTATAAGCTAAAGTTCGTATAACTCCAAACTATTTTCTGTTAATCTAACCAATACAATTATTGCTTTCTATTTGATTACATCAAGAAGTCTTTTGGCCAAAACCTTTGCCCCGTTTAAATCATCTAAATAATTTTTGGACTTAACTCTTATACCCTGTATATTTTTATTTTGATCTCTCTTATAATTAATTTAGCGGTAGCAGAACTTAGGGTTTTTTATTATTCCTTATAAGTTCACCTCAAACTTTTGCTCTGGAATAGCAAAAGCTTAAGTATGGGGGTGTTTGATGAGTTGTAAATATACCTATATTTTCGTATTTTATTTAAGTCAATTTTGTTTATTTTTTGTCTTTTTTATTAGTTTTATTCAATAAATTGCTTATTTTTGTAAATATTATTTCTAACTTAGCTTTATTTTTATTCCAAAAAAATTCCAGAAAAAGTCAAAATGTTGACTGACACGCCCGTATCACATGACCGACACGCCCATCTCACGCCCTCGACGATCGCAGACCACAGGTTGCCAGCTCGACGATCGGCGATGATCAAACCAAGCTCGACACGCCCCAAGACACGCCCGTGTCAAGGTGTGACACGGGCGTGACTTCGCCACCTGGCCCGACGTGACGCGCGCGACTTTGCGGCCGGACCGCGCCCAGATCGACCTCCCTGACACGCCCCAGTCACGCCCGTGACTGACACATGTCACGCCCGTGACCTAGGGCGTGACCGCCACATTTTCAGCCGAAGTCAACTTTCCAGTCAAGTCACCCGATCAGCTCATGAATAGTGTCGACACGCCCCCCTGTCACGCCCTAGTCACGGGCGTGACCAACCCGAAAATTTGCCTATAAATAAGAGCTTCCAGGAAGCTTATTTTGTCCACTTTTTTGACCACTTTGCTTAGGGGAGGTGCTGCCCATTTGGATTTCATGCTTATGTAAGGAGAATTTCTCCCCCCTCTCTCTCTCTTAGTTTGTATTAGGGTGTTTGCTTTAATAAAATTTGAAATTTTCTCTCTTTCTTAGTATGAAAAATCCATTTGAATGCGCCTACTTAAGCAATTTTTCGTTCATCTTTTTGTGTTTCTTTTTATGTTTTCATTTTTATAGCTTTGATAACTTAGTTAGATTTAGGATTTATCGGCATTTCTAGCCGTTGTGCCGTCCGTTTAGTTTTCATTTTCCGCACTTTTTAGCTTTAGCTTTTTCTTCTTTATCATTTTCATTCATATAGGTTTTATAAAAACTCCCCTAAAAGTGTTCGTTTTTATTTTCTTTAACTTAGGCTCTTAGGAATGTAAAACTTCTCGTTCCTTTTTAGTTTTATTCTCACTTTTTTGGAGGTTTTATAAAAACTTATGAATAAAAATGTAGTCGTTATAATTTTTCGCTCACTTCATTTTATCTTTTTATTTGTAAAACTTTTAGTCCCTTTAATTTTTATTTCATCTTTTTATGCATTTCTAACGCATTCTAGCGGTAGAAATGCAGTTGTATTAATTTTTCGAGTACTTTCATTTTGCGTTTATTTGCAAAACAATTTCGCTCGGTTAATTTTTATTTTTACTTTTTATGCATTTCTACCGCATTCTAGCGGTAGAAATGCAGTCGTTTTAATTTTTCAGCAACTTTGTTTTTCTTATTTTTGCAAGTGTGTGTGCGTGTATGAGTTAGGTTTTATTGCTTTATTTCAACTTCTGTAGAGTGCGCGTGTGCGTATGCATTTATTTCCGCCTACTCGTTAAGAGTTAAATGGCGCTCTGCTTTCATTTCCCGCCCACTCGTTTGAGTGGGACTTGTCTTTTTACTACTTTCATTTTCTTTCTACTCACTTGAGTAGGAAAACTTTGTGTGGGTGCGTGTGTTTTCATTTCTGTAGAGTGTGTGTGTGTGTGTTTTACTTTCAAGTAGAGTGCGTGCGTGTATGAGATAAATATACTCCCGCCCACTCATTTGAGCCGGGACTCGCAATTTTATCGCTTTCTCAATTATGTAGAGTGTGTGCGTGTAGGAGATAATTTTGACGCTTTATTTATCGCTTTCTTCAATTAAGAAGAGTGTGTGCGTGTGTGCATTTATTTCCGCCTACTCATTTGAGTAGGGCTTGCTTTATTTAATTTTCTTTATGGTTTTGAAGTGTGTGTGAGTGCCTGCATCAATTAGCCTTCAATTTATCTAATTGTCCTATTTTTCGTGTTTTCTCTTATAATTGTTCAGTGCTTAATTTAACACTCACGCTTCACCTAAAAACATAAAGCCGTCCCCATACCGATGAGTGGCTAATCTCTTTTAGCCTTCGGCATCGAAGAGCATTGGGACATATAAAATGATTTGAAATAATTAAAAAACTTTATTTTTATTTTAATTTAAGGACTTAAGGTTTACCCCGGGTTAACGACGCATAGGACCACATAATCGATGTGTGGGCTCTATTTCCGTTATCCATACGTGATGCCGAGAGGCTGCACGTATGGAACGATCCCCCTTAGGTAAAGAGAACTGCGTACGCCCCTTCGGAAGAGGAGAAGCATAGTTCTGCCGGATTGGGTTCCCCACCCAATAGCGGGGTTCTTAGCATAAAGCGGGCATTAAGAGGAATCCTTCGTCGGTCTAACGATCGGTCGAATAGTCTTAATGTTTAGGTGAGCAATATTCCTAGAGATAAGTGCGCTCATATTTTTGGAACCCCCACGGCCAAGTGCCTTTTATTAATTTAAAAACAAAGTTTAATAATTGTTGAGAATTATTTTAGTCTTAATCCGATTTGATGCCGAGCGCTAACCCGTCATCGAACTAACTTAGCAAAATTCAGCTCTCTTTCTTTCCGTTTTAATTAGACTAAAAAAATCCCACCTTACTGATAGTAAGATAATAGTGTTCCTGGAAGAGTAGATATAATCAACGCGTCCCCGAGAATAATACGACCTCGGTATTTTCCCAAATACCGAGTACTATTTGCGATAGGTGCACTTGCCTCCTCTCGTTAGAAAACTCGATCTTCTAACCGACCCGCGGAATCTGACCATTTCGAACCAACCACAGTAGGTCTCTGTTCCGCGGCCATCAATCTGAGAGCTACTTAGTCTTTATGACTAACAGTTGCTACGTCTTCTATTTTAGGAGGAAACCACATAGACAGAGCAGCAACAGTTTATGTAGCAGGACAGCCAGGCTAGGACGATAGGGCCTGAAGGGACAGTGTTGTCGCTACCGTCAGTGACAGATGTGAGTCTTTGAGAGACTCTTGTTGTAGCCCTTATGGGCAAGATTTACTCATACTCTGATAGTGTAGATGCTTGTTGTAGCTTCTTTTACTTGTTGTTCTTTTTTACTATATGCTTATGTGTGGATTTACTTCTTATTATATGTTTGGTTGGGTTGACAATATTTGATATTGGTTATAGCTGGAAGGATAGGCATCTTGTGGTACAGGTTTGCCCGAGTGCTAGCGCTACCGCAAGACGGTTGTTCTGGGTATAAGACTCCCCTCGTGTCGTGTCTTGTGTTCCGGGAGGGGGTGTCTTACAGCAGTAGGGGGTCTCCCGAGGATTGGTTACGTACTTGGCATGATCCTCTCTCACGGGATCAATTTGGGCTTTTCTCGATGGCGTGCTGGGCGATTTTGTTGCGGAGGAATTTGATGATGTGGGAGGGCATCTTGTAGCCCCCGGGGGTAACGACCTCTTTTGAGCGCTCATCTTTTCTTTCTTTCACTGCATGCCCCATCCAGGCTCTTACATTGAACCTCCTATTCATTCACTTATCTCTTGGGTTCCTTCATCGGGTGGTTAAGATCAACTTTGATGGTGTGATGTAGAGGCAACTGGGTCAGGTGTCATGTAAGACCCCATTTTTTCCCTACGCTACTAGGTCTTACGCCCAGTATCGTCATTTTGCGGTGACACTAACACTCAGGAGGGTCGCCACTATAAAACACCGATCCTGCCAGCATTAATGATCACTAAAGAAGTAGAAGTACAATAGTGAAGACAATCAAGTCAAGTCCACAAAGATCACAACATATATAAATATAAGCGTGAATCATAGCAAACTCCATAGAGATAAAGGTACTGAAACAGAATAGTAACATAAAAATATAAATGTCAAAGATAAACGTGCTCATGCCCGGTACATCATGGCCTCACTACAACATTCTCGCGGAAGCAAAATATACTAATCAGTCACGGATCTCGAAGTTTGTGCACCTGTGCTGGACTGGCCCACCTCCATGTGCACCGCACTCTGCTGGTGCTGCATCTCCTGCTGCTGCTCCCTGCCTCCCATTCGGAGCCCCTGAAATGTTTGGTTCACCGACCGTTAGTCAAAAAGACTAAGCCTGATTTCCCTCACCCCTCCCCCAGTGGCTCCTAGGAACCGTGCGGGAGGAATGATAGGAAAGTTATGATGGTGGAGAGTAAACAAGAGCAGGTGACGGTGAACCACATCTAGCAGTTTTATTATAATGTTCGCAATGCTATAAAAAGAATATAAGCTAGCAATACTATAGTAATAGAGCAGTAAAGAGTAGAAAGTAAAGTGCATCGTAAATAAATGTAGCAGATAACCACAAAGAAAGTAACCATAGCTTATAAGCATGCCCACACAAGCTTATAAACTATGGGGTCGTTTTGCGAGGAACAACGTATAAAAAGTCTCATACCAATTTATAAGTTGGTGGGTAAGGGTTGAAGTATGATGATGACATGATTTGCTATGATATGTGAGTTTAATGATATGTTATTATAAGTGTAACATGCACACGACTCTATATGCACAGACCTTTAGTTTCCCAATTTTGGAAGCTAGCTTCACTCCCAGGAATCTCCGTAGTGGCCAACGGATACATTGGGTTGGTTCACCCCACTCCTAGACGGGTATCCACACTACCAAGCCTAGCACTTACGTACGCCTCTGAAGGACACACCAGAGTCACCACGTACTAATGCTGACAAACCTGCCAGTCTTTTCCTTAGCTAAGTGTAAACCACACCCACTGATTCATCATATTGAAGTCAGTGTGAACGACCGTCAAATACCAAAGACCCACCACATTATGCACATGTAGCCATGAATTCCCGAGCCATTGGCTCCCCGGACTAACCTGTCTGTTACAACTACCTTCTGAGCATTCAGCTCACTGGGCTAACTTGCCCATTTCCACAACCACCGAGCTATCGCTCAGATAACTTAACCAAGCTAACCTCTCGGGTCATCGGGGTGAGTGAAGTTGAAGCCCTAGTTTAAGGTTAACATTAGACTGTCCAGGGCATTCCCTATGAAAGGCTCTCAAGGTCACTAGAAACTATGATGGGCTGAAGCCCAAAGTTCCCTTTCGCAAGGTATTTATTATTGTCGGTATCTACACATGTTCAATTTTTTATCATTACTAGAACTAGCTCTAATCATATTTAGACTTTGCCTCTCTAAGGAAGGACGGTCCACCGTCGATCCCGAGCATAACTCTGTCCTTGCACAACCGGTCTCTCACAACCTACCTTCTTTTGTTGACCCTATATATTCCAACCAGACCAGGTACATCAAAAACCCTTTCCCATACAAGTTCCACACGCTTCCCTACTTTTACAATTTCTACTAAGTGCAGACCAAATTACCTACATGATGTTTATGAATGGTGATACTCCAAATAATCATCCAAATAACCTACGATTTTTATTGGGGGGCTATCATGATACTTTATGAATAAATCCAGAATATTATAATTTTCCTAATTTATTTGGCATTTATTTTAATTTCTACAAAATCAGGCCTCATGAGACTTTGAACACCAAGTGCACTTTCCTGACTAAATATGGCCTTAAAAAAATTAAGAAAAGCCAATAACATCAAAATAATAGTAAATACCAAAAATCCCAATTTTCCAAGGTGGATTTGACCTTCAACAATTTATGGAACTAACAAACACAATAATAATTTAATTAGGGGAAAATTAGAATAAGCCATCCAAAAATTATGCGAAAATTACTAGATGATAAATTTGACCAGAAAAGACTACTGACCAAGAAATATGATTTTCCAACTCCAATTGATCACATAAATGAATTATATAAAAATATTCAACAAATGGACACTTATGAAGGAGTCAATATGAAAAATCTTCCAATATTTTATAAAAATTTACAGAGCATTATTGTGTCCTAAAATATTCCTTTACAAAGTTTCATCATTTTACAGTAGGTAATTAACCCTAAAAGAAATATCTTGTTATTAGCTCAAACTTAGGGTTTATGAATGAAGTACCATGATTACTAATCCAAAATTAATAATAAAATTTCTAGGGAACAATATCATCTAATTAAGTTCACTGCCTAAGTTTCATGAGCATCCTAGTTCATTTGAGCATGTAATTATTTATTGGATCAAAGTGCCCTAAACTATCCATAACTATTTAAAAGAGGGTATATGTTACTAAAAATCCTAAAACCACTTTCTAAAGCCTATCTGTACTCTAGGAACACACTAACCAAGTTCCAAGACCATCCAAGGACATATAGTCCCATGTCTTTCACTAGCCCCCAAACCTCAACCCTAGGGCCTACACTAGGGTCTTAGGGCATCTCCACCCCAACCCACTCAAAATCTCTTGAGGGGGTGTTTTAGAGGACTAGGAGGAAGGATCCAAGGTTTCATCCCTTTTTGACGAGGATTGTCCACTCTACCCATCAATTTCACCTTTGCCCTAATTTACCCTTAAGGTACTAATTTTTGGTCACACCAATTCCTTCGCACACTAATCTCAAATGGGCTGAAATTTTTACAAGAGTCATTTCATTACACTAATGGAAGACCACCAAAATTTTGGATGGTTTTAGGTCATTAGACCCCTTAATTAAATCATATATTATTTATTAAATGTTTACAAAAAATATAGGAAATTATTTTCCAAAAATTCCCATTTTTGGATATGATGAGTGTGCCCATATATTTAGCCTATGGTCCAAATTTCAAGGAATTTGCCTAACTGGTTTAGTGGAGGAACTCAAATTAGTCTTTGGTCAGGCTTATGTATAGACTGTGTCATTTTGAGTGTTGAGGTCAAATCACTGACCCAAATTGGTTTAAATTAATTTTAAATTAAATTTGACTTCAAGTACTATAACTTTCATATAGATCATTTCCTCTGATTTAACTTCTAAGTATTTTTAATAATTAAAACAAACTACAGTAGTATATGTGACAAAATAACATTTAAAATGAATTAATAATAAAACGATCTGCACGAATCTTGACGGGCATCCGACGACATCCCATCATCGTCCCCAATATGCCAATGGACCAGATTAACCCTCCTGGTCCATTTTGGATGGAAAATTCCCGGCCATCCGAGCCTCCTCCCGACCGGCCACCTCCGCCACCACCTTCGTTGAGGTGGTTGCTGGCGATTTGCGGGTGTTGGCCTGTCGGAGGTAGCCGAAACAGTGAAATGTGCGTGGTGGGAAAATCTTGAAAATCAATCTCTTGGCCAGCTTGATCTGGGTCCAATTGGACCTGAATCTTGCAGCCAATCGAATTGGATTTATCCACTAGAGAAAGAGAGAGAGACAAGACCTTCTGGGATGGTTGAAGCCTAGCCAATCGCCCGGTTGCAATTGACGGTGGTGGATCCCCTCGGTGCTCTACAACAACACTACCAGAGGGCTCGAAATCCTTGGGGTAAGATTGGAAATGACTGCTCTAGGTCTGGGGAAGCTTTTAAAATGCTCAGATGGGCGGAGAGGAGAGGTCATTCTTCAATGGCACCATTAATGGCCATTTTGAGAATTTCGGCCAATTGAATTTCTCTTCATTACAACCATTAATGGGGCCAGCCAAGGCTGTTGATCTCCTCAGAATGACCAGGGGAGATTGATCAAGCCATTGGAGATGAAGAGAGGAGGCCCTTGACCTTCCTTGGCCATGAATGACATCTTTCTCTTCCTTTCTCTCTCCTCCATTAAAGGGCAACTAGAGCTTTATCTCCCCTAGTCGCTATTTCCAGAAAATGAATGGCATTTTAGATATTTCTCAACCTCCTAAGATTAATGGGTCACTCAAATTGGGCTTATTCCAAGTGGATTGGACTGGGTTAGGTCAACTTGAGTTAATTTGACCTAAATTAGGATTGAGTTGACTTTGGTCAAATTGGCTATTTGGGTTGACCACAATGGGTCCTTGGTGACCCATTGGTCTCCCCTAATGTTTAGGAAGGGTTGGGTAAGGTTGGTTTGGCACCTTGGAGGCCACTTGACCCTTAATAGGGCACTTTGACCATTTTAGGGCTTGGGTTGACTTTGGTCAACTTAACCTCTTTAGTTGACAACAATGGGTCCTTGGTGACCCATTGACCTCCCTTAAGGGTTAGGAAGATCTAGGTGGGGTCAATTTGACTAAGGGAAGGTCAATTGACCATATGTAGGTTAGTTTGACCCATTTAGGGTAAGGGTTGACTTTGGTAAACTTGACCACTTTGATTGACCCTAATGGGTCCTTAGTGACCCTATGGAGCTCCTAAGGGTTATGGGTATTGTGGCAGGGTCCTGAAGTCAAGTTAAGGCCTTAAAGTCAAACCCTAAGGGTGGTGCTTCAAATGAGCTATTTGAAGACCAAGGTGATTTCCACCTTCATGTCTTGGTTCACTTGGTCTCTTAAGCTTCCTAGGGTTTTGTCATGACCTAGTCATGACAAAACCACCCTTAGGGGTCTAGTTGTTTGAGGGATGTTATAATAATTCGCATTTTCTCGGCAATTTTTTGATATATCAGAGTCAGAGAAAAAACGTATCATTATGCTACGCCGTGCAGGGTATAACTACAGGCGCTCAAGCAAGAACCCAAACCTAACATTTCATATGAAATTCTCAGGTTTATTATGAAAAAAACTGCAATTTAAGTTAATTTTTTATGGTCGTATCTCTCGGCTTAGTGGATCAACTAGTCCACAAGTGAAAATGTGAATATACGTTGCGGAAAATACTTTGTTTATATTAATTGACATCCTATATAAGCATAAACATCCAAATAAGATAATTCATGATATGCATACCTCTAGATTTAATATAAGTATAGAAATAGCTTCTATGTTAGTTAAAATATAGTGACTTTGGTCTAAAACCATAATATGAATGCGATAGTCAAAATGATACTTTTTCACTTTTAAAATAACTAACATGCAATCCTAGCATAAAACCTTCCCAGAGAACAAGTATAACCAACAATTCAATCAGAAATTGACTTAGCAGCTAGCAAGTACTTAACATCCAACCCAAATCTCTAGTGAGCATCAACAACCTGACACGAACCCACTAAAATGATATATGTGTGAACTAAAGAAAAAGAAATAACAAAACTACCTCACAACGGTGAGGGAAAGACAACTACAACAAGTGCAAAATGAAGTTATGCTTTGATAAAATCTGCAAAAGTAAGCTTCCAACATATGTCTATGCAGTATGAAGAAAAGTGACTGAATAGCTCTAAATATGTGAATCATTAACACCAACAAATTAGTTCTGAGTTCGTGGCCACAATGTCCAACATGAACTAACAGACCCAAACATCTTCAAAAGGTATTGTGGTGGTGGCAATAATGTCCAACCCAACCCGACAGTCCAAACATCTCACAAAAACACACTATGGTGGTGGCTATAATGTCCAACAAAACCCAACAGTCCAAGAGAAAATACCATAAGAAAAACCCACTGATGAGTCCTATTTATATACTTATTTTTTGACTCATCTGGGATAGTTTTCTCGTTGATGCACTACACTTTAGTGACATAATTGTTCATATTTATTATTATGCCCATTCCATTTTAAGGTGCACTTTTGGCCCGTTTTCTGTGTGATTTCTTAGTTATTATTCTTTTGCCCTACTTGGTGTTTTTTGTGTATGGAGAATGTGGTATGCCTGTTTCGGTGGCTCGTCTGTTTTCGCTGTAGGTACAATGGACGTGTGTGTGTCCCGGGATTGTTTGGGAATGTTTTCTGCCTAAGGGCCACTTATCGTGCATTTTTACCCAACCACGATCAGTGGACTCCTTAGTGCATGACCGCTGGTCGTGGGCGGCCTGTTCGTCAAACCCCAAATAGTACAGGAACACTGTGCACGATCATAGGATCTACAGCGCACGACCATTGGTCATGATCCACTGATTGTGTGCACTATTCTCCATTTTTACAAATTTTGTTTGAGGAATTCGCATGAGCATTGGACATAGTGCGCACGACCACTGGTTGTGCTCCACTGCTCGTGCGTGTATATTCCTTTTTTCTGGAGTTCTGTCTGGGAAATCGCACGACCATTGGACATAGTGCGCACGACCATCGGTCGTGTGCCACTGCTCGTGCGCGTTATACCAGTTTTTCTTTGAGTTCTTCCATGCCAATATGCCGAATCACAGGACACAGTGCACACGACCACTGGTTGTATGCCAGTGATTATGTGCATTGTTATTTCTACAATCAATAAATTCGCAGGTTCCGCCCTAATTTGGGAGGCTGGACTTTTTCTCCGCTATTTTCATCTCGGAGGAGGGTTCCGCCATTTTCCTTCATCCTCCACCATAGGGAGGGGTTCCGGGCATGCTTTCAATGCCAAATTCAAGCTGGAGCTTCCTCTCAGCCTCCTCCTTCATCCTTGAGCTTCAAGAAGGGTTTGACCTAGCTTTCACCATCAAGCTTTGAGAAGTTTGTGTCATCCTCCATCGGATCGTGGCATGAAGAAGATAGGTCCATTGGGAGTTAGTGACAGCCTCCTCTACCCCGGACGCAGTTGAGGACCGAGCCTGGATGCGGACTGACAACCCGGTGATTCCTTCCGTGAATCCTCAGCAAGACTTCGGATCTGGTCGATTTCGCACTCTCTTCTTCTCTTGTTGTTGATAGTGTAGTTTGATCTCTTTGTATTTGATTAAGTGTGCTTTATTTGATATTTGTTTGTGTACAATCATGTCTATGTGATTTTAAATTGACGTTATTTGCTTGAGGTGCGCCATTATCCATCCTCCACCATACAGTGCCGCACTAGCATTTGTTAGTGGCGTGCATAGAGAAGAGGTGCTCATGACCCTCATTCTGTCATTCTTACCACCTCATCCGCAAGCCTACTCGTCCATCTGCCTAGCGATTCAGTGCATAGCGGCCCGTGTAGTTTTCAATCCGCCTGGCGATGAATTGCATTGCGGTATTGCATAGGAGTAGTTTATTAGTGGTTTACTTTCTTTTTCCGCAACAATCAAAACCACCTTCGTAAACTCTGACCTAAAGACTTCAATCTAAAGTCCTCCTCAAAATTAACTCCACCTTACTGTGTTCCTTGATAGATCGATACTTGGGAAAATTCGCCCATTTTATATTACTTGTGCGGCCGGTACACTTGTCGTAGACCGCATCAGGTTTTTGGCGTCATTGCCGAGGAACACAGTCGTGCGAGTTTTTTGAGAGGTTGATAAGAGATAGAAGCCCTTTTCCATTTGTTCAAACCATGTTTCTTCTTTGCTTTAGTTTTTAAAATTTGTTGCTTATTTTTCTTTCTTTGTTACTTTTCTGTTTTCGGTTTAGCAAGCGGATCCATGTTACTTTTTATTTTATTTTCAGTTGTGTAGCACCCTTGCTATGATTATTTTTGTTCGCAATGTATTCTGTAGTTGAGTGTCACCTCTATGATACTTTGCGCCGATATATTGATGCCTTGGTTGTTTGAAATGCCGAGCATTGTATTAGGTGTTTGTTATGTCAAGGTATAGGCCACATGTAAAAGGATTGCCCTCGTTTGTGCGAACCTTCTCCCTTTGAGGGCGTGTGCGCAGAAACCCCCCGTTTATGGAGGACTACTGTGTACAGGCTTACCAAGGTGTTGCTTTGCCCATACAATGACATCGCGCATCTTGCTTGTTCTTCGCCCGTTGAGATTACCAAAGAATCTCTTGCCACATACAGGTCTTTCATGGGCCCCTCGCTCCCTTTTTACGAGCTTCCCTTGAGTGATGACGATCACTCTGGTGTTATCCAGGAAAAAGAGGATCAGGATCTCATGGGCACTCCTGTATGGGATGATGAGATTGTTCCCGTCAGTGGGGAGGTGTCTGTAGACGAATTTGCGATGGGGCCTGCTAATTCAATGACTTGTTTTCGAGAGAAGTTTTTCCCCTTCACAATTTTTGCCTGATGGTGCCACTTCATCTTTGTGTGAGTTGGCGGATGATGTCGTATCTTTGGATGATTCTATGCCTGAGGTTGCGCCAAAGTGAAATGAGAACTCTACTATCTCCGATGAAAAATGCGGATCTTCAGAACGCTATGACACTCCTTGGTGGGATGAGGAATATCCACTTTATGATGCGAAGATTTGCACCTCCTTATTGGATGAGGTGGTCCCCCTTACCACCGCGGACCTCGACTTCTCGACTTCTCCACGATTCGACTCATATGATACCGACAATGATCTGTGCTCGGATCCTGCTGAGAGTGATATCGAGACCATTCTCCCATATTTTGCGTGTTTTAGTTCTTCCTCTCATTTATTACTTGACCCCCCTTCATTATCTGAGCCTGTGCAGGCTGAGTCTCCACGGGTGTGTTAGGATGACGAGTAGCCTTTTGCTCATACCGACGGTGAGTGTATCTGTCAGTGCGAGAAGGTTTCTACCTCCTTCGCAGTGGAAGTCCCTGCCGTCGTCTTCGCCTCTTGTGGACTTGCGATGGATGACGCCTTGCTGGGCAAGGATTTATTTTGTGGTGAGATGAGTGAGTAACATCACTCCTCCTCTTCTTACTTCCTATTTCCTCTACCTGTATTGGGCAGGTATTATTATTTAGGTAGAGGGGTAACTGCTTTATCTCCATATCAATACTCTCTACCGCCACGGATAATGGAACAGTTACCTGTGCACTTTTCTTATTATAGGCCTATTAGCTATAAATGTATAGAATTTAATAAGTCGTGCTGGGAGGACAATAAACCCAGTAGTTATCTTACATTTCCTGCATTTTTATTTTCATGTCTATCTTAGTTTTAGTATATTTTGTATTTTTTCTATTTTTCTTTTGTTTTTTCGGAGCTCACCCTGCAGGTAATAATGGCAACTTTGTATTGGCGGGGTTGTGATTCTTCGTTTAGCGGGCCTGCTTCTGATTTTCACGCGTCTTCTGGTATGCTCACTGGCTGAGCATTGGGTAACCTCTTCCCTTGTCTCTATCTAATTTAAATTTCTATATCATATGTTGTGAGCTTAGTTTAAGTCAAGGGGAGAGCCAATATTTGTTACCTTTTGTGCGCGCACATGTCATGTGCATACTAGAAGCTTTTATTATTTTATTTTTATTAGTTCATTACATCGCACACCACTGCACACACATGAGCACGTGCTTAACTGTTAGCGTGCTGTGAGTTAAACTCATTTCTTTTGTATGATTTGGGAAAATTATTGTGCTGGCATAGAATTATGAGATTGAGTAAAATGTTGATTCCAATAGTACTCCTAGTCGAGTGCTCTCATCTTGTGTAGAAATTGGAGTAGATTTAATTTTTTTGTATGCTTATAGTTTTATATTTTTCTATTTGCGTAAAGATTATTTATTCTACTCAAAAATTGGTGAATCCAGTGTGAATCGAACGGTAGTGTAGGGATGTGTGTAGCCATCACTAGACTCATTTTGCTCGAGTCGGGAGGAAGGATCATCTTTCTCGGTGGATAAGAACTTGCCCCAAGCTACTCTCGAATCATTGGTGAACGGTTAGTTAAGCGTGAACGTGATGTAGGCCATTATTTTGGCTTGGTTGAGCTTTGTACCGTTCGTAACGTCTTATCCTCACTATCCCCATTGTGCCTACACCTTCTTTTGATTCAGCTCCACTATTATTTCACCAAAGCCTCATAGCTGATCCTAGTCGCACACCAAGGTCAAGCTTTAGTGTTTTACATTTTCATTTTGGGGTGTTGATGTAGTGAGATTCGTAGTGAATATGTGGATGTGCTCCTAGGTTTTTATTTATCGAAATTGTTAAAATAAAAAGATGATTTGAAAAAATATATAAAAATGAATTGTGAAAAAAAAAGTGAAAAGAAAAGTATAATTGAAAATTCTATTTGAGATGAGATTGTATTTGGAGTAGGCGGTGCACACACCCATATTTTAAAAATTAAGTCTGGGGGTATGGTGTACCCGCATGTATTTTGGTTAGCGGATAGATTCTTTTTTATGCTATCACATTTTGGTTAGGTGCGTAGCCTTCTTATTTTTCTTTGTTTACCTCAATGAAACCCAAGCCCCATCTCTTCACCTAAAGTCATACGGATTCACGCTTGAGTCGAACTAGTACCATGGAGAGAGTGTGAACAGGCAACCGTATGGTCCCCTACATTGATGGATTTCTTTGGAGGTGATCATGAGCCCCGGTCTTTGGCGATTCTCACCTTAGGTGCCTGCCTACTTTCTCACTACGCGTGACCGTATGATTCACCGTGATTCCATTTTTGAGTAGTAATAAAATATTGATACGCATTGTGCAAAAAGTATAAACTATTTTGTATACTTAGAAATTTCCTCTATTATATTTTTGCGCGCGCGAGCATGTGACTTCACAAGGTACTCCGTATATAAATTTCTATGTTAGCTAGTTTATTTTATCTTTCTGCATAGATTTTGTTTGCTCGGGATGCGCAAACAAGTAAGTCTGGGGGTGTGATGAGTCCTATTTATATACTTATTTTTGGACTCATCTGGGCAAGATTTCTCGTTGATGCACTACACTTTAGTGGAACAATTGTTCATATTTGTTATTATTCCCATTCCATGTTAAGGTGCACTTTTGGCCCGTTCTCTGTGTGATTTCTTAGTTATTATTCATTTTCCCTAATTGGTGTTTTTCTTTGTATGGAGAATGTGGTATGCCCGTTTTGATGGCACGTCTGTTTTCGATGTAAGTACAATGGATGTGTGCGTGTCCCGGGATTTTTCGGGAATGTTTTATGCCTAAGGGCCACTGATCGTGCATTTTTACACGTACAAAGTCAGTGGACTCCTTTGTGCACGATCGCTGGTCGTTTGCAGCCTGTTCGTCGATCCCCAAATAGTACAGGAACATTGTGCACGATCATAGGATCTATAGACCACGACCACTGGTCGTGAGCCACTAACCGTGCGCACTATTCTCTATTTTTCCAAGTTCTGTCTTAGGAATTCGCACGAGCATTGGACAAAGTGCGCACAACCACTGGTCGTGCGCCACTGCTCGTCGGCGTTATCCCAGTTTTTCTTTGAGTTCTGGCATGCCAATATATATGATCACTGGACACAGTGCGCACGACCAGTGGTCGTGCGCTAGTGATCGTGTGCATTGTTATTTCTACAATCTATAAATTCGCAGGTTTCACCCTAATTCTGGAGGCTGGACTTTTTCTCTGCCATTTTCTTCTCGGAGGAGGTTTCCACTATTTTCCTTCATCCTCCACCATAGGGAGGGGTTCAAGGCAAGCTTTCAACACGAAATTCAAGCCGGAGCTTCCTCTCGGCCTCCTCCTTCATCCTTGATCTTCAAGAAGGGTTTGACCTAGCTATCACCATCAAGCTTTGAGAAGTTTGTGTCATCCTCCATCGGATCGTGACACGAAGAAGACAGGTCCATTGGGAGTTAGTGAAAGCCTCCTCTACCCCGGATGCAGTTGAGGACTGAGCTTGGATGCGGTCTGACAACCCGGTGATTCCTTCCATGAATCGTCAGCAAGACTTTAGATCTGGTTGATTTTGCTCTCTCTTTTTCTCATATTGTTGATAGTGTAGTTTGATCTCTTTATATTTGATGAAGTGTGCTTAATTTGATATTCGTTTGTGTACAATCATGTCTATGTGATTTCATATTGACATTATTTGCTTGAGGTGCGCCAATATCCATCCTCCACCACACAGTGCAGCACTAGCAATTGCTAGTTGCGTGCATAGAGAAGAGGTGATCACGACCCTAATTCTACCATTCTCACCACCTCATCAGCAAGCCTACTCGTCCATCCGCCTAACGATTCGGTGCATAGCGGCCTGTATAGTTTTCCATCCGGCTGGCGAAGCATTGCAAAGCGGCATTGCATAGGAGTAGTTTATTAGTATTTTACTTTTTTTCGCAAAAATCAAAACTCTCTTCGTAAACTCCGACCTAAGGACTTCAATCCCAAGTCCTCCTCAAAATTATCTCCACCTTACTATGTTCCTTGAGAGATTGATACTTGGGAAAATTCGCCCATTTTATATTACTTGTGCGACCGGTACACTTGTCGTAGACCGCATCACCCACCAAGTGTAATGATTCACGAGCCGACACTAGGTTGGTGGTCATTTATCCACTGCCAACCATAGGCCACACCTAAACATCCATAAACACCTATAAAACCCCAAACAAAACATCGGGCTCCTCCATTAACAAGAGGGAAGATAAATCCCAAAATTCACCGTAAGGCCCGCACTCGACGAATTTGCTTAACTCGGCGAGAAAACTAAATCCATACTGATTTGTCGAGTATACTCGACAAATACAGTAGACATTCGATGAAAAATACTTAGTGAAATTAATCAATTTACTGATACTCAATGATTCGGCTAACATAACCTTGATACTCGACGAATCGGCAAAACTACCTAAGTCCACATGAAATTCGTTGAGCATACTCGACGAATCTGGAGTTCACTCAATGCTCTCAACGCCTGAACTTAACTCAACTAAATTTAACTTCACTTAATGCCTTCACTCGACTCCTAGTTGAGTTCACTCAGCGCACTCGATGCCAAGGAAAAAACACTCAAGCACTCAATGCCATTTGGTTCACTCGACGCTCTCGACGCCAAACTGACAATACTTAACGAATTCGTCGAGATTACATGACGCCTTTGACTTAGTCTCACAGACTACTCGACGCTCTCAATGCCGAGTCAAATTCACTCAGTGCCAAAGTCGATATTCGACGAATTCGTCGTGAATACTCAATGAATTTGCCTTAGTCACAAGGATCACTCAATGCTAAGACTGATTCAGTCAACACACTCAATGCTAAGGCAACACTCAACACCAAAGGCTAATGCTCGACGAATTAATCGAGATTACTCGACGAAGATGTAATACCCCATTTTTTACGCTACGCTACCGAGTATAACGCCCAAAATCGTTGTTTTGCGGTGACACTGACACTCGGGGTGGTCGTCACTACAAAATATTGATCCTGCCGGCATTAGTGATCACCAAAGAAGTAGTAAGTAATACAAGTTCACATATTACAGCTCACTATCAATATATATAAAAGAGTGGTGGTCGCTAAGCTTCGAAGAAAATAAAAGCAACCGAACTAGCAATCCAATGAGGCAAGTATACCTATCGAATTGTATCTAGGGGACACAAGTGTCGTATTGAAATCCGGGAATTGTCGAATAAACTTACTCACACGAAGACTATTATTTTATCGATGAAAAAACTAGGGTTTGAAAACTAAGTGCAATTAAAGAAATAAAGCTATGCTAGAAAGAGAAAAACAGCAGTTAATTAAAGAGCATAAAGTAAGCGATTATAACGAAGGGTTAAAACTATGAAATAGAAGAGCATTCGATCAAGAATCACCTCGGCAAGAGTTAACTAAGAAATGCGATAAAAATAAACCTAAACTTAATATGGTAAAGGTCCTTGACCGTGGAGGTTCCTAAAGCTTAAACACGCTTCTCTCGAGGTCGTGCCCAACTGAGTTTAGGAAGGTCCGACCAACTCTCGTATAAATCAGAGGCCTAAAGCTCGCTTTACGCGATGAACCCCATTATTGGATTTTACTCCAATCCAAGAGATTTGGAACGTCTGCCTCTCTCGAGGGGTGCGTACAACTCCCTTTACTCTTGAATGCTCACTTCATTCTATCGGCCTCTCGGCTAGCCCAGAATGAAAGCAAAGGTGGAGAGTATATATCGATAATATACCTCCAACCCATGAAAAATCAAGAGTAATCCAAGACCTAAACCCTAAAAAAAAGGTAAATTCAAAGCATCATAACTTAATCGCTCGAACCTCGGATCATCAAGATCGAGTACAAGGAGGATTAGTTACTCATGGTGACATGGAGGGGGAGAGATGAGTAGAAGATCATGATAACACAAAGTAAACAAGGAGAAAAAAACAACACTTTTATTAATAATCAAGAGAGCTACACTTAGGAAATGAAAATTACATTTGCATGAAATGAAAATCCTATTCTAGCCCTACAATTAGCACTAAGCAAGAGCAAAGATTACAACAAAAGCTATTACAAAATCTAAAACTAAAATGAGAAAGAGAGAGAGGGAGAGAAAAGCATAAAAAAACAAGAAAAGGAAGCAAGAAACCAAGGGGCAGCACCTCCCCTCTCATCCCAAGCGTGTCATGGGGCATGACAGAAACGGCATTGACCTCAGGCTCAGGATTCTGGCGGGAAGGATGATTGCTTTTGTGTGTAGGTGGTCACGCCCGTGTAGGGGGGCGTGACACGTACGTCGCGTCGAAATCATTGGTCGGAATTCCGTCAGTCATCGGAAAAGGTGGGGTCACGCCCTATGTCATGCCCGTGACATGGGGTGTGACAGTACTGTTTGGCATGCTGGGATGAATCGGCATTCAATGCGGCGGCAGGCTTCGGGCAGAGGGCGACACGCCCCGTGTCACGGCCGGGGACACGCCTGAGGAGGGCGTGTTAGGGGGCGTGACAACCGTTTTTCCTGTTTTTCTGTCTCTTTCAGCAGTCATCATCATGATCAGGTGACACGCCCTAGGTCACGCCCAGGGAGGGCGTGACAGGGGGGCGTGACAGGTCATTTTTGGCCAATTTTCTGAAACCTGCAAAAAGACAAGAAAATTTAGCGGCAATAATATTTACATAGAAACGATAAAAAATAAGGTACTAAGACATGAATTGTACATTATAAAATAGAAAATACGATAATAGTTTAGGCTACAAAACATATTATCAAACTCCCCCAAGCTTAAGTTTGCTTGTCCCCAAGCAAAAATATAAAAACTAGATAATCATAAAAAAAGACTAATCAAGAAGTTCTAATTATGCCCACACAAGTACTATGCGAAATTCTAAGTAGGGAAAAGGTGAAACGTAAATCTAAAATCATTATTTAGGTATGGTAAAACTTTTATAAACTTTACTTAACGAAAATAAATCATCCAAAATTTTGACGAAATTCTTTAAATAGATTTAAGCAAAGAAACGAAAATGTAAAAACACATTGGGTTGTTACTAGATCCAAGCAACGCATTATAATTATATCAATTCTATTAACAAAAATCTAAGTTTAAATCCAAAACTAAAACTAATATACTTTTCTTCTTTTCTTAGTTGTTAAATAAGATTCAAAAGGCATGAATAAAAAGGACTTAAATAGGACAGAAACGTTTGGTTTAGGAATATAATTAGGAGTGGAATTCAAAGAAAAATGTGAAGGCTTAAAATCAAACTAAACCAAAACAAAGAGTTTCAAAAATTTAAAAAAGAAATGTATATATATTGTTTTCCTTTTTTTCTTCTTTTCTCCATTTTTTTCTTTTTTCAAAACAAAGGCCATAAATATATATATATATATATATATATATATATATATATATATTTTATTTTTAATTGGCCAAATAAAAACTAACATATCTTTTGAGCATACTTTTTTTTTCAAAAACTTTTCTCCCAAGAAAATCACAAAATAACCTATCATAATTACAAAAATATTTCATGAAACTCAAGAAGGCTAGTGTAAATAGATTGGTTGGAAATTTTTGCTTTGGTGAAAAGGAAATGAAATGAGGAGCTATCAAATGAAATCGGAAAAAAGACTCAAAAGTGGCTAACTAGAGGTAAAAGTTTTTAGGTTGGCAGGAGAGCTCAAACGAAAACAAAAAAGGCCTAAATCATTTTCACGCTTTTAAATTTATTTAAAACAAAGGTTTGAAAATTTTCAAAAAGCGAGTCCTAGATAATAAAAGAAGATTGATGAAATTGCTTTGAAAATAGAAATAATAAGTGACTTGGATTGTTCACATCTACTACGCTATTTAAAGGTTGACCTTACAAAAATTATCCAAAAACAAAAAGGAAAATAGTGGATGATGAATTTTTGAGAAAGTAAAGGAAATAACGAACGAAAAACCATAATAGAAATGCGAGTTTTAGAAAAAAAATTCACCTTAACACTCTACCATGAATTAGAAACACAGCATGGCCAACATTTTACCTGTGAAACATACTTAAAATGGACGATTAGAAATATTATAATTAACTACGTTGTTTATAGAAAATTTTGAGTAATACAAAAACAAAAACTAGAGGTACTATTGAAATACCAAAATGTCTAAACTATTAAGGCAAAAACAAAAATCATAATTTTTTTTTTAATTGGTCAAATATTCTCTTTTTTTTACATTTTGAAAATATTTTCTTCGTTTTTTTGGAATTTTAAGATATTCATCATTTTTTTTTGAAAAGAAATATACACAGAAAACAAGAATATTTACACTAAGCAAAAATGAAGGAGGAAGTCCTCCCCCAAGCTTAAAATGGACATTGTCCTCAATGACAAAAGAAGGGGATTGGAGAAGGAGAGAAAAATAAAGTACAGAATTGAATGACATAATTGAAAAACAGGTACTTCCCCGGATTTATTCGCTGCGAAAACTGAGTGATGCCGCTCCCCTAAATGTCTTCTTTGGACTTCGTGATGGATTCAGCAACGTTGGAGCAGGCGATCGCAGAAGCTTTAGCTTGTTGGAGCCGTCCGGGGCAAAAATTGTGAAATAAAGAAAACAGAAAAAATAACTTGGGTTGCCTCCCAAGAGCGCCCTTTGTTTAAAGCGTCGTTGAGCTCGACGCATCAAAAATAATATTGTCCAAAATTAATGTTGTCCAGAAATAAAAAAAAAATTTAATAAAAAAAATTCAAAATTTAGAGTTCGTGCAGCAGATACTTAATACTGTTTGGACTGACATCATCATCACCAGAGAAATACAGTTTAAGACGCTGACCATTCACCTTGAAATTACCCTTATCAGGGTGTGAAATTAAAACAGTTCGTCCTCTCTTTATAAAGCTTGTTATTTTCGAGAATTATAAAGAAGAACCTGGTCGCCCGGCTTAAAGATTTTTGGATGCCTTAAGTGTTTATCGTGTAAACGCTTCGTCCTCTCTTTATAAAGCTTGTTATTTTCGTAAGCGTAAGAGCACCACTCGTCGAGTTCATTTAGTTGAAATTTTCTACGGTCACCGACGGAGTGGGGATCGAAGTTTAAAAATCTTAAGGCCCAAAAAGCGCGGTGTTCTAATTCTACGGGTAAATGGCACGATTTTCCACAGATCAGCCGATACGAAGGACATCCGAGGGAGGTTTTGTACGCTGTTCGGTAGGCCCATAAAGCATCGTCTAAATTCGCTGAACAATCTTTCCTATAAGTTGAAACAGTCTTTTCTCATAATCTTTTTATTTCTCTATTCACTACTTCGACCTGTCCGTTAGTTTGCAGATGATAGGCAGTTGAAAGCTTATGTGTAATGCCGTATTTGGTAATGATTTTTGAAAATTGCGCGTTACAGAAATGGGAACCCCTATCACTAACGATGGCGCCAGGCGTATCGAATCTAGAAAATAATTTTTTCAAAAAGGTGACTACAACTCGGGAGTCGTTCGTAGGCAGAGCTTGGGCTTCGGCCCAATGTGAGACGTTATCAACGGCAACTAAAATATACTTGTTTTTGAAGCAAGAAGGAAGGGGGCCAACAAAATCGATTCCCCGAAGGTCGAAAATTTCACACTCAAGGAAATAATTTTGCGGCATTTCATTTTTATTTTAAATGTTTCCCGACCGTTGGCAACTATCACACCTGCTCACAAAGGCTTCCGCGTCTTTAAATAGGCTAGGCCAGTAAAAACCCACGCAAAGCACCTTGTGAGCAGTGCGAGCAGCTTGATAGTGCCCACCTGTTGGACCTTCATGTAAGTGTTTTAAAACATCTAAACCTTCTTCATAAGAAACACATCTCCTTATCACTTGGTCCGCACAGATTCTGAAAAGATGCGGGTCTTCCCAAAAGTAGTTCTTCATCTCAGAAAAGAATTTCTTCTTTTGCTGAGAGGAGAACTCTTTTGGGATCACCCGGGCCACTAAATATTTTGTGATTGTGTGCGAACCAAGGATAAGTAGATGTGCTAATTGAAAGAAGCTTCTCATCAGGAAAATAATCATTAAAAGATTTTCCATTTAATTTTTCTATAAAGGAATTGTCTAATCTGGATAGAAGGTTGGCGGCCAAGTTCTCGGCTCCTCGCTTATCACGGATCTCTAAGTAAAACTCGTGGAGGAGTAAGACCCAGCGAATCAATCGTGGCTTGGCATCCGTTTTAGCAAAAAGGTATTTGAGGTTAGAGTGGTCCGTAAAGACTATGATTTTTGAAAGCGTAATGTAAGGACGAAATTTATCAAATGTGAATACTACAGCAAGGATCTCCTTCTTAGTCGTGGTGTAATTTTCCTGTGCAGATGTGAGCGTTTTACTAGCGTAATAGATAGGGTGGAAGTGTTTAGATATACGTTGACCTAATATAGCTCCCACCGCGAAACTACACGCATCGCACACCGGAGCTATCATAATCGGTGCGTTAATTAACTTTTCTTTAATCAATTCGAAGGCAGAAAGACAAGAGACATCAAAAATGAATGGGGCATCTTTTTCTAGAAGATGGGTAAGGGGCTTGGTGATCTTGTAAAAATCCTTTATGAAGCGGCGGTAGAAACCAGCGTGACCTAAGAAACTCCTTATAGCTTTTATATTCGTAGGCGGCGGCACCTTCTCGATAACTTCTATCTTTGCAATATCTACCTCAATACCTCTCGCAGAAATTTTATGACCCAAAACTAACCCTTCCCTCACCATAAAATGGCATTTTTCCCAATTTAGGGCAAGGTTAGTCTCTTCGCATAATTCAAAGACTTTTTCGAGGTTTTCTAAATATTTATCAAAGGAATCGCCGAACACGGAGAAATCGTCCATAAATACCTCCATAATGCTTTCTACGTACTTGTCAAAGATAGCGAGCATACATCGTTGGAATGTAGCTGACGCATTGCACAATCCAAACAGCATTCTTCAGTAGGCGAAAGTGTCGAAGGGACAAGTAAACGTAGTTTTCTCTTGGTCCTCGGGAGAGATGGGGATTTGAAAATACCCCGAGTGGCCATCGAGAACACAATAAAAGCTATGGCCGGATAATCGTTCTAAAATCTGGTCGATAAACGACAAAGGGAAGTGGTCCTTGCGGGTGGCGTCATTCAGCTTCCTATAATCTATACACATACATCAACCCGTCACCGTCCGTATCGGGATTAATTCGTTATTTTCATTACTAACTACTGTTATCCCTCCCTTCATTGGTACCACCTGAACAGGGATAACCCACTTACTAACTTATATAGGGTAGATAATTCCCGTGTCTAATAATTTCATAACCTCGCCCTTAACTACTTCTCTCATGTTTGGGTTGATACGGCGCTGAGGTTGAAAGAGTTACGCGAATTATCTTCCATTAAAATTTTAAGAGTGCAGAAAGATGGGCTTTTGCCCTTGATATCAGAAATCGGCCAAGTAATAGCTCGGCGATGCTTACGTAAAACTAAAAGAAGTTTTTCATTTTGGACATTAGTGAGGTGGGCCGAAACTATAACTGACAGCTTGGAGTTCTTTTCTAAGAAGGCGTACTTGAGATGTTCAGGAAGTTCTTTAAGTTCTAGGGTAGGGGGGTCTTCATAAAAGGATTTAGATATTCTTTCTTTTTCGAACACTATATATTCGTAGAATTTTTTATATGGAAAATTAAAAGGTGTGGAGCTGGTGGCCAAGGCGACTTCTTGTAGTGAATCAGTTGGAAGAGTAGAAGAGAAACAAAAATCGGAAAATTCTTTTTCAAAATAAGATAAAAGATAAGAGGATTCTACACTTTCTTACAACGATTCAGTTGGAAGAGACGAGGAGGAACAAAAAGCAGAAAATTCTTTTTAAAAATTAGAGAGGAAATAGGACTATTCATCACTCACGGCATCTACGAAAAAGCAGGAATCATTTGCGAAGGTGTTTTTCATCGAAGGAGTGATAGATAAAGTTACTTCGTCATCGCCTACTTGAAGGAAGAGCTTACCATTGCTTACGTATATGATAGCTCGGGAGGTGGAAAGGAAGGGTCGGCCAAGGATCAGGGGAATTTCGACGTCTTCTTCGATGTCCAAAATGACAAAGTCCACTGGGAAGATGAACTTGTCGACTTTTACTAGAACATCCTCCACTATACCTAACGGGTACTTGACCGATCGGTCGGCGAGCTGGATACTCATGCGTATGGGGTTGAGGCTACCAATTCCTAACTTTTTAAACAACGATAGGGGCATTTGGTTAATACTCACTCCTAAGTCGTCTAACGCGTGTTTGACAAAAAGATCACCGAAGACACACGAGATAGAAAAACTACCCGGGTCACTGATTTTCTTCGGCTAACTGTTTGTCAAAACAGCGGAGCACTCGACATTTAACGTGACTTGTGAAAGGTTCTCTAACTTTTTTTTGTTGGTTAGAAGGTCCTTAAGATACTTGGCGTACTTCGGCATCTGTGAAATCACTTCTTGAAAGGGCAGATTTATGTAGATTTGCTTGAACATTTCTAAGAAACGAGAGTACTGATCGTCCTGACGTTGTTTATTAAGTTCAAAAGGGTAAGGCAGGGTCGGATTATTTATAAAAATGGGTGGTGGAGTGAGATCTTTTTCTAAAACGGGGATGATAACTTATTCAGCAGAGGGTGGAATTTTTAAAATTGGAGCGGATCTTTGATTTTTTAAAGTGGGGACGGAGCTTGCCTCGGGCTCTTCACTTGCCATACCGGGAACTTTCTTCCCACTCCGAAGAGTTATAGCTTTCGCTTGCTCTCTCGGGTTGGGCTCGGTATTGGAAGGAAGAGACCCTGCAGGTCGCTCATAAATAATTTTAGCTAGCTGTCCTACTTGATTTTCAAGACTTTTAACGCTTCCAGTTAAGGTTCTAATCGTAGCGTCATTTGTGGAGATATATTTGGAAAGTAACTCCTCCAAGCTTGGAGGTTTTGGATAATTTTGAAGAGGTGGTGGTGGTGGTGCAGGAAAATCATTTTGTGGTGCCGGGCGCATACCATTCGATGGATTACTCCACGAAAAATTCGGATGATTTCTTAAGGCAGGATTATAACTATTCGAAAAATTAAAACCAGGAGGATGAAAATTCGCAGCAGAAAAATTATTAAAAGCATTTCTAGGCATATTATTAACAAAATCTAATTGTTCTGGGGCAGGAGTTGCAGATTCCCATACCTGAGGGGCGGAGGCAGCAGTCATCTCCGTTATCTTTTTGCTTAATATTTCAACTTGTAGGGAGAGTTGGGAGACGTTGTCCACTTCAAAGATCCATGCAGGCTTGCTCGGGCGAGACCTAGGCATATTCCACTAATAAGTGTTCATGGCCATGTCCTCAAAAAGCTCAAGAGCTGCTTCCGGGGTCTTATGGTTTAAAGTACCGCCAGAAGCTGCATCTATCATTTGCTTTGTATTTTGATTTAGCCCGTTATAAAATCTCTGCACTTGTAACCATACAGACAATGCGTGATGTGGGCATCATCTTAATAGTTCTTTAAATCTTTCCCAAGTTTCATATAAGGTTTCAGAGTCTATTTGTCCGTAAGAAGAAATGTCGTTCCTAAGTTTAGCAGTTTTAGCTGGCAGAAAATACTTCGCCAAAAATTTTTCGGTTAATTCATTCCAGGTGGTTATGCTATTCTTAGGTATAGTGTTCAACCACTGCTTACCTTTAGTTCTTAAAGAGAAGGGGAAAATTCTTAGCATGATTGCATCATTTGTGACACCATTTATCTTGAATGTGTCACAAATTTCAAGAAAGCTTGTTATATGTGCGTTCAGATCTTCATCTTGAAGTCCGTCAAATTGCACATACTGCTGTACCATTTGAATTATGCTAGGCTTTAATTCAAAGTTATTATTTGCTATAGCAGGGCGGACTATGCTAGATTCTATTCCCTCGAGATTCAGCCGTGCATAATAAAGACATAGGTCTTTGCACGGCTTCCTCCACGTTGGGTTCTTCCATTCTTAGAGAAGAGAATGAATCGGAGTCCTCAACTGGTATTTGGGAAATAGGGACTTGAAATCACAATCTTCTCCGAAGAGTTTTGTCAATTTCGTGGTCCAAGTCCAAAATAACCGACGGACTCCCGCGGGTCATGCACTAAAAAGAAGAGAAGAGAAGAAAGAGAAATAAAATAAACTAGAATGAAAAGCAAGATTTTTTTTAAATAGATTTTTTATAATTTAACTCCCGAACATCTAAAGGGCTACCCGGTGAAGGGTTCGCAAGGTACTAGAAAAGATAGCGGCACTTAAAGCCGCTTTGCCTTTTTCGAGAGAATTAGGTGGAGTAGAAAATGTAACGTCCCAATTCGCGCTAGGCCCCTCGCACGAGTTTTGAGTCAAGAGACTTGACTCGGGCTCGGGACTCACTGGCAAAAGGTGTCAAGTGCGTTGAATGGAGTGTAGGGTTGAGTGACATCCAACGGATTGGAAGGAAATGGCCTCAGGGAAAATCGACGAGAATGGGAGTTGATACTCGCCGATCGACGGGTATCGGGAAAGATACTCGCCGATTCGACGGGTATCGATTGTCGATACCCGCCGGATCTAAAACTACATATTGGGAATTAGGTTAAGCAAAAGTCGACAAGAATGCCCGGCGATTCTCGCCGATCGACGAGAATGCCCGGCGATTCTCGCCGATCGTCGAGAATGCCCGGTGATACCCACCGATCCTCGAGTATCGCTGAGAATACTCAACGCACTCAATGCCAGATTTTCTGATAAGTTGGATAAGTGAAATTCGCCGGGTATCATTGTTGATACCCGACGAATTCGTCGAGAATGCCCGACGATTCTCGCCGATCGTCGAGAATGACGGTTGATTCCCGTCGAATTTTACTTGTGCATTTTCTTAGCCCAAGCGGATTCGCAGGCTTGAACAGGCGGACCGAACCGGACTTCGGGATTCTTGCTGGATGATTTCTTGGATCGGGTCACTTCAATATGAATCATTATGGGCGGTCCAACAAGGTCTCGACATGTGGCAGAAGATGTAACCTAATACATCGGTTTATAAAGGGAAGTTTAAGCCGAACCCTAGCCTTTGCGCCGATCGACCTTGCCGTCATCGCAAACCTCGCGAATGACAGAGCCGAGGGAATTCAGAGCTCTTGGAGGCGGCTTTCTCACTCTCTCTCTCTCTCCTTCCTTTGCCGTGAAGAACAACTGCACCAAGTAAAAGATGCCACAAAGAAGAACGACTAGATCCATGGCCGGGAACGATGGCACCGCTGGGAACGAGGAGAGCTTCCTCCCCTCTCCCTTGGTGCTAGATCTGTAGTTAATATTCTAGGAGAGATATCGACTCCTTAGAGTCTTGATGGTGAGGAAGAGATTTCTTAGGGAAAAGCCATGCCTAGGCCGTCTTCTAGGCGTAGTCCCCTCTAACCTCTTCATTCTTCAAAGTGAAGATGAGAGAGTGATTCGTGGAGAAATATGGCTTCGTGAGGGTGAATAAGGGTGGATGATTTTCTGGAGGAGATTTTTGGAGTTTGGCGCAAGGAGGAAGATGAACGGATGTCGTTCATCTCGCCTTAAGATGCGTGCAGAAATCTGTTTTCTGCACGCAGCGACCTTCGTGGCCAATTTCGGGGGTGTTCTGGTCATATCTGGGTTTTCGACTAAACACGAAAGTCGTAGCCCTCGAAATTATCTTTCCAACGAGTAGTTGCACGTTTACAGGATATACCTGTAGCCACAGGAAAGTCTATTCGAATCTGCTACAATTGGGGGAAATTCCACCCAGAAAATTTGTATCCTATACGCCGCAGGCTTCGAGTGAATTTCTGGTGTGATGCGATCAAATCTAGGCTTTCGACTAAACACGAAAGTTGTAGCCCTTGAAATTATATTTCCAACAAGTTGTTACACGCACTCGTCGGATTTCTGTAGCCTCGGGAACCCTTGGTTGAAGTTATTGCCCGGATTAAGGCTGCACCTAAATTCTAGGCTGTGTAACGTGGAATGCGATGTGGTGGAATTTAATGTTGCGATCCAACTTGAGGCTTGGGTGGACTCTTTTGAAATAATCATCATAGTGACGCGATAAGTTGAGGTTATAAATCTAAATTCATATAACGAGTTGTGGACAAGTTTAATTTAAAGAAAGAACCTAATATAATTGGGTAGATATAATTGGATAAATGTATAAATGATTTAACTATGGTCGTGATATATGTTGGATGGATAAAAGGGAATTAGTTATCTAATGCTTAGAGTGTCGTCTCCCTACGGGTAGCATTGTGGAAGTAACAAGTGCGGTTTTGACTGTCACTAGTTGGAATGAGATTGATATGAGTAAAGTTGGACGGTTGGGCTTGGCCCTTGGTGTTCATGTCCCGAGGCTCCTTCCGCATTTGATGGATGGTTGGGCTTGGTCCTCGGTGTTCGCGTCCCGAGGCTCCTTCCATGCCACGATATTATAAAAGTGCATGTGGTGTGAGTCGACACGTGGTGTCGTAATCCCGGGTTAAGGATAGTGTGGCAGGTCTACGGACTCGCCAATTGTCACACTAATGGGAGTCGACAGCTAGACCTTGGATAGTTGGGCATGGTTCTCGGTGTTCATGTCCTGAGGCTACTTTCCGTACCAAGTGAACGGTTGGGGTTGATCCTCGTGTTCATTTCCGAGGCTCGTAGTGGAGATGCTCCGCTGTTGTGTTCTTAGCATTGAGGCGTACGGAGGCCTAGGCCAGATAGTGTGGAGACCAACCTAGTAGTGGAGATGCTCGCTCTACTGTCATCGTTTGGACACGACGGTTGATGCCTGAGAGGTTAGCTACCTGCTCGAATAGTGGGAACTATAAGTCTGTGTCGACATAGCGATTGCATGTGCTTGATCATGGGTGTGTCATTGCATTGCATTCATAGCATTGCACTTCATTGCATACATAAGACCCTCATTGTATAAGTTTTTATGGGCACTCCTATACGATGAGTTACTTATTGCTGAACGACCTTCAACTTATATGCTTGTATGGGCATCCATATAAGTTGAGTTACTTACTGTTATAGCATTATACTCTCTTGCTGCTGTAGATGGTAGAATTGTAGAATAAGAGCTTGTTCATTTATACACTACTTTTATTACTACCTATGTTTTGTATACTTACTTCACCTGCTTGTACCACTGTTTTATATATATTGTACCTGTTCCCTTCTCCGCCCGGTGCCGAGGAGTCACCGGGGGAGCGGGTGTGAAGCCACTTAGTCTTTATGACTAACGGTTGCTACGTCTTCCTTTTTTTAGGAGAAAACCCCGCAGGTGGAGCAGCAGGCTATGCAGCTGGACACCCAGACCAGGATGACAGGGCCTGAGGGGATGGTACCGTCGCTACTGTCGGTTATAGATGTGAGTGAGAGAGATTTGGTTGTAGCTCTTCGGGGCAATTATATTTACGTACTCTGATTATGTAGAAGCTTGTTTAGCTTCTCTTTTGCTATATTTATGAACTTATTCTTGGTGTGGATTGACATTCTTTTATTTTTATGGTTGGGTTGGCAGTTTATATGTTGATATTGGTTGAAGCCGGCAGGATAGGCGTCTTGTGGTACAGGCTGACCCGAGTGTTAGTGGTACCGCAAGGCGGCTATTCTTGGCATAAGACCCCTCTCGTGCCGTGTCTTGTGTTCCGGGAGGGGGGTCTTACAGAAAAATTGTGAAGTTGGTTACTATTAAGAGCAGTAATAAAAAATTTTGATTTTTTTTTTAAAATTTTTTTTAGAAGGAGGGCGAGAAAGAGAAATGATAAATTTAATAGATTCTTTTTTTCAATTTATCAACAGAAGTTGATTCCCCGGCAACGGCGCCAAAAACTTGGTGGTCGCTAAGCTTTGAAGAAAATAAAAGCAACCGAACTAGCAATCCAATGAGGCAAGTATACCTATCGAATTATAGCTAGGGGACACAAGTGTTGTATTGAAATCCGGGAACTGTCGAATAAACTTACTCACACGAAGACTATTATTTTATCGACGGAAAAACTAGGGTTTGAGAAACTTAGTGCAATTAAAGAAATAAAGCTATGCTAGAAAGAGAACAACTACAGTTAATTAAAGAGCATAAAGTAAGCGATTATAACGAAGGGTTGAAACTATGAAATGGAAGAGCACTCGATCAAGAATCACCTCGGCAAGAGTTAACAAAGAAATGCGATAAAAATAAACCTAAACTTAATAGGGAAAATGTCCTTGACAGTGGAGGTTCCTAAAGCTTAAACACGCTTCTCTCAAAGTCATGCCGAACTGAGTTTAGGAAGGTCCGACCGACTCTCGTCTAAATCGGTGGCCTAAAGCTCGCTTTACGCGATGAACCCCACTATTGGATTTTACTCCAATCCAGGAAATTTTGAACGTCTGCCTCTCTTGAGGGGTGTGTACAATTCCCTTTACTCTTGAATGCTCACTTCATTCTATCGGCCTCTCGACTAGCCCAGAATGAAAGCAAAGGTGGAGAGTGTATATCGATAATATACCTCCAACCCATGAAAAATCAAGCGCAATCCAAGGCCTAAACCCTAAAAAGAAAAGGTAATTTCAAAGCATCATAACTTAATCGCTCGAACCTCAGATCATCAAGATCGAGTAAAAGGAGGATTAGTTACTCATGGTGAAGTGGAGGGGGAGAGATGAGTAGAAGAGCATGATAACACAAAGTAAACAAGGAGAAAAAAAACAACTCTTTTATTAATAATCAAGAGAGCTACACTTAGGAAATGAAAATTACATTTGCATGAAATGAAAATCCTATTCTAGCCCTACCATTAGCACTAAGCAAGAGCAAATATTACAACAAAAGCTATTACAAAATCTAAAACAAAACTAGGATTGAAAAACTAAAATGAGAAAGAGAGAGAGAGGGAGAGAAAAGCATAAAAAAAAAAGAAAAGGAAGCAATAAACTAAGGGGCAGCACCTCCCCTCTCAACCCAAGCTCTCTGAAATGAAGGGGGTCTGAATTTATAGAAAATTTCCACAGGTTGGTCTCGCCCGGTGACACGCCCAGGGAGGGCGTGTCATGGGGCGTGACAGGTACGGCATTGACCTCGGGCTCTGGATTCTGGCGGGAAGGATGTTTGCTTTTGTACATTGGTGGTCACGCCCGTGTAGGGGGCGTGACACGTAAGTCGCGTCGAAATCATTGGTCGGAATTCCATCAGACATCGGAAAAGGTTGGGTCACGCCCTATGTCACGCCCGTGATATGGGGCGTGAAAGTACTGTTTGGCGTGCTGGGATGAATCGGAATTCAATGCGGTGGCAGGCTTCGAGCAGAGGGCGACACGCCCCGTGTCACGCCCGGGGACACGCCCGGGGAGGGCATGTAAGGGGGCGTGATAGTCGTTTTTCCTATTTTTCTGTCTCTTTCAGTAGTCATCATCGGGATCAGGCGACACACCCTAGGTCACGCCCGGGGAGGGCATGACAGGGGGGCATGACATGTTATTTTTGCCCAATTTTCTTGAAACTAGCAAAAACACAAGAAAATGTTAACGGCAATAATATTTACATAGAAACGATAAAAAATAAGGTAATAAGACATGATTTTTACATTATAAAAAAAAATACGATAATAGTTTAGGCTACAAAACGTATTATCAATGAGCAATAGCCCACAATGAGTACTAAGTTTGAATGAGAGTAGAAAAGAAAAGGGCTTAAGCCCGGTACATGTCTAATACAAATGATCTCTCTCACACAACTCACAACATCTAAGCGGAAGCAAACTGGAATCCATCCTCGACCTATCACTATGTAGTAGTGGTAGTGCGCAGCAACTTCTCCTTATATCATGACTCCTTGTCCTGCCGGTGTTGATGCTCCTACTACTCAGTCCCCTAAAATGATGTCGTCCACCGACCGTTAGTCAAAAGACTAATCCACTATCGTCCTTGCCTCACCCTCGTGACTCCTAGGCACCGTGCGGGGAGGATGAAAGTGGAGGACAACAATGCAGAGTGGAACAAGCAGATGAAAACTACCCTATCAGGTGTATGTATAAAAGGACTATAGCAAGGAAGCATTAATGTAAACAAATAAAGTAGAGTAGTAAGTACATGTAAAGCAAACTAGGGAATAAGTAACCTTAACTTATATAAATGTTCATACAAACTTATAAGTTATATTCAGATATGTGTGTAGTGATATGTTATGTCATGATTCATGCATGTGCAATACATGCACACGACTCTATATGCACAGACATTTAGTTCCCCCTATTTAAGAAGCTAGCTTAACTCCCAGGAGCCTCCTTAGTGTCTAACAGAGACAGTGGGTCGGGTCACCCCACTCCTAGGCGGGTATCCGCACTACCATGCCTAGCCCTTACATACTCCTCTAAAGGACACACCAGAGTCACCACATACTAATGTTGGTAATCCACCAGTCTTTTACTTGGCTAAGTGAGAACCACACTTGCCGAGTCAATGTATCGATGTTGGTCCGAACGACAGTCTAATACCAAATACCCACCACCTTTATGCACATACAACCATGAATCTCTGAGCCATCAGCTCTCCAGACTAACCTGTCTGTCACAACAACCTTGTAACACCCCAGAAATCTCAAAA
This sequence comes from Platanthera zijinensis, assembly GCA_039513925.1. Classification (NCBI taxonomy): domain Eukaryota; kingdom Viridiplantae; phylum Streptophyta; class Magnoliopsida; order Asparagales; family Orchidaceae; genus Platanthera; species Platanthera zijinensis. Next base: position 133,930,212 of record CM077082.1, read on the forward strand.
GGTCAAATTGAGGTTTAGGCTGGCTGACACGGCCTTGGACACGGGCGTGTCCAAGGGCGTGTCTTGGTATACAGCCTGGGACACGGGCGTGTCCCAGGGCGTGTTCATCTTGGTCGGCGATTGTTGAGATAACAAGCATCGAGCATGCAACACGGCCTGTGACACGGGCGTGTCACAGGTGTGACACGGGCGTGTTTGGCACACGGCTAGGGACACGGGCGTGTGCCTTAGACGTGTCTTGCTCAGGTCATTTTTGGTGATCGTAGGAGACCGTGTTACAGGGGTAACACGGTCGTGTACTGTGTGACACAGGCGTGTCAGGCTTGACACGGGCGTGTCAATACCCGTGTTCTGGTATCTTTTCAGTCGGTTCGTGTACCGCTTAAGAGTACACGGCCTGTGACACGGGCGTGTCACAGGGCGTGTCGGCCAAATTTGAATATTTCGGATAGATCTTGGCCGTTCCATTTCCTCTATTTGGATCCAAGGGCTCAGATGATGTCCTGCTGGATTAAATATCTAGATTTGAGATAAAGAGATCATTATTCATTTGGCCATCTCTTTTTACAAGTGAAGAGAGAAAGAGAGAGGAGGAAGAAGAAGGAGGAGAAGATCAAGCCACCGGCAGAGCTCCTGTTTTTCGATTCGAGATCCGAGGCCAGTTCTGTGAAGGCAAAGCTGCTGCGGTGCTTTCTCACCGGCTAGATCTTCGATGGCTCCCAAGAGATCGTCAAGGGTAACGATCTTCCTTCTTGGACATGTGAAGTCCTTCTTTCCTGCATTTGCATAGAGAAAACCCTTCCCCGCGAGTATGCGGTGGGTTGTGGCATCCCTTGGGGAAGATATGTGAAGTCCCCCTTATTAGAGTCTGGAATTGGAGTACGGATCTAGGCATGTTGTGTGAAGCCCATCTGGACATGCTGGTCTGGATTGGTGATGCTTGTTTGCATATCGGAGAAGTCTCCGTGATTATTGCTTGTATGCATGGTGGATACCTGTCGCTTGGTGCAGCAGGAAGTACTGGAGGAAGTCCAGGAAATGATGAGAGTTGGGTTCAACTCTTGTGGCCGTGAGTTGCCACTTTGTGTAAAGTTGGGCCGTTGTGCTGCAACTAGATAAAAAGGTAGATTGCCGAACAGGAAAGGTGAAACCGACCCGTGCCTATAAATTGCCATGAGTACTTCCGTATTCGAGGTTGCACGGCAACTTGAGTACCGGGGGGTGGCTGATCCGTACCTGCATTATGTCCGTCTGACTTTTAAGCCTGGTTATAGGTTTTGTTGGAGCGCATAATGAGAGTCTGAGGCCCGCGCGCCGTTAAGACTATATGCTCAATACCGTGTAAACGGTGGTGTTGACCCTGGTTCGCCGGTGCACCATTAATGTGCCCTTAGTGCACGGACTGTCGGGCCGCGTGGCTGACGGTTGTGATGGCTTGAGTGTGCCTGAGAGAATAATATATGCTATATTATTGATGCAATGCTATGCAAGGAAGGAATTCCGCTGCCCCGTGCTAGGGGCAGGGTCGTTATAATTGGTCAGCTGAATGGTGACCGTTGCCCTGTTTGCCACCGCTTGGTGGATTGCTTCTTACAGGTGCTGGAGGTGCTGGTCTGAGCGGGACTTAGCGGGCTGAAGCCCAAGCTGCATTGCTGCCCTCGAAGGATTTGTTTTGTTTCTTCTTGTTCATGTGTGGCCGGCCTGTGTGCCGATGTCTGTAAACCACACCTTGTTAAGAGAAATTTGTAAGGCCTTAAGGCCAGACACTTTGGTTGTATGCATACATTCCTATGTTTTTAGTGGACAGTTCTTATTGTACTTGAGTTCAAGTTTTCAACCGTGAAGCTTCCGCTAGAATGCTCTGTGTTAGGATGCATTGGTGTTTTGATATTATTTCGTAGCGTTTCCGCCTGTTTGTGGAATATGGTGTGGGGCCCCGGCCGGACCCTCTATTATATTCTTCTTGACGGGTAGAGGTGTTACAATTTGGTATCAGCTTGTTGGTCGATCTCTTCCAAATTCGTGGACGAATTCTTTTGAGGGGTGGCAAGCACGTGTCAGTGTTGTCGTTATAACACTTAACTTGAACTCAAGAATGTCCACTAAGGAATGTAAATACTATTGTTTGAGGAATCTGCGCGTTCCTATTTTGTTGTTTTTTCTTGCGTACAGTCGCTAATATGTGTCTTGTCCACCTATAGGTGACTCGTAGTGGTGCTAGGCAGTCTGAGCCCCAGCGCTCTGATGAGAGTGCGGCACCAGCTGAGGTGCCAACACCTCCTCCATCTACGGAAACTGTTCGCTTAGTTGCTGAGGTTCTATTTGCCATGATACAGCTGACCGAGCAAGCGCAGCCGGCAGTAGTGCCAGATCGTGTTGATGTAAGACCCGAGCCAGTTGAGGCTGTGGATCCACGAGCAGCTGATCGACAGTTGAAGCAGTTCATGAGCTCCAGTCCGCCTACATTTACGGGACTGGGATCCCAAACGCAGGCAGAGGATTTGTTATCGCGTGTCAAGCGTATAATGACAGCAATCAGGGCGGAGGAAACTCTAAAGGTCACCTTGGCCACCTTCATGTTGGAAGGAGAGGCGCGGTTGTTGTGGGACGAGGTTGAGTTACACCATTTGGCGGGTAGTAAATTAACGCAAGTATTGATTGAGGAGTTCTCTCGAATGTTTTTGGCGAAACATTTACCAGCGGCACAACGCATTGCCATGGAAAACGAGTTCCAACGGTTAAAGCAAGGAGAAGGTAGCGTGGATACCTACTTGCATGAATTTACAAGGTTGGGACGGTATGCGGGAACAATCTTTACGGATGAACAAAGGAAAACGAATAGGTTCTATGAAGGATTGCAGGATGAGTTGAGGTTCCTGCTTTCTAGTTCAGTGAACCAAGGATTTCAGGCGTTGGTTGATACTACCAGTGCGTTGGAGAAGGACATGAGACGGGTGCAAAGAAACAAGGACTTGGTTGTGTCAAAGCCAGAGTTTAAAGTACCTCGTCCTAGCAAATCGTTCTACTAGAAGAAAGGGGGCAAGAGGTCCAAGCCGTCTGGGCAAGTTTCTATGACTGTTGTGTCGGGAGCGACGTCGAGGCCGGAGTCTCGTACATGTTACACCTGTGGCCGAGTGGGGCATATAGCCCGTGATTGTAGGGTTATTCAGCCCAAAGGGGAAAAGAAGACGGGCGCGTCTTATGGCGAGAAGGGCAAAGCAGTGGTTGATTCCTCTGCGTCCCAGGCATAGCCCAGAGTTTATCATCTTGGCCAGCAGGAGGCTATTAAGCAAAGTGACGTCGTCACAGGTACAAGTTAAATAATTGCTTGCTTAGGTGCTATTACATATTTTATATATAGCTTGTGCATGATGTGTGTGTTGCAGGCTTTGTCCTGATTCGTAACAATTCGGAGAGAGCCCTGATTGATACGGGTGCTTTGCATTCTTTTCTGTCTAAGGACTTCATAACTCGAATTGGGGTACCGAGACATGTGACGATAGATAGTATAAAGGTACTCTTGCCGAATGGCTGTGTGATGCTTGCGGATAGGGCTTGCGATGTGGAAGTTCAAATAGGAAGTCGGGATTTCGGTTTGAGTGCAGCTGTGCTACCGCTATCGGAGCTTTATGTGATCTTTGGCATGGACTGGCTCTCGGAGCAGCGTGCCTATATTGATTGCAGCTCCAAGGAGATGACACTGGGCCAGAATACCGGGCTTGTGACGAAGTTCGCTGGTATGCGAGGAGTTGGCGGGACTTTGTTGTCTGCGCTCCAAGTCGTCAATGCTGTTCGGAAGGGCGCGGTGTTATTCTTCACGCTAATTCAGGCTGTTGAGCCAAAGGCTAGTGTAGGTGAAGTTCTGATTGTGTCAGAGTTTGCCGATGTATTTCCTAAGGATATTCCTGGATTACCACCCCAGCGGGAGATTGACTTCTCTATTGAGTTGGTGCCAGGTGCAAAACCTGTGGCCCACTCACCATATCGCGTCGCGCCAAAAGAGATAGCTGAATTGAAAGTCCAATTGCAAGAGTTATTGGAGCAGGGATACATACGCCCAAGTATGTCACCTTGGAGCGCGCATGTTCTATTTGTGAAAAAGAAAGACGGTAGTTTGCGGTTATGTATTGACTACTGCGAATTGAATAAGCTGACGGAGAAAAACAAATATCCGATTCCACGGATTGATGACCTGTTTGATCAGCTGGCAGGATCAACCGTCTATTCCAAGTTTGATTTGAAATCGGGATATTATCAATTGTGGATTCGGGAAGATGACATTCCCAAGACGACGTTTGGGACACGCTATGGTCATTATGAATTCACGGTAATGTCATTTGACTAATGTAATGCGCCTTCGGTATTCATGGATCTAATGCACCGAACGTTTCGAGAGTACTTGGATCTGTTCGTGATTGTTTTTACCGATGACATCTTAGTGTACTCTAAGTCGGAAGAGGATCATGCAAACCATTTGCGGTTGGTATTGCATACCCTGCGGAGGAATAAGCTATATGCCAAGTTCTCAAAGTGTGAGTTCTGGCTATCGTCAGTGGCCTTTTTAAGCCATGTGGTAAGTGGAGAGGGTATAACGGTGGATCCGTTGAAGATAAGTGCCATTCGAGATTGGCCAGTGATGTCTTCAGTGGCCGAGATCAGGAGCTTCCTTGGACTTGCGGGCTACTATAGACGGTTTGTGGAAAACTTCTTACGGATTGCTTTACCTCTGACCACGTTGACGAGAAAAGATCAAAGGTTCGTTTGGACGCTAGAGTGCGCACGAGCTTTTGAAGAACTGAAGAGTCGTTTGACCACAGCGCCTGTGTTGACATCGCCATATGGTACAGACGGCTATGAGATCTACAGTGATGCTTCAGGGAGCGGCTTAGGTTGCGTTCTTTTGCAGTTTGGTAAAGTGATTGCTTATGGCTCGCGCCAGTTGAAAGTGCATGAGCGGAATTACCCCATCCATGATTTTGAGTTGGCGGCGGTAATCTTTGCGCTAAAGTTGTGGCGGCACTATCTTTATGGCATTAAAGTGGACATCTATACAGATCACAAGAGCCTAAAGTACTTGTTGGATCAGAAGGATCTGAATATGCGACAACGAAGATGGATGGAGTTCCTTGGGGACTACACATTCGAGATTCACTACACTCCCGGGAAGGGAAATGTGGTCGCTGATGCTTTGAGTCGTAAGACTCTGGTACGGGCAAGCTGGTTGCAGAGGCATGATCAACGTTTAATCCAGGAGTTGGAAGTATTGGAGATATCTTGTGTTGACAAGGGTTCTTCGATCGATGCATACTTGAACTGGACGGAGGTTCAATATGACCTTACGGACAGAGTTCGGCGAGAAATGGAGCTTGATGAAAGTCTCCAGCGCTATACAAAGGATGGGTCTGATGACCAATTCTCCTGGGATAACGACTTGTTACGAAAAAATGGTCGGGTGTGCGTCCCAAGTGTGGGTAAATTGAGAGAAGAGTTGATGTACGAAGCTCACTTTGCAAAATACTCAGTTCACCCAGGGAGTACAAAGATGTACAAAGATATGAAGAAATTGTTCTGGTGGCCCGAACTAAAGAAAGATATAGCACGTTATGTGGCTGAATGCCATACTTGTGCATTGGTGAAAGCGGAATGCCAGAAGCCTGGCGGTTTCCTGAAGCCGTTACCCATTCCAGAGTGGAAGTTCGATGACATTTCGATGGATTTCGTGCACGGGTTGCCGAGATCTCAACGCGGTCATGATTCAATCTGGGTGATTGTGGACCGGTTGACGAAAGTGGCGCACTTCCTTCCAAACAAAAGGGATGATTCATTGGAAACCTTGGCCAAGCTCTATGTGGAGCAGATTGTTCGACTGCACGGTGTTCCTCGGAGCATCGTCAGTGACCGTGATGGGCGATTCACATCGAATGATTGGTGTATAGTTCATCAAATGTTGGGTACAAAATTAGCATTCAGTACGACCTTTCATCCTCAAACGGATGGCCAGACTGAACGAATCAACAGGACGATGGAGGATATGCTCCGCATGTGCGCCCTAGATTTTTGTAAGAGATGGGAAGATTAACTTTATCTCGTGGAATTTGCCTATAATAATAGCTACCAAGCGAGCATCGGTATGCACCATTTTTAGCTCTGTATGGTCGGAAATGTCGTACACCGTTAGCTTGGCAGAAGCAGGCGAATCTAAGCTGAATGGGAAAAAGGAAGTCGAAGAAGCTACCTCGCTTATACGCTCTATTTGGTAGAGGCTACTGATAGCCTAAGATCGTCAAACAAAGTACTACAATGCCAAACACCGGAACGTGGAGTTCGCGGTGGGTGATTGGGTATATTTGAAGATCAAACCCTTCAAAGGCGTGTCCAGGATTCGGCATTTGAAAAAGATAAGTCCGAGATACCTTGGTCCATTTGAAGTGGTGGAGCGAGTTGGGGAACCTGCTTATTGACTAGCACTTTCAGCAGAGTTGAGTGGATTGCATGATGTATTTCACATCTCAGTACTTCATAAAGCTGTCAAGGATCCAGCGCAAATAGTTAAGAATGATCGGGTACCGGTCGAGTATGGGCTAACGACGAGGGTTCGACCCATTCAGATCGAAGATAGAGCCAACAAACAGTTGCGGAACAAGGTGATCTGGATGGTCAAGGTCCGATGGGACAATTGTGGCCGTGAATAGCTAACATGGGAGCGAGAGCAGACCATGCGAGCTAAATTTCCCGAGCTGTTTATGTAAACTGTAGACCGTGTATTTTTTTGTTATAACAGCTTTATCAAGTGATAGCATTGTGTTTCCTGTTTCCTTGCTGTGTTAAAATTTCGGGACGAAATTTATTTTAAGGAGGGGAAGATTGTAACACCCCAGAAATCTCAAAAGGTCAAATTGAGGTTCAGGCTGGCTGACACGGCCTTGGACACGGGCTTGTCTAAGGGCGTGTCTTGGTACACGGCCTGGGACACGGGCGTGTCCTAGGGCGTGTTCCTCTTGGTCGGCGATCGTTGAGACAACAAGCATCGAGCATGCAACACAGCCTGTGACACGGGCATGTCACAGGTGTGACACGGGCGTGTCACAGGGGCGTGTTTGGCACATGGATAGGGACACGGTCGTGTGCCTTAGCCGTGTCTTGCTCGGGTCATTTTTGGCGATCGTAAGAGACCGTGTTACAGGGGTAATACGGCCGTGTACTGTGTGACACGGGCGTGTCAGGCTTGACACGGGCGTGTCAATACCCATGTTCTGGTATCATTTCAGTCGGTCGTGTACCGCTTAAGAGTACACGGCCTGTAACACGGGCGTGTCACAGGGCGTGTCGGCCAAATTTGAATATTTCAGACAGATCTTGGTCATTCCCTTTCCTCTATTTGGATCCAAGGGCTCAGATGATGTCATGCTGGATTAAATATCCAGATTTGAGATGAAGAGATCATTATTCATTTGGCCATCTCTTTTTACAAGTGAAGAGAGAAAGAGAGAGGAGGAAGAAGGAGGAGGAGAAGATCAAGCCACCTGTGGAGCTCCTGTGTTCCGATTCGAGATCCGAGACCAGTTCTGTGAAGGCAAAGCTGCTGCGGTGCTTTCTCACCGGCTAGATTTTTTGATGGCTCCCAAGAGATCGTCAAGGGTAACGATATTCCTTCTTTGACATGTGAAGTCCTTCTTTCCTACATTTGCATAGGGAAAACCCTTCCCCGCGAGTATACGGTGGGTTGTGGCATCCCTTGGGGTAGATATGTGAAGTCCCCCTTGTTAGAGTCCGGAATTGGAGTACGAATCTAGGCATGATGTGTGAAGCCCATCTGGACATGCTGCTCTGGATTGGTGATGCTTGTTTGCATATCGGAGAAGACTCCGTGATTATTTCTTGTATGCATGGTGGATACCTGTCACTTGGTGCAGCAGGAAGTACTGGAGGAAGTCCAGGAAATGATGAGAGTTGGGTTCAACTCTAGTGGCCGTGAGTTGCCACTTTGTGTAAAGTTGGTCCGTTGGGCTGCAACTAGATAAAAAGGCAGATTGCCGAACAGGAAAGGTGAAACCGACCCGCGCCTATAAATTGCCATGAGTACTTCCGTGTTCGAGGTGGCACGGCGACTTGAGCAACGGGGGGTGGCTGATCCGTACCTGCGTTATGTCCGTCCGACTTGTAAGCCTGGTTATGGGTTTTGTTGGAGCGCATAATGAGAGTCTGAGGCCCGCGCGCCGTTAAGACTATATGCTCAATACCGTGTAAACGGTGGTGTTGACCCTGGTTCGCCGGTGCACCATTAATGTGCCCTGAGTGCACGGACTGTCGGGTCGCATGGCTGACGGTTATGATGGCTTGAGTGTGCCTGAGAGCATAATATATGCTATATTATTGATGCAATGCTATGCAGGGAAGGAATTCCGCTGCCCCGTGCCAGGGGCAGGGTCGTTATAATTGGTCAGCTGAATGCTGACCGTTGCCCTGTTTGCCACCGCTTGGTGGATTGCTTCTTATAGGTGTTGGAGGTGCTGGTCCGAGCGGGACTTAGCGGGCTGAAGCCCAAACTGCGTTGCTGCCCTCGAAGGCTTTGTTTTGTTTCTTCTTGTTCATGTGTGGCCGGCCTGCATGCCGATGTCTGTAAACCACACCTTGTTAAGAGAAATTTGTAAGGCCTTAAGGCCAGACACTTTGGTTGTATACATACATTCCTATGTTTTTAGTGGATAGTTCTTGTTGTACTTGAGTTCAAGTTTTCAACCGTGAAGCTTCCGCTAGAATGCTCTGTGTTAGGATGCGTTGGTGTTTTGATATTATTTCGTAGCGTCTCCTCCTGTTTGTGGAATATGGTGTGGGGCCCCGGCCAAACCCTCTATTATATTCTTCTTGACGGGTAGAGGTGTTACAAACCTTCTGAGCCTTCGACTCACCGGGCTAACTTGCACATTTCCACAACCACTGAGCCAAACACTCAGATAACCCAACCAAGCTAACCTCCTGAGTCATCGGGCTGAGTGAAGGTGAAGCCTTAGTTTTACTTATTACTCTTTAACATTTTAGTCTTACGATTTATGGTTAACCTTGGACTGCCTAAGGCATTCCCTGTGAAGGGCTCTTGAGGGCACTAGAAACTATGATGGGATGAAGCCCAAACCTCCCTTTCGCAAGGTACTTATTATTGTTGGTATCTACATATAGCCAATCCCATTTAATATTATACTAAATCTAACCCTAGTTTATTTTGACTCTCTCTCTCTCTCTATTGAAGCCAAAAACTGGCCTCAATGAGAGTTTAGACCTTGGGGTGTAGCCAACACCTACTTCTCCCAAACCCAAACCCCTGACTAGCAACAAAGAACTGGGAACTGACCCTCAGCCTAAGCTGGGAGGTCCCTCCACTAACCTAGAAGATCTCTGAGCGCTTCCCCTCCAAAGCCAATTGCTGGGGAAGGAAAACCTTAGAGAGCACTAGCAGATTTTAGAAATTATCAAATCCTGCATTCTGAGGAACTCTATGGGTCTATTTATAGGTTTTTCAGTATCTGGTCTGCCAAAAGCGTAATTCTGCTCCATGAAATTACTAAAATACCCTAGGCTGGTCAGTCAATAGCCAAACTCTGATGTTCTGAGGGGCTAAATGTAGGCCCAAGGGCATACAGGTAATTATACCTGAGGGTACCCAGGTAATTTCACCCCTAGGGTATCCCTGGCGGAAGCCTTTTCGCTGATGCTGCGGGCTTCCCGCTTATCACGTGCGGGAGCCTTCCCACCTACCCTAGGCGGGAGCCAATGGGTTAACTCTGAGCTTAGCTTGTCGAACATAGAGCTTAGCTCGACGAAAGCAGGGCTCAGCTCGACGAAAGCAGGGCTCAGCTCGATGAAAGAAGGACTCAGCTCGGCGAAAGCAGGACTCAGCTCGACGAATGACGAGCGAGAGCCTTCTCGCATATTGTAAGCGGAAGTGAAAAGACCAAAGGGCGCTGAGTGAAAATACCTTACTAAACGCCAGTTCTGCAGGCTTCCCTCTTCACCAAGCGCGACCCTTTGCGCTTGCCTTGGGAGAGAACCCCTTCCACCTATTCTTCTTGTCCGACCCAATTTGCTCAATACTAGCCCAATGTTAGGCCAATCCTGACCCAATGGGCATTTAGGTCCCTCCGAGAAAATATGGGGTTGTACACAATCCCCACTCTTTACGAGCTAGCCAAGTGGTCGGAAAGACACGTCCAACCCCTAATACTCTTTGCGAGCTAGCCACGTCGGAAAAAGATTTAAATTATACCTACATACTGTATTCACCCTCCCCCCTCTAGAGTATATCAGATCTAACTCTTACTTTCAATTGGTATCAAAGAAACCAAAGAGAAATAAGTGTAAACACAAAAAGACATAAATATCACAGCCACAACAAGAACAAAAAAACGAAAAAAGGGGCAACCAGACGGAACAAGAATTTATAGTGGTTCCCCAAACTGGGTACGTCCACTCTTCTACCACCCTGGTAGGAATCCACTCAGAGTTTTGAGCAGGTGCCTGACACCAATGAGCTTTTGATCAGGTGCTCAACAACCAAACCTCAAGTCTTTTGATCAGGAGACTTGCAACCAGGAATCAATTTTGAAGGGAGATGACAACCCTTTTTACAGTGGGGGTGAGAGAATGATTGTGTCTTCTCTTTCTCAATTAAAACAACTGAGAAGACTTGTGGATTTGATGGTAGCAAAAGCTCCCCCTGAGATGTTGCTTGTTATAGATGATGGAAGCTTTGCTGCAGGGTGATAGGCCTTCAAGCTTTCAATTTTGACAAGAAGAACTTCAGGAACTATTTTGAACGATGCAGTATTGTTGTCCTTCAGAGAGTTCCTGAGAAGAATACACTTGATTTGGATGGTTGTTCTTCTTCTTCAGAATTGTTCTTCTTCTTGTCTAGCTGCTGTTGATTCTTGACTGATCGATATTCAATCTGAAGAATTCTGTATATCTTTTGATTATTGTCTGTATTGTATCTCTTTTGTATCCTGGAAGGGAAAATCTATATGTTTTTATATTTCCCGTGAGGAAGTCCATTTGAATTTTGAAATCCTTCTGAAATTAATGCTGATGGCCTTGGATTATGTTTAGCATTGATTTGTTTCCCCAACTGTCCCTTATAAAAACGGCAGGCAGTAATCCTGATGAAGACCATAATTAATGCTCTTGTCTAACGGTAATATTTAGAGAATATTAGAGCATTAATTACTCAGGAATCATTGCCATGTAATAAGGACAAAAGAGGGAAATTTCCAAGACTGGATTCGTCGACCTGAGTCCACAGTTCGTCAAGCTGAGAATGGTTGTTCGTCTAGCTGAGATCCAAGATCATCTACCTATGAATGTTTCTTGATAACTTTCTTCTTCTGTGCATCAAGTTCGTCGAGCTAAATCTAAGATCGTCGAGCTAAGCCCTAAGAACAGAGTTAGTCTAGTTGGGGTCCAAGATCGTCGAGCTGAGTCTGCAGTCTGGACTTAGAATATTTTCTGATGTTGAGTGTTGAATCACCTTATCCAGAATTAGTCGACCAGAGAACAGAGTACTTCTTGCTGATGTTCTTAGCTCGTCGAATGAGGTTTTACTTAGAGGATTTATTACTTTGTCCAGAGTTCGTCGAGCTGAAAACTAAGTTCGTCGAGCTGAGCTCAGAGAATTGTCCCTGAGTTCGTCTAGCTGAGCTCGACTTTCGTCGACCAGAGATTGACGAACGTACAAATCCTTTTTATAAGTCTTGAATTCTCTAAGTCTTGAGTCTCTGGCAGTGTTGGAGGCTGGTCCTTTGTATTGTTGACTCAAAGGACTTGACCTAGACTCTAGGACACAACCATTATCCTGATCTATACATGTTGGGTCATATCCTAACTTAGTGAACCTAGCCCAAATCCAACTTGGAATCCAACAATCTCCCCCTATTTGGGTGAGGTCACTAATAACAGACTCAATACAGAAAAAATGTACAAAGCAAGAACAAAATATATATCTGGCAGAAAAGTTAACAGTAAATGCAGCAGTTATATTTACGTAGTCAGCTTTGTAATAAGAAAACACATTTTTTAAAAAATATACCAAATAGCAGTTAAGGTTCTAGTTTTTCTGTTTCTTCTCCTTTGCCTAAGCTTCTTTGCTCTTATCCCCATGCTGAGTAAAAATTATTTTCCTGTCAGGATTAGCATCTTCTTTCTTTGATATGTACATGTCTGCTGCTCCAATCACTGTCAGGGTGGAGGTTATGGGAACTACAACCTCTGGGTGTCTAGCCATATAATCTACAGAATTAAATACCTTCTTGCTGACTTGAAGCTTATCGAGTTCTTTTTCTCTATATGATGACATAGTTGTATACTTTGATGGATCTTCTCCTTCTTCTCTGCCTTCTTTATCTGTGACAGACCAATCAATTCTTGAAGCCTAGCCATCCTGAAATTAGGATCAACATCCTGACTGACAGATGATTGATCATCTTAGGAGGGTAGCAGAGTAGCCGGCCTGAGTTGAGTTGACTGTGCTTGAAAGTTTGTTACTTTATGGCTTTCATCACTCTGAATGTATAGTGACTTTGGAGGTGCAGTTTCACTATATTTTCCTTTAGGTTTGTGTGATATTGAATGCCTTCTTTGTTCAGCTTGTTGTTGGGGAGGAGAGAACTCTAGCTTCTGATGGATTACTTCCTTTATCTGCTCTGTATAACCAGTACTTCTTTGTTGTCTGCTTCCATATGATTGATGTCTAGATGGCCTTCCTTGCCTTTGATAAGTTTTTGTGAAAGATGTAGACTTGGAGGGAGCATCTGAACTTTGAGGAGTTATTCCTGAAGCACCAGCAGCTGGAGGAGGAGGACGAGGGGGGTACTTTCTGTATCTATGAGCTGGGGGAGGAGAGTATCTTCTGCTTTTCTTTCTTGCCTTTTGTTCATTCTTTGAAAGCCACATCCAGGCTGGCATCCCTTTGTATGGGATTATGTTTTGTAAAATGTAGTAGGGAGTGTCATTTGTATTTCCTGGCTTAGGAGGAGGAGGAGGAGGAGCCTTCCTTTTCTTAGAGATTTTCTTCCTCTTTTGATCCTTATCAGAATCATCATCATCATCATATGACTGAGGATTGTCATACATAGCATCAATTTGGCTTATTGTATCCTTGGAGATTTCTTTATTGACTGGAGTGGGGACAACTTCAGCATGAGCTACTTCAGTTTCCATGGAAATGTCTTGAGCTATTATGTCATCCAGATTAGGGAGAGGGCTATCATCCATGATATAAAATTGCCCAGGAGGGCTAGATCTCTGATCATCAGACTTATTTTCTGGAGGAGCTCTAAAACTTTTCTTTGTAGTGTCTAACACCTCTAAGCTAGCAGGAGAGGTATAGCACACCATTGCTTTAGATGATGGAATGGGGGGAAGGTAGAAATAAATGTATGACCTAAATACTCTTAGTAAAGCTGCTAGATTCACTTTGGATTTAATCAAGTAAACCCTTCCTGGCAGAATCTCTGGCAGAGTGATCTCTTTAGTATTTGACATTATAATATCTGTTCCTGCTTCTGACACTTCTGTTATTGCTGTTATTGCTACTGCTGCTTCTGCTGGTAGAGTGATCTCTTGAGTATTTGACATTGTAATATCTATTCCGGCTTCTAACACTTCTGTTGTTGTGGTTGTTGCTACTACTGCTTCTGCTTCAACTACTACTGCTTCTTAATCATCAAATATGTCCCCCTGCCTGGGTTCAGTAACAATTGAAGCCAGGCCACCAAATAAAGAGGGAGCAGTGGTGAGAGCTGAGATCTGGGCTGCAAGAGAGGATATGGAGGAAGCTAGAGGAGAAATGGCCTCTGCTATAAGAGATTTGAGTAGGGGTGTGAGGAGAGTAATGAGTGGGGTGAAAAGAGATGGATCCAGGTTTGTAGAAGATGATGGTAGGGCAGTAGTTGGTTGAGTGGAGATTTCAATTGCTGAGGGGGTGATAGGTGGAGGTGAAATTAGAGTGTCTAGAGGGGAGTCATATTGAGGAGAGGGAGTGTTCAGTGGAGATGATAATAGGTTGAAGGATGGGAATGAGGAGAGGTTGATGTGGGGGATATCAGCAAGATGAGATGGAAGAGGAGATTAAGGTGGTGTTGGCATTGGTATATCTTGTTGGGGGAAGGTGTAGAGGAGGAAATATGTGTTGGAGATTGAGGAATTAGGGATGATGAAGGTAGGGAAGTAGAGATTGTAACATGAGTTGAAGCTGGGGTGTGTTGAGTTGCTGGCAGAGATGAAGGTTGGAGAGCTGGAGATTGAGGAGTGGTTGGATTAATGTTGGATGGAATAATTTTGGATGGGATCTCTTCAAAAGGGTGGGAAGTGGCTGGAACAACCCTTGTACTTTCAAAGGCTTGGGTGGCAAAGGATGAAGCCTTAGACGGCTTTGTGATTGTCCTCTCCCACCTGCCAAACAAGGCACATGTGAGCCTTTTGCTTGCATTGATGAATGTGGTCTGGGAGACCAGTGATTCAGCAACCTTTTCTGTCAAGAAGATCCCTAGGATCCTTCCAAAGTTTACTTCCTTTTTACTGTTCCTTTTCTTGATAAGATCAAAGATGATATGTGCCCAGTTCACCTTCCTCTTATTTACCACTGCACACATAACCATAAATTAATGTATGGTTATATAATCGTGTGCAGTGTGCTTGCGCAACAAGACTTTCCCAAAAATATCTGCGAGAAACTTGAACTCGGCAGATAGGTGTTTCTTCAGTAGTTTATTTGGGTTATCTCCAGAGTAACCCATCAGACTCAACATCATATCATATTCCTCATTATCAATTTCTAATTCTTATTCTCCATTATCTAATCCAAAGATTTCAGTTAGTACACCGGGAGTGAGAGGGATGGCAGTACCCGCTATTGATCTGGTCATTGTGTTGTCCTCAGTTGTAGACGCAGTATAGACTCATTCTCTTATTTCCGTGCTGGGTAATTTGATTTTAATGGATAGCAAAATTTTAAATTGTTGGTCTTCCAGCAGTTGTATAATGTGGAGGAACATTGGATCGGAGTGCTGGAAGGAGTCGAAATCCACGTCGAATCTGGTATCAAACCTCTTTACCGCAAGAGCGCCTGCGTGAATCGCCATGAGTGCACATGCAAGAGAGAAAATGATGATCAAGTGCAAAGGGAACTGAAAGCTCGGGATGGAGGTCGAAGAAAACCTAAATATAAGGTTTTCCGGAATATGAAACGACAGACTCCGGTCCACGATAAATAAAAATATCTTCGTTCTGAGGTCGAAGAAATAATTTAGAGTTAAACAGTTTGTCGATCTCAGTCTGAAGGGTTGAAGACATTTCGTCAATCTTTGGTCTACGAAAGTTTTCTAAAGTAAGTTCGTCGATCGCAGGTCTATGAAGATCACTTACTAAAGAGAGTTTGTCGATCTAAGGTCCACAAAAATCTCAAGAACCTTTCGTAGTTCGTCGACCTCCGATCGACGAAATTTGAAGAGTTCTTCGAGTGCAAACAGAAACTAAATTAGGTCTTCTCCATTGATCATTCCAAGCTGATTTACAAAGATTAAGTGATTTGTTTCATCCAGGGGTTTGGTGAAAATATCAGCTTTTTGTAAATCAGTGTAGATATAGACAAGTTTTATTTTTTTTGTTTACACACTCTCTAATGAAATGATGTCTAATGTCTATATGCTTAGTCCTACTGTGATGGACTAGATTTTTTGTTATGGTTATAGGACTTGTGTTATCACATAGTAGAGTTGAATTATTTAAGTTGAACCCATAATCTAGGAGTTAGTTCTCAATCCACAGCATCTGGGAACAACAAATGCCAGCTGCAATATATTCTGCTTCAGCAGTTGATGTGGACATAGATGATTGTTTCTTGCAGAACCAGGACACTAATCTCATAGTAAGGAACTGGCAAGTTCCTGAGGTACTCTTTCTGTCCACTCTGCATCCAGCAAATTCAGCATCTGAGTATCCAGTAAACTCAAACTCTGACTCAGTGAGATACCAGAGACCTAGACTAGGACAACCTTTTATATATCTCAAAATTCTTTTTAGAAAAACTAGATGAGATTCTTTAGGGTTCACCTGGAACCTAGCACAAAGGCATGTGGCAAACATGATATCAGGTCTGCTTGCTGTAAGGTATAGTAGGGACCCAACAATTCACCTATATAGTTTCTGATCCATAGGTTTCCCTTGTGCATCAGAGTCTATTACAACATTTGTAGCCATGGGTGTTTTCTTTGCTGAGGCATCAGCCATCCCAAACTTCTTGATAAGCTTTTTACCATATTTAGTATGGGAAATGAAGATGTCATCAAGAAGCTGCTTCACTTGGAGACCAAGGAAGTAGGAGAGCTCACCCATGCTACTCATCTCAAATTTAGAATGCATTAGATCAGAGAATCTTTTGCACAATTTGGGATCAATAAACCCAAATATTATGTCATTTACATAAATTTGTACTAACAAAATTTTATCATGATGCATTTTAGTGAATAAAGTCTTATCTACTATGCCTCTTGAAAAACCATGCTCTAAGAGAAAGCTGGCTAAGGTCTCATACCAAGCTCTTGGAGCTTTCTTTAAACCATAGAGAGCTTTATGCAATTTAAATACATGAGAGGGATGAGTTGGATAAACAAAACCTGGAGGTTGTTCAACATAAACTTCTTCTTTAAGTTCCCCATTTAAGAAAGACCCCTTCACATCCATTTGATAAACTTTGAACTTTTTTAATACAGCATAAGACTAAAATATCCTTATAGCTTATAGCCTGACAACTGTAGCAAAGGTTTGATCATAGTAAATTCCTTCATCTTGCTTATATCCTTGAGCAAAAAGCCTTGCCTTGTTTCTCACAATCACACCTTGGGCATCAAGCTTATTTCTGAATACCCATTTGGTTCTAATGACTGGGTAGTCTTTTGGTCTTGGAACCAAAACCCAAACTCTGCATCTCTCAAACTGATTGAGCTCTTCTTGCATTGCATTGATCCAGTGGGAATCTTGCTCTGCATCAGTTATGGATTGAGGCTCAATTTGAGAGAGGAAACATGCATGCATCAAGTCTTGGTTAAGTTGATGCCTTATCTGTACACCTGTTATTATGTCTCCAATCACTTGGGATCTGGGGTGATCCCTTAGTGTGATAAGATCAGTAGGTGGATTTGGTTCAGCCATAATATTTTGAAGGAATTACTCTTGTGGAATAGCCTCTATTGTTGTAGGAAGTTCAGATATTTCCACAGTTTCTTCATCAATTTCTTCACTGACTTGTTGAGAAGGATGAGATACAACTTTGGGGGTAAAGTGTAAGCCATCTAATTCCTCACGCAAGTTGTGTACCTGCAAGGAGCTTTTGGTAGAAATCTCTTTCTCCTTATAAAACATATTAGCCTCATCAAATGTAACATGCATAAATTCCTCTATTTTCAATGTGGATTTATTAAATACCCTATAAGCTTTGCTGACTTGGGAATATCCTAGAAAAATTCTCACTGCAGCCTTTGCTTCAAACTTTCTAATGTGCTTTTTGTCATTATTATGAATATAACATACACAACCAAAAACTTTAAAATAGTTGTTTATTAGTTTCTTCCTTTTGAGTAATTCATAGGGAGTCTTATGCTTTAGTTTGTGTATCAAACTTCTGTTCAGGACATAGTTTGTTGTGCTCACTGCCTCTGCCCAATAGGATAGGGGCATGTAAGCCTCTGCAAGTAATGTGCCTGCAGCTTCAATGAGTGTTCTATTTTTCCTTTCAGCTACCCCATTTTGTTGAGGAGTTCTAGGAGCTGATAAATAGTGCCTGATACCTTCCTTCTCACAGAACTCATGCATAAGAAGAGACTCAAACTCTATACCATGATCACTTCTAATCAATGCAACATGAGTAGAGTACTCAATCTGTATGGTCCTGAGAAAATCTGTAAGAACCTTAAAGGTATCTCACTTAGATCTCAGAAAGAATACCTAAGTGAACCTGGAAAAGTCATCTACAACCACTAAGGTATAAGATTTCCCTCCTAGGCTTTGTACAGCCACAGGGCTAAAAAGGTACATATGTAGCAAGTATAATATCCTAGGTGAATTACTCTTATTAATGAATTTGAAGCTAGATTTATTTTGTTTGCCTAGTTGACAAGCCCTACAGAGGCCTTTCTTCTTGTAGGGGCCAGAAGGTAAACCACTAACAAGGTTGTCCTTAGATAGCCTAGCAATGTTTTTACTATTTACATGTCTTAATCTTTTATGCCATAAGTCATTTTGACTACTAACTATATTGAGCAGGCATATGTCTGAAGTAACAGAATGAAAATTTACTAGCTATATGTATCCTTGTCTACTTCAAATTAAAATAGGTTGGTTTTCTTTTGAAGTAATAATACAGGAACTAGAGTTGAATGATACCTGATAACCTTCATCACATAGTTGGCTTATAGAGATGAGGTTATGCTTCAGTCCACTTACATATGCAACTCTTTTGAAAGTTACTGCTCCAATTCTGACCTTTCCATAGCCTTCTGTTTGGCCACAATTAGAGTCACCAATGATGACCTTTGGTCCTAGCTTTGACTTGTAATCAATCAGATTGTCCTTGTTGCCTATCATATGCTTGGAGCAACAACTATCCAGATACCAATGTTGATTGTATGCTGGACAGGTCTTCATCTGTAAACAAGATAGTTAGTTGTTCTTGACCCAGGTAACCTTGGGTCCTTGTTGATTTTCATAACTATAACTGGAGAAGTAAGAGCATTCAGGTTGATCTTTATATTCTTTAGGATTGTATCTCCTAGGTAAAATTATCCATTGAGTGAAAGGGTTAAAGTTGTTATTAGAATTTAAGTTTCTGTTATTAAGATCTGGGTTTGACGATCTTTGGTTGGATCGTCAACCTGAGCTCGACGATGTTTGATGAGATCGTTGATCTCTGCTCGAAGAATGAAAATATACGTTCTTTGGGCACCAAAATTGTCGATCTCTGGCAGACGAACCTTACTGGTATCGTCGTTCAAAGATCGTCGTTCTGAGTTCGACGATCTGTTCATATAACATCATCTGAGTTCGACGATAACTGCTGAACATTGTTATTTTTGTTATTCTTCTTGATATTGAGTTTATTCTTTGTTTCAATTTGTTCAAGAATCTTATTAACTTTATTTACCTATTTAGTATTCTTATTTCCCTTGTCAGATATGAAGTTTACTGGTCTGGAAAGATTATTTTTCTTAATCAAGGGTGGATCACTAGAGGATGCACCTAGTCCTAGTTTGCTATTGTTGGTCCTAGCATTTACAGTACTAGTGATATCTAATAATTATAAACTTCTTCCATTCAGTGATTCTTCTAATAGTTTTGCCTTACTTAGTTCAGTTTTCATAAAAGATATTTGTTTATTAGCAGACATTAGTTCATTGGTTAATTTTGCATTTTCTGCAGTGATATTGTCTAGGGTGTTTAACTTTTCTCCGAGAAGTTTGATTTCCTTCTCAGAGCTTATCAAGTCTAAGCATAAGTTTTTTAATTCAAATTTAAATTCATCTGACTCAAAATCATAAGAAGCTATTACCTGAACTTCAGCTGATAGAGATTCTTCATTATCTGATTCATCTGTGTCAGATCTGCTACTGCCTGCCTCAATAGCCATGAGGCATACTTCCTTTTGTCTTTCTGCTCTTCTTCATCCTCACTAGAGCTGGAGGATGTAGATTCTTCTTTAGTATCACTCCATGTCTCAGTAACAAAGCCCTTGTTTTTCCTCTTATGCTTGCTTGAGGAAGGCTTGTTGTAGTGACTCTTTCTTGAGTCCTTCTCCTTTCTTCTTTCCTTCTTCTGAGCTTCTGGACACTCAAAAATGAAGTTCCCAGGTTTCCTGCAGCCAAAACACACTACTTTTTTAGAGGGTGTTTTGTCATACCTTGGCTTATCTTCATATTTAGAAGGTTTCCTTCTGAAGTCCTTTCTAGCCAACTTGAAGAATCTCTTGGCAAAGAGACTCATCAACTCTTCATTTACTGGAATGAATTCAGAGTCTTTTGTAGCTTTGAAAGCTATTATGTGCTCCTTCCTAGTTGGTGTAGGAGTATTCAGTTCAGCTGCTGCTTCCCTTGCTTTGATCTGCTGCTCATAGGACTTTAATTTTCCTAGAAGAGATTCTATTGAAATCTCTGTCATGCTTCTGGCTTCTCTGATGGGCCAGATTCTTGAGTCCCATATGCTGGGAAAGCACATTAGGATCTTTTCATTCACTTCAGTTAAAGTGAATTCTTTTTCTAGAGTCCTTAGCTCACTGATGATGAAGCTAAGTCTGTTGTACATTAATTCTACTGTCTCTACTTCATCCTTCTTGAAGTTCTCATACTGAGTGATGAGATTTGACCTTCTATCTTTCCTCTCATCTTCTGATCGTGCCACCATTTGGTTCAGGGAATCCCAAATCTCCTTGGCTGATTGACACTCAGCAACCTCTTGAAATATTTCATCAGACATAGTTTGAGCCAGTATGTTCATGGCTTTGGCATCAGCTATCTTAGCCTTCTTCTGTGCATCTGTCCATCTAGGGGGTGGAACTGCACTCAGGTAAGTTGATGTAGTTGAGGTTGAAGACACTTGAGCTGGTGGTCCTGTTAAGAAAGAATTAAATATATCGTCATCAATAGAGTTCATGTAAAGTCTAATTCTCGCCTTCCAGATTTTGAACTTGGACAAGTTACACACTGAAGGTCTGGTGCTTGCATATTCTTTGTTCTATGCATTGTTGTATAGATAAGTCTAGCAAAGATAAAGAATAGATCTAACTTAGGATATTTGGTTCAAGGTTTTAACTTATACAACCAAAAGAACCTCCTCTGATACCAATTGAAAGTTAGGGTTAGATCTGATATACTCTAGAGGGGTGGGGTGAATAGAGTATGTAGGTATAATTTAAATCGTTTTCTGAACTATAAAAAGTACTCCTAACCTTGGATACTATATCACAGAAATCAAAGAGAAATAAGTGTAAACACAGAAAGACCTAAATATCACAGCCACAACAAGAACAAAAAAAGAATAAAAGGGCAACCAGACGACATAAGAACTTATAGTGGTTCCCCAAACTGGGTACGTCCACTCTTCTACCACCCTTGTAGGAATCCACTCAGAGTTTTGATCAGGTGCCTGACACCAATTAGCTTTTGATCAGGTGCTCAACAACCAAACCTCAAGTCTTTTGATCAGGAGACTTGCAACCAGGAATCACTTTTGAAGGGAGATGACAACCCTTTTTATAGTGGGGGGTGAGAGAATGATTGTGTCTTCTCTTTCTCAATTCAAACAACTGAGAAGACTTGCGGATTTGATGGTACTAAAAGCTCCCCCTGAGATGTTGCTTGTTCAGGATGATGGAAGATTTGCTGCATGGTGATAGGCCTTCAAGCTTTCAATTTTGACAAGAAAAACTTCAGGAACTATTTTGACAGATGCAGTATTGTTGTCCTTCGGAGAGTTTCTGAGAAGAAGACACTTGATTTGGATGGTTGTTCTTCTTCTTCAGAATTGTTCTTCTTCTTGTCTAGCTGCTGTTGATTCTTGACTAATCAATTTTCAATCTCAAGAATTCTGTATATCTATTGATTATTGTCTGTATTATATCTCTTTTGTATCTTGGAAGGGAAAATCTATATGTTTTTTATATTTCCTGTGAGAAAGTCCATTTGAATTTTGAAATCCTTCTGCAATTAATGCTGACGGCCTTGGAATATGTTTGGCATTGATTTGTTTCCCCAACTGTCCCTTATAAAAACGGTAGGCAGTAATCTTGATGAAGACCATAATTAATGCTCTTGTCTAACGGTAATATTCAGAGAATATTAGAGCATTAATTACTCAGGAATCATTGCCACGTAATAAGGACAAAAGAGGGAAATTTCCAAGACTGGATTCGTCGACCTGATTCCACAGTTTGTCGAGCTGAGAATGGCTGTTCATCGAGCTGAGATCCAAGATTGTCGACCTCTGAATGTTGCTTGATAACTTTCTTCTTCTGTGCATCAAATTCGTCGAGCTGAATCTAAGATCGTCGAGCTGAGCCCTGAGAACAGAGTTAGTACAGTTGGGGTCCAAGATCGTCGAGCTGAGTATGCAGTCTGGACTTAGAATATTTTTTTATGTTGAGTGTTGAATCACCTTATCCAGAATTAGTCGACCAGAGAACAGAGTTCTTCTTGCTAATGTTATTTGTTCGTCGACTGAGGTTTGACTTAGAGGAGTTATTACTTTGTCTAGAGTTCGTCAAGCTGAGAACTAAGTTCGTCGAGCTGAGCTCAGAGAATTGTCCCTGAGTTCGTCTAGCTGAGCTCGACTTTCGTCGACCGAAGATCGACGAACGTAGAACTCATTTTCTAAGTCTTGAGTCTCTGGTAGTGTTGGAGGATGGTCCTTTATACTGTTGACTCAATGGACTTGATCTAGACTCTAGGACACAACCATGACCCTGATCTATACATGTTGGGTCATATTCTAACTTAGTGAACCTAGCCCAAATCCAACTAGGGATCCAACACACGTGGTCGGAAAGACACATCCAACCTCTAATAATCTCTTGTTGCTTGCTGATCTGGCAGGGAATCTTTTGCGGTCCCCACCACGGCTCTATATATACAATGTCGAATTTGTTCTCAGGCAATCCCTATCGTTATTGCCCTCTACTTGAGCTCCTGCAAGGCTTTGAAGATGCGCACCAAGCCTTCCGAAAAACCTCTCTCGCAAGAACTTCAGGCTCGCCTCGCCGTGGGCCAGGCACGGGTTCGCGGCAACTGTGTCAAGGTTGCTCCTTGGCTGATAGGCAAGAGGCCAGACGACGATCCTTCCAAGATGCTAGTAGACGAGACCCCCCGCCCAAAGAAAAAGAAAATAAAGAAGGCCAATTCGGTCAAGCTGGACCGTTCAAAAGAGAATCAAGCCTCGCCTACTCCGACCCCTAATCGCGATGATAACCCTTCTTCCCTGCCGGAGGTACTCTTCTCGCCTCGCCCATTGACGCAAGCTGTTTAAAGAACCAGGTTACTTACTGACGTATCGCTCTTCTTGTAGGGGGAGGCTCCAAAAGACGTCGCTGACTTTCTGCTGGCAGATAATGAGATGACCCTCCTTCTCCACAAGGATCCTCCGTTAGTCTCGGGGGCTATTCCGCCAGTCTCGGGGGTTGCCCCTCCGACTACCCTTGCGTATCCACCAAGCACTCCTGGTATTTTGCCCTTCCGCCGATGTGTCTTCCGCTTAAAATGATCTATTTTTTCTTCCGCAGACCATGCTTCTCGCAGTGCATGCTCTTGGGAGCTTGGAACTTATTGACCTGAGGCTTGGGGATCCCGCCCTCAAAGATCCTGTCAACCTTGGGGCTGATCTCGCTCTCCCGGCCGGAGGGGGTTCCACTGAATCATTAGCAACTGCGTCGTGGTCCCAGGCTCCAGAGGGAGAGGGCGCATCTATCCCCAACTAACCGAGACTGAGACCTTGGAGCGAAGGACATTCAGTCCAAGGCGGGGAAAGTCGCTTCACCTGCTCTTTGGGAAGAGTACTGAGTGGAGGCCCGGCCCTTCTCGCTAACTGTCGGCAGAAAGCCCCCGTCGTACACCAGGTATGCGAGAACCTACCATTTTCCCTTTCGATCCTCCTGGGATCTGACAAAATATCCTCCAGGTCCCAAGGTGCAGGGGGAGGAGGCTGAAGAAGAAGATTATGAAGATGAAGAAGAAGAAAATGGGGAAGACTCGCCCCTCCCCTCCTCTGGCGAGATAAAGGACTTTCTTGAGTCCTCCGGGAGCGGCAAGACGCGGAGGCCGAGGATTGTGGCGATCCTATCAAAGCTCGTGCAACGACAATGAGCCAACTCCGCGGCGGTGAAGAGAATCCACGGGATGATGGAAAGGCGGCCGGTGATCGTCGAGAGGGACTACACCAACTTCCTTGGAAATACGGAGCGCCCTGACACACTTACCGCCGAGACCTCCCCAGGATGATATATCGCACAGATTCACGACCAGCTTTGTCTGGCCAACCAGGGATTGATCGCCCTGACGGCCTTATTCAATCCGTGAGAGCCTCCAAGGATGGGGAGACGAGGTCTGGGTCACTGGGGGTGGGAACAGTATTGAGTCTTGTGGGTCTCGCCTCTTCTTTACCCAACCTCCCGGCCTACTCTTCTCGCTTTGTTCCCCTCGCGCCATGCGGCGATGAATAATAATTATTTATACTTGTTATTGCTACTATTTTGTGACTCCCACTCGGCGAGAGCTCCTTTATGTTTATCCTTCATTTTCTATTTTGCGTTTCTTGCTCTCGTATTTGATGCTTTGCGAATGCTTGATTAGTGCGCCCTGCCCATCACTTCTCGCACGTTGCCACAATTTGTCTTTACCCGGGCTCTTCCCGGAGGCTCTCGCTTTTCCGCAGGTTTGGGAAGAGCCGGCAAGATAGGGTAGAAAATGAGGAGTCAGAACGTGGGGCCTTATTAACCGTACTATCGCCGCCTTTTAGGAAAAAACTAACGACTATTGAATTCTCTATAAATAGGCTGATCTGCCGACCACATTTATTTCTCTGCATTCAATTCTTTGATTCCAAACCTTCGTCCTCCTCCTGATCGCTCTCGTTGATCGCTGCAATGCCAAGGCTCTCGCCTTTCTGCCTTTTCTTCCTCTCACGCCTTCTTTTCAAGATGCCTAGCGAGAGCGAAGGCCACTCCAAGTGCGCGCAAACCTTCCTGGACCACAACTTCCCCCCTACCGGCTCAAACAGGAGGAATTCCTAATGATCACCAAGAACTTCATCCCATCGGGGTTCGTCGCGCGAAACCCTGGGAACGACGACAGGTTTAACCTTGCGTTGGAAGGGGAGATTGCCATCCCCATGGAGCACTTCGAGGTGGGCTTCCGCCTCCCCTTCTGGCCGAAAGTGCATCAAGCCCTGTGCTATTATGGGGTAGTTCCGGCCCAGCTCAACCCCAACTCCATCGCCCTCCTGGTGGATTTCTCCTGCTATATGCGAGCGGAAATGATCGAATTCAGCCTACCCATTTTTCGGAAGCTGTTCAACTTCCGTGTCAAGGGAGGGTCAGTCTTCCTTTCTGGGCAGTCGGTGAAGACGGTGGGTCTCGCCACAAACATCATCATTGAGCAGAGAGATTCGTCTTCGTCTTAGGGCCCTTCAGAAACATCCCTCTCGCACCCATTCAGTATGATGACCCGACCTACAAGCCTCCCTCTCTTGGGGAGCGAGAGGGCACCCTTGTCGAGTTCTTTGGATCGAAGGCTTTCTACGTCCCCTTCCTCCGGCCAGACCTGGATTCCCTCCTACCGGTACCTCTCGGCGAAGGTATAATTTCTATCTAACTTTACATCCTTTTGTTTCGAGGTATAGGGCTAATTAACTATAGGTCTTGCAGGTGAGCGAGAAATTCCCCTCAACCAACCCTTTGACAAGACCCGGGAGCCAACTGACCCTTTAGCTCTCGCTAAGTCTACTACCGCTTCTTGCCGGGAAGAGCCGAGACCTTCTTCCAAAGTGAGTGCCCAGAAGCGGAAACACAGCTCCCTTCCTTCCGCCCCTCTCAAAAAACCAAAACCGTTAGCAGCGGACAAGGGCAAGTCCATTACCCCGGATTTCACAGAAACCCTCGTCGAGACCACGTCAGTCGCAGGCGATACGGGTGCCGCTGAGCCGGTCGTCGATACCCCTGCCACGACTCCACTCAAACCGATGCCAAAAGGGGACCGAAATTTTAGCTTCGGTGAGAATTACCTAAATGTGGAGGGCAAGCCTTTGATCCAATGGGACCCTACCTCCAACCTCATTGCGGTCTCCACACTTCTCCCCTCGTAGAGAGAGCAATACACGATCACTAGCGATGCCTTTGCGCTGAGCTATGGGCTCTATGGTCAGGAGGATGCTGATACGTTCGATCAGACGACAACTCGGGCACTCGTCTACGACGCCGCTCAAGCCCAAATTCATGCAGTCCAGCTCTCGCACATGTCTGGGCATCGCACCATCACCCTCAAGCGTAATCTCGTTTATATACACAAGGCTAGGGATGCCTCTACGGCTGAAGCGGCCACCCTGAAGGCCGACTTGGAGGCTGCCCAAAAACTTCTCTCTCTTCACCCGACCGCCGAGGTAAGCTGGACCCTTCAATATCTCTCACCCCCTTAGTGCATATATTATTGTATAACAGGACCATCTCGCAGGAATGCGCGCAAGCCCAGCTGTCTCACACCAGGGTGGCTGGCGTTGAGTGCGAGAACTAGCTGCTGCGGGCCGAGGTGAAGCGCCTAGAGGGGGCCCTAGCCCTGGCCCTAGTCCGACCGTCACTGGAGTAGAGTATCGAGCATCGTCACTACTCAGCGTATGAGATCGATGTGATAGTTCAGGATAAGCGCAAGCCACCACAAATATGGTCATCGAGGTACTGCGGGAATCGGCGCTTTTGAACGAAGGTGGCGAAACCCCCACGGCACGAGGGATCTTGCCCTGGATGTTTGATCGCATTCCTAAGCTGGCGGGAGAGGACGATTCCCCGATCAGAGATGCGGTCAATGACGCGATGAGGCTTAACCTAAATAATGAGTCTGGAGGCAGCTCTTCTAGCGAGACCTCTAGTGGGAACCCAAGCGAAGCCTCCAATGGGACCTCCAACGGGACCTCCGACAGAACCTCCAGCGGAAACTCTAGCAGCCCTGCCCGATAGCCTCTCGTTTTTGCTTTTTTAGTGTAATCTTCTCCTTATTTTTGTAAACTTTTTGTAAAGGGCGTGATTCCCCAACTTTTATATTATATTGAAAGATCTGCCTTTCGCCGGAATGTTTATAACCTTTGCGCAAACTCTAGGATCTTAGATGATGACCGCCGCTCGTTTGAAGAGTTGGCTAAGTAAAACCTGCCAGAAGGAACCTGTCGAGAGTCTTGCCAAAAGGGCCGTTCCGAGAACCCTGTCGAGAGGGGTCTGCCGGGACACTTTGCGAGAAGGTTATGGCGAGAGCCCAACCAAGAGGGTTATGCTGAAAGCCCTGCTGAGAGGGGTCTGGGTTATCCCATCCTTACTTAAGACTGGTGTTACCTTTTTGGAAACTTGTTATCAAGAGCTTCGTAACACCATCATGATTTCAATAGCATTGTCTGCTTGATGTGAGCCTGGTCATCGGGTCCACGTGGGACCACTTAAACAAAAAATCCCTTTCCTCTTCTCCCCCGAAGCAAGCCTACGGCCATGTCCGCTAGTGAAAGCCTGGTGGAGGGTCTACTTGAGGTCGTTTTAAGATACCACCATCCTCTCTCCCTTTCCCCCCCCCCCCAAGCAAGCCTATGGACCTGCCAGCTAGTGAGAGCCTAGCAGTGGGTCTACTCGGGGCCGAGTCTGCCTTCCATCCCTGGCAGCTAATGAGAGGCTGAACGGAGGGATCCTCTCGGGGTCTTGCAAATTTTTATCTCCCTTTCCTTTCCCCCAAAGCGAGCATGCGTCCCTGCCAGCTAGTGAGATACTGATAGTGGGTCTACTCGGGGCCGAG
This sequence comes from Platanthera zijinensis, assembly GCA_039513925.1. Classification (NCBI taxonomy): domain Eukaryota; kingdom Viridiplantae; phylum Streptophyta; class Magnoliopsida; order Asparagales; family Orchidaceae; genus Platanthera; species Platanthera zijinensis. The sequence continues at coordinate 133,957,775 of CM077082.1, forward strand.
TGCGCCTTCCATCCCTGGAAGCTAATGAGAGCATGAGCAGCGAGATCCTCTCGGGGTATTCCCTTACCCACCCACCCCCCCCCCCCCCCCTCAGGCAATCCTACGGACCTGCTAACTAGTGAGAGTCTGGATAGAGGGTCTATCCGGGCCCGAGTGCGCCTTCCAGCCCTGCCAGCTAATGAGAGCATGAGCAGCGGGATCCTCTCGGGGTATTCCTTACCCCAATGAGAGCTAACAGACCTGCCATCTAGAGAGAGCCTGGACAGCAGGTCTACTCGCGGCCGAGTGTGCCTTCCAGCCCTGCCAGCTAATGAGAGACTGAGCAGCGGGATCCTCTCGGGGTCTTGCAAATTTCTATCTCCCTTTCCTTTACCCCAAAGCAAGCCTGCGGCCCTGAGCTAGTGAGAGCCTGGCAGTGGGTCTACTTGGGGCTGAGTGAGCCTTCTAGCCCTGCCAGCTAATGGAAACCTGATCGGTGGGATCCTCTCTGGGTATTTCCTTACCCCCCCCCCAAGCGAGTTTACAGACCTGCCAGCTAGTGAGAGCCTTGACAGCGGGTCTACCCGAGGCCGAGTGCGCCTACCAGCCCTGCCAGCTAATGAGAGCTGGAGCAACGGGAACCTCTCGAGGTCTTGCAAATTTCTATCTCCCTTTCCTTTCCCCCTAAGCGAGCCTACATCCTTGCCAACTAGTCAGAGCCTGGCAGCAGGTCTACTCGGGGTCGAGTAGGCCTTCTAGCCCTGCTAGCAAATGAGAGCCTTAGCAGCGGGATCCTCTCGGGGTATTCCCTTACCCCCCCCCCCCCCCCCCCCCGAGCGAGCCTATGGACCTTCCAGCTAGTGAGAGCGTAGACAGCGGCTCTACCCGGGGCCAAGTGCACCTTCCAGCCATGCCAACTAATGAGATCATGAGCAACGGGATCCTCTCGAGGTCTTGCAAATTTCTATCTCCTTTTCCTTTCCCCCAAGCAAGCCTGCGGCCCTGCCAGCTAGTGAGAGCATGATAGCGGGTCTACTCGGGGTAGAGTACGCCTTTCAGCCTTGTCAGCTAATGAGAGCCTGAGTGGCGGGATCTTCTCATGGTCTTGCAAATTTCTATCTCCCTTTCCTCCCCCCCCCCCCCCCCGAAGCGAGCTTGTGGCCCTGCCAGCTAGTGAGAGCCTGGCAGCGGGTCTACTCGGGGCCGAGTGTTCCTTCCAGCCATGCCAGCTAATGAGAGCCTGAGCAGCGGGATTCTCTCAGGGTCTTACAAATTTCTATCTCCCTTTCCTTTCCCCCCAAGCGAGCCTGTGGCCCTGCCAGCTAGTGAGAGCCTGACAGCGGGTCTACTCGGGGCCAAGTGAGCCTTCCATCCATGACAGCTAATGAGAGCCTGAGCAGAGGGATCCTCTCGGGGTATTCCCTTACCCCCCCCCCCCCAAGGCGAGCCTACGGACCTGCCAACTAGTAAGATCCTGTACAGCGGGTCTACCCAAGGCCGAGTGCGCCTCCCAGCTCTGCCAGCTAATGAGAGCCTGAGTAGCGGGATCCTCTTGGGGTCTTGCAAATTTCTATCTCCCTTTCCTTTCCCCCCAAGCGAGCATGTAGCCCTTCGATCTAGTAAGAGCCTGGCAGCGGGTCTACTAGGGACCGAGTGCACCTTCCAGCCCAGCCAGTTAATGAGAGCCTGAGCGACAGGATCCTCTCGGGGTCTTGCAAATTTCAATCTCCCTTTCCTTTCCAACCAAGAGAGCATGCGGCCCTACCAGCTAGTGAGAGCCTGACACCGGGTCTTCTAGGAGCCGAGCGCGGCTTCCAGCCCTGCCAGCTAATGAGAGCCTGAGCAACGGGATCCTCTCGGGGGTATTCCCTTATACCCCAGGCAAGCCTACGGACTTGCAAACTAGTGAGAGCCTGGACAGCGGGTCTACCTGGGGCCGAGTGCGCCTTCCAGCACAGCTAGCTAATGAGAGCCTGAGCAGCGGGATCCTCTCGGGGTCTTGCAAATTTCTATCTCCCTTTCCTTTCTCCCCAAGCGAGAATGCGACCCTGCCAGCTAGTGAGAGCCTGAGAATGGGTCTACTCGGGGTCGAGTGCGCCTTCCAACCCTGCCAGCTAATGAGAGCCTGAGCAGCGGGATCCTCTCGGGGTATTCCCTTACCCACCAGGCGAGCCTACGGACCTGCTAGCTTGTAAGTGCCTTGATAGAGGGTCTACTCTGGGCCAAATGCGCCTTCCAGCCCTGTCAGTTAATGAGAGCTTGAGCAGCGGGATCCTCTCTGGGTCTTGCAAAAACATACTTTTTCCACACAACTATAAGAGAAAGTCAACTTGTAACCATTCAATGAATTCTTTATAATAGAAAGTACAACCTTAGGCAAATCAGGGGTAGAAGCGCTTTAAGTCATCCCCACGAATCTGTAGGGGCTCCCTCCCATTGCCTGCCAAGAGGGATCCTCTCGCTTCCTCGGCTCGCTAGCCTTGTCTGCGCTGGCCTGTCCGGGGAAAAGCTCCCGCCCGACAACATGTAACATCCCTCAGGCTTCTAGACCCCGTGGATGGTTTTGTCATGACTGGGTCATGAAAAAAAAAGTGCATGCTATGACTTGACCTGAGCTAGACGGAAATCATCGAGCAGAGTTCGACGAAATATCGAGCTGAGCTTGATGAAATATCAGCATCACAGTAGGTTGTTATACTAAGAGAGGGAGCTCGAGGAAATCGTCGAGCGGAGCTCGAGGAAATCGTCGAGCGGAGCTCGAGGAAATCGTCGAGCGGAGCTCGAGGAAATCGTCGTGCGGAGCTCGAGGAAATCGTCGAGCGGAGCTCGAGGAAATCGTCGAGCGGAGCTCGAGGAAATCGTCGAGCGGAGCTCGAGGAAATCGTCGAGCGGAGCTCGAGGAAATCGTCGAGCGGAGCTCGAGGAAATCGTCGAGCGGAGCTCGAGGAAATCGTCGAGCGGAGCTCGAGGAAATCGTCGAGCGGAGCTCGAGGAAATCGTCGAGCGGAGCTCGAGGAAATCGTCGAGCGGAGCTCGAGGAAATCGTCGAGCGGAGCTCGAGGAAATCGTCGAGCGGAGCTCGAGGAAATCGTCGAGCGGAGCTCGAGGAAATCGTCGAGCGGAGCTCGAGGAAATCGTCGAGCGGAGCTCGAGGAAATCGTCGAGCGGAGCTCGAGGAAATCGTCGAGCGGAGCTCGAGGAAATCGTCGAGCGGAGCTCGAGGAAATCGTCGAGCGGAGCTCGAGGAAATCGTCGAGCGGAGCTCGAGGAAATCGTCGAGCGGAGCTCGAGGAAATCGTCCATGCTGAGCTCGACGAATTCGTCCATGCTGAGCTCGACGAATTCGTCCATGCTGAGCTCGACGAATTCGTCCATGCTGAGCTCGACGAATTCGTCCATGCTGAGCTCGACGAATTCGTCCATGCTGAGCTCGACGAATTCGTCCATGCTGAGCTCGACGAATTCGTCCATGCTGAGCTCGACGAATTCGTCCATGCTGAGCTCGACGAATTCGTCCATGCTGAGCTCGACGAATTCGTCCATGCTGAGCTCGAGGAAATCGTCCATGCTGAGCTCGAGGAAATCGTCCATGCTGAGCTCGACGAATACGTCCATGATGAGCTCGACGAATTCGTCCATGCTGAGCTCGACGAATTCGTCCATGCTGAGCTCGACGAAATCGTCCATGCTGAGCTCGACGAAATCGTCCATGCTGAGCTCGACGAAGTGCGACTTGGGAATTGGAATCCTCGATGAGAGAATCTCATCCTCATCTTTTCGCCTAGAATTTCCAGGTTAGTAGTCTGTTTGATAATTCCTTTTTCTAGCTTGTCTCTCCCTCTGTTCTTTTTGTTTTCGTTCCACGTCTCAAGTTTCGGGACGAAACTTCCTTTTTGGAGGGGTGACTGTAACGCCCCAGGTTTTCGTAAATTATTTTATCATGTCGGTGATGTCATTTTGACGTAAGGGCGTTACGTTTCTGCGAGGTGACGGCGCGTCGCCGTTAGCGCGTCTTGAGTCTGTTAGGTTTGACCGGCCAAATTTTGGGATTTGCGCCGGAAGTGGAAAATTTTACGTTAGGAAATTAGACTGGATAATTTTAGACTTGCTCGTCAAATTTCGTCGTGTTCCGAGCATTTTTGGAGCCTCGGCGCGCGATTGAAGTTTTGTATGTTTTCGCGTACGTCGTTAACTTTAGAAATTTTTATCTCGAAAACGGTCCGTCGGAATTTGATTTCGACTTCGCCGTTGGATTTGTAGCGTCGTCATTCGCCTACGGTGCGAATTTCGTTCGATTCGGCGCGCGTTTGGCCCTCCGTAACGATATAATACTATATTGTTATTATTATTAATATTATTATTATTATTATTACTTTTTAATATAAATATTATTATATACATATATAAAGATTAAAGAAAAAAATAAATAAAAATGAAAGCTGGCTTGATACACGCCGATTGGCATGTATCCCCCCCCTTATCCCACCGATTCTGCCCCCCCCCCCCCCCCCTCTTTTTATTATGCATATACTATTTTTTAAATTATTATTAATACTTATAATAATAATATTATTAATATTATTATTAAGGATATAAAAAAGGATGAGCCCCTTTCTTCCCCCGAACCAGCAGCCCCCCCCCCCCCCCCCCCCTCATGTGCGAGAGAAAAAACGAGTGAGAATCCTCTCGTTCGCGAATCTTCCGGCGGCCGCCACCGCCGATCCGGTGGACGGAATCTCGATCCGATCGCGGCATTGGAAAGCTCTCGGCGAGAGCTTCGAGATCGTGGTAAGTTTCTTCCGTTTCGTCGACCTTTTCGCCATGGATTTTTTCGGCCCTAACCTCAATTCGCCGTTTTTCGTAGATCTCGCCTCCTCGTGTCTTCTTTTGGGCGGATCTACGTTGGGGAGTAGATTGGAGACCAAATTTCGAGGCAAGTGGTGTTTCCCTCGTCAATTTTTTCCGTCGTTAATTTCGCTCCTAATTCGTTATATTTCGCGTAAAATTATTCGTTAGGAAGTCACGATTTTCCGTAGGTTTCGCCGTCTAGAAAAATTACGCGTGTCGCCTCGCGAATAAAATAATTTTTGCGAGCGATCCCATCGGAAACGTAACGGTTTACGGAAGCGCTGTATTGGTTTACGGACGAGTCGTAGTGGTCGCGACGTTTCGATCGTCTCGTCAATTTGACGAGTATAATTTGTGCAAAATGTTTAGTCGCACGAATCATTGTCGTACCGTTCCGGTCGACGTGTCGCATTGTCCGTTCAATTCGAACTAATACACGAACCTTAACTAAAGAAACTGAATAATATGTTATGAATTAAAGAAATTATGAAATGGTCTGTGCGCGTGGGGTTTCTCCCACGACACAAAATTATGAAATGAAGAAAGCTTGAAATGGTCTGTGCGCGTTGGGGTTTCTCCCAAGGCACAGTGCCTTAGGGCGAAGTCTGTACGCGTGGTGGATTTTCATCCCCGACATGTTACCTTAGCTATAGGACTGTGTGCGTTGGGGTTTCTCCCTCGGCATAGTGCTTTTAGGCTGGGTTTATGCACGTAGTGGTCCTACTCCCCCGGCACAGCACTCTGTCCCGATGAGCCGATTTGTCTCAATTTAAAATACTGAATAAGTAGTATACCGAAGAAAAAGAATAAAGTAGAACTCTGATAGTAGATGTGATAGTTTGAGCAGGCTGTTCTAGCCTAGTTTTCCTGTTTTGATTTCCTATACCATGTTTCTGACTCCTTTTGCAGCTGTTTGTTTTTACCTCGCTTGTTTCGAGGTTTGTTAGCTTTCTTTTTACTCTTGCACCGCTTGTAGCTTGCTTTCTGAGGTATTCTTCTTTTGAATACCCCAGGTCCAGGGCAGGAGCAGAGTTAGCTGACAGGGTAGTGTTGCAGGTGTTGCGGGTTGCCGCCACCGCTTTTAGTTCCACCTCAGGGTGTTGAGGTAGACTTTTTTTAGACTTGCTAGATTTTCTATGGGTTTGTGTCAGCTGTTGACGCCCATAGTTTTAGACTTCTGTGATAGACTACTTGCTATTTGTGCTGTTTCACTTACTTTTAGCTTAGTACTTGCTCTCTGGGAATGCTTTATGTTAGGATACATGTTAGGTATTTTAATATAAAATAAAACTGCATTTTTTCCATGACTCTTTAACTTGCTTTTCAAAAGATCAAATCACTATTTTAAGGGCTATAAAACTGTTTTCTTACTTATAGTAAACCTAGAAGTCACATGTTCATTGTATTTTAAGCTGGATTTTTATTCTCATATAGGATGATAAATGAATCAAACTAGTGTTTTCCGCTGTGTAAACCTAAACTTTCCAACCCGTGGATTAGTTGATCCACTAGACTGAGGGACACGGTCAGCATACATAATAATAAAACAATGTTTTAAAACATAACTCATAGTCTTTTTATAAAAATAAGTGATAGGACAGGGTTGCCTGAACGTCTGCAGTTGTCCCCTACACGGCGTGGCATCACGATCGCGTATTCACTCTGATAGAACTTTTATACTGAGAAAATGCGGGTTGTGACAGTCCGGTCGGGGCCCGACGCCATATACCACGGACAGACCGGTTGGTTACTTATTGAGACCAATCAACCAATCATAACGTCCTACACAACACCTAGCGGAAGCAATTATTAAGTTGCAAGAAAGGAAAGAACCCAGCCACACGCATGAATGTCCACTACACAAACCAAATAGGAATGTACAATACACGAGTACGGGCCTTAAGGCCTTACAACAGTTTGCTTTAAATAAAGTGTTTTCCAAACCTCGGTACGCAGGCCGGCCATACATGATAAACGGGAAAAACATAAACATTTAGGCCATCGAGGGCCGGCACAGCTTCAAGGGCTTTAGCCCGCTATTTCCCGCTCGGCTCCGCAGCACCTGCAAGCCACAATCCACCGCCCAGTGGTAAACAAAATAACGGTCAGCTATGCTGACCAAATTATAACGATCCCGCCCCCAAAATTGGGGCGGCGATGCTATTTCCCTGCACGTTATTAGTAGGCAACAACAATAGTGTAAACACACTTCATCACAGGCGTAGGCTCGCATGGCCACACACCCCATGCACTCAGGGCACATTCACGGTGAACCGGCCAACGTCACGTCAATTCAAGCCATAGACGTTCCCGTTCCACCACCGCCTCTTGGACAGCCAACCATATGAGCATTTTACCTTCCTGGCCTTGGTCACGGCAATTTAAGCCATAGATCGTTGAAGACCCTCATCCATGCCAACGGTCCTACCGAACGAGATAGACCGGGTACGATTCCGCCTGACCCGTGCTCATGCTGCAACGACAATTTAAGCCATATGCGCAGGTCAAGACTCACCGAGTCCCGTTTCCACCACAATAATCACATAACCCGGTTATGTTCACGTTGGCTCCCCGGCCACTGTGTTGGCAAAACTCGCTTTTGCCCAGTTTTCCGGGTGCACCTTAGAGTTAATCTCTAAGACTCCCTGTTGCAATCTACCACGTAGAAAACCCGAAAACACCCAAACATCCGGAGTCTTGCCCGGTTCAAATGCAATGCAACATCACCGATCCGGACCAACATTTCCGAATAGGCTTCACACACAATGCCTATGCCCGTTTACGCATACGGACTCTACACAAGGGGGACTTCACATATCTACCCCAAGGAACGCTCCAACTCTTCGCTCACTCGCGAGAGAGGGCTTCTTATGCAAAGGAAAAAGAGGGCTTCACATGCCTAAGAATGAGAAATCGTTACCCTTGCGTTCTTCCGCGACGCTATGAAAATCTATGCAGATGAAAAGCACCGCAATCTCCTTGCCTCTGCGGATCCGAAGACTGTTCGCGATTTGGAGCTCCGAATCTCCTCCGGCGACCGGATCTAGCCCTTCTTCCTCCTCCTTGCTCTCTCCTCTCTCTAGCTTTTAGAAAGAGAACCACTCAAGAGAAATGAGGGTTTCTAAACCCTATTCCCGGGTATAACCCTGGGGAAACAACCCCCAGCCATCGGATCTCAAATCAAAGAAACGAACGGCCTTGATTGGGCCTGAAAATACCAAATCTGCGCCAAACACGGGTTGCAACACGGCCGTGCGCCTGCCCGTGTAGTTCATTCGCCGACTCGACCGATTCGGAAACCAGCACACGGCCTTTGACACGGCCTCCAACACGCCCGTGTCACTTTTGACACGCCCGTGTCGGGACCCGTGTCACGCCCCCCGTATGCGATCGGCCAACACTTCGCAGTCATAGAGGTACACGGCCTTGTGACACGGCATCAGACACGCCCGTGTCAAATTTGACACGCCCGTGTTCGTGCCCGTGTCACGGCGCGTGTACCACACCGTAGATTCCCTGGAGTGATACAGCCTGGGACACGCCCGTGTCCTAGGCCGTGTTCTACAACTCGACGATCGTCGACCGCCAAAGCATCGACCGCACGACCCATGGTCGAACACTCCCTGACACAGCCTCCGACACGCCCGTGTCGAGACCCGTGCCACCTGCTTCAAAACCCCGTCTTGGCTTAAAAATGCCACTCGTCTCCCTTTTGAGTTTCGGGGTGTTACAACTCTCTCCCCCTTAAAAGAATTTCGCCCACGAAATTACTAAAGGAAAGTAAACATAAAACCAAGAGCGGTACCTGAGCGAAATAACTCTGGGTACTCCTCCAGCATGGTCTACTCCCGTTCCCAAGAGAGCTCCTCACGATCGCAATTGTCCCAACGGACCTTGACCATTCGGATCTCCTTGTTACGAAGTCGCTTAACTTCGGAGTCTTCAATACGAACGGGCTTGACCCTAGTCGTCAACCCTTCGTCCACCGGTACTTGATCAACTGCGATCACCTGCGAAGGCTCTTGCACCGCCTTTCGCAATACAGAGAAGTGGAACACATCGTGTAGTCCACTCAACTCTACCGATAACTTCAAACGATAAGCCGCTTCGCCGACCCGCTCCAGAATCTCAAAGGGTCCAAGGTATCTTGGGCTCAGCTTCTTCAAGCGTCTCACCCGCGAAACACCCTTGAACGGCTTTACTTTCAAGTACACCCAATCGCCCACCGCGAACTCCACATTCCGATGCTTGGCATTGTAGTACTTAGCTTGCCTATCCTGAGCGATCAGCAAACGCTCTCGAATGATCCGCACCAAAGAAGTAGCATTTTACACCTCCTGCTTCTTGTACAACCTTGCCTCACTCGTTTCAAGCCACGATAATGGCGTGCGACACTTCCTACCATACAGGGCCTCGAATGGTGCCATTTGTATACTCACTTGGTAGCCATTATTGTACGCAAACTCCACCAAATACAGGTGGTCCTCCCAATGCTTCCCGAAGTCTAGGACACACATGCGGAGCATGTCCTACATCGTTCTATTGACTCTCTCGGTCTGCCCATCCGTCTGCGGATGGAAGGCTGTGCTGAACTTCAACTTTGTCCCCAACATCTGCTGCACCAACCTCCAATCATTGGATGTGAAACACCCATCGCGATCACTCACAATGCTGCGAGGCACACCATGCAGTCTAACTATATTGTCAACATACAACTTTGCCAATTTCTCCACTAGATCATCCTTCCTATGCGGAATGAAGTGTGACACCTTTGTTAACCGGTCTACGATCACCCAGATGGCATCGTTCCCTTTCTGCGACCTTGGCAAGCCATGCACAAAGTCCATCGATATATCGTCGAACTTCCACTCCGGAATATGCAAGGATTTCAAGAATCCTCCAGGCTTTTGGCACTCAGCCTTTACCAAGGCACATGTTTGACACTTAGCTACAAACAGTGCCACATCCTTCTTGAGCCCTGGCCACCAAAACAGCTTCTTTAGGTCCCGGTACATCTTCGTGCTCCCAGGGTGGATTGAGTACTTGGTATTATGAGCCTCGTACATCAACTCTGCCCGTAGATTACCCCCGCTTGGGACGCACAAACGATGGTCCTTCCTTAACAGCCCATCTTCCACTGAAAATTGGGAATTTGACCCATCCAACGCTGCCTCCATAAGCTCCTTCATGGAGTCATCTAACTCCAATGCCTGCCGAACACGGTCAGTCAGGTCACACTGAACTTCTGTCCAGTTCAACATTGCTTTGGCGCTCGTCTGCTTGTCAACGCAATAGATCTCAAGCTCCTCCAACTCCCATACTAGCCGCTCATCATGCACCGACAACCAGTTGGCTTGGGCGGAAGCCCTATGACTCAACGCATCCGCGACTGCATTGCCATTCCCGGGTACATAATGAATCTTGAAGATGTAGTCCCCCAGGAACTCCATCCACCTCCTCTGCCTCATGTTAAGATCCTTCTGATCCAACAAGTACTTCAGGCTCTTGTGGTCGGTATAAATATCGACTCTTACGCCATATAAGTAGTGCCTCCACAGCTTAAGTGCAAATATCACGGCCGCCAACTCCAAGTCGTGGACCGGATAATTCCTTTCATGCACTTTTAACTGACGCGATCCATAAGCTATCACGCTCCTATGCTGCAACAATACGCAGCCCAAACCACTACCCGAGGCGTCACTATAAACCTCGAAGCCCTCGGTCCCACTCGGCGAACTAAGAACTGGCGCCGTGGTCAACCACCTCTTCAGCTCCTCAAAAGCTTACCCCGAGTTGTTCCCCTCAGGTACTCGTTATGTTTATGTTTTGTGTAGTCTCTATTCTTAATTTCGGGACGAAATTCTCTTAAGGGGGAGGGAGTTGTAAGACCCCAACCTCGGCGTTGATCGCGGGGCGATCAATCAGCGCTTTTGGAGGTCTGAACAGGGGCACACGGCCAGGCACACGGCCGTGTGCCTACCCGTGTTCAGTGATTTTGTGCAGTCTCGAGTCAGAGAAGTACACGGCCTGAGACACACGGCCGTGTCTCAAGCCGTGTGTGGGGCACACGGCCTCGAACACGGCCGTGTTCGAAGCCGTGTTCATGAAGCCCGACGATCGTTCCTGAAGCTCCAGGTAACACGGCCCGTGGCACACGGCCGTGTCAGGACCCGTGTCGATCGGCGAATGAACTACACGGCCAGGCACACAGCCGTGTGCCAACCCGTGTTCGGCCCAGATTTTGTTATTTTGGATCTAATCTCGGCCGTTCATTCCCTTGGATCTGGATCCGATGGTGGGGGCTGCTCCTGGGGGGTTATTAGCCGGGAAATGGGGGGAGAAACCCTCATTTCAACTTGAGTTTCTCTTTCTTCATCCTAGAGAGAGGGGAGAGCTCCCTTGGTGGTGTGAGGCCAAAATCCGGCCGCCGGAGGAGGTTCGAAGCTCCAAATCGCGATCCGAGCCCAGATCCGTGGAGGCGACGACGTTGCGAAGCTTTCTAGCCGCGTAGTTAGCGATGGCGCCGCGGAAGAACGCAAGGGTAACGATTCTTTATCTTGGGCATGTGAAGCCCTCTTTTCCTTGCATAGGAAGCCCGCTCTCGCGAGTGAGCGAAGAGTTGGAGCGCTCCTTGGGGTAGATATGTGAAGTCCCCCTTGTGTAGAGTCCGTATGCGTAAACGGACATAGGCATTGTGTGTGAAGCCTATTCGGACGTGTTGGTCCGAATCGGTGATGTTGCATTGCATTTGAACCGGGCAAGACTCAGGATGTTTGGGTGTTTTCGGGTTTTTCTACGTGGTAGATTGCATCAGGGAATCTTAGAGATTAACTCTAAGGTGCACCCGGAAAACTGGGCAAAAGCGGGTTTTGCCAACACGGAGGCCGGGGAGCCAACGTGAACATAACTGTGTTATGTGATTTTTGTAGCGGAAACGGGACTCGGCGAGTCTTGACCTGCGCATATGGCTTAAATTGTTGTTACGGTATGAGCACGGGTCAAGCGGAACCGTACCCGGTCTATGTCGTTCGGTAGGACCGTTGGCATGGATGAGGGTCTTCGGCGGTCTATGGCTTAAATTGTCGTGACCAAGGCTAAGGAGACAAATTGCTCATATGGATGACCGTCCTAGAGGCGGTGGTGGATCGGGAACGTCTATGGCTTGAATTGACGTGACGTTGGCCGGTTCGCCGAGAATGTGCCCTGAGTGCACGGGGTGTGTGGCCGTGCGAGCCTACGCCTGTGGTGATGTGCAATTACCCTTTTATAAATGCCTATACTAATAAAGTGCAGGGAAAGAGCATCCCCGCCCCGATTGTGGGGGCGGGATCGTTATAATTTGGTCAGCTTTGCTGACCGTTGCTATTGTTTGCCACCGGGCGGTGGTTTGTTGCTTGCAGGTGCTGCGGAGCCGAGCGGGAAATAGCGGGCTAAAGCCCTTGTTGCTGTGCCGGCCCTCGAAGGCCTAATTTGTTATGTTTTTCCCGTTCATTCATGTATGGCCGGCCTGCGAGCCGATGTCTGAAAACAATATTTTGTTAAGTGAACAATGTAAGGCCTTAAGGCCAGTTCTCTTTTGTGTATGTACTCATTCCTGGGTTGTAGTGGACATTCATGCTCTGTGGCAGGGTTCTTATCTTTTTGCAACTTAATTAAATTGCTTCCGCTAGGTTTTGTGTAGGACGCTCTGATTGGTTTTATGGTTTCAACGCGTAACCAACCGGTCTGTCCGTAGTATATGGCGTCGGGCCCCGGCCGGACGTACTGCTATATGCTATGTGACGGATAGGGGTGTTACAAATTGGTATCAGACTTCTGGTTTCGGTCACGCTTAAATGAATTCGTGGACGAATTCACTTTAAGGGGTGGTGAGCACATTGTGTGCGTCATCGTTATAACATGAAAAGAACCCATGAATGTCCACTTAGGAATGAAAATACACATGTTTGAGGAACCTGCGTGTTCCTATAATTGCTGTTTGTAGTAGTGTTTGGTCGCTTATCGGTGTTTTTGCACGATTATAGGTGACCAGAAGTGGTGCTGGGCCGTCTGAACGGCCAGGTTCTGAGGCGAGCAGTGCGCCAAGCGATATGCCTGTAACACCTTTGTTTGCCGAGACCATTAGGTTGGTGGTAGAAGCGGTCATGACAATGATTAATGCGCAGCCTGCAAGGCAGGTGCAGCAGCCTGCTCCTGCTGTAGAGCAAGTACCGCTTCAGATGGCAGAGCAAAGGAGGGTTGAGCAGGTGGTGGTGGAGCCAGAGTTGTCTCGGAGAGCAACTGAAAAACAACTGAAGCATGTCATGGGCTTTCATCCACCGGTGTTCACGGGGGCAGAAACCCCGACCCAAGCAGAGGATTGGCTCTCAAGGGTCAATAAGGTGATGACTGCGACGGAAACTGAAGAGTGGCAGAAGACCACTATAGCGACGTTCCTTTTGGATGGGGACGCAAGACTGTGGTGGGTGGGCCTAGAGCTGCATCAATTGAGGGGAAGGCCATTGGCCGAAGTCCCGATGGAGGAGTTTGCGAGACTATTTATGGCTCGATACCTCCCCTCGGCGCAGAGGATCGCGCTAGAGAGCGAATTCCAGAAGTTGGTGCAGGGTGATAGCACCGTTGATGAATACCTCCACGAGTTTACTCGGTTGGGGAGATATGCCGGCGCTACCTTCGCAGACGAGGAGCGCAAGACGAGCCGCTTTTATGAAGGGCTAAGGGATGATTTGAGGTTGCTGCTATCGGGGCCCAAGGCGCAGGGTTTCATGACCCTGGTCAGTTCGGCCCGGTCCTTGGAGAAGGATATGAGAAACGTGCAAGCGAAGAAAGAAAGGGAATCCGGTGGCAAGAAATCAGAGTTCAAGGCACCGACTACATCGAAGTCGGGTTACCGTAGATTCTTCAAGAAAGCTAAGACTTCGGGTCCAGCTCCTTCTGCAGGTGCCTCGGGGACAACTACCAATCGAACCCCGGGCGCTTGTTTCACGTGTGGAAAGCCGGGGCACTTTTCCCGTGACTGCTGGAGTGGACGCTCAAAGTCCGAAAGGAAACAAGGAGCTACCTACGAGGAAAAGGGCAAAGCGGTGGAGTCGACCACGTCCCACTATGCTCCGACTCAGCCTAGAGTCTACAACTTGGGCCAGCAGGAGGCCATCAAGCAAGCGGATGTGGTGACAGGTATGAGTTAATTTATGCAAGTTGACTTGAGAATACTATTACCTATTGCTTGTTAAGCTAATGTCTTTTGCTTAGGCTTTGTGGTGATTAGCGATAGTCCGGCACGAGCACTGTTCGACACTGGTGCTTCGCATTCTTTCTTGTCCGAACAGTTTATATCGCGCATCGGAGTCCCTTCTTCGATGGCGAAGGACAAGTTAGATGTGTTGCTACCGAATGGGTGCTCGATGCGTGCGGACAGAGTGTGCGTCGTGAAGGTTCACATAGGGAGCCAAGAGTTCGACTTGCTAGCGTCTTTATTGTCGTTAGTAGAGTTCGATGTTATCTTTGGAATGGATTGGCTGTCAGAGCAGAAGTCTTGGATCGATTGCGACCGTAAGGAGGTCAAGTTGGGTGTAGGTCGGGAGACTACTTTCGAGGGGCTTAAGGGGTCGAGCAAGACACTGATGTCTGCCCTTCAGGTGGTGAAGGCAGTTCGTGCTGGTGCAGAGCTGTTCTTTGCAATAGTAGGGGCTGTGGAGCCAAAGTCCCCGTTGGATAGCTTCCCTGTGGTTTGCGAATACCCCGATGTGTTCCCGGATAGCCTTCTCGGAGCTCCACCGCAGCGAGAGATTGATTTTACGATCGAGCTCGTGCCGGGTGCCAAACCCGTGTCACGTGCTCCTTATAGGTTGGCGCCAAAGGAGATGGCGGAGTTGAAGGTTCAGTTGGAGGAACTGATGGAGCAAGGTTATGTGCGTCCAAGTTCGTCGCCTTGGAGCGCACCGGTCCTCTTCGTTAAAAAGAAGGACGGTAGTATGCGGCTGTGCATCGACTACAGAGAATTGAACAAGTTGACGGAGAAGAACAAGTACCCGATCCCGAGGATTGATGATCTCTTTGATCAGTTAGTCAGATCGTCTGTATACTTCAAGTTGGACTTGAAGTCGGGGTACTATCAGCTGAGGATCAGGGAATGTGATATCCCAAAGACGGCGTTCAGTACGAGGTACGGGCATTTCGAGTTCACGGTCATGCCGTTTGGACTGACAAATGCGCCATCGGTGTTTATGGATCTGATGAACAGGACGTTCAGAGATTTCCTGGATCGCTTTGTGATCGTCTTTATTGACGATATTTTGGTATACTCGCAGTGCGAAGAAGACCACTTCAAGCATTTGCATTCGGTGTTGGAGACTTTGAGGAGGAATGAGCTTTACGCAAAGTTCTCCATGTGCGAGTTCTGGCTACCCTCGGTAGCGTTCCTTGGTCATATAGTGAGTGGGGAAGGTATAGCGGTGGATCCGGCGAAGATTGTTGCGATACGGGAGTGGCCTGCGTTATCTTCTGTCGCGGAAGTCCGTAGTTTTCTCGGGCTTACCGGATATTATAGGCGCTTCGTAGAGAACTTATCGTGGGTAGCGTTACCTCTCACGAAGTTGACAAGGAAGGATCAGAAATTCTTGTGGACGCAAGAGTGCATGCAAGCTTTTGAGGAGCTGAAGAGGCGGTTGACCACGGCGCCAGTGCTTAGTTCGCCGAGTGGGACCGAGGGCTTTGAGGTGTATAGCGACGCTTCGGGTAGTTGCTTGGGCTGCGTGTTGTTGCAGCATGGAAGTGTGATCGCATATGGATCGCGTCAGCTGAAAGTGCATGAAAGAAATTATCCAGTGCACGACTTGGAGTTGGCGGCCGTGATTTTTGCACTCAAGTTATGGAGGCACTACCTATACGGCGTAAGAGTCGATATATACAACGATCACAAGAGCCTAAAATACTTGTTGGATCAAAAGGACCTTAATATGAGGCAGAGGAGGTGGATGGAGTTCCTGGGGGACTACACCTTCAAGATACATTATGTACCCGGGAAGGGCAACGCAGTTGCGGATGCGCTGAGCCGCAGGGCTCCCGCCCGAGCCAACTGGTTGTCGGTGCATGATGAGCGGCTAGTGCGGGAGTTGGAGGAGCTTGAGATCTGTTGCGTTGACAAGCAGACGAGCGCCAAAGCAATGTTAAACTGGACAGAGGTGCAGTATGACCTGGCTGACCGGGTTCGGCAGGCATTGGAGTTAGATGACTCCATGAAAGAGCTTATGGAGGCCGCTCTGGATGGGTCAAATTCCCAGTTCTCGGTGCATGATGGTTTGTTAAGAAAGGATCATCGGTTGTGCGTCCCGAGTGGGGGTAACCTCCGGGCGGAGTTGATGTACGAGGCTCATCATACCAAGTACTCAATCCACCCAGGGAGCACGAAGATGTATCGTGATCTCAAGAAGCTGTTTTGGTGGCCGGGGCTTAAGAAAGATATGGCGTTGTACGTGGCTAAATGCCAAACGTGCGCCTTGGTGAAGGCGGAGTGCCAAAAGCCAGGAGGATTTCTGAAATCCTTGCCTATACCGGAGTGGAAATTCGATGATATATCTATGGATATTGTGCACGGGTTGCCAAGGTCGCAGAAGGGAAACGACGCCATTTGGGTGATCGTTGACAGATTGACGAAAGTGTCGCATTTCTTACCAATGAGGAAGGATGATCCAGTAGAGAAGTTGGCAAAGCTCTATGTGGATAGCATTGTGCGCTTGCACGGGGTGCCCCGCAGTATTGTGAGTGATCGCGATGGGCGGTTCACGTCCAATGACTGGAGGCTAGTGCATCAAATGTTGGGCTCCAAACTGAATTTTAGCACGGCGTTTCATCCGCAGACGGCTGGCCAGACCGAGAGAGTCAACAGAACCTTGGAATACATGCTCCGCATGTGTACGTTGGACTTCGGTAAGAGGTGGGAGGACCACTTATACTTGGTAGAATTTGCTTATAACAATAGTTATCAAGCAAGCATTCAGTTGGCGCCGTTCGAAGCTCTTTATGGAAGAAAATGTCGCACGCCGTTGTCGTGGTTAGAAACGGGTGAGTCCAAGCTTTATCAGCGTCAAGACATTGAAGATGCCACTTCTTTAGTGCATACTATACGGGAGCGGTTGCGGATTGCCCAGGATAAGCAAGCCAAGTATTATAATGCCAAGCATAGGAACGTGGAATTCAGTGTTGGCGATTGGGTGTACTTGAAGATCAAGCCGTTCAAGGGTGTCTCACGGGTTCGACGCTTGAAAAAGTTGAGTCCGAGATACCTTGGGCCATTTGAGATTCTGGAGCGGATCGGAGAAGCAGCTTATAGGTTGAGGTTATCAGCAGAGCTAAGTGCTTTGCATGATGTATTCCACATCTCGGTTTTGCAGAAGGTAGTGCAAGAGCCTTCGCAGGTGTTAGCGGCCGACCAAGTACCGGTTGAGGAAGGGTTGACAACGAAAGTCAAGCCCATATCTATTGAGGATTTCGAAGTCAAGCGGCTTCGGAACAAGGAAATCAGAATGGTGAAGGTTCGTTGGGATAACTGCGGACGCGAGGAGCTCTCTTGGGAGCGAGAGCAGTCAATGCGCGAGGAGTACCCCGAGTTGTTCCCCTCAGGTACTCGTTATGTTTATGTTTTGTGTAGTCTCTATTCTTAATTTCGGGACGAAATTCTCTTAAGGGGGAGGGAGTTGTAAGACCCCAACCTCGGCGTTGATCGCGGGGCGATCAATCAGCGCTTTTGGAGGTCTGAACAGGGGCACACGGCCAGGCACACGGCCGTGTGCCTACCCGTGTTCAGTGATTTTGTGCAGTCTCGAGTCAGAGAAGTACACGGCCTGAGACACACGGCCGTGTCTCAAGCCGTGTGTGGGGCACACGGCCTCGAACACGGCCGTGTTCGAAGCCGTGTTCATGAAGCCCGACGATCGTTCCTGAAGCTCCAAGTAACACGGCCCGTGGCACACGGCCGTGTCAGGACCCGTGTCGATCGGCGAATGAACTACACGGCCAGGCACACGGCCGTGTGCAAACCCGTGTTCGGCCCAGATTTTGTTATTTTGGATCTAATCTCGGCCGTTCATTCCCTTGGATCTGGATCCGACGGTGGGGGTTGCTCCTGGGGGGTTATTAGCCGGGAAATGGGGGGAGAAACCCTCATTTCAACTTGAGTTTCTCTTTCTTCATCCTAGAGAGAGGGGAGAGCTCCCTTGGTGGTGTGAGGCCAAAATCCGGCCGCCGGAGGAGGTTCGAAGCTCCAAATCGCGATCCGAGCCCAGATCCGCGGAGGCGACGACGTTGCGAAGCTTTCTAGCCGCGTAGTTTGCGATGGCGCCGCGGAAGAACGCAAGGGTAACGATTCTTTATCTTGGGCATGTGAAGCCCTCTTTTCCTTGCATAGGAAGCCCGCTCTCGCGAGTGAGCGAAGAGTTGGAGCGCTCCTTGGGGTAGATATGTGAAGTCCCCCTTGTGTAGAGTCCGTATGCGTAAACGGACATAGGCATTATGTGTGAAGCCTATTCGGACGTGTTGGTCCGAATCGGTGATGTTGCATTGCATTTGAACCGGGCAAGACTCCGGATGTTTGGGTGTTTTCGGGTTTTTCTACGTGGTAGATTGCATCAGGGAATCTTAGAGATTAACTCTAAGGTGCACCCGGAAAACTGGGCAAAAGCGGGTTTTGCCAACACGGAGGCCGGGGAGCCAACGTGAACATAACTGGGTTATGTGATTTTTGTAGCGGAAACGGGACTCGGCGAGTCTTGACCTGCGCATATGGCTTAAATTGTCGTTGTGGTATGAGCACGGGTCAAGCGGAACCGTACCCGGTCTATGTCGTTCGGTAGGACCGTTGGCATGGACGAGGGTCTTCGGCGGTCTATGGCTTAAATTGTCGTGACCAAGGCTAAGGAGACAAATTGCTCATATGGATGACCGTCCTAGAGGCGGTGGTGGATCGGGAACGTCTATGGCTTGAATTGACGTGACGTTGGCCGGTTCGCCGAGAATGTGCCCTGAGTGCACGGGGTGTGTGGCCGTGCGAGCCTACGCCTGTGGTGATGTGCAATTACCCTTTTATAAATGCCTATACTAATAAAGTGCAGGGAAAGAGCATCCCCGCCCCGATTGTGGGGGCGGGATCGTTATAATTTGGTCAGCTTTGCTGACCGTTGCTATTGTTTGCCACCGAGCGGTGGTTTGTTGCTTGCAGGTGTTGCGGAGCCGAGCGGGAAATAGCGGGCTAAAGCCCTTGTTGCTGTGCCGGCCATTGAAGGCCTAATTTGTTATGTTTTTCCCGTTAATTCATGTATGGCCGGCCTGCGAGCCGATGTCTGAAAACACTATTTTGTTAAGTGAACAATGTAAGGCCTTAAGGCCAGTTCTCTTTTGTGTATGTACTCATTCCTGGGTTGTAGTGGACATTCATGCTCTGTGGCAGGGTTCTTATCTTTTTGCAACTTAATTAAATTGCTTCCGCTAGGTGTTGTGTAGGACGCTCTGATTGGTTGTATGGTTTCAACGCGTAACCAACCGGTCTGTCCGTAGTATATGGCGTCGGGCCCCGGCCGGACCTACTGCTATATGCTATGTGACGGATAGGGGTGTTACATAAATGTCGTCTTCGAAAAATCACACTCCCTGATCCTCAACTGATAGTACCCCGACTTCAAGTCCAACTTAGAATACACCGATGATCCGACTAACTGATCGAAGAGATCATCAATCCTCGGAATCGGGTACTTGTTCTTCTCCGTCAGCTTGTTCAACTCTCTGTAGTTGATACACAACCGCATACTCCCGTCCTTCTTCTTAACAAAGAGGACCGGTGCGCTCCAAGGCGACGAGCTTGGACGCACATAACCTTGCTCCATTAGCTCCTCTAGCTGAACTTTCAACTCTACCAACTCCTTCGACGCCAGCCTATAAGGAGCACGTGACACAAGTTTGGCACCAGGCACAAGCTCGATAGTGAAATCAATCTCTCGCTGTGGTGGGGCCCCGGGAAGACTATCCGAGAACACATCGGGGTATTCACACACCACGGGGATGCTATCCAACGTGGACTTTGGCTCTACAGCCCCCACTATTGCGAAGAACAGCTCTGCACCAGCACGAACTGCCTTTACCACCTGAAGAGCAGACATCAGCATCTTGCTCGACCCCTTGAGTCCCTCGAATGTTGTCTCCCGTCCAACACCCAGCTTGACCTCCTTCCGGTCGCAATCAATCCAAGCCTTTTGCTCCGAAAGCCAATCCATCCCAAAGATAACGTCGAACTCTACTAGCGGCAGCAGTGACGCTAGCAGGTCGAACTCTTGGCTCCCTATGTGAACCTTCACGGCACACACACTGTCCGCACGCATCGAGCACCCATTCGGTAGCAGCACATCCAACTTGTCCTTTGCCATCAAAGAAGGGACTCCGATGCGCGATATAAAGTTTTCGGACAAGAAGGAGTGTGAAGCTCCCGTATCGAACAGTGCCCATGTCGGACTATCGCTAATCAAAACAAAGCCTATGTAAATAATATTAGGCTAACAAGCAATAGATAACGGTATTTAAAGTTGACTTGCTATAAATTAACTCGTACCTGTCACCACATCAGCTTGTTTAATGGCCTCCTGCTGGCCCAAGCTGTACACTCAAGGTTGAGTCAGAGCATAGTGGGATGCGGTTGACTCCACCGCCTTGCCCTTCTCTTCGTAGGTAGCTCCTTGCTTTCTCTCAGACTTCGCATGTCCGCTCCAATAATCACGGGCAAAATGCCCCATCTTGCCACAAGTAAAACAAGCGCCCGGGGTTCGATTTGTAGTTGCCCCCAAGGCACCTGAAGAAGGAGCTGGACCCGACGTCCTAGCCTTCTTGTAGAACTTGCGATATCCAAACTTTGAAGTAGTCGGCACTTTGAACTCCGGTTTCTTACCACCGGATTTCTTCTTCGCTTGAACATTCTTCATGTCCTTTTCTAAAGATCGGGTCGTGGTGACCAAGGTCATGAAACCCTGCTCCATAGGCCCCGAAAGTAGAAGCCTCAACTCATCTCTTAACCCTTCATAGAAGCGGTTAGTCTGGCGCTCCTCATCGGTAAAAGTAGCGCTTGCGTATCGTCCCAAACGAGTGAACTCTTGGAGATACTCATCCACAGTGCTATCTCCTTGCACCAGCTTTTGAAACTCATTTTCCAACGCGATCCTCTGCGCTGAGGGGAGGTATCGAGCCATAAACAATCTCAAAAATTTCTCCATAGGGACATCAGTCAACTGCCTACCCCTCAGATGGTGTAACTCCAAGCCTTCCCACCATAGTCTTGCATCTCCGTCCAGAAGGTAAGCGGCTATAGTGGTCTTTTGCCACTCTTCAGTCTCTGTAGCTGTCAGCACTCTCTTAATCCTAGAGAGCCAGTCCTCTGCTTGAGTTGGGGTCCTTGACCCTGAGAACACTGTGTTGGAGTTACCATGGTGATCTAGAAGTGGTCAAACATGTAATCTCACTGCCAACGCGATATGAGCCTGCAGGTTCGCACATAAGAGATGTGGAGAAGTTGGATGATTGACTGTGTTGGTAAAGGTTACCAATCACCGACCTTGAATGGGGTTATGGGCAAAGTGTTGCCTTAGACGATCGTCGGGCTGGGCAAAATGTTGCCTTGAAAAGGTTTGGTCAGAATAGTCGACCGTGGGTCGACGATAGTCGACTGAAGATCGACGATCGTCGAACGCGGGTCGACGAGTATCGTCGACTGCGGGTCGACGAGTATCGTCGACCGCGGGTCGACGAGTATCGTCGACCGCGGGTCGACGAGTATCGTAGACCGCGGGTCGACTATCTTCGACCGAAAGGTCAACGATCGTCGACCGCAGGTCGATGATTATCGTCAACCCACGTTCGACGTGAATCATTGAGTATTGTACTCTGATTCTCATCGACTGATACTCGCCGACTGATTCTCGCCGATCCTATGAGATTCTCGCCGATTGATTCTCACCGAATTTGCTAGGTGATTCTTGCCGATTCTGGAATCCTAATTTTCTGGGTGGTCTGCGGATAGCGATATTCCTAAGTCTGTTTATGCCTTTGGTATAAATAGATACTTAGGGTTTTAGGGAATTACCTCTGATCGAATCGAAGCGATCGTTGGCCCTTTGACCGAGACGAATCCGACGGAAGTGTTCTGTCGTTCTTCGTACGCTCCGCCGATTCCCGAATCCCGCCGGACGGAAACGTTCCGCCGCCGGCTGTTCGCTCTGCCAACCACCTCCTCTCCGGCGACTGTCGCTGGTCTTACTTTCCCTGATGCGGACCTAGCAGTCCGTGGGAAGTGCATAGGTGCGGCCGATCTTCTTTCCGACCATCCGTGTGATGAAAGTTTGGAGTTCTCCCGCTCGTGTGGATTTCTGCAGAGACGTAGATATTATTCTACGTGGAACTCGCCACCGACATGGAATCACATTTGGAGCATCTTTGTTGAGTTGTGACTCAACACCCAAAAGGTAATTTTTGCCTTATTGTATTAACTTCTTGATTCAACATGCATGGCCCGGTCCAATCTCTTTGGGTTGTTCTAGATTTTATTACTTCCGCTGCGTGCACAAGTGTTGTGCCAACCTCTTAGAGAAACCCAACAGTGGTATCAGAGGCAGGTTACGGCCATGTTTGTTGTATTGGAAGTTAGGTTATTCCAGTACGTGTAAACCTAGGGATTTAGAAGTGTTCTAAATGTCTAGATTTAATCTTGGCACCCCGCCGGGAATGTCTGGAATTTTGTAGTAATTTCTAATTGTTAGGAATTACTGTCTCCTTAGCAGTAACCATCCCTCGATTTTGTTTTGGATTTTGAATCCAACAAGGAGAGATGAGCTTGTCTACTTCTTGAAGTTGAGTTGCCTTTGTCCCTTGTCCAATGCATGTAAACCTGAAGATTTGGAAGTGTCCAGATGTTCAGATTTATCCCTTTTCCTCTATCAAATGTTGATAGTGTTCTGTTGTGCACATAAGGGATGCATGGGGATTTTAGTGAAGTGTTTTTCTTTGGATGTGCACATTGATCAAATGTTGATCATGGTTAATTGTTAACCTATTATCAAAAAAAATCCCTTCATCAAATATTTAGTGTTTGGATGCCTTCCGATGGATGACACTCTTCCCGCCTCGATCGATGAAGTGTGGGCTTGCCAAAGCAAGGTGCATTAATCTATCTTGGTAAGGGTGCGAGCGGATAATTGTTATATCCCACTGTCGACATCGGGTCTAGCTTAACTAGGTGACCTCAAAGGTTGAGTGCCTAGAGGCATGGGGTTGGCATGCACCATGTGATGGATGCGAATAAGGAGTTATTCACCAACCATACAAGAATTGCATGAGGATGCAATTGGCAAGCGTTGCCTACCTAAATAACCACATCGTGAGAGGAAAGCCAAAGCTGACTCATTGTGTTGGTGAAATACGGATCTTGTCCACTAAGAGAGTAGCTCGCATGAACTCTCCGAATTGATAGTGAGGGCTATTATTTCGAATAAAATAGTGGGAGTTTTAGTTGAAGTCCAAATTAAGAAAAATAATTCTATTTTGAAATTTTGGTATTGATTTATTCTGCATGAATTCTTATAGAATTCCATGGCAAGTGCTTCGCACTACACGTTGTCTCTGAGAGCCATCCTTGAGAAGGATAAGCTCAGTGGGACTAATTATATGGACTGGTACAGGAACCTGAGAATTATTCTCAAGCAAGAGCGAAAGCTCTATGTCTTGGAAGAGGAAGCCCCCGAGGTGCCGACCGGGAATTCTTCTCGTGCTGATAAGGATACTTATAAGAAGTATGCTGATGACGCTTTAGACGTCGAGTGCCTTATGCTTGCCACCATGAACTCTGAAATTCAGAAGCAACATGAGAACATGGGGTGCAAGGAGATTGACGAGCATCTCAAGAAAATGTTTCAAGGGCAAGCTCGTCAAGAGAGGTTTGACGTCACAAAAGCATTGTTTCAGTGCAAGATGGGAGTTCGAGACTCAGTGGGGACTCACGTACTCAAGATGATTGGGTATATAGAGAACCTTGAAAGACTGGGTTTTCCTCTGGGTCAAGAGTTGGCCACAGATCTGATCCTGCAATCGTTGCCAGACAGTTACGAGAAGTTTGTCTTGAACTACAACATGAATGAGATAGACAAGACACTGCCCGAGCTCCTAGGCATGTTGAGAACTGCCGAGATCAATATGAAGAAGGCCAAGCCTACCAGCCCCATACTGATGGTGCATAAGGGCAAGGGCAAGGCCAAGGGCTTCAAGAAGACGAAGGTGGGACCTAAGTCACATCTTGAGCCCAAGTCTTCTGCACTGATGAAGAAGAAGAGCACAGTGAAGGAGGGGAAATGCGACCACTGTGGCAAGGCTGGTCATTGGAGGAGGAACTGTCCTTCGTACATTGTGGGTCTGCAGAAAATGAAGGGAGGTATGACTTCCGCTTCAAGTATTTACATTATAGAGATAAACCTTTCTGCTCCTTCATCTTGGGTATTGGATACCGGATGTGGTTCTCACATTTGTACAAATGTGTAGGAACTGGGAAGGAGAAGATTGTTGAGTAAAGGGGAGGTGGACCTTCGTGTCAACAATGGAGCAAGAGTTGTTGCTGTGGCCGTAGGGGTTTACCGTCTTTCTTTGCCCAGTGGGCTTGTAATAGAACTTGATAATTGTAATTTTGTTTCGGCCATAACTAGAAACATTATATCCATTTTATGTTTGGACATGATTGGTTTTTATTTTATAATTAAGAACAACTGTTGTTCGATATTTAAGAATGATGTTTGTTATGTTGTAGCCCAATTGTTTAATGGTATTTATGTTTTGAACTTGGACCATCTGATCTATAATGTAAAAAATAATAAAAGACTAAGAACAAATGACTCAAACCCTACATATCTCTAGCATTGTCATTTGGGCCATATAAACGAGAAGCGCATATCCAAGCTCCATAGAGATGGACTTTTGGACTCATTTGATTATGAATCATTTGAGCGATGCGAATCTTGTTTGTTAGGCAAGATGACTAAAGCTCCTTTCACGGGCTATACTGAGAGGGCTGAGGATCTCTTGGGTGTTGTACATAGTGATGTATGCGGACCCATGAGTTCCATGGCTAGAGGTGGGTATTTCTATTTTGTTACATTTACTGATGATTTCAGTAGATACGGATATGTGTATCTTATGAAGTGCAAATCCGAGACCTTTGAAAAGTTCAAAGAGTTCAAGAATGAAGTAGAAAACTAATTGGGTAAAAGGGTTAAAGCACTCCGATCTGATCGAGGTGGCGAATACCTGAGTCATAAGTTCCGTGATCATCTGAAAGAGTGCGGTATTGTATCACAGCTCACTCCACGTAGGACACCACAGCATAATGGTGTATCTGAGAGGAGAAATCATACTCTGTTAGACATGGTACGTTCGATGTTGAGTCATGCAGATTTGACTGTTTCCTTTTGGGGTTTTGCTTTAGAGACTGCTGCAATGACACTGAATCGCGCTCCAACGAAAATGGTTCTGAAGACACCATATGAGATATGGACTGGGAAGCGTCCTAGTATGTCGTTCATTAAAATTTGGGGCTGTGAGGCATACATGTGACATCAAATGCCTGACAAGCTGGAACCCAAATCGGATAAATGTTATCTGGTGGGATATCCTAAGGAAACGAAGGGGTATTACTTTTACCTACCGTCCGAGGGAAAAGTGTTTGTCGCAAGGACTGGCGTCTTCTTGGAGAAAGAGTTCTTATCAAGAAAGACTGAAAAGGTAGAACTTGAAGAAGTTCAAGAACCACAGGTAGTGAATGAACCGGAATTGGATTCTGAGATTGGACTACAAGATGTTGTAGCTAGAGAACCTACTCAAGAAGCACAAGTCCTACGTAGATCTGGTAGACCAAGATTTGAGCCTGAGAGATATGGATTTCTCGTGTCTCAAATAGGTAATGTGTTGCTTATGGATCATGATGATGAGCCAGCAACCTACCAAGAGGCTATAAATGGACCGGACTCTGACAAATGGCTTGAGGCTATGAAATTCGAAATGGACTCCATGTATGCAAACCAAGTTTGGAACTTGGTAGAACCACCTGAAGGGGTACGACCCATAGGGTGCAAGTGGGTCTTCAAGAAGAAGACCAACATGGATGGGAATGTACAGACATTCAAAGGGTGACTGGTGGCTAAGGGTTTCAAGCAAATTCATGGTATTGACTATGATGAGACCTTTTCCCCTGTTGTCATGGTTAAGTCCATAAGGATATTGCTTGCTATTGTTGCGTATTATGACTACGAGATCTGACAGATGGATGTCAAAACGGCTTTCCTTAATGGAAACCTCCTTGAGGAAGTGTACATGACACAACCCGAGGGTTTTGGGTCCCCAAATGAAGCCACTAAAATATGCAAGCTGAATAGGTCTGTCTATGGACTCAAACAGGCCTCTCGTAGTTGGAATCTTCGTTTTGATGAGAAAATCAAAGAGTTTGTTTTCATCAAGAATGAAGATGAGCCTTATGTTTACAAGCGAATCAGTGGGAGCATTGTTGTCTTCCTAATATTGTATGTAGATGACATACTTTTGATTGGGAATGACATTCCTACCCTGAAAGTTGTTAAGAACAACCTAGGGAACTGCTTTTCTATGAAGGACTTGGGTGAAGCGACTTACATACTCGGTATTAAGATCTATAGAGATAGATCGAAGAAGTTGCTGGGTTTGACCCAGAGTACATACATTGAAAAGGTGTTGAAGCGGTTCAACATGCTGGAGTCCAAGAAAGGATTTTTTACCCATGTCTCATGGTGTGAATCTCTATAAGGACCAGTGTCAAAAATCTTGTGAAGATAAGGACCGCATGAAGTTGATTCCATATGCTTCGGCAATTGGATCAATCATGTATGCAATGTTATGTACTCGACCCGATGTCTCCTTTGCTTTGAGCATGACTAGCAGGTATCAGTCAGACCCTGGTGAGTGTCACTGGATTGCAGTCAAGAATATCCTGAAGTACTTGAGAAGGACAAAGGATGTGTTCTTGGTGTATGGTGGTGAGGAAGAGCTCGTTGTAAGCGGTTACACGGATGTTAGCTTCCAAACTGATAGGGACGACTCAAAGTCTCAGTCAGGTTTTGTGTTTTGCCTTAATGGAGGAGCTGTGAGCTGGAAGAGTTCTAAGCAAGAGACAGTTGCTGATTCTACAACAGAGGCCGAGTATATCGCTGCGGCTAACGCAGCGAAGGAGGCTGTATGGATTAGGAAATTCATCGACGAGCTTGATGTAGTTCCTAGCATTGTTGGTCCCGTAGTTCTCTACTGTGATAACAATGGTGCAATTGCATAATCTAAGGAACCTAGATCCCATCATCGCTCCAAGCACATACTTCGGCAGTTCCATCTTATTCGTGAGATTGTCGAATGAGGAGATGTGAACATTTGCAGAGTGCCGACTGAGGAGAATATTGCGGATCCACTGACAAAGCCTCTCGCGCAGAAAAAGCATGATGGTCATACTAGATCAATGGGTATACGATACCTGAATGATCAAATCTAGTGAGAGTCTTGTGGGTTACATGTAAACATATATTCTGTTGGTTGTTTATTGTTTATTCATTTGATGAATTTTGTACCTAAATGTTTCTTTTTACAATTAATGGAAAGTTCTTTTATTGTGATTTTTCTATGTGATAGTTAAATTGTAACATATTAAATACCCTTAGAGTGTTCGCTTCCATAGGACATCAAGTACGTTACTTGAATGTGAGAGCCTATGATTTATTTGAAGCTTCATTCTTAAAAGGTCACTGGTCGTTGTATCATCATAGAATCTAAGGGTGATGATGATACCTTAAGACTAGAACGTGTGTTGACTGATGACCAGTTCTCACAGGTCATGATATTGTGATATCAAGTCATCACGTGGTTACTTGTTAATAAACAAGTTGTACTGGTCAGACCCAACCTGAGATTACTCTGTGGATTGTTATCTAAACGTGTCACGAGTAGGTCTCAATTGACAATGGTGTTGTGGTCCTTTGACCTGAAGTCACAGCATTCATCAAGTGAAGAAGAGCGTGCTTTGATGCCATCTAAAGTCTTCCTTGAGAAAGGTTGATGATAAGGGTGGTTGTTGGGTACGTTACGAATCATTTGGGTGTTTGTGTGTGAGCAGATATGGGATTTGTCCTCCTATATGACAGGAGTTGCATCCATAGGCCCCTTGATGGAACTGGACTGAGAAATGCATGGCCATGCTTGGTTGAGTCAATATGTGATATTGGACTCACCATTCTCTGGAAGTCCGTCCTGAATCAAGAAACTTGGATTGAGCTATTACGAGGGTGACACGGTCCATGCCTCTAGTTCTTTTCGGATGTAAGGGACAAAGGGACAAAGACAACGCTGATACATTGGTCATGAAGGCTTATGAGTTATGAACTCTTATTGCTTGGGGAGCAATGATGCATTGCTAGATACCGCTCATTGTTTGTGAAGTTCTTGGTTTGATACTTTCAAGATCAAGTGGGAGACTGTTGGAGTTACCATGGTGATCTACAAGTGGTCAAAAATGTAATCTCACTGCCAACGCGATATGAGCCTGCAGGGTCGCACATAAGAGAAGTGGAGAAGTTGGATGATTGACTGTGTTGGTAAAGGTTACCAATCACCGACCTTGAATGGGGTTATGGGCAAAGTGTTGCCTTAGATGATCGTCGGGTTGGGCGAAATGTTGCCTTGAAAAGGTTTGGTCAGAATAGTCGACCGAGGGTCGACGATAGTCGACTGAAGGTCGACGATCATCGAACGCGGGTCGACGAGTATCGTCGACCGCGGGTCGATGAGTATCGTCGACAGCGGGTCAACTATCGTCGACCGAAAGGTCGACGATCGTCGACCGCAGGTCGATGATTATCGTCAACCAACGTTTGACGTGAATCGTCGAGTATTGTACTCTGATTCTCGTCGACTGATACTCGCTGACTGATTCTCGCTGATCCTATGAGATTCTCGCCGATTGATTCTCACCGAATCTGCTAGGTGATTCTTGCCGATTCTGGAACCCTAATTTTCTGGGTGGTCTGCGGATAGCGATATTCCTAAGTCTGTTTATGCCTTTGGTATAAATAGATACTTAGGGTTTTCGGGAATTAGCTCTGATCGAATCGAAGCGATCGTTGGCACTTTGACCAAGACGAATCCGACGGAAGTGTTCCGCCGTTCTTCGTTCGCTCCGCCGATTCCCGAATCCCGTCGGATGAAAACGTTCCGCCGTCGGCTGTTCGCTCCGCCGACCACCTCCTCTCCGGCAACCGTCGCTGGTCTTTCTTTCCCTGACGCGGACCTAGCAGTCCGTGGGAAGTGCATAGGTGCGGCCGATATTCTTTCCGACCATCCGTGTGACGAAAGTTTGGAGTTCTCCCGCTCGTGTGGATTTCTACAGAGACGTAGATATTATTCTACGTGGAACTCACCACCGACAAGGAATCACATTTGGAGCATCTTTGTTGAGTTGTGACTAAATACCCAAAAGGTAATTTTTGCCTTATTGTATTAACTTCTTGATTCAACATGCATGGCCCGGTCCAATCTCTTTGGGTTGTTCTAGATTTTATTACTTCCGTTGCGTGCACAAGTGTTGTGCCAACCTCTTAGAGAAACCCAACACACTGGCGGGTGGAAACCTATCACATGCTTAAGTTGTTTCTCAGTTGCTCTCCGAGGCAACTCCGGCTCCACCACCACCTGTTCCACCCTCCTTGGCTCTGCCGTCTGGAGCGGTACCTGCTCCGCAGCAGGAGCAGGCTACTGCACCTGCCTCGCAGGTTGTGCATTGATCATTGCAAAGACAGCTTCTGCCACCAATCTAATGGTCTCGGCAGACAGAGGTGTTGCAGGCGCCTCACTAGGTGTACTGCTTGCCTCAGAACCTGGCCGTTCCGACGGTCCAGCACCACTTCTGGTCACCTATAATCGTGCAAAAACACCGATAAGCGACCAAACACTATTGCAAACAGCAATTATAGGAACACGCAGGTTCCTCAAACATGTGTATTTTCATTCCTAAGTGGACATTCATGCGTTCTTTTCATGTTATAACGATGACGCACACACATGTGCTTACCACCCCTTAAAGTGAATTCGCCCACAAATTTATTTAAGCTTGACCGAAACCATAGCTCTGATACCAATTTGTAACACCCCTATCCGTCACATAGAATATAGCAGTAGGTCCGGCCGGGGCCCGACGCCATATACCACGGACAGACCGGTTGGTTACTTATTGAGACCAATCAACCAATCATAACATCCTACACAACACCTAGCGGAAGCAATTATTAAGTTGCAAGAAAGGAAAGAACCCAGCCACACGCATGAATGTCCACTACACAAACCAAATAGGAATGTATAATACACGAGTACGGGCCTTAAGGCCTTACAACAGTTTGCTTTTAATAAAGTGTTTTCCAAACCTCGGCACGCAGGCCGGCCATACATGATAAACGGGAAAAACATAAACATTTAGGCCTTCGAGGGCCGGCACAGCTTCAAGGGCTTTAGCCCGCTAATTCCCGCTTGGCTCTGCAGCACCTGCAAGCCACAATCCACCGCCCGGTGGTAAACAAAATAACAGTCAACTATGCTGACCAAATTATAACAATCCCGCCCCCAAAATCGGGGCGGCGATGCTCTTTCCCTGCACGTTATTAGTAGGCAACAACAATTGTGTAAACACACTTCATCACAGGCGTAGGCTCACACGGACACACACCCCATGCACTCAGGGCACATTCACGGCGAACCGGCCAACGTCACGTCAATTCAAGCCATAGACGTTCCCGTTCCACCACCGCCTCTTGGACGGCCAACCATATTAGCATTTTGCCTTCCTGGCCTTGGTCACGGCAATTTAAGACATAGACCGCCGAAGACCCTCATCCATGCCAACGGTCCTACCGAACAACATAGACCGGGTACGGTTCCGCCTGACCCGTGCTCATGCCGCAACGACAATTTAAGCCATATGCGCAGGTCAAGACTCACCGAGTCCCGTTTCCACCACAATAATCACATAACCCGGTTATGTTCACGTTGGCTCCCCGGCCACCGTGTTGGCAAAACTCGCTTTTGCCCAGTTTTCTGGGTGCACCTTAGAGTTAATCTCTAAGACTCCCTGTTGCAATCTACCACGTAGAAAACCCGAAAAAACCCAAACATCCGGAGTCTTGCCCGGTTCAAATGCAATGCAACATCACCGATCCGGACCAACATTTCCGAATAAGCTTCACACACAATGCATATGCCCGTTTACGCATACGGACTCTACACAAAGGTGACTTCACATATCTACCCCAAGGAACGCTCCAACTCTTCGCTCACTCGCGAGAGAGGGCTTCCTATGCAAAGGAAAAAGAGGGCTTCACATGCCCAAGGATGAGAAATCGTTACCCTTGAGTTCTTCCGCGGTGCCATGAAAATCTATGCGGATGAAAAGCACCGTAATCTCCTTGCCTCCGCGGATCCGAAGACGGTTCGTAATTTGGAGCTCTGAATCTCCTCCGGCGACCAGATCTAGCCCTTCTTCCTCCTCCTTGCTCTCTCCTCTCTCTAGCTTTTAGAAAGAGAACCACTCAAGAGAAATGAGGGTTTCTAAACCCTATTCCTGGGTATAACCCTGGGGAAACAACCCCCAGCCGTTGGATCTCAAATCAAAGAAACAAACGGCCTTGATCGGGCCTGAAAATACCAAATCTGCGCCGAACACGGGTTGCAACACGGCTGTGTGCCTGGCCTTGTAGTTCATTCGCCATCTCGACCGATTCGAAAACCAGCACACGGCCTTTGACACGGCCTCCAACATGCCTGTGTCACTTTTGACACGCCCGTGTCGGGACCCGTGTCACGCCCCCCGTGTGCGATCGGCCAACACTTTGCAGTCAGAGAGGTACACGGCCTTGTGACACGGCATCAGACACGCCCGTGTCAAATTTGACACGCCCGTGTTTGTGCCCGTGTCACGGCCCATGTACCACACCGTAGATTCCTTGGAGTGACACGGCCTGGGACACGCCCGTGTCCTAGGCCGTGTTCTACAACTCGACGATCGTTGACCGCCAAAGCATCGACCGCACGACCCGTGGTCGAACATGCCCTGACACGGCCTCTGACACGCCCGTGTTGAGACCCGTGTCACCTGCTTCAAAACCCCGTCTTGGCTTAAAAATGCCACCCGTCTCTCTTTTGAGTTTCGGGGTGTTACACCTGCTACCATCTCCGAAGGATGACCCCTCTAGCGGTCTCTTTACTCTGCCTTGCACCATTAGCTTGTTAGCCTCCAGCTTCTTCGCCATCTCAATAATCTGTGTAGTGGTGCCATGAGATATGAACAATAAGGGATGCCTTAAGGAGTCTCAGAGCCCATGGTAGAATCTTTTTGCATACTTCCGATCATCCAAGTCATGGAATCCCGCAAATCTAGCCAAGTGGGATAACTCTCTTTAATATTCGATCACGGATCTACTCCCCTACTGGAGATTCAAAAATCTTGCTTCCAAGGCATCTCTGTCTATGGAGGATACATAGTGCTCCAAAAACACATCACTGAATTCCTCCCAAGAAATATCCATCAGCTCCCTATCAACATATGTAGAGTCTCGTACAGACTTCCACCACCTCTTCGCATGAGCCTATAATGCCGAGGTGGCAAGGGGGACTGCCTGTCTGATGGGGCATCTGATGCCAGCTAACAACTCCTGGATAGTTTCCAGCCACTCCTCCGTCTTCACCGCATCTTCTGTCTCGCGGTACACTGGCGGAGGCAGACTCTTAAAGGCATTCAGCCAGTTCGACCTGTGGTTTGGCAGCTGTGCCGGGGCTTGCTGGGCTCCTAAGTCATCTAGGATAGTCATCAGAGTTTGCCCCATCTCTGTCTGCATGAAAGGAGTGGCAGCCGGAGGGGGAGGAACCACGTTCTGCTGAGGCTGCATAAAGGTAAGGTAAACGTCAGAACCTGGCCTAACTCATTGCTTAATGGACTGTTTTATGTGACTTTTGCACATGGGCTAACTCTCAGCCGTTGAACGCTTGGGTAATATAACCAGATTCTGTCCATTCTAGCTTTAAGATTCGTGCAAAAAGTTAATTTAATTCTGTATTAATTCATATGACATGAATAGTTCATCTTCTGTCACAATTCAACAGTAGCTTTGCATGTTAAATTTAGGGTCCTTATAGCCATTTTCAGGACTAATGATGAATATGAAAAATTTATCCCTTTGTGTTAACTTTAATTTTCCACCCTTATCTTGAAATTTGGTCCAGTGGTCTGACCAATAGGACCATTTTGCTGGGGTTGGTCCTTAGCTAGGGCAGAAATTCAAAATGATGCCCAACTCAAACCAGTCATCCAAATGGCACAAAATTTTGGGTGCATGCATGTTTAGGGCTTAGTTAACCCCTATACAAAAATGAGAATTTTTGGGAAAACTTTTCCTATAGTTTTTCTAAAATACCCAAAATGAAATAAATGAAATATTTGGAGTTGTGGGACTCCAAATGGCCCCAAATTTTTGTGGCATGTACTTAGGGACATTATATGTAGATGTTTAAAATTTCATCCAATATGTACCTCTACATGTTGGGTAAATCCACTTGCATGTGTTGCCTTGTTATAGGCTTGGTGTGCAAATAGCAATAAATGAAATGATGTGCATTCAGCCTATTGGAGGCATGCAAAAATCATGGGATTGATTCCAGAGGTTAATTAGGGTAAAGTTCACCCCTCAGATTATTTATGGGATTTTTGAGATAAAAAATCCCATTATTTGGAATTTTAAAAAAATATAGACCTCTTTGGAAAATAAATTGGAAAAATAGGTTTTATTCAAGTAAAAATCCACCAAAGTTTGTCAAGTTAAAATGGAGGTTATAATTGACTTAGGAAAATTATATCTATCTGTTTGAAAACTTTTGGAGTAAAATGCATTGAAATTACCATTTTATCCTTATTGCAATTATGCATGAATTGATGGAAATACATATCAGAAAATTTTGGAATTATTTCTAGCTTTGCATATTTGTATGATTAACCTTGTATATTTATCTCAAAAATTTTGGATGTACTGATAATTTTTAAATTATTATAATGGCATTTTAGTAATTACATAAGAATGGAATTTGATAGGCCATTACACTATAGAGGTTAATGAAACTTTGCCATTAGTCTTAAGTTAATGATATATATGCTTTGAAATTTTCTTGGAATTTTGACTTATGTATTCCATATACTTCATTTGGAAAATGGTAATTATGATGATTTGTGTTAATTAAAGAATAAATAGAAATACTTAAGGGAAAATTATGATGCTTGGAAGACAGTGATATTGCACCATATTATAGGTCAGGAAAATTTCTTACATCAGTAGGATTATAGTTTATTATACTTCATGTGTAAAATGACCCGATGAATTAATTGAAGAAATTAATTTAATGGTGTAATTAATTTGGAAAATTATGGAAATCATCATGGTCATCATATAGGTCCATACCACCCTAGGGTAAATAATTTGAAACATATGGCCCAAGAAATTAGAAATTCGATTTCGGGGTGGTGTTAGGTCATGGGCTTCACATAGTAAAAATAGGTTATATCAAAGGGCCCACCGGGGGATAGATCGACAATTGAGCTAGAGATTACGATTGGAAGTATAACCCTAGTGGGTAGTGTCATATTAGTGACGAGGGTAAAAGTGCAAGTCATCAGGTAATAACTAGAGTGGAGGTCGACGGAAGACCGTCGCCCTCCCGATAATAACCTCTTAAGTCATTAGGAATGCTCAAGAGTAACAATGAGAGCAAAGGGAATTATTGGTAGATAACAACTAAAGTAAACATCCTTGAGAAAGGGAGCTTTGGGCTTCAGCCAATCGTAGTTCCTAGTGCCCCCGAGAGCCCTTCACCGGGCATGCCCTGGGCAGTCCTGGGATTAACTTTTAGTCACTAAGTATAATAACCGGTAGGCAAGAGTAGTCTAATAGACAAGGTAAACTGAACATGTGCTCACTCGTGCCGGGTTGGAGGGACTTGGAGTATGTTGATTACTTGCTCACCCGTGCAGAGTTGGAGGGAATTGTTGAGTTATATGCTCACTCGTGCCGGGTTGGAGGGACTTGGAGTTTGTTGACTACTTGCTCACCCGCGTAGAGTTGGAAGAAGTGGTTGATTTACTTGCTCACCCGGGCAGGGTTGGAGGAATCAGGACAGGTTGGTCCTGCGAGATGGAGGCTCGAGTTGAAATAATTGCATGTGCATAAAAAAAATTGTGGTGGGTCATGCGGTACTGGGTCAATCGTCACACCGATGGCAGTACGGTGACTCGGGTGAGGTGTACAGGTGGAAGGGCCAGTATATTGTTTAATTCTGCAGTCAGGCAGACAATCCCTGAAGATGTATACCTAACCTAAAAGTCTAGCAGACAGCTAGCAATCAGTACGCAGAGACTCTAGAGTGCACCTAGGACGTGTACAGAGGCGTACAAGAGAGGTCTAGGCCTGGTAGTGTGTATACCCGCCTAGAAAGCGGAGAAGCCCGATTTGCTGCTGCCGTAGCCACAACGGTGATACCTGAGAGTTATGCTAGCTCTCGAAATATGGGAAATAAAGGTCTGGGATCTCAGAGTCGCGTGCGTGTGTTGCACTTTCATGTTGCATAACCATAGCATAAACATTCATACTCATTAGGACATACGCTTCATAGATCTTTATCATATAAATTAGTATGGGCTCTTTTATATGATAAGTTACAATTCCTGGAAACCTTAACTTAAAAATTTGTATGGGCATTTTTATAAGTTAAGGTACGCTCTGTGATGATAGCGTAGTGATAGTGCAGCTTTACCTTCTGCTTACTTTCAGTTATATACTTACTGTACTGCACTTTACTTCTCTATACCTTGCGCTTAGAACTGATAGATGTAGAATTATATTATACACTTGCTAGTTAGCTTCTGTCACCTGCTTTTTTTTGCTACCCCTTGTTCCTCCACTTCGTCCTTCCGCTCGGTGCCTAGGAGTTGCGGGGCGAGGTGCGGAGGAAATGACTTAGTCTTTTTGACTAATGGTCGGTGACCATATCATTTTAGGAGCTCGAGTAGATGGAGCACCAGCACGACGAGATGGCAGGACTTGAGGAGTAGATACCGTTACCATCGGCTACTACTACTACTGGAGCACATCCTCAGGTGGGATGAGATTAGATAATTAGATTCCGCTGCTTTTGATTTGAGAGAGTGAGAGATTTGATTTGATGTACTGGGCATAAGCCTTTATTACTCTCTTTCATTTTGTACTCATTTAGGACTATTCATTTGTGTACTTTTCATTTACTATATATATGATTAGTACTATGGTTATGGACTATGCTTTGTTTACTCTATTTTATACTTCTGTTGCTCATATTGGCCGAATAAGTTTATGATTGTGCTAGCCGGCAGAATCGGCGACTTGCGGTGTCGACTAACCCGTGTGTTAGTATCACCGTAAGGCGGCGGTTCTGGGCATAAGATCTGTAAAGGGGGGAGCGGATCTTACAAATAGAGAAGGTGATTTTATTATTTAATTAGAAAATACACCTGTTTACATGTTTTCCTTAGAACAAAAACAAAAAGTTACATTATTCTATACTTAAGCCTATCTATCCTATGATTGGCTAGGCTCTTTAATCACTATGCCTTTCCCAGACTTAATCTTTGCCTGCACAAAAGGTTCTATATGCTCAGCAGGT
This sequence comes from Platanthera zijinensis, assembly GCA_039513925.1. Lineage (NCBI taxonomy): Eukaryota > Viridiplantae > Streptophyta > Magnoliopsida > Asparagales > Orchidaceae > Platanthera > Platanthera zijinensis. Next base: position 133,994,405 of record CM077082.1, read on the forward strand.
TTCTTCGCTTTGAGATCTTTATTCTTTAATTCTTCAGCTTTTATCCTTTGCTTTCAAAATAGTGAAAAGGCTTGGGGAAGTACCTACTAGGCTCATAAGCATTAGCAGCTAACTTCCTAGCTTTTGCACTTCTTCTATGCTGAAGAATGGCTTCCTGCCTAGCTTGATATTTGTTCCATTCCTGCTCAGAATACCACTTACCCCTGTCATGGGTCTTATCCTTTACAGCCTTCCAGGCAGTCAAAATGATATTCCTTGAAGTAGGGCTCCATTGCTCAAAATCTTGCTTCAATTCAGCATGTTCCCTGAACCTTTTCTTGGATAATTGTGTCTTCTTTCAAGCTTTCTTGGCAGCCTCTGACATTTCTAATTTTTCAATGATCACCTTTGATGCCTCTTGTGAAGGACTGTACATTGTCTGCACTTGTTTTTGAACCATGTCAAAATCAGCAGGAGGGGAAATAACTTGGGCAACTTCAGGCTGATCTCCTTCTATATGAGCAGGTTGTATTCAAGATTCAGCAACAATATCACCATCACATAAAGGAGGAAAGCCAAGTGTAGCTCTGATGGAATTAGAGATCCATTTAGCATGGTCAGAGCTAGCTTTGACAAACAATCTCTCCCCCTTTATGACTTCTCTAGTAAAATGATCCCTTAGATCAGTCTTTTGAAACCTTATCTGATCAGCCAGATATTTTGTACCTTCTTTGTAATAGTCTTTGAACTTCAGTAAGGTATCAAAAATTGTCTTTTGGGAGGCTTAAATAGCTGTCTAAATAGCAGCTATATCTACTTGTATCTGCTTTGATATTTCAGTTTTAAAATCTGTTGAAATACTACCCAGTTTCTGGATAATTTCTGCATGGGATTCTTTGAGGTTTTCATTAGATCTGAATTGATTTTCCAAAACATACCCTTGCTTTGTAGCAATGTCCTCAATCTCAGTCTTGATAAGCTTTTATTGCTCAGCCAAATACAGCACAACATTGCCTCCCTTATGGAAGCAATCTGTCATTTCTTTCTTGTGCAGATTGACTTCAAATCTGATGGACTTTATGTAACGCCCCCGATTTTTCCTGCGATTTTTTTTATTCTCGTTGGTGTTACGATGATGCCTTTCCGTGGCTTGTGCCATGTGTGGAGTATGGTTTAGCTCCTTAGAACTCAGTGCCCTGTTTGGTTGCCTGTTGGCAAGATCTCCCTAGCAAGCCGAGTCGTTTTGGGTGACCCGGTGTGGCCTCTCGGGGGGATGGTTGTGTTTGGCTTTATTTGGGTATAACTCGAGTTCTGTTCGTCGAAAGTTAATTTCGACTTCGCCGTTGTGCTCGTAGCATGGGTATTTAGCTACGGTGCGAATTTCGTCGAATTCCGAGGTGATTCGGTTTTCGTGTCGTTTGGTGTGTTAATAGTCTATGTGATCAATTAATTAAATTGATTTGGCTGTCCTGTAGCCTTTCGGTTTTGACCGACTATTAAATTCTACGGGAGAATTTAATTGGACAGTTATTGTCTTGCCTTCGTGGCAGCCATAGTTTTGGCTTATACCTATTTTGGTATTTACTTAATGAAATTAAGTAATTAGGCGTTTTAGGGTTCGGTTATGGATGAACCGATGTTTAGCTTTTCGTATAAAAGCTTTTCTTAAGAACTGACGGCCCACTTCTTCTTCCTTTTCCTGAGTGAGAACCGTCCCTGCTTGTTCGCGGAATACAGAGGAGAAAACCGCCCGTCCTGTACCTCCTTTGGTCGGCGATTTCGGGCTTGTTCGTGGACGGAATTCGATTCCGAAAGCGGCGTTGTCTTTCTCTCTCCGAGATCTTCGTTTCGACGGTAAGATATTCGATTTTCGTGGAGTTTTAATAAGATTTGGGTTTCGTTTTTGGAGTTTTCCGCAATTAATGGCCGCGAGATTTGTTCTAGGTGCCGCGGCTGTTCGTTCTATGTAAAGAGGAGGAAAGCCGTCCAAGCTTCGCTTAAAGTTGAGGCAAGTGGTATTTTTGCCCTTGCCAAGTTTCTTTTTGATTATTCTTACTGAAATTGAAATCTCTGTTAGCCCAGGTTAGAGGCCTTGTTGTTCTCATTTTTTTCTGGCTAACTATATGAATTAGTTTTTCCTATTGAACCCCCTCTACTTGTGCTGTTGGAACCCAACTTTGCCGGCGTGATGCCGTTTATCTTTGTTCAGATTTGATCTGGTTTGGGTGTAGCTGAGAGGGAGTGTTAGGGGGGGGGTGATTTTCCCAAATCTGTTAAGTGTATTACTCGAGCATTGAAGTATATTACTCGTGAGGTAGAAGTGGATTACTCGGGTATTAGTTCTTGAATACTCGATTAGGTGGTAGTTACTCGGGTTATGGTTTGGAGTACTCGAGTAGGAGGTATTTACTCGAGTACGAGTGTTGGTTTACTCGAGTAGTAGGTAACTACTCGAGTAGGGGACTTGAGCTACTCGAGTAGTGGATTTGAGATACTCGAGTAGTAGCCTTGAGTTACTCGAGTAGTGGATTCGAGATACTCGAGTAGTAGCTTTGAGATACTCGAGTAGAAGGCTTTAACTCGAGTGAGTGGTTTAGTTACTCGAGTAGTCGGCACCTACTCGAGTGGGAGATTGGAATACTCGGTATTAGGTTAGCTACTCGAGTACTGAACTTCTCCCTGCTTCTAGTCTGGATTCGTTTGACTATCATCGATCTCTGGACGGAGATCGTTGATCGCTGTATCTGCCTTATGTCGTTCGACTATCGTCGATCTCCGTTCGATCTCCATTCGACGCTCGATGAGCGTCGAGCTCAGCTCTTTCTGTCTTAGCGCCGTTCGACGCTCGACGTTTTCTGGGAGGAGAACGTCGAGCTCAGGGTTAGTCTTGAGCCGTTCGACGCTCGACGTTTTTCCGGAAGGAGAACGTCGAGCTCAGCTCTTGTCTGATAGCCGATCAGCGCTCGACGATTTCCTAGAGGAAGATCGTCGAGCTTCGCTCGCCTGTAGCCTTCGACGATCGTCGACCTCCAGGATGATGATCGTCGGGCTTCTTTTGGCCTTCAACCGAACGACGATCGTCGACCTCCGACTGACGATCGTCGAGCTCCGTGTTACCTTAGTGGGTTTGTGGTTAGAGTTTGGTTTTGTCTTGAAGTGAGGCTAGCTCACTCAACGCCAAGGTGTAGGTAGGCACTGAGTGGGTCTTACTCAATGCCTTGTCGTGTTCATTCTTTTCAACCCTCTTCTTTACCTTGATTTTGTTCCCGAGTGGTTTTTTTTCTTGTTGTGTTGCTGGGTTATCTTGTCGGCCGTTTCTTTACATTCTTGGAGGCCGAATCGTGGGTCGTGGTTAGTAGTGGTGGTTTGTAGCTCTTCAGGAGGGTGGAGTTGTGTGATATAGCCAAGGCCACTCTTGTTTTTCTTGCTCCAGGTACAGGCCGGGCATGTGTGGGTGGAAGGTCCCTTGTGCTTTCACGTGTTGACCCTCGAGTTTTTTGACTTGGACATGGTGGATTGGGGGACTGCGGTTGCCTCCGATCCGGTTCCTCGTTGTTTGTTTTTGCTACTACCACTTCCCACAGTTTAGGGTGTTAGAAGTTTCTTCCTTGGTGGTTTGCAGCACTTTTGGCTCTTGGTAGCCTAGTAGGCCCTGCAGGATGTTGTTCCTGGGTTGGGTTGTTGCTGTTTTCTTGCACGTGGTGCATTTTCCTGTTGTCCTGTTTTTGGACAGTTGTGACTCTTTCTACTACATGTTATTCAGTTACTTCTTCCTTTTGGTTGACTCCTTCATACTGTTGTTTTTACCTTGATTTGCTTGCTGAGGTATTCTGTTTTTCTTTGGAATGCCTCAGGTTCTGAGCTGTAGCCGGTCTGGTGGCTAGTTGAGGCAGTGGTGTTGCTGGTGGACTCCCGGACTTTGGAGTTCCGTTTACCTTGTTAGTGAGGTAGTTTTTCAGTACTTTCTTACAGACAGGCATGTATGCCAGTGGGTTCGTGTCAGGTTGTTGGCGCCCACTGGTAGTTGTTACCTTGTACTAGATATATTACTTATGCTGCTACCATTTTCTGGAGATAGTCTACTTGCTTTGAGAAGGATTTATGCTAAGTTGCTAGTTACTTTTAACTATAAATATTAATATAAATGAAGCTCATGATCAGCATGTTTTATAAACTTAATCACTATTTTCCAAATCACGTATGAAAACCGTTTTCTTATATATTGTATAAATTAAATGTAGAGGCTTGCATAGCGTAAGTGGTTCTCTTAAGGACCCTTATGTGCTCTTTAGGATGTCAAACCTAAACAAAGTATTTTTCCGCAGCGTACAAATATCGTTTTCTTTTGTGGACTAGGTGATCCACTGAGCCGAGGGATACGGTCTCTAATATATAACTGATTTTCTAATCATTAAACTAAGGATTTTTTTTCTTGCATAAAGGTTGTAGTTGGTTTGCCTGAGCGTCAGCAGTTATCCCCTGCTTGACGTGGCATCATAACGCGTATTTTCTCATACTCTGATAATTCTTATATTCGGAGAAAATGCGGGTTGTGACAGTTGGTATTAGAGGGAGGTTGCTTGACAAGTTAGTTGAGCAACCTTCCTTTGTTTGCTTTTGGTAGTTCTGCATCATGTCATTCACACACCGATATGTCATCAGCACGTCTTGGCGAAAGCACGAATACTTCACTCATGGCATAACATGAAGTATACGGGGCATATTATATAGTATGGGATGCATAATATGTGTTCGTATATGGATCCACCATAGGGGCTACATGTGAGGGTTATGTAGTATGGGATGCATAACCTCACCACATGACTGCGACTAGCACGTTTCTTTTTCGTTGCATGGGAATGTTATGTAGTTTGGGATGCATAACATTTTCATGCGTACGCCGCTCATAACATGCATTAGGGCCTTTTTTTAGAATGCATAGCACAGTCATGCATAGCATATCATTGCATAAGCACAACGTGCCAAGCTAAAGATTTGCATGATGACATATATACACACATAAGTTTTCAAATTAATTTAAAGTCATGCATTCGATCTAGGCACAAGAGTTAGTATGGTGGTGGTTAACCATCCTAGGTTAGGGCATATCATCAAATTTTTGTTAAAAGATAAACTCTCAGAGCAAGTTTAGCAGCTTTAAGTCTATATCTATATATGTACTATCTGTACTTGTGTTTGGTTCTAGTCGTTGATTGGGGATCTGATTGGGATATGTTGATAGTAGGATGGCTAGGCGACCTGCGACTCGATCGACTCCCCTGTCTGAAGGTGAGTCGTCTGGGGCTCAGCATGATGCGGTGATCGAGAGTCTGCGTCAGAGTTGCGATTCTATGGGCAGGCAGTTGGAAGAGGTGCGAGCCCAGATTCAGTCCTTGGTGGCAGTAGTGGCAGGGCAGGCTCAGGGGGTGCAAGTTCCTGCTGGGGGGATAGCTGTTCCTCCTCCCCCTGCACCCGTGAGACCTCCAGTGGTGGTGCCAGCGGAGATGGCCTTCATCTCGCAATTTCAGAGACTGAGCCCTCCCACTTATGACGGGAAGGCAGATTTCATGGTTATAGATGATTGGCTGATCTCCATGGAGGAGATGTTTTCGTATTCAGGGATTGTTGGTGACCAGAGGGTGATGTTAGCCACCTATCAGCTCAAAGGTTTGGCGAAGAGTTGGTGGCTGAGAGAAAAGGAGAGCCTAGTAGCTGGATGCTCTTGGGAAATGTTTAAAGAGATGCTGTTGAGGAAGTTCTTGCCTTCGGTCGAGCGTGACCGCCTTATGAATGACTTCCTTTATTTGAAGCAAAGGCCACTCACGGTGGGTGAGTATGAGATAGAGTTCAGTAAGTTGAGCCGTTTTTCCCCTGGATTGGTCAGCGTTGAGGCTGATCGGGTTAAGAGATTTCTTGGTGGTTTGAGGAGCGAGGTGCAGCAGTTGACCAGTGCTTATGGGTCAGTGACTTATGCTGGAGTTGTAGAGGCTGCTCTGAAGGTGGAGGCTATTGAGATGGCAAAGAGCAGAGGCCAGCAGATGAGAAAGGACAAGAGAAAGTCTGTCGAGGGGAAGAAGCCCCTGGTACCCGATGCTGTTCCAGGAAAGAGGAGCAGAGTAGTGTGTAGTTTCTGTGGCCGGTCAGGCCACCCTGTTGAGAAATGTTTTAAGAGGTCAGCAGCTCAGAAGAAGGAGCAGGTCCATGCGATTCAGGGTGCTCCTAGGAGAGATGTCACCTGTTCAGTTTGTAAGCGATCCGGGCATGATGCGGCCCAGTGTTGGACCAAGGATAGAGTCTACTTTCAGTGTGGGCAGAAGGGTCACATCAAGTCGAGGTGTCCTCAGGTTCAGTCAGTTCTTCCTGCGGTTCCATTACAGGCCTTACCTCCACCTCCGCGTGTGGACAAGGGAAAAGGGAAGCTGAACGTGATTTCTTCCGAGGAGGCTCAGACTTCGACCCAGGTTATTTCAGGTTAGATGATTGTTGTTTTTCTAGCCTGGTAGTTTTTTTTTGCTAGATTGTTGCGGTATTGCTGTGGTAGTTCCTTAGTTTGTGTTTCTATAGGGAAGTTTAAGGTGAAGAACCGCTGGGCGCGTGTTCTGTTTGACTCCGGCGCTACCCACTCGTTCGTGGCTAGAGCCTTTGTAGAGCGTCATCGGTTGACTCTAGATCGTGTTCGGGATTCCTTCCGTGTCAAGTTTCCCTCTGGTGAATCTGTGTTGTCAGATTTGGGCATTTTGGATTGCCCGGTTTTGTTGGGGGACTTTCTTGCGAAGGCGGATCTGAAGATGATTGATCTGGAGGACTTCGATGTCATTTTGGGCATGGACTGGCTCTCTCGGTATGATGCGGTCATTCAGTACAAAGGAAAGCGCTTGGACTTCATCAGAGACGATGGTCAGCCCGTTAGTGTGTATGCTGTTCTGTGTCAGGATTTTCCTGTCATCTCTGCGGTATGTGCTCAGAGGTTGTTTCTTTCTTGTTGTTGTGTTTGTTTAGTCTCGGCGGTGGGAGCCGCTGTTAGCGTACCACGCTTGGAAGAGATTCCTATTGTTCGTGGTTCCGCCGATGTTTTTCCTGATGATCTTCCTGGTCTTCCCCCTGATCGGGATGTTGAGTTTGTAATCAATTTAGAGCCGGGTACGCATCCTATTGCTAAGGTGCCATACCGGATGGCCCCTCGTGAGTTAGAGGAGTTGCGAGTTCAGTTGGATGAGCTATTGGCTAAGGGGTTTATTAGGCAGAGTTCGTCGCCTTGGGGTGCTCCTGTTTTGTTTGTAAAGAAGAAAGATGGGTCGATGCAGCTTTGCATCGACTATAGAGAGTTGAACAAGGTCACTATCAAGAACAGGTACCCTCTGCCGAGGATCGATGATTTGTTTGACCAGTTGCGTGGTAGCACGGTGTTCTCCAAGATCGATCTTCGTTCTGGATATCATCAGCTCAGGATCCGTGAGGCGGATATTCCACGGACTGCGTTTAGGTCGAGGCATGGACACTTTGAGTTTTTGGTGATGTCGTTTGGTCTGACCAACGCACCTTCAGCTTTCATGGATATGATGAACCGGGTGTTCAAGGATTTCCTCGATAAGTTCGTTGTGGTCTTCATTGATGATGTGTTAGTTTATTCTCGCAATGCTGAGGAGCACGAACAGCATTTGCATTTGGTTCTGTCAGAGTTGAGGAACCACAAGTTATTCGCCAAGTTGAGCAAGTGCGAATTTTGGTTGCCTCAGGTTTCTTTTCTAGGCCACGTGGTGAATAAGGATGGGATCTCGGTCGATCCAGAAAAGATTGCAGCAGTGATGGATTGGAGTAGATCGAGTACGCCTAAGGAGATCAGGAGTTTCTTAGGGTTGGCTGGTTATTACAGGAGATTTGTGGAGGGTTTCGCTTCCCTAGCCGCACCTTTGACCAAGTTGACTCAGAAGAATGTGGCTTTTGTTTGGAGCGAAAAGTGCGAGGAGGCTTTTCTAGAGCTAAAGAAGAGATTGTGCACTGCTCCCGTTCTGACCCTGCCTACTGAGGGAGTAGATTATGATGTCTATGTGGATGCTTTGCATGTATGTCTGGGATGCGTATTGATGCAAGATGGAAAGGTAATTGCCTATGGGTCAAGGCAACTAAAGACTCATGAGAAGAATTATCCCACGCATGACCTTGAGTTTGCAGCGGTTATTTATGCCTTGAAGCTGTGGAGACACCTACTTTATGGGGCTCAATGCAAGATCTTCACTGACCATAAGAGCCTGAAGTACCTGTTCACGCAGAAGGAGTTGAATCTGCGTCAGCGGCGGTGGTTGGAATATGTGGCTGATTATGATGTGGAGATCCAGTATCATCCGGGCAAGGCCAATGTGGTGGCTGACGCCCTGAGCCGAAAGACGGGAATGATCTTTAACCTCTCCGCCGATCGTTTAGTGGAGGAGTTCTGTTGGGGCTTGCGGGTCCGGAATTGCCCCCGGTGTTGCGGCACTAGTCGAAGCAGAAGGACGTGTTCCCTGCGAGCCTAACTGGCTGCCCCATGGATCCGCCCGTGGACCTTTGATATAAAGATTAGTATGCGCCTTTGACCTTCAGGCCGGTCTTTTGGTGCAGTTGGTAGCGCTAAGTCCTCTCAAGTGGTATCAGAGGGGGTCGCGGGTTCGAAACCCCAGGGTCGTTTCCGGGGGGGGGGATTGTTGGGGCTTGCGGGTCCGGAATTGCCCCCGGTGTTGCGGCACTAGTCGAAGCAGAAGGACGTGTTCCCTGCAAGCCTAACTGGCTGCCCCGTGGATCCGCCCGAGGACCTTTGATATAAAGATTAGTATGCGCCTTTGACCTTCAGGCCGGTCTTTTGGTGCAGTTGGTAGCGCTAAGTCCTCTCAAGTTCCTCCTTATGGATATATCAGTGGGATGCTGTTGTTTGCAGAGTAGTTTGTCAGTGGCAGAGCTGTCCTGGATTTCTTCGACTAGGCTGCACCAGAAGGATGATCCTGATCTTATGCACCTTTTCACTAGGTTTGAGAAGGGAGAGTTGCCCGATTTTGCTATCGATGATGCGGGTACTTTGAAGTACCGCGGCAGGTTTTGCGTTCCCGCGGTTGGGGATATTAGGAGGATGATTTGCAGTGAGGCTCATGGTTCAAGCGTTGCCTACCATCCAGGATCTACGAAGATGTACCGTGACTTAAGGCAAATTGCCTGGTGGTATGGTATGAAAGGAGATATAGCCCGATTTGTTGCTGAGTGTCACACTTGCAAGCGTGTGAAGGCCGATTATGGAAGGCCTGGTGGTAAGTTGACTCCGCTAGAGATCCCGGCTTGGAAGTGGGAAAGTATATCTATGGATTTCATTACGGGTTTACCAAAATCCCCGAGAGGATTTGATTCTGTTTGGGTTATAGTGGATAGATTGACGAAGTGCGCTCACTTCGTGCCTTATAAGATTGATTACCCGATGAAGAAGATAGCAGAGTTGTACTTGAATGAAGTCATCCGACTCCACGGTGTGCCGGTTAGCATCATTTCTGATCGAGACTCTCGGTTTACTTCTCATTTTTGGCAGAGTCTGCAGGAGGGTTTGGGTACGGATCTGAGGTATTCTACTGCGTACCACCCACAGACCAATGGGCAGACGGAGCAGGTGAACCAAATTGTTGAGGATATGATCCGGTGCTATATTTTAGACCACGGTGGGGCGTGGGATGAGCGGCTGCGACTTATGGAATTTGCCTACAACAATAGTTATCAGGAAAGTTTGCAGATGACTCCGTTCGAAGCCTTGTATGGGAGGCATTGTAGGACTCCGTTATTTTGGGCTGAGGCTGGTGAGAGGCCTTTGTTGGGTCCTGATGCGCTTGAGAATATGGAAGTCGCTGTGAAGCTTATTCGGGAGAAGCTTCGTATTGCCCAGGAGAGATATGAAAAGAACGCCAATCGGCATAGGTCTGCTTTGGAATTTTCTGTAGGGGACCTTGTATTCCTTAAGGTTTCCCCTGGGTATTAAGAGGTTTGGTAAGAATCGGAAGTTGGACCCAAGGTATGTGGGCCCGTTTGAGATTTTGGAACGGATTGGTGTGTCAGTGTACAGATTGGATTTGCCAGCGAACTTTCCAGGCGTGCATAATGTTTTTCATGTTAGCCAATTGAAGAAGTGTGTGCGCAGCAGTGGGCCGCTCTTGGATGTTGTGCCCCAGTTGGAGCCCAACCTCTCTTTCGTTGAGGTGCCGGTTCGTATTTTGGATACTCAGGAGCGTGTGCTGCGAAAGAAGTCCATACCGATGGTTAAAGTTCTTTGGAAAAATCAGGATTTGGAAAGCGCGACTTGGGAGTTAGAGTCGGCTATGAGGAGGGCTTACCCTCACATGTTTCGTTGATTTGATCGGTATGTTTTCCTTCTTGTAACTCCTATGTGTTGCTTTTCCTTCTTTAGTAGGAGTGTTGTGCGCAAAGTTTCGGGACGAAACTTTCTTTTAGGGGGAGTGACTGTAACGCCCCCGATTTTTCCTGCGATTTTATTTTATTCTCGTTGGCGTTACGATGACGCATTTCCGTGGCTTGTGCCATGTGTGGAGTATGGTTTAGCTCCTTAGAACTCAGTGCCCTGTTTGGTAGCCTGTTGGCAAGATCTCCCTAGCAAGCCGAGTCGTTTTGGGTGACCCGGTGTGGCCTCTCGGGGGGATGGTTGTGTTTGGCTTTATTTGGGTATAACTCGAGTTCTATTCGTCAAAAGTTAATTTCGACTTTGCCGTTGTGTTCGTAGCTTGGGTATTTAGCTACGGTGCGAATTTCGTCGAATTCTGAGGTGATTCGGTTTTCGTGTCGTTTGGTGTGTTAATAGTCTATGTGATCAATTAATTAAATTGATTTGGCTGTCCTGTAGCCTTTCGGTTTTGACCGATTATTAAATTCTGCGGGAGAATTTAATTGGGCAGTTATTGCCTTGCCTTGGTGGCAGCCATAGTTTTGGCTTATACCTATTTTGGTATTTACTTAAAGAAATTAAGTAATTAGGCGTTTTAGGGTTCGGTTATGGATGAACCGGTGTTTAGCTTTTCGTATAAAAGCTTTTCTTAAGAAGTGACGGCCCACTTCTTCTTCCTTTTCCTGAGCAAGAACCGTCCCTGCTTGTTCGCGAAATACAGAGGAGAAAACCGCCCGTCCTGTACCTCCTTTGGTCTGCGATTCCGGGCTTGTTCGTGGACGGAATTCGATTCCGAAAGCGGCGTTGTCTTGCTCTCTCCGAGATCTTCGTTTCGGCGGTAAGATATTCGATTTTCGTGGAGTTTTAATAAGATTTGGGTTTCGTTTTTGGAGTTTTCCGCAATTAATGGCCGCGAGATTTGTTCTAGGTGCCGCGGCTGTTCGTTCTATGTAAAGAGGAGGAAAGCCGTCCAAGCTTCGCTTAAAGTTGAGGCAAGTGGTATTTTTGCCCTTGCCAAGTTTCTTTTTGATTATTCTTACTGAAATTGAAATCTCTGTTAGCCCAGGTTAGAGGCCTTGTTGTTCTCATTTTTTTCTGGCTAACTATATGAATTAGTTTTTCCTATTGAACCCCCTCTACTTGTGCTGTTGGAACCCAACTTTGCCGGCGTGATGCCGTTTATCTTTGTTCAGATTTGCTCTGGTTTGGGTGTAGCCGAGAGGGAGTGTTAGGAGGGGGGGGGGTGATTTTCCCAAATCTGTTAAGTGTATTACTCGAGTATTGGAGTATGTTACTCGTGAGGTAGAAGTGGATTACTCGGGTATTAGTTCTGGAATACTCGAGTAGGTGGTAGTTACTCGGGTTATGGTTTGGAGTACTCGAGTAGGAGGTATTTACTCGAGTACGAGTGTTGGTTTACTCGAGTAGTAGGTAACTACTCGAGTAGGGGACTTGAGCTACTCGAGTAGTGGATTTGAGATACTCGAGTAGTAGCCTTGAGTTACTCGAGTAGTGGATTCGAGATACTCGAGTAGTAGCTTTGAGATACTCGAGTAGAAGGCTTTAACTCGAGTGAGTGGTTTAGTTACTCGAGTAGTCAGCACCTACTCGAGTGGGAGATTGGAATACTCGAGTATTAGGTTAGCTACTCGAGTACTGAACTTCTCCCTGCTTCTAGTCTGGAGTCGTTCGACTATCATCGATCTCTGGACGGAGATCGTCGATCGCTGTATCTACCTTATGTCGTTCGACTATCGTCGATCTCCGTTCGACGCTCGATGAGCGTCGAGCTCAGCTCTTTCTGTCTTAGCGCCGTTCGACGCTCGACGTTTTCTGGGAGGAGAACGTCGAGCTCAGGGTTAGTCTTGATCCGTTCAACGCTCGACGTTTTTCCGGAAGGAGAACGTCGAGATCAGCTCTTGTCTGATAGCCGATTAGCGCTCGACGATTTCCTAGAGGAAGATCATCGAGTTTCGCTCGCCTGTAGCCTTCGACGATCGTTGACCTCCAGGATGATGATCGTCGGGCTTCTTTTGGCCTTCAGCCGATCGACGATCGTCGACCTCCGACTGACGATCGTCGAGCTCCATGTTACCTTAGTGGGTTTGTGGTTAGAGTTTGGTTTTGGCTTGAAGTGAGGCTAGCTCACTCAACGCCAAGGTGTAGGTAGGCACTGAGTGGGTCTCACTCAACGCCTTGTCGTGTTGATTCTTTTCAACCCTCTTTTTTACCTTGATTTTGTTCCCGAGTGGTTTTTTTTCTTGTTGTGTTGCTGGGTTATCTTGTCGGCCGTTTCTTTACATTCTTGGAGGCCGAATCGTGGGTCGTTGTTAGTAGTGGTGGTTTGTATCTCTTTAGGAGGGTGGAGTTATGTGATATAGCCAAGGCCACTCTTGTTTTTCTTGCTCCAGGTACGGGCTGGGCATGTGTGGGTGGAAGGTCCCTTGTGCTTTCACGTGTTGACCCTCGAGTTTTTTGACTTGGACATGGTGGATTGGGGGACTGCGGTTGCCTCCGATCCGATTTCTCGTTGTTTGTTTTTGCTACTACAACTTCCCACAGTTTAGGGTGTTAGATGTTTCTTCCTTGGTGGTTTGCAGCACTTTTGGCTCTTGGTAGCCTAGTAGGCCCTGCTGGATGTTGTTCCTGGGTTGGGTTATTGTTGTTTTCTTGCACGTGGTGCATTTTCCTGTTGTCCTGTTTTTGGACAGTTGTGACTCTTTCTACTACATGTTTTTCAGTTACTTCTTCCTTTTGGTTGACTCCTTCATGCTGTTGTTTTTACCTTGATTTGCTTGCAGAGGTATTCTGTTTTTCTTTGGAATGACTCAGGTTCTGAGCTGTAGCCGGTCTGGTGGCTAGTTGAGGCAGTGGTGTTGCTGGTGGACTCCCGGACTTTGGAGTTCCGTTTACCTTGTTAGTGAGGTAGTTTTTCAGTACTTTCTTACAGACAGGCATGTATGCCAGTGGGTTCGTGTCAGGTTGTTGGCGCCCACTAGTAGTTGTTACCTTGTACTAGATATATTACTTATGCTGCTACCATTTTCTGGAGATAGTCTACTTGCTTTGAGAAGGATTTATGCTAGGTTGCTAGTTACTTTTAACTATAAATATTATTATAAATGAAGCTCATGATCAGCATGTTTTATAAACTTAATCATTATTTTCCAAATCACGTATGAAAACCGTTTTCTTATATATTGTATAAATTAAATGTAGAGGCTTGCATAGCGTAAGTGGTTCTCTTAAGGACCCTTATGTGCTCTTTAGGATGTCAAACCTAAACAAAGTATTTTTCCGCAGCGTATAAATATCATTTTCTTTTGTGGACTAGGTGATCCACTGAGCCGAGGGATACGGTCTCTAAAATATAACTGATTTTCTAATCATTAAAGTAAGGATTTTTTTCTTGCATAAAGGTTGTAGTTGGTTTGCCTGAGCGTCAGCAGTTATCCCCTGCTTGACGTGGCATCATAACGCGTATTTTCTCATACTCTGATAATTCTTATATTCGGAGAAAATGCGGGTTGTGACACTTTATGTCCTGAGCCAGCTGAAACTTCAGTTCCTTATTAGACTCATCCACATACTTTTCTAGAGATTGCCTTTGTTCATCCAATTTTACTTGCATCTGGACCAGTAGAGAACTTAAATCCATGCTTGGAGCAGGTTGTGGAGTGATTTATTGCAAGGCTTTCTTGTAGCCTGTGCTCCTTTTCTTAATGGCAACAATTTTTCACTTCTTAGCCAATGAGGCTTCCTCATCATCAGAGGGTTGAGAGGAGCTTTCTATATCAATAGTTTCCTTAGTAGATGGGACATGTAGCATCTCCTCCCCCTCATTTCTTGGCAAATCTTTTTCCTGCTGGGATTTGTAACATCCCATTTCCAACTATACCCCTAAGAATGGTTGTGTCATGACTAGGTCATGACAAAACCCTAGGAAGCTAAAAAGGGCTAGGTAATCAAAGACGAAGGTGAGAATCACTTTGGTCTGCCAATGGCACAACCTCATCACCGAACCTAGGTATTGGCCTTAGGGCTTCACCAGGACACCATGACCCCACCATAACATCACTAGCCTATTAGAGGGTCCACTAGTGCCTTAAGGGTCCATTAGAGTTGCCCTAAAATGGCCAATTTGACCTAGGACCACCAAAGGCCTAAATTGGGCAAGGTGTCCTAACTAAGGGCAGTTGGCCTCAAATTTTCCCAACCAACCCATCCCAGGCCTTCCTATACCTAAAGTGGTGTCAATGGGTCACCAAGGACACATTGGGTTCAGTCCTAAGGGCAAAAATGACCCAAGTCAACTCTAGCCCATAAGTGGTCAAAGTGCCCTTACCAAGTGTCATATGACCCTCAAGGTGCCTAGTAGGTCATGTCACACCCCACCTAAGCCTTAGGGAAGACTAATGGATCAACAAGGACCCATTAGGGGCAACCTTAAAGGTCAAAAGGACCAAAGTCAACCCAAGCCTACTTTGGGTCAACCTAGCCCAAATGAGCTAGCATAAGCTCAAGCCCCCTCATATAGCTTCATTAGGAGTATTATGTGTATGAGTGGGCTACCACTAGACCCCAAGGTTGACCAAGTCAACCTGGTGACTAGGAGAGAGAGAGAAGCTCCATTTCCATGGTTATGGAGGAGAGAGAAAGAGAGAGTGAAGGGGCAAGTCAAACCCGGCCAAGGGAGGCCAAAGGCCACCCTTAATGGATGGATTCAACTCCCCTGGGGAAGGGGAGAAGTTTCCGACCATTTCCCGGCCACCAAGGGGCTGATTCAGCCCCCTCCCCCAAACCCGAGCCCAAGCTTTCAATGGCATTAATGGCCATTGAAGTTTTTGCCTCTCCCCTCCTCAACTGAACCTTTAAACACCACCAGTGGCCCAACAGGAACATTTCCCGACCTTTTACTGAAGATTTCGAGCCCTCCCACAGTACTGTTATAGAAGTCGAGCGGCGCCACCATCGGAAATGGTTTCCCGACGATCATCGCGCCTTCAGGCCGCCAGCAAGGTCCTCCTCCTCTCCTTGTCTCATGGGTAGATCATAGGAATGCTTAGGTTCAAGGTTCGGGCTCAATTGAGCCCGAACCAAATCTTGATTTTCATGGTTTCGGGCCGAAAAACGTCCTTTTAAGAACCGCCGGAATCCGCCCCTCCAGCGACTGCGCCGCCGCCAGTCGATAGCCACCACCTCAACGGAGGTGTTGGTGGCGGTGGCTGGCCGGGGAGGTGGCCGGATGGTCGGCTGTGGAGGTTTGAAGTTTGCCCAGGCGCGTGCAATCGGGATCGTTGGCTGGAGGTAGACGATGAGCCCAGGCCGCAGGATCCTCTCCAAGATTCGTGCTGCATTAGATTTCAAACTATAGGATTATATATTTCATTTTATTTCATTCTGTCACACTTTTTGTATTTAATGTTTTTAATTTTTAAAAATACTTAGAGGCAATTTCAGAGGAAATGGTCAACATATAAATTGTATCCTGATGACTCTAGTTTACTGCAAAATTAGTTTGAACCAATTTGGGTGCCTGGTTTGACCAGGGCATGCATTTTAGTGGATTCTATACATATGGTTGGGTAGAAATTGAAATGGCTTCCCACACCTCATCTTTTGTCCAAATGACCTGAAATTTTTGCAGGGAGTGACCCTAAACCTTATCTAGACTCTGCCCAAAAATGGGATTTTTTGGGAACAATTTTTTTATAGTTTTGTGAATAATTTAATTTCTCTAGGGTAAATTAATTTAGGGGTCAAATGAACTCCAAACTAATCCAAATTTTGGTGGATGATGCATGGGGTCATTATTAACCTCTGGTTAAATTTTTATGACATTTGGAGGTTGTTTGAATGGGAAGCTTGCAAACCCTAGTCTTGCTATAATAAGGGTAATTTGGTCCAAATGCTCTTTTGGTGTTTAAGTGGTCCAATCACCTCAACAAAGGCCTATTTTTGGGCCACTGATTTTATATGGCTTGTAACACCCTCCTATTGGATTTGGTGTGGTTTGGGGTTGGGTAGCCCAAGGGACCTAGGGTAGGCCCCTTTATGGAGATTTCTAGGGTTTGAAGGTCATGGGGTCAAATGAACTTAGAATGACTTGACACTTGGTGGAAGGGATCAAAGGGTAGCTATGGCCCTATATTTGAAATTTTTGTGAGTTTGGAAGCCTTTGACCCCACTCAAAACCCTAACCCTAGTTTTAGGGTAGAATCACTTTTGTATAAAGTAAGCCACTATAACTTCCTTGCAAAGTGTGAAACTTAGGTATCATGGGTTTTAGGTTAGGTAGAACCCTTAGTAAATTTATTGGATTTTAAAGAGTAATATTTTTAGCACTTCCTTTGTTAGGAATGATTTAGACCTAGGTGATATTTGATTTATTAAGATCACTATGTTCAAATAAATCCCATGAAACTCTGGAAGTGGAGATTTTAGGTTAAAATGGTTGCCCTTGATTTTTATTATAAATTTTAGTTGATTTATTTCAGTACTTTATTCACAAATTTTTAAAGGGACTATTATGGTCATTAAATTGTTTAGAGTTAATTATCAGTTGAAAATTTTTGAAATTTGGTCAGATGTGCTGGTATGATAGTAGTTGCCCATGAAAAATTAATTCACAATTTTTGTATGATTATTTACTACACTTACTTCATTAACAAAGGAAAATAGGATATATTATCAAAATTATTTTATGGTCCATAAATTTCTGGAAAAATTGTCATACTCTGGAGATACAGTTTTGGGATAGCCTAGAATTTATCATGATTTTCCTAAGCATCATGCATGATTTTATTGTATACTTCATGTTCAAATTGGTAGCACTTGGAACTTTTAGAAAATTAAATAAATGCCAGATTAATTGGGAAAATTGTAAATTACTGGGTTTAGTCTATTTAGGTCAGGAGAGACCCCTATTAATTATATTGAGACATTTGGATGATTATTTGTTGTGCTACCTAATATATGCATCGTATCGCTAAGTATGGTCTACAATTAGAAAAAAGACAGGAAATAGTTGATGTGGGTGTGTAGGCCTAAGGTTATGAATTCTATAGTCTAATGGTTTGGATAAGTAATTGGGGTAACCTTTGGAAGATAGGTTGATAAAGGTGAGGTGTTGACTAGTGTAGGTGGTGCTCGGGACCGACGAAAGATCGTCTTATCCCGTGGAGTGGGAAGGTAAAAATCACCCTAGGATAGATCTAGCGTAATATGAAATGGGAATGGGTAAGGGAAGCAACCAATAATAATAAGTGTCTTGCGAAAGGGAACGATGGGCTTCAGCTACCATCATAGTTCCTAGTGCCCTTTGAGAACCCTTCACGGGGTATACCGGGGGCAGTCCTGGTCTAACGTAAACTGTAAGAGTGATAAACCATAAAGAGCAACTAGCATAATTATGAATTTACTTTCACTCGCCTTGATGCATCAGAATGCTAGGTTGGTTCATGAGGGTTGATGCCCTGGGGGTTTTGGAGATGGGCAGGTTGGCCCGGTGAGCTTTGACTCGGTGGGAAATATATTAACATTGCATGTGCATAAGTTATAAGGTTGTGGGCCCTCGGTGTTAGTGGTTGATGCACCGACGCTAATACGTTGGCTCGGCAAGTGTGGTAAGCACTTTGCTAACAGAAGTCTGGTGCGCCAGCCGGCAAGAGTACACAGGAGTATGCTTCGTGCACCAAGCGTTGAGGCGTACGATAGGTCTGACCGGTAGTGTTTTACTGGTTTAGAGGTGGGCGAGGCCCAACCCACCGCTTCCGTCTACCACTACGGAGGTATTCGTGGAGGTGATGCTCCAGAAAGGGGGAACTAAAGGTCTGTGTACACAATGTCGGGTGGGTGAGTTGCACTTGCATGATCTTATCATACCCACTTGCATGTCATAACATAATCATTGCATATAACGCCTGTCACTTATTGTGTAAGTGGTATGGGATGCTTACATAATAGGACTTGCAAAACGACCCCTTGGTCTATAAGCTTGTGTGGGCAAGTTTATAAATTAAGGTCAAATTCTTCATATATATATATATTGCTGTTAATAACCGACACCCCATCGTATAAATTTGTATGGGACTCTTTATACGATGGGTGTCCTGAAGAAGATCACTTGGCTTATGCCTTTCCGCACATAAGTTAAGGTTACTTTTCATACTTTACTCTACTGCCACAATTACTATAAAATTGCTAGTATAGGTCCGTTGCCATCTGTTTCTTGTTTACTCTCCACCTTCAATTCCTCCCCTTTCTTCCTATTTGCTCGGTGCCTAGGGTCTATGGGGGAAGGGGTGGGGGATGAGAGGGCTTAGTCTTATAGACTAATGGTTTTCGGACCACATCATTTTGGGGATCGTGGAGCCTAGCATGGAGGAGCATCCCCGGAGGTCGGCCCATTTGGAGATAGGGCAGTCTAGCTCAGGAGTTCAGACAGCTGGGACAGTGAGTCCCTGATTCCAGTAGTGATTTATTTTGCTTCTGATTGAGTTACTATGTGGTGAGGATTTGATGTATCGGGCTTAAGCCCTTATTTTCAGTACATTTAGATTTTGTGGACTCTCCCTTCGTGGAGATTTTATTACTCTGATGTGATTTTATTGTGGACATTCGGTTAGATTTTTTACCTCTCTTGTGTATACTCTACTTTTGTTGCTTTTCTACGATCGAATCAGCCAGCAGAATCGGCGTTTCGCAGTGATGACCCTTCAGGGCGTGAAGGTGTCACCGCAAAGTGGCGGTTCTAAGCCTAAGACCCCGGTGTTTTAAAAAAATAAAAAATGGGGTCTTACAGGATTGCTCCCCCTCAGTTTTTGCATTAGGTAAATCGGAAAAGAGCTCTTCCATAGTGAACTCCTGTTGCACCTGTATAGGAGGAACAAGATTAGTTTGAACAACAAAAGGTTTTCCCTGGACATCCAGATTTTTTTCCAGGGCCCTCTTTTTAAAGGAGATACTTACTTGCTCATTTTAAGCTTCTTTCTCAACATTGGCTTGAGCTTCATTATTTATTTCTAATACTATTTTCATAACAGTATCAGTAGCTAATTCACTCTCTAGGGCAGCTTCAGCAATGCCTCCCCCTTGGGAAGGCAGCTCAGTTTGTTTAGGGTTTTCTTCTCCTGGAGTTGAGATTATATGTTGTTCCAGGGGTTCACTGCCCTCCACTTGATCTTGGGCTTCCTTTTATTGTTGGTCTTCATCTGAGCTGAAGACTCCCAAGGAGGACAGGTATGCTTCTAAACCTAGTAAACAATCTAATTCTAAGATTGTGTGTTATTATTGCAACAGGCAAGGACATCTCATAGCAGACTATCCAGAAGAGAGGGCTGAATCAAAAGACAAGAAGAAACAACAAATGAGGGCAAGAAGGAGAAATCTTTTGTTGCCCAAAATCAGAAGAGCTGGACAGATTCTTCATCTGAATCAGGAGAAGAAGAAGATGCTGAAGCATATGTTGGGCTATTCTCAACGAAAGAGGATTCTAAGGAGTTAGAATTCATACAAATGCTGGAATCCATAAATGGAGTGGAAGAATATTGCTGCAGAGAGCTGATGGCCCTATCAGAAAATGATCAATGCCAGGATTAGGCTGGTCCTAGTAAGGTATACAATTCTCCCTTAGAGTCTGATTACTTTACTGGATCAGAATCAGAAGCATCTGCATCAAGAGATGAGGATGGTTCTGAGTCTGAAGGGGATGTACACCAACTCATTGATGAGTATGGTGGGTTGCTGCAAGCTTTAAAGATAAGCAAGCTTCTTGTCAAGGAGCAAGCCAAGGAGACTGAATCTCTTAAGCTTCCAGCATCAGAATTAGCCAAGCTGATAGATTTGAAACTGAATGAGGTTGCCAAACTAAAGTACATAACTATCTTTCAGATGGGCACAATCTCTTTCAAAGAAAATCATATCAAGAACCTGGAGCCAAGACTCCAGAAAGAAAGAGAGCTAGTGGCTAAATTCTCTAAGCCAAAATCTTTCTTGCCCTTAATAGACAATTTCATTCCTCAGAATGTAAAGACTGGTCTAGGTATTATGGGAAGAACTAGGGCCACCAATTCTCATGGAAAAGGTAAGGCCCCCGTTCAACCACTAGCCTCTAAGCCCAATATTTTCTTTAGGAAGGAGATGCAACCTACTAACAGGCATGATCATGAAATTACTCATGGTCACTGTGAGTATGGAGATCACATTGGCAAGTGTTCAAATGCCAGCAGGACACTCTATAGGCAAGCCCATCAGGTTCAAAAGGAATTCTTAGGGTTTGCTGCTCCAGCACCTACACTTAACAGGACTGCTAGCAACAAGGTTGTGAAGTCTGTACCTAAGAGAAGGTACAATAGGTTTGAGTGTTGGTGTTGTGGCAAGGTAGGCCACTTTGCCATGGATTGCTGGTTTAACACAAGTGTTAGAACAAAGAGTAGTTTACCTATCAGAAAATCTGAAGGTAAACAAGTTATTTCCCAACTAATAAGAACCTAGGACCCAATAATCATTTGGCTTCTAAGGATAAGTAATTCTTTATTTGATGTAGGTGGGTCCAAGTGACCATACCGCTATATGGTACTTGGATAGTGGATGTTCCAGACACATGACTGGAACAAGAAGAATGTTGGATGACTTTGTACCCATAAAGAATGGTCCCAAAGTCATCTTTTGTGGATCAGAAAAAGGAGTCATCAAAGGATTTGGTAACATTTCTTGTGACTCAATTACATCACTAAAGTGGCTTATGTGAAGGGTCTGAAACATAACCTGATTAGCATAAGTCAGCTTAGTGATCTAGGTTATGACATCTCTTTTCATAAAGGGGAGTGCCAAATTAAGAGGTCAAGTGATCAAGAGATCATTTTGACTGGCTCTAGGAAATGAAATGTCTATTGTATTAACCTAGATTGTGAGTTGAACAAATCACTTATTTGCCTAGTTGCAGATGAGAAAGCTTCACTATGTGTCAAATGGCACAAAAGGCTAGCTCATCTGAACTATAAGTCCATAGGACTGCTGTTTAGCATGGGTCTGGTGATGAATGGTCCTCAAGTCAAGTGCATTAAAGAGGGAGTGTGTTCAACTTGCCAAAAGGGCAAACAGACCAAGTCCTCTTTTCCTGCACTAGATACCAAAGAGTCATTGAGATGTTTATATCTCTTACATATGGATTTGTTTGCTCCTATGCCAGTTCACAGTCTTGGTAGGAAAGTATATACACTAGTTGTTTTGGATGACTATTTTAGGTACACTTGGGTGTTCTTCTTGAGGTAGAAATCTGAAACCCCTAGTATTTTCAAGACTTTTGTTAGACAAGTTCAGAATGAATTTAACAATTCAGTGGTCAAAATATGAACTAACCATGGAACTGAATTTAAGTTTGAATGTATGACAAAATTCTGTGAAGAACTTGGGATACATCAGGAGTTCTCCTCACCTAGAATACCTCAGCAAAATGGAATTGCTGAAAGAAAGAATAGAACTCTTATTGAGGCTAGTAGAACTCTACTCAATGATACTACTCTCCCTGAATATTTCTGGGCTGAGATAGTAAACACCGCTTGTCATGTTCTTAATAGAGCATCCATAAATAAGAAACTTAAGTTGACTCCCTATCAGATTTTGAAAGGCAGAAAACCAAGCATTTCTTATTTTAGAATCTTTGGTAGCAAGTGTTATGTCCTAGTTAATGGTAAGCACTACCAAACAAAGTTTGCTGCCAAATCCCTAGAAGGGATATTTGTTGGGTACAATAATAACAGTAGGGCATACAGGGTCTACAACTTGACTACTCAAGTTATAGAAGAGTCAGTCCATGTCTTTTTTGATGAGTCTAGATTGATTAATAATGAATTGTCTAGTTCTTCAGTTAGTTCTATAGATCTAACAGACAGGCTGGACAAGCTGACCATCAATGAAGAAGTTACTGCCAGGCTGGATGAAGAAAAAGATGTAAGCTATCTAGGGGGAGAACAAGTCCCACTGGATGAAGAAGACAATATGGGGCATCAAGTTGAGGAAACTGAAGAAAGCCATAATGCTGATAGATTTCTTCCAGCAAGAAGATACATGAAGGATCATCCAGCTCACCAAATCATTGGTGATGCAAGTCAAGGTGTTCTAACAAGGAGCAAAAGCATGAACACAGTTCTATGTTATAGCTATTTGTCTCAAATAGAACCCAAGAAGTTTGAAGAAGCCATGCTAGATACTAACTGGGTTGATAATATGCAAGAAGAACTTAATTAATTCAGAAGATGCAAAGTCTGGGAATTGGTTCCGAAACCTAAGGATCACAACATCATAGGAACCAAGTGGATCTACAGAAACAAACTTGATGAAAATGGCACAATTATCAAGAACAAGGAAAGGATGGTAGCAAAAGGCTACATGCAAAAGGAAGGGATTGAATTTGACCAAACCTTTACCCTAGTAGCAAGGCTAGAGGATATAAGGATGTTCTTGGCCTATGTTGTCTATCAAGGGTTCAAGGTATATCAAATGGATGTAAAGTCAGCAAATATGAATAGTGACTTAAAAGAGGAGGTCTATGTTGAACAACCATCAGGTTTTGTAGATTCTCATTATCCTGATTATGTATATAGGCTTAGGAATGCCCTATATGGTTTAAAATAAGCCCCTAGGGCTTGCTATGAAACCTTGTCTTCTTTTCTTATTGAGAATAAATTCTCTAGAGGAAAGATAGAAAAAACTCTATTCTTTAGGGAATCTAAAGGCAAGATAATCCTAGTATAGATATATGTTGATGACATTATCTTTGGATCTACTGAAAATCACCTTTGTAGAAAGTTTGCCAAACTTATGCAAGGGAAGTTTGAGATGAGAAGTATGGGTGAGCTGAAGTTCTTTTTGGGACTTCAAGCAAGACAGACTGATGATGGATTATCCATATCCCAGTCTAAGTTTACCAAGGAGTTGATTAAAAAATATTGTATGGACTCATCCTCCACCATGAAAAGTCTAATGGGAAAAAGCATGCCTATATGCAAGGATGAGACAGGGAAACCTGTTTATGAGTCTTTGTATAGAGGGATAATTGGCTCCCTACTCTACTTGACTACTAGTAGACCTGACATCATGTATGATATATGTGGATGTGCTAGGTACCAAGCATGCCTAAAGGAATCTCATTATACTGCAGTTAAGAGAATTTTGAGATATCTTAAGGGCACGCCTAATCTAGGTCTTTGGTACCCTAAGAATAGAGATTTCATACTAACTGGTTTCTCAGATGCAGATTTTGCAGGATGCAAAGAAGACAGCAAGAGTACTACAACAACCTGTCAATTCCTAGGTGGAAGGCTGGTGTCATGGTGCAGTAAGAAGCAGACCAGTGTTGCCATATCAACAATTGAGTCTGAATATGTAGCTGCAGGCAGTTGTTGTGCACAATTATTGTGGATAAAGCACCAAATGGAAGATTATGATATCAAGGTAAGTAGAATTCCACTGTTTTGTGACTCTACAAGTGCTATTTCTATTGCTCAGAATCCTATATCACACAGTAGAACCAAGCATATAGAAATTAAGTTTCATTTCATAAGAGAACATGTGGAAAAAGAAGATATTAATCTAGAATTTGTAAACACCAATAATCAAATAGCTGATATCTTTACAAAACCTCTGGATGAAAAAAAAAATTCAATTATTTTAAAATTGAATTAGGTATGTTGAACCTAGAATAGGTCAGCTCAAGTATTCCTAAGTTATATATGTCAGTAGAAAATTTCTCTAGAAATTTGTCTAAACACAATGTTTGTATCGACACAAGTAGACTTTGTGTCGACACACTCAATATGTTGTGTCGATAAAGAAAAAGGATGTGTCGACACAGTAATAGTATCTGTCTTGACAGGAGTATATGTGTCGACGCAACTCTGTCGAGACTTTAAGTTAGCTGATTTTTGTGTCAACACACAAAAATCAAAGTCGACACTCTATGTCGAGACTTAACCAGTCAATGTCGACATTGACATAAGTAGGTCGACACATAGGCGTGTCGACTAAACCAAAGTTTTGTTGAGACCTAGTATTATTACTGAGGAGCGTCTTTTGAACTCCCCTTTGCACCTAGACTATAAATAGGTGAAGCCAAAATCTTATCGACTATGCTTTCAAATTTCTCGAATCTAGCCCTCGTGTAGACTTCGATATTCTCTTCTCTCTCTCTCCCTTACATCAATGGCACCCATTAAAGAAGACAAGGTGAACGAAGGCTATGAACTGGTTCGTAATGGATTCACGATAGCATCTCCAGAAATTCAGGGTGTAATTACCCTAATTTCAGAAAATGCGCTGGAATTCTTGGTTTCAGAACCAACGAAGATTTCGAAAAAGGAGGTCATGGAATTTTATACTTCTGCAACTGTGGACATAAACAAGAAGAAGATCAAAGCCACTGTACAGGATTCTAGAGTAAAACTTACACTGAAGTCAATCAGGAAATCTCTTCAGCTTCCTTTGGTTAAGGATACTGATGAAATAACTCCATCCCTAACTAAAGAAGCACTAAGTTGGTGCGGGCTAAGACCTGATATCAAAGTTGGATAATCCATTACTCGGAAAGGGATGAATTCACAAGGAAAGTTTCTGTCAGAAATAATAGGCAAGGTAATTCTGTGTAAAACTGGTGGACATGACAGAATTTCAGTGTTGGACATTTGCATCCAGTGTTGATACCTTCATTTGAATGAAGGGTCCTTCCTATACAGTGATGTAAATTCTTGGATCAGAAGCTTCCATAAACAATCTTACCCTTTCCTTCCATATGCCAAAGCATTCCTTCCTACAGATAGGCAGTTTCATAGATCCAAGTTCTTTTGGATTCTCAGTTGAACCCATTCTTGAAATCTATTAATTGCCTAGGAGAATCACTCAGGCTGTTAGGTCAATATTTGAGGAACCTCCCTCTGATACCACTTGAAAGACTTATTTCAAGAGCCTAAACACCTAGAGGGAGATGAATAGGTTCTAATTAACTTTAAGAATTTTAGACAATCTAACAGGTTCTTATCACATCACAGAACATACAATCACAGCACAAAAAACACACCACAACATACACAAGATTTATAGTGGTTCCCCAAGGTATGGGTACATCCACTTTCCCCCTTCGTCTGTCCAGTAGAAATCTGGATTCAACACAACTTCCTTCCACTAGCTCAGATCTACAGATCTTACAACTCAGAACCAGATGGTTCCTACACCTCAGACTTATACATGTCTTACCTCAGATTCTTCTCAAGAATCCTACCTCAGGCCACAGCCCTACCCCAGCCTTTATAACTAAGCTTACAACTCAGACTATCAATAGTCCTACACCTCAGGCACTTAGCCCTACCTCAGCCTTTATAATTACATGCTTACAACTCAGATCTAACAAAAGATTCTATAAGTAATTGAGTATTTGAGAAATTAAGGAATATCACCAGATAGATCACTCTATAGGCGAGTTCTTCTTGATCAGTTCTTGAATGAACTGAAACTTCAGATCAAACCTGACTTAGCAATTTCAAAGCTTCTTGATATAACAAAATAAGGTTGAACTCTTCTTAATGTAGAAGTTGAACTCCTGTCAGCTTCTTTCTTGACTTCAGAATAAGATCTGAATCTTCTCTGCGGACTTGTTCAGAATCTGCCTTCTTAAGGGTCACCCCTTTACTTGTTGTGAAATTCTTCCTTTGCATGATTCACTTTTTTCAAGTGTCTTTTTTTCTGTTCTTTTTTTAGTTGTCATGGATCAGTCCTTTATATAGAGATTTCTTCGGGTTATCGGCTGATCCGGTTTGTAACAACCTTCTGACAGTTCTGACAAAGGTGTAAGACTTGTTGGTAATGACAGTTATCGACCCACCAGTCATGACAGTTGATTCCTTAGAGACTTTACAACTCAGCACGATCCACTCAGAAATCTGCTTCATATGTGTCGACACAAATAGACTAAGTGTCGACACATGTCTTGGTGAAGTCGACATAACACTCCAGGTGTTCACATAGTCATTCTTCAGCTACTCGACACTTCTTCTCTTTGTATGTGTCGACACAAGTCTTGTGTGTCGACACAACTGCTCTTGGTCTCGACATAACTGCTACAGATAGATTGCGTTGAGTGTATGTCCAACCGTCGTTGAGTGTGTGTGTCGACATAAGTCCTGTGTGTCGACACAACTGCTTCTGGTCTTGACTTAGCTGCTGCAGATAAGTGGCATTGATTTTCTATATAGCTATCATTGAGTGTGTGCCGACACAAGTCCTGTGTGTCGACACAAGCCTTCTGACTCAGAATAGCTGTTATTGTAAGATGGCGTTGAGTTTGTGTCTAGCTGTCGACACAAACCTTCTTCAGGTGTCGACACAATTCCTGAATGTCGACACAAGCCTTTCTTCTGGGGTCGACATAACTCCTGGGTGTCGACACAGCTTCTGCTATAGGTGTCGACACAATTCCTGCCTTAGGTGTTGACACAATTCTTGGTGTCGACACAACCTCTTCTTCAGGTGTCGACACATTGCCTGGATGTCGACACAGCTTTGCTTCTAGTGTCAACACAACTTCTGGGTGTCGACACAACTTTGCTTCTGGTGTTGACACTACTTCTTGTGTTGACACTTGTACTTAGAAAAATTTCTTTACAAACCTTATACCTGCACAATGGAACTCAAACATACATCAAATAAAAATTGATGTATATCATTGAGTAAGATGAGGCTTCTCCAAATTTGGTACATATTTTTCAGTGTACCCAACACATAGATGCTCCATAACTCCCACTTTTTTGGGGATTTTATCCCTTTGAGGGAGAGGAGGAGTTTATGGAGGTGGCCGGCCCTTAAATTTGTACAGCCCCCTTAATTTGGTTGAAACCGAAGGGGTGGAGTTAATGGCATTAATGGATTTTAATGACATTGGGGAGTTACATTCCTCCTCTCCTAAATTCCCTCTTGAAGGATCTTCACCAGAGCAAGGGCAAGTGTTTCCCTCGATTCCTTTTCAATTTCAGTGAGGTTGCTGCAAAAGTTGCAGAGGAGCCAAAGTTTGGTGGCTGGCAATGGTGAGGAGGCAAAGCACACGTCTTTGGGCCACAAATCAGGTCCTCCTCTACTCCTTCTTCATGGGTTAGATCTTAGGAATCCTTAGAGATGATAATCGATCTCAATTGAGCACGATCTAGTTGAATTTTTCAACTTTTTTTCCGTGATAACAAAAGTGTCGGGTTCACCGGAATCGCCGTCTCCGGTGGCCAGACCACCTCTGGTCGATAGCCCTCACCTCAACAGAGGCGGTGGTGGCCGACTAGGGATGTGGCCGGGTGGCCTGGAAATATGGCTGGAAATTGGTCCAGGTCGGATTGATCTCAGTCATTGGCTGGAAGAAGAAGAAAATCAGGAGCCACTTGATCTGCTTTGAGATATGTGCTAGATCTTGAATATTTAGTATTGATTTATGTATTTTCTCTCACATAATATCTATTACTTTAAGATTTAAACTAAAAGTACTTAGAGGCCATTTCAGAAAAATTGGTCAATACGAAACTTGTAGCTCAATAAGTCTACTTTAATTTAAAATTGGTTTGAACCAATTTGGAGTTCAGGTCAGACCACAACACTCATTTTTGTGAGGTCTATACCTAGGCTAGGTAAGAGATTTTTTTGAGTGCCTCAGGGAATCAAGACATCCATATGACTTGAAATTTTGGATGGGGGTCCCTCTTACCTATACCTTGAACATATCCAAAATGGGAAATTTTTGGAAAATATTTTCCTAATGTTTTTGTAGGAATTTAATAACCAATGTAAGAATTATTTAAGGGTCTAATGACCTCTAAACCCACCAAAAGTTTGGTAACTGTCTTTTAGGGTTATATTAGGACTCTGATAAAAATTTTAGCCTATTTTGGGTCGATTTGAATAGGTATTGGTGTGACCAAAGTTTGGTCCCTTAAGGGTAAATTAGGACAAAGAGTATTCGGGGCATAGAGGGGCCAATTCTCACCCAAAGGGGTTGGGACTTGGGCCAAAGCTCCATGGTCAGTTAAAACATCCTCTAATGGAGTTGGAGATGATTTGGGGTGGATTTGCCCTAGTACTCTAGTTCAAACCCTAAGGTTGAACTTTGGGGGTTTGTGAAGGACATGAGGTGATATGTCCTTGTATGGACTTGGGGTTTATTCCATGTAATCCTAGGATGGTAAATAGCAGTAGGAAGGAATTTGGTGACATTTAAACTTAGGCACACAACTTAAACCAATTAGGGATTATTTAGTCCTATACCTTTTAGGAAAATATTGAAGGGTTATATAACATTGGATACTTATGAAATTTTGGTAGAAGAGTTTTTATAATATTATGAGCCTCTGGAAATTATTGTAGAATGTTTGGAAAGGATTAGCTCATACTTGTAGTTATACTTTTTATGTTGTCCCTAAGGATTATTTTAATAAAATCATGGTTAAACTTACTTAGAATGTTATGAAACTTTGTCAGTGATGCTTTATGATCATATTAAAGCCCTGGTAATTTTTGTGTAATTTTTGGATAATATTTTGAGGTACTTCTCTCTTTAAATCTATTTATTGTATTTATCTTAAATTAATTATTTAGGGGCTGATTATTTTATGAAAGTTTGTGAAACTTAGTACTCTCTGTTATTTTGGTATCATATAGTGATCATAAATTTTTGGGTGGCCATTATTTAAGGAAATCTGGTACTTCATGTTCAAAATTACCCATGGCCTAATTTTTGGGAAAATTTAATAAATACAAAATTAATTAGGAAAATTACAAGTTTATGGATTTAGACTAAATGTATCATGAAAGACAAGCAATAACTATCTTAGGGCATTTGGATAAAAATTTGAAGTACCTCCTATCATGTACATCATGTAGCTTAGGTTGGTCTGTGTTTAGTAAAACTGCAAAATTTGTGATAATAAGTGGAATGGATATAGCGAGATGGGGTTATTGGTTTATTGATCGTGGTGAAGTGAAAAATAAAAAGAGAGCTTCATTAGGAGACATGATGAGGAGAGTGTTGGGTTTACTAGTGTTAAGAGGTGTTCAGGATCGACGAAAGATCGTCTTTCCTGTGGAGAGAGAGAGAGAGAGTTAAAATACACTAGGGTTTGATCTAAAATAACATTAAAAGGGATCGGGAATTGGGTATTAACCAATAATATTAAGTGCCTTGCGAAAGGGAGCTTTGGGCTTCAGCCCATCGTAGTTCCTAGTGCCCCCGAGAGCCCTTCACAGGGAATGCCCTGGGCAGTCCAATGTTAACGTAAGCCGTAAGACTAAATGGATTATAAAAGTAATTAGAATTATTCTAGGATTACACTTACACTCACACTCCCCAGTGTTGTGGGAGTTATGTTGGGTCTCACGAGCGGTAGTCTCGGTGGTTATGGTGATAGACAAGTTAGTCCGGGGAGATTTGGCTCGGTACATAATTGTGACAGACAGGATAGTCCGGTGAGCTTCAGCTCGGTTAGAAAATATAGTAATATTGCATGTGCATAAGATAAAAGGTGGTGGGTCTTCAGTATTGGAGAGTCGTCATACCGACACAAATATGTTGACTCGGCAAGTGTGGTTTAGCACTTGGCCAAATAAAGTCCGGTGCGCAGCCGACAAGAGTATGCAGGAGCTCTGCTTAGTGCATCGGCTTTGAGGCGTATGATAGGTCTGACTGGTAGTGTTGATACCGATTAAGAGGTGGGTGAGGCCCAACCCTCCGCTTCTGTTTGCCATTACGGAGGTATCCTTGGAGGTTAGGCTCTAGAAAGGGGGAACTAAAGGTCTGTGTGCACAGAGTCGAGTGTGTGTGTTTCACTTACATGTTTACATCATAGCATACTTGCATGTCATAGCATCATCATTGCATATAACCCCTGGCACCTATTGTATAATGTGGTATGGGACATTTTATACAATAGACCTTGCAAAACAACCTCTTGGTCTATAGGTTTATATGACCATTCCTATAGTTCATGGTTACTTACTTAGTTTACCTTCTCCTACTTTACTTACTCACTTGTTCTTATGTATGTATATACTGCTTACCTACTACTGCTTACATATACTTGCTCTGTTATGAACTCATGATAGACTAGTTCCACCGCCACCTGCTTACCTTTATTACTCTCCACCTCCATTACCTTCCTTTTGCTTCTCCCCGCTCGGTGCTTAGGAGCTATGAGGGAGGGGTAGGGGATGATAGGACTTAGTCTTTTAGACTAACGGTGGTTAACCAAATAATTTCAGGAGATTGTGGAGTCAAACCAGGAGATGCAGCCCTAGAGGTCGGTGTGCTTGGAGACGGGACAACCTAGTATGGGAGTTCAGCTAGCAGGGATAGTGAGTCCCGATCATTAGTGGATATTATAGATTTGCTTCCGTATTGAGTGATTTGTAGTGTGGATTTTTATGTATCAGGCATGAGTCTTTTTTAGTACTTTACTTTATCATTTCTGTGGACTCTCCCTTCGTGGAGATTTATTATATTTCAAGTGATTTTCTGTGGACCAGTATTTGAGTTTTCATGTACTCTTATATTTATTCTACTCTTCTGTGATCGGTATGGTCGGAAGGATCGGTGTTTTGTAGTGACGACCTTTCCGGGTGTGTTGGTGTCACCGCAAAGCGGCGGTTCTGGTCATAAGATCCCGGTGGTTTAAAAGAAAAAAAGGAGTCTTACAAACTGGTATCAAAGGAAACCTCGATCTGAAAATTAGAAGTCCACTAACCCTGGGTCACCCCCTCTCGAGTTTAGTTTGGGGACAAACTAAGTAGGGGAAGCTGTGTGTGCCCATATGGGGTATCACATGTAATTGTCCCCTTTTGTCTAGGTTAGGTCAAATTTCTTACAATTGACCTTTGTTATGCAGCCCCTGGCACATCCTACACCGCAGGGCGGAGCTCAACAAACTCTGAATGTTATACCACCACCCCGACTCCCACTTTATTTCTACAGTAGGAGATTAGGCAAACTTTGACAGACATTCTGGAGGCCTTTAGGGCCTAGCAGGCTCCGGCTCCGTAGCCGAACCCGGGGAACAATTGGTTGAGAATCTTCCGAGGACTCTCTCCCCCATCTTACATGGGGATGGAGTCAGCAATGCGGACAAAAGAGTGGCTTGATATCATATTTGAGATGTTGATGGGGATACGGTGCCCGTGGGAGGAGAGGGTACCTATGGTGGTATCCCGCTTGGAATCTCAGGCCAAGAGATGGTGGAAGACACTTCTGGATACGATATTTATAGATCGGGAGGTTGTTGACGTCACTTGGGAGGAGTTCAGGGCCGCATTGTTGGAGCACATCATCCCACAATCTACAAGAGATGAGCTGGAAGATAGGTTCTTGCATCTGAGGCAGCGCAACAGGACAGAGGTGGAGTACTACCGGGAGTTCAATCATTTAGCCCGGTTTGCAGACTCCTATCAGCTGGACGAAGCAGGGTATACTAAGAGGTTCTATAAGGGCCGTCAAGAGGACCTAAGAGAGGCTCTTTTGTTTGTATCTAACGGACCTATACCTTGAATTCTGGAGATGGCAAAGAGGATGGAGGCTATTTGGCACACGACTCGAGGCCGGAAGAGGCTAACTGAGGATCAGGGTCTAGGAGGCAGGAATGATCAGCGGAGGAGCCACTTTGCTGATGAGAGAAGGGCAGAGGACCAACCCTGCCAAGAGGTGAGATAGGAGCCGAGGGAGCCGGTGGTGTTGTCCCCTCAACCTCTTCAGATGCAGGAGATGCAGAGGCCTGGAGGTGTGTCACTTCCCCTGCCTGAGTGCTACAACTGTCATCAGGTAGGGCACATCCGGAGGAACTGCCCTATGAGAGGGTAACCTCTACTAGCACCACAGGCTACCCCGCCCGCTCAGCAGCTTGCAGGCCGAGGTCGTTGAAGAGGATGTGGTTTTCATGGCGGAGATCGGAGGAAATATAGAGAGCAGGTGTATGCTCTAGACTTGGCTCCACCTCGGGACCCAGGCAGGGTGATTGTAGGTATGCTGTTAATTTTATGTTGTTATTTACTTTTGGAATATTTGAAACAACAAACAACAGTAGCGTACTAGGAAATAAAACCATAGGTTCAGTTAGATAACCACATCTAAATAAATAGGAATAGTAATGGTGTGCGGCAAACCTGCCCACACCTTGGTGGATACGGGGGCGTCGCACAATTTCGTCTCCGAGAAGTTCGTAAAGGGACTGGAAGGAGTAAGGAATTATTCGGGAGTCTCCAGGAGGCTGTGTCTCCCCAATGGGATGGAGGTCTTAGTGTAATGCCCCAAAAATCCTAATCAAATCGGTCGCGTCCTAAGGAATTTTTTGGTGCCTAAATAGGGGCACACGGCCTGGGAAACGGGCGTGAAGGATCAAGCGCATTCCCAACTGCACAAAAATACCGGACTGTTGGAGAGGGCGCTACTTAATTTCTTAAATAAGTAGCAAAGCGCCACGGGTCAAGTGAAGGAACGCCGGACCCATCAATCCCCCCCGGCATCCAGCACAACCTGTAGGCTCAGAGGTGGGGTTACCACATGGCCCACATGGCTCAGAGGTGGGGTTACCACATGTCCACGGTTTGCCTGACCCGCCGGACCCACCCAGGTAGAAGGGAAAAATCAGGATTTAATAGCGCCCCCCCCCCCTCGGTCTTGAACCCGTGACCTACTCTTATACCAATTGAAGGATCAAGCGCATACCCAACTGCACCAAAAGCCCAGACCGTTGGAGAGGGCGCTACTTAATTTCTTAAATAAGTAGCAAAGCGCCACGGGTGAGGTGAAGGAACGCCGGACCCAACAGGGCGTGTCCAAGGCCATGTCTTTCTCTGTGTTGGCCAATTGTGTCTAGTAAAGGACACGGCAGAAAACATTGCTATGAACAGTGTTGATACAGGCATGTTAGGGGTGATACAGGCATATCCTTACCCGTGTCACTACCCGTGCCCCGCTCGGGTTGAAAACTGGGCTATGCCGACTGAAGTACACGGTCGTTGTACACGGGCGTGTACTGGTCGACACGGGCGTGTACTTGTCCACACGGGCGTGTTCCTTGTCACGACCCACATTTTCTCAGCAACATACTTTTATCAGAGTAAGAGAAAATATGTGTCGTAATGCCACGCCATGCAGGGGATTACTGCAGACGCTCAGGCAAGGCACCAACCAAAACAAGTTAAACCGAAATCATAAGTTATTATGAAAAACATCTTTCAAATTAGATGGATGGCTGTATCCCTCAGCACAGTGGATCAACTAGTCCATAAGTAAAAATATATTTATACGCTGCGGAAAAAATACCTTGGTTAAGGTGATTTGACATCCTACATGAGTGTAAACGTCCCCAAAGGACAACTCATGAAATACAGGACTCTAAATTTAGTATAATATGAAATTAGTCTTTAGGTTACTTTGGAAAATAGTACTTTAGGTTTAGAAATATGTCATGTATGAAGTACATATAGTAATGCTTTTACAAATTAAAATACCTAACTTGCAACCTAGCATAAATCATTCCCAGAGAGCAAGTAAACAACCTCCAAATAGACAAAAATAGCAGTTTAAGTCACATACTGAGCATCACAAGGAAAACCACTAGTGGGCGTCAACAACCTGACACGAACCCACTGGTGAGTATGCATGTCTATACAGAAGGAAACAAGAAAAAAATCTACCTCACAAACTGAGGAAGGGGAATCTCAACAGCCCAAGAGATAACTAGCAAGCCCCCAAAAGTAAACTAGCCGCCCAACCGGCTACTGCTCTGAACCTGAGGCATTCAAAGAAAGAACATCTCAGCAAAAATATAATCAAATAGAAATGGAGCATTAGATCATAAGTAATAAAAAGGAAGGGATTTACCATACCCTTGCAGTAGAATGCTATCAAACTTAGCAAAAGGAAATAAACGAGACAGCAAAAGTAAAACACTGTCCAAAGAATATATCAAGCGCACCAAGTGCGAGAAGTTAACAACATGCCCTACTAAAAACCTGTAGCAGCAACAAGGCAAACATATGCCAAAATATAGCCATTTAGAAAATTAAAGGAACTAATTATCCTAACTTGTGAATTAATAGCAGTGGTAAAACCTTGGATCCAAGTTTGTAGCCAAAAGCAGCCCTCTTCCAAACAACCAGACCAAAAAATTCTCCAGGGTGAAAATAACCAGTGGCAGCTCCAGGGTCCACACACCTAACCAAACCAGCCCAAACTGGGGCCTAACAGGTGGTGGCCACAGCTCAACGCACACAATTCACCCCCTTACAGAGCCACCAAAAAAAACAATCTACCATAATCCACGATTCGGCATCCAAAAAATAGCCAAGAATACAACACCAGACCGAAACAAAACCCACACTAACCAACTCGAGAGAAAAACACCACCCTAAGGAAAAAGCGTCGAGTCCACTCGACGCCGCGTTGAGTGAGAATCACACACTCAACGCCAAACACTCGGCAGGGAAGGCGTCGATTCAACTCGACGCCGGGTTGAGTGAGTACCACACACTCAATGCCAAACACTAATCAGAGAAGGTATCGAGTCTACTCGACGCCGCGTTAAGTGAGCTCCACTCACTCAACGCCAAAAGACTAAGTCGTAAAAACTCGCTGGAAGATGGCGTTGAGTGAGTTCAACTCACTCAATGCTGTCAATGCTAAACAGTCGAAAGCGTTGAGTGACTTCACCACACTCAACGCTTTTGACTTAGAAGAAAAATATCATCAGACTAGATGGCGTTAAGTGAGCTCAACTCACTCAACGCCAAATGCAGACAGCATTGAGTGAGCTCAACTCACTCAACGCCAAAAGACAGGCGGCGTTGAGTGAGCTAAACTCACTCAACGCCAAAAGACTTAGAAAAATTCCAAGGCTGACGGCGTTGAGTGAGCTCAACTCACTCAATGCCAAAAGACTTAGAAAAAGTCTTTGGCAATACGGCGTTGACTGAGCTCAACTCACTCAATGACAAAAGCAGACGGCGTTGAGTGAGCTCAACTCACTCAACGCCAAAAGCAGACAGCATTGAGTGAGATCACCTCACTCAATGCTGTCAATGCTTCTGGACTTAGTCTCCATACCAAACAGCTAGGCGTTGAGTGTGTCCACCACACTCAATGCTTTTACACTTAGCCTACAAAATGACTTTTGCCCTAAGCTAACACTCAACGCCTGCTATTTAGTGAACTAAAAAAATTTCTGATTTCCTCTCCCCTACCCCTTCTACCTGGCTATAACTACCAACCAAGCTGGGCTAAAACTAGCAAACTAAAATCCTACCTCCAGCCACTACCTAGACATAAATCAGTGAATAATAAGAGAGAAAATAAATTAAAATTAGACAAAATTGAGCAGATCTAGCTAGGATGAAAACTGCAGCAACCCTAGCTTCTAGGAAAAAGGAATGAGCTACTAAAACAAGATAAGTGGAGTAAAAATCAAGTTTGGCAAGGGCAAAGAGCGCCACTTGCCTCTACCTTTAGGAACAGCAGCTGCCCTACCAAAATCCGGCATCGGCGGCAAGATCGACCGCCTAAAAGGCAAATCTGAAGCTTTTAGAGGGAAGAAGAGCAAACCCGAGAAACCCAAGCTTACTCAGACAACTCTAGAGAAAGAAAATACATACCTAGGGACAAAGATCCGTGTGAGAGCAGTCCAGATCTGCCCTTACCCGAGAAAAACAAGCTCTAGATTGCAAGAAATTATCGGTCGGAGCTCTAGCACTTCCGTCGCCCGAAGCCTTCCACTGGAAGCTTTCTGTCCTTTCTTTTTGGGGAAGATGAAGGGGATATACTAAAATAAGCTATAATATAATATATCCAGCCACTATAGCAAATACATATAATATAATATCCGCCACTAAGCTATTATAATACTATTATAAATCAGCCACTAGTATATATATAACTAATATTATATATACTATACTATTATATCTCATAATATAATCTTATAATATAATCTTATATATGTACAACACTAAAACCGGTGAAGGAAAACCGGCCAAGCATATCATTATATCAGCTAATTAAATAACACACCAAAATGACGGGAAAAACAAATGATCTCAAAATTTGACGAAATTCACACCGTAGCTAAATACCCACGCTATGAATCTAGTGGCGAAGTCGGAATCATCATCTGACAAACAAAACTCGGGCTAACACTTCCTGAAGTCAAAACACAAGCATTCTCGGAGAGGCTCCACTAAATCACCAAAACAGACTCTGGCTCGCTAGGGAACCTTGCAAACAGGCTACAACACAAGCCACTCAGAGAGCCTAAAGAGCTAAGACCATGATCTAACAACGGAAAAAGGGCGAAAATACGCCAACATAACGCCAAACAAAGCTTAAACAATCACAAAAAAACCGGGGGCGTTACATTCCTACCCGCGTCCAGTCAAGGATGTGACGGTTGGCGTGGCAATTATTTGTGACACGCCCTAGGTCACGGGCGTGTCGGGACCCGACACGGGCATGTCAGGTTTAGACACGGGCGTGTCTCGACCTAGGCATGTCTCGACCCGTGTCCTTTTCTATGCTCGACGATCATGATTGGATTGGGGTAGATGGCCTGGGACACGACCGTGTGCAAGGCCGTGTTCGGCCCAGGATTGAGAGATTTCAGGCGAATCTGAGTCGTTCGTTTTCTGTAAACAAGATCTGATGGACCAGATGTGTTCCTGCTGTTATAAGGTCGGGAATAGAGGATTAATTCCTCATTATTCTCTTAAGGCATTCTCTTTCAAAGGAGTTAGAGAGAGGAGATAGCAAGGAGGAAGGAAGAGGAGGAATCCAGCCGCCGGCGGAGCATCGGAGCACCGAATCGAGAACTGAGACCAGATCCGCGGAGTAAATTCCCTTGCGAAGATTTCCATCTGGATAGTTTCCCATGGCGCAAAAGCGAACTTCAAGGGTAACAATTCTCTACTTGAGCATGTGAAGCTCTCTTTCTTTCTACATAGGAAACCCGATGTAGCGAGTGTGCGGTGAGTGTGTGGTGTTCCTTCGGGTAGATATGAATAGTCCCCCTTGTGTTGCATATAGAGTCCGGAATCGAAGTATGGACATAGGCATTGTGTGTGAAGCCTACCCGGACGTGTTGGTCTAGATCGGTGATGTTGCATATTGTATGGATTGCCGGAGAAGACTCCGTGCTATGTGTTTTTCGGGTTCTTACACGGTAGATTACAGCAAGGATCCTTTGGTATTAACTCCAAGGCGCACCCGAAAAACTGAGTGGAAATGTAGTTCTGCTAAATTGGCGGCCGAGGAGCAAGCATTGTAAATAACTGGGTTATGTGATGATTGGGAATGTATTAGGATCCGGGACAAGCTTGGCCCATGCGTACGTCTTAAAGTTACTAGGCGGAGTGAGCAACGGCCAAGTGGAAGCGGACTTGGGCTATGCGCTGTGGTGCTAGAGGCCCAAAAGTGGAACTGGCTGTTGGCATAGTCGGGAGTCTTAGATGGTGGTCAGAAAGACTAAAATTCTCACGATGTTTCCATCCCGGGGATGATGGTGAAGCCTTGGAATTGACCGAATTCACCGAAAATGTGCCCTGAGTGCACGAGGTGTTTGGCCGTGTGAGCCTACACCTGTGGCGAAGTATGTTTGCACTTTGTTGTTTAGTTGGGCTAATGAAATGCAGGGAAGGAGCACTGCAGTCCTGAGTAAGTGGAGGGGTCATTATAATTTGGTCAGCTTTAGCTGACCGTTGCTTTATTTGCCACCCTATGGTGGAATGTTGCTTATAGGTGCTGCGGAGCCAGGTACCAAATAGCGGGCTTAAGCCCATGCTGCTGAGCTGGCCCTCGAAGGCCAAAGCAAATTGTTGTTTTACTTTTGTCATGTGTGGCCGGCCTGCGAGGCGATGTATGTAAAACATTACTTTGTCAAGTGAACTCTTGTAAGGCCATAAGGCCAAGTACTTTCAATGTATTTGTTATTTCATTCATATGGTGGTAAGTGGACATTCATGATAATTGTTATTCAATTATGGGTTCTTTCAAACTGTTTGAAAGCTTCCGCTAGAATGCTCTGAGTTAGGGCGTGTAGTTGTAGTTGATTTTCGATATTCTTATGTAACCCTTCCGACTGTCCGTGGTATATGTCGTCGGGTTCCAGCTCGACCTTCTGCTATATGCCATACGACAAAAACAATTTAGTATCATACTAAGGTGTCGGTCTTCTTTATTTGAATTCGTGGGCGAATTCTTTTAAGGGGAGGTGAGCACATGTATGTGCGTCATTGTTATAACATAAAAGAACCCATGAATGTCCACTTAGGAATGAAAAATACAATTGTTCTGAGGAACCTGAGTGTTCCAATGATTGCTTTTAGCAATCTGTATGTCGCCTAATCAAGGGTTTATGCTACTCTTGTAAGACCCCCTTTTTTTTTCTTTTGTCAACCACCGGGGGTCTTAGCCCAGAATTGCCGCTTTGCGGTGGCACCGACATCTCGGGAAGGCAACCACTACAAATCGCCAATTCTGCCGGCCCTTTTCGATCACAAGCGAGAGAAGCATTTATACAAAAGTGTAAACAAGTCCACAGAAAACATGTATATAAGAGAGAATCATATCCAGTCCATCAATACAATAATAAGAAAATAGATAAATGGGCTTGAGCCCAGTACATCAGAGTCCTCACTACAAGTCTCTCATCACGGAAGCTAAGGAAATGCTAATCACTCACGGAGCTGGTCGCAGGTGCACCGGTGCTAGACTGTCCCACCTCCATGCGCACCGTACTCCGCTGGTGCTGGTCCCTGTCTCCCATCCGGAGCTCCTGTAATGTTTGGTTCGAAACCATTAGTCATAAAGACTAAGCCCTATCATCCCCTACCCCTCCCACCACGGCTCCTAAGCACCGGGCGGAGAGGAGGAAAGGGAAGCTACAAAAGTGGAGAATAGACAAGCAAGTGTCGGTGGACCTAACTAGCAAGTTATATCGGGGAGCAGTATAAATGTTGTAATAGGTAGAACAATTAATAAGAAGCAATTTATATAAAAAGACAACTAGAGAACAGTAAGTAAGTATGTAAGTAACCTTAACTTATATGAATGCCCATACAAACTTATAAGTTAAGGGATCTTCTGCAAGGCTCCCATCGTATAAAAAGTCCCATACCGATTTATACGTTGGGGTGACGGTTATATGCAAACATGCTATGCCATGATTCATGCAAGTACAACCCACACACACGACTCTATGCGCACAGACCTTTAGTTCCCCCTGTTCGGGAGGCTAGCTTCACCCCCAGGAACCTCCGTAGTGGCAAACGGAGACAGTGGGTCGGGCCCCCCACTCCTAGGCGGGTAACCACACTACCAGGCCTAGCCCTTCCGTACGCCCCTAGAAGAACACAACCTAGAGTATCCGCGTACTGCTGCTGGATGTACCCTCCAGACTTTTCTCCGAGTCATCGTACCGCTGTCGGTGTGATCGATCGCCTAGTACCGATGACCCACCACCTTTCTCCGTACTCCAACCCTCGAGCCCGCGGCCCCCCGGACAGTACTGTCCGTGCATCTACCTTCAGAGCTACTGTCTGATGGCAAGTAATCCTATAATTCTACTTTCCTAGCTACCGGGGAGTGAGTGTGTGCAACCCTAGTTATACTAGTTGCTCTTTTAATTTATTACTCCTATGGTTTACGTTAGCCCAGGACTGCCCCCGGTATACCCCGTGAAGGGCTCTCAAGGGGCACTAGGAACCAAGACGGTGCATTACGGCCCGAAGTTCCCTTTCGCAAGGCACTTATTATTATTGGTTGTGTACCCTTTACCCAATCCCCTTTTTAATGTTATAATAAATCTAACCCTAGCGAATTAAGACTCTTCCTTTTCCTCCCGGGACGGACGATCTTTCGTCGTTCCCGTACTCTCTTATCCTAACCAGTCCCACATTCTACTTATCCTGACTTCTAATAATGAACTCATTCTAAAATTTGCCCTACCAACCATCGATTATCAGAATTCCGTGGTTTTACTAAATGCAGACCATCCTAAGCTATATGTGGTACACAAGGGGAGGTACTCCAAATTATCTTCCAAATCTCCTATAATATTTACTGGAGGACTATCATGACTTAATTAGCTTAAATCCAGGAATTTATAATTTTCCTAATTAATCTGATATTTATTTTATTTTTCTCAAAGATTGGCCATGGGTATTTTTAACATGAACTATATGATATTCTTAAGTTATGGCCACCCAAAAATTAAGTTCATTAAATAACAGCAAGATAACCTCAAATGCAAATTCTCAGATTTTTACAGAAAGTATTTAACCTCTAATTAATTTAGTCAGTATAATCACGTTAATCCTACTTAATGAAGGAAGTACAGAAATTATTCATCTAAAAATTATAGAAAAATCACTAGTCAGTAATATGATATATAAAAGATCTTTGTGCAGAGAATCATAATTTTATCAGCTTGTTAAGCACCAAAATAGATTTAATCCAATATCCATGATAAATAACACTTAATGAAGAAAGCCTTAGAATTAAACTTCTAAAAATCCCATAAAAATTCACTGAGTTTTAAAACCATAATAAAGGTTCTCTGCCTAAATTTCATCAATTTCCAGGAAGTTTGTACTCCATAATAAATTTTCTAAGCAAATCATGCAACTACCAATTCATTAAAGAAGTACCCAAAATAGTGAGCATAAAATTCATAGAAAAATATCCAGAGCTTGTACTACCCCTATAATCCACTCTACCCAATTCCCATCACTTTTCAATGTGGTTTGGTGTCATTTCCTATCTCTATAAGTTTTGCGCCCTAAACTAGGGTTAGGTTTTTAGACATCCCAACGATCTCCAAATCCACTAAAATTTCATCCAGAGAACTATATTAGCCCTATGGTTCTCATAACCCGACCTCGGGTCAATCCAAGGTCATTTGACCACATGACCTTCACAAACCACCAAGATCCATCCTTAGGGTTTGGCCTTGGTCCTTAGGGTAAACTTACCCCGATCCACCTCAAACTCCATGAGGGGGTGCTAGAGAACATTACTAGCCAGTGGTAAAAATCTCAGCCTCTGTTGAGGTGATCTCACCACTCAAACTTCAAAAGTGCACTTTTAACCTAAGACCCCTTATTAGGGCAAAACTTAGGGTTGATCGATTCTAAACCAAACCATCTCCAAATGAGATGAAAAATTATACAGAACCTTATGGTGAACCCAGGGACCACTCACCAAAATTTGGGAGGGTTTGGAAATTATTTAACCACCTAATTAAATTCGGCTAGGATTATTGAATTTTTCTAAAAACTATAGAAAAATATTCTCCAAAAATTCTCATTTTTGGATATCACCTAGATATATGTAAGATTAGACCACATCCCAAATTTCAAGTCGTTTAGACGACTGGATTGGAGTGGGGAATTTTTCTAAGGTCAAGGCAGCCCTCTGGATAGACCTCACCAAAAAGGGTGCTGTGGTCTAACCAGGGATCCAAATTGAATGAAATTAATTTTGAATAAAACTAGACTTCAAGGGCTACAGTTTCTATGTTGACCACTTTTCCTGTAGGAGCCTCTAAGTATTTTTCCCAAATTATTTAACATGACAGAAATCTCAATCAGAAATTGATTTTACAAATAAAATCTAATTAAAGGCACTGTTCATCTCCTTCAACAGCCCGAACCAGAGACTGAAAACCTAATTTTCCTGTAGCCTTTCCAAGCTATTTCCCGGCCACCCAGCCATCTCCCTGGCCGGCCACCACCACCACCACCTCCGTTGAGGCGAGGGCTAACGTCGGGCGGCGGCACGGCCGCCGGAGAGGCGGTTTCCGGCGAACCCGCCACCATGATATTTTCAGAAAACCACCATTACGCTCACCCGATCTGGCTCTTTTGAGCCCGATATCTCTCCTAACGATGCCTAAGATCTATCCGCAGAAGAAGAGGGAGGGGAGGACCTTGTTCGCGGGTTGAAGGCGTGCAGAGCGTCGGGAAGCCATTTGCGCGGTGGTGGCGTCGCCGGAAATTCTTCAACAGCAAGGAGGAAGTCTGAATAGTTAAGGGGAGTGTAACCTTTTCCTCTTGCAGTCAGGAATCTATATAGATGAGTCAATGGGGAGGGGAAAGGGTGGAACGTTGGAGATGAAACGTTGGCGGCCATTAATCACATTCTTATGACGTTTCGGTTATGCCGAATGGCAGTTGAAAAGTTGGGAATGAAGAGGTGCTTGCCAGGTGGCAATTTCCTATTGGACCCAATTTTTCCTTAATTATTAATATAATTAAAGTAGGGAACGGCTCATGAATGCTCTTGATTTTTCATCCCCACAGCCAGAATTTATTAAGGCGTCGGTTACCGAAATTTCCAGTCTGGCTGACGTTTCGGCCTTGGTCACGGGCGTGACACATGGGTCACGGGCGTGACAGGCCCGGTTAGTAGTTCTGGGTTCGACGATCGTCGAACCGAGATCGACGATCGTCGAAGGATGGTCACGGGCGTGACACTTGGGTCACGGGCGTGACAGGCCTGGTGACTAATTCTGGCCGACGATCGTCGAGCTGAAATCGACGATCGTCGAGCGTGGTCACGCCCAATGTCACGGGCGTGACAATGCGGGTCACGGGCGTGACATGCCTGATGTCTAGTTCTGGTTCGACGATCGTCGAACTGGAATCGACGATCGTCGAGCGCGGTCACGCCCAATGTCACGGGCGTGACAGGGCAAGTCACGGGCGTGACATGGCGTGTGTTCAATTTTGGGTCGACGCCCGTCGACCTGAAGTCGACGGTCACGGTCATGCCCTATGTCACGGGCGTGACATTAAGCGTCACGGGCGTGACAGGCAGTGTGGTCAAATTTGGTTCGACGATCGTCGAATCGGGATCGACGATCGTCGAGCGTGTCACGCCCTTGTCACGGGCGTGACATGGCGGGTCACGGGCGTGACCAACCCGTGACCCGATTTCTTAGCCGATTTATTTCTAGTTTTTGGGCTCCCTAGGATTCTACCACAACCAACCGACTCCTAGGGGTCTAGCCGGAAATGGGATGTTACAAATCCCAATAAACAAAACAAAGATTTCGTCCCCGAAATCAAGGTTAAGCCTACGGGACTCAAATCGGGAAAAGTTAAGCTTG
The DNA here is from genome assembly GCA_039513925.1 of Platanthera zijinensis. NCBI lineage: Eukaryota > Viridiplantae > Streptophyta > Magnoliopsida > Asparagales > Orchidaceae > Platanthera > Platanthera zijinensis. Next base: position 134,037,953 of record CM077082.1, read on the forward strand.
TAACATCCCATGAGAACCGAATGATTACCTCCCTACGCTACGTTTGTTTGTGCGGTTCCGAATCTAAGGTTTAATTCGCCCACCTAACTAGGTATATTCACCCCAATAAACAAAAGATTAGCCCCTATTCTTGAAATTTCCATTCCATTGGTTTAAAACAGGAAGGCAAATGATTGTTCAGAGGGGTTTTGAGGTATACCTGACGAAAAAGTTCCGGATATTTTTGCCGCATCAAGTCCTGTGGCTCCCATGTATGCTCCTCCTGCCCATGATTGTTCCACAGAACCTTGACCAACGGGACCTTCTTTCTCCGCAAGACCCGCACTGCCGTATCGTCAATCCTGATAGGCTCCATGTTGACTGACCGATCCGAGGCCACCGGGCCATCTGCCGAGGGAATCAGCTGCTCAGGGCGTAGCAGAGCCCTCCGAAGTGAGGAGACGTGGAAGACGTCATGCAATCCCGCTAACTCCGGCGGTAGTTCCAGTCTATAGGCTAAGGGGCCGATCCGCTCCAGGATCCTGTAGGGCCCCATATATCTCGGACTGAGCTTCCTCCGCCCGCGAACCCGCGAGACTCCGTGCATCGGCCGTATCTTCAAGAAGACTCGGTCCCCCACCTGGAACTCCACTTGGCGATGTCTCGCATCGTAGTATTTCGCCTGTCTACTCTGGGCTTCCAACATCCTGTCTCGGATCAATCTGATCTGAGCATCTGTATCTCCCACAAACTCCGAGCCCAGCGCCTGCGGATCCTCATCCTGAACCCATGATAGTGGGGTTCTGCATCTCCTTCCGTACAACGCTTCGTATGGAGCCATGCCTATGCTGGACTGATGAGCGTTGTTGTACGAAAACTCGACCAGTGGCAACAATCTCTCCCACGGCTCGCCACGGTCCAAAATACACAGTCGTAACAGATCCTCCAGTGTACGGTTTGTGCGCTCTGTCTGTCCGTCGGTCTGAGGGTGGAAAGCTGTGCTGAATGTCAACCGAGAACCCAGATGGGCCTGGACTGACCTCCATTCTCTGGATGTAAACCGCCCATCCCGATCCGAAACGATAGTCTTGGGCACCCCATGATAACGCACAAACTGCTCGATGAACCTCCGTACCAATACACTGACCGATGTGTCCTTCGCCACTGGGATGAATCTGGCCACCTTTGTCAGCCTGTCCACTATTACCCAGATCGAGTCGTTCCCCGCACGGGATCTAGGTAGCCCATGTATAAAGTCCATGGCTATTTCCTCAAACTTCCACTCCGGCACTGGAAGCGGCTGCAGCAATCCTGCCGGGTTCCTACACTCCGCCTTCACGAGCTGGCAGGCCTCACAATGCGTCACAAAATATGTAATATCTTTCTTCATACCCGGCCAGTACATCGTCCTTTTTAAATCCTTTACCATCTTGGTGATCCCCGGGTGTACCGAATACCGGCTGCAGTGAGCGTCCGTCAAAATATCCTCCCGGATCCGTCCTCCTGCTGGTATGTAGACTCTGCCCCGGAAACACAGGAGCCCATCCCTCAAAGTGTAATCTCCTGTCGTGCCTTCCTCCAAGGCTCGGAATATCGGCTCAGTTCTCTCGTCCAGCCTCTGCCCATCTCTGATGCGGTCTCGGATGTCATCTGTAGTAGCCATCGACCCCAGGTACTCCATGTACAGCTCCGGGTCATCCTCAGATACTAGCGAAATCTGCATCTCCTCGAATGATCTAATCAACTCCAAGGCCATCAGCTGCGGGCCTGCTCCAGTCGTACTCGCTCTCCGGCTCAGAGCATCCGCAACCACGTTCGCCTTCCCCGGGTGGTAGTGCATGGTATACTGGTAGTCCGAAAGAAACTCCACCCAGCGTCTCTGCCTGATGTTTAACTCCTTCTGGGTGTCGACGTACTTCAGATTCTTGTGGTCCGAGAAGATGTCACAGTGTACCCCGTAGAGATAGTGCCGCCAGATCTTAAGAGCAAAAATGACCGCCCCCATCTCCAAATCGTGCACGGGGTAGTTCTGCTCGTGCTGTTTCAACTGACGGGAGGCACAAGCTATTACGTGCCCATTCTGCATAAGGACGGCACCCATCCCCAGATAGGAAGCATCTGCATATACCTGGAATCCCTCCCTCCCTGATGGGAGAGCAAGGATGGGGGCCGAGGTGAGACGATCCTTCAGCTCCTGGAAGGCAGATTCGCATCGCGGCGTCCAGGTAAAAGGGGACTCCTTCTTCGTCAGAGACGTAAGAGGAAGGGCAATCTGAGAGAACCCCTTTACGAACTTCCGGTAGTAACCGGCAAGTCCCAAGAAACTCCGAACATCCGTGGCCGACTTTAGTGGCGGCCAATCCCGTACTGCCTGGATCTTTGCCGGATCCACTGCCAAACCTGCTCCACTGATGACATGGCCCAGAAAGGCCACCTCCTTTAGCCAGAACTAGCACTTGCTGTACTTGGCATACATCTCGTGCTCACGCAGCTTTTCCAAGGTCAAGGCTAGATGTCTCGCGTGCTCCTCCTCCATCCTTGAATAGATGAGGATGTCGTCGATGAATACAATGACGAAGACATCCAGGTACTCCTCGAACACCCGATTCATCAAAGTCATGAATGCGGAGGGTGCATTCGTGAGCCCGAACGGCATCACGGTAAACTCGTACAATCCGTATCTGCTGCTGAACGCCGTCTTCGGGATGTCCTCCTCCCGAATGCGAAGCTGGTAGTATCCTAACCTCAGATCCAGCTTTGAGAACCAATGAGCTCCCTCCAGCTGGTCAAAAAGCTCATCTATCCGTGGTAAGGGATAAGTATTCCGGACCGTCAACCGGTTTAGAGCCCGGTAATCTATGCACAGTCGGAGGGTCCCGTCCTTCTTCTTAACGAACAGCACCGGAGCTCCCCATGGTGAAGAGCTAGGCCGAACGAACCCGGCCTCCACTAACTCCTGAAGCTGACTCCGGAATTCCACCAACTCCTTTGGGGCCATTCGATAGGGAGCTCTGGATACCGGCTTAGCCCCCGGTACGAGCTGAATCTGAAAGTCCCTCTCTCGGTGCGGGGGTAACCCTGGTAGCTTCTCCGGAAACACGTCGGCGAAGTCCCGCACCACTGGAATATCTGCAATGGAGTCCTTGGCTACGACCGCCTCAAAGAGGATCTGATAAACCTCTTCCCCCTGCAGGTGGGCCTTAACGGCCTGTATAGAAGAAAGTAAGGTGCGGGGTGCTGATATAATACCTTCGATAACAATGAAGGAGTCGCCGTGCCTCACGGTGATCCTCTTCGCCACGCAATCGATCTGGGCATGGTTCCAGTACAGCCAGGTCATGCCCAGAATCAGATCGTAATCTGGCATCCTCAAAACCGTCGCGGGTGCTTCAAACGCCTTTCCGCCGATCCTTGCTTCCATATCACAATGAGTAGAGGTCAATATCTCCGATCCATCGGGTAGGCGCACCCTCAGCATCTTCCCGGTGCTCAGCTCCACTCCTGCCAGTCCTTTCACGAAATCCTCTGACACGAATGATTGCGACGCACCGGTGTCAAAGAGGGTGTGAGCGGGCTTGCCGCTAATGAAAACTATGCCTGGGGTGATTAAGTGTCTTAGTATTTTGTTGCAGTTCATCTTCTCTTAAATTTCTAAGCAGGTTACGTCTGAAATAGTAGTTTATATGAAGAAAATTTAAAAGTGCTGCCATACCTGTGATAACCTGCTCCGGGTTCCGAGGCTGTGTCAGGTCTAGAGCATACACCTGCTCTCTCTCTTGCCTACGGCCTCGATCCTGAAATCCTCGTCCTCGGTCCTGACCTCGTCCGCCAAACTGTCGGGGAGGTGGAGCGCCCTGATGTGCTGGTGGGGGTGCTCGCCCCATAGGGCAGTTCCACTTGATATGCCCCGGCTGGTTGCACTGATAACATACCGGTGGCTGCCCTGCCATCCTTGGCATTTCCAGCATCTGTATAGGCTGGGGAGCCAATATCCCCTAAGTCCTCTGCTCCTGCCCAAACTCCTGACGGGGCTGCTCCCCGTTCCTTCTCTCTCCAATAATCTGGCCTCGAGGGCGGTCTCTACGTCCTCCAATCACTGTGTCCTCAGCCGGTCTCTTCCGGCTCCTCATTGTAAGCTGATCCGCCTCTCTCTTCTTAGCCATCTCCAGAATCCTGGCCAGACTCCCCTCTGAAACGAAAAGGAGGGCCTGCCTCATGTCATCCTGCAGCCCCTTATAAAACCTCCGGGCATAGCCATCGTCGTCTAACTGGTAAGCGTCCGCATAACGGGCCAGGTGAGTGAACTCCTGATAATACTCCACCACAGTCCTGCTCCCCTGCCTCAACCGCAGGAACCTATCCTCCAGGTCATCTCTCGCCGACTGAGGTACAAAGTGTCCCAAGAGCACTGCTCTGAACTCCTCCCAAGTAATATCAGCATAATCCACCCCTGCAAAGGTGGTGTCCAGCTGAGATTTCCACCATCTCTTTCCGTGTGACTCTAAGCAGGAGACTGCCAAAGCAACTGCCTCCTCCGTGAGGCATCGAATCCCTGCCAGCATCTCGTAAATGGTGTCCAACCACTCCTCCGTATGTACTGCGGACTCCGTCCCCTGGTAGGATGGAGGGGATAGTCCCCGGAAGACAGTCATCCAATTGGCCCCGGGGTTCGGCTGTGGGGCCGGGGCTTGCTGAGCTCTGAAGGCCTCCAGGATGGCCGTCAATGTTTGCCCCATCTCCGTCTGCTGGAACGGAACGGGTGCTGGCGGAGTCAGGACCACATCCGGGGCCTGAGGTGTCCCCTACTGCGATGTAGGGTTCGTCGCAGGCTACAAGCAAAAATTCCATTTGTTAGAGAGCGAATGAATGGAATTTAAGAAGAGTTATGATGGACTTCACATGTGATTTCCCTTATGGGCACACCACTGCTTCCGCTGCTAGTTTGTCCGCAAACTAAGCTCGCACGGGGGTGGCCCAAGGTTTCTGTGGACTACTTCTCTTTCGATCGAGGTCTGCTCTGATACCACTTGTAAGACCCCCTTTTTTTTTCTTTTGTCAACCACCGGGGGTCTTAGCCCAGAATTGCCGCTTTGCGGTGGCACCGACATCTCGGGAAGGCAACCACTACAAATCGCCAATTCTGCCGGCCCTTTTCGATCACAAGCGAGAGAAGCATTTATACAAAAGTGTAAACAAGTCCACAGAAAACATGTATATAAGAGAGAATCATATCCAGTCCATCAATACAATAATAAGAAAATAGATAAATGGGCTTGAGCCCAGTACATCAGAGTCCTCACTACAAGTCTCTCATCACGGAAGCTAAGGAAATGCTAATCACTCACGGAGCTGGTCGCAGGTGCACCGGTGCTAGACTGTCCCACCTCCATGCGCACCGTACTCCGCTGGTGCTGGTCCCTGTCTCCCATCCGGAGCTCCTGTAATGTTTGGTTCGAAACCATTAGTCATAAAGACTAAGCCCTATCATCCCCTACCCCTCCCACCACGGCTCCTAAGCACCGGGCGGAGAGGAGGAAAGGGAAGCTACAAAAGTGGAGAATAGACAAGCAAGTGTCGGTGGACCTAACTAGCAAGTTATATCGGGGAGCAGTATAAATGTTGTAATAGGTAGAACAATTAATAAGAAGCAATTTATATAAAAAGACAACTAGAGAACAGTAAGTAAGTATGTAAGTAACCTTAACTTATATGAATGCCCATACAAACTTATAAGTTAAGGGATCTTCTGCAAGGCTCCCATCGTATAAAAAGTCCCATACCGATTTATACGTTGGGGTGACGGTTATATGCAAACATGCTATGCCATGATTCATGCAAGTACAACCCACACACACGACTCTATGCGCACAGACCTTTAGTTCCCCCTGTTCGGGAGGCTAGCTTCACCCCCAGGAACCTCCGTAGTGGCAAACGGAGACAGTGGGTCGGGCCCCCCACTCCTAGGCGGGTAACCACACTACCAGGCCTAGCCCTTCCGTACGCCCCTAGAAGAACACAACCTAGAGTATCCGCGTACTGCTGCTGGATGTACCCTCCAGACTTTTCTCCGAGTCATCGTACCGCTGTCGGTGTGATCGATCGCCTAGTACCGATGACCCACCACCTTTCTCCGTACTCCAACCCTCGAGCCCGCGGCCCCCCGGACAGTACTGTCCGTGCATCTACCTTCAGAGCTACTGTCTGATGGCAAGTAATCCTATAATTCTACTTTCCTAGCTACCGGGGAGTGAGTGTGTGCAACCCTAGTTATACTAGTTGCTCTTTTAATTTATTACTCCTATGGTTTACGTTAGCCCAGGACTGCCCCCGGTATACCCCGTGAAGGGCTCTCAAGGGGCACTAGGAACCAAGACGGTGCATTACGGCCCGAAGTTCCCTTTCGCAAGGCACTTATTATTATTGGTTGTGTACCCTTTACCCAATCCCCTTTTTAATGTTATAATAAATCTAACCCTAGCGAATTAAGACTCTTCCTTTTCCTCCCGGGACGGACGATCTTTCGTCGTTCCCGTACTCTCTTATCCTAACCAGTCCCACATTCTACTTATCCTGACTTCTAATAATGAACTCATTCTAAAATTTGCCCTACCAACCATCGATTATCAGAATTCCGTGGTTTTACTAAATGCAGACCATCCTAAGCTATATGTGGTACACAAGGGGAGGTACTCCAAATTATCTTCCAAATCTCCTATAATATTTACTGGAGGACTATCATGACTTAATTAGCTTAAATCCAGGAATTTATAATTTTCCTAATTAATCTGATATTTATTTTATTTTTCTCAAAGATTGGCCATGGGTATTTTTAACATGAACTATATGATATTCTTAAGTTATGGCCACCCAAAAATTAAGTTCATTAAATAACAGCAAGATAACCTCAAATGCAAATTCTCAGATTTTTACAGAAAGTATTTAACCTCTAATTAATTTAGTCAGTATAATCACGTTAATCCTACTTAATGAAGGAAGTACAGAAATTATTCATCTAAAAATTATAGAAAAATCACTAGTCAGTAATATGATATATAAAAGATCTTTGTGCAGAGAATCATAATTTTATCAGCTTGTTAAGCACCAAAATAGATTTAATCCAATATCCATGATAAATAACACTTAATGAAGAAAGCCTTAGAATTAAACTTCTAAAAATCCCATAAAAATTCACTGAGTTTTAAAACCATAATAAAGGTTCTCTGCCTAAATTTCATCAATTTCCAGGAAGTTTGTACTCCATAATAAATTTTCTAAGCAAATCATGCAACTACCAATTCATTAAAGAAGTACCCAAAATAGTGAGCATAAAATTCATAGAAAAATATCCAGAGCTTGTACTACCCCTATAATCCACTCTACCCAATTCCCATCACTTTTCAATGTGGTTTGGTGTCATTTCCTATCTCTATAAGTTTTGCGCCCTAAACTAGGGTTAGGTTTTTAGACATCCCAACGATCTCCAAATCCACTAAAATTTCATCCAGAGAACTATATTAGCCCTATGGTTCTCATAACCCGACCTCGGGTCAATCCAAGGTCATTTGACCACATGACCTTCACAAACCACCAAGATCCATCCTTAGGGTTTGGCCTTGGTCCTTAGGGTAAACTTACCCCGATCCACCTCAAACTCCATGAGGGGGTGCTAGAGAACATTACTAGCCAGTGGTAAAAATCTCAGCCTCTGTTGAGGTGATCTCACCACTCAAACTTCAAAAGTGCACTTTTAACCTAAGACCCCTTATTAGGGCAAAACTTAGGGTTGATCGATTCTAAACCAAACCATCTCCAAATGAGATGAAAAATTATACAGAACCTTATGGTGAACCCAGGGACCACTCACCAAAATTTGGGAGGGTTTGGAAATTATTTAACCACCTAATTAAATTCGGCTAGGATTATTGAATTTTTCTAAAAACTATAGAAAAATATTCTCCAAAAATTCTCATTTTTGGATATCACCTAGATATATGTAAGATTAGACCACATCCCAAATTTCAAGTCGTTTAGACGACTGGATTGGAGTGGGGAATTTTTCTAAGGTCAAGGCAGCCCTCTGGATAGACCTCACCAAAAAGGGTGCTGTGGTCTAACCAGGGATCCAAATTGAATGAAATTAATTTTGAATAAAACTAGACTTCAAGGGCTACAGTTTCTATGTTGACCACTTTTCCTGTAGGAGCCTCTAAGTATTTTTCCCAAATTATTTAACATGACAGAAATCTCAATCAGAAATTGATTTTACAAATAAAATCTAATTAAAGGCACTGTTCATCTCCTTCAACAGCCCGAACCAGAGACTGAAAACCTAATTTTCCTGTAGCCTTTCCAAGCTATTTCCCGGCCACCCAGCCATCTCCCTGGCCGGCCACCACCACCACCACCTCCGTTGAGGCGAGGGCTAACGTCGGGCGGCGGCACGGCCGCCGGAGAGGCGGTTTCCGGCGAACCCGCCACCATGATATTTTCAGAAAACCACCATTACGCTCACCCGATCTGGCTCTTTTGAGCCCGATATCTCTCCTAACGATGCCTAAGATCTATCCGCAGAAGAAGAGGGAGGGGAGGACCTTGTTCGCGGGTTGAAGGCGTGCAGAGCGTCGGGAAGCCATTTGCGCGGTGGTGGCGTCGCCGGAAATTCTTCAACAGCAAGGAGGAAGTCTGAATAGTTAAGGGGAGTGTAACCTTTTCCTCTTGCAGTCAGGAATCTATATAGATGAGTCAATGGGGAGGGGAAAGGGTGGAACGTTGGAGATGAAACGTTGGCGGCCATTAATCACATTCTTATGACGTTTCGGTTATGCCGAATGGCAGTTGAAAAGTTGGGAATGAAGAGGTGCTTGCCAGGTGGCAATTTCCTATTGGACCCAATTTTTCCTTAATTATTAATATAATTAAAGTAGGGAACGGCTCATGAATGCTCTTGATTTTTCATCCCCACAGCCAGAATTTATTAAGGCGTCGGTTACCGAAATTTCCAGTCTGGCTGACGTTTCGGCCTTGGTCACGGGCGTGACACATGGGTCACGGGCGTGACAGGCCCGGTTAGTAGTTCTGGGTTCGACGATCGTCGAACCGAGATCGACGATCGTCGAAGGATGGTCACGGGCGTGACACTTGGGTCACGGGCGTGACAGGCCTGGTGACTAATTCTGGCCGACGATCGTCGAGCTGAAATCGACGATCGTCGAGCGTGGTCACGCCCAATGTCACGGGCGTGACAATGCGGGTCACGGGCGTGACATGCCTGATGTCTAGTTCTGGTTCGACGATCGTCGAACTGGAATCGACGATCGTCGAGCGCGGTCACGCCCAATGTCACGGGCGTGACAGGGCAAGTCACGGGCGTGACATGGCGTGTGTTCAATTTTGGGTCGACGCCCGTCGACCTGAAGTCGACGGTCACGGTCATGCCCTATGTCACGGGCGTGACATTAAGCGTCACGGGCGTGACAGGCAGTGTGGTCAAATTTGGTTCGACGATCGTCGAATCGGGATCGACGATCGTCGAGCGTGTCACGCCCTTGTCACGGGCGTGACATGGCGGGTCACGGGCGTGACCAACCCGTGACCCGATTTCTTAGCCGATTTATTTCTAGTTTTTGGGCTCCCTAGGATTCTACCACAACCAACCGACTCCTAGGGGTCTAGCCGGAAATGGGATGTTACAACTCTAAATAACTAGGAGCAGTGATGGGCAATTGGAACGTCCGCGATCGGAGGAAAGTAGTGCACCGAATGACGTGCCTACAACACCCCCTTCGGCAAAAACCATCAGATTGGTGGCTAAAGCAGTCCTTGCTATGATAAATGCCCAACCTGCAAGGCAAGTGCAGCACGCACCACCTGTAATGAGCAAGACCCGATTAGGGTGGTTGAGTCGGGAGTGGTAGAACGCGTGGAAGTTGATCAAGTGGCACCAAGGAAATTTACGGAGAAGAAGCTCAAGCATGTAATGAGCTTTAATCCTCCGGTGTTCGACGGGATTGGAACGCCAACTCAAGCTGAGGACTGGCTCTCTACGATGAAGAGAGTCTTGACGGCCACAGGATCTGTGGAGTGGCAGAAGACCACCATAGTGACCTTCCTACTGGCTCGTGAGGCGAGGCTGTGGTGGGACGAGTTGGAGGTTCATCTCTTAGTGGGAATTCAACATGCTGATGTGCCTATAGAGGAATTCTTAAGGTTGTTTTTTGCCAGATACCTACCCTCTGCTCAAAAGCTTGATATGGAGAATCAGTACCTTGGTTTGACTCAGGGAGACATAAGCGTGGATGAGTATTTCCACGAGTTTACACGGTTGGGTAGTTATGTTGGTGCTATGTTTACTGAGGAGGAGCGGAAGACCAACTGATTCTAACAGGGTTTACGTGGAAACCTATAGCTACTCCTTGTTAGGCCTAAGGCGCGGGTCTTCCTAGCCTTGTTCAATTCATCCCGGTCATTGAAAAAGGTCATAAAGAAAGTGAAAGAGAAGAAGGACCCAGGGGAAAAGAAGTCAGAGTTCAAAGTGCCGAATTTAAAGTCAGGTTTCCGTAAATAGAACAAGAAGCTGAAGACTTCGAGCTCAACCCCTTCGTTTGGTGCGATGGGGGCAACCATAAGTCGAGTCCCAGACACTTGCTACAACTGTTGAAAGATGGGGCATTTTGCACGTGAATGTAGGAGCCGACGTGCAAAGTCCGAAAAGAAGCATGGAGCAACTTATGAAGAAAAAGGGAAGGTGGTGGAGTCAACTACTTCCCACCATGCTCCAGCCCAGCCTAGAATATATAATCTTTGTCTGCAAGAGGCCATAAAGCAAGCTGACGTGCTGACAGGTATGAGTTAATTTATATCAGTTTAGCTTTATGTAGTTGTTACCTTTTTACATGTTAGCTTATAAATGATGGTGTTAGGCATTGTGTTAATTTTCAATTATCCAGCGAGAGCCCTGTTTGATACAGGAGCTTCGCATTCCTTCTTGTCCGAAAGATTCATATCACGCATCAGAGTTCCTTCTTCGGGGTAGAGTACAAGTTGGATGTGTTATTGCTTAATGGGTGCTCAATGCGTGTGGATAGAATATGTGTGGTAAAGATACGAATTGGGGATCAGGAGTTTGACTTGCAAGCGTTAGTACTGCCGCTAGTGGAGTTCGACGTAATCTTTGGTATGGAATAGCTCTCGGTGCAGCGAGCATGCATTGATTGCAACCGAAAGGAAGTTAAGTTGGGACTGAATACTGATCGGGAGACTACGTTTGCGGGCCTGAATGGGTCGAGCAAGATTTTGATGTCGGATCTTCAGGTGATTAAGGCTGTTCGGTCTAGGGAAGAGCTGTTTGTCACATTAGTGCAGGCTTCAACGCCTAAACCTAGTCTAAGCAGTATTTCAGTTGTGTCCGAGTAGCCTGATGTGTTCCTAGAAGATCTCCCAGGATCCCCTCCTCAGCGGGAGATCGATTTTACAATTGAGTTGGTGTCAGGTGCCAAACTGGTGTCACGCTCACCGTATCGGATAACGCCTAAGGAGATGGCGGAGCTGAAGGTGCAACTACAAGAGTTATTGGAACAAGGGTATGTGCATCCAAGTTCGTCACCTTGGAGCGCGCCGGTCCTCTTTGTTAAAAAGAAGGATGGGAGCTTGCGACTATGTATCGACTATCCGGAGTTGAATAAGCTTACGGAAAAGAATAAGTATCTGATCCTAAGGATTGACGATCTATTTGATCAGTTGGTTGGGTCAACAGTATATTCGAAGTTAGATCTGAAATCCGGATACTACCAATTAAGGATAAGGGAAAGCGACATCCAAAAGACAGCGTTCAACATGCGGTTTAGGCATTACGAGCTCACAGTCATGCCATTTGGATTGACCGATGCGCCATCCGTATTTATGGATTTGATGAACAGGACATTCAGAGAGTACCTGGACCGTTTCGTGATAGTATTTATTGACGATATCTTGGTGAACTCGCAGTGTGAGTATGATCAATACAAGCATCTGCATATGGTTTTGGAGACATTAAGGAAGAATCAGTTGTATGCTAAGTTCTCTAAGTGTGAGTTCTGGTTATCCTCGATAGCATTCCTTTGTCATATTGTTAGTGGAGAAGGGATAGCGGTGGACCCGGCGAAGATAGTGGCGATACGGGAGTGGCCTGTGTTGTCTACAGTGGCGGAAGTCCAGAGCTTTCTGGGGCTTGCCGGCTACTACAGGCACTTTGTAGCGAACTTCTCGCGAATAGCGCTACCACTCACGACGTTGACAAGGAAGGATCAAAAGTTTGTGTGGTCGCTGGATTGCGCGCAGGCTTTTGAAGAATTAAAGAGGTGGTTGACCACGACGCCTATTTTATGTTCGCCAAATGGGACCGAAGGGTTTGAAATTTATAGTGATACTTCGGGCAGTGGTTTGGGTTATGTTTTGCTACAACATGGGAGCAAGATAGATTATGGATCATATTAATTAAAGGTTCACGAGAGGAATTATCCGATCCATGACTTGGAGTTAGCTGCCGTGATATTTTATCTAAAGCTGTGAAGGCACTACCTGTACGGTATGAAGGTCGATATCTACACTGATCATAAGAGCCTGAAGTACTTGTTAGATTAGAAGGACCTTACATGAGGCAGCGGAGGTGGATGGAGTTCGTGGGGACTACACCTTCAAGATACATTATGTGCCTAGGAAAGGAAATGTAGTGGCGGATGCATTGAGTCGCAGGGCTCCTGTGCGGGCCAGCTGGTTGGCGGTACATAGTGAGAGTTTGGTCCGTGATTTGGAAGCATTGGAGATCTCTTGCGTTGACAAGCAGACTAGTGCCGAGGCGAAATTATATTGGATAGAGGTGCAGTATGACCTAACTGATAAGATTCGGCGGGCTTTGGTTCAGGATAGTAGCGTGAAGCAGATCTTAGATGAATCTTTGGATGGGTCAAATTCCCAATTTACTGTTGAGGATGGGATGCTGAGGAGGGACAGTCGCCTATGCGTCCCTAGCGCGGATACTCTTTGGGAGGAGTTGATGTACGAGGCTCGTCAAACAAGGTACTCAATCAACCTGGGGAGCACAAAGATGTATAAAGACATGAAGAAGTTGTTCTGGTGGCTAGGATTAAAGAAGGATATAGCACTTTATGTGGCGAAGTGCCAAACATGTGCCTTGGTGAAGGCGGAGTTCCAGAAGCCCGGAGGTTTCTTGAAGTCCTTGACTATCCCGGAGTGGAAGTTCCACGACATTTCCATGGATTTTGTGCATGGTTTGCCAAAGTCGCAGAGGGGAAACGATGCCATCTAGGTGGTCGTAGATAGATTGACAAAAGTGTCGCACTTCATCCCGAACAGGAAGGAAGATCTAGTAGAAAAGTTAGCCAAACTCTATGTGGATAATATTGTGTGATTGCATGGTGTGCCCCGCAGTATTGTTAGTGACCGAGATGGACGCTTCACGTCAAATGACTGGAGGCTCGTGCATAAATTGTTGGGGACTAAGCTGAGTTTTAGCACAGCCATTCATCTACAGACGGATGGTCCGACCGAAAGGGTCAACAGAACGATGGAGGACATGCTTCACATGTGCGTCTTGGATTTTGGAAAGCAGTGGGAAGATCACCTATACATGGTGGAGTTTGCATATAATAATAGCTTCCAAGCGAGTATTAGAATGGCGCCTTTCGAGGCCTTTTATGTGAGAAAGTGTCGCACGCCGTTATCTTGGTTGGAGACAGGAGAGTCTAAGTTATACAAACATCTAGCGGTAGAAGACGCCGCTTCAATGATACGTACAATTCAAGAACGGTTGAAGATCGCTCAGGACAGGCAGGCAAAATACTATAATGCCAAGCATAGGAACGTGGAGTTCGGTGTTAGCGACCGGGTGTATTTGAAAATCAAGCCATTCAAGGGTATCTCGCGGGTTCGACGCTTGAAGAAGCTGAGTTATAGATACCTTGGAACATTTGAGATCCTGGAGCGGGTTGGCGAAGCAGCGTGTCGATTAAAGCTGTCAGTTGAGTTGAGTGGGCTACATGATGTATTCCACATATCGGTGTTGCGGAAGGCGGTGCAAGAGCCTTCATAGGGCATTGCGGTCGATCAAGTGCCGGTTGATAATGGATTGACGGCAAAGGTCAAGCCAGTACACATTGAAGATTTTGAAGTCAAACGACTCCGCAATAAGGAAATCTGAATGGTGAAAGTCCGTTGGGATAACTGCGAACATGAGGAGCTTTCATGGGAGTGAGAGCAGACTATGTTGGAGGAATACCCCAAGTTATTCCACTCAGGTAACATTTAAATTTTGTGTACATATACATAATTTCGGGACGAAATTCTTTTAAGGGGGGAGATTTGTAACGCCCCAAAAATCGTAATCGAACCGGTCGCGTCCTAAGGAATTTTTTGGTCTCTAAATAGGGGCACACGGCCAAACATGGGCGTGTCCAAGGCCATATCTTTCTCTACGTTGGCCGGCTATATCCAGTAAAGGACACGACAGAAAACATGGCTATGAACATTGTTGACACGGGCGTGTCAGGGGTGACAAGGGTGTGTCCATACCTGTGTCACTACCCGTTCCCCGCTCAGGTTGAAAACTTGGCTATGCCGACCGAAGTACACGGCCGTAGTACACGGGCATGTACTTGTCAACACGGTCATACTTGTCCACACTGGCGTGTTCCTACCCGTGTTCAGTCAGGGACTAGACGGTTGGCGTGGCGATTATTTGTGACACGCCCTAGGTCACGAGCATGTCGGGACCCGACACGGGCGTGTCAGGTTGAGAGACAGGCATGTCTCGACCCGTGTCCTTTTCTGTGCTCGATGATCATGCTTGTATTGGGACACACGGCCTGGGACACGGCCGTGTGCAAGACCGTGTTCGGCCCAGGATTAAGAGATTTCAGGCGAATCCAAGCCATTCGTTTTCTCTAAACAAGATCTGATGGCCCAGATGTGTTCCTGCTGTTATAAGGCTGGAAATAGAGGATTAATTCCACATTATTCTCTTAAGCCATTCTCTTTCTAAGGAGTTAGAGAGAGGAGAGAGAAAGGAGGAAGGAAGAGGAGGAATCCGGCCGCCGGCGGAGCATCGGAGCACCGAATCGAGAACCGAGACCGGATCCCCGGAGGAAAGCGAAGCTTTCCATCCGGATAGTTTCCCATGGCGTAAAAGAAAACTTCAAGGGTAACGCTTCCCTACTTGAGCATGTGAAGCTTACTTTCTTTCTGCATAGGAAACCCGCTACCGCGAGTGTGCGGTGAGTGTGCAGTATTCTTTGGGGTAGATGTGAATAGTCCCCCTTGTGATGCATATAGAGTCCGGAATCGAAGTACGGACATAGGCATTGTGTGTGAAGCCTACCCGGACGTATTGGTCTGGATCGGTGATGTTGCATATTGTATGGATTTATGGAGAAGACTCCGGGCAATGTGGTTTTCGGGTTTCTACGTAGTAGATTACAGCAGGGATCCTTGGGGATTAACTCCAAGGCACACCCGAAAAACTGAGCGGAAATGTAGTTCTGCTAACTTGGCGGTCGGGGAGCCAGCTTTGTACATAACTGGGTTATATGATGATTGGGAATGTATTAGGATTCGGGAGAATCTTGGCCCACGCGTACATCTTAAAGTGACTAGGGAGAGTGAGCAACGGGCAACTGGAAGCAGACCTGGGCTATGCGGTTCGGTGCTAGAGGCCTAAAAGTGGAACTGGTCGTTGGAATAGTCGGGAGTCTTAGAAGGTGGTATGAAAGACTAAAATTCTCACTATGTTACTATCCCAGGGATGGTGGTGAAGCCACGGAATTGACCGGATTCACCGAAAATATACCCTGAGTGCACAAGGTGTTTGGTCGTGCGAGCCTACACCTGTGGCGAAGTATGTTTGCATATTGTTGTTTAGCTGGGCTAATTAAATGGAGGGAAGGAGCGCCTTCGTCCCTTGTAAGGGGCGGGGTCGTTATAATTTTGTCAGCTTTAGCTGGCCGTTGCATTGTTTGCCACCCTATGGTGGAACTTTGCTTGCAAGTGCTGCGGAGCAAGGTACCAAATAGCGGGTTGAAGTCCATGTTGCTGAGCTGGCCCTTGAAGGCCAAAGCAAATTGTTGTTTTACTTTTGTCATGTGTGGCCAGCCTGCGAGCTGATGTATAAAAAGCATTACTTTGTCAAGTGAACTCTTGTAAGGCCATAAGGCCAAGTACTTTCATGGCCGTTAGCCCTCACCTCAACGGAGGTGGTGGTGGCCGGCCAGGGAGGTGGCTGAGTGGTCGGGAAATATGGCTGGAAATTGTTCTGGGTCGGATTGATCTCAGCCGTTGGCTGGAGGAAGAAGAAAACTTGGAGCCACTTGATCTACTTTAAGATCTGTGCAAGGTCTTGTATATTAAGTTTTGATTTATGTATTTTTTGTCACATAATATCAGTTACATTAGGATTTAAATTAAAAATATGTAGAGGTCATTTAAGAAAATGTGGTCAATATGAAACTTGTATCTCTATGAGTCTACTTTAATTTTAAATTAGTTTGAACCAATTTGGATTTCATGTCAGACCACAACACTCATTTTGGTGAGGTCTATACCTAGGATAGGTCAAAGATTGTTTTGAGTGCCCCCACCAATCCATCCAACAAAATGACTAGAAATTTTGGATGGGTGTCACTCTTACATATACCTAGAACATATCCAAAAATTGAAATTTTTGGAAAACAATTTCCTAAAGTCTTTATAGGAATTTAATAAACCATTTAAGAATTATTTAAGGGTCTAATGACCTCTAAACAAAACAAAATTTCGGTGACTGTCTTTTAGGGTCATATTAGGACTCTAATAAAAATTTCATCCCATTTTGAGTTGCTTTGAATAGGTATTGGTGTAACCAAAGTTTGGTCTCTTAAGGGTAATTTAGGGCAAAGAATGTTTGGGCCATAGAGGGGCCAATTCTCACCCAAAGGGATTGGGACTTGGTCCAAAGCTCCATGGTCAGTTAAAACACCCTCTAATATAGTTGGAGGTGGTTTGGGGTGGATTTCCCTTAGGACCCTAGTTCAAACCCTAAGATTGAACATTGGGGGTTTGTGAAGGACATGGGGTGATATCTCCTTGTATGGACTTGGGGTTTATTCCATGTAATCCTAGGATAGTAAATAGCACTAGGAAGGAATTTGGTGACATTTAGACTTAGGCACACAACATAAAAAAATTAGGGATAGTTTAGGAATATACCTTTTAGGAAAATATTGAAGGATCATATGACCTTAGATACTTATGAAATTTTGGAAGAAGTGTTTTTATAACATTATGAGCCTCTGGAAATTATTGTAGAATGTTTGGAAGATATTAGCTAATACTTGTAGTTATAATCTTTATGTTGCACCTAAGTATGATTTTGCTAAAATCATGGTTAAACTAACATAGAATGTTATTAAACTTATTCAGTGATTCTTTATGAACATATTAAAGCCCTGGTAAATTTTGTATAATTTTTGGATAAAATTTTGATGTACTTCTCTCTTTAATTATATTTATTATATTTATCTTGAATTAATTATTTAGGGGCTGATTATTTTATGAAAGTTTGTGAAACTTAGTACTCTATGTTATTTTGGTATAATATAGTGATCAAACATTTTTCGATGGCCATAACTTAAGGAAATCTTATACTTCATATTCAAAATTACTCATAGCCTAACTTTTGGGAAAATTTAATAAATGACAAATTAATTAGGAAAATTACAAGTTTCTAGATTTAGGCTAAATGTGTCATGATAGACCCACAATAATTATCTTAGGGCATTTGGATGAAAATTTTGAGTACCTCCTATCATGTACAACGTGTAGCTTAGGTTTGTCTGCGTTTAGTAAAACTACGGAATTTGTGATAACAAGTAGAATGGACATAGAGAGATGGGGTTATTTGTTTACTGATCTTGGTGAAGTGAAAAAGAAAAAGAGAGCTTCATACGGATTCATGATGAGGAGAGTGTTGGGTTGACTAGTGTTAATAGGTGCTTAGGATCGACGAAAGATTGTCTTTCCTGTGGAGAGAGAGAGAGAGATAGAGTCAAAATACACTAGGGTTAGATACAGAATAACATTAAAAGGGATCGGGAATTGGTTATTAACCAATAATAGTAAGTGCCTTGTGAAAGGGAGCTTTGGGATTCAGCCCATCGTAGTTCCTAATGCCCCCGAGAGCCCTTCACAGGGAATTCCCTGGGCATTCCAAGGTTAACGTAAGCCGTAAGACTAAAAGAATTATAAGAGTAATTAGAATTATTCTAGGATTACACTTACACTCACACTCCCTGATGTTGTGGGAGTTAGATTGGGAAGCGGTAGGCTTGGTGGTTATGGTGACGGACGGGTTAATCCGGGGAGCTTTAGCTCGGTAGATAATTATTATGGACAGGATAGTCCAGGAAGCTTCAGCTCTGTGGAAAAATATAGTAATATTGCATATGCATAAGATAAAATGTGGTGGATCTTCAGTATTGGAGAGTCATCACACCGACACCAGTACGTTGACTCGAAAAGTGTGGTTTAGCGCTTGGCAAAATAAAGTTCGGTGCGTAGCCGAAAAGAGTACGCAGGAGCTCCTCTTAGTGCACCCGCGTCGAGGCATACAATAGGTCTGACTGGTAGTGTTGATATAGATTTAGAGGTGGCAGAGTCCCAACCCACCGCTTCTGTTTGCCACTACGGAGGTATCCTGGGAGGTTTGGCTCAAGAAAGGGGGAACTAAAGGTCTGTGTGCACAGAGTCGAGTGTGTGTGTTGCACTTGCAAGTTTACATCATAGCATACTTGCATGTCATAGTATCATCATTGCATATAACCCCTGACACCTATTGTATAAAGTGGTATGGGACATTTTATACAATAGGCCTTGCAAAATGACCCATTAGTCTATAGGTTTGTATGGGCATTCCTATAGGTCATGGTTACTTACTTAGTTTACCTTCTCCTACTTTACTTACTCACTTGTTCTTATATATACATATACTGTTTACCTACTACTGCTTACATATACTTGCTCTATTATGAACTCATGATAGACTAGTTTCGCTGCCACATACTTACCTTTGTTTCTCTTCACCTCCATTACCTTCCCTTTCCTTCTCCCCTCTAGGTGCCTAGGAGCCATGAGGGAGGGGTAGGGGATGATAGGACTTAGTATTTTAGAACGGTTGTTTACCAAATGATTTTAGGGGATCGTGGAGCCGAACCAGGAGATGCATCCCTAGAGGTCAGTGCGCTTGGAGACGGGACAGTCTAGCACAGGAGTTCAGCCAGCATGGACAGTGAGTCCCAATCATTAGTAGATATTATAGATTTGCTTCCGTAACTTAGTTTTTTTGTGTGTTTGTAAAACTTTTGTTCTTTTTAACTTTATTTCCACTTTTTAAGCATTTTTATAAAATTATAAGAATGAATATGTAGTCGTTTTAATTTTTAGATAACTTTGTTTTCACTTTAATTTCCAAAAACTTTTCCTTCTTTAATTTTTATTTTGTCTTTTTATGCATCTTTATCAAATTCTAGGAGTAGAAAAGTAGTTGTTTTAATTTTTTATGATTTCTTCAATTTTTGTAGAGTGTGTGTATGAGGTTAGAAATCACATTTATTTCCCGCCTACTCATTTGAGTAGGACTTGCTTTTATTTTACGCCAACTCATTTGAGTAGGACTTGTAATTTTCAACCTACTCGTTTGAGTAGAACTTTCAATTTCCCGCCTTCTCATTTGAGTAGGACTTGCAATTTCCTGCCTACTCGTTTGAGTAGGACTTACAATTTCCCATCTACTCATTTGAGTATGACTCACAATTTCAATTACGTCTTTCTCTTTTTTTATGTCTTTGGTGTGCGTGAGTTCTTTTTTTAGTATTTTTATAATCCCGTTAGCTTTTATTTTCGAACTCACGTCTCACCAAACCCATAAGTCATCCCCATTCTGATGAGTGGCTAATCAATCTTAGCCCTCAGTATTGAAGAGCATTGGGACATAAAAATATTTTTAATTAATTAAAGGTCTTGTTTTTCTATTTAATTAAAGAACTTAAGGTTTATCCCGGGTATACGATGTGTAAGACAACATATCGATGTGTGGGCTCTATTTCCGTTGTCCATATGCTAGCTAGTCGAGAGTCCATGCATATGGATTGATCACCCTTGGGTAAAGAGAGTTGTGTGCACCACCTTGAGAGAGGAGAAGCGTAACTCTACCGGATTGGGTTCCCCACCAAATAACAGGGTTCTTAGCGTAATGTGGGCATTAAGAGGAATCCTTCGTCGAACGAGTGCTCGGTCGAATAGTCTTAATGTTCAGGTGAGAGATATCCCTAGAGATAGGTGAGCTCATTTCTTTGAAACCTCCACGGCCAAGTTGCCTTTAATTAATTTGAAACCTATGATCTCTTGTTAACTAAAATTATTTTTGTCCTAATCGATTCGATACCGAGCCTTATTTCTTTATCGATCATTTTTCTAAGCCTATTTTCTGCACTTTCTTATAAACACTTTTATTAGATAATCTGACACCCTATATTTTTGGTAAAATAATAGTCCCTCCTGGAGGAGTAGAAATAATCAACCCGACCCTGATAACACTATGACCCCGATATTCCCCACTGAAATATCATGTACTACTTACGATAGGTGCACTTGCCTCCTTTCGTTAAAATCTTAAATAAAAATGAAAAATCACCAGTGGTCTCCTCTCACTTAAGCTAAACCACCCCTTCTTAATAATTAAATAAAAACTCGTCTTTGTAAAAGAGGGTCGCAACGCGCATCAGTCATCTTCTATGATTTTCCACTGCAATAGTTGTAGGCCATATGCCCCTACTTGCCACGATTATAGCAGTGGATTGGGCCTACCTGACCAGATGATGCCCTAGAAGTAACCAATGAAGAAGCCATTCCAAAAAACTTGGCATTCTTGTTCCACCTTCGGTACCCAGACTTTAGTGGTCTTAGTACTTTGAACTCCGGGCTCTTTACTGCTAAGTCCTTGTTACTTTAGACCCTCTTCAGATCCTGCTCTAGAGATCAGGCAGTATTGACAAGGGTTAGAAAGCCCTGCATCATAGGACCTGAGAGCTGCAACCTCGGATCGTCACACAGTCCTTCATAGAACTGGTTGGTCTTGCGCTCCTCATCAATAAAAGTAGATCCAGCATATCGCCCCAATCTTGTGAACTCGTGCAGGTAGTCATCCATGCTACTCTCACCCTGCATCAGTCTCTGAAATTAATTTTCCAAAGCCATTTTTGTGTTGTCAGGATGAACCGAGCCAGAAATATTCTTTAGAACTCCTCCATTGAAATATCGATGAGTTGTCTCCCAGTGAAGTGATGTAGCTCTAACTCATCCCACCATAACCTTGCATTGCCATCCAGAAGGAATGTGTCTTGTTGGATCTCATGGCCAACCTTAGATGGGGGGTGAATAAGGTCTCTCACATTTATTGCAATTTAAAAAATTTTGACACAAAAAATCGAGTTCTAGAAGCTACCACAGGGCATTAGGTAGCTAACGTGCGGCGGTAAGTCTCGTAACTCATTTTTCTAGGAAGTTACGCTTGATCACCACACAGTAGAAATCAAAAAATTATTCGCAGGAAACTAATATAGGTAAAATCACAGAAATCAAATTTCATTGCAAGATTTAAAACAATAATAGTTTTTGAACAACTACAAACTATGATCTTTGTAATACCGGAGATCGAAGGCGATGAGAAATAAAAAAATCTTGTGTTTTCTATACTGACCCGCTCCATGGACCGGTTGGCTCTATCCATTTCCCTCAAAGAAAGGTCCTCAAGTCGACTCTTCACCTCCACGCAACGAAGGGTCTTAGAGCCCCATAAGATCCTCTGATCTATACATCCCTATCCCCAGGACAATTTTCCATGGAATCCTCCTCGGGTTCCGACCACCCTCACCGGTCAATTTTCCTCACCACAAGATTCAGAAAGGAAAAGAATACATAAATAAGGATGTAAAGGATTTAAAAGATGAAGTTCTCCCTCTTAACGACTTCTCCGTTGAGCGATCCACGGCCGGTGCTTGAGATCTTCGTTTGCTAGCAACTAGTCAGCTTTTCGTATTCGATGTATATCTTGGATCGCTGGAGTTCTTCATTCATGAATGGGAGAAGATGACTTTCTTCTTCTTCGACGGAGATTTTTTGGAACGGAGCGCAAGAAAGAGCGGCCGAACCCTAGAATGCACGAACTCTTGTCGCTTTTCATTTTCAGATACCTAAGGCACAAAAACCGAGGCGGCCTTATATACGTCTTCATGAAAATAGGCTACTGTCGGCGGTAATACTAGCGTCTAGCGGTAGGTTCACGTGCTTGTTGTGCCAGCTGTCCTCCAAATTTGGAATAATATTTCAAAACAAATATTTTTCCTTTTCATAGAGCTAACGCCCCGCGGTAGGAGGTAGTGCCACGCGGTAGGTTAGAAAGTCGACGAACAGATCTGAACACTCATAGAATGGGTAGCGTTGTGCGGTAAATATTATCGCTTGGTGGTAGGTCAGTAGCTCGACGAACCCGTCTCAACACTCGTAGAGTGGCTAGCGTGGTATCGCCTGGCGGTAGTTTCCTAAGAGACTATCAAAATCAATTCCTTGTGTTAGAGTGGGTAGAAGGACTAGCGCAGATTGGTAGCTTCCCAAGAGCTCTGTCCAATTAATTCACGGCTACCGCTCAGCGGTAACTTCTTCTGCTCAACGTTATCATCCATAGGAGACTTCTTCTCTTTACTTGAACCTGTCAACTTGCACACTCTATCAACACAATACGTGATCAAATACAGCTGAGATTTGATATTCTTAAACATAGGGAATATGAAACAGTGGTTCCAACAAAGTCCCCCTTTTGATAATATCAAATCACGTTCATGAGATATAACAACGTGCATGATAGAGTGAATTTATATATAAGATATAGTCATGAACGTTCAGGTTTCAGGTTCTCTATATAACTCCCCTATATACACGCTCCCCTATCTATGTGTTCTACATGCTCACCCTATCTATGTTTTCTACATGCTCCCCCTATCTATGTGCACACATTGAAACAAGCTCCCCCTATATGAGATGCTCCCCATACATGAGATCATACCTATGAACAGTTCTCATGAACAATCTCTTCTCCCCCTTTGATAGTATCAAAAAGGGGTGGGCACGAACAAACAGTCATGCAGGGTGAGTATAAAGAATAAGCATGATATAAGAAGTAGATAGTGCACACAATTAGTAAAGCAAGAAAAAGAGAAACATAGGGGAGACCCAAAACATCCAAATCATAGAATATGAAGCACATGGGTCATAAAAGTAAGAACGGAGTACACAAACAAAAAATTAATCATTTTGCAGAGTTTATATAGATTGGACAGCACAAAGTTGACTAAGCACAAAATGAGGAACACTACAATGCTATGAGAGTTAATCACATTTAAAACATTATAAGTGTCAAAAGTGTAAATCGTGTGCTAGGACCTATGTGTGAAAGACATATAGTGTTGTTTCAGTCCAATTCTAATGCATGGAAGCATTAAATAAGGCAATGGCATGCACATATAGCATCACCAAAGAGTAAACACTAAGTAGAAATAGCATATTTTACATGTTTTATCTCGATCTTTTAAAATGCTAACACATGAGAAATAGAGAGAACAATCACATCACATACCAATCTATGTCATACCAAGACTAGAACTAAGGGCACTAAGCTTAAGTTAGATTCTATACACAAGATCAAAATGACTCTTTGAACCAAGGTGCTCACCCTCACAATGCTTATAAAAACTTATTAGGAGGAATGAGTAGTGCTTGGGGGGTCCATGTCATAACCTTGGATAGCTTGCATCGTTTTCTTTTTAGTTTGCTTTGAGCTATCATTTTTTTCTATATATTTTTGAGTTCAAGGAGCCCCGAGTCAATCGAAATCTATCCACCTAGATAGATACACTTTAACTTGTATACATAAGACAATAGCACTAGATATTTGGCCCAAAGTTTTGATCTTCATATATGCACATATATATATCGTGACATTGATTATTCAAACTATTTCAAACGTGTTATGATGCAATGTCATGAGTATTATTTGTACATGAGTGCTCCGTCTAGGGATGTGTGAATTGTGTGAAGTCATTCCCATATTTAAATCCTCACACATACTAGAGGCATAGTCAACATACACTAATATGTAATGTCGCACTTAGTGGCTAAGCACCTATAGATTCGACACACCATGACTGGAGGACAATGTTTATATAGATTAACATTTTGTACTCAAACATTGTACGTATGCATTATGGTCTAAATCAACGCCATGTGTGCACGTAAGACATGATCAATCCACATTTTTTTATATCATTTTTTAAAACTATTACACAATATAAACAAAGCAAATAAAACAAGATAAACATGTTTTTTTAGTTTTTTGAAATTTTTTAGTTTTTTTAATAAAAATACCAAGCAATAAACAAATAAGAGATATATAAATTTTTTCTTTTAAATTATTTCATAATTATATATAAATATATATATATATTTTAAAAAAATACTTGTGTTTTTCTAAAAACATGATGTCTCAAAGAGATATATGATGCAAACACAAGATAACATTATAGATTATTGTGCATGAATATAACGTACATGATCAGAGAAATAATGTTCTTGCAGTGGGTATGTGAATCCTAAGTATGCCCAATAATCCAATACCAAAGCTATATATCTCCACCCTAGCCCCATAATAAGTGACGGATGGGCATAAGGAACTGCATAAATTTTGTAGGGTGGTGTGTTAATCCCATGTAAACATAGATGAACCCACTCAACCTAACACTCTTTCCCCCTAGTGCCACACAAGGACCCACTGGAACCCTCCTCGATTAAGGACAAGGCATGGTTTACAGGTTAGCGTTTCTAAAGCACACACACCTGTTATAAGACCCCATTTTTTCTTTTTAAACCACGGGGTCTTAGGCCAAGAACCGCCGCTTTATGGTGACACCATCACGCCCGGGAAGGTCATCACTACAAAATGTTGATCCTACTGGCCATATCAATCATAGAATAGTAGCAAAAGTATGAGAGTACATGAAATTAGAACTCTAACACATGTCCACAATAATCATATATATAGTAATAATTCTCCATGAAGGGAGAGTCCACAACAATAATAATAAAAGTACTGGAAATAGGGCTCATGCTCGATACATCAAAGTCCTCACTACAAGTCACTCATTGCGGAAGCAAATCAACTAGCGAACGGGACTCACTGTCCCAGCTGTCTAAACTCCGATACTAGACTGTCCTCTCTCCAAGCATGACGACCTCCGGGGATGCACCTGCAAGCTGGGCTCCATGATCCCCTAAAATGATTTGGTCTGAAAATAATTAGTCTAAAAGACTAAGTCCTAGCATCCCCCACCCCTCCCCCATGGCTCCTAGGCACCAAGCGGGGAGAAGGAAAGGAAAGGTAATGAAGGTGGAGAATAACAAATGTAATAGGTGGAGGTGGAACTAATCTAGGAGTAACAAAAGTATGTAAAACAAATTATGAAATATGTAACTTTAACATATATGAATGTCAATACCATCACATAAGCTAAGGGGTCTTCTGCAAGACTCCAATCGTATAAAAAGTTCATACCAATTTATACGATGGGGTGTCAGTTTTCAAGCAAGAAATATATATATCCATAGAATAATAACCTTAGCTTATTAGCATGCTCACACAAGCTTATAAACTAATGGGTCGTTTTGCAGGGCCTATTGTATAAAGAGTCCTATACCAATTTTTACAATAAGTTTCAAGGGTTCTATGAAATGGTTATGCTATGTCATGCAAGTATGCTATGATGTGAATCATGCAAGTGTAACACACCCACTCGACTCTGTGTACACAGACCTTTAGTTCCCTATTTTTGGAGCCTAACCTCCCAGGATACCTCCGTAGTGGCAAACGGAAGCGGTGGGTTCGGCCTGGCCCACCTCTAAACCGGTAATTGCACTACCAGTCAGACTTATTGTACGCCTTGATGCTGGTTCACAAAGTGGAGCTCCTGCGTACTCTTTGTCGGCTGGTCCACTGGACTTAATTTGGTGAAGTGCTAAACCACACTTGCCGAGTTAACGTATTGGCATCGGTGCATCGACCCTCCAACACCGAAGACCCACCCCCTTAGAATTTATGCACATGCAATCTTGATGTATCAACCACCGATCCAAAGCTCCCCGGACAAACCCATCCGTCACTAAAACCACCGAGCCTACCGCCCGTATGACCTAACCTAACTTCCCGAGACACCGGGGTGTATGAAAGTTAACCCCTAGTTATACTAGTTACTCTTAAACATTGATTATTCTTATGGCTTACATAAACCTTGGACTGCCCAAGGCATTCCCCGTGAAGGCTCTCAAGGGCACTAGGAACTACGATGGGCTGAAGCACAAAGCTCCCTTTTGCAAGACACTTATTATTATTGGTTAATACCCGATTCCCGATCCCTTTTAATATTACTCTGGATCTATCTCTAGTGTGTTTTGACCCCCTCTCTCTACAGGAAATACGATCTTTCGTCAATCCCGAACACCTCCTAATCCTAGTCAACCCAGCATTTTACTCATCACAACTTCCAATGATGAACTCAATCTCATTTTACCCAAACAAGCAAACTATTAACCCCAACCCATATGCCCAATTCAAATGCTATCACATTTTCTGTAGTTTTACTATATGCAGACCAACCTATACTATATGTTGTACATGATAGGAGGTACTCTAAATTTTCATTGGCAAGCCTTAAGATATTTAATGGGGGCCTATCATGACATTATTAGCCTAACTCCAGAATCTTATAATTTTCCTAATTAATTTGGTATTTAATTAATTTTTCCAAAAGTTAGGCCATGGGTAATTTGAACATGAAGTATAATATTTTCTCAAGTAATGGACACCCAAAAATTATGAACACTAGATAACAGAGGAATAAGAGTAAATACCAAATTTCATGATTTTCCAAAAATGATTTGGTGTCTAATTAATTAATCCAATAATAAGCCATTAATTATGGGTAAAGAAGAAAGTACTAAATTTAATCATCAGAAAATGGTATAAAGATTACTGAATCTCAAGGATGACCAGAAAAAGCCTCTGACCAAAAATCATATTTTATGAAGCTTATTAATTACCAAAATAAATTTAATTACTTTTACTTAGAAAACAGTACCTTATGAGACAACCCCTATAGATAGACTTCCAAAATTTCCATAAAAATTCACAAAGCTTTAAAATGTCAATAAAGATCTACCTACTTAATTTCATAAGTTTACATTGAGTGGTTTGTTCATAAGAAATATCTAAGTAGAAGGTGTAACTTGATGGGTTGTGAATAAAGTACCCCATTTAATGATATAAAATTCATATTAAAAATTCTTAAGGCTTGCTATAGTCTTAGAATATAGCTTAACTAAATATCATCCAAACCCAAGGTTAGGAAGTCACATAATAAAATTCTTCAAGATAACTTATGATAGTGCACTTTTCAAAGGAACCCACTTGTAATCTCATCCAAACCATATGTTATTTCAGTGGTTAATATGATTATGAAAATGACCTCTGCCAAAATTTCTTGCAATTCCAAAGTCCTATAAGCCACTAGACATTCCCCAAGGTGTATGAACCAAAAAACTTACCAAGTGGTTTAAGTGGTGTGCATATGTCCAAATCCCGCAATATCTCCCCTTAGGGCTTTTCAACACCCTAGGATCACATAGACTAAACACCAAGTCCATACAAGGGCATATCACCCCATGCCCTTCACAAATCCCCAAAGTCCAACCTTTGGGTTTGACCTTGGGTCCTAGGGCAAATCTACCCCAATCCACCCCAAATTCCATGTGAGGGGGTCTAGCATCATATCAAACCAGTGGCCCAAGTTTCTGCCTCTGTTGAGGTGATTTGACCACTTAAACTCACAAGGAACACTTTGACCTAAATACCCCCCTTTAGGCAAAGGCTAGGGTATACAAAAATTCAACCCAAATCATCTCCAAATGAGATGAAATTTTATCCAGAGCATTACGATCACCCTAAGGACCACTAACCAAAATTTTGGAGGGTTTGGAGGTCATTAGGTCCCCTAATTAAATTACCATACGATTATTGAATAATTTAAAAAACTATAGAAAAAGTATCTTTAAAAATTCCCCTTTTTGGAAATGATCTAGGTATTAATAAGATTGACTCACTGTCCAAATTTCAGGTCATTTGGTAATGTGGTGAAGTGGGGGCACACATTTAAATCTTTAACTTGCCCGAGGTATAGACTCCACCAAATTGAGTGCTAAGGTCTAACCTGAACTCTAAATTGACTCAAAAAACTTTTAAAATAAACTAGACATCCAGGTCTACAAACTTCATGTTGACTACCTTCTATGTACAAGCCTCTAAGTATTTTTAATAAATAAAAACATTAATAGCATTTTCTGTGACAGAAATCATATGAAATGATATATTTAACCTAAGATTAAAAATTAAAGCGGCACGAATCTTGGCGCAAAAAGGACGACATCTTGTCGTATTCAAGCTCCAGCTGACGGCCAGGATTCTCCTGATTTGGAGCTTATTCCCTCCCCATTTCCCGGCCACCCGGCCACCTACCTGGCCGGCCACCGCCACCACCACCTCCGTTTAGGTGAGTGGCTATCGCCAGGCAGAGGCACAACCGTCGGAAAGGCAGATTCCGGCAATCCTGCAAACATATTTTTCTCGGAAAAACCAAGAAAATGATCCCTTTAATCGGGCTCAATTGAGCCCGATTCTCATCCTAAAAGATTTCTATGATCTACCCATGGATGAAGGAGCAAGGGAGGACCTGAATTGCGGCCTGAGAGCGGGTGATGTGCCTCCTTGCCATTTTCGGCTACTAGTTTGGGCTTTTCTGCAACCTCTACAGCAACAGCAAGGAAATCGAGATTGGAACGGGGGAAAATACTGCTCTTGTCCTGGTGAAGGTTTTTAAAGGAGGAATTGGGGAGAGGAGGCTTGTAACTCCCCAACTCATCAAAGCACCATTAATGGCCATTAACCCTAATTTTAAATTTTCAGCCAAATTAAGCCCCCATTTTATCTCTCCTTCAAAGTGGGGTAACCACCTCCCTCTCTCTCCTAGTCATCACTCTCTGAATTTGGTGGGCCCAAAATGTGTCTCTCCACTCCTTAAACTAATGGGCCACACCACTTGGGCTTAGCCCACTTGAATTGGGCTAGGTTAACCTAAGTTGACCACTTTGACCCATGAGTTGACTTTGGTCAACATGACCATTTGGGTTGACCCCAAGGGGTCCTTGGTGACCCCTTGGCTTCTCCTAAGGTGTAGGAAGTGTTGTTTAGGGTTGACTTGGAACCTTGGAGGTCACTTGCCCCTTAGTTAGGGCACTTTGACCACTTTAGGGCTATGGTTTACTTTTGTCAACTTAGCCTCTAAGGTTGACCCCAATTGTCTTTGGTGCCCCATTGACCTCACCTTAGGTCTAGGAAGACTTGGGTAGGGTTGGTTGGGCACATTAGAGGCCAATTGCACTTAGTTAGGGCACCTTGCCCAATTTAGGCCTATGGTGGTCTTAGGTCAATTTGACCACTTTGGGTTGACCCCAATGGATCCCTATAGGATCTAATGGACCTTCCAATTGGTTGGTGAGGTTGTGGTGTGGTCTTGGAGTCATGGTAAAGCCTCATTATCATGCTAAACTAGTGTTTAGAAATCTACTATTTGCAGACCATAGTGATCTCACCTACATTCCTAGGTTCATTTGGTCTTTGTTGGAGTTGGTGACCGGGCGGACTGGTGGTCTGTCTTGGCGGGTTGAAGACTGCGTGGTCTGGCAGTTTCCCTTTAGCGGTTTGGTCGCTGGGCTGTTGCTGTCTGGAGTCTGAGCGGTCTAGCGATTTGTCGCAGGCGACTTGGAGACTGGACGGTCTAGCGGTCTGTCATAGCGACTTCTCTCTCTCTCTCTGGTGGTAGCCGAGTGGTAAGCCCTTCTCATCTAATAGCGTGGCTTGTGCGTGTTGTTTTTTGTATAGTCGCTTAGTCCTG
Source organism: Platanthera zijinensis (assembly GCA_039513925.1). Lineage (NCBI taxonomy): Eukaryota > Viridiplantae > Streptophyta > Magnoliopsida > Asparagales > Orchidaceae > Platanthera > Platanthera zijinensis. The sequence goes on from CM077082.1 coordinate 134,068,060, forward strand.
TAATTTTTTAGTCCCACATCTCTCATTTGTATTTTGTTCCCTCTCCTCTATTCTATAAAAGGGAGGTCATACCTTTGTAATACACATATTTTTTGGATAATAAAATTTTTGTTAATCCACTTCCGGTTTGTTCTTGTTCATTTCTAACATGGTATCAGAGGACTCGATCTTTTCCGTCTGATTCGGTTCCTCTTTCTGTCCGCGCGGCTTGTTCCTCTCTGGCTGTCTGTTCATGTGGTCTCTTTTCTCTTCCTCTTATTGCTGCCTTCTGTGTGCGCGACCTCTTTGTGCGACCTCTGTTCTGCTCGTACGCCCAGTTAATTTTCCTGCGGACTCCTTTCTGTTCGCGCGGTCTTCTCTTCCTTCTGTGATGGAACCCTAGGTTTTGATTTGAGTTCAGTCCTCTCTTTCTGTCTCTTGACCCAAGATTTATCTATGGTCAAAGGTTAGTTGATAGGTTAGATTCTCTAGTTGTGTAGAATTGCTTTTCCAGATGAATATTTGGTTAAGTAGTTTTTCGTTCGACTATGGTCGAACGTCACTCGACTATCGTCTATCGGCTGATCGACGATCGTCTATCAGTTGGTCGACATTCTGTCTACGTTGATAGCTCGACTATCTGTTGATAGGTCGACTATCTGTTGTCTTTGATAGTTCGACTATCTTTCCTGATAGTTCAACTATCTGATAGCTCGACTATCTGTTGATAGGTCGACTATCTGTCCGCTTTGATAGTTCGACTATCTGTTGATATGTCGACTATCTGTGTTGCTTTGATAGTTCGACTATCTGTTGATAGGTCGACTATCTGTGTTGCTTTGATAGTTCGACTATCTGCTTAGATAGTTCAACTATCTGATAGTTCGACTATCTGTTGATAGGTCGACTATCTGTTTTGTTTGATAGCTCGACTATCTGTTGATAGGTCGACTATCTGTTTTCTGTGATAGGTTGACTATCTGCTTGATAGGTCGACTATCTGTTTTGCTTTGGTAGTTCGACTATCTGTCCGGATAGATCGACTATCTGATAGCTCGACTATCTTTTCTGATAGGTCGACTATCTGCTGAGGTAGTTCGACTATCTTCTTTGATAGTTCGACTATCTGGATCGTTCGACTATCTGTCTGATAGGTCGACGATCTCCGTGCGTCGGTCGACGATCTCCGAGGGTCGTTCGATGTTTTGCTGTATGTTTTAAATAGTTTTGTCGTCTTCTGTGATGTGACTAATTTCATACTTATTTTGGCACATTTTATAAAAGATTATCTGAATAAATTATATTATTTCCATGCAATATCAGTTTCATTCCTCTTGCATGAGCTAATCTTTTTCTGACAAAGTTGTTTGTCTTATAGCTGAGATATGATTTCTGCCAGGCTGTCCTTTATAGCCATTAAACTCAAAAAGTCTTTCTTGGCTGTAAAGAGTCTCTTCTGATGTGACTTTCTCTTATACTATTTCATCAGAGTAATTTATAGCTTCTTAGAAAGCTTTATCCTTTTATAGGATATCTGCCTGCAATATTTTGTTTTTCTTTATGCTTTTTGCAGCCCAGCTTGCAGAGTTCAGTAAAAGACAAGATTCAAACTCAGTTAAGATCCGTTGCTGCTGCTATATAAAGACCTCCTTGAAGAAAGAAATAAACTAGTTCACATAGCAAGAATCGAGTTCACATATTGAAAAGCTAACTGCAGCATTCAAACTAAAAGCTTACAGTCTCCAACTGCTCTCAGCTCATTCACATCTAACTGAGAAGAAGTTCTAGTTCTTCACTCTTCTTCAACCTGAGTTCTCCTGCTTATAGGAAGATCTTCACTCAGAGCCTTTTGAAGAAGAAGAAGAAGAAGATAGCTGCCTGAAGAAGAAATTCTATTTAATATTATTTATCTTCTTGTAGCTTTTTCCTTCAGTATTTTCTGAAGTGTTTCTGCACTGAAGCAAGACTTCACCTGGACGTTCTTTGAGCCAGGGGGAGCCTTGATTCTTTTAGAGCTTTCTAGCTCAGTGCATGTTATTGTGCTTCTCTAATCTATTGTAAAATAGAGAAGACACCTTAACCTCCTTTCCCCCTCCTGTAAAGGGTTATTACTCCCTTCAAAAGTATCCCTTGGTGACAGGGCACCTGATCAAAAACCTATGTTGGTTTTTAGACACCTGATCAAAAGTCTAAAGGGTTTCTTGATCTACCTGAAGGAGATCTTGTTGGTGGCAGGGCACCTGATCAAAAACCTGAGTGGATTCCTACCTTGTTGGTAGAAGAGTGGACGTACCCAAGTTGTTTGGGGAACCACTATAAATTCCTTGTGTCGTCTGGATTGCTTTAATTAATTACTTGCATTGTGGCTGTGATTAGATCTTAACTAGGTTTGCTAGTTGTTGTTTAGGTTTCCAAGCCTTAACTGTAATTACAGTTGGCTGCCTTTTTGTGCACAACACTTGTGTTAGGCTCTAAGGTTTAATCTCAAATATCTATAACCTTCATTCCGCATTTAACTCCAAGGGAGTTGAGTAGAAAGTCAACTTTGCTAGTGCAATTTTTGATTACTCTATTCACCCCCCCCCTCTAGAGTAGTATCTATCCCTTCTCTTTCAATTGGTATCAGAGGGAGGTTGACTGACTGAATAGGCTAACAGCTAAGTCACAAGATCCTGATAGATACCAAAGTTTATAGATATTCACTTTCACTATCATGGCCCAGTCCAAGGATTATTCTAGCACCAGACCTCCAGCATGCAACTTGGCTAAGTTTGGCATCTGGAAGGCAAGGATTAAACTATATATGAACTCTATTGATGAAAGTATTTTTGCTTCTATTTTGACAGGACCACCAAGAGCACCTGCTGCAGCTACTGCCTCATCATCATCTGATATGAGTGCAGTTCCTCCTCCAGACTACAATGATGAACACAAAAAGGCAAAGATAGCAAATGCCAAGGCAATGAACATTCTGGCTCAGACAATGTCTGATGAAGTATTCCAGAAGGTTGCTGACTGCTCCTCAGCAAAAGCTATGTGGGATACACTGAACCAGATTGTAGCTGGTTCAGCTGATGAAAGGAAGGACAGAAGGTCCAACCTTATCTCACAGTATGAAAATTTCAAGAAAACTGATGTTGAATCAGTTGAAGATATGTACACAAGGCTCAGCTCAATCATCAATGAGCTGAGGACCCTTGATAAGGATATTTCATTGACAGAGGTCAATGATAAGATTCTTATGTGCTTCCCTAGCACATGGGATCTGAGGATCTGGCCTATCAAGGAAGCCAGAAGCACAACAGAAATCTCAACAGAAGCCCTTCTCGGCAAGCTCAAGTCTTTTGAGCAAGTGCTGAAGTCCAGGGAAGCTGAGGCTGAAGCAAAGACCCCAACTCCTACAAGAAAAGAGCAAACCCTTGCTCTTAAAGCTGCTAAAGTTTCTAAAGGAAGCCAGTCCAATGAGGAACTGATGGCATTATTTGTCAAAAGGTTCCTCAAGATGGGAAGGAAGGAATTCAGAAAGAAATCTTCAAAGTATGAAGATAAACCAAGGTATGATCGTACCCATTCTAAAGAAATAATCTGTTATGGTTGCAGGAAACCTGGACATATTCTTCCAGATTGTCCAGAGGAAAAGAACAAAGATAAAAGAAAAGACAAGGATCAGCACAGGAAGCATTCCAAGCCATCCTCCTACAAGAACAAAAAGAAGGAGAGAGGCTTTGTTGCTGAAACCTGGAGTGATTCTGATGAGGAATCTTCCTCCTCAAGCTCCAGTGAGGATGAGGAAGAAAAGAAGGCAAAGGAAGTTTTCCTGATGGCAATTGATGCCTGCAGCAATCACTCAGCTGCAGAGAATTCAGATTCTGATGAAGAAATGCCAACTGAAGATGAGGTATTGTCTTCTTATGACTTTACATCTGCTGAATTTAAATCTGAGTTTAAATCTTTATGTTTAGATTTAATTAGTTCTGAAAAAGAGATTAAAGAACTTAGACATAGGCTAGCTGAATCAGAAATCATATCTATTGAAAACATTAAGTTAAAGGAAGATCTCACTAATTCTAGTGAAGAAATTAAATTTCTTAAGAATGAGTTAGCTAAATCCAAAAGGTTAGAAGAGTCTCTGAATGGTAGAAGCCTTAAGTTGCTTGAAATAACCAGCATGTCTAACACTAGGTCAGGCAATAACAAATTAGGCTTAGGAGCATCTTCTAGTGAGCCCCCAATCATTCTTAAAAACCAACTTTCAACTCCAGTGAATTTTATTTCATCTAGTGGAATAAAAAACACTGAGCAAGTCAATCAAGTAAATAGAGCTTTAAATAAAGCTAAAAGAGAGAAAAGAAAACAGAAATTTAAGGAATTACAAAGGGCGTCGAACGCTGCTCGACGATCGCAGGCCCAATGGTCGAACGAAGATCGACGATCTGGGTACCAATCGTCGAACGCCGATCGACGCTTTCAACAAGAATTTCAAAATTCCAACCAGAACGTTAGAAACCCGAATATGAATAGAAACCCTAGGTTCATTGACCCATCATCTGCATGGAGAATCCCACTTAGGAGATCTTACCCATTAGGTTATCACCCTCAGCCTGCTTATTCATTTATTTCCAGTTTTTCTTATGTGAAAAATAAGGGACCCAAGGTTACCTGGGTCCACAATGTTTAAATTGATTTATTTGCAGGTGAAGACCTATCCTATCACTCAAAATAAGTGGTATTTGGATAGTGGTTGCTCCAAGCACATGACAGGAAATAAAGAACATCTGTCAAGGTTCAAGGCAAAGCTTGGCCCAAAGGTAATCTTTGGAGATTCAAGCTGTGGTCAAACTGAAGGCTATGGCAGGATGACAATTGGAGCTGTTACATTCAAGAGAGTTGCTTATGTGACTGGACTGAAGCATAATCTAATTTCAGTAAGTCAGTTATGTGATGCTGGATACCAGGTATCATTCTCTAACTCTCTTTGTAATATTACTTTAAATAATAGTGTTGTATTGGTAGGCATTAGACAAGGTAACATTTATTTGGTAGATTTTAATTCAACTCACTCTGAAATCTGCTTGTTTAATGAAGTAACCAATAACAATACTCTATGGCATAAAAGGCTTAGCCATGTTAACCTCAAGAATATATCTAGGTTATCTAAACACAACCTTGATAGAGGTTTACCTTCTTGCCCTTACAAGAAGGAGAGCCTATGCAAGGCTTGTCAACTAGGCAAGCAAACCAAGAACTCATTTAAATCAGTAAATAAAAGTGATTCTCCTAGAATCCTGTATTTATTACATTTGGACCTATTTGGCCCAATAAATGTACAGAGTTTAGGAGGGAAGTATTACACCCTAGTCATTGTAGATGACTTCTCTAGGTTCACTTGGGTGTTCTTTTTGAGAACTAAGGCTGATAACTTCAAAGCCCTTACAGACTTTCTATTATGTGTGCAGACTGAGTACTCTACTCATGTGGCCTTGATCAGAAGTGATCATGGTACTGAGTTTGACTCTCTTCTCATGCAAGAATTCTATGAGAGAGAAGGTATCAAACATAGCTTCTCAGCTCCTAGAACTCCCCAACAAAATGGGGTAGTTGAAAGGAAGAACTGAACACTAATTGAAGCTGCTGGCACATTGTTGGCAGATGCTAATATGCCTCTTTCCTATTGGGCAGAAGCTGTTAGTACAGCCAACTATGTCTTGAATAGAAGTCTGATACACAAACTTAAGTGTAAAACTCCTTATGAGTTACTTAAAGGAAAGAAACCTAAAATAAATTATTTTAGAGTGTTTGGCTGTGTTGTTTATATTCATAATAACAATAAAGAATATCTTAGAAAATTTGAAGCAAAGGCTTCAATGGGAATTTTTCTTTGATATTCCCAAGTAAGCAAAGCTTATAGGGTATTTAATAAATCATCTTCTAAAATTGAAGAGTCTGTTCATGTGTCCTTTGATGAATCCCAAATTTTTTACAAGGAGAAGGAAACTTCCCCTTCCTCAAGTTCATTATAGGTACAAGAATCTTCCAAAGATGTCACTCAAGAAATCCACCATCTTTCAACTCTTCATATCACTGAATCAGACAGTGATGAAGACATTGCAGAAGTTGTTGCTGTACCACCAATAGTAGATCAAATTCCTCCTGAGGAATTAATCCCAACTATTGCTGAAGATCACATCCCACCTGCTGATGTTGACACACTTAGAGATCACCCTACATCTCAAGTGATAGGAGACATATCAGCTGTTGTTCAAACAAGTCATCAGTTAAGACAGGATGTGATGCATGCTTGTTTCCTTTCACAGATTGAGCCCCTCACCATTAAAGATGCTGAGCTAGATCCCCACTGGATCATTGCTATGCAAGAGGGACTCAATTAGTTTGAAAGATGTAAAGAATGGACTTTGGTTCCAAGACCTAAAGGCCAACTGATCATAGGCACCAAGTGGGTGTATAAAAACAAGTTGGATGCAATGGAATCATTGTAAGGAATAAAGCTAGGCTTGTAGCTCAGGGCTACAGACAGGAGGAAGGTATAGATTATGACCAAACCTTTACTCCTGTTGCAAGGCTAGAGGCAATAAGGATCTTCTTAGCCTATGCAGCCTATATGAAGTTTAAGGTTTTTCAGATGGATGTCAAAAGTGCTTTTCTTAATGGTGAGCTAAAGGAAGAGGTATTTGTTGAATAGCCACCCGGTTTTGTTTCTTCAACTCAGCCCTCACATGTATTCAAGTTGCAGAAAGCTCTTTATGGACTAAAACAAGCACCAAGAGCCTGGTATGAGACTCTAGCTAGTTTACTGTTAGAGCACAACTTTACTAGGGGAGTAGTTGATAGAACCCTCTTCGTCAAGCACCACAAGGACACAATCCTGTTAGTTCAGGTGTATGTGGATGACATTATTTTTGGTTCCACTGATCCCAAACTTTGCAAAAAGTTTTCTAACTTGATGCATTCCAAGTTTGAGATGAGTAGTATGGGTGAGCTGTCTTACTTTCTTGGTCTCCAAGTAAAGCAAGATGTTGATGGCATCTTCATATCCCAATCCAAATATGCCAAGGAATTGGTAAAGAAGTTTGGGATGGCAGATGCTTCAGCAATGCATACACCTATGGCTACTAATATAGTTATTGATTCTGATGATCAGGGAAAGCCTGTTGATCAAAAGAATTATAGGGCCATTGTTGGTTCCCTATTGTATTTAACTGCAAGTAGGCCAGACATAATGTTTGCTACATGCCTTTGTGCTAGATTCCAGGTCAACCCCAAGGAATCTCATCTGATTCTTCTCAAGAGAATCTTGAGATACCTGAAGGGATGTCCAAATCTAGGACTTTGGTACCCAGCTGAGTCAGAATTTGAATTAATTGGATATTCTGATTCTGATTATGTTGGTTGTCGAGTTGATAGGAAAAGTACCTCAGGAACTTGTCAGTTCCTGGGAGAGAGATTGGTCTCTTGGTTCTGTAAGAAGCAGGCCTCTGTCTCAACTTCAACTGCAGAAGCTGAATATATAGCAGTTGCTAGTTGTTGTTCACAGATCCTGTGGATACAAAATCAACTTTTGGATTATGTGTACTCACACAAGAACACTAAAATCATGTGTGACAGTACAAGTGCTATCTCCATTGCACAAAATCCAGTGCACCACTCTAGAACGAAGCACATTGAGATTAGATACCATTTCCTGAGAGATTGTGTGGAAAAGAACAAGATCAGCCTTGAGTTCATATCCACAGACCTTCAGAGAGGTGATATATTCACCAAGCCCTTAGATGAACAGAAGTATCTGTTCTTTTTGGTTCAACTAGGCATGATTAATGGAAGAGACTAAGTGTGACGTCTGCCTTGTTGAAACTTGTTCGAAGATAGTCGAACGAAGTTCGACGATAGTCGAACGGATCAAGCCTATCGTCGACCTATGGTTGAAGATAGCTTATCTGCTTGAAGATCGTCGATCGGCGTTCGAAAATAGTCGAATAGGTCGAGCCTATCGTCGATCTATGATTGACGACAGCTTGCTGTTTGTGAAGACAGAAATAGTCGAACGATTGATCGACTACTCTGCTTCAGGACCGATCGTCGAACGACCGTTCGACCATCGTCTCCAGTATCTTTTAAATAGATCGACGATCGCTGTTTTAATATAAAGCCGATGGTCGACCTAGGTTAAGAGATAGTTGCTTTTATCGTCGACGGAAAGCGTCTTTTCGCATTCCGTCTTCCCGCTTGCTCTTTGTCTTGCGCTCCGTCCTCGCCGTCTCTCTCTCGTCTTCTCCAGCTTTTTCGATGGCGATTGCTCCAGCTCTTCTTGCAGTAGTGAAGTTTGATGCCGGTTTCAGCATAGATTTCGACGCCTTCAGCTGCTGCGAACCAGGAATAGTGGAAATTCTAAATCTGTACAGAGATCAAGGGTTAGAGAAACTCATGTCCTACAGAATAAAGTTAAACACTCAAGAGATCAAAGAGTGGGCCTTCACTTCATCTTCAACTGATGACTCAATGACTGGAACAATTAGCGGAGAAGAGGTAATATTGACTCCCGCTATTCTGACTGAAATTTTTGGATTGATTAATGGTGAAGAAGAGTATGAGTAAGATACTCCTGAGTTCGGAAGGATGTTAATAGAGCTGGGACATGCCGAAGGCATTCCCTCTTAGCTGCTCAAAGTGAATTTCCCGTTTAAGATTAAGTTTCTTGCGGAAATTGTTGGAAAAGTGCTACTGGGAAAGCACTCCGCCCACAATAATATTACAAGGCAGCAATTTGCACTAATGTGTGTAATAGTGAATAAGAAGCAGATCAATTGGGCAGGCATTATGTTTGATTTAATCAGGAAAAAGAATGGAAAGAAAGAAGTTACCCTAGGAAGGGTAGTTAGGATTTTTCTGAAGGAGAAATACCCCCATCTGCTAGTGTCAGCTGCCACCTCCATCAACGCAAGCAAGAAGATGGATCCATCCCTGTTCACAAAATGGAAAAGGACCTTCCTGAAGCCCGCTCCCGCAGGGATTGCTCCAGTTATATCTGAGAGCACCAGGACTGCTGCAGTCACTCCCCCCTTCTAGAAGCTGGCTCAGCAAATCCATCTCTTCCATCTTCTTCATCAGTTATGCCGTCTACTTCAGTTGAAGTTCCCTCAACTTCAATTAAAGTACGACATTCTGCTTCTCCTCTTACATCTCCTCTCCCGACTCATCTTGCTGGGATTTCTCATCCCAGTTTTGATTTGTTGGTGTCTGAGATTTCTACTCCAGTTCATTCTCCAATTCCCTCTCCTGATCACATTGATCACTCTGCATCCACTCATACATCTCCAGTTCCATCTCCAGCTCATTCTCCAGCTCATCATGCATATACCATCCCTGCTGATCTTCCATCTTCTGACATTCCCCCACCATCATCTTCATCATCTTCTTTTGAAATAACTCCAGCTTTTATTTCTAGCATTGTGGAGTTAATTACCCCCTCAATCAAAACTATGATTGAAGAGGCAATTGCTCCCCTTGCTTCTTCTATATCCTCTTTGACTGCTGCTATTCAAAAACTCTCAAACTCTGCTGAGCCCTCTTCTTCTAGGGGCCTGGTTTCAGTTTCTACTGAAATCAGGCAGGGGGAGATGCTTGATGAAAATGTCTCAGAGCAGCCTTTTGCCTCTCCTCCAGCAGTTCATCTTGCAGTAGCAGAGAAAGCAACAGAAGATTCAGCTCCTCCTCCTCTATCTGAAAAGGAAATTTCTGATGCAGTATTGAAATCTGAATTCATTGTTAAAGCTTGTTTAGAAGAGTGTTCTACTCCCTTAGTTGCCCTGTACCTAGAAGGAATTATCACCTCCTTTCTAGATGAATTATGGGAGTTAGGACATGCTGTGGTCAATTCTGAATGTATTCCCTTTACTTCCTTTTTAGACTTGTTAACTGATATGCTAGTTTGGGAATATCTGGAAGGCATGATTAGATATCATTTAGAACAATTTTATTCATAAAATTATAGATAAAATGGAAGAAGTTCTAGATGCTCAAGAACCTGTTATCCAAACTGCTCTAGAAGTTCAACCAGAATCAAGTGTTCAAATTTCTGAAGTTGCTCAGCCAGAAGTGCAAGCAGAACTGGTCACTATGACAGTTTCTGAGATTCAAGAATCAGCTGCAGATACCCAAATTGAAAAATCTACTGTATGGGATGATTCCCCAGGCTTGGATTTAGATGCTCTCCTGGCACAGGATGCCATGGAAGAAGAACTAGAAATAGCTGCTCGAAAGGAAAAAGAAAGAGCTTTGAAAGATGATATTGACCCATATGATCTACCTATCTCTTCTAATTCTAAAGATGAAATCGATTCTGATGAGTCTGCTGAATCTAAAAGAAAAAGAATTGCTAAAAAGAAAAGAAAAGCTGTAGCTCCTCCTCCTGCTAATCCTGATAATGATACACCTTATTATATACTGAAAGGAATTGATCCAAAGTCAAAAGATTTCCAGCATTGGATGTTGTTCTCTAAGAACCAGCAAAAGCAAAGGAAAAAGTCAAAGAGGTATGACTCTCCTGTCCCTAGATGGAATCCTAGAGGTCCTCCTCCTCCACCTCCCGGTGTAGGAGCCTCAGGAAATTTATCTTCTAAACCTACTGCTCAGTCCGAAAGATCAAATCCATCTCAGTCTGCTCAAAGGAGAAGTTCGCAAGGATTCCAAGGTAAAAGTCAAACTGGCTATCAAAGACCTGATGCTGTTGAGGAACAGGTAAAGGAGGTAGTATATCAAAGACCAACATTTTCTCCTCCTCAGTCCAAAGAACTTAAAAGCTCTACCTCTCCTAAGCCAGATCACTCTGAGAAGGATGTTTCAAAAGGTAAGCAAATTATTTTATCTGAAAATTCTAGCAAGATAGTTGCAAAGTCTGCTCCCCTTTCTTATCTAGTTAATCAGGATAAAGAACCAATTGACACATCTTCTGAGAATGTTTATGAAAGCCCAGAGCTTGATCCTAACTTTAGGATGGCTCGTTTTCTTGAACTGGTTGGAGCAGCGCAAATTAAGAAAGCAAAAGCAGAAGGAAAGGACACTGCAGGATTGACCACAATGTCTAAATTTAGAATAAAGGAGCTAGACAAGTTCCAGGTTAGACCTGAGATATTTGACCCTTCAAAGTATATGGAAAAGCATCCTGAGGCAGTGGTCCCAAGAACAACAGAATTGAAAATTATTGGAGAACAAGACTTGAAGCTATCGAAAAAAGAAGCTCTAGATCCCACAAGAAAGATTACTTTTGTTTCTAGCTCTTCTGATCCTAAGCATAACTCTAAAGCACCTTAATTATTCATTGATTGACAGTTAATTTCTTATCTGATTGATTGATGATATCTGCTTAGTTATTTCCCTTTATGCATTTTATTTTACTTTCAGTAATTAGTTTTGTATGTTTTAATTGTTGAGAGACTTAACTCAAATAGGGGGAGATTGTTGGAACCCTAGGTTTTGATTTGAGTTCAGTCCTCTCTTTCTGTCTCTTGACCCAAGATTTATCTATGGTCAAAGGTTAGTTGATAGGTTAGATTCTCTAGTTGTGTAGAATTGCTTTTCCAGATGAATATTTGGTTAAGTAGTTTTTCGTTCGACTATGGTCGAACGTCGCTCGACTATCGTCTATCGGCTGATCGACGATCATCTATCAGTTGGTCGACGTTCTGTCTGCATTGATAGCTCGACTATCTGTTGATAGGTCGACTATCTGTTGTCTTTGATAGTTCGACTATCTGTCCTGATAGTTCAACTATCTGATAGCTCGACTATCTATTGATAGGTCGACTATCTGTCCGCTTTGATAGTTCGACTATCTGTTGATAGGTCGACTATCTGTGTTGCTTTGATAGTTCGACTATCTGTTGATAGGTCGACTATCTGTGTTGCTTTGATAGTTCGACTATCTGTTGATAGGTCGACTATCTGTGTTGCTTTGATAGTTCGACTATCTGCTTGGATAGTTCAACTATCTGATAGTTCGACTATCTGTTGATAGGTCGACTATCTATTTTGTTTGATAGCTCGACTATCTGTTGATAGGTCGACTATCTGTTTTCTGTGATAGGTTGACTATCTGCTTAATAGGTCGACTATCTGTTTTGCTTTGGTAGTTCGACTATCTGTCCGGATAGATCGACTATCTGATAGCTCGACTATCTGTTCTGATAGGTCGACTATCTGCTGAGGTAGTTCGACTATCTTCTTTGATAGTTCGACTATCTGGATCATTCGACTATCTGTCCGATAGGTCGACGATCTTCGTGCGTCGGTCGACGATCTCCGAGGGTCGTTCGATGTTTTGCTGTATGTTTTAAATAGTTTTGTCGTCTTCTGTGATGTGACTAATTTCATACTTATTTTGGCACATTTTATAAAAGATTATCTGAATAAATTATATTATTTCCATGCAATATCAGTTCCATTCCTCTTGCATGAGCTAATCTTTTTCTGACAAAGTTGTTTGTCTTATAGCTGAGATATGATTTCTGCCAGGCTATCCTTTATAGTCGTTAGACTCAAAAAGTCTTTCTTGGCTGTAAAGAGTCTCTTCTGATATGACTTTCTCTTATACTATTTCATCAGAGTAATTTGCAGCTTCTTAGAAAGCTTTATCCTTTTATAGGATATCTGCCTGCAATATTTTGTTTTGCTTTATGCTTTTTGCAACCCAGCTTGCAAAGTTCAGTAAAAGACAAGATTCAAACTCAGTTAAGAGCCGTTGCTGCAGCTGCTATATAAAGACCTCCTTGAAGAAAGAAATAAACTAGTTCACATAGCAAGAATCGAGTTCACATATTGAAAAGCTAACTGCAGCATTCAAACTAAAAGCTTACAGTCTCCAACTGCTCTCAGCTCATTCACATCTAACTGAGAAGAAGTTCTAGTTCTTCACTCTTCTTCAACCTGAGTTCTCCTGCTTACAGGAAGATCTTCACTCAGAGCCTTTTGAAGAAGAAGAAGAAGATAGCTGCCTGAAGAAAAAATTCTATTTAATATTATTTATCTTCTTGTAGCTTTTTTCTTCAGTATTTTCTGAAGTGTTTCTGCACTGAAGCAAGACTTCACCTGGACGTTCTTTGAGCCAGGGGGAGCCTTGATTCTTTTAGAGCTTTCTAGCTCAGTGCATGTTATTGTGCTTCTCTAATCTATTGTAAAATAGAGAAGACACCTTAACCTCATTTCCCCCTCCTGTGAAGGGTTATTACTCCCTTCAAAAGTATCCCTTGGTGGTAGGGCACCTGATCAAAAACCTGTGTTGGTTTTTAGACACCTGATCAAAAGACTAAAGGGTTTCTTGATCTACCTGAAGCAGATCTTGTTGGTGGCAGGGCACCTGATCAAAAACCTGAGTGGATTCCTACCTTGTTGGTAGAAGAGTGGACGTACCCAAGTTGTTTGGGGAACCACTATAAATTCCTTGTGTCGTCTGGATTGCTTTAATTAATTACTTGCATTGTGGCTGTGATTAGATCTTAACTAGATTTGCTAGTTGTTGTTTAGGTTTCCAAGCCTTAACTGTAATTACAGTTGGCTGCCTTTTTGTGCACAACACTTGTGTTAGGCTCTAAGGTTTAATCTCAAATATCTATAACCTTCATTCCGTATTTAACTCCAAGGGAGTTGAGTAGAAAGTCAACTTTGCTAGTGTAATTTTTGATTACTCTATTCACCCCCCCTCTAGAGTAGTATCTATCCCTTCTCTTTCATTCTGTTTGCACGGGCTGCTTTCTAGCTGCTCGACTTCTTTCCCTCTGCTCGGTTCTACGGCTTGGTCGTGGTTTTTCTAGGTGTTGGTGTCTAACACCGTGACTACTGCAACTCTCTTTCTCCTAGCCACCGCGATTTCTCCCTGTTCGCGTGGCTTGTATCCTAACCGCGCGGCTTCCTTGTTTTTCTCCTATGGCTCTTTTTGATGCTTCTACTGCCACCACTCCTGTCGCCAATCCGCCTCTGCCTCTTCCTCCTACTCCTTCCGGGAACCTTGGCACTTTTTCCAAGCTTGTCAGCTCCAACTACACGGATTGGAGTTTCTCTTTCACCTTTCTCCTTCGCTCGCAACGCAAATGCCACCATCCCGTTGATGACCCTCCTCCCCCCACTTCCCCTCTGTTTGATGACTTGGATGCGAGCGACGCGCTTGTGCGTACTTGGCTCGCTAACAGCTTATCCGATGAATGCCTTCCCGTCATCTGTCATGATGAGATGGTCAAGGAAGCTTGGCTTCATCTTGCTGCTCTGTACTCCAAGGGGGCTCAGACGTCCCGCATCTATATATTGTATGCGGACCTCTTTGCCCGTCCTACCTTGTCTCCTACTACTGTCTACCAACAGGTTAAGGCTCTCGGGGCTGAGATTCTTCAGAATCGCCTCTTTTTTGCGTATTTGGCTCAACAATATAAGCACTTCCAGGAGCTTCTGGTTGTGTGTTATCTTTTGCTGCTTCCTGATACTTATGATATGATCCGCCAGCAAATTCTGGGTGAAGCGAAATCTCCTACCTTAGATGCCACTACTGCCCGGATCGCCGTTGTCACCTCTTGCCTTCAGCACCCTCTTCTTCCTGCTCCTCCTCCACCAGACAACTATACTCACCAAACTCAGCGGAGTGGCTCTGGTAGCCGCAGTCACCAGTCTGGCGGACGTGCTCCTTCCCGCTACCTCTGCTCTCACTGTGGCCACACCGACCATTCTGTGGATCGCTGCTGGATGAAGCATCCCCATCTTTGCCCCTCGGGTGACTCTTCTGCCTCCTCTTTCAAGCCGTCTACCTCCGTAGTCACATCATCAGGTAGAGCCCACGTGGTGACTCAAGGTAAATGGCTTATCGATTCTGGTGTGACTAATCACATGACGGGCAATCCTTAGTGCTTCTCTCTCCTCGAACAGCATGATCGGTTGCCCCCGGTCCTCATTGCAGACAGTTCTCCCTCCCCGATTCATGGGTCGAGAGTGGTTCATGTTACTCTGTCTCTTTGCCTAGCGGACACTCTCTATGTGCCCAAGTTTCCGTACAATTTATTGGTCGTTACCTCTTTATGCAAGAAGCTTTAGTGCTCTGTGATGTTTACTCAGACTTCTTGTTCTTTTCAGGATCTGAGCTCCTAACGGACAATTGCTACTGGGACTGAGAGCGGCGACCTCTACTTCCATGACAACGTTTCCACCTTGTCCGCCTTCTCCTCTTCTTGTACATGAGATCTTCTCCAATGGCATCTCCGCCTCGGTCATCCTCCTCCACGGCTTCTACATCAGCTTCTGCCCCACCTCCCTCCTTCTAGTACTCCTCTCAACTATGACGCTTGTCAGCTTGGAAAGCATCACCGTTCCTCCTTCCCGCCGAAGCAAGTTCGGCGTTCTACTCGTCTGTTTGATCTAGTCCACTCTGATGTTTGTGGACCTTCTCCTACCCTCACCATTGGTCGGGGTAGTTCTTATTTTATTACATTTATTGATGATTTTTCTAGATGTACTTTGGTGTATCTCTTATGCGATCGCTCTGAACTTTTTGATGTATGGCTCTCTTTTTATCAATTAATTAAAACTCAATTTGGTGTTTGTATTAAAAAAATTTTGCTCAGATAATGCAAAAGAATATTTGAGTCATGCTTTTACCTCTTTCTGTGTGCAACATGACATTATTCATCAGACTAGTTTTGTTTATACCTCCCAGCAAAATGGGGTGGAGAAACGTAAAAATCGTCACCTCCTCGATGTCGCTCGCACCATGATGACCCAGATGCATATTCCTCGCTTCTATTGGGGCAATGTTGTTCTCCTTGCCTACTACCTCATCAATCGCATTCCCTCCACGGTCCTCCACGGGCATACCCCATTCTCTATTCTGTATCTGAGAAAGGAGCCTTTTCCTCTTCCTCTCTGGATCTTTGGGTGCACTTCCTTTGTGCATGCTCCATCTGCCACTTATGATAAGCTCTCCCCTTGCTCCACCAAATACGTCTTTCCGGGGTACTCCACCACTCAAAAAGGCTATTGTTGCTTTGCCTAGTCCTTCATAAGCAGTTCGTCTTCGCTGACATCACCTTCTTCGAGAATGCCTCAAACTTCTCAGATGACTCCTCTCTTCTTCCTCCGACTTCTGATACTCTTGTTGTCCCCTTCGTCCTCTTGTCTCCTATTGCGGTCTCACCTCCTACACCGTCTCCGTCATCCCTCTCCCTCCACCTCTCTCCCTCTTCTCCTCCACCACCTCCCTCTTCTCCGACGATGTCGCCCTCTACTCCCGGGCCAGCTCTCTCCGCCACGGATGCTCCGGATGCCGAGGGACCCGCCAACCTAGATCTTCCTTTTGCTCTTCACAAAGGGGTGTGGATGTGTACCATGCACCCCCTTGCTGCTATTGTTTCATATGATCGTCTTACCTCTTCTCGTAGGGCCTTTGCACTAGCTATCTTGGCCACTGCCACACCCCATTCCTACCAGGAGGCTCTTGCTATTCCTCATTGGAAGACGACCATGGATGAGGAAATGGCGACCCTCACTGAGCGGGGTACCTGGACTCTTGTTCCTCCTCCCTTCGGCACAGATGTTGTAGGCTGCCGCTGGGTCTTTGTGGTCAAATTTGTCCCGGATGGCCATGTGGATTGTTATAAGGCCCGCCTTGTTGTTAAGGGATTTACTCAGACCTATGGGGTTGATTACTTTGACACCTTCTCTCTCGTGGCTCGTCTCAGCACTATTCGGGTTCTCCTCTCTGTGGCAGTCAATAGAGATTGGCCTTTTTCCAAGCTGGATGTCAAGAATGACATCCTTTATGGTGATCTTCAGGAGGTCGTCTACATAGAGCAACCTCATGGGTATGTTGATCAGGGGGAGACACGAGTATGTCGGCTGAAGAAGGCAATCTATGACCTCGAACAGAGCCCTTGAGCTTGGTTTGACAAGTTCAGCGGCATCATGGCTGCCGTAGGTTTTGCGCGAAGCTCTGCCGATCACTCGCTATTCATTCGCAAAACTTCCTCGAGACTGGTGGTTCTTGCTGTGTACGTCGATGATACTCTTCTCACTGGTGATGACCAGGAAGGGGTAGCCTTGACAAAGCGGTATCTTCTTCAAAATTTGGTTACGAAAGATATGTGACCTCTGAAGTACTTTCTGGCGATCGAAATCTCTAGGAAGCCCAACTCCTTAGTCCTCTCCCAACGTAAGTATGCTCTTGATCTATTAAAACAGGCAGGATTGACTGGAGCAAAACCTGCCTGATGCCCCATGGCAACTAGAGAAGACAAAACCTGGACAGATGATTCGCCTCCTCTTTCAGATATTACAGGATACAAGTGTCTGGTTGGTAAGCTCATATATCTCACAGTGACCAGGCTCGACATTTCCTATGCGGTGGGCAAGGTGAGCCAATTCATGCAAGCTCCTAGGGAGTTCCATCTACAGTCTGCCTTGCGGATCTTGGAGTATGTCAAAGCAGTGTCTGGGAAAGGATTACTCTTTTAGAAGAATGGTCATCTAAGGGTTGAAGCATACTCAGATGCGAGTTATGCTGATTACAAAGTTGATCGCAAGTCCACCTCAGGTTTTTGCACCTTTATTGGGGGAAATCTTGTGAGCTGGAAGAGCAAGAAGTAGTCTGTTGTTTCCAAGTCCGGTGCAGAAGCAGAGTATCGTAGTATGTCGTCGACCACATGTGAGTTAAAGTGGTTACGGGCTCTCATGCTGGATTTAGGAGAGGTCTGCAACCATCCTCTACTTATGTTCTGTGATAACAAGGCTACCATATACATCTCCAAGAATCTGATCTTCCATGAAAGAACCAAGCACATTGAGGTCGACTGTCATTTCATTCATGAAGAGATTTTGAAGGAACAAATTTGCACTCCCTTCGTCACTTCTAATAAAGAGCTGGCTGACATCTTCACCAAGCTAGTATCCGCCTCGTTCCTTCATATTTGCGACAAGCTTGGCATGATCGATATATATGCTCCAGCTTGAGGGGGAGTGTTGGAGTTGGTGATTGGTCGGTCTGGCAATCTATCTTGGCAAGTTAAAGACCGCGCGGTCTAGTGGTTTTCCTTCAATAGTTTGGTTGATGGGTTGTTGCTATCCGAAGTCTGAGTGGTCTAGCGGTTTGTCGCAGGCGACTTGGAGACTGGGCGGTCTATCGGTCTACCATGACAACTTATCTCTCTGTGGTGGTAGCCGAGCGGTTAGCCCTTCTCTTCTAACCGCGCGGCTTATGCCGGTTCTTTTTTGTATAGTCGCTTAGTCCTGTAATTTTTTAGTCCCACATCTCTAGTTTGTATTCTCTTCCTTCTCCTCCTTTTTATAAAAAGAAGGTCATACCTTTGTAATACACACATTTTTTGGATAATAAAATTTTTGTTAATCCACTTCTGGTTTGTTCTTGTTCGTTTCTAACAGTCTTTTTAGGCTTCCTACGGTTTTGTCATGACTTTCCTACAGTTTTGTCATGACCTAGTCATGACAAAACTACTTCTAAGGGTCTAGTTGTCTGAGGGATGTTACAAATCTCAATACATAAACAAAAAATTTCGTCCTCGAAATTCAAGTTAGGCCTACGGGGTTTCAAGTATGAAAAATAAAATGTAACATCCTGAGAGGTTGTAAGGTATACCTGATTGAAAAGATCTGGGTACATTTGTTGCATCAAGTCCTGTGGTTCCCACGTGTGCTCCTTTTGCCCAGGATTCCTCCACAAGACCTTGACCAGCGGAGCCTTCTTGCGTCGCAAGACCCGTATCCCAGTATCGTCTATCCGGATCGGCTCTAGGTACACCGACCGATCAGAAGCTATAGGCCCATCTGTAGTCGTAATCTGCTGCTCCGTCCGAAGTAGAGCTCTCCTTAGGGAGGAGACGTAAAAGACGTCGTGCAAACCCGCTAGCTCTGGCGGCAGCTCTAGTCTATAAGCCAAGGGGCCGATCCGTTCCAGGATCCAGTTAGGCCCTATATATCTCGGACTGAGCTTCTTCTGATAACGCACCCGTGAGACTCCATGCATCGGTCGGATCTTCAAGAATACCCGGTCTCCTACCTGAAACTCTACCTGACGATGTTAAGCATCGTAATACTTAGCTTGTTTGCTTTGGGCCTCCAACATCCTGTCTCGTATCAATCGCACTTGAGCATCTGTATCCTAGACAAACTCCGAGCACAATGTCTTCGGATCCTCATCCTTGATCCAAGACAAAGGAGTCTTGCATCTCCGCCCGTATAAAGCCTTATAAGGGGCCATGCTGATGCGAAAATGGTGGCTATTATTGTACGAGAACTCGATCAGCAGTAACTGCCTCTCCCACGGCTCTCTGCGGTCTAGTATGCAAAGACACAGTAAATTCTCCAGGGTCTGATTGGTGCGCTCTGTCTGTCCATCTGTCTGAGGGTGGAAGGTGGTACTAAAAGTCATTCGTGACCCCAAATAAGGCTGAACAACCCTCCATTCCTTAGACGTGAATCGTTCATCACGATCGGACACTATCGTCCTCGGCACCCCATGATATCGAATGAACTGCTCCACAAACTTCCGTACCAAGTCACCCACTGGAGCATCCTTCCTGATCTGTAAGAACCTGGCCACCTTCATCAATCGGTCGACGATCACCCATATCGAGTCATTCCACGCATGTGACCGAGGAAGACCATGTATAAAGTCCATGGCGTTGTCGTCGAACTTCCACTCCGACATCAGAAGTGGCTGCAATAATCCGGTCGGGTTCCTACACTCCGCCTTCACTAACTAACAAGCCTCGCAGTGGGCCACAAAGTAGGTGATATCCATCATCATGCCTGACCAGTACATTATCCTCTTCAGGTCGGCCATCATCTTGGTGAGGCCTGGGTGCACCGAGTACTTGCTGTAGTGAGCCTCAGTCATGATGTCCTCCCAAATTCTGCCCCTAGTCGGTATGTACACTCTACCTCTGAAGCATAGCAGCCCATCTCTCTCTGTATATTCACCAGCCATGCCTGCCTCCAAGGTCCTGAATACTAGCTCTAGCTTGTTATCCCTTCTCTGCTCAGCTCTGATACGATCCTGAATGTTATCAGTGGCAACCAATAACGACAGGTACTCCCGGTATAGCTCTAGGTGATCCTCGGACACCAGAGATATCTGCATCTTCTCTAACATCTGCACCAACTCCATGGCCATCAACTGAGGTCATGCTCCTAAGGTAGTAGCCTTCTGGCTCAGCGCATCTGCCACCACGTTCGCCTTCCCTTGGTTATAGTGTATCGTGTACTCATAATCAGATAGGAACTCCACCCATCGTCTCTGATGAACGTTCAACTCCTTCTGCGTATCAACATATTTTAGATTCTTGTGATCCGAAAATATGCCGCAGTGCACACCATAGAGGTAATGTCGTTAGATCTTCAGAGCGAACACTACTGCTCCCATCTCCAAGTCATGAACAGGGTAGTTCTGCTCATGCTTCATCAACTGCCGTGAGGTGTATGTTATCACATGACCATGTTTCATTAGTACAACACCCATCCCCTGAAAAGACGCATTTGTGTACACCTGGAAGCCCTCCTTACCAGATGGAAGGGCGAGGATAGGGGCCGATGTAAGCCGACTCTTCAACTCCTGGAAGGCTGCCTCACACCGATGCGTCCAAATGAACGGAGTGTCCTTCTTCGTCAAAGAAGTGAGTGGGAGGGCTATCTGAGAAAATCCCTGCACAAACTTCCGGTAGTATCCGGCCAATCCTAAGAAACATCGAACATCCGTGGCCGTCTTCAACTGAGGCAAGTCTCGCACTACCTGAATCTTTGCAGGGTCCACTGCAAGTCCCGCTCCACTGATAATATGGCCTAAAAGGCCACCTCTGCCAGCCAAAACTTCCACTTGCTGAACTTGGCATATAACTGGTGCTCCCTGAGCTTCTCCAAAGTCAAGGCCAGAAGATGTGTATATTCCTCCTTCGTCCTTGAATAGATGAGAATGTCATCTATGAATACTATGATAAACCGATCGAGGTACGGCTCGAACACCCGGTTCATCAAGCTCATGAAAGCTGATGGCGCATTCGTGAGCCCGAAAGGCATCACGGTAAACTCATACAACACGTATCTACTACTGAAGGCTATCTTCAGGATATCCTCCTCCTGAATCTGCAGTTGGTAGTATCCTGACTTCAGATCCAACTTTGAGAACCAGTGGGCTCCCTCCAACTGGTCAAACAGCTCGTCAATCCTCGGCAGAGGATACGTGTTCCAGACTGTCAGCCTATTCAAAGACCTGTAGTCGATGCATGATCAGAGTGTCCAATCCTTCTTCTTGACGAACAGCACCAGAGCTCCCCATGGTGAAGAGCTTGGCCGGACAAATCCGGAATCCACTAGCTCCTGTAGCTGGCTTCGAAACTCCGCCAACTCCTTTGGGGCCATCCGGCAAGGGGCTCTAGATGCCGGCTTAGCCCCGGGCACGATCTGTATCTGGAAGTCCTTCTCCCGATGCGGGGGTAGCCCTGGCAGCTTCCTTGGAAACACGTCAGCAAAATCCCGTACCACCTGGATACTAGGGATGTAATCTTGGCCTCATCCATCTCAAACAGCACTTGATAGACCTCGTCTCCCTGCAGGTGGGCCTTGACGGCCTGTACGGATGATAACAAGAGAGGGGTGGTAGATTTAATACCTTCGATGATGACATAGGAATCCCCATGCCTTAAGGTGATCCTCTTTGACAGGCAGTCAATCTGGTCTTGGTTCCAATGCAACCATATCATGACCAGGATAAGATCGAAGGCTGGCATCCTTATTATCATCGCAGGTACTTCGAATGCCTTTCCGCCGATCTCCGCTCCATGTTGTAGTGGGAAGAGGTGAATAGCTCTGATGTGTCGGGTAGACACACTCTAATGGTCAAGCCAATGAATCGCTCAATGCCTTATAGTCCTTCCACGAAGGCTTTCGACACGAATGAGTGTGAAGCACCTGTCTCGCATAGCATATAAGCGGGCTTTCCACCGGTGAAGACTATTCCTGGGGTAGTTAAATATCTTAGAAGTCTAGTTATGGTTTTCCTTCCTAGTTCTAACAATTCTATATCTATGAGTCTAGCTTTTTAGGAAATAAAAGAACTTAAAATTACTGGCGTACCTGTTATCACTTGCTCCGGGTTCCGAGGTTGAGACAGATCTAAGGAATACACTTGCTCTCTATCCTGCCTACGGTCTCCGCTCTGGAATCCACGTCCTCGGCCGCGTCCTCGACCTCCAAACTACTGAGCAGGCGGGGCAGCCGGTGGTGCTGATAGGAGTGCCCCCTCATGGGGCAGTTTCTATGGATATACCCTACCTGATGAGAGTTGTAGCACTCAGGCGGGGGAAATGCCATACCCCCGGGTCTCTATATCTCCCGCATCAGGAGAGGTTGAGGAGCCATTACCATCGGCTCCCTCGGCTCCTATCTCACCTCTTGACGAGGTTGTCCCTCTGCCCTTCTCCCATCTCTCCCATCAGCAATATGGCCCCTTTGCTAATCATTTTTGGCTCCCCAGCCCAGATCCTCAGTTGGCCTCTTCTAGCCTCAAGTCATGTGCCAATCTGCCACAATCCTCTTTACCATCTCCAATATCCAAGGTATAGGCCCATTGGATACGAACAAAAGAGCCTCTCTCATATCCTCTCGCAGGCCCTTATAGAACCTATTGATGTATCCTGCCTCATCAAGCTGATAGGAGTTCGCAAACTGGGCTAAATGATTGAACTCCCGGTGGTACTCCACCACCGTCTTATTACCCTACCTCATCTGCAGGAACCTGTCTTCCAGCTTATCTCTTGCCGACTATAGAACGAAGTGCTCCAGCAATGCAGCCCTGAACTCCGCCCAAGTAATGTCAGCAACCTCCTTATCTATAAATGTCGTGTCCAGCAGTGTCTTCCACCATCTCTTGGCATGGGACTCCAAGTATGAGACCACCAAAGGCACCCTCTCCTCCCATGGGCGTCGTATCCTGGTCAGCATCTCGTACATGATGTCAAGCCACTCCACTGTCCATACAGCTGACTCTATCCCCAAGTAATATGGGGGAGAAAGTTCTCAGAACGTGCTCAACCAATTGGCCCCCGAGTTTGGCTGCGGAGCCGGAACCTGTTGGGCCCTAAAAGCCTCCAGAATGGCTGTCAGAGTCTGCCCCATCTCCGACTGTAGAAACAGAGTGTGGGCCGGGGAGGTGGTGCAACATTCAGAGTTTGCTGGACTCCGCCCTGTGGTGTAGGCTATGCCGAAGGCTGCGTAACAAAGACCATTTGTAAGCAATTGACCCAAACCTAGTTAAAAGTGGATAATTTACATGTGATCCCCCATATGGGCACACCACTGCTTCCGCTGCTTAGTTTGTCCCCAAACTAAACTCGTGCGGGGTTGACCTAGGGTTAGTGGAATGCTACTTTTTCGATCGAGGTCTACTCTGATACCACTTGTAAGACCCCATTTTTCTTTTTAAACCACAGGGTCTTGGGACCAGAACCGCTGCTTTGTGGTGACACCATCACGCCCGGGAAGTTCATCACTACAAAATGCCGATCTCTAAGCATGCCAACCTCTAGAGCTGCACCTCCAAGCTGGGCTCCACAATCCCCTAAAATGATTTGGTCTGAAAACCGTTAGTCTAAAAAACTAATTCCTATCATCCCCCACCCCTCCCCCATGTCTCCTAGGCAACGAGCAGGGAGAAGAAAAGGAAAGGAAATGAAGGTGGAGAATAACAAAGGTAGCAGGTGGCGGCGGAACTAATCTAGCAGTAAAAAAAGTATATAAGACAAATTATGAAATATGTAACCTTAACTTATATGAATGTCCATACAAACACATAAGCTAAGGGGTCTCTGTAAGTCTCCTATCGTATAAAAAGTCTCATACCAATTAATACGATGGGGTGTCGGTTTTCAAGCAAGCAATATATATATCCATAGAATAATAACCTTAGCTTATAAGGACGCTCACACAAGCTTATAAACTAAGGGGTCATTTTGTAGGGCCTACTATATAAAGAGTCTCATACCAATTTATACAATAGGTGCCAAGGGTTTTATGCAATGGTTATGCTATGTCATGCAAAAATGCTATGATGTGAATCATGCAAATACAACACACCCACTCGACTCTGTGTACACAGAACTTTTGTTCCCTCTTTTTGGAGCCTAGCCTCCCAGGATACCTCCGTAGTGGCAAACAGAAGCGGTGGGTTGGGCCTCTCCCACCTCTAAACCGGTAATTGCACTACCAGTCAGACCTATCGTACACCTCGACGTTGGTGCACAAAGCGGATCTCCTACGTACTCTTTGTCAGCTGCTCCATCAGACTTAATTTGGCAAAGTTCTAAACCACACTTGCCGAGTCAACGTATTGGCGTCGTTGCATCGACCCTCCAACACCGAAGATCTACAACCTTAGAATTTATGCACATGCAATCTTGATGTATCAACTACCAAGCCAAAGCTCCCCGGACTAAACCGTCCGTCACAACAAACAACTGATCCAAAGCTCCCCAGAATATCCTGTCGGTCAGCATAACCACCGAGCCTACCACCCGTGTGACCCAACCTAACTTCCCAAGACATCGGGGTGTGTGAAAGTGAACCCCTAGTTATACTAGTTATTCTTAAACATTGACTATTCTTACGGCTTACGTTAACCTTGGACTGCCCAAGGCATTCCCCGTGAAGGGCTCTCGAGGGCACTAGGAACTACGATAGGCTGAAGCCCAAAGCTCCCTTTCACAAGGCACTTATTATTATTGATTAATACCAAATTCTCGATCCCATTTAATATTAATCTAGAACTATCTCTAGTTTGTTTTGACCCTCTCTCTCTCCCTACAGGAAAGATGATCTTTTGTCGATCCAGAGCACCTCCTAATCCTAGTCTGTAAGACCCCATTTTTTTCTTTTTAAACCACGGGGTCTTAGGCCCAGAACCGTCGTTTTGTGGTGACACCATCACCCCTGGGAAGGTCGTCACTACAAAACACCGATTCTGCCGGCCATATCGATCGCAGAAGTGTAGAATAAAGTATAAGAGTAAGAATGAACTCAAAAATAATCCACCTGAATCACATGTATATAGAAGTACATAAAATAGGGCTTTTGCCCGATACATCAGAGTCCTCACTACATATCACTCATCGCGGAAGCAAAACTAAAACAACTACTAGCAATTGGGACTCACTGTCCCAGCTGTCTAAACTCTGGTACTAGACTGTACCGTCTCCACGCGCACTGACCTCCGAGGCTGCATCTCCAAGTTCGGCTTCATGATACCCTAAAATGATTTAGTCTGAAAACTATTAGTCTAAAAGACTAAGTCTTATCATCCCCCACCCCATAATCCATGTGAGGGAGCTTACTGACATAACAAATCATTGCCCAATTTTCAACCTCTTTTGAGGTGATTTGGCCACTTAAACCCACAAGGGACACTTTGACCTAACTACCCCTTTTTGTTCAAACTTAGAGTTTGCTTATTTCCAAACTAAATCATCTCCAAATGGGATGAAAATTCATACAGTGACGTATATTAATCCCAATAACCTCTCACCAAAATTTGAGAGCATTTGGAGTTCATTAGGTCTCTTAATTAATTTAATCATGGTTTATTAAATAAATACGAAAACTATAGGAAAATAGTATCCAAAAATTCTCATTTTTGGATATGGTGTTGGTATAGGTGAGAGTGACCCCCAGTCCAAATTTTAGTTCATTTGGATGGCTGGATTGGTAAAAGCACTCAAACAAAACTCTGATCAAGCCTATGTATAGACCTCACAAAAATGGGTGTTGTGGTCACACCACTTACCCAAATGGGTTCAAACAAATTTTAAATTAAACTACACTTCAAGGGTTACAATATTATGTTGGCCACTTTTTCTGTAGATGGGCCTAGGTATTTATAATATTTAATTTAAGACAACCCAGTAAATAGGAAAGAAAATTAAGAAATCAAAACTAAATAAAAGAAATGATCCAGCACGGATCTTAAATAAAATCCAACGCATCATGGTCATCTTGTTCCTCCAGCCAAGGGCTGTGATAAGCCCGACCTAGAGCTTCTTCCAAGCCATTTTCCCGGCCACCCGACCACCTCTATGTCCGGCCACCACCGCCACCACCTTCGTTGAGGTGGAGGCTATCGCCGGCGGCGGCATGGCCGCCGGAGGGGTGGTTTCCGGCAAACCCGACCACTCCAATTTTTCGGAAAAACAATGGAAAATCATCACCCAATCTGGCTCATTTGAGCCCGATTCTCATCCAAAAAGATTCCTAAGATCTATCCATAGAAGAAGGAGTAGAGGAGGACCTTCAACCGTGCTTGCCGACGGGTTTGGTGGTGGTGCGCCATAGCTGGATTTTGGAGCTTCATGTATGTTACAACCGTGCATTGGGAGGGCTCGATTTCTCCAGCAAAAAGGTGGAAACTTATTCTCTTTGCCTAGGGAAGCTCTTAAGGTCATCAAATGGGAGGAGGGGAAGGTCCTAGGCTTCAAAGCCATTTATGGCCATTGAAGGGAATTTCGGCCATGGAGAAAATCCCTTGAAATTCACCTCCCCTTGGTCCCAATTCGTTTGGAAACTCCTCAAAACTTATAGGGGAGATGAATACTAATTAATTGGTTAAGAATGGAGGGGTGATTCACCTTCCCCACCATGAATGGCCTTCTCTTTCTCACTTTCTCTCTCCTAGTCATCATGAACGAATTTTATCATCTCCCTAGCCTATTGGCAGCCCATATAACCCACATGAACAATAAAAATGAGGTTAGCCCAACTGGGTTTGGGTTTGAGCTTCAGTTAGTCCATTTGAACCAACTTGAACTAACACTTGGGTAAAGTTAACCTAGGTCAATTTGACCTTTTGGGTTGACCCCAATGGATTCCTATGGCTCTAATGGACTCTCTAATAGGTTAGGGATGTTGTGGTGGGGTCATGGAGTCATGTTGAAGCCCCAAGATCTTCCCAACCTAATGTTTAGAATTTTACTATTTCCAGACCATGGTGGCCTTCACCTTCCTACCTAAGTTCACCATGTATTTTTGGACTTCTTAGGGTCATGTCATGACTTAGTCATGACAAAACCACTCTTAGGGGTTTAGCTGAAAATGGGATGTTACAAATCCCAATAAACAAAAATAAAAATTTCGTCCTCGAAATTAAAGTTAGGCCTGCGAGGTTTCTACTGAGGGTAACTACTTGTAACACCCCATAGGAAATTAAATGTATACTTTGCCCGGAGGGATACGGGTACCTCTTTTGCATTAGAATTGGTGGCTCCCAGGTATGCTCCTCCTGCCTGTGGTTTGTCTACAGGACCTTGAATAGTGGGACCTTCTTGTGCCGCAAGACCCGCACCGCTGTGTCATCTATCCTGACCAGCTCATCTTGTTACCGATTGATCAAAATCTGTCGAGCCATCTATACTAAGAACCTACTGTTCTGGGCGCAGTAGAGCCTTCCTAAGAGAGTAGACGTGGAAGATGTCGTGCAAACCCGCTAACCCCGGCGGTAGCTCCAGCCTGTAAGGCAAATGGCTGATCCGCTCTCGGATCCTGTAACACCCCATATTCTATGGACTGAGCTTCTTCCACTCGCATACTCGCGAGACTCCATACATCTGTCTTATCTTCAGTAATCATGGTCTCCATCTTGAGACTTCACTTGACAATGTCGCGCATCGTAATATTTGCCCGGTCTGCTCTGGGCCTCCAGCATCCTATCTTGAATTAGTCACGCCCAGTATCTGGGTTCTTCATAAATTCTGAGTCGAGTGTCTTTGGATCCATATCCTAGATCCATGATAGTGGAATCCTATACCTTCGTACGAGGGTGGAGAGATGTGTTGAATGTCGGCCGAGAGTCCAGATAAGCCTGGACTGACCTTCTCTCCTTGGATGTACACTATCAATCCTGATTCGACACGATCATCTTGAGCACACCATGATAACAGACATCAACTCCCAAACTTCATAAAACACCCACAGGAGTTTTCTTCTAGGTCGGAGTGACCCCAGCTACCTCAGCCAGTCTATCCTAGATGATCCCTTTATATTTGTGCCTGGAATGGGGATGAGGAATCCTATGTATGAAAATCCCTAATTATATCCTCGAACTTCCACTCTAACTCGGGCAGTGTATGGTAATTGTGCCTCTTTCTTCACTCTGGGGAGATACATGTTCTGAGATACACCATACTTTCGGTGATACATTATAGCGATTTAATTTTTACCTTCTAAGATATCCTGAATCTTGTTACCCATCATCTAATTTTTCGTGATCATAGTTAATCCTCATAATTATTATGTCTTATCACCAGGTCATTGTCTTGGTAATGCTACAGGTCATCATTCCAAACATGTTTTTACAAAATCTTATCTTTGCCTGAATAACGTCGAATTATATTGACTTCAATCTCACTATGTTCGTTAAGCCTCATTCTCTAAATTAGGTCTAAGGAAACCCAGGTCAATACTAATTTACCCAATAATCAAAGGACAAGTCCCCAATAAACAAAAGGTAAGCCCTCAATAAACAAAATATAATCCCCTACCTACCTTGGGCTAAGTTTCTTTGTTGATACCCTATTATATCCATCCTAATTGGGTGCACAACCCCTACGGCATCAATCTTCGCCTTAGGGTTCCACCCTGAAACTCGTCGATATACTCAATACTTTAAACTCTATGAGTCACATTTACGACAACCTTATCAGGGTCAAAATATTCCTGTCCCAAAGGGGTATCTTCCGAACTTGAATTCCTATCCGAACCTCGGTGTTTGTCTTGGTGGTTGTCTCCAGGTAATCTTATTACTGGTACGAGGGTTGAGACTATGTGTCTTCTACCATTCTACTAATGGATTATTGGTCTCAATTCTCTTTAAAGAAGTCCTACTAGTTTGATTAATGCACCATAGGGTCACCTGAGTTTAAGTCTTAGGTTGTCATTCTCGTGTTAAACTCCTCTTTTATTCTCTTTGGGTATCTCCTTACCTGAACCAAGTTCATACCGAAGGTCTATTTCTTACTAGGGCAAACTATAAGTTGTCATGGTTAGTCATGAGTCCTAGTGTGTTGAGTCTAACTTGTTGGCCAGAGAACTATAAGATGGGATCTTCACAGCCGGAGGTGCTCCCTGCTGGGGCAGGGTTTGCCATAGGCTACAAAGAAGAATTCCAATTAATGAAGAAGTGGACTTTTACATGTGATTTCCCTTATGGACACACCACTGCTTCTGCTGCTAGTTTGTCCTCAAACTAAGCTCGTGCGGGGTGACCCAGGGTTAGTGGACTTCTACTTTTCCGATCGAGGTTTTCTCTGATACTACTTGTAAGATCCCTTTTTTTTAAACCACGGGGTCTTAGTCCCAGAACTATCGCTTTATGGTGACACCATCACGCCCGGGAAAGTCGTCACTACAAAACGCCGATTCTGCCGGCCATATCGATCACAAAAGTGTAGAATAAAGTATAAGAGTAAGAATGAACTCAAAAATAGTCCACCTGAATAACATGTATATAAAATAAATCTCCATGAAGGGAGAGTCCATAGCAATAATAATAGAAGTAAAGAAAATAGGGCTCATGCCCGATACATCAGAGTCCTCACTACATATCACTCATCACGGAAGCAAAACTAAAACAACTACTAGCGAACAGGACTCATTGTCCCAGCTGTCTGAACTCCGGTACTAGACTGTTCCATCTCTACGTACACTGACCTCCGGGGCTGCATCTCCAAGTTCGGCTTCACGATCCCCTAAAATGATTTGGTCCGAAAACCGTTAGTCTAAAAGACTAAGTCCTATTATCCCCCATCCCATAATCCATGTGAGGGAGCTTACTGACATAACAAATCAATGGCCCAATTTTCAACCTCTATTGAGGTGATTTGGCCACTTAAACCCACAAGGGACACTTTGACCTAAATACCTCTTTTTGGTCCAACTTAGGTTTTGCTTATTTCCAAACTAAATCATCTCCAAATGGGATGAAAATTAATACAGTGAGCTATATTGACCCCAATAACCTCTCACCAAAATTTGAGAGCATATGGAATTCATTTGGTCCCTTAATTAATTTAATCATGGTTTATTATATAATTACAAAAACTATAGGAAAACAATATCCAAAAATTATAATTTTTGGATATGGTGTTGGCATAGGTGAGAGTGATCTCCAGTCCAAATTACAGATCATTTAGATGGCTGGATTGGTGGGATCACTTAAACCAAGCTCTGATCAAGCCTATTTATAGTCCTCACCAAAATGGGTGATGTGGTCCAACCACTTACCTAAATGGGTTCAAACAAATTTTAAATTAAACTACACTTCAAGGGCTACAATAGTCATGTTGGCCACTTTTTTTATAGATGGGACTAGGTATTTTTAAAATTTATTTTAAGACAGCTAGTAAACAGGACAGAAAATTCAGAAATCAAAACTAAATAAAAGAAATGATCCAGCACAGATCTTAAAGCAAATCCAACGCATCCTGGTCATCTTCTTCGTCAGCCAATGGATGTGATCAGCTCGACCTGGAGCTTCTTCCAAGCCATTTTCCAGGCCACTCGACCACCTCCCTGGCAGGCCAGCACTGCCACCACCTTCGCTGAGGTGGGGGCTATCGCCGGGCGGCGGCACGACTGCCGGAGGGGTGGTCTTTGGCGAACCCGACCACTCCATTTTTTTGGAAAAATCATGGAAAAATCATCACCCGATCTAGCTCATTTGAGCCCGATTCTTATCCTAAAAGATTCCTAAGATCTATCCATAGAAGAAGGAGTAGAGGAGGACCTTCAACCGTGCTTGCCGACGGGTTTGGTGGTGGTGCACCATGGCCAGATTTTGGAGCTTTGTGTATGTTACAACTGTGTAATGGGAGGGCTCGATTTCTCCAGCAAAAAGGTGGAAACTTTTGCTCTTTGCCTAGGGAAGCTTTTAAGGTCATCAAATGGGGGAGGGGAAGGTCCTAGGCTTCAAAGCCATTTATGGCCATGAAAGGGAATTTCAGCCATGGAGAAAATCCCTTGAAATTCACCTCTCCATGGTCCCAATTCATTTGGAAACTCCTCAAAACTGATAGGGGAGATGAATAATAATTAATTGGTGAAGAATGGAGGGGTAATTCACCTTCCCCACCATGAATGGCCTTCTCTTTCTCACTTTCTCTCTCCTAGTCATCATGAACGAATTTTCTCATCTCCCTAGCCAATTGGCAGCCCATCTAACCCACATGAACAATAAAAATGAGGTTAGCCCAAGTGGGTTTGGGTTTGAGCTTGAGTTAGCCCATTTGAACCAACTTGAACTACCACTTGGGTAAAGTTAACCTAGGTCAATTTGACCTTTTGGGTTGACCCCAATGGATTCCTATGGCTCTAATGGACTCTCTAATGGGTTAGGGATGTTTTTGTGGGGTCATGGAGTCATTGTGAAGACCCAAGATCATCCCAACCTAATGTTTATAATTTTTCTATTTGCAGACCTTGGTGGCCTTCACCTTCCTACGTAAGTTTACCTAGTCTTTTTGGACTTCCTAGGGTCTTGTCATGATTTAGTCATGACAAAACCACTCTTAGGAGTCTAGCTGGAAATGAGATGTTACATAGTCAACCCAGCATTTTCCTCATCACAACTTCCAATGGTGAACTCAATCTCATTTTACCACAAACCAGCAAACTATTAACCCCAACCCATATGCCCAATTCAAATGCTATCATATTTTCTGTAGTTTTACTATATGCAGACCAACCTATACTCTATGTTGTACATGATAGGAGGTACTCCAAATTTTCATCCACAAGCCTTAAGATATTTAATGGGGGCCTATCATGACATGATTAGCCTAACTCCAGAAACTTATAATTTTTCTAATTAATTTGGTATTTAATTTATTTTTCCCAAAGTTAGGCCATGGGTAATTTGAACATAAAGTATAATATTTTCTCAAGTAATGGCCACTCAAAAATTATGAACACTAGATAAAGGATGAATAACAGTAAATACCAAATTTCATAATTTTCTAAAAATGATTTGGCCTCTAATTAATTAATCCAATAATAAGCCATTAATTATGGGTAAAGAAGAAAGTACTAAAGTTAATCATCATAAAATTGTATAACAATTACTAAATCTCAAGATTGACCAGAAAGGGCCTCTGACCAAAAATCATATTTTATTAATCTTATTAAGTATCAAAATTTATTCAATTACTTTTACTTAGAAAACAGTACCTTGAGAAACAACCCCTATAGATGGACTTTCAAAAATTCTATAAAAATTCACAAAGCTTTAAAATGTCAATAAAAATCTTCTTACTAAATTTCATAAGTTTCCATTAAGTGGTTTGTTCATAAGAAATATCTAAGTAGAAGGTGCAACTTGATGGGTTGTGAATGAAGTACCTCATTTAATGATCTAAAATTCATATTAAAAATTCCTAAGGCTTGTTATATTCATAAAACATAGCTTGACTAAATATCATCCAAACCCAAGGTTAGAAAGTTACATAATAAAATTCTTCAAGACAACTTATGATAGTGCACTTTTCAAAGAAACTCACTTGTAATCTCATCCAAACAATATGTAGTATATTTTAGTGGTTAATATGATTATGAAAATGACCTCTACAAAAATGTCTTGCAATTCCAAAGTCATATAAGCCACTAGACATTCCCTAAGGTGTATGGACCCAAAAACTTACCCAATGGTTTAAGTGGTGTGCATGTGTCCAAATCCCATAATATCTCTCCCTAGGGCTTTTCACCACCCTAGGATCACATAGACTAAACACCAAGTCCATAGAAGGGCATATCACCCTATGCCCTTCACAAATCCCCAAAGTCCAACCTTTGGGTTTGAACTTGGTTCCTAGGGCAAATCTACCCCAATCCACCCCAAATTCCATGTGAGGGTGTCTAGCATCATATCAAACTAGTGGCCCAAGTTTCAACCTCTGTTGAGGTGATTTGACCACTTAAACTCACAAGGAACACTTTGACCTAAATACCCCCCCCCTTTAGGCCAAGGCTAGGGTTTACAAAAATTCAACCCAAATCATCTCCAAATGAGATGAAATTTTATCCAGAGCCTTATGATCACCCTAAGGACCACTAACCAAAATTTGGGAGGGTTTGGAGATCATTAGGTCCCCTAATTAACTTACCATATGATTATTAAATAATTTCAAAAACTATAGAACAAGTATCTCCAAAAATTCTCATTTTTGTATAAGACCTAGGTATTGGTAAGATTGACTCCTTGTATAAATTTCAGGTCATTTGGACATGTGGTGAAGTGGGGGCACACATTTAAATCTCTGACTAGCCCTAGGTATATACCCCACCAAATTGATTGTTGATGTCTAACCTAAACTCCAAATTGTCTCAAATAAATTTTAAAATAAACTAGACATCTAGACCTACAAACTTCATGCTGACCACTTTATCTGTACAAGCTCTTAACTATTTTTAATAAATAAAAACATTAATAGCATTTTCTGTGATAGAATCATATGAAATGAAATATTTAACCTAAGATTAAAAATTAAAGCAGCACGAATCTTGGCGCAAAAAGGACGGCATCTAGCTGTCTTCAAGCTCCAGCCGATAACCAGGATTCTCTTGACCTGGAGCTTATTCTATCCCCATTTCCCAGCCACCCGACCACCTCCCTGGTCGGCCACCGCCATCACCACCTCCGTCGAGGTGGTGGCTATTGCCAAACAGCGGCATAGCCGCCAGAGGGGCGAATTACAGCGATCCCACAAACATATTTTTCTCAAAAAAACCTGGAAAACATGTAATGACCCTAGCCGATACAACGTGACAGTATCACGACTCCGCTCTAGGCGACGCTACCGGGCTGCAGCCCAAGCACCCCAACCCCTCTCCAGCCTACTGGCGGGTTATTGGTGGCCACAACCTCCCTTTGATGAGTCAAACTCAATAGTCAAGCGCGCACTACACGGAATTCCCAGGAGATCACCCATCCCAGTACTACTCCAGCCCGAGCACGCTTAACTATTGAGTTTTTCAACTCCTCATCACCAATTGAGCTGCAGCTCAGTTGGTGATGAGTTGTTGGAAAACTCTATAGTTAAGCGTGCTCGGGCTGGAGTAGTACTGGGATGGGTGACCTCCTGGGAATTCCCCGTGGTGCACTCTTGACTATCGAGTTTTGCTCATAAAAGGGAGGTTGTGACCACCAACAACCAGCTAGTGGGCTGGAGATGGGTTAGGGTGCTTGGGTTGCATCCCGATAGCGATGCCATAGGGGGTTATGGGCCAAATCTCGGGTCATTACAATAAAAAGTGCACTTTTATTATAAAACCTCTCCACTACACTGGAGTTGTCTATTAGCAAGCATGTTACCGGGCTGTAGCCCAAGCACCCCAACCCTTCTCCAGCCCACTAGAGGGTTGTTGTTGGCCACAACCTCCCTTTGATGAGTCAAACTCGATAGTCAAGCGCGCACCACGGGAACTTCCCAAGAGGTCACCCATCCCAGTACTACTTTAGCATGAGAACGCTTAACTATGGAGTTCTTTCAACTCTCATAACTAATTGAGCAGGCTTAATTGGTGATGAGAGTTGAAAGAACTCCATATTTAAGCGTGCTCGGGCTGGAGTAGTACTGGGATGGGTGACCTCCTGGAAAGTTCCTGTGGTGCGCGCTTGAAGAGGTGTTACAAAATGATCCCTTTGATCGGGCTCAATTGAGCTCGATTCTCATCCTAAAAGATTTCTACAATCTACCCATGGATGAAGGAGCAAGGGAGGACTTGAATTGTGTCCTGAGAGCGGGTGATATGCCTCCTTGAAATTTCTGACTGCCGGTTTGGGCTTTTCTGCAACCTCCATAACAACAGCAAGGAAATCGAGATTGGAACGAGGGAAACGCCTGCTCTTGTCCTGATGAAGGTTCTTAAAGGTGGAATTGGGGAGAGGAGGCTTGTAACTACCAAATTCATCAAAGCACCATTAATGGCCATTAACACAAAGTTTTAGTTTCAGCAAAATTGAGGGGCTTGAGCCACCCCACTGGTCGGCCGCCTCTTGGAAACTCTTCCCCAGCCTCCAAGGAGGGCCCCATCAAGGTGAGGGGTTATGAAACCTCCAAGGCCATAATGGCCATTAAGCCCCCATTTTTTCTCTCTTCCAATGTGGGGTAACCTCCTCCCTCTCTCTCCTAGTCATCACTCTCTGAATTTGGTGGGCCCAAAATGTGTCTCTCCACTCCTTAGACTAATGGGCCACACCACTTGGGCTTAACCCACTTAAATTGGGCTAGGTTAACCTAAGTTGACCACTTTGACCCATGTGGTAACTTTGGTCAACATGACCATTTGGTTTGACCCCAAGGGGTCCTTGGTGACCCCTTGGCTTCCCCCAAGGTCTTGGAAGGGTTATGTAGGGTTGACTTGGCACCTTGGAGGTCACTTGCCCCTTAGTTAGGGCACTTTGACCACTCTAGGGCTAGGGTTGACTTGGGTCAACTTAGCCTCTAAGGTTGACCCCAATGGGTCTTTGGTGACCCATTGACCTCACCTTAGGTCTAGGAAGACTTGGGTAGGGTTGGTTGGGCACATTAGAGGTTAATTGCCCTTAGTTAGGGCACCTTACCCAATTTATGCTTATGGTGGTCTTAGGTCAATTTGATCACTTTGGGTTGACCCCAATGGATCCCTATGGGCTCTAATGGACCTTCCAATAGTTTGGTGAGGTTATGGTGGGGTTTTTGAATCATGGTGAAGCCCCATGATCATCCTAAACTAGTGTTTAGAAATCTACTATTTACAGACCATAGTGATCTCACCTACATTTGTAGGTTCATTTGGTCTTCTTGGGCATCCTAGGGTTTTGTCATGACCTAGTCATGACAAAATCACTCCTATGAGTCTAGTTGTCTAGGGATGTTACACCTATGTACCTCCTATTTTGAGACATACATAATGGTGAATGATCGCATGTATACTAAGACAGTGTGATATAATTATGATAAAAGATAAATTATGGTCACTTAGATCTGATTTCACTTTTATTCCAATATATTCATTTAGATTGATTTATCTTTAATCCTAATATGAGAAAGTCATATGGCAAAAAAAAATATCTACAGTGTCCCTGACATATTGGCTTAAAAAAATAAAAACAATAAACAAATACAAAAATAAAATAGTAAAAATAGAAAGAACATTAAGCATATCATGAAGTAGATTATCGAGTAATTTTGGTTTGATTAGTTTCTACTTCACGCAATTGGTGGATACTAATGGATAAGAGATTTAGGTATCAAAAAGGAACCAAGGGTGACGGTTCCTTTGGGTACCCAAATATAGCGTGGTACACCTTGCGGAGATGACGGTGAATGGGCCCTTTTGAGTGGAATGGGTGCGCTATTTTGAATGATGGGCCTCCATTCATACTTTGGTTAAATGTTATTTTTATGTTACAAATTTCCTTTTAGATTTCTACGAGTCCTTAAGTGTTGAGATTCAGTTGAACAATCTTGCATTTGAGGTTTAGATATGTTGAAATTGTTCTCTGAGTTAAGATAATGTTGCTTAAGGTAAAGACACATATTATATTGATTCTTTGAAGGAAATTTACTTTCATTTGATTTTAAATTGGGAGTGACTTGAGGTTGCAAATGAAGATGATTTTTCTGTTTTAGAATTTCATTTGCACACTCTTGAAATTTTCTACTCTTGTTGATTGACTTTGTTATTATATGACAATTCATATTCAACATGCTTTCGGGTATTGCTTGAAAGTTAGGAGTTATATTTTGTGAGTGTTTAATCATAATTTCCTTAAGCATGTTGATCTTTATAAATAATTCTTTATTTTTTATTTTTAGATTATGTTTAGCTTTGTTGTACGCGATTGTGCTATTTTTAAAAGTAGAGACTACAGATTTGATATGAGATTCATACTTATTTTTGTATTCCTTAAAAGTCTTATCAATCTCTTTAATTTCATTTTTATAATTCTTGCATCCCGCACGATCACTTTTCAACGATGAGTTTTCTAAACATAATTTATCATTTTGTTCTTTTGCAAAACGAAGCTCTTATTCAAGAACCTTATATTTTTATTTTAATTCATTATAATCTATACATGGTGTAGAAATGTTATCTAAAGAGCGGTTGAGAGAACAAGTCATATCACAATAGGGTTCTACATTAAGTTGTGCTTTTAAAGTTTTGTTTTCTAGTCGTAGGTTTGAATTAATATTTTTCAACTTCTTAATTCTACTGTTGGGTCTATTGATCCCAATGTTCCAGATTTGAAAGAAGTCAAACTGGTCAATGACATACACACATAATATATTTGATGTATACTTGAGTTATTGCAAGCAGGTTGTTTTTGATTGGACATGTGAACAGGAAGAGGAAGCTGGAAGTTAGATAATTTGACTAAGGCATAATCGCTGAGATAACTGAGAAGAATGTCTCAGCATAACTGCTGAGACAGCTGAGAAGCTCAACACATATCGTTGAGAGAAGTGTTTGTCTCAACTAAACTACTGAGACAGAAGACAGTCTCGGCTGTGAAGAAATAACTGCTGAGACAGAAGATAGTCTCAGCTGTGAAGAAGAATCTGCTGAGATAGTTGAGAAGAAACCGCTGATACTAAGCCGGCAGAATTTATCTAAGTCCATAAGCGTTGAGTGAGGCAGCCTCCCTCAATGCTTTTAAAGAAGAAGCTCAAGTTAAAGGTTGAAGTTCATAGTTCGTCGAGCTTAGCTCACAAATCGTCGAGCTCAAGTTAAAGGTTGAAGTTCAGAGTTCGTTGAGCTCAACTCACAGATCGTCGAGCTCAAGTTAAAGGTTGAAGTTCAGAGTTCGTCGAGCTCAGCTCACAGATCGTCGAGCTCAAGTTAATGGTTGAAGATTCAGAGTTCATCGAGCTGAGCCCGCCTTTCGTCGAGCTAAATGTAAAGTTGGAGATTCTGAAATTCGTCGAGCTCAGCATAGAGTTCATCGATCTCATCTCGACGATCGTCGAGCTCAGTCGAAGTACTTCATGCCGTTACGGGAAAGCTACATTAGTGCCGGAAGCTACTGTTTGTCTTCTCTTGAGGGAGGTGGCGCTCACCATACTTGACTGAGCCCACATTCAAATTGTGTCATTGATTAAAATCAATAGATATAAAAGGAAGAGAAAAAAAAAGGTTAGGGTTAACAAAAACCAAAAATGAGAACAAAAGCAGAAAATGAAAAAGGGACGGTTGGACTTCATCTTCTTCGACAAGCTTGAAAGCAAAGTCCAGCAGTGAAAGCCATAAGGCAAAGATAGTTTAAGCTTCTTCCAGTTCAGCAAGAGTGTTCCTTAAAGACCAAGTTGACTGATTCAATCCATCAACAAGAGGAGTTAGTTGTGTGAAGGGTTGTAAGCCTTCAACAACAGTTAGTTGTCTTCAGTACAGCAGAGAAATTAATAGTTGTAGAAGAAGACTAATTCCTTCTACAGTAAGTGGGCCGGACTGATATCTGCTCAGTCCAACAAGTTAGACTCAGAGATTTATCTCTGAGTCAGTATTTTAATTTTACTGATTACTTTCCTGTTGTATTCAGTTTATCTGAATCTGAGTGTAGGGCACTTTGTGCCTGAGTGGTAGGTGACTAATTTATCACTGAGGTAGGTGTCATGCTGGTGTACTGAGGTAGGATCCAAGTTTGGATCTGAGCTGTAGGGCTTAAGTGCCTGAGGTAGGAGAGGGCTACTCTCTGAGGTAGGATCCAAGTGTGTATCTGAGGTAAGGCAATCCTCCCAGCCTGAGTGCAGGGCCTAATGCCTGAGGTAGGTGACTGGTGAGCCACTGAGCTGTAGGTGACATGTGTGTCACTGAGTTATAGGCCTTGGAGGAGGCTGAGCTGTAGGTGCCTGGAAGGGCACTGAGGTAGGTACCTGGATAGGTACTGAGTTATAGGAGTGTTGTAGCACTCTTAGAGTAAGGACTTGTGCCTGAAATTTTAGGGTTGAAAAGCCTATGTTGTAGGCCTTTGAGATAAGGCTGAGGTAGGTGGTTTAAGGACCACTGAGTTATAGGAGCACTACAGGGCTTTGAGGTAGGAACCTTTATGGTTCTGAGGTAGGGTTCTGAATAGAACCTAGGTGTAAGGCTGAATGCCTGAGGTGTAAGCTCTAAGGAGCATTTTGGTTGAGTTTGTGCCTTGTCTAACATAAGTTAGAAAGGTGGGAGGGAAATTGGATGTTCCTAATCTGGGAACCCCTATAAATATTTGTGTGCTTGCTGTGTTGCTTGTTTCTTTCTTGTATTGTTGGTAATTAAGATAAGCTCTTGATCACCAAATTTATAAATAGAATAAAGATCTAAGAAAGTTTAAAAGACCTATTCACCCCCCTATAGGTGACTAGCTAACCTTGAAGTAATAACTTTCATCTACGCTTAGCATTTTCTAGCACACCCAATGTAGAGATAGATTTATAAGTAAAAAGGGAATTTGACTTCCTTACAGATCTCTTGGATGAGGCAAGATTGAGGTATAGATTTTCTTTGACTTCTCCATGTGTTTCCTCATCCATTGTTAAGATTTCATCTTCCCTTTCCATCGACGTGGTCGTCCCGTCTTCCTCCAAGAGCAAGTCTCCATTTGGTTCTTCACGTGGATCCATGAGAAATTGCTCAGATTTATTACCTATAAAAAGAGAACTATAAGTTAGCTCAAGAAAATTCTATATATCATTTGTAGTGGGAAGCGTATAGATTACTTTGAAAATATCTTGGCCAAGCCCATAAAATAGACTATTCATAGCTTTGTCATTTAAATGACATTCGTGCTTATTTAAATTATTTCGGGGATTGATACACGTCATGTTCCAAACTTCTATATCTAATGATATAAGAAATTTTCTCATAAGTGTTCTCCATTTGTTATAGTTCAATCCTATAAATAGAGGTGGTGCAAACGAATTTTTAGTGTACAATTTTCATCCCCACTGGTCGATTCAAGATCAGGGTTGGCCATTATTCTCGGTGGTGAAACTGATTTGGAATAACCTTGCACAAATACCACTTATTGGATCTCGTGGCCAACCTTACAGGGTGGGGGTGAATAAGGTTTCTTGCGTTTATTGTAATTTAAAATATTTTGACCTAGAAAATTGAGTTCGGGAAGCTACCGCGGGGAGTTAGGTAGCTAACGCTCAACGAAAAGTCTCGTAAATCATTTTCCTGGGAGTTACGCTTGGGCACCACACACAAGAAATAAAAACATTATTCACAGGAAACTAATGTAGGTAAAATCACAGAAAACAAATTTCATTGAAAGATTTAAAACAACAATAGTTTTGAACAACTACAAAACTGTGATCTCCGTGACGCCGGAGATCAAAGGCGATGATAAATAAAAACTCTTGTATTTTCTATACTGATCTGCTCCACGGACCGGTTGGCTCTATCCCTTTCCCTCCAAGAAATGTCCTCAAACCGACTCTTCACCTCTACATAAGGAAGGGTCTTAGAGCCCCGCTAGATCTTCCGATTTAGACATCCCTATCCCCAGGATGATTGTCCATGGAATCCTCCTCTGGTTCCGACGACCCTCACCAGTCGATTTTCCTCACCACAAGATTCAAAAAAGAAAAGATTACAGAAATAAGGATGTAAAGGATTTAAAAGATGAAGTTCTCCCTTTTAACGACTTCTTTATTGAGTGATCCGCGACCGGTGCTTGAGATCTTTGTTTTCTATCAACCAGTCAGCTATTTGTATTTGATGTAGATCTTGGATCGCCTGAGTTCTTCATTCACGAATGGGAGGGAGACACCTTTATGCTTCTTTGATGGAGACTTTTTGGAACGGAACGCAAGAGAGAGCGGCCAAACCCTAGAATACAAGAAATCCTGTCGCCTTTTGTTTTCAGATACCAAAGGCACAAAAACTGAGGCAGCCTTATATATATCTTTATGAAAATAGGCTACCACCGGCGGTAAGACTAGCGCCCGGCAGTAGGTTCGTGCGCTTTATGTGTCAACTGTGCTCCAAATTTTGAATAATAATTCAAAACAAATATTTTTCCATTTCATAGAGCTAGAGCCCCGCGGTAGAAGATAGCACCACGCAGTAGGTCAGTAAGTCGACGAACCCATCTCTACACTCGTGGAATGGCTAGCGCTGCGCGGTAACCACTATCGCCTGGAGGTAGGCCATTAAATCGACAAACCCGTATGGACACTTATAGAGTGGCTAGCACAGTGCGGTAAGCACTATCACCTGGCAGTAGTTTCCAGAGAGACTGGCCAAATTAATTCCTTGTGTTAGCACCAGTGGTAGTACTAGCGCGGAGCGGTAGGTTCCCGAGAGCTCTGTCCAATTAATTGACGGCTACCGGTCGGCGGTAACTTCTACCGCTCGTCGTTATCATCCATAGGAGACTTATTCTCTTTACATGAACCTTTCAACCTGCACACTCTATCAACACAAGACGTGATCAAATACAACTGGGATTTGATATTTTCAAACATATGGAATATGAAATAGCTGTTCCGACATAGCTATCGTAACCTTCTGCCAATCCTCAGTCTCTATTGTTGACATTACTCTCTTAACCTTATAAAGCTAGTCCTTAGCTTGCATTAGGGTTCTAGTCCCTGCAAACGTTGGTGGCTAAAAGCTCATCACGTGCTTTAGCTGTTTTTAGTCATTTTCCGCTCCACTACGGGCTCTTCTGCTACTTTATCTGCCACTATAGGTTATGTTGTGCCAATCATTACATGACCTAATCCAGGAGTAGGAGGTTGTACTTGCCTCCCTAGTTTGGTATTGATCATAGCGAACACCGCTTCAACAACCACTCGTATATTTTCGGCAGAAAGAGGGGTCGTAGGTTCGTCATTGGGCACACTACTCTCCGCAAAGTGCTAATGTTGTGATTGCTCTGTACCATTCCTAATCACATATAATTGTAAAACAATCAATTAGGTGACAAATGATTGCCAAAAGTAATCATAGGAACACGCAGGTTTCTCAAACATGTGTATTTTCATTCCTAAGTGGACATTCATGGGTTCTTTTATATTATAACAGTATCGCACATATATGTGCTCACCACTCCTTAAAAGAATTTGCCCACAAATTTAAATAAAATCGACACTAGAGTCTTATACCAATATAAGACCCCCAACCATCACATAACATATAACAGAAGGTCCGGTCGGGGCCCGACACCATATAATACGGACAGTTAAACGAGTTACTAATTGAAACCATA
This sequence comes from Platanthera zijinensis, assembly GCA_039513925.1. Taxonomy (NCBI): domain Eukaryota; kingdom Viridiplantae; phylum Streptophyta; class Magnoliopsida; order Asparagales; family Orchidaceae; genus Platanthera; species Platanthera zijinensis. The sequence continues at coordinate 134,110,301 of CM077082.1, forward strand.
ATCCAATTTCACGCATCCTAACATAGAGTGCATTCTAGCAGAAGAATTAAAGGTTACAGTTAGAACCCAACCAACTGAATGTCCACTATCACAAATTAGGAATGATAAACCATGTACACAAATAGTATTGGCCTTAAGTCCTTACAATGTTCAACTTAGAATAAAATATCTTGCATACATCGACACGCAGGCCGGCCACACATGAATGAAAAAGTAAATGTGTAATTCGCTTTGTCCTTCAAGGGCCAGCTTAGCAATCCTGGGCTCCAGCCTGCTATTTCCCGCTTGGCTCGGCTGCACCTGCATGAAACATTCCACCGCAACTGCAGCAAACAATAGCAACGGTCAGCATTAGCTAACCAATTTATAATAAACCCACCCCTCACTCGGGGTGGTTGTTCTCCTTCCCTACAGGCATTAGCATATATAAATCTTGGTAATCAGAACATGCAAATTAATCATCATTCGCCATAGAAGTTGGCATAACACCCAACGCCCTGTGCTCTCAGGGCACATTCTTGGTGCACAGGACCTCTCAGGTCACACCTCCGTTCTTTGGGACGGTCATTAACGTTTGAGCTTTTAGTTTTTCGGAACCTAAGCTGAAGACAATGCCCGTAGCCTCTGACAAATTCATGGTGACCTGCAAATTCACACTTTGACTCACTCTAAGGCGAATGACTAGGGTTGGTACAGTTCAACTATTTCCCTTGCTCAAATTGTCAGGCGTGTCAGCCACGACGCGAGTTCGCATCCCCTTTCCCATTCTACATGATCCATAACCTCGTTATGATCCTAAGATAGCACTCATGATCGCCTAAGCTGGGCCACAAAGGCTCTCAGCTCCATACATTAGCCCCTAGATCTTCAAGAGATAGGCCTCACAGAATAGCCAGCAGGTCTCCCAAATACAAGCTTTATAAATAATAGTTCACGGGTCTCGCAGATATAGGCTTTACAAATAAACATAGCTCACTAGGAGCTAACTCCGGCGGTAGCGCTACCTCCGCGCGGTAGGGGAGAGACTATCAGTTCTTCCCCCTTTTCGAGTGTTTTCCTAGAGACCACCTCCAGTACTCTTACTATAGCCATCTACACACCCCGTGACTCCGAAATCTACACAATTACTGTAACATCCCATTTCCAACTAGACCCCTGGGAGTGGGTTTGTCTTAACAAAACCTTAGGAAGCCCAGGAATTGAAGTTTGTCGACCAAGATTTTGAGTCAAGGGGTGGTCACGCCCGTGACCGACCCGTCATGCCCGTGACCTAGGGCGTGACCCCCTTCGACGATCGTCAACCTCAGGAAGACGATCATCGAGCTCAAAAATTTCAACATAGGTCAGACACGCCCGTGACCGATCCGTCACGCCCGTGACCTTGGAATGGCATTGAGTGAGCTAAGCTCACTCAACGTCGTGTTCTGGATGGCGTTGAGTGAGCTAAGCTCACTCAAAGCCATAACCTGGACGGCGTTGAGTGAGCTAAGCTCACTCAAAGCCATAATCTGGATGGCGTTGAGTGAGCTAAGCTCACTCAACGCCATAACCTGGATGGCGTTGAGTGAGCTTAGCTCACTCAACGACATAACCTGGATGGCTTTGAGTGAGCTAAGCACACTCAAAGCCATAATCTGGATGGCGTTGAGTGAGCTAAGCTCACTCAATGCCATAACCTGGACGGCTTTGAGTGAGCTAAGCTCACTCAAAGCCATAACCTGGATGACGTTGAGTGAGCTAAGCTCACTCAAAGCCATAATCTGGACGGCGTTGAGTGATCTTAGCTCACTCAATGCCATAACGTGGACGGCGTTGAGTGAGCTAAGCTCACTCAAAGCCATAACCTGGACGGCGTTGAGTGAGCTAAGCTCACTCAAAGCCATAATATGGATGGAATTGAGTGAGCTCAGCTCACTCAACGGCATAATCTGGATGGCGTTGAGCTCACTCAACGCCATCGTTTAAAAGGGGCTTATTCTGGATGGCATTGAGTGAGCAGAGCTCACTCAACGCCATAATCCGGATGAGTGAGCTGAGCTCACTCAACACCATAGTCTGGGAGGCCATTCTGATGGCGTTGAGTGAGTAGAGCTCACTCAACGCTGTAATTGGGATGGCGTTGAGTGAGCTAAGCTCACTCAACGCCGTAGCATGGATGGCATTGAGTGAGTAGAGCTCACTCAACGCCATTTTACTTAGTTTTTTTTTTCTGGCCGATCTTTTTGGCTGGGTGCTGGTTCAGTTGAACCGGGCCATTTCGGGAAGTGGGCCAGAATGTGTTAATGGGCCGTTTTCTCTTATTAAGACTTAGTTAAGTCTTATTTTGTGAAGTTTGACCGGCTGTGCCACGTGGCAGCCGTTTCCTCCTCCTCTAGCCATGGCCGAGCCCCAGCCTTCATCGCCGTCAATGGCATTTGATGTCATGGCCTTCCCTCTTCCCCTTGAAACGGCTGGATTCAACTCCTCTCAGGGAGAGGAGGAGTTTCCAGCCCTCCTCCAGCGGTTACAAAGCCGTTTTAGCTCCCCTCCACCATGGCTGAGCTTGCTCTTAAAGAGGCAATAATGGCTGGACAGCCTATAACCGTCCACTCCCCATTTCTTCCCTTTAAAAAGGTCCCTTAGGCTCAGAGATGAAGTTTCCCACCCTGACCCAACGGATTGAAGTTTGTGCTGCGCTGTAGAAGGATTCCGGCGACGCCACCACCGTGCAAATAGCATCCCGACGATCGGCTCGACTCCAAACCTCGAATAAGGTCCTCCTCTACCTCTTCTTCTATGGATAGATCTTAGAAATCATTAGGAGAGATATCAGGCTCAAAAGAGCTGGATCGGGTGAGCGTTTCCATGGTTTTTCCGAAATTTCATGGTGGCGGGTTCGCCGGAAACCGCCTCTCCGGCGGCCGTGCCGCCGCCTGACGGTAGCCCTCACCTCAATAGAGGTGGTGGTGGTGGTGTCCGGCTAGGGAGGCAGCTGGGTGGCCGAGAAATAGCTTTAAAAAAGCTATAGGAATAGTTGTTTTTCTGGTTCTGTTCGGGTTCGGGTAAAGAAGAAGATGAACAGTGTTATTTTAACATATTATATATTGTATAATTAGAAATTAATTCCCTTTACTGTACACTAAGTTTAAACTAAAAATTGTAGCCCGTAGGGGCTGAAACATAAAAAATTGTCAACATAGAAAATGTAGCCCTTGAAATCTAGTTTAATTCAAAATTGATTTCACTCGATTTGGTGTCTTGATTAGACCACAGCACACATTTCGGTGAGGTCTATCCATAGGGTTGTCCTGAGATTGATTTGGAAGCCCACATCGATCCAGACATCCAAATGACTTGAAATTTGGGGTATGGGCTATTATTAGCCATACCTAGGTCTTACCCAAAAATCAGAATTTTTGGAGAATATGTTTCTATAGTTTTTGTAAAAATTTAATAATTTATGTATAATTTAGTTAGGTGTCCTAAACACCTCAAAATCCCCCCAAATTTGGGTGGGAGATCTTAGGGGGAATGTTAGAACTCTGGTAAAAATTCCACCTTATTTGGATGTGTTTTGATTGAGTTTTAACTCGACCCTAGGTTGGCCCTTATAAGGTTAATTAGGTCAATTCATTCCTTTTGGGATTTGAGTGGTCAACCAACCTCAACAGAGGCTGATATTTTGTCCACTGTCTGTTTGGGGCATGACACACCCTCCAATGTAATTTGGGATGGTTTGGGATAGGGTAGCCTTAGAACCCTAGGGTAGGTCCCTTATTGGGGATTTTTAGGGTTGTGAAGGTCATGGGGTCAAATGACCTTGGACTGACTTGAAATTTGGTAGAGAGGACCATGGTGCCATTATAGTTCTCTGGACAAAATCTTAGGGGCTTTGGAGACATTTAGGCCACCTAAAACCCTAACCCTAGTTTAGGTCACAAACCTTAATTTGAACTATTATGCTATCAAATGAACTTAAAATCAAGTAAAATTTAGGTAGTGTTTTTATATGGTCAAAGTGGACATAATATAATTTTGTTGAGATTTTTGGGTTAATTTATACAGTACTTCATTTACAACTCTAATTGTGCCCTAGATATTTATCTTGATGATTTTGGAATTTATATGCACTGGAATGTTATGAAATCTTGGATTAGGGCATCTTGTAGCATGTTATACCTTATATATGTTTCTTGAGAGTTTTATCTGATTATTTTGGGTACTTTATTCTTTAACGTACTAATTGTGATATGTAGTCAAAAATACAAATAATGCCCAATTACTATTTAGAAAATTATGAAATTTGGTTAGTGGGTGTTTAAGACAATGATAGTCATCCTGTAAATTTCTCTAGATTTTAGATGATTCAAAATAATACCTCCTTCACTAAGCTAGGAAAATTGGTGTTATACATTAAAATAAATTCAGAGTACAAATATTGGAGAAAAATTATGGGACTTGGTTTCTGATGGTTTTAGGTTACCATAAAGCTTCTATAATTTTATTGTGATTTTTGGATATATATTTACAGTACTTGCTTCATAATATAGTAAAAGTGGCCTAAAATGGTAAATTAGGAAATGTAGGCCTAAACACCTCTGAAATTTCTCAAAATTTGGAATTACTGCTTAAATGCCTTATAGGATTTTTACTGATTTTATGGTGATTTATTGTTGGCGCATTAGTGCACTTCATGTTCATACTAAGGCATGGGAGGCTAAGAATAAACAAATTAAATGCCAAATGAAATAGGAAAATTATTATTTTCTTGATTTAGACTAATTATGTCATGGTAGACCTCCAGTAAATATTATAGGAGATTCGGAAGACAATTTTGAGTACCACCCCTTGCATACCTCATAAAGCTTAGGATGGTCTGCGTTTAGTAAAACTGCAGAAGCTGAACTAGAGTGGGTAATGAACCTGGGAGATGGAATTTTGGTAGTTTGCTGGCTTGGATAGGGTGGTTTAAATCAAGTTCATTATTGGAAGTCAGGATAGGTAGGGTGTGAGATTGACTAGTGTTAAGTGGTGTTCGGGTTCAACGGAAGATCGTCCTCCCCGAGAAGAGGAAGAGTCAAAGTCACCCTAGGATTAGCCCACTGTAATATGAGAAGGGAATGGGTTAAGGGAACCAATCAATTACAATAAGTTCCTTGGAAAGGGAGCTTTGGGATTCACCCCATCATAGCTCCTAGTACCGCTGCGAGCCCTTCACCGGGTAAACCTCGGGAAGTCCAAGGTTAACCTTAAATCTTAGGAATAAAATGATCAAGAGTAACCCTAATAATAGTTGCACCTCACACCTACACTTGTACACTTAGGAAGAAGAGTTGGCATGGAATGGGTAGAGTAGGTCCGTGGTCTAAGGTCCTACTAGTAATGTCAATGGTTTGGTTTGTGATTGGGAAGTCCGGGGAGCTGGATGCTCGGGGACTTGGTATAAATTTGGAAGTCCAGGGAGCGGGATGCTCGGGGACTTGGTATATGCTTGCTAAACTATAGAGCTGAAAGCTCGATAATATGAGAACTTGTACAAATATAACTGTCATGATTGCATGTGCATAAAAGTGGTGGGTCATCGGTACTTGACGATCGATCACACCGATGTTGGTACGTTGACTCGGCGGTGTGGGACACTTAGCCAAAGAAAGCCTGGTGGATATAGTCAGCACTAATATGCGGATACTCTAGGTTGTGTTCTTCTAGGGGCATATGGAAGGGCTAGGCTTGGTAGTGTGGTTACCCGCCTAGGAGTGGGGGGCCCGACCCACTGTCTTCGTTTGCCACTACGGAGGTTCCTGGGGGTGAAGCTAGCTGCCCGAACAGGGGGAACTAAAGGTTTGTGCGCATGGAGTCGTGTGGGTGTGTTGCACTTGCTTGTGTATTCCATAGTATATTTGCGTGTCATAGCATAAACATTGCCACCTATCATATAAGATGGTATGGGACGTTTTATACGATAGGCTCTACAAAACGACCTCTTGGTCTATAGGGGTAATCCCTATAAATCAATGGTTATATTTCTTGTGCTTTTACTTACTTGCTACTCCTTAATGTTTGATAACCGACACCCCAACGTATAAGTGGTATGGGAAACTTTATACGATGGGAGCCCTGCAAAAGATCCCTTAGCTTATGCGCTTTCGCACATAAGTTAAGGTTATATTTCCTATTTTCTTCTTCTGTCATATTTACTATGGAATTGCTAGCATAGGTCCGCTGTCACCTGCTTTTGGCTTATTCTCCACCTTCATGTCCTTCCCTTTCTTACTCTCTGCTCGGTACCTAGGATCCATGGGGGAAGGGGTAGGGGATGATAGGGCTTAGTCTTTTAGACTAACGATTTTTGAACCACAACATTTTAGGTGTACCATATGGAAGGGTCACGGGTTTTGCAGTTTCTGACAGAGTTGACCCCGCGACAGTGTTACCATTGTCACCAGCCGGGACATACATGGGTCAAATGCCCCATGATGGGTGGGATCCCACCAGCTCAGCAGCCAGGAGGCCGAAGACATAGACGAAGACGTGGATTGCGAGGCGGTGACTGTAGGCCGAAAAGGAAGAAGCACCCAGAGATGCAGCACCAGCAGAGTACGGAGTCGGTGGAGATGGGCTAGTCTAGCTTGGGTGCTCTCGGTTCAGTGATAGTTACGGTGACGCTTAGTTTTAGTTTTGCTTCCGCGAGTGACTTGTAGTGAGGATTACATGTACTGGGCACAAGCCCTCCTTTTGTACTCTGATTATTATTATTGTGGACTCTCCCTTTGTGGAGATTTATTTATATACATGTGGTTATTGTGGACTAGATTTATATTTACTTATGCTACTGTTCTGCGATCGAATAGGGCCGGCAGAACTGGCGCTTTGTAGTGGCGACCTTCACGTGAGTCGGTGCCACCGCAAAGAGCAAATTCTGGGCTAAGACCCCGGTGTTTGAAAAAAAAGAAAAAATGGGGTCTTACAATTACCACGGAGTCTTCTCCCACAAACAAAACATTCAAACATCACCAATCCAGACCAACCTGTCCGGATGGGCTTCACATAGCATGCCTAATTCGTACTTCGATTCCGGATCTCAATGCATACTAACAGAGATACACAAATCTACCCATCAGGTTATCCACTTCCACGTGTTTGTGGAGCATCTACCCTCAAATGACAAAATTAAGGACTTCACATGTCCAAGGAAGATGATCGTTACCCTAGAAGTCCGTTTTGGCGTCATGAAAGAGAATCTAGTCGGATTGAAACAACCGCTTCGGCTTTGCCTCCGCAGATCCAGACTCGTCTCATCAATATGAGCTCCGAAACTCCAACGGCAATGAGATCCCTTTTAGAAGAAGTTCATGCTTCCTTCTCCAGCCACTCAACCCTATAACTCCAAAATAAATGAATAGAAAACGGCACTTCCAACACTATAAACTGAGCTACCGCTGCGTGGTAACTAGCTACCGCTGCGTGGTAACTAGCTACCGCCACGCGGTCTTGTTATTCAATGCCCCGATTTGTGTGCCACCACCCAAGACCTCCAACCACAGGCCGACACGTGGCCACGCTGTTACAGAACCACTACAATTACCGCTACTGCTGCGCGTCATCTTCTACCGCCGCGCGTTAGGCAAATTAAATTGACAAGCTACCATCAGCGGTATTTCCACCGTTGGGCGGTATCTTCACGATGGTCCTGCTACTGGCGATACCGCTGTGCGGTAACCCTACCGTCGGGCAGTATCTCCCAGAAGCCATTTTCCTACTTTGGAAAAGTTGGGGCGTTACCTGGCTGCCCGGGGAGGGGGCTGGATCACCGACAAATGACCTTGAAAATCACACCCGTTGAAATGTTTGATATATTAATTTATTATATATATTATATTATATTTATCTCCTTCATGCACATATTTTGAACCAGAAAAATGAGGCTCTTAGAGGGCTGAACCACGAAAAGTGCCCAGCATAAAAAATAGTAGCACTGTGAGTCTAATTTAATTAAAAATTACAATCAGGACATTTGGGGCACTGTAGCCCCTTGTAGGTCAACTCTTGTGGGACATGTCGTTAGGGTAGGACAATCACTATTTCTTTAATAACTTTTAATTGGCTAAAGGGATTGACTTGAAATTTGAGACATGTAAGAATATACCATATTTATACCTACAACCCAAAAATGGAAATTTTTAGACAAAATTTCCTATGGTTTTAGGAAAAATGTGATATTTTTTAAACGTGAAATATTTTGGTGAAAAATATTTATATAGGCCCGAATTTTGGTGGAAGTATCAAAAGTGCAATATAAAGCCCTGGTAAATATTTCAAGTCATTTAGAGTGTTGCATGTGGGTGTAATTCCAATGCATGAGGCTCTGTCTTATGATATGTGGTATGCATTTAACTAAAAGATGTATCTTGTATATTTAGCCAAATTGGCTTGGTCAAATAGTGTGAAATTTTATACATGCAATTGTTTATTGAAAGTACACCTACTCATGAAGTTTTAGAGCATTTGGAGTTGATTTGCTTAGCAAATAAATTAATTAGTATTTTTGTTATACATGTGTATTAATGAAATTAGGGAGACTAAAATAGTTTCAAAAATAATGAAACCTTGCCAATAGCAATGATTTAGTATGATACACACTGGATAAATTAATTGGAATTTTAAAAGTCATAATCTTAGGGTTGCAGTTATAATTATCATTTTCCCCTTTATATTATTGAGCTAATTGTGATCAAATTGAGTTATAAAATTATACATTTGTGGAATAAATAATTATTTACCGATTGTAATCTCCGGTAATTTTTCTGGAATTATTTGATGAATATTTATAGTACTTCATGTGTAATATGAACTAGTGGATCAGATTTTCATAATTAGAAATTAAATATCAAATATTATTGAAATGGTGTGAAATTTGGTCCAGACTTTTATTTATAATTATGACCTTATGGAAATTAGTTGGTACTGTTTGGAACCTTGGAGGTGATACTTCATGTTCAAACCCACTAGTGACTTATATTTTAGGGAAATTCAATTATGGTCAATTAAATTTAGAAAATTAGGAAACTTTAGAACTTCATCATAACTGAGTATTCATACCCCTATAATTAATCGTATTTCATTTGGATAAAATATTTGGTAGTTATAACCCTTACACTCATATCGATCATTCGGGCTGCATATAGTAAAGTCAAGGGGCTGATGGTTACGTGCGATACAAATTGGTTCTAGTCAGGTTGGGGTATTTTTACGACCTTGATGCGATGTTGGTTGGAGTTATAAGGGATTTACCCAGAGGTGGTGTGAGTTAATGTAAATGGACCATAAGGGGGGTAGTTAGTTCTGGATCTACGAAAGATCGGCGTTCCCCTACATGATGCATAAATCATCATAGACTTTCTAAGAATAACTGTATAAGAGGGTTTGATTAAGGGTAACATAACTTTACTAAGTACCTTGAGAAGTTCCTAGTACCGCTGTGAGCCCTTCATAGGGTAGACCTCGGGAAGTCAAAGGTTAACCATAAATCGCTATATAATCCGTAAGTTAGACAAGAGTAGTCTAATAGGATTAAAGTATAATATAGCGATCTAACCCTTGTATGGGTTGGAGTGATATAGGACTTGTTAGTCCTGCGAGCTAGAGGCTCGAGAGGGTATTGTTATACCTAGTTTGTGCTTGTATGGTAGGTCACTCGATACGGGTCCAGTCGACACACCAATAGAAGTATGATGAATCTAATGCAGAGTGTAGGCCATTGGGGAGACCGGTAGGATGTTTATACCATGATATAGAGTACTATGTCCCCTAAGAGCACACCCAACCATGGAAGATTGGTAGTTGTCAACAAGAGTACGTAGGGGCTTTGTTTTTTTGTTCATAGCATTGAGACGTACGAGAGGTCTAGGACTGGTAGTGTACCTGCTCGCCTAAGAGAGGAGACACACGCTCCATTACCACCGTGAGCCATGATGGTTGGTACCTAAGAGGTTGTCCATCTCAAAAAAATCAGGGATGCATGAAAGGTCTGTGCACAGAGTAATGTGTGTGAGTTACATAATAATCATTGCATTGCATATCATACTATAACATACACACTTGTAGATCATCATCATATAAATTAGTATGGGCTCGTTTATATGATGAGTTATAATTTCAGAAATCTTAACTTATAAGTTTGTATGGTCATTCATATAAGTTAAGTTACGCTTCTGTGATGGAAGTATAGCTGCTTTACTTCACTAGTTTTATTTAGCTCCTCTTACTGTACTTTTACACCTTGCTAGTTGTTGCTCTTCTTTACTTTTGTTAATGCTTATACTGATATAGAACTGCTAGAGAATTATCTATATATATACTACCGTCACCTGCTTATACATTCTTCTATTCTTGGTCCAATGCATTCTTCCTCCCATGTGGTGCCTAGGAATCACAGGGGTAAGGCAGGGATGAAGCAGTTGAGTCTAGTTTGACTGACGGTCATTGGACCACATCATTTTAGGGACACGTGGCGACACCGCCACAATTTGACTAGGCGCTTAGGACACGTGGCGACACCGCCACACGTGGTTTTTAAAATTCTAGAGACGAAATTTTATTCTAGATTTTTGGATCAATTTTCATTGGAGCTTAGGATAATTTAAGAGGATTTTTTGTATGCCTTTAATTCTTCATGTATCTTCTTAATTTTGATCTTATCTTGGTGATTCAACTTTCCTTATTTTATATTTTACATGAACTTTGTATTTGAACAATTTGTTTAATCATGCATCGCATTGTATTAATCAAATGTGTGGTAGTTTATGCATATATAACCCTTGGAACAAAAATGATTATCTTAAATATGAATTTAACTTTTGTTATTCATGAATTTCAAACCTCTAGATTGAGAAATTGGATGTTTGCAATGATGTTAATAATCTCATAATTAGGGGTTATTTTTATTTACACTGTAATTTTCATGATCGAGAGATATGTTAATTGTACAATTTTGATATGTATAAATGAATTTATGATATGTTAGAGATAACCTTTCATAAGTTTGTGTAGTAAATAGGGTAACGTACTTTATGAAAATGTGAGTATTGTAAATTTTTTGAGAGAAACTTTACTCACTTAGATTAGATTTTGAATTGCTCGAGAGAGAATTTAATGAATGTTTTACCCATACATTACAATGAATTTGATAATGTTGCTATTACATGATTAAATAGATTTGACTCAATGTAAAAGTAATTTCATGTGAATGCTCTTAACTTTCATCTTTTCATCAATTTAACACTCCAATGTATCTTTATCTAAATAGTCATAGTTAGATTAATGTAGGTTAGAATTCAATTTTAATTATCGGTATGATAATAGAGTGATGGTGAGTACGAGTAGTTGAAAAGACCCTGTGAAATACGACACGAGATGTAGAATTCTCCTATACTATGATTGATAGGTGCACTTGCCTGAAATGTTAAATCAATTTAGCTTATGCCTGTCAACATAGTTATTATTAAATTATAGAATGATTCTGCATCAAGTTATTACCATGTTATGTGAAAATAAATATCAGAGATGAACGTCGGGTTGCCATGGCGTGGTGGTGGCGTTGCCGAACTTCTCCTACAGCAAGAACAATAACTCTAATCCGTTTGGTCAAGAGTGTAAACTTCTCATCTTGCTCTAAGGGGGCTTTTATAGATCACCAAGTGGGGATGGGAAAGGGTAAAGCATTTAAGGCCATGAAGGCTCTCCACTTAATAGCATTTCGGTTATGGTGGAGGGAGAGGAAAAGGTGGAAGATTAAAAGACTGATCCAGGTGGCGATTTCCTATTGGACCAACACTTCCTCATTTTATTAAGTAATTAGAGAAGGAAACGGCCCATAAATACTCCTGGTGTAACTTCCCATAATCAGAGTTAATTATGGCATGTGTTACAGAAATGTCCAGCCTGGCTGACGTTTCGGCCTTTGTCACGGGCGTGACACGAGTCCATTTGTCGTTCTCAAGTCGACGACCGATTTTTCTGCGTCGGCTCATGGGTCACCCCCCATATCACGGGCGTGACACGTTTGTCACGTGCATGACAGGTGTTCTTCAGTTGACGTTTGTCGAGCTGAGGTCGACGGTCGGTGGGGACGGCACACCCTAGGTCACGGGCATGACGGGTCGGTCACGGGCGTGACAGGCACGTGTTGAAAATTCTTAGTTTGCCGATCGTCTTCCTGAGGTCGACAATCGTCGAAGGGGGTCACGCCCTAGGTCACGGGCATGACGGGTCGGTCACGAGCGTGACAGGCCCGTGTTGAAAATTCTGAGTTCCTCGATCGTCTTCTTGAGGTCAATGATCGTTGAAGGGGGGGTCACGCCGTAGGTCACGGGCATGACTGGTCGGTCAAGGGCGTGACCACCCCGTGACTCAAAATCTTGGTCGATGGACTCGAATTCTTGGTTTTCTTAGGGTTCTGTCATGATATACCGACTCCTAGGGGTCTAGCCGAAAATGGGATGTTACATACTGTCCGAGAGCGATATCTCCTAGTGAAGGGGCCACAACCATCGGAGCTGACGACGTTGCCCACTCGCCTCTCGTCGAGAAGGCTAAGTGGATTGTCTGCAAGACTTGCTGCTTGAAGTCATCAAACATTCCCAGCATCACCCCGCTTCCCCGAGGGGGGATCCTCCCAAACCAGCTCCTTCACCTTTGCCTCCAACCATGAGTCTTAGCTTGAGATTTTATTGCACCAGCTACGGTCCACGCTCACTGTACTAGAAATGTTGAAGCCAAAAACTGGCCTCAATAAGAGTTTAGACCTTGGGGTGTAGCCATCACCTACTTCTCCCAAACCAAGACCCCTGACTAGCAACAAAGAACTAGGAACTGACCCTAAGCCTCAGCTAGGAGGTGCCTCCACTAACCCGAAAGATCTCTGAGTGCTTCCCCTCCAAAGCCAATTGTTGGGCAAGGAGAACCTCAGAGAGCACTAGTAGATTTTAGAAATTGTCAAAGCCTGCCTTCTGAGGATCTCCATGGGTCTATTTATAGGTTTTTAGTATCTGGTATGCCAAAAACATAATTCCGCTATCCTGAAATTACTGAAATACCTTAGGATGGTCTACCAACAGCCAAACTCAGCTATTCTGAGGGGCTAAATGCAGACCCAAGGGCATCCAGGTAATTTCACCCAATGGTACCCAGGTAATTTCACCCCTAGGGTACCCCTGGCGGAAGCCTTTTTGCTGATCCTGCGGGCTTCCCGCTTATCACGTGCGGGAGCCTTCCCGTCTACCCCAGGAGGGAGCCAATGGGTTAACTCGGAGCTCAGTTTGTCGAATACAGAGCTTAGCTCGACCAAAGCAGGGCTCAACTCGACGGAAGCAGGGCTCAGGTCAACGAAAGCAGGACTCAGCTCCACGAAAGCAGGACTCAGCTTGATGAATGACGAGCGAGAGCATTCTCGCCTATTACAAGTGGGAGCGAAAATACCAAAGGGTGCTGAGTGAAAAACCTTACTCAACCCCAATTTCGCGGGCTTCCAACTTCACCAAGCGCGGCCCTTTGTGCACGCCTCGGGCGAGAACCCCTTCCGCCTATTCTTCTTGTCTGGCCCAATTTGCTCAATACTAGCCCAATGCTAGCCCAATCCCAACTAAATGGGCATTTAGGTCTCACCCAGTGAATATGGGGTTGTACACTCTCCACAAGAAAGACGATCTTTCATCAATCCCGAGCACCACTTAACACTAGTCAACCCAACACACTCCCCATCCTTACTCCTAATAATGAACTCATTTTCACCTTACCAAATCACTATATTATTAACCCAACTCCCCATGTCCATCCTACATGTTATCACAATTCTGCAGTTTTACTATATGCAGACCAACCTAAGTTTTATGATGAGCATGAGTGATGACCCCTTCAAGTATTCATTCAAAAGCCCTAGAATTAATACTGGGGGTCTATCATGACATATTTAGACTAAATCCAAAAACTTGTAATTTTACTAATTAATTTAGCATTTATTAAATTTTCCCCAAAATTAGGCCATGGGTGGTTTTGAACATGAAGTACTAGATTACCATAAGTTGTGGCCACCCAAAAATTATGAAAACTATATGATGCCAAAATATCAAAGAATACCAAGTTTCACAAATTTTCTTAAATGTATTTGCCCCTAATTAATTAATTCAAGATAATTGCAATAAATGGTGGTAAAGAGGTAAGTACCACCAAACATTATCCTAAGAATACACAAAAAATACAAGAGCTTTAATAAAATCATAAAATATTACTGACTAAGTTTCATACAATTTTAAGTTCAGTAAGCTATATGGAAAAATACTTCAAATAAATCCCGAATATGGAACTTTGTGAAGAAATATACTTGTAATCTCTTCCAAACAACATGTAATAATTTTTTCAAGCTTTAATATGCCCTAAAAGGTTCTCTAGCCAAGAAACTTAATTCTCTGGCAAGATATAGTATTTATTGTCTACTCATCAAGACAAGGTACACTAGTTCACTTAACACATGAAGTACAATTAGATAATGTCCAATCATCCCAAATTACTGACTAGTGCATATAAATTATATTTAATCAACATTGCCAGAGTTTCATAACATTCTAAGTTAATTTAACCATGATTACTTCAAAATCATCAAAAGGGCAACATAAAAATTATAACTATAAGTATGAGCTACTGTCTTCCAAACATCCTATAATAAATTCAAGAGGCTCATATTGCTATAAAAACTCTTCTGCCGAAAATTCATAAAGATCCAAGGTCATATGACCTTTCAATTTTTCCATAAAGAGGTATAGGCCTAAACAATTTCTAATTGATTAAAGTTGTGTGCCTGTGTCTAAATGTCACCAAATTTCTTCCTAGGGCTATTCTCCACCCTAGGATCACATGGACTAAACTCCAAGTTCATACAAGGACATATCACCCTATGTCCTTCACAAACCCCCAAAGTCCAACCTTATGGTTTGAACTAGGGTCCTTGGGAAAATCAACCCTATTCCACCCCAAAACTCCAAGTAAGGGCATTTTAACTGACCTTGATGCTATGGCCAAAGTCCCATCCCTTTTGGGTGAGAATTGGCCCCTCAAAGCCTCAAGCACCCTTTTGCCCTAATTTACCCTTAAGGGACCAAACTTTGGTCACACCAAAACCTATTCAAACCAACACCAAATGGTTTGATATTTTTACCAATGATATATAATGACCCTGGGGACCCTCCACCAAAATTTTGGAGGTATTTGAGGTCAATAGACCGTCTAATTAAATCATATATAATTTATTAAATATTTACAAAAACTATAGAAAAATGTTTTCTAAAAATTCCCATTTTTTGATATGTCAAAGGTATATGTAATAGTGACACCCAGTCCAAATATCAAGTTATTTGGACAAGTGGTTTAGTGGGGGCACTCAATTAAGTCTCTAACTAGCATTATGTATATACTGCACCATTTTGAGTGTTGTGGTCAGACCACTAACCCAATTGGGTTGAAATTAATTTTAAAATAAATTAGATTTCAAGGGCTATAATTTTTATGTTGGTCACTCTACATGATTCAGCCCCTAAGTGCATTATTTATTTTATTTAAAAGGGTGCACAATAAAGAGTTACAAAAACACTATTAAATTATTTATATAATATCAGATCCAACAGCTCACGGGTTGTCTTCTTCCTCCGGCCATTGGCTGTGATTTAACCGACCTAGAGGCCATTCCCAGGAAATTTTTCAGCGATCCATCCCCCTCCCCGGTAGGCAACCACTGCCACCACCTTCGTTGAGGTGGTGGCTATCGTCGGAAGGCGGCACAGCCGCCGGAGGGATGGTTTTCGGCGAACCCACAAGGTATAAAAAGACATGAAAATTCAGAATTTCTCTCACCCAATCGGGATCAATTAAGCCAAAATTATCTCCTAATTGATCTAGGATTCTAGCACAAGGGGAGAGGAGGAGAAGTGGACCTTTTTGGGGGTTGTTGCCTTGCCGATCTCCTAGTCACCATAGCCAGTGGTAGAGCTTTCGGTGCTCTACAATTGTACAGCCAGAAGTCTCAAAATCTTCAGGGCAAGAGTGGAAACGACTGCTCTAGGTATGGGAAAGCTTTTAAAACAACCAAACGGGGGAGGGGATGAGTCTAGCTCAATGGCCATTAATGGCCTTGAAAGCTCATTTTCGGCCAAGGTGGACTCACTGCACCCATCCATTGAAACGGCCTGGAAAACCTCTTGATCTTCTCAGAACTGATGGGGGAGATGAATCAAGCCTTTGGAGATAGAGAGATGTTGGGAATTGTCTTCACAATACCCCAGATTTATGGGAAGTCAGACCTGAAACTAAGATGAATTAAGTTGTATTTGATGTTGTGTTTAAGTTGTGCATGCAGGACTCTATTGCCAAGTGTAAACCAATATCAGTCTATAGTGGGTCATCAAACACAAGACCATATAATGTAATTCCTCATTATGTGATCCAAGGTGTTGAATCATGTATAGCCTCTCTATTGGGGTACACTTTGTTTCCTTGCACTTGGACTACTGAACTCTGGAGTATTGAAGACTTTCTCAGAAGAAATTTTTTCTAAGTCCACATACTCGAGTAGTATCTTCTATATACTCGAGTAAGTGACTTAGTACTCGAGTAGATTGGATTACATACTCGAGTAGTTCTCAAGTTACTCGAGTAAGTGTTCTGATCGTACTCGAGTTGATCTGGACTTCTCATCTCAGAAAGTTTCTAAGTCCATATACTCAAGTAAATCCATTCATATACTCGAGTACCTCTTTTCCTTACACGAGTAGGTGTTTGTGTACTCAAGTAGAGCCTTAGTCATACTCGAGTAATCTCTTAGTTATACTCGAGTAGGGCTAACTGTTCAGTCTAAATATTTCTAAGTCCACATACTTGAGTAACTTCGCTCATATACTCGAGTAAGTGGCTTAGCACTCGAGTAGATCCTTCTTATACTCGAATAGACTGGCTTAGCACTCGAGTAGATTTTTCTTATACTCGAGTAGTTTGTATTAGTACTCGAGTAAATGTTTCTACTTACTCGAGTAATCTGTCTAGAGTCACTCGGGTAGTTCTTCCAAGGCACTCGAGTAGTCATTTCTATTACTCGAGTACATGTTTCTCTTATCTACTCGAGTAGCAGACCTTTATACTCGAGTATCTTATCTAACCCGAGTATGTCGGCTCAGAATTCCAGAAATCGTTAAGTCCAGAATTGACGAAGATTTGAAATTAACCTTTTTCTGATTGGTCCACGTGTCAATCTTAATTACGATTATGACCGTTGGAGATAGCCTATAAATAGGTTTTTTCAGATTTGACTATATATACGCGTTTACAGAGATTATCTTTTAAGAAAGAGAAAATGCCGAAAACCCTAATTTTCTCATCCGCCGCCATTACCGTTTTCGGAAGAAGCTCTGGATCATCTTCTCTCAGCCGCAGCTATCGATCTCTGATTCTCTAGCGATCCAGACTCAAGAAGAATCATCCAATCTCTCCGTGCTTCATCGTCTCTGATTTACTTTCTTGATCGTGGTAATTCCAGATCTAGGAATTGTGGATCTCAGTCAAGTCTTCTTCAACTGTTTCTGTTCAAACCGAAAAGCTCTCAAGAAGAAGATTACGTCAAAGATCAAGATCTGTGATATTCTTGTTTGTAAACTTTATTCAAATAAATTTAATTGTAGGAGATCTTTCTCCGAGTGGTAGGAAGTTTTATCTTCCGAAATTAGATTTGTTTGGGATCGAGTTTTGTAGGAACGTGGTTCCGAGGTGTAGGATTGTTTTTGCAATCCGAGATAGTGGAGTAGCCGAGTCTAGTGATTTGCTAGATCGGTGAGAAAAGTGGACGTACCCAAGATTGGGGAACCACTATAAATCTCTTATCGTCTGTGTGATTGCTTGATTACGGATCTGTGTTGTGTTATATATTTTTATTCCGCATTTGACACGAAATTCACCTATTCACCCCCCTCTAGGTGATTTAGGTTGACAACTTAGCACTCTCAATTGGTATCCGAGGGAGGTTGATCGTTAAAAGGTTAACACCTTGATCTAATCCTCACCAAGTTGTCTCCAGAGAAGTATCAAGCATGAGTAAGACCAAGGATTTTGCTAAGCTCCCTATCTGCACCAAGAACAATTTTCCTATGTGGAAGGAAAGAGTTAAGTTCTTCATGGAAGCAGTAGACCCTCGGATCTTCCTGATTGTGGAAGAAGGTCCGCATGTTCCTATGACTGCATCAACAATAGACCCAACAAAAAAGGTCCCAAAGAAGTTGATGGACTTGGATAAGGACGAGATTGCACTTGTCTCCCTAGACAAGAAAGCTAAAAATATTATCGCAAGTGCAGTCGATGACTCAATGCTGCAGAATCTAATTCACTGCCAATCAGCTAAAGAGATGTGGCAGTCCCTAGTTACTTTAATGGAAGGTATTGAAGAAGTGAGGGATGATCAGAGGTCCCTACTGAATCAGAAATATGAAGCCTTCCGACAAGGTCACAAGGAACCCATAGCTGACACATTTGAAAACTTCTTTAAGATAGTCAATGGAGTGAGAGTGTATGACCGAGTCTTTACTAATGGGGAGCTGAACGATAATTTTCTGAGATCTCTCACCAAAGAATGGGACAATAAAGTCTGTGCCATCCGAGAGTTTGGCAGACTAGCAGAGACAGATCCACAGAATCTATTTGGCAAGCTGATGTCCTATGAACTGCAAATCAACTCCAGAAAAGCCGAAGAAGAGATAAGTCGCTTCTCCTCAAAAGAGAAGTCGGTTGCTTTAAAGGCTGACAGTTCAAGGAATGGCAAAGCTGCCTCGCCAGCACCTCCTCAAGAAGTAAGTGAAGAAGAAGGCTCCAAGCAATGCACCTCAGGCTCAGAACTATCTGAAGGAGAGTTCTCTTTGCTTTTGCGGCAGTTCAAGAAATTCTTGAATAAGAAGAAGCAATGGAGAGGCAAAGATGCCTCATACAGAAGATCACGATATAACGGTGATCAGTGAAAGAATGGCTCGAGCAGCCATGACAGGTATAACTCTAAACAGAACAAATAAATTTCAACTGACATCATTTGTTATTGTTGTAATAAGCCAGGTCACGTCATCGCGGACTGCCCTCACAAGAAGAAAGAGGGTGGCAGAAGATAGGAAAAGAAATCTTCATACCACAAGAAGAGGACAGAGAAGATCTTATTAGCCAAGAAGAGCAAAACTCTTAGTGACTCTGACTCATCTGAGTCGAGTGAAGAAGAGGAAGCTTACTTCGGGCTCATGGCTCACTCTGATGATGAACAAGTCCCCCAGTTCACTGGGGAGGTAAAATCTCACACTCCTCTCTCTGAATCTGATGATGATAATGAGCAAGAGGGCTATTCCTCTGAAGATGAATCTGAACTCATAGGACAGTATAAGGAGTTACTCATGGCTTACGAAAAATGTTGCAGAGTCGTGAAAACTCAAGCCAAATAAATAAATCTCTACAGGCTAGTGAGAGCAACTTGAGGGAAGAAGTCACCAAGACTAATTCTCTTCAAGAGAACTTCAATGCTGCTATGGAAGAATACAATCAAGCTCTCAAGCACCTCGACCTTAAAGATGAAATCATCAAAGTATTGGAACAACAACTCGAGGCTGAGAAGAAACTTGCTGAGAGTTTCTCCAAGCCTAAGAAAGTTCTTCCACTCGTTGCTGAGTTCTCAGCTAAGGCCAAGGGTGCTGGTATAGGCCACATTGGTGCGTCTAGTAAATTTTCTAGGAGAAACAAGACCAAAAGAAAGAATAAGGCTGCCCAGAAGGCTCTAGCTGAAGAAAAGGGGAAAGCTCCCTTGGAACCGGTATTATTCAAGAAAGTTATCTTTCCTACGAACGAACTTGACTATGAGTCCACCTATGGACACTTCTCTAGGCTGATCCCCGAGAAGCCTAAGTCAAGATACCAAGGTTGGACTCGTCCTCGTAACTTTGGCGAGAGTGTCTTTAAGGCACCTTATGAAGAGATTCAACTTCAGAACTATGGACCATATGCTCATGGTCATAACATCAAGAAGACACCAAAAGTAAAACCTATTATGGAAAAGCCTATGAAGGAGAAGACTTCATGTAGCTGCCACCGTCATGAAGCTTCCTCCTCCAAGAGTGAAGTTCCTGCTAGACCATCACTTCAGAAAATCAAGCAGGAATACACCAGGCAAAGATACAATAGGTTCGACTGTTGGTGCTGTGGCAGAATTGGTCATTTTGCCATCGATTGTTGGTTCAATCCTAGAAATGTTGCAACCCCTCAAGTTAGCAACGTGAGAATGACCACTCATGAGGCTAATGCTCATAGGGGGAGTATTCTAACTCGAGACCAAGGACCCAAACTTGTTTGGGTTCCTAAGGCTAAGTGATTGTAATTGCAGGTATGTCCAAAGACCACCAAAATGCCAATCTGGTACTTGGACAGTGGATGCTCTCGGCATATGACCGGGATAAGAAGCCTACTCCAGAATTTCACCTTAGTCTGCAACGGACCAAGGTCATCTTTGGAGGTTCAGATCGAGGAATAACTAAAGGCTACGGTATGATTACTAACGGTATCGTATCCTTTTCTGATGTAGCCTATATTGAAGGATTGGAACACAATCTCATCAGCATAAGCCAACTATGCGACAAAGGATACGTGGTTGAATTTCATGCTGACAAGTGTTTGATAAAATCGGTTGACAACATGGAAACTTTTTTATCAGGCACTCGAAGCAGAAATATTTTCTGTTTAAACTTCATTTGTATTGACTCCTCTACACCAGTATGTCTTTTAGCAAAAAGTAGTGCATCTCTCGCTGACCAATGGCACAAGAGACTAGCACATATTAATTTCAAAGCTATTAATAAACTATTCTCCCAAAACTTAGTACGTGATGCCCTTAATGTCAAGTGCGTTATGGACAGTCTTTGTCACGCCTGTATCAAAGGCAAGCAAACAAGGAGCTCATTTAAAAGGATAATAGGCAAGGATTCCAATAGAAGCTTACAACTTCTCCATATGGACTTGTTTGGTCCACAACAAGTTAGAAGTTTGGGAGGTAAGGAATATACGTTGGTTATTGTGGATGATTATGCGCGCTTTTCGTGGGTGTTCTTTCTGAAACACAAGTCAGACACCTTCAGTACTTTCACTAGTTTTGTTAGGCAAATCCAGAATGAATACAACTGTTCCGTAGTCAAAATCAGAAGTGACAATGGAACGGAATTCAAGTCTGGAGCCATGACAGAATTCTGCGAAAGTCAAGGTATCTTTCATGAGTTTTCCTCTCCTCGTACTCCACAGCAAAATGGAGTAGCTGAGAGAAGGAACAGAACACTCATAGAGGCTTGCCGGACTATGTTGAGTGATGCTTCACTTCCAGAGTATTTCAGGGCTGAGGCCATCAACACCGCTTGTCATGTGCAAAATCGAGCTCTCATCAACAAGAACCATGATAAGACTCCTTACGAACTTCTAAAAGGCAGGAAACCAACCATTTCATATTTTAGAATCTTTGGTTGTAAGTGCTTCGTACTTAACAATGACAAGTATCGCACTACCAAGTTTAGCGAGAAAAGCTTTGAAGGTATTTTTGTAGGTTATAGTAACCATAGTAAGGCCTATAGAGTATTTAATAGAAAAACTCTGGTGGTAGAAGAGTCGATACACATTATATTTGATGAGATGAGTTTGCTGCAAGGAAACTCTTCTAGTCTGCTCATTGAAGATGCAGGTACCAAGATGAAGGAACTTAGCTTGGATGAGCCTACTCAAGATAAAGATGAGACGTTCATCAAGATCACCTCTACAACCCCTATTGGAGAGGTAGATGATCAAGATGAAGAACACTTCCCAGCTGAAGATGCAACACCAATGGCTGAAGAGATCCCAAATGCAAGGACTCTAGAGTTCAGACACTTGAAGGATCATCCCTTAGATCAAATCATAGGAGATCCTCAGGATGGTGTCAGAACCCGGAGAGGTACAACTAACGAGAATTTATTCTTGAGCTTTCTATCACAGGTTGAACCTAAGAAGTTCGAGGAAGCAAACTCGGATGCATCCTGGATACTAGCTATGGAAGAAGAGTTGAATCAGTTCAAACGTTGCAAAGTTTGGACACTTGTTCCTAGACCCAAGAGTAAGAATGTCATCGGGACAAAATGGGTCTACCAGAATAAGATGGACGAAGATGGAACAATTATAAAGAATAAAGCAAGACTAGTCGCCAAGGGCTATCGTCAAGAAGAAGGAATCGACTTTGACCAAACATATGCTCCAGTGGCAAGACTGAAGGCGATCAGGCTATTCCTTGCTTATGCTGCACTTAAGGGCTTTACAGTCTATCAAATGGATGTAAAGTCTGCCTTCTTAAATGGTAACATTAAGGAAGAAGTGTATGTAGAGCAACCGCCAGGTTTTGTTGATTCAAACTTTCCCAATCATGTTTACTTACTGCAAAAAGCATTATATGGTCTTAAACAAGCTCCCCGAGCTTGGTATGAGACGCTGTCTAGCTTCCTTCTTGAGAGCAAGTTCACAAGAGGAAAGATAGACAAGACATTATTTCTTAGGGAAATAAAAGGCAAGATTTTGCTGGTACAAATATATGTTGACGACATTATTTTTGGCTCTACGGATGACAACCTCTGCAAGAAGTTTTCTAAACTTATGCAAGGGAAGTTTGAAATGAGCAGTATGGGAGAGCTGAAGTATTTCTTAGGGCTTCAGGTGAAACAATCTGAGGATGGAATTTTCATCTCACAGACTAAATTCACCAAAGAGCTACTTAAGAAATTCGGAATGGAGAACGCAACCTCTATGAGGACTCCAATGGCCTCAGCTATGTCTCTGGACAAGGATGAGAAAGGGAAATCTTTTGATGAAACCAAGTACAGAAGCATAATTGGGTCCTTGCTCTACCTTACCGCAAGTAGACCAGACATAATGTTTTCCACATGTGTATGTGCTAGATTTCAAGTGAACTCTAAGGAATCTCACTACATTGCTACAAAGCGAATCTTGAGATACCTCAAAGGTACACCAAATCTTGGCTTATGGTACCCAAGAAGTAATGATAGTGAACTAATTTGATTTTCAGATGCAGATTTTGCAGGAAGTAAAGATGACAGGAAAAGTACTTCTGGGACTTGCCAATTCCTGGGAAGGAGACTTATTTCCTAGAGCAGTAAGAAGCAGAACTGTGTGGCAATTTCAACGGCTGAGTCAGAGTACATCTCTGCAGGGAGCTGTTGTGCACAGCTTCTATGGATCAAGAATCAATTTGAAGACTATAACATGAAGTTTCAAAACATCCCTCTGCTTTGCGACTCTTCCAGTGCAATAGCAATCGCCAACAACCCAGTCTCCCACAGCCGGACAAAGCACATAGAGCTTCGATATCACTTCATCCAGGAACATGTGGAGAATGGAGACATAGATCTACAATACGTCTCCACAGATAGGGAAGTTGCAGATATATTCACGAAGCCGCTAGATGAGACCATGTTCTCAGTCTTCAAAACTGAACTTGGGATGCTCAACAAAGAAGATTAGTGCCCTCTATCAAAGTCTCAGAGTTAAAAGTTGGTGGAGGTAAAGATCAGTGCTTCGAGAAAAATATTTTGTCAAAGTGACTTACTCGAGTAAGTGTGCTCACATACTCGAGTACTTGGAAACAATCACGAGTAGTTACACGACTATACTCGAGTACATTACAATATACTCGAGTAACTCAAAGTATCTACTCGTGTAGGTAAAAATTCACTCGAGTACATATTCTTCATACTCGAGTACTTAGTAACTCACTCGAATACTTCATGATCTACTTGGTCTTCGACTTACTCGTGTAGGTTATAACAGATTACTCGTGTATGTCGATATATACTCGAGTACCTGGAAATTCCCAAACTTTGAAAATCTCATTTTTCTCTTTTCGCACACCTCGATTTTTGTCGCCCCCCATAAGGTATGTTTTATTTTAAAACCCAATCTTAAACCTAATTAGGGTTATGTATATAAATAGAATGATCCCGTAATCCATTTCCACGAAACCTTTCTCGAGTACTCGTCGGCGCTTCGCCTTCTAGAACCGTAGAGCGTTGTCTTCTCCAGAATCCGTTACTCCAGAACTCGATGGCTCCTCCATCCAAGATCGGAATCGGGTCTGAATTGGTTATAGATGGAATCGCCGGTCTCTCCGATGACTTACGAAACCTTCTCATTCTCCTTGACACAGCCGGGTTATCGTTCCTGTTACAGATGCCGTGTACGATCCTATTTTCTGCAGTGGAAGAGTTCTACAAGAATCTGAAGGTCAAGAGCAATGGTACAGTTCTAAAATCCAAGGTCAGTGGAATCAAAATCCGTCTGGACAAAACTTCCTTAGCTACTCTATTAAAATTGCCAGTGGTGGATGAATGAAAGAAAATGGATAGATACTACTCTAGAGGGGGGGGGGTGAATAGAGTAATCAAAAATTGCACTAGCAAAGTTGACTGTCTACTCAACTCCCTTGGAGTTAATTGCGGAATGAAGGTTATAGATATTTGAGATGAAACCCTAAAGCCTAACACATGTGTTGTGCACAAAGGCAGCCAACTGTAATTACAGTTAAGGCTTGGAATCCTAAACAACTAGCAATCCTAGTTAAAATCTAATCACAGCCAATCAGCACAGAGAATTAATTAAACAATCCAGACGACACAAGGAATTTATAGTGGTTCCCTCTCAATAGGTACATCCACTCTTCTACCTCCACGGTAGGAATCCACTCAGGTTTTTGATCAGGTGCCCTGCCACCAACAAGATCTGCTTCAGGTAGATCTAGAAACCCTTTAGACTTTTTATCAGGTGTCTAAAAACCAAGCTTTACTTTTGAAGGGAGTAAACAACCCTTTACACGAGGGGGAAGGAGAGTTAGATTATCTTCTCTATTTTAAACAAGATTAGAGAAGCACTAGATCTCTTCAGAACTTCTGACAGCAAGCTGTCTTGAAGTTCTGAAGGATAAAGCTTGAAGAAGACTAGAGATCTGGAATAGATGTTCTTCTTCAGCTTCCTTCTTCTTCTACTTCTTCAATATCTTTGAGTGTAAAATCTTCCTGGAACAGGAGCACTCAGGTTGAAGAAGAGCAGAAGAGATATCTTCTGCGTTGAATATCAAATGGCTGAGAGAAGCTGTATTGCTGTAATGTATTTCTTCCTTCTTTTTTGCTACAACTGCTGCTTGTTCTTTCGAAAGAACTCTTTAAATAAGAGCAGCATCAACGGCTCTATTATATGAGTTGAACTTTGTCTTTATCTGGTTGGTGCAAACTGGGCTGCATTTAACATAAAGATAAAACAAGTCTTGCAGATATATATATTCTATATAAAGAATAAAGCTACAGCAGCTGCAATATTAAACTGAATAAAGATTATAAGATAACGTCACATCAGATTACACTTTACAGCCAAAGAGGACTTTTGAGTCCAACGGCTATAAAGGACAGCTACAGATATAATGTCAGATAATAAGACAAAATACATGTCAGAAGGAATTGACTTAGCATAAAGATAGAAGCAAGGATTGCTTGAGATATATGCAGTAAATCAATCTAATATATATATTAATAATAATAGCAGAATAATAACGAATATAATATTATCTAAAGGCAGACAAAAGATAGTCGAACGATCTTCGGAGATCGTCGACCGACCTACTGAGATCGTTGACCTATCAGACAGATAGTCGACCGACTCAGATAGTCGAACAATCCAGGCAGATAGTCGACCGACTCAAAGCTAGACAGAAAACGTCGACCTAAGAATACAGACAGATAGTCGAACTATCAATAGATAGTCGACCGGCAAACAGACAGCTAAGCTATCAATAAGATAGTAGAGCTATCAGATAGTCGAACTATCAAGGAAGATAGTTGAACTATCAAGACAATCTGTCTTAACGAAAGAGGTCGAGCCGAGGTCGACGATCGTCGAGACAGAAACAGCAGAACGTCGAGCTGTCAAAAGACAAAGCTAGATGATCTGGATACAGACGATAGTCGTCCAACAGGAAGACGATCGTCGATCGACCGATCGACGATAGTCGAGCGGCGTTCGACTATCGTCGAACCAAAAACTAACTTAGCCAGATTTCACTGGATAAGTGACTACACTAAAACAACCTTTGACCATAGATAAATCTTGGGTCAAGAGACTAAAAGGAAAGACTTAACTCAAATCCAAACTAGGGTACTAACAATCTCCCCCTATTTGGGTTAAGTCTTTCAAAAACTAAAACTACTGGAAATAAACTAAACTAAACTAAGCAACCTAAACAACCTAATAGAGATCCTAACCCAAATCAGAACCAAGGGTTCCAACAATCTCCCCCTATTTGGGTGAGGATCCTATTAGCAAAAAAATAAATATTGCAAAGCATAAAAATATACAAAAAGAAAAACTTAGCAATGCTGGCTGCTGTTTGGCATTTGCAATCTCCCCCTATGTTGATGCAGTATATGTGATTGGAGGAGGCTGAGATGACTTTGAATTTTGATTGAATCATCCAGCTAACTCTTATAAATAGTACCTGCAGAAAGCTATGGTAGAGATTGCTCTCTCCTTGAAAAAGGGATATGTTAGCATAAAAAATGATATTTGTTCAGCAAATATAATTAGGATTCTGGATCTGAAAAACAAAATCAGATATCTTCCTTCCTATAGAATTTCTTTTCATCGGGCGAGATTCAAACTCAGCTGACCAATGCAACTAGAGTAGAGGACTCAATCTAGATGAAATTAGAAAAAGATCTATAAGAAATAGAGTTATCTGACAGAGAATTCTTTATTCAGAAATCCGAACAAGATATTGAACAAAATATCAATCAGATATAGACAGCCTTAAGAAAGGAAAATGCTTCCTAATAAATCTGTTCCAAATGGTAGAAGGATTTGAAAATATTCTAAATAATTTGTCCTTTTGTTTATAAAACAGATTTATGAAAAAGCAAATAATTGAGCTCGACGTTTTTATATAGTTCAACGGTCTGAGCTCAAGATATTTGTTCTTCCTTTGAATATATTCTAAAAATAATCCTCTGAGAAGTTTTGTTTCCTTCTCAGGTTTTGTTAAATCTTGGCAGCAATATTGAATTTCTAAATTAACAGAGTTAGATAATAATAATACCTGATTCTCTTCAGGTTTGGAATTTCCTTCTGTTTGTTCGGCTTTTAGATTATTGCAGGAAGTGTTGACGGCCATTAAGCAAAATTCTTTGGCCCTTGCTTCCTCCTCTTCATCTTCAAATGATGATTCATTATCTGAGATATCCCAGATAAGATCTAGGGATGTTGATTCTTCTCCTTCAAATATTCTGTTGTGGCTTCTTTCTGATGTGTCATCCACGGGTTCAGAAGCCATTTGGTGAAGGGAATCCCAAATCTCCTTAGCTGTTGAGCATTCAACAACCTCCTGAAATAAGTCATCAGATAATGACTGAGCTAGGATGTTCATTGCTCTGGCATCAGCTAGCCTGGCACTTTTTGTTGTTGTTGCCGAAGTTGGGAGACCTGTCAAAATAGACAAAAAAATATCTTCATCAAAAGAGTTCATATATAATTTAACTCTTGCCTTCCAGATGCTAAACTCAGCTAAGTTGCAAGCTGGAGGTCTGGTGCTAGAGTAATCCTTGAACTGGGCCATGATAATGAAAGTGAATATCTATAATCCTTGGTATCTATCAGGATCTTGTGACTTAGGTGTTAGCCTATACAGTCATTCAAACTCCCTCTGATACCAATTGAAAGAAAAGGGATAGATACTACTCTAGAGGGGGGGTGAATAGAGTAATCAAAAATTACACTAGCAAAGTTGACTGTCTACTCAACTCCCTTGGAGTTAATTGCGGAATGAAGGTTATAGATATTTGAGATGAAACCCTAAAGCCTAACACAAGTATTGTGCACAAAGGCAGCCAACTGTAATTACAGTTAAGGCTTGGAATCCTAAACATCAACTAGCAATCCTAGTTAAAATCTAATCACAGCCAATCAGCACAGAGAATTAATTAAACAATCCAGATGACCCAAGGAATTTATAGTGGTTCCCTCTCAATAGGTACATCCACTCTTCTACCTCCACGGTAGGAATCTACTCAGGTTTTTGATCAGGTGCCCTGCCACCAACAAGATCTGCTTCAGGTAGATCTAGAAACCCTTTAGACTTTTGATCAGGTGTCTAAAAACCAAGCTTTACTTTTGAAGGGAGTAAACAACCCTTTACAGTAGGGGGAAGGAGAGTTAGATTGTCTTCTCTATTTTAAACAAGATTAGAGAAGTACTAGATCTCTTCAGAACTTCTGACAGCAAGTTGTCTTGAAGTTCTGAAGGATAAAGCTTGAAGAAGACTAGAGATCTGGAATAGATGTTCTTCTTCAGCTTCCTTCTTCTTCTTCTTCTTCTTCAATATCTCTGAGTGTAAAATCTTCCTGAAACAGGAGCACTCAGGTTGAAGAAGAGCAGAAGAGATATCTTCTCAGTTGAATATCAAATGGCTGAGAAAAGCTGTATTGCTGTAATGTATTTCTT
Organism: Platanthera zijinensis; assembly: GCA_039513925.1. Lineage (NCBI taxonomy): Eukaryota > Viridiplantae > Streptophyta > Magnoliopsida > Asparagales > Orchidaceae > Platanthera > Platanthera zijinensis. Next base: position 134,138,894 of record CM077082.1, read on the forward strand.
CCTTCTTTCTTGCTACAACTGCTGCTTGTTCTTTCAAAAGAACTCTTTAAATAAGAGCAGCATCAACGGCTCTATTATATGAGTTGAACTTTGTCTTTATCTGGTTGGTGCAAAATGGGCTGCATTTTACATAAAGACAAAACAAGTCTTGCAGATATATATATTCTATATAAAGAATAAAGCTACAGCAGCTGCAATATTAAACTGAATAAAGAATACAAGATAATGTCACATCAGATTACACTTTATAGCCAAAGAGGACTTTTGAGTCCAACGGCTATAAAGGACAGCTGTAGATATAAAGTCAGATAATAAGACAAAATACATGTCAGAAGGAATTGACTTAGCATAAAGATAGAAGCAAGGATTGCTTTGAGATATATGCAGTAAATCAATCTAATATATATATTAATAATAATAGCAGAATAATAACGAATATAATATTATCTAAAGGCAGACAAAAGATAGTCGAACGATCTTCGGAGATCGTCGACCGACCTACTGAGATCGTCGACCTATCAGACAGATAGCCGACCGACTCAGATAGTCGAACTATCAAGGCAGATAGACGACCGACTCAAATCTAGACAGAAAACGTCGATCTAAGAATACAGACAGATAGTCGAACTATCAATAGATAGTCGACTGGCAAACAAATAGCTAAGCTATCAATAAGATAGTAGAGCTATCAGATAGTCGAACTATTAAGGAAGATAGTTGAACTATCAAGACAATCTATCTTAACGAAAGAGGTCGAGCCGAGGTCGACGATCGTCGATACAGAAACAGCAAAACGTCGAGCTGTCAAGAGAAAAAGCTAGACGGTCTGGAGACAGACGATAGTCGACCAACAGGAAGACGATCGTCGATCGACCGATCGACGATAGTCGAGCGGCGTTCGACTATCGTCGAACCAAAAACTAACTTAGCCAGATTTCACTGGATAAGTGACTACACTAAAACAACCATTGACCATAGATAAATCTTGGGTCAAGAGACTAAAAGGAAAGACTTAACTCAAATCCAAACTAGGGTACCAACAATCTCCCCCTATTTGGGTTAAGTATTTCAAAAACTAAAACTACTGGAAATAAACTAAACTAAACTAAGCAACCTAAACAACCTAATAGAGATCCTAACCCAAATCAGAACCAAGGGTTCCAACAATGAAGAAGATGATCTGACTCCTGAAGATTCCGAGAGAACCAGTTTCTTCTGTGGAATAAACCCGTATGAAGGATATTCGTTCCGACGTGCAGATTTCAATTTAGAGGGCAAATTCCTTATGGATGTGATTGCCAAAGTACTTCTATGCAAAACCTATTCCCTCAGGGAAATTTCCCAAAACTTTTTTGATGTTATGCAAGCCATAGTATGCCGGAAGAAATTCCAGTTTGGAATGATGATACTGGACAAGATCAAAGAAAGTGTGAAAAAACCAAGCTATGCCAGGATTATCTCCCTCCTCCTCCATGAGATTAATCCTACAGTGTTTGATTTCTCCAAAGGAACACCCCTCCATCATATGAAGAAGGTATCCATCTCCTCCATTCAAAGATATGAAATCCAACTCAAGAACACTGCCCAAGCCTCCAAAGTCATTATGGATGAAGATGTCCCCAGCCCACAGCATGTTGCTGATGACAGGACTCCATCTCCTCCTCTACATCAAGCTACTGACACCCAGGGTACAGTAGTTGAGGGGGAGCCTGCCTCATCTAGCTCCCAGATTCTGATTACAGAAATTCCCTCCCAGACAGTCATAGATCCTTCTCCTCCTCCTCCTCCAGAAGATATTCCCATAGATGTACAAATTCCAGTAGATAATCAAGTTTCCCAAGAGATTCAAGTTCAATAAGACCTTCTGTCCACAGCTGCAGAGATTGATAAACTTATTGAAGAACTAAGGTCAGACATTCCCCTACCTCTAGTAGACCCAGTTGTTGGTACTCCTGAGGTTCAGGTACAAGATGAACAGATCCCTCTCAAGGAACCCTCTCCATCCTCAGCTCAGTCTCCCATTGAAGAAGCAGAACAACATGATAGTATCATCCTGTCTGATGAAGAGGAGTTATCCCCAGAACCTGTTGAGCCTCCTCTAAGGACATTAGCCTTCTCTCTCCCCTCCTTCACAGATCCCCTGGATTCAGTAGAAATCAATCCCACCAAGAGAACTACTAGCTCAGTGGTTGTGAAAGAAATCCCTCCTTAGGCTCCCTCAGTCTCTCAGCTCCCTCAGGTCTCTACTTCTCCAAGTGTTCCATCTTCTGCTTCCCTCAGCTCCTCAGACATCATCAGTAAGATTGAGAAGATGCTCCAAGAACAGAGAAATTACTTTGATGAGTCTCTGAAATCAGTTCACAATAAGTTCTCTGCTCTTGAAACTGAGATGAGCAGAGGCTTTGCAGAAATTCAAGCCAACACTGATGAACTTAAACAACTCTTCAAAATAGGTGGAAAAGCGATAGATCACACCATCACCAGCATGGGTGAAGTCAGAAATCAAGCTAAAACAGTGACACATAACCAGATTCTACTACACCAAAGAGCTGAAGCAAATGTGATGAAAGTTTGTGATGAAGTAGGCACATTCAGAGATGAAGCTATTGAAAAGCTATCTGTAGAAATCAGTAAGGGGGAGAAAATAGTGAAAGAACAAGTTGAGAAAATTTCTGCTGAAATCTCTACCAAGTCTAAAGAGACCCTGGATGGATTAGTTAACACCAAGAAAGCAGATATTCTAGCCCAGCTACAGTCTGTCAAATTCTACATTTATGACACTACAGCTTGGGTACATAATCAGAATTTTCCAGAATTCCAGCTCGACCCCTCCATCATTCCTAAAAGCTTATATCCTCTTGAGGAACATCCTCCATCTGATGCCCAGGTTCATGCTACCATTCCAGAGGCAGTGATAGCCTTCTCTCCCAGACCTGCTGGAGAGATGTCTGAGCCTCCTCTTTCATATTCTGATGTGTGGAAAGAGGATGTCCCTGCCAGCTCTCAGGGGCACTTTGATCGAGGTACTTCCTCCTCTAGAAGAACTGCTGATCAAGGTGGCCCCAGCAAGAAAAGAAAATATGGTGACGGCGCTTCTGCTAGCCGTTCTGCACCTAAGAGAGAGCAAGCTCAAGCTTCAGAGGGCAGATCAGAGTCAGTACATTCAGAAGTTTGGAGTCCAACCTCCAAATCTTTAATCTTTGACACTCTAAAGCTGGTAACTGATTTTGGGGAAAATAAAGACAAATTCTACAGCTACTCAGAATGGAAAGCCTATGATGTATCTCAAATCAAGATCAGATTACATGACAGACAATGGGGATTCAACAATCCAGCAGATCCTCCAAGGCCAAAGACTTATTTTCCTAAACCCTTCAGTTATTTGGAAAGGCAAGAGCTGAAGAAAGCTTAACATCACAGAGAGAATTACCCCTAAAAGTGTTTTGTGGAACTTGAAAATCTTTCTATTTAATATATCTAATTCTGATTATGGTTCCCTTATTTGCTATTATTCTCTGTTTTAGTCATTTTCTATTGCTTGTTGTTATAGATGATCATTTCTTTTCTAGAAATTCATCTTAGTGCAAAGGGTGCTGACTTCTACAAATAGGGGGAGATTGTTGGGAATTGTCTTCACAATACCCTAGATTTGTGGGAAGTCAGACCTGAAACTAAGATGAATTAAGTTGTATTTGATGTTGTGTTTAAGTTGTGCATGCAGGACTCTATTGCCAAGTGTAAACCAATATCAGTCTATAGTGGGTCATCAAACACAGGACCATACAATGTAATTCCTCATTGTGTGATCCAAGATGTTGACTCATGTATAGCCTCTCTATTGGGGTACACTTTGTTTCCATGCACTTGGACTACTGGACTCTGGAGTATTGAAGACTTTCTCAGAAGAAATTTTTTCTAAGTCCATATAGTCGAGTAGTATCTTCTATAAACTCGAGTAAGTGACTTAGTACTCGAGTAGATTGGATTACATACTCGAGTAGTTCTCAAGTTACTCGAGTAAGTGTTCTGATCGTACTCGAGTTGATCTGGACTTCTCATCTCAGAAAGTTTCTAAGTCCATATACTCGAGTAAATCCATTCATATACTCGAGTACCTCTTTTCCTTACTCGAGTAGGTGTTTGTGTACTCGAGTAGAGCCTTAGTCATACTCGAGTAATCTCTTAGTTATACTCGAGTAGGGCTAACTGTTCAGTCTAAATATTTCTAAGTCCACATACTTGAGTAACTTCGCTCATATACTTGAGTAAGTGGCTTAGCACTCGAGTAGATCCTTCTTATACTCGAGTAGACTGGCTTAGCACTCGAGTAGATTTTTCTTATACTCGAGTAGTTTGGATTAGTACTCGAGTAGATGTTTCTACTTACTCGAGTAATCTGTCTAGAGTCACTCGGGTAGTTCTTCCAAGGCACTCGAGTAGTCATTTCTATTACTCGAGTACATGTTTCTCTTATCTACTCGAGTAGCAGACCTTTATACTCGAGTATCTTATCTAACCCGAGTATGTTGGCTCAGAATTCCAGAAATCGTTAAGTCCAGAATTGACAAAGATTTGAAATTAACCTTTTTCTGATTGGTCCACGTGTCAATCTTAATTACGATTATGACCGTTGGAGATAGCCTATAAATAGGTCTTTTCAAATTTGACTATATATACGCATTTACAGAGATTATCTTTTAAGAAAGAGAAAATCCCGAAAACCCTAATTTTCTCATCCGCCGCCATTACCGTTTTCGGAAGAAGCTCTGGATTGTCTTCTCTCAGCCGCAGCTATCGATCTCTGATTCTCTAGCGATCCAGACTCAAGAAGAATCATCTGATCTCTCTATCCTTCATCGTCTCTGATTTACTTTCTTGATCGTGGTAATTCCAGATCTAGGAATCGTGGATCTCAGTCAAGTCTTCTTCAACTATTTCTGTTCAAACCGAAAAGCTCTCAAGAAGAAGATTACGTCAAAGATCAAGATCTGTGATATTCTTGTTTGTAAACTTTATTCAAATAAATTTCATTGTAGGAGATCTTTCTCCGAGTGGTAGGAAGTTTTATCTTCCGAGTGTAGATCCGTTTGGGATCAAGTTTTGTAGGAACGTGGTTCCGAGGTGTAGGATTGTTTTTGCAATTCGAGATAGTGGAGTAGCCGAGTGTAGTGATTTGCTAGATCGGTGAGAAAAGTGGACGTACCCAAGATTGGGGAACAACTATAAATCTCTTGTCGTTTGTGTGATTGCTTGATTACGGATCTATGCTGTGTTATATTTTTTTATTCCGCATTTGACACGAAATTCACCTATTCACCCCCCTCTAGCTAATTTAGGTTGACAACTTAGCACTCTCAAGAGAGGAGGCCCCTTTGTTGGAACCCCTGTTTTGATTTGGGCTAGGTTCACTTCTTAGGTTGTGTTGACCCATGATTTATAGTTAGGGTCACTATTTTTTTCTTTCTAGGTTTTAGGTCAGTCCCCCAAGTGTCAAACTTCATGGACCTGCTTGATGTGGACTTCAGATTCAAGACTTAGAAGATTTTCAGTTGTCTGGAAATTAGTTCAACATTCGTCGAACTCAGCTCGACAAACTAAGAGCTCAGGTCGACGATATTCATCAGAAGGATATATTCTGTGGTCAAAGTTTTCTCCCAGACAGGTCAACTTTATTGGAGCGTAGAATAAGTTGTTTATATTCAGTGTTTGCTTCACAGAACTCAGGTCAACGAACAGGATTTCTCAGGTCGACGTTCTCTGAGAACAGGTCCATGAAATCTGTTCTCTGGTCGACGAATTTTGTAAGCTATCTGCTCTTTGTTCTTTCCATATCTATTCCCTCTTTATTATTATTTTAAGTCATAAATTCCCTGAGTAATCAATGATTATATTCCCTATGAATATAGTCGTTACTGGCAGCATTGATTATGGTATTCATCAGAGGATTTATTTGACATATTTCTCGGGACAGTTAGGGAAATGAATAATGACAGAGATGCTAGCCGTTTTCCTTCCCAGTTTTCCAGCAAGGCATTAATTGCAGTTATTCAAGTTTCTAAGGAAGATTGATTGTCTAAGATAATACAGAGAGAATATTTTTTTTCAAAAGAGATAGAGACTGAGAACAGGAATACAATTCTTTCAGAGCAAAAAAATTGCAGAGAGATATTCTTAGCAAGAGCAGAAACTTCACAGCATCTCTCAATACTCATCTCTAACTTTTCTCTCAAGAAGATAGAAGAAGAACAACACAAACTGATCAAGAGTCTTCTTCATCTTCTCCTTCAAGGAATTTGTTGAGAAAATATAGATCCATCTGTCTAAAGTTCTTGAATCTGCTTTATACAAGCTGAAGACCTACACACTCCTAAACAAAGCTTCTCAATCCTGAACAATTCTATATCTCAGGGAGAGCTTTGACAAGATCTTGAATCCATTGAAAGTCTTCTCAAAGTGCTTTTGAGAAAAGAGAAGACTAACATCACTTTCTTTCCCACCCCACTGTACAGGGTTTTAACTCTCTTCAAAAGTTAGCCTGGTTCACAGGTCACCTTCCAAAAGACTTGAGTTTAGTTTTTGGGCACCTGATCAAAAGCTCAAAGGGTTGCAATATCTCCCTACAAATAGATATTATGGTGGCAGTCACCTAATCAAAACCTGTAGTGGATTCCTGCAAGGGTGGTAGAAGAGTGGATGTACCCATTTGGGGAACCACTATACTATTCTTATGTTGTCTGTGTGTTTGCTATTTTCTATTTGTCTTGTGTTGTGGTAGCTTAGTGTAGCTTTTCTTTGTTCCTGTTAACATCTCCTAGCTATTTCTATATCACCTATTTTATCACTTAACTTTATATTTGTAAAAATTGCAAAGGAATTTTATTTAAAGTCTATTCACCCCCCCACCCCCCCACCCCCCTCTAGAGTTAATCAGAGCTTACTCTCCCTTTTCTTTCAATTGGTATCATAGGGAGGTTAGTCATTTTTATTAAAACAGGCTAACACCTGGACTAACCAAGATCCTAAGATAATCTCTGATTAAATCTTGTTCCTTTCATATTTTATATCATGGCACAAAACAAGGATTATACTAGCACCAGACCTCCAGTTTGTAACTTAACCATGTTTGCCATCTGGAAGGTAAGAATAAAACTCTATATGAACTCTATTGTTGAAGACATTCAATTCAATTTTGACAAGAACACCAACTCCAGTGGCCTCCACTCCATCTACTTCAACAAATCTGAGTGTTGTTCCACCTCCAGATTGGAAAATCCATAGAGGAAAGCTATGATTGCAGCTGCTAAAGCCATAAACATCCTAGCTCAGACTATGTCTAATGATATATTTTAGAAGGTGGATGAGTGCACTTCAGCCAAAGCCATTTGGGATTCTCTAAATCAGATGGTGTCTGGATCTGCAGATGAGAGAAAGGATAGGAGATCCAATCTCATCTCACAATATGAGAACTTCAAGAAGGATAAAGCTGAGTCAGTGAGTGATATGTACAACAGGCTTAGCTCAATCATCAATGAGCTAAATGTAACATCCCATTTCCAACTAGACCCCTTAGAATGGTTTTGGGTCATGACTAGGTCATGACAAAACCCTAGGAAGCTAAAAAGGGCCAGGTAATCAAAGGCCAAGGTGAGAATCACTTTGGTCTGCCAATGGCACAACCTCATCACCAAACCTAGGGATTGACCTTAGGGATTCACCAGGACTCCATGACCCCACCACAACATCACTAGCCTATTAGAAGGTCCACTAGTGCCTTAAGGGTCCATTAGAGTCGCCCTAAAATGGCCAATTTGACCTAGGACCACCAAAGGCCTAAATTGGGCAAGGTGTCCTAACAAAGGGCAGTTGGCCTCAAATGTTCCCAACCAACCCTGCCCAGGCCTTCCTACACAAAAAGTGGTGTCAATGGGTCACCAAAGACACATTGGGTTCAGTCCTAGGGGCCAAGATGACCCAAGTCAACTCTAGCCCCAAAGTGGTCAAAGTGCCCTTACAAAGGGTCATATGACCCTCAAGGTGAACAGTAGGTCCTGTCCCACCCCACCTAAGCCTTAGGGAAGACTAATGGATCACCAGGGACCCATTAGGGGCAACCCTAAAGGTTAAAAGGACCAAAGTCAACCCAAGCCTACTTTGGGTCAACCTAGCCCAAATGAGCTAGCATAAGCTAAAGCCCCCTCATATACCTTCATTAGGAATATTATGTGTATGAGTGGGCTGCCAATAGACCCCTAAGGTTGACCAAGTCAACCTGGTGACTAGGAGAGAGACAGAGAGAAGCTCCATTTCCATGGTTATGGAGGAGAGAGAAAAAAAAAGAGAGTGAAGGGGCAAGTCAAACCCGGCCAAGGGAGGCAAAAGGCCACCCTTAATGGATGGATTCAACTCCCCTGGGGAAGGGGAGAAGTTTCTCGCCATTTCTCGGCCACCAAGGGGCTAATTCAACCCCCTCCCCCAAACCCGAGCCCAAGCTTTCAATGGCATTAATGACCATTGAAGTTTTAGCCTCTCCCCTCCTCAACTGAACCTTTAAACACCACCAGTGGCCCAAGAGAAACATTTCCCGACCTTTTACCTAAGATTTCGAGTGCTCCCACTGTACTGTTGCAGAAGTCGAGCGGCGCCACCATTGGAAATGGTTTCCCAACGATCGTCGCGCCTTCAGGCCGCCGGAAAGGTCCTCCTCCTCTCATTATCTCATGGGTAGATCATAGGAATGCTTAGGTTCAAGGTTCGGGATCAATTGAGCCCGAACAAAATCTTAATTTTCATGGTTTCAGGCTGAAAAACTTCCTTGCAGAACCGCCGGAATCCGCCCCTCTGGCGGCTGCGCCGCCGCCAGTCGATAGCCACCACCTCAACGGAGGTGTTGGTGGCGGTGGCTGGCCGGGGAGGTTGCTGGATGGTCAGCTGTGGAGGTTTGAAGTTGGCCCAGGCTCACGTAATCTGGATCGTTGGCTGGAGGTAGACGATGAGCCTGGGCCACAGGATCCACGCCAAGAATCGTGTCGCATTAGATTTCAAACTATAGGATTATATATTTCATTTTATTTCATTCTGTCACACTTTTTGTATTCAATGTATTTAAATTTTATAAATACCTATAGGCAATTTCAGATGAAATGATCAACATAGAAATTGTAGCCTGATGAGTCTAGTTTACTGGAAAATTGGTTTGAACCAATTTGGGTGCTTGGTTTGACCAGGGCACTCATTTTGGTGGGGTCTATACATATGGTGGGGCAAAAATTGAAATGGCTGCACACACCTCATCTTTGGTCCAAATGACCTGAAATTTTGGCAGGGAGTCACCCTAGACCTTATCTAGACCCTTCGTAAAAAAGAAAATTTTTGGGAACAATTTTTTATGTAGTTTTGTGCATAATTTAATTTCTCTAGGGTAAATTAATTTTGGGGTCAAATGAACTCCAAACCCATCCAAATTTTGGTGGATGATGCAAGGGGTCATTATTAACCTCTGGTTAAAATTTTATGACATTTGGAGGTGGTTTGAATTGGAAGCTTGGAAACCCTAGTCTTGCTATAATAAGGGTAATTTGGTCCAAATGCTCTTTTGATGTTTAAGTGGTCCAATCAACTCAACAGAGGCCTATATTTTGGCCACTGATTTTATATGGCTTGTAACACCCTCCTATTGGATTTGGGGTGGTTTGGGGTTGGGTAGCCCTGGGGACCTAGGGTAGGCCCCTTTATGGAGATTTCTAGGGTTTGAAGGTCATGGGGTCAAATGACCTTAGAATGACTTGACACTTGGTGGAAGGGATCATAAGGTAGTTATGGCCCTCTGTTTGATATTTTAGTGAGTTTGGAAGCCTTTGACACCCTCAAAACCCTAACCCTAGTTTTAGGATAGAATCACTTTTGTATAAAGAAAGCCACTATAACCTCTTTGAAGAGTGTGAAACTTAGGTAGCATGAGTTTTAGGTTAGGTAGAATCCTTAGTAAATTTATTGGATTTTTAAGAGTAATATTTTCATCACTTCCTTTGTTAGGTATGATTTAGCCCTAAGTAATATTTGATTTATTAAGATCACTATGTTCAAACAAATCCCATGAAACTCTGGAAGTAGAAATTTTAGGTAAAAATGGTTTCCCATGATTTTTATTATAAATTAAAGTTGATTTATTTCAGTACTATATTCACAAATTTTTAAGGGGCTTTTATGGTCATTAAATTGTTTAGAGTTAATTATCAGTTGAAAAATTATGAAATTTTTTCTGTGGGGTTGGTATGATAATAGTTGCCCAAGAAAAAATAATTCACAATTTTTGGATGATTATTTACTGCACTTACTTCATTAACAAATGAAAATAGGATATATTATCAAAATTATTTTATTGTCCATAAATTTCCGGAAAAATTGTCATACTCAGGATTTATAGTTTTGGGATAGCCTAGAATTTATCATGATTTTCCAAAGCATCATTCATGACTCTATTATATACTTCATGTTCAAATTGGTAGCACTTGGAACATTTAAGATAATGAAATAAATGCCAGATTAATTAGGAAAATTGAAAATTACTGGGTTTAGTCTATTATGGTCAGGAGAGACCCCCATTAATTATCTTGAGACATTTGGATTACTATTTTTTGTGCTACCTAATATGTGCCTCGCATCGCTAAGTATGGTCTGTGATTAGAAAAAAAAAGACAGAAAATAGTTGATGTGGGTGTGTAGGCCTAAGGTTTGGGATTTCTATAGTTTGATGGTTTGGATAAGTAATTGGGGTCACCTTTGGAAGATAGGTTGATTAAGGTGAGGTGTTGACTAGTGTAGGTGGTGCTCGGGACCGACGAAAAATCGTCTTATCTCGTGCAGTGGGAAGGTAAAAATCACCCTAGGATAGATCTAGCGTAATATGAAATGGGAATGGGTAAGGGAAGCAACCAATAACAATAAGTGCCTTGCGAAAGGGAACGATGGGCTTGATCTACCATCATAGTTCCTAGTGCCCTTTAAGAACCCTTCACGGGGTATACCAGGGGCAGTCCTGGGCTAACGTAAACTGTAGGAGTGATAAACCATAAAGAACAACTAGCATAATTAGGAATTCACTTTCACTAGCCTTGATGTCTCGGAATGCTAGGTTGGTTCATGAGGGTTGATGCCCTGGGGGTTTTGGAGATGGGCAAGTGATGCAGGCTACCCCTACGGGAAGCTAAAACAGAAAATAACAAAACTGAAAGCCTAAGGGGAATTTGAGCGAACACCTAACGAGCATTTAAAACAACCTAAGAGGCATTTCAACGAACACCTGGTGTGCGTACAAAGTTGGAAATTTCGGCAGCATTTCGTTTGTAATTGCGCGATCTTACAAATGGGAAGTTTCCACCCAAACCTGCACGAACATTCACATTCACTAATAGCATATCCTAACCATGCATCTAACATCACAACACATCATTTCCAACCACATGGAGAGCGATCCGGACTAAAAATTTCAATTCGGAAAGAGTCCAAATGCAACCCTCAAAACAAAATCATACGAGGATATACCAAATCTCCTTGATCCATTCGAAACCGAAGGCTACACAAACCCCGGTTTGCAAACGTCCAAGAGGACCTACACTTACGGAAATCTTCACAAAAATTTGGTTGAATACAATACAACTTTCAGATTTTTATAAATGTTAATGACTCAATATTTAGGATAAAAGTTTGAAACCAAATGTCTCCAAATGCTCACAAAATGAAGAAGAATATCACACCAAGTTAGAGATAGAAATTTGTTACCAAAAACCCAAAAATTAGAGGGGAGGTGAGGAGGAGGAGAAGCAAGTTAGCGGTGGAAGAATCGCACTTCCACGGGCCACCGGAGTCACACCGGATGGGGAGAACCAAGCCACCTTCTTCGGAGTCATACCGGAGGAGGGAGGATGTCGCCGGAGCGGCAAGAGAAGGCCACCAAGAGGGGTGGCAGCAGCAGCCGATCGGCTTGTCCAGGCGTCGGGCGCGGGTTTCGGCCAGGCCGAGAGAATCGGGGAGGGGGGGCGGCTAAGCAAATCGAATTAGGTTTTCCTTTTTTTATCTTCAATGTCTTCCCTACTCCACATACATGCATATATATAATGAGCTACACCACTCCATCACCCTTCATCTCATCAAAATAAAAATCCTAGCCACTAATGCATTAACCATGGCTAAACATAGGCCATATTGAAAAAAAATAAAATGCTGAAATTAGTTATAAAATGCTGAAATTAAAATGCAGAAATTAAGCAATAAAAATATAATCTCATGCGTTAATGCGGCAGAGATTTTGACGCGGCTTTGGCGGAGGATGTCGCTGCAAAATCCAAACCTTCAAGCTTGCGGCAACGGTCATCAAAATCAATAAACATGTAGCGACGGCGATCAAACGAGAGGTCCATGTGATGGAGGCGACGACGATTGCGGCAACGACCGTCAATATCCTCGAACACGTAGCGGCGGCGATCAAAATGGAGATCCATGTCGGCACAGGCAAACGGCGGGGCATCCTTGCCATCAATCCTCCCCCCCTCAAAATCACTCATCACCGATGAGTGGCTAGGGAGGAAATACCAGGAGACAGCAACATCCACAGGTAGCATAGCAAGAGCGGACATCCACGGGGCAGGACAAGCAGTGCGGGCATCCGCAATAGAACATAACCTGTCGTAAACAAGTACAGCAGAAAACCTCGTAGATGTGTCAGCAAAAAGAAAAGCAATGTGAATCTTACCATCCAATGCGAGAACCAGGAAACCCAAATGGAAGAGCGACACGGGAAAAATCTCACCTCTCAACCCACGAGAATTTGAAGTGGAAGAGAGAAACGTCGGAGAAAGACGCTCATATGGAGACCAGATTTGCAAAATTAAATCCGAAAAATTGAAATGCGATGAAAAACCGATTGCATCGTAAATATCCAAAGAAATTGCATTAAACCCAAAATTCTTGAAAATCTCGAAAGGGTAGGCGCTCCAATGTAATACTTTTGTTACGGAACCCGAAGGTATCCACTCGGGGGCTAACCAGACTAAATTAGAATCAACAATTCCGCAGTCAGATGCTCTCGATGGTGAACGGGCGTGGAAGTGATGCAACTCATAGACACTGGCATAAGGCGATGATATGTTTACATGCAGTTCGTACCAGGAGGGACGAAAGATAGGTGCAAATTGATTTGGCGGGTAACAATGTCGTGAGAACACCAAATCAATAGGCACAGTCACCGTGAAATTATACGCAGCCGCAAAAGAAAACATGCCCGCCGGCGGATACTCACTAATACACAGCTCACTAGACATCTCAAGCGGAGGGGCTAATAACGACGGTTTAACTACACGGATTGGACTAAATAAAATCAAGTCGCGTCCTAACAAGTCCGCTAATCGATCCAAACGTACGGTTCCCTCGCAAAGTAAATCTCCCAACTCAGTAGGTATGTCAGCTAACTCTGGGTCATCGCTCGGTTCCTCAACGATTATTAGGATCAGCTCATGAGCATCTAAGCGAGGGACCAACGCTAGTGTAGGGGGTATCCAAGTAGGTATATCATAAAGGCATAGACTATGACTAGCGGATCCATGTCCTAAAATGATATCAAATGTAGGCACACAAGCAGGAGGGAGGGTCGGTAAAATCGAACCCGGGACTAAATCCAAATCCAAATAAATCTCACGCAACGGTGACTCAATCAAGGGACACTCATCCGGGAAACTCACGTCCAGGCAAACATCAAAATAATCGTCCAAGGATACCCTACCCTCAGGAGGAAACTCATCCAAAATAATAACTAGGAAATCCTCAATCTTTGGCTCACTCGACATAGGGATCATAGACTCGAGAGGGTACTCACTAGTAGGGTGAACAGAAATATCACTAACAAGACATGTAGTGGCTAAAGGGGTACTCTCACAAGTCAAAGCCTCATCAACATCCCAAAAATCATCATCCAAGTCGCTAGGATATCCAAAATTCTCATCGTCCGAAAAATCGACAGAATCAACGGGCACTATCGCACATGCCAGGATACTCTCATCTAACTGGACATCCTCAACAAAATCAGGAGATACCACACCAACGTCCAGATCAGGATCAGCAGCAATCTCAAAAGTAGTCTGGGGTGGCTCCGAAGTGGAGACTAACATAGCTGAAGCCCTAGGCTTGGTGGGGCAGGTCACGGCGTAGTGGCCAGTCACACCACAAGCATAACATAAAGCATTCTGCTTGGCAACCTTAACTGGCTTCCTATGCCTAACCGTCGACTGGATAACATCCTAAGTCGGGATAATAACAGATGGTGGAACAGGGGACCCAACATGCTCTGGTTCCCGTATGGCCGGTGTAGGTGTGCTCAAGATGGGGGGATCCTTTTGGGGCAAGGATCTAACGCGAGGCCGATCATCACTCCTATAATCAGAAAGCGGTCTAGGGTCCTGGCGGGGTGAAATAACATCATGAGACGTCCTCATACGGGAGTATGGGGGAACGTGCTTGCTTGGTATAGGCAAAATCTTAGGCGGCGCTACACTCGGATAACCAGAAGACTGAGAACGGCAGTATGAGGGATAATACTCATCCGTCAACAAATTCTTCATAAGTTGCCAAGCTACAAGTGAGCCAACGAGGGACGGTCCAAAACGTCTCTCCTCATTGACCCAGAAAGTCAGGGCTCGACCAGATAATTGCAATCTCGCAACGGGAATCCGGTGGGGGTCCACAAGACGATATTGCTCAAAGTAAACGTCCATATCATCTACCCAACGTAAGAAAACCCGCGGTTCACCTAACCCATCGTAAGTCGGAGCAGGAATTCTAACAGGCCTAGAGGTGCGCGATGGTGGTGTCGTAATCACTGGACAAACCGTATTGGAAGGAACATGGGTCCTAAGCTGTTGCCTAGGGGCATCAAGATGCGGTGTCGGAAGCCGACCTCCAAGTTGTGCTAACATATCTATTATGTCATCACATTGGCGAGTCATCTCCTTGCGAAGGGCACCAATCGAGGGACATGGGGGAAGGGGACTCCCAACGCGTGTCATGACGGACTAACGAAAAAGAAAAAAAAAGACTCAAATTAGGAAAGCACTTAAAAACTTTTTTTTTTGTTTTTATATAACTAAAATAAAAATTTTAAAACGAACAAAACGTACCTATGTGCAAGTGGGGGGTAGCTTGGCTCGAGCGGATCGTTGTCAAGTTGAGAAATTGACAAACCTCCCTCTGATACCAAATTGATGCAGGCTACCCCTACGCAAAGCTAAAACAGAAAATAACAAAACTGAAAGCCTAAGGGGAATTTGAGCGAACACCTAACGAGCATCTAAAACAACCTAAGAGGCATTTCAACGAACACGTGGTGTGCGTACAAAGTTGGAAATTTCGGCAGCATTTCGTTTGTAATTGCCCGATCTCACAAATTGGAAGTTTCCACCCAAACTTGCACGAACATTCACATTCACTAATAGCATATCCTAACCATGCATCTAACATCACAACACATTATTTCCAACCACATGGAGAGCGATCCGGACTAAAAATTTCAATTCGGAAAGAGTCCAAATGCAACCCTCAAAACAAAATCATACGAGGATATACCAAATCTCCTTGATCCATTCGAAACCGAAGGCTACACAAACCCCGGTTTGCAAACGTCCAAGAGGACCTACCCTTACGGAAATCTTCGCAAAAATTCGGTTGAATACAATACAACTTTCAGATTTTTATAAATGCTAATGACTCAATATTTAGGATAAAAGTTTGAAACCAAATGTCTCCAAATGCTCACAAAATGAAGAAGAATATCACACCAAGTTAGAGATAGAAATTCGTTACCAAAAACCCAGAAATTAGAGGGGAGGTGAGGAGGAGGAGAAGCAAGTTAGCGGTGGAAGAATCGCACTTCCACGGGCCATCGGAGTCACACCGGATGGGGAGAACCGAGCCACCTTCTTCGGAGTCACACCGGAGGAGGGAGGATGTCGCCGGAGCGGCAAGAGAAGGCCACCAAGAGGGGCGGCAGCAGCAGCCGATCGGCTTGTCCAGGCGTCGGGCGCGGGTTTCGGCCAGGCCGAGAGAATCGGGGAGGGGGGCGGCTAAGCAAACCGAATTAGGTTTTCCTTTTTTTTATCTTCAATGTCTTCCCTACTCCACATACATGCATATATATAATGAGCTACACCACTCCATCACCCTTCATCTCATCAAAATCAAAATCCTAGCCACTAATGCATTAACCATGGCTAAACATAGGCCATATTGAACAAAAATAAAATGCTGAAATTAGTTATAAAATGCTGAAATTAAAATGCAGAAATTAAGCAATAAAAATATAATCTCATGCGTTAATGCGGCAGAGATTTTGACGTGGCTTTGGCAAAGGATGTCGCGGCAAAATCTAAACCTTCAAGCTTGCGGCAACGGTCATCAAAATCAATAAACATGTAGCGACGGCGATCAAACGAGAGGTCCATGTGATGGAGGCGATGACGGTTGCGGCAACGACAGTCAATATCCTCGAACACGTAGCGGCGGCGATCAAAATGGAGATCCATGTCGGCACAGGCAAACGGCGGGGCATCCTCGCCATCAGCAAGTTGGCCCGGCGAGCTTTGGCTCAATGGGAAATGTATTAATATTGCATGTGCATAAGTTATAAGATGGTGGGTCCTAAGTGTTGGTGGTCGATGCACCGATGCTAATACGTTTGCTCGGCAAGTGTGGTTAGCACTTCGCCAACAGAAGTCCGGTGCGCCAGCCGGCAAGAGTACGCAGGAGTCCGCTTCTTACACCAAGCGTTAAGGCATATGATAGGTCTGACTGGTAGTTCTTTACTAGTTTAGAGGTGGGCGAGGCCCAACCCACCGCTTCCATTTGCTACTACGGAGGTATCCTGGGAGGTGAGGCTCAAGAAAGGCAGAACTAAAGGTCTGTGTACACAGAGTCGGGTGGGTGAGTTGCACTTGCATGATCGTATCATACCCACTTGCATGTCATAACATAATCATTGCATATAACCCTTGTCACCTATTGTGTTAGTGGTATGGGACGCTTACACAATAGGACTTGCAAAATGACCTCTTGGTCTATAAGCTTGTGTGGGCAAGTTTATAAATTAAGGTCAAATTCTTCATATATATATTGTTGTTAATAATCGACACCCCATCGTATAAATTGATATGGGGCTCTTTATATGATGGGAGCCCTGTAGAAGATCCCTTGGCTTATGCATTTCCGCACATAAGTTAAGGTTACTTTTCATACTTTACTCTACTGCCACAATTACTATAAAATTGCTTGTGTAGGTCCGCTGCCATCTGTTTCTTATTTACTCTCCACCTTCAAGTCCTCCCCTTTCTTCCTCTCCGCTTGGTGCTTAGGGGATATGGGGGAAGGGGTGGGGGATGATATGGCTTAGTCTTATAGACTAACGGTTTTCGAACCACATCATTTAGGGGATCGCGGAGCCCAGCATAGAGGAGCAGCCCCGGAGGTCTGCCTGTTTGGAGATAGGGCAGTCTAGCTCAGGAGTTCAGACAACTGGGACTGTGAGTCCCTTATTCCAGTAGTGATTTATTTTGCTTCCGATTGAGTGACTATGTAGTGAGGATTTGATGTATCGGGTTTAAGCCCTTATTTGCAGTACTTTTAGATTTTGTGGACTCTCCCTTCGTGGAGATTTTATTACTCTGATGTGATTTTATTGTGGACATTCGGTTAGAGTTTTTTACCTATCTTGTGTGTACTCTACTTTTGTTGCTTTTCTGCGATCGAATCGGCTGGCAGAATCGGCGTTTTGCGGTGATGACCCTTTAGGGCATGAATGTGTCACCGCAAAGCGGCGGTTCTGGGCCTAAGACCGCGGTGTTTGTTTTTTTAAAAAAATTGGGGTCTTACAAGTAGTATCAGAAGGACCTCGATCGAAAATGTACCAGTCCACAAATCCCTGGGTCACCCCCGCGTAGGTTTAGTTTGAGGACAAACTAAGCTGTGAAAGCCTGGTGTGCCTATGTGGGGAATCACATGTAATTGTCCACTGTTAATTAGGCTTAAGTCAATTGCTTATAGATGATTTTTGATATGTAGCCTCCAACACAGCCTACACCACAGGGCGGAGTCTAGCAGACTCCGAATGTTGCACCACCTCCCCCGGTCCCCACTCCATTCCTGGAGTCGGAGATGGAACAGACTCTGACATCTATTCGGCAGGCTTTCAGGGCTCAACAAGTTTCGGTCCCACAGCCAAACCCGGGGGCCAACTGGCTGAGCATCTTCCGAGGACTCACTCCCCCATCCTACTTAGGGACAGAGTCAATTGTACGGACAAAAGAATGGCTTGACATTATGTATGAAATGTTGACCGGGATACGGTGCCCCTGGGAGGAGAGAGTGTCATTGGTCGTCTCTTGCTTGTAGTCTCACGCCAAGAGATGGTGGAAGACGTCACTAGACATAATTTTTGCGGATATGAAGATTGTATATATTACTTGGGAGGAGTTCAGGGCCGCGTTACCGGATCATTTTGTTCTACAGTCGGCTAAGGATGAGCTGGAGGACAGGTTCCTGCAACTGAAGCAGGGCAATAAGACAGTGGTAGAGTACTACCGGGAGTTCAACCATTTAGCCCGGTTTGCGGACTTCTATCAGCTGGATGAGGCAGGATACATCAAGAGGTTCTATAAGGGCCTGCGGGAGGACTTGAGGGAGGCCCTACTGTTCGTATCTGATGGGCCAATACCTCGGATGTTAGAGATGTCCAAGAGGATAGAGGCTAATTGGCAAGCTACTCGGGGCCAGAAACGGCCAGCAGAGGATCAGGGTCGAAGATCAAGGAACGATCAGAGACAAGCCCGTATCACGGACGGGAGAAGGGTCGAGGACCAGCCTCGTCAGGAGGAAAGACAGGAAACAAGGGAGCCAGTGGTGGTGGCTCCACCTCCTCTTCAGATACGGGAGGGCCAGAGACCCGGGGGAATGGAATATCCCCCGCCAAAGTGCTTCCACTGCCATCAGGTTGGGCGCATATGCAGAAATTGCCCTATGAGAGGGGCACCCCAACAAGCTCCACCGGCTACCCAGCCAGCGCAGTATTTTTGAGGCCTAGGTCGTGGCCGAGGATGTGGATACTGGGGGGGGAGATCGTAGACAAGAAAGGGAGCAGGTGTATGCTTTGGACCTTGCGCAGCCTCGGAACCCAGAGCAGGTCATAGTAGGTACGCCGAGATATTTAATTATTTAAAAAGAATTTCCCCTTTCTCAGTTGACAAATTTGTAGAACTACACTAGATAGAATAAATAGGAAAGAAAAACTCATTATAGAATCCTAAGACATTTAACCACCCCAGGTATAGTCTTCATCAGCAGCAAGCCTGCCCGCACGCTTTTCGATACCGGAGCTTCTCACTCCTTCGTGTCGGAGACGTTCGTAGAAGGATTGGAAGGTGTGGAGCGATTCATTGGCTCAGAGATGAGGGTGCGACTACCCGATGGATCTTTACTCCTTACATCGGACCACTGCAACATGGAGGTAGAAATCGGTGGAAATGCTTTTGAGGCTCCAGCGATGCTTTTGAAGTGGACGGACTATGACTTGATCCTGGGCATGGTATGGCTGCACTGGAACATGGCCTAGATTGATTGCCAAGCAAAGAGGATGACCGTGAGGCACGGGGACTCTTTCATTGTCATCAAAGGTATAAGACCTGCCTCTCGTATACTTTTATCTTTAGTACACGCCGTTAAGGCCCATCTGCAGGGAGAGGAGGTCTATCAGATTCTATTTGAGATGGCGGAGGCCAAGGAGTCTGTGACTGACATCCCGCTGGTGCGAGATTTTGCTAACGTCTTTCCAAAGAAACTGCCAGGACTACCTCTGCACCAAGAGCAGGACTTCCAGATACAGCTTGTGCCAGGGGCCAAGCCGGGATCTAGGGCCCCTTACCGGATGGCCCCAAAAGAGTTGACAGAGTTCTGAAGTCAATTGCAGGAACTAGTAGAGGCAGGGTTTGTCCGGCCAAGCTCTTCACCGTGGGGAGCCCCGGTGCTATTCGTCAAGAAGAAGGGCGGAAGTCTTCGCTTGTGTATTAATTATCTAGCGCTGAATAAACTGACAGTCCAGAATACATACCCGCTGCCACGGATTGATGAGTTGTTCGATCAACTGGAAGGAGCGCATTTCTTCTCGAAACTTAACTTGAGGTCAGGCTATTACCAGCTACAGATTCGAGAGGAGGACATTCCGAAAACCGCCTTTAGTAGTAGGTACGGACTGTTTCAGTTTACAGTGATGCCCTTCGTGCTAAGAAATGTGCCGTTAGCATTTACAAGCCTCATGAACAGGGTATTCGAGGAGTATTTGGATGTATTCGTCATCATATTTATTGACGGCATCCTCATCTACTCAAGGACGGAAGAGGAGTATACAATACACCTGACTTTGACTCAAGAGAGGCTACGGGAGCACCAGTTGTATGCGATGTTCAGCAAATGCAAGTTTTGGCTAAAGGAGGTGGCCTTCTTAGGTCATATTATTAGCGGTGTTGGGTTGGCAGTAGACCCAGCCAAGATTCAGGCAGTTCAGGATTGGCCACCGTTGAAGACCTCCACGGATGTACGGAGCTTTCTAGGACTTGCCGGATATTATCGGAAGTTCGTCGAAGTTTTCTCCCGGATTGCACTCCCTCTTAGATCCCTGACAAAGAAGGAATCCCCTTTCGTTTGGATGCCACAGTGCAAGGCGTCCTTTGTGGAGTTGAAAGGTCAGCTTACCTCCGCTCCCATTCTCGCTCTTCCGTCGGGAAGGGAGGGATTCAAGGTGTACACGGATGCCTCCTACCAGGGGATGGTTGTCGTTCTGATGCAGAACGGGCACGTAATAGCCTACGCCTCCCGACATCTGAAGATACATGAGAAGAACTATCTGGTGCATGATCTAGAGATGGGTGCAGTGATCTTTGCTCTGAAGATTTGGCGACACTACCTCTACGGGGTTCACTGTCACATCTTCTCAGATCACAAGAATTTGAAATACGTGGACACATAGAAGGAACTCAACATCAGATAGGGACGTTGGGTGGAGTTCCTGTCGGATTACCAGTACACCATACACTACCATCCCGAGAAGGCGAACGTGGTGGCGGATGCTCTGAACAAGAGAGGAGATACCTCAGGGAAGGGACCACAACTGATGTCCATGGAGCTAGTCCAGTCTTTTAGAGATATACAGATATCCCTAGTGTCCGAGAAAGATCCAGAGCTGTATATGGAGTATCTAGCATTGATGGTTGCCATAGATGATATTCAGGACCGCATCCGGGATGGTCAGAAGACAGATGCATGGGTAGAGGAGATATTCCAAGCCTTAGAGGAGACAGGAGATTATTCACTGAGAGATGGATTGCTATATTTTAGAGGCAGGGTCTATATACCCGCAGGAGGTCAGATTTGGGAGGACAGCATGGCGGAAGCACATTGTAGCAGATATTCTATACACCCGGGGATCACCAAGATGACGGCAGACTTGAAGAAGACGATGTTCTGGCCGGGGATGAAGAAGGACATTGCATACTTTGTGACTCATTGCGAGGCATGCCAGCTGGTGAAGGCGTAATACAGAAACCCCGCAGGATTGCTACAGCCACTTCCGGTACCGAAGTGGAAATTTGAGGACATCGCGATGGATTTCATTCATGGCCTCCCCCGATCACGGACGGGAAACGATTCGATTTGGGTCATCGTCGATCGGCTGACAAAGGTGGCCAGATTCATTCCGACCAGAAAAGATGACTCGGTTGGGGTACTAGTGCGGAGATTCATAGAGCAGTTCATTCGTTATCACGGGGTGCCCAGGACGATCGTGTCGGATCGGGATGGTCGGTTAACATCTAGGGAGTGGAGATCCGTGCAGACTTACTTAGGCACGCAACTGACCTTCAGCACAGCTTTTCATCCCCAGACGGATGGGTAGACTGAACACACAAATCGGACATTGGAGAACCTCTTAAGGCTATGCATTTTGGATCGAAATGAACCTTGGGAGAAGCTTTTACAACTAGTCGAGTTCTCTTATAACAATAGCTACCAGTCCAGCATAAGGATGGCTCCTTATGAAGCCTTGCACGGAAGGATATGCAGGACTCCACTTTCATGGATTCATGACGAGGATCCGAAGGTGTTGGGATCGGATTTTGTCGAAGACACCGAGGCTCAGGTGAGACTTATATGGGATAGAATGCTGGAAGCGCAAAGCCGACATGCTAAGTACTACGACGCCCGACACCGTCGGGTAGATTTTTAGGTGGGAGACCAGGTTTTCTTTAAGATCCGGCCCATGCACGGAGTTTCACGGGTGCGTGGTCGGAAGAAGAAGCTCAGCTCTAGGTATATGGGCCCTTACAGGATCCTAGAGCGGGTCGGTCCTCTAGCTTACAGGCTGGAGTTGCCACCGGAATTGGAAGTCTTACACGACGTGTTCCACATTTATTCACTTAGGAGGGCTCTCCTATGCTTGGAGCAGCAGATTTTGACCACAGATGGGCCGGTAGCTTTAGACCGGTTAGTTCATTTGGAGTCGGTTCAGATCGATGATAGAGGAGTACGGATCTTGCGTCGCAAGAAGGTTCCGTTAGTCAAAGTCATGTGGAGGAACCATGGCTAGGAGGAGCATACCTGGGAGCTGCAGGACCTGATGCGACAAGAGTATCCAGAGCTGTTCAGTCTGGTATACCTCACAACCTCTCAGGATATTTTATTTACCTTCCTGTTTTAAACTAGTAGGACTGGAGTTTCAAGGGTAGGGGCTAATCTTTTGTTTATTGGGGTCTATATTTTGCCAATTGGGCGAATTAGTCATAGATTTGAGCTTCCCTTTAAACCACACTTAGCAAACATGGCATCGTGATGTAATCCTTCACTTCTCATGGGATGTTACAAACTTCTTTTCTTCGATAGGGGCCCCCGTAGGCTTAACCTTTATTTCGGGGATGAAATCTTTGTTTTGTTTATTGGGATTTGTAACATCCCATTTCCCTCTAGACCCCTAAGAATGGTTTTGGGTCATGACTAGGTCATGACAAAACCCTAGGAAGCTAAAAAGGGCCAGGTAATCAAAGGCAAGGTGTGAATCACTTTGGTCTGCCAATGGCACAACCTCATCACCAAACCTAGGGATTGACCTTAGGGCTTCACCAGGACTCCATGACCCCACCACAACATCACTAGCCTATTAGAGGGTCCACTAGTGCCTTAAGGGTCCATTAGAGTCGCCCTAAAATGGCCAATTTGACCTAGGACCACCAAAGGCCTAAATTGGGCAAGGTGTCCTAACTAAGGGCAGTTGGCCTCAAATGTGCCCAACCAACCCTACCCAGGCCTTCCTAGACCTAAAGTGGTGTCAATGGGTAACCAAGGTCACATTGGGTTCAGTCCTAGGGGCCAAGATGACCCAAGTCAACTCTAGACCCAAAGTGGTCAAAGTGCCTTAACCAAGGGTCATATGACCCTCAAGGTGCCCAGTAGTCCTGTCCCACCCCACCTAAGCCTTGGGGAAGACTAATGGATCACCAGGGACCCATTAGGGGCAACCCTAAAGGTCAAAAGGACCAAAGTCAACCCAAGCCTACTTTGGGTCAACCTAGCCTAAATGAGCTAGCATAAGCTCAAGCCCCCTCATATAGCTTCATTTGGAATATTATGTGTATGAGTGGGCTGTCAATAGACCCCAAGGTTGAGCAAGTCAACCCTGGTGAGGAGAGAGAGAAGCTCTATTTCCATGGTTATGGAGGAGAGAGAAAAAGAGAGAGTGAAGGGGCAAGTCAAACCCGGCCAAGGGAGGCCAATGGCTGGATTCAACTCCCCTGGGGAAGGGGAGAAATTTCCAGCCATTTCCCGGCCACCAAGGGGCTGATTTAGCCCCCTCCTCCAAACCCGAGCCCAAGCTTTCAATTGCATTAATGGCCATTAATGTTTTGGCCTCTCCCCTCCTCAACTAAACCTTTAAACACCACCAGTGGCCCAAGAGGAACATTTCAAGACCTTTTACTGACGATTTCGAGCCCTCCCACTGTACTATTGCAAAATTCGAGTGGCGCTACCATCGAAAATGGTTTCCCGACTATCGTTGCGCCTTCAGGCCGCCGGCATGATCCTCCTCCTCTCCTTGTCTCATGGGTAGATCATAAGAATGCTTAGGTTCAAGGTTCGGGCTCAATTGAGCCTGAACCAAATCTTGATTTTCATTATTTCGGGCCAAAAAACTTCCTTGCAGAACCGCCGGAATCTGCCCCTCTGGCGGCTGCACCGCCGCCAGTCGATAGTCACCACCTCAACGGAGGTGTTGGTGGCGGTGGCTGGCCGGGGAGGTGGCCGGATGGTCGGCTGTGGAGGTTTGAAGTTGGCCCAGGCGCACGCAATCGGGATCATTGGCTGGAGGTAGACGATGAGCCCGGGCCACAGGATCCGCGCTAAGATTCATACCGCATTAGATTTAAAACTATAGGATTATATATTTCATTTTGTCACACTTTTTGTATTTAATGTCTTTAATTTTTAAAAGTACTTAGAGGCAATTTCAGAGGAAATAGTCAACATAGAAATTGTAACATGATGAGTCTAGTTTACTGTAAAATTCGTTTGAACCAATTTGGCTGCCTAGTTTGACCAGGGCACTAATTTTGGTGGGGTCTATACATATGGTTGGGCAGAAATTGAAATGGCTGCCCACACCTCCTCTTTGGTCCAAATGACCTGAAATTTTGGCAGGGAGTCACCCTAGACCTTATCTAGACCCTTCCCAAAAATGGGAATTTTTGGGAACAATTTTTTCTATAGTTTTGTGCATAATTTAATTTCTCTAGGGTAAAATAATTTAGGGGTCAAATGAACTCCAAACTCATCCAAATTTTGTTGGATGATGCATGGGGTCATTATTAACCTTTTGTTAAAATTTTGTGACATTTGGATGTGGTATGAATTGGAAGCTAGCAAATCCTAGCCTTGTTATAATAAGGGTAATTTGGTCCAAATGCTCTTTTGATGTTTAAGTGGTCCAATCAACTCAACAGAGGCCTATTTTTGGGCCACTGATTTTATATGGCTTGTAACACCCTACTATTGGGTTTGGGGTGGTTGGGTAGCCCTAGGGACCTAGGTTAGGCCCCTTTATGGAGATTTCTAGGGTTTGAAGGTCATGGGGTCAAATGACCATATGAATGACTTGACACTTGGTGGAAGGGATCATAGGGTAGCTATGGCCCTCTGTTTTAAATTTTAGTGAGTTTGGAAGCCTTTGACCCGTCAAAACCCAAATCCTATTTTAAGGGTAGAATCACTTTTGTATAAAATAAGCTACTATAACTTCCTTGAAGATAGTAAAACTTAGGTAGCATGGGTTTTAGGTTAGGTAGAATCCTTAGTAAATTTATTTGATTTTTAAGAGTAATATTTTCAGCACTTCCTTTGTTAGGAATGATTTAGCCCTAGGTGATATTTGATTTATTAAGATCACTATGTTCAAACAGATCCCATGAAACTCTAGAAGTAGAAATTTTAGCTCAAAATGGGGTCCCATGATTTTTATTATAAATTTTAGGTTATTTATTTCAGTACTTTATTCACAAATTTTTAAAGGGGCTATTATGGTCATTAAATTATTTAGAGTTAATTATCAGTTGAAAAATTATGAAATTTGGTCAGTGGTGTTGGTATGATAGTAGTTGCCCAAGAAAAATTAATTCACAATTTTTGGATGATTATTTACTACACTGACTTCATTAACAAAGGAAAATAGGATATATTATCAAAATTATTTTATGGTCCATAAATTTCTGGAAAAATTGTCATACTCTGGATTTACAGTTTTGGGATAGCCTAGAATTTATCATGATTTTCCTAAGCATCATACTTGACTTTATTGTACACTTCATGTTCAAATTGGTAGCACTTGGAACTTTTAAGAAAATTAAATAACTGCCAGATTAATTAGGAAAATTGTAAATTATTGGGTTTAGTCTATTTAGGTCAGGAGAGACCCCCATTAATTATCTTGAGACATTTGGATGATTATTTGTTGTGTTACCTAATATGTGCATCGCATCACTTAGTATGGTCTGCGATTAGAAAAAAAGACAAGAAATAGTAGATGTGGGTGTATAGGCCTAAGGTTTGGGATTTCTATAGTCTGATGGTTTGGATAAGTAATTGAGGTCACCTTTGGAAGATAGGTTAAGTAAGGTGAGGTGTTGACTAGTGTAGGTGGTGCTTGGGACCGACAAAAGATCGTCTTATCCCGTGGAGTGGGAAGGTCAAAATCACCCTAGGATAGATCTAGCGTAATATGAAATGGGAATGGGTAAGGGAAGCAACCAATAACAATAAGTGCCTTGCGAAAGAGAACGATGAGCTTCAGCTACCATCATAGTTCCTAGTTCCCTTTGAGAACCCTTCACGGGGTATACCGGGGGCATTCCTGGGCTAACGTAAACTGTAGGAGTGATAAACCATAAAGAGTAACTTGTATAATTAGGAATTCACTTTCACTCGCCTTGATGTCTCGGAATGCTAGGTTGGTTCATGAGGGTTGATGCCCTGGGGGTTTTGGAGATGGGCAGGTTGGACCAGTGAGCTTTTTCTCGGTGGGAAACGTATTAATATTGCATGTCCATAAGTTATAAGGTGGTGGGCCCTCGGTGTTAGTGGTCGATGCACCGACGCTAATACGTTTGATCGGCAAGTGTGGTTAGCACTTCGCCAACAGAAGTCTGGTGCGCCAGGCAGCAAGAGTACGCAGGAGTCCGCTTCGTGCACCAAGCATTGAGGCGTACGATAAGTCTGACCGGTAGTGCTTTACTAGTTTAGAGGTGGGAAAGGCCCAACCAATCGCTTCCGTCTGCCACTACTGAGGTGTCCTGGGAGGTGAGGCTCTAGAAAAGGGGAACTAAAGGTCTGTGTACCATAGTCGGGTGGGTGAGTTTCACTTGTATGATCGTATCATACCCACTTGCATGTCATAACATAATCATTGCATATAACCCATGTCACCTATTGTGTAAGTGGTATGGGACGCTTACACAATAGGACTTGCAAAATGCCCCGTTGGTCTATAAGCTTGTGTGGGCAAGTTTATAAATTAAGGTCAAATTCTTCATATATATATTGTTGTTAATAACCAACACCCCATCGTATAAATTGGTATTGGACTCTTTATACGAGGTGAGCCTTGTAGAAGATCCCTTGGCTTATGCATTTCCGCACATAAGTTAAGGTTACTTTTCATACTTTACTCTACTGCCACAATTACTATAAAATTGCTAGTATAGGTCTGTTGCCATCTATTTCTTGTTTACTCTCCACCTTCAAGTCCTCCCCTTTCTTCCTCTCCGCTTAGTGCCTAGGGTCCATGGGGGAAGGGGTGGTGGATGATAGGGCTTAGTCTTTTAAACTATCGGTTTTCGGACCACATCATTTAGGGGATCGTGGAGCCAGCATGGAGGAGCATCCCCGGAGGTCAGCCCGTTTGGAGATAGTACAGTCTAGCTCAGGAGTTCAGACAGGTATGGCTGTGAGTCCCTGATTCCAGTAGTGATTTATTTTGCTTTCGATTGAGTGATTATGTAGTGAGGATTTGATGTATATGGCTTAAGCCCTTATTTTCAGTACTTTTAGATTTTGTGGACTCTCCCTTCATGGAGATTTTATTACTCTGATGTGATTTTATTGTGGACATTCGGTTAGAGTTTTTTACCTCTTTTGTGTGTACTCTACTTTTGTTGCTTTTCTGCGTTCGAATCGGCCGGCAGAATCGGTGTTTCGCAGTGATGACCCTTCAGGGCGTGAAGGTGTCAACGCAAATCGGTGGTTCTGGGCCTTAGACCCCGGTGTTTTTTTAAAAAAAAATTGGGGTCTTACACTAAAGGCCTTGGACAAGGACATCACTCTGACAGAAGTCAATGATAAAATCCTCATGTGCTTCCCTAGCTCATGGGACTCAAGAATCTGGCCAATCAGAGAAGCCAAAAGCATGAAAGAAATCTCTACTCAATCACTTATTGGAAAGCTTAAATTCTATGAACAACTAATGAAGACCAGAGAAGCAGCAGTTGAACAGAATACTCCAACACCTATCAGGAAGGAGCACAACATTGCATTCAAGGCTGCTGAAGAATCTGAAGGGACTACAGTCAATGAAGAACTGATGAGCCTCTTTGCCAAAGATTCTTCAAGATGGCAAAGAAGGACTTCATAAGAAAGTCATCAAGGCAAGATGATAAGCCAAGATATGACAAGACTCCATCTAAAGAAATTTTTTGTTTTGGATGCAGGAAGCCTGGACACTTCATCTCAGAATGTACAGAAACTCAGAAGAAAGACAGGAGAAGAGAAAAGGATTCCAGAATAACACATCAGCAAGCCCTCCTCCAGCAAACATAAGAGGAAGGAGAAAGGGTTTGTTGCAGAAACCTGGAGTGATACTGAGGAAGAGTCATCATCCTCCAGCTCTAGTGATGATGAAGAAGAAGAGAAGACAAAAGAAGTTTGCCTAATGGCAATAGATAATTCCAGCAGTCAGTCAGAGGCTGAAGCTTTAAAAGATGAAGAATCTCTATCTATAGAGGACCAGGTAATAGCATCCTATGAGTTTGATTCAGAAGAATTTAAAACTTAATTTAAAAATCTGTGCTTAGATCTAATAGGCTCTGAGAAGGAAATCAAACTTCTCAGAGAAAGATTAACTGAACAAGATAAGTACATTGCTGAAAATGCTAAACTAACAGATGAACTTACCTCAGCAAATGAACAAATTGCTTTCTTAAAAACTGAATTAAGCAAAACCAAGAAATTAGAAGAATCACTTAATGGTAGAAGCTTAAAACTATTAGACATAACTAGTACTATAAATGCTAGGGTAAATAACAGTAAACTAGGACTAGGTGAATCATCTAGTGAACCACCTATAATTCAGAAAAAATAACTTATCTAAACCTGTAAATTTCATTTCAGATAAGGGTAAGAAGAATACTGAACAAGTAGACAAAGTAAATGAAGTCTTAAAACAAATGGAACTTAAACAAAAATCTAAGAATAAGAAGAAAAATAACTACAACTATGTTCAACAGATTTCATCGAACTCAGATCGATGAAATGTGTACCGTTCGTCGACCTCAGAACGACGAACTCCGAACGCCAACTACAATAATAATTATCGTTCGATCCATGATCGACGAAACCAGTATGGTTCGTCGACCAGATATTGACGATATTGGTGCCTTGAGAATGAATATCTTCATTCTTCGAGCAGAGATCAAAGATCTTTTCCCAATTCGTCGACCTCAGGTCGACGAACTTACCAGAGTTCATCGATCCCAGATCAATCTTATAGAAACTTCAACTCTAACAGAAACTTTAATAATAACCTTAACCAACCTAGGGAGAATATCAATCCATTCACCCAATGGATAATTCCTCCAAGAAGATTTCACCCCTTAGGTTATACAAGCCAACCTTAATATTCTTACATTTCCAGCTTCTCTTATGAAAAGATATAAGGACCCAAGGTGACCTGGGTCAAGAACATCTAGCGTGTTTCCTTGAAGGTGAAGAACTATCCCATCACTCAGAATTAGTGGTATCTGGATAGTGGGTGCTCAAAGCACATGATTGGATACAAGGACAACCTAATCAATTTCAAGGAAAAGCTGGGTCCAAGAGTGATCTTTGGAGATTCCAGCTTTGGACAAACTAAAGTCTATAGAGACTTCAACAGTGGAGCTATCACTTTCAGAAAAGTGGCATATGTAAATGGTCTCAAACATAACCTAATATCCATAAGTTAGTTATGTGATGCAGGTTATCAGGTTTGCTTTACTAATTCCAAATGTATTATTTCTTCAAATAACCAAACTGTTTTAACAGAATGTAGACAAGGGAATATATACCTAGTAAACTTTAACTCTGCTAGTTCAGAACAATGTTTATTCAACCAAGTTAGTAATAACAATATTCTTTGGCATAAGAGACTAGGTCATGTTAACCTTAGAAACATCTCTAAGCTATCTAGGGACAACCTTGTCAGAGGATTGTCTTCTACCCCCTATAAGAAGAAAAGCCTATGCAAGGCTTGTCAAGAAGGCAAGCAAACTAAAAATAGCTTTAAGTCAATTAATAAGAGTGACTAACTTAAGATTCTGTACTTGCTACATATGGATCTTTTTGGACCCATTGCTGTACAAATCTTAGGAGGGAAGTCTTACACTCTAGTTATTATAGATGACTTCTCTAGATTCTCTTGGGTGTTCTTCTTGAGAAATAAGTCAGATAACTTTAAAGTCCTTACAGACTTTCTTAAGAGCAAAAGGATTGAGTATTCTACTCTAGTTTCATTGATCAGAAGTGATCATGGTACTGAGTTTGAATCTCTTCCCATGTAAAGATTCTGTGAGGATGAAGGTATCAGGCATTGTTTCTCTGCTCCAAGAATTCCTCAACAAAATGGGGTAGCAGAAAGGAAAAACCAAACCCGCATTGAATCTGCAGGAACATTGCTTGCAGATGCATATATGCCCCTATCCTTTTGAGCAGAGGCTGTGAGCACAGCAAACTATGTGTTGAATAGGAGTTTGATACACAAACTTAAGGGTAAGACCCCCTATGAATTACTCAAAAGAAAGAAACCTAAAATTGATTACTTTAGAATCTTTGGGTGTAGATGTTTCATTCATAACAATAATAAAAAATACATTAGAAAATTTGAAGCTAAAGCTACAGAGGGAATTTTTCTTGGATATTCCCAAGATAGCAAAGCTTATAGGGTATTCAATAAATCATCTTTAAAAATGGAAGAATCTGTACATATTTCTTTTGATGAAGCTAACATGTATTATAAGGAGAAGGATTCTTCTACCACAGATTTATTGTATGTACCTCACTTGTGTGAGAAATTGGGTGAGTTAAACCATACATAAAAGGTCATATCACATCCTCCTCCACAAGGTGATGAAGATAGTGAAGAAGAAATTTTGGAAGTGGTTGAACCTCCTCCAAAAGCAGACATTATTCCACAAAAGGAATTAACTCCAAATGCTTTTGCTGAACCAACTCCACCCACTGACCTTGTCACACTAAGGGATCACCCTAGATCTCAAGTGATTAGGGATATGTCAGTAGGTGTACATACAAAGCATCAACTCAACCAAGATGTGATGCATGCTTGTTTCCTCTCTCAAGTTGTGCCTCAATCCATAAATGATGCAGAGCAAGATCCCCACTGGATTATTGCAATGTAAGAGGAGCTCAATCAATTTGAGAGATGCAGAGTTTGGGACTTGGTTCCAAGGCCCAAAGGCTATCCAGTAATTAAAACCAAGTGGGTATTAGGAAACAAACTTGATGCCCAAGGTATAATTGTGAGAAACAAGGCTCGGCTTGTTGCTCAAGGCTATAGGCAAGAAGAAGGCATTCACTATGATCAAACCTTTACTCCTATTGAAAGGCTAGAAGCAATCAGGATTTTTCTTACTTATGCTGCTTTTAAGAAGTTTAAAGTCTTCCAGATGGATGTCAAGAGTGCTTTCTTGAATGGAGAACTAAAGGAAGAGGTTTATGTTCAACAACCCCTTGGTTTTATCTCTTCTACTCATCCCTCATATATTTTTAAATTGCATAAAGCTCTCTATGGTCTAAAGCAAGCTCCAAGAGCTTGGTATGACACCTTAGCTAGCTTCCTTTTAGAACACAAGTTCTATAGATGCATGGTAGATAGGACCCTTTTACTAAGATGCATCATGATAAAATTTTAGTAGTACAAATATATGTTGATGACATCTTATTTGGCTCTACTGATCCCAAACTATGCAAGAGATTCCTTGATCTAATGCATTCAAAGTTTGAGATGAGTAGCATGGGAGAGATATCATACTTCCCCTGCCTATAAGTGAAGCAATACCCTGATGGCATATCCATATCCCAATCTAAATATGCAAATGAGCTTATTAAGAAATTTAAGATGGCTGATGCCTCCTCTATGAAAAACTCTCATGGTTGCCAATGTTGTGATTGACTCTGATGAACATGGAAAACCAGTTTATCAGACCAAGTATAGGGTTATTGTTGGATCCCTACTCTATCTCATAGCAAGTAGACCAGACAACATGTTTGCTACATGTCTTTGTGCTAGGTTCCAAGTGAGCCCTAAGGAATCTCATCTTATTTTCATTAAAAAGATTTTAAGATATATAAAGGGTTGTCCTAATCTAGGACTCTAGTATCCAACAGAGTCAGCATTTGAACTTACTGGATTTTCTGTTGCTGACTATGATGGATGTAGAGTGGACAGGAAAAGCACATCAGGAACATGTCAGTTCCTTGGTGATAGGCTTGTGTCCTGGTTTTGCAAGAACCAAACATCTATGTCCACATCAACTATTGAGGCTAAATACATGGCAGCTGGTAGCTGCTATTCATAGATCTTGTGGATACAAAACAAACTCCTGGATTATGGGTTCAATCTAAATATTTAACCATATTTTATTATAGTACCAGTGCAATTTCTATTGCACATAATCCAGTGCATCATAGTATGACAAAGAATATAGATATAATACATCATTTCATATGAGACAGTGTGGACGAACAGAAAATTAATCTTGAATTTATCTCCACTGATTTGCAAAGGGCAGATATTTTCACTAAGCCCTTGGATGAATCTAAACATTTATTCTTTCTGAATCAATTAGGAATGATAAATGGAAAGGCTTAATTTTAAATCTGTCCTTAGTGTAAACGATCTGGAAACAATTTGTCGACCTGAGATCGATGATTTGCAAACTTTTTGTTGGGAGTTCGTCGACGGGAGATCGACAAAATTTCTGTGTGAAGTCAGTTTCGTCGACCTGAGATCGACAATCCTGTTTCAGGAAATATTTCTGAGGATGACGAAATATCTCCATATCTTCTGTCTGAGATCGACGAATTTATCCCTTCATGAAATTTTTCGTCGACCTAAGATCGAAGAATTTTCTTTTTTGCAGGACGGAGCTTGACGTTTCATATTTTCAAAAACCTTTTAACTAGGTTTTTTTCGAGCTCCATCCCGCGCTTTCAGTTCTCTTGCACTTGATCTCTATCTTTCTCTATTACAGGTGATCATGGCGATTCCAGCAAGCGCTCTCGCAGTAATGAAATTTGACATGGGTTTTGACATCCACTTCGAGTCTTTCCAATACTCAGATCAAATCTTCCTTGATATTCTGAAGTTGTTTTAAGATTTATAGTTAATGAATCTGATGACTACCAGAATGAAGATTGCGGCGACTGAGATCCGAGAATGGGTTTTCACTCTATCGACTCCAGATGCTGATACGCTGATTGGAAAAATATCGGGTAATGTCATTTCACTTACCCCTTATGCTTTAACTGAAATTTTTGGTTTATTGAATGGAGAAGAGGACTTAGAAATCAATTCTGCTGAGTTTGATGAAATGTTTAATCGAATGGGTTACTCTGGTGACAACCCTAACAAATTGTTGAAGAAACATCTATCTGTAGATTATAAGTTTCTGGCAGATGTTGTAGGAAAAGTTCTGCCGGGAAAGCACACCGCCCATGATTACATAACTACACAATAGTTCCTTGTGATGTGTGTAGTGGCAAACAAGAAGGCCGTAAATTGGGCCAAAATTATGTTTGAATTTATTAAGAATAAAAACACAAAGAAGGAAGTGTGTTTTGGACAGATTTTGGGAATTTTTCTTCAGGGCAAGGCTGCTGAATCACTAGTCACCCCGACCATATTCATAAATGCCTCCAAGAGGCTTACCTGTGCCTTATTTAGTAGGTGGGAGAGGAACATTCCTAAGCCATCCAGGGCTTCCTCTTCCAGACCTTCTGAGGGTATAAGGGCTGATCAAGCCACTCCCTACCCTGCTTTGGATATTTCCATTCCCCCTCCACCTCCTCTTATTCAAACTACCTCAACAACCCTCCAGATCTCTTCCACATCCCAAGAACATCAACCTACACCTCCTATTTATCCAATTCATATTTCCTCACCAGCTCCTTCTCCAGACCATCAACCTTCACCACATCAATCTCCTCAACATAAACCTTTACCTGTTCAATCTCCAGTGCATGCTATAACACCAGAGCATGCTAATCTTCCTCTATCCCCTCCTCCATCACATCTTACTGACATCCCCCTTCTCAATCTGTCATCTTTACCATCATTCAATTTACTATCATCACCCTTTCATTCCCCATCTTCACTGGATGAGCAAATGCTAGACTCCACATCATTCCATCCATCATCAACCAACCTCAACCCATCTGTCTCCATTCAAACCCCAGCTGAATTCATGAACATAGTTTCAGCCTCCATTTCATCCATTCTGCAATCCATCACACCTCTCCTACAATAACTCATAGCAAAGGCTATTTCACCTCTTGCTTCTTCTATTTTATCTCTTGCTGCTCAAATTTCAGCCTTCCATATCCCTCCTTCTTTAGTCAGGGGCTTGGATCCAGTGCTTACTGATCCCAGGCAGGGGGAGATATTCCATGAAGAAGTAGCTCCAGTAGAAACAGCAACAAAGATAGAGTTTGTTGATACTGAGATACAAGATGCACGTCTCACAGAATTTTTGGACACTGATTCTGAGACATTTTATTTAGTTCCTTCTTTGGATATTCTTTCTGAAGACTGTTCCATTTCTCTAGCAATTAAACTGAAGTCAGGTATAGATTTTTTTGATCTCTTATATAGAAACATTCTTTTATTTGTTTCTCTCAAGTATTGCACATATATTATTTGCTATATAGCTCCAGTTAGTACAGAAACTTTTCAGGACATTCAGGCAAGCTTTGTTACTAACATAGTTGTGGAACCTGTTGGCCCAACTTATGTTATGGATGTTAGTCCTATACCAAAAATAATGATTTAATTGCACAAAATATTGCACTAGAGATTGAACAAATGCAAAAAGATCTCGAGATAAATGATTTTTTTCTGACTGATAAAGACACAGATGATTCACAGATGCTTTCAGAGATTGTTGTCCCTCCTCAAGTTGTTCTACCTCCACCTCCTCCTCAAGGAGACAAGCAAATTTTTTAGGAAATAATAAAAGTAATAGATGCTTTATATGACAATCCAGAAGGTTCTTCTGAAGATGACCAAGTTGATTATTTTGATGATTCTGAATCTGACAATGCCAAGAGATCCAAATCAAAGAAGAGGAAAGATCCAGCAAAGGCTGCTCCCAATCCCAATCCTAATAATGATGTTCCATATTACATTCTGCACAATATTCCTCTCACTCTAAAAACTCCTCAGTGGATGAAGCTGTCTAGAAATCAAGCTAAGGAATAGAAGAAGAAGAAGAAGAAGTCTGGATCCTCTCCAGTGAAGAAATTCAGGAAAGATCCACCTCTTTCTCCTACTCCAGCTGCTAGTGCAACTGTAAATATTAGCCA
The DNA here is from genome assembly GCA_039513925.1 of Platanthera zijinensis. NCBI lineage: Eukaryota > Viridiplantae > Streptophyta > Magnoliopsida > Asparagales > Orchidaceae > Platanthera > Platanthera zijinensis. Next base: position 134,174,363 of record CM077082.1, read on the forward strand.
GAGATCCTCATCAGTTACTAAAACCTATCAGAGTCAAGGCAGACCCCATCAATCTGCTGGAAGTAGATATCCCCAACGTCCATGCACCTCCTCCTGCCAAGCATCCAAGCCCTCCCAAAATCTCTTCATCTCCTAAAAAAGACATTAGTCCTGAAGGCCCTCCTATTATAGCCTATGATCCTGAAATGGATTCTAATACAAAGATGGTTAGGTTTAATGAGCTGGTTGCTCTATCTCAGATGTTGGGTACACTGGAAACTGTGTACCAGATTTGGAGAAGCCTCACTTAACTCAATGATATACATCAATGTGTATTTGATGGGATGTTGAGTTTCAATATGCAGGTTAAAGTAATGCAGGAAAATATTCTAAGTACAAGTGTCAACACTTGTGAGGGAAATGTGTCGACACTAGAAGCAAGATTGTGTCGACACACATGACTTGTGTCGACTAAAATAAATTCTATCAGTAGCAGTTGTGTCACACACAGGACTTGTGTCGACACACACTTAACACCAGCTATGTTGAAGACCAGAAGTAGTTGTGTCAACACACAGGACTTGTGTCGACACACACTCAAAGAAATCTTTCAAAGATAGCTATACTGAGACTGGAAGGCTTGTGTTGGCAAACAGGACTTGTGTTAATACACACTCAAAGAAATCTGTCAACAGAAGTTATGTCAAGACTAGAAGCAGTTGTGTCGACACACAGTACTTGTGTCGATACAACCAACAGAAGCTGTGTCGAGAAGATAAAAAATGACTGTGCCGACATATTAGGGGTTGTGTCAAAATCAACAAGATTTGTGTCGACACATGGTATATTTTTGTTGACACATCTGGAGTGTTATGCTGACAGTTCTCTGCTATGATAGAAGTTCAAGGAGGAGTCAGTTGTCAAGACTGAAGACCTGACAGCTGCCATAAGTAACAAAGCTGACACATCTGTCAAAGCTGTCAGAAGGCCGTTATAAACCGGATCAGCCTGTAACCTTGGATGGATTCTATATATAGACCTATTCGATCACAATCAGAAGTACTATAATATATAAGTGAGGGGGAACAAGAGACAAATCTAGAAGAAGGCAGATCCTGAAGAGTCTGCAAGAAAAATTCAGATCTGATTCTGAATTCAAGAAGGAAGCTAGATTGAAGATCAACTCCAACTCCAATTGATCATCAACCTTACTTGGTATAAATTCAAGAAGCTTTGAAGAAGCTAAGAAAGGTTGGAACTATTGTAATCAGTTCAATTAAGAACTGATCAAGAAGCATTCACCCTATTCTATTTCTATCATGGTGAAGATTTTTATTTTTTTAAATAATTAATTTCTTTGTAAGATCTTTTATAGATCTGAGTTATAAGCCTAAATTTATAAAGGCTGAGGTAGGGCTGAGTGCCTGAGGTAGGACTTGAAGAAGTCTGAGTTGTAGGACTGGTGTTTAAGGCTGAGGTAGGACTGAGTGCCTGAGGTAGGATCTGGTTGATCGGAGTTGTAGGCCTAGTGGTTAAGGCTGAGGTAGGGATATTGCATGAGGTAGGAGTCTTGGGTAGATTCTGAGTTGTAGGACTTGAAGAAGTCTAAGATGTAGGAAGCAGTCAGGTTCTGAGTTATAAGATCTGAGTATCTGAGATAGTGGAAGGAAGTTTGGCCCAATCCAGTTCTCTACTTGATAGGTGAAGGGGGAGGGTGGACGTACCCATAAATTGGGGAACCACTATAAACCATTGTGTGTTGTGCTGTGAATTTTTTGTGAGTGTTATTCTTTATACTGTAATAATTGTGTTGTGTATAACCTTGTTAATTGCCTAAGTTATTAAAATGGATAAGAACCTATTCACCCCCCCCCCCCTCTAGGTGTTTAGGCTCTTTAAACCAAATCTTTCAAGTGGTATCAGAGGGAGGTTACTTAAATATAGACCTAACAGTCTGAGTAGATCTCCAAGGCAATTAACTGTTATCAAGAATGGGTTCAAGTGAGAATCAGAAGGAACTTGGATCCATGAAACTTCATATATGTAGGAAAGAAAACTTTGGCATATGGAAAGAGAGGGTCAGATTGTTCATGGAGGCATCTGATCCAAGATTATACATCACAGTTCAAGAAGGTCCTTTCATTCCAATGAACATATCAGTTCTTGATGCAAATCTCAAAACTCCAAAAGTTATTCTGAAATGACTAAGAAAGAGATCATCCTACCAACCTTAGACAAGAGAGCACAAAATATAATTGTGAGTGTTATAGATGATTCTACATTCCAAAATCTGGAACATTGCAAAACCTCCAAGGAGATGTGGGACACTTTGATTGTCTACATGGAGGGAACTGAAGAAGTAAGAGAGGATAGAAAGTCCATGTTAAATCAAGAATATGATAGCTTTAGACAAGCCAAGACTGACAGCATAGCTGAATGTTATAAGAAATTCTTTAGAATTGTAAATGAGCTAAAGACCTATGGAAGAGTCTTTAGCATATATGAACTGAATGACAAGTTTCTCAGATCACTGACCAAGGATTGGGATACAAAAATATATGCCATCAAAGAGGTGGTCAGGCTTGCTGATACACCTTCAAAAACCTTGTTTGGAAAACTGTTATCTTATGAGATGCAGCTCATTGCCATAAGAAGGAGGAGAAAAGCAATAGGTCTGAATATAAAGAAAAGTCAGTAGCCTTCAAGGCTGAAGCCACAAGAAAGGGTAGGAAAAAGTCTCCTTCTCCACCCAGGAGAATTGCTGAGGCTAAATCAGAAAATCCTGACATCAACACTTAAGACAGCCACAACCTTGATGAAGATTTTGCTTACTTTACAAGGCATTTTCAGAGGTTTATGAAAAAGAAGAAATGGAGAACAAAGCCATTTACATCCTTCTCCAAAGATGACTATTATAAGAAGACGAAACCTTCCAAGGATGACAGGTATGGCTCTAATCCTAGTAAACAAACTACTTCTAAACTTTTTTGCTATTGCTGCAACAGGCCTGGACATGTCATAGCCGATTGTCCTGACAAGAGAAAAGAGTCTAAGGACAAGAAGCATCAAAATAAGGGAAAGAAGGAGAAGTCCCTTGTTGCCCAGAAGCAGAAGATTTGGACTGACTCTTCATCATCAGAATCAGGAGAAGAGGATGAAGTAGAAGCCAATATAGGATTGTTCACTACAAAAGAGGATTCTGTGGAAACAGAATTCTTGCAAATGATGGATTCCATAAATGGAAATGAAGATCATTATTATAGAGGGATGATGGCTCTATCTGAGGAAGATCAGTGTCAGGATCAGTCTGGTCCCAGTAAGGTATACAATCCATCCTTGGTATCTGAGTATTATACTAGATCTGAATCAAAAGCATCTACATCAAGAGATGTGGATGGTTCTGAATCTGAAGGGGATGTTCATCAATTAATTGATGAGTATGGTCGTTTGTTGCAAGCTCTTAAGAGAAGCAAATTCCTTGTCAAGAAGCAGGCTGAGGAAATTGAATCTCTCAAACTGGCTGCATCACATTCAGCAAAAATGTTGGATTTGAAATTGAATGAGGTTTCCAAACTAAAAAACATAACTGTTATTCAGATGGGTACAATCACTTTCAAAAATAATCATGTCAAAAATCTGGAAGTAAGACTTCAGAAAGAAATGGATCTAGTGGCTAAATTCTCTAAGACAAAGTCAGTCTTACCCATAATTGATAATTTCATCTCCTAAAAGGGTAAGACAGGATTATGCTTTAAGGAAAGAATAAGGGCAGCCAATTTTCAAAGAAAAGGCAAAGCCCCAGTTCAGCCACCAGCCTTCAAACCCCTTATTTCTTTTAGGAAAGTGATGCAACCTACTAATAGGTATGATCATGACATTACTCATGGTCACTGTAAGTATGGTGATCTGAATGGCAAGGGTGCAAATGCTAATATGGCACCCCATGAGCAAACCCATAAGGTTCTTAAGGAATCCATAGTATTTGCTGCTCCAGCACCTGCACTTAAAAGGACTGCTGACAGCAATATTGTTAAGCATGTACTTAAGAAAAGGTTTTAGGATTTGAGTGCTGGTGTTGTGGCAAGGTGGGTAACTTTGTCATTGACTGTTGGTTCAATGCTAGTATTCAGAATAAGGCCAGCTTACCTGTCAGAAAGGTTGCAGGTAAGCATGTAAAAAGTCAAACTAACCTGAACCTAGGACCCAATAACTATTGGGGTTCTAAGGATAGGTAATTTTATTTGATGCAGGTGAGTCCAAGTGGTGATACCCCTATATGGTACTTGGACAGTGGATGTTCCAGGCATATGACTGGAATAAGAAGGATGTTGAAGGACTACTCCCCTATAGAAGATGGACCCAAAGTGATCTTTGGTGGATCTGAAAAGGGAGTCATCAAAGGGTTTGGTAACATTTACAATAACTCCATTACCATCACCTAAGTGGCTTATGTGAAAAGGCTAAAGAATAACCTAATTAGCATAAGCCAACTAAGTTATCTTGGTTATGACACTTCTTTCCACAAGAGTGTGTGCCAAATAGAAGATCAAATGATCAAGAGATCATTTCGATAGGCATTAGGAAAGGAAATGTCTACTGTCTTAACTTTGATTGTGAGAATTAGTTCTCACCTATCTGTCTAGATGTAGATGAGAAAGCATCTCACTGTGTCCAATGGCATAAAAGGCTGGCTCACCTGAACTATAAGTCACTTGGCCAACTCTTTAGTATGGAGTTAGTGAGGAATGGTCCTCAGGTCAAGTGCATTAAAGTGGGTGTATGTTCAGCTTGCCAAAAGGGCAAACAGACTAGGACCTCTTTCCATAGACATGATACCAAAGATTCTGTAAGATGACTATATCTTCTGCATATGGATCTATTTGGTCCTATGTCAGTTCATAGTCTAGATAGGAAAGCTTATACATTTGTAATTGTGGATGACTATTCTAAATTCACATGGGTTTTCTTCTTGAGGCAGAAATCTAAATCCCATACTGTCTTTCAGAATTTTGTTAGGAAAATTCAGAATGAACTTAACAATTCAGTGGTCAAAATAAGAAGTGACCATGGAACTGAATTTCAGTCTGTATGCATGACAAAGTTTTGTGAAGAACTTGGGACTCATTAGGAGTTCTCCTCACCTAGAACTCTCCAGCAAAATGGGGTTGCTGAAAGAAAGAATAGGACTCTTATTGAGGCAAGTATAACACTACTAATTGACACTTCTCTCCCAGAATATTTCTGAACTGAGGCTGTAAATACTGCATGTCATGTTCTCAATAGAGCATCCATCAATAAAAGACACAAGAAGACACCCTATGAGATTATGAAAGGCAGAAAACCAAACATATCCTACTTTAGAATCTTTAGTAGCAAGTGTTATGTTCTCAATAATGGCAAGCACTATCAAACTAAGTTTGCTGCCAAATCACTAGAAGATATATTTGTTGGGTACAACAATAACAGTAGAGCTTACAGGATCTATAACTTGACTACACAAGTTGTAGAAGATCTGTCCATGTAGTCTTTGATAAGTCTAAGCTAATTAACAGTGAACTGTCTAGCACTTCTGTTAGTCCACTAGGTTTGAAGGAATGGATGGACAAGCTAATAATTAGTGAAGACCAACCTTCAAGACAAAATGAAGAAAATAATGGATGTTGTCCAGGGGGAGTACAAGACTCACTGGATGAAGATGAAGATAATGAAGTGCATCCAGATGAAGAAAATGAAGAAGACCAAGAGATGGACAGATTTCCTCCAGCAAGAAGACATTTGAAGGATCATCCAGCACACAAAATCATTGGTGATGAAAGTCATGGAGTTCTGACCAGAAGCAAGAGCATGAACATAGTTCTATGTTCAAGCTTCCTGTCCTAGATGGAACCTAAGAAGTTTGAAGAGGCTATACAAGACACAAATTTGATTGATGTCATGCAGGAAGAACTGAATCAGTTCAGAAGATGTAAAGTCTGGGAGTTGGTTCTTAAACCAAAGAATCACAATATTATAGGAACCAAGTGGATCTATAAAAACAAGTTAGATGAAAATGACACCATAATCAAGAACAAAGCAAGACTGGTTGCAAAGGGCTACAGACAGGAAGAAGGGATAGACTGAAAGAAAAGGGATAGATACTACTCTAGAGGGGGGTGAATACAGTAATCAAAAATTGCACTAGCAAAGTTGACTGTCTACTCAACTCCCTTGGAGTTAATTGCGGAATAAAGGTTATAGATATTTGTGAAGTAACCCTAAAGCCTAACACAAGTGTTGTGCACAAAAGGCAGCCAACTGTAATTACAGTTAAGGCTTGGAATCCTAAACAGCAACTAGCAAACTTAGTTAAAACTAATCACAGCCAACAGCACAAGTAATAAATCAAACAACCAGACGACACAAGGGAATTTATAGTGGTTCCCCAAACAACTTGGGTACGTCCACTCTTCTACCAACAAGGTAGGAATCCACTCAGGTTTTTGATCAGGTACCCTGCCACCAACAAGATCTGCTTCAGGTAGATCTAGAAACCCTTTAGACTTTTGATTAGGTGTCTAAAAACCAACATAGGTTTTTGATCAGGTGCCCTTCCACCATGGTATACTTTTGAAGGGAGTAATAACCCTTTACAGGAGGGGGAAAGGAGGTTAAAATATCTTCTCTATTTTAAATAGAATTAGAGAAGCTCAAGAACTTGCACTGAGCTAGAAAGCTCTAAAGAGTCAAGGCTCCCCCTGGCTAAAAGAATGTCCAGGTGAAGTCTTTCTTTAGTGCAGAAAACACTTCAGAAAATCTGAAGGAAAAAGCTACAAGAAGATAATAAATGTGAAATGAAAATTCTTCTTCAGGCAGCTATCTTCTTCTTCTTCTTCTTCAAAAAGCTCTGAGTGAAAATCTTCCTGTAAGCAGGATGAACTCAGGATGAAGAAGAATGAAGAGCTAAAAACTTCTTCTCAGTTGGATGTGAACGAGCTGAGAGCAGTAGAACTTTCTTGCTTTTTCTATTTCTCTATACTGCTGAGAGTATATGATCTGGGTACTGTGTTCTAAGTAAGTTCTTCTTTCAAAAGAAGCTCTTTTTATATGATCCTTTGCAACGGCTTTAATTTGAGTTTGAATCTTTGTCTTCTTTTGGCATTAGCAAACTTGGCTGCAAAAAGCATAAAGCAAAAACAAAATCTGCAGACAGATATCCTATAAGAGGATAAAGCTTTCTAAGAAGCTGCAAATAACTCTGATAAAATAATACTATAGAAAGTCACATCAGAAGAGACTCTTTACGGCCAAGGAAGACTTTCTGAGTCTAGCGGCTATAAAGGACAGCCTAGCAGATAAAGCAGAAATAATATCTCAACTAATAAGACAAACAACTTTGTCAGAAAAAGATTGGCTCATGCATAAGGAATGGAGCAGATATTGCATGGAAATAATATCACAACTTTATTCAAATAATCTTTTATAAAATATGCCAAAATAAATATGAAATAAATCACATCATAGAAGATGACAAAATTACTCAAGACATACAGCAAAATGTCGAACGACCCTCAGAGATCGTCGACAGAAGCACAGAGATCGTCGACCTATCAGACAGATAGTCGAACGATACAGATAGTCGAACTATCAAAGAAGATAGTCGAACTACCACAGCAGATAGTCGAACTATCAGGACAGATAGTCGAGCTATCAGATAGTCGATATATCAGGACAGATAGTCGAACTATCAAACAAGACAGATAGTCGACCTATCAAACAGATAGTCGAACTATCAAAGAAAACAGATAGTCGACCTATCAACAGATAGTTATCAAAGAAAACAGATAGTCGACCTATCAAACAGATAGTCAAACTATCAAAGAAAACAGATAGTCGACCTATCAAACAGATAGTCGAACTATCAAAGAAAGCAGATAGTCGACCTATCAAACAGATAGTCGAGCTATCAAAGAAAACAGATAGTCGACCTATCAACAGATAGTCGAACTATCAAAGAAAACAGATAGTCGACCTATCAAATAGATAGTCGAACTATCAAAGAAAACAGATAATCGACCTATCAAACAGATAGTCGAACTATCAAAGAAAGCAGATAGTCGACCTATCAAACAGATAGTCGAGCTATCAACCAAAATAGATAGTCGACCTATCAACAGATAGTCGAACTATCAGATAGTTGAACTATCCAAGCAGATAGTCGAACTATCAAAGAGAACAGATAGTCGACCTATCAAACAGATAGTCGAACTATCATAGAAAGCAGATAGTCGACCTATCAAACAGATAGTCGAACTATCAAAGCAGACAGATAGTCGACCTATCAAACAGATAGTCGAACTATCAGATAGTTGAACTATCCAAGCAGATAGTCGAACTATCAAACACAACAGATAGTCGACCTATCAAACAGATAGTCGAACTATCAACGCAGACAGAACGTCGACCAACTGATAGACGATCGTCGAACAGTCGATAGACGATAGTCTAGCGGTGTTCGACCATAGTCGAACGAAAAACAACTTAACCAAATTTTCATCTGGAAAAGTGACAAAACTAAACTAGAGCAAACTAACTAAACAACTAACCTTTGACCATAGATAAATCTTGGGTCAAGAGACAGAAAGAGAAGACTGAACTCAAATCAAAACTAGGGTACCAACATAGACTTTGACAAAACATTTGCCCCAGTGGCAAGGTTGGAAGCAATAAGACTGTTCCTGGCTTATGCAGCTTATCAAGGGTTCAAAGTATTTCAAATGGATGTAAAGTCAGCATTTTTGAATGGTGACCTAAAAGAGGAAGTTTATGTTGATCAACCTTCAGGTTTTGTAGATCCCCTTTATCCTAAATATGTATATAGGCTTAAGAAAGCTCTATATGGATGTAAACAAGCCCCTAGGGCTTGGTATGAAACTTTTTTTACCTTCCTTATTGAGAATAAATTATCAAGAGGGAAAATTGACAAGACTCTATTCTTTAGGGAATCAAAAGGCAAGATCATCCTAGTCCAAATATATGTTGATGACATTATCTTTGGATCAACTGAAAACAACCTTTGTAGAAAGTTTGCCAAACTTATGCAAGAGAAGTTTGAGATGAGTAACATGGGTGAGCTGAAATTCTTCTTAGGACTCCAAGTTAGACAGACTGATGATGGATTGTCCATATCTCAGTCTAAGTTCACCAAGGAGTTAATTAAAAAATATGGTGTGGAGTCAACCTCCACCATGAAAACTCCAATGGGGACAAGTATGCCTATAGGCAAAGATGAAGCAGGAAAACCTGTTGATGAGTTTTTGTATAGAGGGATAATTGGCTCCCTACTTTACTTGACTGCTAGTATACCTGACATCATGTATGCAACATGTGTATGTGCTAGGTACCAAGCCTGCCCTAAGGAATCTCATTATTTTGTTGTCAAGAGAATTCTGAGATATCTTAAGGGCACACCTAATCTATGTTTTTGGTACCCTAAGAATAGAGATTTCTTACTAATAGGTTTTTTAGATATAGACTTTGCAGGCTATAAAGAAGACAGGAAAAGCACCACTTGTACATGTTAGTTCCTAGGTGGAAGGTTGGTGTCATGGAGCAGCAAAAAGCAGACAAGTGTAGTTATTTCCACAGCTGAATCAGAGTATATAGTTGCAGGCAGTTGTTGTGCTCAGTTGTTGTGGATACAACATCAACTTGGAGACTATGATATCAAGGTAAGTAGAATTCCATTATATTGTGATTCTACTAGTGTTATATCTATTGCTAGAAATCCTATTTCACATAGCAGAACTAAGCATATAGAAATCAAATTTTATTTCATCAGAGAACATGTTGAAAAAGAAGACATAAGTCTGGAATTTGTCAACACTAACAAACAAATTGCTGATATATTTACAAAATCTCTGGATGAAAGTAAATTCAATAATTTTAAAATTGAATTAGGTATGTTGAACCTAGAATAAGATGTTAGGTCAGCACACAATTTCTCAAGAAATTTTGTCTAAGTTAGAAAGTTTGTGTCGACACAAGCTAACTATGTCGACACTCTCAGTAAGTTGTGTCGACAGGAAAAATTTGTGTCGAGACCTTGTTTTAGAAAATTTTTTGTGTCGACACACAAAAATCGTTGTCGACACAATTCTGTCAAGACTTAAGTAGACTTTGTTGACACTAGAAAAAGTATGTCAACACGTAGACATGTCGACTTCAACAAAGTTTTGTCGAGACCTAGGTCATCTGTGTTGACACATATAAAATTTTGTCGACTAGTAAATTCCTAAGTTAGGCGCATCTTTTGACCTACCTTTTACAAGTACACTATAAATAGGAGAAGACAAAATCTGGCCGACTGTCCTTTCAGACCTCTCGAATCTAGACTTTGTGTCGACGAGAAATTCTCTCGTCGACTCTCTTCTCTCTCTTTCACCAATGCCGCCACAATAGGAAGACAAGATCAATGAAGGATATGAACTGGTACGCAAGGCGTTCGAGACTGCCTCGCCAGAAATCAAGGGTGTGATAACCCTAATCACAGAAAGTGGATTGGAATACTTGGTCTCTGAACCTTCCAGGATATGGAAGAAAGAAGTTCTTGAATTATACTCTTCCGCAACAACGGATTCTCAAGGAAAGAAGATAAAGTCCTTTGTTAATGGTACTCAAGTAAAACTCTCACCAAAGAGTATACGAAAGTCTCTTCAGCTACCCAAGATTACAGAAGAAGATGATATCGCATCCTCCATGAAAAGGGATGCACTCCAATGGTGTGGGCTGGATCCCAATACCAAGATTGGATCTTCAATAACCAGGAAGGGAATGAATTCCCAGGGTAAGTTTCTATCCAAGATAATGGGCAAAGTTATTCTCTGCAAAAATAGGAGGACATGATAGGATCTCTGCCTACATATTCAAACTCATGAACAGAGTTATCTTCAAAGTGAAAATAGACTGGTCCACTGTAATTTTTGAAAATATCAAAGAAAGTGCCAAAAAGCCAATCTTGGTAGAATATTGAGCTTGTATCCGGCTTCCACCATCCCAGAAGTGATGAATCAAACTTCAGGAACCAAGATAAATTACATGAGAAGAATGGATTTAAGAATACTATCAAGATGGGATAGTTTTTACCAAAGATGTTTCTACTCCACATAAACCAGTGAAGAAGGATAAGAAAAAGAAACCTACCACCCAGGAAGCAGAATCTTCTAGTGATTCTGAAGAACAGGTTGTCTTCAGATCAGATGAAGAACAATAAAGAAAATCACCTACACCACAACCAGATAAGGAAGATCAATCCCAAGGGGAGAGCATTGAACTACTAGAGAACCAGATGGTCTCCACTCCACGGGGAGACAACACAGAGATTATAAATTTTCAAGAACCTGAACAATCATAACTGTATGCCCAAGGGGGAGGTATTGCTGAAGTTGCACTAGAGAGTGAGTATGCAACTAATAGTGTTATGTACATAGCATCAGAAATCAACAATACAGCAACAGTCAACACTGAAAAAGAAGCACAGGATGTGCATATGCCAATTCTAGATCAAGATGAGCACCTCCACTCCTCCAGCTTTGAGAAAACCCTGGACAACAATCTTGATGTCCAGGGAGAACCATTTATTGGATAAGAGAACATTATACCTCCTGTTCAAATGCAGTAGGAGGTAACTTTGGAAGAGTTGTTCCCTGACCCCCAAGATGCAAGGACTGAGGGGGAGTTGCAAAGGACTGAGGGGGAGATGCCACTATATGCCTCTAGTACTAAGGAAACTATGGATATACAATGTTCATCAAATTCTTCTGATGATGAAGAAGCTTACAAGGATAAGAAAAGGAAGTTGGTGGCTCTCGAGAAAAGGAGCACAGGCTATAAGAAAGCCTTACAAACTGTCCCTCAAACATCTGCTCTAGGAATAGACTTCAGTTCACTATTGGTGCAACTGCAAGTGAAATTGGATGAGAAAAGACTTGCTTTGGAAAAGTATGTGGATGAGTCCCATAAAGAAGTGCAGTTCCAGCTAGCTCAAGATATAAAATCTATAAGATTTGAAGTCAATTTGAATAAGAAAGAGATGACAGATTGCTTCCATAAGGGAGGTAATATTGTAGTATATCTGGCCACCCAATAACAAGAAATGAATACTGCAATTACTAACATAGCAGAAAATTAAGGATATATTCTAGAAAATCAATTCAGAATAAATGAAAATCTCAAGGACTCACATAATGAAATTCTCACAAAATTGGGATGTATTGCTACTGATTTGAAAACTGAAATATCCAGGCAAATACAAGAAGATTTAGCTGATGTTTAAACAGCACTTCAGGCATCCCAAAAGACTATTTCAGATCAACTGGAGAAGTTCAGACTCTACTACAAAGAGGGAATAGATTATCTGGCTGATCAAGTAAGGTTTCAGAAAGATGATCTAAGAGATCATGTGGCCAGAGAAGTCATAAAGGGGAGAGAGTGTTAGTCAAAGCTTGCTCTGATCATGCTAAATGGGTATCTAATACCATCAGAGCTACTCTTGGATATCCACCCATTTGTGATGAAGATAACACTGCTGAATCTTGTATTCAACCTGCTCATATTGAAGGGGTTCAGCAGGAAGTTGCACAAGTCATCTATTCTCCATTAGATTTTAAAGCAGTAAAGTATGAAGTACATAAAATGTATAGCCCTACACATGAGGCACATAATATTATTATTGAAAAAGTTGAACTGTCTGAAGCTGATAAGGATGCTCAGAAAGAGGCTCAATTTTCTAAGAAAAGATTTAGAAAACAGGCAGAATTAATGCTTATTTTGAGCAATGGAGTCTAACCTCTAAAAATATCATTCTTACTGCCTGGAAAGCTGTAAAAGACAATATGCATGGTAGGGCAAATGGTACTCTGAACAAGAATGGGATAAATATCAGAAAAGGCAAGATGCCTTACATCAGTTCAGAAGGGATATCAAAGCTGGGAAGTTACCTACTAACTCTGTGGAGCCTAGAAAGTACTTCCCAAAGCCTTATCATTACTTTGAAAGGCAAAAGATCAAGGCAGAAGAGCTCAAAACGAAAGATCTGAAAGAGAAGAAGCCATCTGATGACACGGAATCCAAAGTACAAGCTAAGATTCATCCTGGCAAAGGAATAGTTATCAATGAGCCTAATCAATCTTAAGGATAGATATGCTAGACTTAGAACTATGTAAATTTTGTTCTAAACAATCTTGTAAATCAAACACTTATTCCTGATTAAGGAATTTTATCATATTCTGTGATGATATTAAATGTTATTTGTGTTTATAAGTTACCCTGCCTGTGAAATGATTTTATACATCTTAATCTTTGTTTTATTATAAGTGGTGTATATCATTGACTAAGGTTTATGACTTCTCCAAATAGGGGGAGATTGTTGGGTACACTGGAAACTATGTACCAGATTTGGAGAAGCCTCACTTAACTCAATGATATACATCAATGTATATTTGATGGGATGTTGAGTTTCAATGTGCAGGTTAAAAAAATGCAGGAAAATTTTCTAAGTACAATTGTCGATACTTGAGAGGGAAATGTGTCGACACCAGAAGCAAGATTGTGTTGATACGCAGGACTTGTGTCGACTCATAGAAATTCTATCAGCAGCAGTTGTGTCGACACAAAGGACTTGTGTCGACACATAGGACTTGTGTCGACACACACTCAACACCAGCTATGTTTAAAACCAGAAGTAGTTGTGTCAACACACAGGACTTGTGTAAACACACACTTAAATAAATCTGTCAACAACAGCTATACTGAGACTGGAAGGCTTGTGTCGACACACAGGACTTGTGTCAACACACACTCAAAGAAATCTATCAACAGAAGCTGTGTCAAGACTAGAAGTAGTTGTGTCGACACACAGGACTTGTGTCAACACATCCAACAAAAGCTGTGTCGAGAAGTTAAAAAATGACTATGTCGATATATTAGGAGTTGTGTCGACATCATCAAGATTTGTGTCGACACAAGGTCTATTTGTGTCGACACATCTGAAGTGTTATGCTGATAGTTCTCTGCTATGATAGAAGTTCAAGGAGGAGTCAGTTGTCAAGATTGAAGACCTAACAGCTTTCATAAGTAACAAAGCTGACACATCTGTCAGAGCTGTCAGAAGGCCGTTATAAACCGGATCAGCAAGTAACCTTGGATGGATTCTATATATAGTCATATTCTATCAAAATCAGAAGTACTGCAATTAACAAGTGAGGGGGAATAAGAGACAAACCCAGAAGAAAGCAGATCCTGAAGAGTCTGCAAGAAAAATTCAGATCTGATTCTGAATTCAAGAAGGAAGCTGGATTGAAGATCAACTCCAACTCCAATTGAAGATCAACCTTACTTGGTACAAATTCAAGAAGCTTTGAAGAAGCTAAGACAGGTTGGATCTATAGTAATCAGTTCAATCAAAAACTGGTCAAGAAGCATTCACCCTATTCTCTTTCTATCGGGGTGAAGATTTTATTGTTTTAAACAATTAATTTCTTTGTAAGATCTTTTATAGATCTGAGTTGTAAGCCTAAATTTATAAAGGCTGAGGTAGGGCTTAGTGCCTGAGGTAGGACTTGAAGAAGTCTAAGTTATAGGCTTGATGATTAAGGCTCAGGTATGGTTGGGTGCCTGAGGTAGGATCTGGTTGATCTGAGTTGTAGGCCTAGTGGTTAAGGCTGAGGTAGGGCTGTTTCCTGAGGTAGGAGTCTTGGGAAGATACTGAGTTTTAGGACTTGAAGAAGTTTGAGCTGTAGGAACCAGCCGGGTTCTGAGTTGTAAGATCTGAGGATGTGAGATAGTGGAAGGAAGTTTGGCTGAATCCAGTACTCTACTAGATAGATGAAGGGGGAGAGTTGACGTACCCATAAATTGGGGAACCACTATAAACCATTGTGTGTTGTGCTGTGAATTTTCTGTGATTGTTTTTCTTTGTTTTGTAATAATTGTGTTATGCATAACCTTGTTAATTGTCTAAGTTGTTAAAAAGGATAAGAACCTATTCACTCCCCCCCCCCCTTCTAGGTGTTTAGGATCTTTAAACCAAATCTTTCATCAGATCAGGAAAGCAAGAGAGGAAGGTAATGATACTTCCCAATTCTCTATTATGTCTTCCTACAGGAATAAAGAGCTTGAGAAATATCAAGTGGGAAAGCTTTTCAATGCAGAGGAATACATGCACCTCCATCCTAAAGCTGTTGTTCCAAGGGCAGTTGCTCAAAATACTCTTGGTGATGTAGACATGAAGATGACTGTTACAAAATCAATTGATCCTAACAGGACAATCATTTTTGCAAAATCTTCTACCCCTCCCAAAGACTCTAAATATTTTTTCTCTACTGTCTGTTTTCTTTTTTGAACAATATCTGTACCATAGCTTTAATCTTTTGTTGATAGCTAGTTCATTCTATCATCTCTATATTTTCTGCTATGCTTTTGTTTTTATTTGTTTTTGAAGTAACCTCACCTAAATAGGGGGAGATTGTTGGAACCCCTGTTTTGATTTGGGCTAGGTTCACTTCTTAGGTTTTGTTGACCCATGATGTATAGTTAGGGTCACTATTTTTTTCTTTCTAGGTTTTAGGCCAGTCCCCCAAGTGTCAAACTTTATGGACCTGCCAGATGTGGGCTTCAGATTCAAGACTTAGAAGATTTTCAGTTGTCTGGAAATTAGTTCGACGTTCGTCAAACTCAGCTCGACAAACTTAGAGCTCAAGTCGACGATATTCATCAGAAGGATATATTCTCTAGTTGACGTTTTCTCCCAGACAGGTCGACGTTCTTGGAGCACAGAATCAATTGTTTATATTCAGTGTTTGATTCGCAGAGCTCAGGTCGACGAACAGGATTTCTCAGGTCGACGTTCTTTGAGTACAGGTCGACGAAATCTGTTCTCTGGTCGACGAATTCTGTAAGTTGTCTGTTTTTTGTTCTTTCCTAATATGTTCCCTCTTTATTATTATTTTAAGTCATAAATTCCCTGACTAATCAATGCTTATATTCCCTATGAATATAGTCGTTCCTGGCAGCATTGATTATGGTATTAATCAGAGGATTTATTTGACATATTTCTCAGGACAGTTAGAGAAACGAATAATGACAGATATGTTAGCCGTTTTCCTTCCCAGTTTTCCAGCAAGGCATTAATTGCAGTTATTCAAATTTCTAAGGAAGATTGGTTGTCAAAGAGAATATAGAGAGAATATTTTTTTCAAAAGAGACAGAGACTGAGAACAGGAATAAAATTCTTTCAGAGCAGAAAAATTGCAGAGAGATAATCTTAGCAAGAGCAAAAACTTCACAGTAGCTCTCAATCCTTATCTCTCACTTTGCTCTCAAGAAGATAGAAGAAGAACAACACAAACTGATCAAGAGTCTTCTTCATCTTCTCCTTCCAAGAATTTGCTGAGACAATATAGATCCATCTGTGTTGGGTCCGGCGTTCCTTCACTTGACCCGTGGCGCTCTGCTACTTATATAAAAAATTAAGTAGCGCCCTCTCCAACAGTCCGGGCTTTTGGTGCAGTTGGGTATGCGCTTGATCCTTCAATTGGTATCAGAGGAGGTCACGGGTTCAAGACCGGGGGAGCGCTATTAAATCCTGATTTTTCCCTTCTACCTGTGTGGGTCCGGTGGGTCAGGCAACCGTGGACATGTGGTAACCCCACCTCTGAGCCGTGTGGGCCATGTGGTAACCCCACCTCTGAGCCGACGGGTTGTGCTGGACGCCGGGGGGGGATTGTTGGGTCCGGCGTTCCTTCACTTGACCCGTGGCGCTCTGCTACTTATATAAAAAATTAAGTAGCGCCCTCTCCAACAGTCCGGGCTTTTGGTGCAGTTGGGTATGCGCTTGATCCTTCAATCTGTCTAAAGTTCTTGGATCTTATTTACACAAGCTGAAGACCTACACACTCCTGAACAAAGCTTTTAAATCCTGAACAATTCTACATCTCAGGGGAGCTTTGACAAGATTTGGAATCCACTCAAAGTCTTCTCAAAGTGCTTTTGAGAAAAGAGAAGACTAACATCAATTTCTTTCCCACCCCACTGTATAGGGTTTTAACTCCCTTCAAAAGTTAGCCTGGTTCACAAGTCACCTTCCAAAATACTTGAGTTTGGTTTTTGGGCACCTGATCAAAAGCTCAAATGGTTGTAATATCTCCCTGCAAATAGATATTGTGATGGTAGTCACCTGATCAAAACCTGTAGTGGATTCCTACCATGGTGGTAGAAGAGTGGATGAACCCAGTTGTGGAACCACTATAATATTCTTGTGTTGTTTGTGTGTTTGTTGTTTTCTATTTGTCTTGTGCTGTGGTAGCTTAGTGTAGCTTTTCTTTGTTCATGTTAACATCTCCTAGCTATTACTATATCACCTATTTTATCACTTAACTTTATATTTGTAAAAATTTGTAAAGGAATTTTATTTAAACTCTATTCACCCCCCCCCTCTGGAGTTAATCAAATCTTACTCTCCCTTTTCTTTCACCCTTGGCCTTCCTTGGCCATGAATGGCCCCTTTCTCTTCCTTTCTCTCTCCTCCATTAAGGGGAAACTTGAGGTTTCTCTCTCTTAGTCACCACCTCCAGAAATTGAGTGGCATTTAGGTGAATATCAGCCCCTAAGATTGGTGGGCAACTCCAATTTAGCTTAGCCAAAGTGGATTGGGCTAGGTTAGGTCAACTTGAGTTAGTTTGACCTATTTTACGATTGAGTTGATTTTGGTCAATTTAATATTTTGCGTTGACCCCAATGGGTCCTTAGTGACTCATTGGCCTCCCTTAAGGCCTAGGGAGACTTGGGTATGGTTGGTTGGTGATAGTTTAACTTTCAAGACTACCTAAACACCTAGAGGGGGGGTGAATAGGTACTTTTCCTTGATTTAACTTAAGGAAGAATAAAACTACAATTCTTTGAATAAATCAGATATTTCTATAGCTAACACAGCACAGCAATCACAATCATACACACATCATAGATTGCATACAGATTTATAGTGGTTCCCCATGGTCTGGGTACATCCACTTTCCCCCTTCACCTATCTAGCAGTATGCTTGAGTCGGCCTAACTTCTTCCTTTAGCTCAGAATCTTGAAGGATTCCTACAACTCAGAACCTTATAAGGTTCCTACAACTCAGGCTAACAAGCCCTACCTCAGCCTTGCCATAAGGCCTACAACTCAGAGAATTCCTTCTCCTACAACTCAGGCATAAACAGCCCTACCTCAGCCTTGCCACAAGGCCTACAACTCAGAGAATACCTTCTCCTACAACTCAGGCATAAACAGCCCTACCACTCAGAGAATAAATCTCCTACACTCAGCCTTTATAAAATAGGCTTACAACTCAGATCTATGAATAGATCCTACAGAATTTGATAAGGAATTTTGTAATCTCTTACCCCTGTTGAGAGAGAAGGGATAAGAACTTTCTTGATCAGCTTCTTGAAGAGGTTGATGGCTGAAATCAACTTGATCTTAGCTTTCTTCAAAGCTTCTTGAATCTGAACTTAGTTGAGTTGATTTCCTTTGAATATAACTGACTGGCAGCTTCCTTCTTAGACTTCAGAAATAGATCTGAATCTTCTTGACAGATTAGTTCAGTATCTTCTTCTTGAGAGACCTGTGAATGTCTCCTGCTTGACTTCAAATAGCTGGATTTCTCTCTATCCCAACTCTTGAAGATACTTCTGAATTCTTGATTGAATTCAACTTAGATAGAATCGGAATAGTAAACTACTACAGAACATCTTCTTAGATCTTCTCACGAAGATCTTCTTCTTTTTTACTTGTACTTTCTTGATCAGAGATCAATCTCTAATTGTGTTAGTTGTGACAATACTTATTCCTTCTTCTTACGTGTATCTCTTTCTTCTTCTGAATCCATCTACTTATAGACTTCATCCATGGTAACCGGCTGATCTGGTTTATAACTAACTTTTGACATGTCTGATAGTTGCAGTAAACCCGTTGTAACTCACAGCTGTCAAGTCTTCAAACAGTTCTTGAGCCTTTATCTTTGTCAGCAAAGCGTCGAGTCTGTCTGTCATAAAGTGTCGAGACCATCTGTCAATATGTGTCGACACAAGTGACTTAAGTGTCGACACAGCCTTTGGTGATGTCGACAAAGCTGCCTTGATGTCGACACAGCTTCTTGACACTGCATCTTGAGAATGTGTCGACACTGATTATTTGTGTCGACACAAACACTTCATCATTCATCAGCAATCAACTTGGTCTAGACTCAGCTGTGTGTCGACACAAGTCCTATTTGTCGACACAGTTGATGTAGACTTAGAATATAGCGTGTGTCGACACTGCCTCCAGGTGTCGACACAGTTGTTGTCGACTCTGCCTCTGTGTGTCGACACAGCCTCCCGGTGTCGATACAGTCGATGTCGACTATAATCTTCTGTGTGTCGACACTACCTCCCGGTGTCGACACAAACTCACTGAAGTGTCGACAAGGCCATTTCCAAGTGTCGACACAATCTTAGTGAAGTGCCGACACAGCTTCCTCAGGTGTCGACATATGGACTTAGAATATTTTTCCTGCATTCTAGCACATTCTTAAACTGCACATATAAACTCAAAAAAACATCAATTACACCTTGATGTATATCATTGAGCTAAGTGAGGCTTCTCAAAATCAGGTACACATTTTCCAATATACCCAACAATCTCCCCCTATTTGGAGAAGTCATAACCCTTTAGCCAATGATAAACACCACTTAGAAAATAAACCTGATGATGTATATAAGCATTATATTACAGGGTACTATAACAAAACACATATCATTGTTATATCACAGAATAAAGATGTAAAAGAGAATGATCACAGAACAATGTTTTGTATATTAACTCAAAAATGTTTGTTTACAAGTTGTTTACATTGATTTCTTTAACAAACTAACAATTACATAGTTCTTGAACAAAAACTAGTAAAGCTTAGACTAAGGCTGGGCAGCCTCCTTGATGACTATCCCTTTTCCAAATATTATCTGAGCCTGAGCAGGAGGTTCTGTATCTTCCATGGGTTTCTTGCCTTTCAAATCAACTTTCTTCTGTGCTCCAGCCTTGATCCTTTGCCTTTCAAAATAATGAAAAGGCTTGGGGAAATACTTGCTAGGCTCCTGAGCATTAGGAGGTAGCTTCCCACTCTTAGCCTTTCTCCTGTGTTGAAGTATGGCTTCTTGCCTAGCCTCATACTTTTGTCATTCTTGCTCATTGTACCATTTACCCCTTTCATGTACTTGATCTTTTACAGCCTTCCATGCAGTTAAAATGATATTCCTTGAAGTGGGGCTCCATTGCTAAAAGTCTGGCTTTAATTTTGCTTGCTCTCTAAATATTTTCTTTGATAATAGAGCATCTTGCTGAGCTTTGATAATAATATCTAGCATATAAACCTTTTCAATAATCACATTTGTAATTGGTTGTGTAGGGCTATACATTGACTCAACTTGTTGATGTACCATTTCAATATCTGCAGGAGGGTAAATGACTTGGGCAACCTCAGGTTGATCACCTTCAAATAGAATTGGTTGCACCCCTGACTCAGCCATATTATCACCATCACACAAGGTTGGATATCCCAGAGTGGCTCTTATGCTGTTGGTTACCCATTTGGCATGATCAGATCCAGCATAGACTAACACCCTCACCCCCTTTATGACTTCTCTGGTCATATGATCTCTTAAGTACTCTTTCTGAAATCTTATTTGACCATCCAGGTAATTGATTCCATCTTTAAAGAATGGCTTTAACTTTTGAAGCTTCTGATCATATTCTTCTTTTTTCCTTATTCCTAGCTTCAGTCATTGTAACAATAGTGTTTGTGAACTCAGTGACTATCACATTATGTGATTCAGTAAGATTGTCATTCATTCTTATTTGATTCTCAAGGACATAGCCTTGTTTGACTGCAATCTTATCCACTTGCTTCTTTATTTCTTCTTGTTGCTTGGCAAGAAATACCACAGCATTGCCTCCCTTGTGGAAGCAATCTGTCATCTCTCTTTTATTCTGATTAACTTCAAATCTTATTGATTTTATATCTTGTGCCAGATCAAATTGAAGAGCCTTTTGGCTTTCATCCACATATTTTTCTAGAAGCAATCTCTGCTCATCAAATTTTACTTGTAAGTCAACAAAGTACTTGCTGTAATCAATATCAAGAGTAGAATGTGAAGTAGTTGTTTGGAGAGCCTTCTTATAGCTTTGACTTCTTCTCTTAAAGACCATTAATTTTCTTTTCTTGGCCTACCTTACTTCTTCATGCTCAGACTCTGAAGAACTTTCAATAGTAACTCTCTCTGGAGGAGTGGAAGAAATTTCTTTCTCAGCTACTTGTTGTTCTTCCTCTATATCAACCTGCTCCCCCTCAACCCTTGTTTGCTCCCCCTCAAATCTTAGTGTCTCCATTTTATCTGTTTCTCCTCCAAGATCAGGAAATAGCTCTTCAAGAGTAAATTCTTGTTGTGTGAGAGCAGGAGATTGTACTTTCTCAGCAGCAGCAGCAGCAATACCAGAAATATCAAGATCAGTTTGAGGAACAATGTCCTCTGATAAATTGATTCTTTCTTCTTCTTGTACCTGTTCAGACTCTGGCTCCCCCTGTAAATGTGCATTCTCAGCATTGTCCTGGACATGTATAATTTCCTGCTCCCCTTCACTTGTGCAATAATTGGCTCCCCCTGCACCTGTGCAGATATAGTCTCTTCCTGGACTTGGGTAGTCACAGTCAGATCCTGAACTTGTGCTCTAACTTGCTCTTCCTGGTCTTGTGCATCTTTATGACCATGCTCAGACATATCTTTTGAAAGAACTCTATCCCATCTGGAGAATAACCTTATGTCCATTCTCCTCAGGTGGTTTATCTTTGATCCAGGAATTTGTTGCATCACCTCCGGAATTATTCCAGCCAGGTACAGACTCATGATCCTAGCCAAGTTTGGATTCTTTATCCCTTCTTTTATCTTATCAAACAGTACTGCAGACCAATTTGTTTGAATCTTAAAGATCACCCTAGTCATCAGGCTGAATATATAGGCTGATATCCTATCATGGCCACCTGGTTTGCATAAGATCACTTTTCCTACATATTCAGACAGGAATTTCCCTAATGATTCATGCCCTTTCTGTTGATTGCAGATCCTATTTTTATGCTTGGATCCAATCCACACCATTGAAGCGCCTCCCTGGTCCTTGAGGCTGGCACCTCTTCCTCATCTTGTATTCTAGGAAGATGGAGAATCTTGCTCAACCTTTTCTAAGATAGCTTGACTTTTTCTCCATGAACAGTGGATTTGATCTTCAAGCCAGTGGAGTCCATTATGCAGCAGTATAGAACTCGAATACTTCTTTCTTCCATATCTTAGTAGGTTCAGAGACGAGATATTCTAATCCGTTTTCTGCAAGAAGTGAAATGACCTGTTTGATCTCTGAGTCAGCATCGTCGAATGCATGCCTAACCAACTCATATCCTTCATTGATGTTGTCTTCAACCTTGGGCGTCATTGGAATGAAGAGAAAGCTTGATTGGAGAGGAGAGAGATTGTCGACACAAGGTTTTTGTCTCCAAACCCTGGTGAGCGTGTCGACAGAATAAGTTCTTGACCTAATTATACCCTTCTAATCAAAAAAGATCAAAAGGCGGGCAAAAACTGTCTAAAAGTGTCGACACTGTTGGAATGTGTCGACACAAACTTCTATTGTCTCGACCACGGCGCTGACTACTATGTGTCGACACCAATTGTTGATATGTCGACACAGGAGATACTTAGTAGTTCATCAGAAATTCTGTGTCGACTCTTATTATAAGTGTCGACACAAAATCTGTAAGTGTCAACACCATTACTCTGGCTGTGTCGACATTACATTTCTGGATGTGTCGACTCTTTGTCCCTTAGGTGTCGACACATTTTCTCTGTGTCGACACAATTTCCCTGAATTATCGACATGACTTCTCTATGTCGACACCTTATCACTGAATATGTCGACACCATTTTACTTAGCCAATTTTTGGTAAACTAACCTATGGTCAGCATTCCTAATTCAATTTTAAATCTATTGAATTTAGTTTCATCCAAAGGCTTAGTAAATACATCTGCAATTTGATAATCAGTTTTAACAAATTCTAAAGAGATGTCTTCTTTTTCTACATGCTCTCTAAGAAAATGGTATTTTATCTCTATATGCTTAGTCCTACTATGTGAAACGGGATTGTTTGCAATAGAAATGGCACTTTTAGAATCACACAATAAAGGTGTTCTACTTACTTGAATACCATAGTCCCTTTGCTGATGTTGAATCCACAACAGCTGTGCACAGCAACTTCCTGATGCCACATATTCAGACACAGTTGTGGATATTGCCACACTAGTCTGCTTCTTACTGCTCCAAGATATCAATCTTCCTCTTAGGAATTGGCATGTACCTGTAGTACTTTTTCTATCTTCTCTACAGCCTGCAAAATCTGCATCTGAATAACCTGTTAGTAGAAAATCTCCATTCCTAGGGTACCAAAAGCCTAGATTTGGTGTGCCCTTTAGATATCTCAAAATCCTCTTGACTACAGTATAATGTGATTCTTTGGGGCATGCTTGGTACCTAGCACAGACACATGTTGCATACATAATATCTGGTCTACTAGCAGTGAGATATAATAGAGAGCCAATTATTCCTCTATACAAAGACTCATCTACAGGTTTACCTGTATCATCTTTGTATATAGGCATACTTGTTCCTATAGGAGTTCTCATGGTGGAGGATGATTCCATACCATACTTCTTAATTAACTCCTTGGTGAACTTAGACCGGGATATGGACAATCCATCATCAGTCTGTCTTACTTAGGAGTCCCAAGAAGAACTTAAGTTCCCCCATACTGCTCATTTCAAACTTCTCTTGCATAAGTTTGGCAAACTTCTTGCAAAGGTTGTTCTCTGTAGACCCAAAAATTATGTCATCTACATAGATCTTAACTAAGATTATCTTCCCTTTAGATTCCCTTAGGAATAGAGTTTTGTCTATTTTACCTCTTGAGAATTTGTGCTCAATAAGGAAAGTAGACAGGGTTTCATACCAAGCCCTTGGGGCTTGCTTTAACCCATATAATGCTTTCCTAAGTCTATAGACATAACCAAGTATAAGAGAATCTACAAAACCTGATGGCTGCTCTACATAGACTTCTTCTTTTAGATCACCATTCAGGAATGCTGATTTCACATCCATTTGATATACCTTGAAGCCTTGATATGCTGCATAGGCAAGTAACATTCTTATTTCTTCCAGTCTTGCTACTGGGGCAAATGTTTGATCAAAGTCTATTCCCTCTTCCTGCTTGTATCCTTTTGCAACCAATCTTGCTTTATTCTTCACAATAACTCCATTCTCATCCAACTTGTTCCTAAAAATCCAGTTTGTACCAATGATGTTGTGGTCTTTTGGTTTAGGAACCAACTCCCAGACCTTGCATCTTCTAAATTGATTAAGCTCCTCTTGCATAGCATTAATACAGTGTTGGTCTTGGATAGCTTTCTTCAATTTTCTTTGGCTCCAGTTGAGATAGAAAACTTGAGTGGAGGACTGTATTCAGATTTCTACTTCTGGTTTGCACTCCATGACTTGGATCACCAATTATCTGATTTTCTTGATGATCTTTTAGATGTCTTACAGCTGGAGGTATACTTCCTTCTAGCTGAACACCTCCGGTTTCTTCATTATGTTGCACCTCTTGGTTGTCATCAGCTTCTAGAGAGTCTTGTACTCCCCCTAGACAGTAGCCATCATTTTCCAATACTTCATCTGTAGTTGAGCCTTCTACAATGGAAAGCTTGTCCAATCTATTTCTTATACCTGTTGGACTGCATGAACTACAAGGCAACTCACTGTTGATTAATCTTGTTTCATCAAATACAATATGTACAGATTCTTCTACAACCTGAGTAATCAAGTTGTAGATTCTATAAGCCTTACTATTGTTGTTGTACCCAACAAATATCCCATCTTGGGATTTGGCAGCAAACTTAGTTAAATAAGACTTGCCATTGTTAAGGATATAACACTTGCAACCAAAGATCCTAAAATAGGATAAATTTGGTTTTCTACCTTTCATAATCTCATAGGGAGTCTTTTTGTGTCACTTAGTGATAGAAGCCCTATTGAGTACATGACATTTAGTGTTTATTGCCTCAGCCAAGAAATATTCTGGGAGAGAAGTGTCACTCAATAGAGTTCTACCATCTTCAATCAATGTCCTATTCTTTCTTTCAGCAATACCATTTTGCTGAGGTGTTCTAGGTGAGGAGAATTCTTGAAAAATCCCAAACTCTTTACACAATCTTGTCATAGTTTCAGATTGAAATTCAGTGCCATGGTCACTTCTGATTTTGACCACTATACTGTCAAGTTCATTCTGAATTTGTCTGACAAAACTGTGTAAAACACTTGGGGTTTCAGATTTCTGTCTTAGAAAGAACATCCAGGAATATCTGGAATAGTCATCTACAACCACAAAAGTGTAGACCTTCCTACCTAGACTATGAACTGGCATAGGACAAAAAGATGCATATGTAAGAGGTATAGACACCTCACTGAATCCTTGTTTTCAAGGCTATGAAAGGAGGATTTTGTCTGCTTGCCTTTTTGACAAGCTGAACATATCTCTTCCTTTATACACTTAACTTGAGGACCATTCCTCACTAACTCTTTACTAAAGAGTTGGCCAATTGTCTTGTAGTTAAGATGAGCCAGCCTCTTGTGCCATTTGACATAATGAGATGCTTTCTCATCAGCTACAATACAAATAGGAGAACCTTTGTTTTGACACCCAAAATCAAGACAATAAACATTTCTCTTTCTATACCCAGTCAATACGACTTTTTGATCACTTGACCTTTTGATATGGCATCCATTTTTAACAAATAAAATGTCATATCCTAGATCACTCAGCAGACTTATGCTTATCAGGTTATGTTTCAAACCTTTTACATAAGCCACTTGAGTGATGGTAATTTGGTTTGAAGATATGTTACCAAATCCTATGATGATTCCTCTTTCAGATCCACCAAAGATTACTTTAGGCCCATCCTTGATAGATGTGTACTCCTTCAGCAGCCCTTTTACTCCAGTCATGTGCCTGGAACATCCACTGTCCAAGTACCATATAGGGGCATGGCAACTTGGACTTTCCTGCAATACAGAATTACTTTCCCTTAGAACCTAAGTAAGTCTTGGGTCCTTGGTTCAAGTTAGCACCATTCATATCAAAACTACCAGCAGCTCTTCTAACTGGTAGACTGTTGTTCTTCCTGATACTTATGTTATGCCAGCAGTCTAAGGAAAAATGGCCTGTCTTGCCACAGCACCAGCATTTATACTTATTGTATCTAGGTCTAGATACATTTTTGACAGAAGAATTTCTGTTCTGTGCTGGTGCTACTGCAGCTACACCCACTAATTTCTTATAACCATAGGGTTTATGAACATGGGCTGACTTATTGGCATTAACACCCTTGTTATTCAGAACATCAGTCTTGAGAGGACTTAGCAGAACTCACTAATTCTAGTGAAGAAATAAAATTCCTTAAGAATGAATTAGCTAAGTCCAAAAGGTTAGAAGAATCTCTGAATGGTAGAAGCCTTAAGCTGCTTGAAA
The DNA here is from genome assembly GCA_039513925.1 of Platanthera zijinensis. NCBI lineage: Eukaryota > Viridiplantae > Streptophyta > Magnoliopsida > Asparagales > Orchidaceae > Platanthera > Platanthera zijinensis. The sequence goes on from CM077082.1 coordinate 134,201,017, forward strand.
TAACCAACATGTCTAACACTAGGTCAGGCAATAACAAATTAGGCTTAGGAGCTTCTTCTAGTGAACCTCCAATCATTCTTAAAAACCATCATTCAACTCCAGTGAATTTTATTTCAACTAGTGGAATAAAAAACACTGAGCAAGTTAATTAGGTTAATAAAGCTTTAAATAAAGCTAAGAGAGAGAAAAGAAAACAAAAGTTTAAGGAAATACAAAGAGCGTCGAACGCTGCTCGACGATCGCAGGCTTAGTGGTCGAACGGAGATCGACGATCTTAGCACCCATCGTCGAACGCTGATCGACGTTTTCAACATGAATTTCAAAACTTCAACCAGAACATTAGAAACCCGAATGTAAATAGAAACCCTAGGTTCATTGACCCATCATCTGCATGGAGAATCCCACCTAGGAGATCTTACCCGTTAGGTTATCACCCTCAACCTGCTTATTCATTTATTTCCAGTTTTTCTTATGTGAAAAATAAGGGACCCAAGGTTACCTGGGTCCACAATGTTTAACTTATTTTTCTACAGGTAAAGACCTATCCTATCACTCAGAATAAGTGGTATTTGGATAGTGGTTGCTCCAAGCATATGACAGGAAATAAAGAACATCTGTCAAGGTTCAAGGCCAATCTTGGCCCAAAGGTAATCTTTGGAGATTCAAGCTGTGGTCAAACTGAAGGCTATGGCAGAATTACCATTGGAGCTGTAACATTCAAGAGAGTTGCTTATGTAACTGGACTGAAGCATAATCTCATGTCAGTAAGTCAGTTATGTGATGCTGGATACCAGGTATCATTTTCTAACTCTCTTTGTAATATTACTTTAAATAATAATGTTGTGTTAGTAGGTATTAGACAAGGTAACATTTATTTAGTAGATTTTAACTCAACTCACTCTGAAATCTGCTTATTTAATGAAGTAACAAATAACAATACCTTATGCCATAAAAGGCTTAGCCATGTTAACCTCAAGAATATATCTAGGTTATCTAAACACAACCTTGTTAGAGGTTTACCTTCTTGCCCCTACAAGAAGGAGAGCATATGCAAGGCTTGTCAATTAGGCAAGCAAACCAAGAATTCATTTAAATCAGTAAATAAAAGTGATTCTCCTAGAATCCTGTATTTATTACATTTGGACCTTTTTGGACCAATAAATATACAGAGTCTAGGAGGGAAGTATTACACCCTAGTCATTGTAGATGACTTCTCTAGATTCAGTTGGGTGTTCTTTTTGAGAACTAAGGCTGATAACTTCAAAGCCCTTACAGAATTTCTATTATGTGTGCAGACTGAGTACTCTACTCATGTGGCCTTGATCAGAAGTGATCATGGTACTGAGTTTGACTCTCTTCTCATGCAAGAATTCTGTGAGAGAGAATGTATCAAACATAGCTTCTCAGCTCCTAGAACTCCCCAACAAAATGGGGTAGTTGAAAGGAAGAATCGAACACTAATTGAAGTTGCTAGCACATTGTTGGCAAATGCTAATATGCCTCTTTCCTATTGGGCAGAAGCTGTTAGTACAGCCAACTATGTCTTGAACAGAAGTCTGATACACAAGCTTAAGTGTAAAACTCCTTATGAGTTGCTTAAAGGAAAGAAACCTAAAATAAATTATTTTAGAGTATTTGGTTGTGTAGTTTATATTCATAATAATAATAAAGAATACCTTAGAAAATTTGAAGCAAAAGCTTCAATGGGAATTTTTCTTGGATATTCCCAAGTAAGCAAAGCTTATAGGGTATTTAATAAATCAGCTTCTAAAATTGAAGAGTCTGTTCATGTGTCTTTTGATGAATCTCAGATGTTTTACAAGGAGAAGGAAACTTCCCCTTCCTCAAGTTCATTGCAGGTATAAGAATCTAGTAAAGATGTCACTCAAGAGATTCTTCATCTATCAACTCTTCATATCACTGAATCAGACAGTGATGAAGACTTTGCAGAAGCTGTTGTTGTACCACCAATAGTAGATCAAATTCCTCCTGAGGAATTAATCCCAACTATTGCTGAAGATCACATCCCACCTGCTGATATTGTCACACTTAGAGATCATCCTACATCTCAAGTGATTGGAGACATATCAACTGGTGTTCAAACAAGACATTTGTTAAGACAGGATGTGATGCATGCTTGTTTCCTTTCACAGATTGAGCCCCTCACCATTAAAGATGCTTAGCTAGATCCCCACTGGATCATTGTTATGCAAGAGGAACTCAATCAGTTTGAAAGATGTAAAGTATGGACTTTGGTTCCAAGACCTAAAGGCCAACTAATCATAGGCACCAAGTGGGTGTTTATAAACAAGTTGGATGCAAATGGAATCATTGTAAGGAACAAAGCTAGGCTTGTAGCTCAGGGCTATAGATAGGAGGAAGGTATAGATTATGACCAAACCTTTGCTCCTGTTGCAAGGCTAGAGGCAATAAGGATCTTTCTAGCCTATGCAGCCTATATGAAGTTTAAGGTCTTTCAGATGGATGTCAAAAGTGCCTTTCTAAATGGTGAGCTAAAGGAAGAGGTATTTGTTGAACAACCTCCTGGGTTTGTTTCTTCAACTCAGCCCTCACATGTTTTCAAGTTGCAAAAAGCTCTTTATGGACTCAAACAAGCACCCAGAGCCTGGTATGAGACTCTAGCTAGTTTCCTGTTAGAGCACAACTTTGTTAGGGGAGTAGTTGATAGAACCCTTTTCGTCAAGCACCACAAGGACACAATCATGTTAGTTCAAGTGTATGTGGATGACATTATTTTTGGTTCCACTGATCCCAAACTGTGCAAAAAGTTCTCTGACTTGATGCATTCTAAGTTTGAGATGAGTAGTATGGGTGAGCTGTCTTACTTTCTTGGTCTCCAAGTAAAACAAGATGCTGATGGCATCTTCATCTCCGAATCCAAATATGCCAAGGAATTGGTAAAGAAGTTTGGGATGGCTGATGCTTCAACAATGCATACACCTATGGCTACTAATGTAGTTATAGATTCTGATGTTCAGGGAAAGCCTGTTGATCAAAAGAATTATAGGGTCATTGTTGGTTCCCTATTGTATTTAACTGCAAGTAGGCCAGATATAATGTTTGCTACATGCCTGTGTGCTAGGTTCCATGTCAACCCCAAGGAATCTCATCTGATTCTTCTCAAGAGAATCTTGAGATACCTGAAGGGATGTCCAAATCTAGGACTTTGGTACCCAGTAGAATCAGAATTTGAGTTAATTGGATACTCTGATTCTGATTATGCTGGCTGTAGAGTTGACAGGAAAAGTACCTCAGGAACTTGCCAGTTCCTGTAAGAGAGATTGGTCTCTTGGTTCTGTAAGAAGCAGGCTTCTGTCTCAACTTCAACTGCAGAGGCTGAATATATAGCAGCTGCTAGTTGTTATTCACAGATCCTGTGGATTCAAAACCAGCTTTTGGATTATGGGTACACACACAAGAACACAAAAATCATGTGTGATAGTACCAGTGTTATCTCTATTGCACAAAATCCTGTGCACCACTCTAGAACGAAACACATTGAGATCCGGCACCATTTCCTGAGAGATTGTGTGAAAAAGAACAAGATCAGCCTTGAGTTCATATCCACTGACCTTCAGAGAGGTGATATATTCACCAAGCCCTTAGATGAACAGAAGCATCTGTTCTTTTTGGTTCAACTAGGCATGATTAATGGAAGAGACTAAGTGTGACGTCTGCCTTGTTGAAACTTGTTTGAAGATCGTCGAACGACGCTCGAAGATAGTCGATCGGATCAAGCTTATCGTCGACCTATGGTTGATGATAGCTTATCTTCTTGAAGATCGTCGACCGGCGTTCGAAGATAGTCGAACAGGTCGAGCCTATCGTCGATCTATGGTTGACGACAGCTTGTTGTTTGTGAAGACAGAAATAGTCAAACGATTGATCGACTACTCTGCTTCAGGAACGATCGTCGAACGACTGTTCGACCATCGTCTACAGTATCTTTTAAATAGATCGACGATCGTTGTTTTAATATAAAGCCGATGGTCGACCTAGGTTAAGAGATCGTTGTTTTTATCGTCGACGGAGAGCGTCTTCTCGCATTCCGTCTTCCTGCTTGCTCTTTGTCTCGTGATTTCTGTCGTTTCACCTTCGCCGTCTCCCTCGTCTTCTCCAGCCCCTTCGATGGCAATAGCTCCAACTCTCCTGACAGTGGTGAAGTTTGATGCTGGCTTCAGTGTAGATTTCGATTCTTTCAGTTGCTGCGAATCTGGAATAGTGGAAATTCTCAACCTATGCAAAGATCAAGGTTTGGAAAAGCTCATGTCCTCCAGAATAAAGATAAACATTCAAGAGATTAAAGAATGGGCTTTTACTTCGTCTTCAAATGATGATTCTATGACCGGAACAATTGGCGGAGAAGAGGTAACTTTGACTCCCGCCATTTTAACTGAAATTTTTGGATTGTTAAATGAGGAAGAAGATTACGAGCAAGATACCCCAGAGTTTGGGAGAATGCTGACAGAGTTAGGACATGCCGACGGCATTCCTACTAAGCTGGTAAAGGTAAATTTTCCGCTGAAGATAAAGTTCCTTGCTGAACTCGTCGGAAATGTGCTACTGGGAAAGCACTCTGCCCATGACAATATTAAAAGGCAACAGTTTGCCCTAATGTGTGCAATTGTGAACAAAAAGAAGATTAACTGGGCAGGAGTATTGTTTGATTAAATAAGGAAAAAGAACAGCAAGAAGGAAGTCACCCTAGGTAGGGTGCTTGGGATTTTTCTGAAGGAAAAATATCATCTTTTGTTAGTTTCAGCTGCTACTTCCATCAATGCCAGCAAGAAGATGGACCCAACCTTGTTCGCCAAGTGGAAAAGGACTTTTCTGAAGCCCGCTCCAGCAGGGGTTGCTCCAGCTGCATCTGAGAGCACCAGGACTGCTTCAGTCACTCCTCTCCTACAAGAAGCTGGCTCAGCAAATCTCTCCCTTCCATCTTCTTCATCTACATTACCGTCTACTTCAGTTGAAGTTCCATCAACTTCAATTGAAGTACGACCTTCTGCCTCTCATCTTCCTGATTCATCCACAATTCTCCATGCATCACCTCATGCATCTCCTCTCCATTCTCATCTTGCTAGGATATCTCATCCTAGTTTTGATTTATTGGCTTCTGAGCTTTCTACTCCTCCTCATTCTCTAATTCCTTCTTCAGATCACATTGATCATCTTGCATCCACCCATCATTCTCTAGTTCACTCTCCATCTCTAGTTCACTCTCCAGTTCATCAAGAATACATCATTCCTGTTGATCATCCATCCACTGAGATTCCCCCATCATCATTTGAAATCACTCCAGCATTCATCTCTAGTATCCTGGAGTTAATTACCCCTTCAATCAAAATCATGATTGAAGAGGCAATTGCTCCCCTTGCATCCTCCATCTCTTCTTTGACTGCTGTCATCCAAGCTCTATCAAAATCTGCTGAGCCCTCTTCATCTAGGGGCCTGGTTTCAGTTTCTACTGAAATCAGGCAGGGGGAGATGCTTTATGAAAATGCCTCTGAGCTGCCCTTGGCCTCCCTTCCAGCAGATCCTCCTGCAGTTGCAGAGAAAGAGATAGAAGAATCAGTTCCTCCATTGTCTGAAACAGATATTTCTGATGCCATAATGAAATCTGAGTTTATTATCAAAGTATGCCTAGAAGAATGCTCCACTCCCCTGGTTGCCCTCTACCTAGAAGGAGTCATTACTTCCTTCCTAGATGAATTATGGGAGTTAGGACATTCAAAGGAAAATTCTGAAGGTATCCCTTTTACTCATTTTTTAGACTTGATAACTGACATGCTAGTATGGGAATACCTGGAAGGAATGATTCGATATCATTTAGCAAATTTTTGTTCATAATACTACAGATATAATGGAAGAAGTATTGGATGTCCAAGAGCTTGATCACCAGCCAGCTCAGCTAGCAGTGCAAGAAGAACTGGTCCCCATGACAGTTGCTGATGAACAAGAAAAGGCTTCAAAAATTCAAATTGAAAAGTCTACTGTCTGGGATGACACTCCTGGATTAGATTTAGATACTCTTCTGGCACAGGATGCCATGGAAGAAGAGTTAGAAAGAGCTTCCTTAAAAGAGAAGGAAAGAGCTGTGCAAGAGGCGTATGATCCTTATGATCTTCCTCCCTCTTCAAATTCTGAGGATGAGATTGATTCTGATGAATATGAGGAATCCAAGAAAAAGAGATCTGCTAAGAAGAAAAGGAAAGCTGTGGCTCCTCCTCCTCCAAATCCTGATAATGATGTCCCCTACTATATCTTGAAAGGCATTGATCCTAAATCTAAAGAATTCCAGCACTGGATGGCATTTTCTAAGAATCAGCAGAAGCTAAGAAAGAAGTCTAAGAGGTATGACAGTCATGCCCCAAGATGGACTCCTAGAGGTCCTCCTCCTCCACCTCCCGGTGCAGGAGCCTCTGGAAACTTTTCTGCAAATCCTTCTGCTTAGTCTGACAGGTTTAACCCATCCCAGTCATCTCAAAGGAAAAGTTCTCAAGGATATCAAGGCAGAACGCAATCTGGCTATCAAAGACATGATGCTGATGTAAAGGAACAAGTGAAGGAGGTGGTTTATCAAAGACCAACTTTTTCTCCTCCTCCTTCCAAAGAACTCAAGAGCACAACCTCTCCAAAGCCAGATCATGTAGTGAAAGCTGTTTCAAAAGGTAAAAGAATTATTTTCTCTGAAAAATCTAGCAAGAAACTTGCTGAGTTTGCTCCTCCTTCTTATCTAGTTATTCAGGATAAAGATCCAGCTGAAAGTCTGCTAGATATGTCTATTAAATTTAAAGCTGTGAAACCTGTTAATACAACCTCTGAAAATGTGTATGAAAGCCCAGAGCTTGATCCTGATTTCAGGATGGCTCATTTTCTTGAACTTGTTGGATCAGCCCAAATTAATAAAGCTAAAGCTGAAGGCAAAGACACTACAGGATTAACCACTATGTCAATATTCAGAATGAAGGAGCTTGATAAATTCCAGGTTAGACCTGAGGTATTTGACCCTTCAAAATACATGGATAAGCATCCTGAAGTAGTTGTCCCAAGGGCATCAGAAACTAAAATCATTGGAGAACAAGACCTAAATCTGTCAAGGAAAGAAGCTCTAGATCCTTCTAGGAAGATTACTTTTATTCCCAGTTCTTCTGAACCTAAACCTAATTCTGAAGCATCTTAAAATTTCATTAATTGACTGTTATTTGCTTATCTGTTTGATTGATGTTATCTGCTTAGTTATTTCCCTTCATGCATTTTATTTACTTTCAGTAATTTGTTGTGTGTTTAGTTGTTGAGAGACTTAACTCAAATAGGGGGAGATTGTTGGTACCCTAGTTTTGATTTGAGTTCAGTCTTCTCTTTTAGTCTCTTGACCCAAGATTTATCTATGGTCAAAGGTTAGTTGTTTAGTTAGTTTGCTCTAGTTTAGACTTGTCACTTTTCCAGATGAAAGTTTGGTTAAGTTGTTTTTTGTTCGACTATGGTCGAACGTTGCTCGACTATTGTCGATCAGCCAATCGACGATCGTCTTGCTGATAGCTCGACTATCTGCTTGATAGGTCGACTATCTGCTGTCTTTGATAGTTCGACTATCTGTTGATAGGTCGACTATCTGCTCTTCTTGATAGTTCAACTATCTGCTTGGATAGTTCTTCTATCTGATAGTTCGACTATCTGTTTGATAGGTCGACTATATGTTCTCTTTGATAGTTCGACTATCTGTTGATAGGTCGACTATCTGTTTTCTTTGATAGTTCAACTATCTGTTGATAGGTCGACTATCTGTTTTCTTTGATAGTTCGACTATCTGTTGATAGGTCGACTATCTGTTTTCTTTGATAGTTCGACTATCTGTTTGATAGGTCGACTATCTATTTTGCTTGATAGCTCGACTATCTGCCTTGATAGATCGACTATCTGTTAGCTCGACTATCTGTTCTGATATGTCGACTATCTGCTGAGGTAGTTCGACTATCTTCTTTGATAGTTCGACTATCTGTATCGTTCGACTATCTGTCTGATAGGTCGACGATCTCTGTGCTTCGGTCGACGATCTCTGAGGGTCGTTCGACGTTTTGTTGTATGTCTTGAGTAATTTTGTCATCTTCTATGATGTGATTTATTTCATATTTATTTTGGCATATTTTATAAAAGATTATTTGAATAAATTTATGATATTATTTCCATGCAATATCTGCTCCATTCTTTATGCATGAGCCAATCTTTTTCTGACATAGTTGTTTGTCTTATTAGTTGAAATATGTTTTCTGCTTTATCTGCCAGGCTGTCCTTTATAGCCGTTAGACTCAAAAAGTCTTCTTTGGCCGTAAAGAGTCTCTTCTGATGTGACTCTCTCTAGTATTATTTTATCAGAGTTATTTGCAGCTTTTTAGAAAGCTTTATCCTCTTATAGGATATCTGTCTGCAGATTTTGTTCTTGCTTTATACTATTTGCAGCCCAGCTTGCAGATTTCAGTAGAAGACAAGATTCAAACTCAAATTAGAGCCGTTGCTGCTGCTATATAAAGAATTCTTTGGAGAAAGAAATCAACTAGTTCAGATAGCCAAAAAAACCAGTTCATATAGAAAAAGAGAGTTCATTCAGGAAAAGGAGTTCAAAAGCTAACAGCAGCATTCAAGCTTACAACTTACAGTTTACAACTGCTCTCAGCTCGTTCACATTCAACTGAGAAGAAGTTTTAGCTCTTCACTCTTCTTCAACCTGAGTTCTCCTGCCTCCAGGAAGATCTTCACTCAGAGCTTTTTGAAGAAGAAGAAGAAGAAGATAGCTGTCTGAAGAAGAATTTTCATTTCATATTTATTATCTTCTTGTAGCTTTTTCCTTCAGATTTTCTGAAGTGTTTTCTGCACTGAAGCACGACTTCACCTGGACATTCTTTTAGCCAGGGGGAGCCTTGACTCTTTAGATCTTTCTAGCTCAGTGCAAATTCTTGAGCTTCTCTAATTCTATTTAAAATAGAGAAGACATTTTAACCTCCTTTCCCCCTCCTGTAAAGGGTTATTACTCCCTTCAAAAGTATACCTTGGTGGCAGGGCACCTGATCAAAAAACCATTGTTGGTTTTTAGACACCTGATCAAAAGTCTAAAGGGTTTCTAGATCTACCTGAAGCAGATCTTGTTGGTGGCAGGGCACCTGATCAAAAACCTGAGTGGATTCCTACCTTGTTGGTAGAAGAGTGGACGTACCCATGTTGTTTGGGGAACCACTATAAATTCCCTTGTGTCATCTGGTTGTTTGATTTATTACTTGTGCTGTTGGCTGTGATTAGTTTTAACTAGGTTTGCTAGTTGCTGTTTAGGATTCCAAGCCTTAACTGTAATTATAGTTGGCTGCCTCTTGTGCACAACACTTGTGTTAGGCTTTAGGGTTACTTCTCAAATATCTATAACCTTCATTCCGTAATTAACTCCAAGGGAGTTGAGTAGACAGTCAACTTTGCTAGTGAAATTTTTTATTACTCTATTCACCCCCCCTCTAGAGTAGTATCTATTCCTTTTCTTTCAATTGGTATCAGAGGGAGGTTGTCTGACTGTATAGGCTAACACCTAAGTCACAAGATCCTGATAGATACCAAGGATTATAGATATTCACTTTCACTATCATGGCCCAGTTCAAGGATTACTCTAGCACCAGACCTCCAGCATGCAACTTAGCCAAGTTCAGCATCTGGACGGTAAGGATTAAACTATATATGAACTCTATTGATGAGAGTATTTTTGCTTCTATTTTGACAGGACCACCAAGAGCACCAGCTGCAGCTACTGCCTCAACTTCAACAGATATGAGTGCAGTGCCTCCTCCAGATTATAATGATGAATACAAAAAGGCAAAGATAGCAGATGCTAAGGCAATGAACATTCTGGCTCAGACAATGTCTGATGAAGTATTCCAGAAGGTTGCTGACTGCTCCTCAGCAAAAGCAATGTGGGATATACTGAACCAGATTGTAGCTAGTTCAGCTGATGAAAGGAAGGACAGAAGGTCCAACCTTATCTCCCAGTATGAAAATTTCAAGAAAACTGATGCCGAATCAGTTGAAGCAATGTACACAAAGCTCAGCTCAATCATCAATGAGCTGAGGACTCTTGATAAGGATATTTCATTGACAGAGGTCAATGATAAGATTCTTATGTGATTCCCTAGCACATGGGATCTGAGGATCTGGCCTATCAAGGAGGCCAGAAGCACAACAGAAATCTCAACAGAAGTCCTTTGAGCAAGTGCTGAAGTCTAGGGAAGTTGAGGCTGAAGCAAAGACTCCAACTCCCACAAGAAAAGAGCAAACCCTTGCTATCAAAGCTGCTGATGCTTCTGAAGGAAGCCAGTCCAATGAGGAACTGATGGCATTATTTGCCAAAAGGTTTCTCAAGATGGGAAGGAAAGAATTCAGAAAGAAATCTTCAAAATATGAAGAAAAACCAAGGTATGATCGTACTCCTACTAAAGAAATAATTTGCTATGGTTGCAGGAAGCTTGGACATATTCTTCCAGACTGTCCAGAGGAAAAGAATAAAGAGAAAAGGAAAGACAAGGATCAGCATAGGAAGCATTCCAAGCCATCCTCCTACAAGAACAAAAAGAAGGAGAGAGGTTTTATTGCTAAAACCTGGAGCGATTCTGATGAGGAATCTTCCTCCTCAAGCTCCAGTGAGGATGAGGAAGAAAAGAAGGCAAAGGAAGTTTGCTTGATGGCAATTGATGCCTGCAGCAATCACTCAGCTGCAGAGAGTTCAGATTCTGATGAAGAAATGCCAACAGAAGATGAGGTATTGTCTTCTTACGATTTTACATCTGCTGAATTTAAATCAGATTTTAAATCTTTGTGTTTAGATTTAATTAGTTTTGAAAAGGAAATTAAGGACCTTAGAAATAACCTTGCTGAAATAAGATTATGCTTCAGTCCAGTTACATAAGCAACTCTCTTGAATGTTACAGCTCCAATGGTAATTCTGTCATAGCCTTCAGTTTGACCACAGCTTGAATCTCCAAAGATTACCTTTGGGCTAAGCTTGGCCTTGAACCTTGACAGATGTTCTTTATTTCCTGTCATATGCTTGGAGCAACCACTATCCAAATACCATTTATTCTGAGTGATAGGATAGGTCTTTACCTGTAGAAAAATAAGTTAAACATTGTGGACCCAGGTAACCTTGGGTCCCTTATTTTTCACATAAGAAAAACTGGAAATAAATGAATAAGCAGGTTGAGGGTGATAACCTAACGGGTAAGATCTCCTAGGTGGGATTCTCCATGCAGATGATGGGTCAATGAACCTAGAGTTTCTATTTACATTCGGGTTTCTAAAGTTCTGGTTGAAGTTTTGAAATTCATGTTAAAAACGTCGATCAGCGTTCGATGATGGGTGCTCAGATCGTCGATCTCCGTTCGACCACTGAGCCTGCGATCGTCGAGCAGCGTTCGACGCTCTTTTTATTTCCTTAAACTTTTGTTTTCTTTTCTCTCTCTTAGATTTATTTAAAGCTTTATTAACCTGATTAACTTGCTTAGTGTTTTTTATTCCACTAGCTGAAATAAAATTCACTGGAGTTGAAAGATGGTTTTTAAGAATGATTGGGGGTTCACTAGAAGAAGCTCCTAAGCCTAATTTGTTATTGCCTGACCTAGTGTTAGACATACTGGTTATTTCAAGCAGCTTAAGGCTTCTACCATTCAGAGATTCTTCTAACCTTTTGGACTTAGCTAATTCATTCTTAAGGAATTTTATTTCTTCACTAGTATTAGTGAGTTCTGCTGTTAACCTAATGTTTTCAATAGAGATAAATTCAGATTCAACAAGTTTATTTCTAAGGTCCTTAATTTCCTTTTCAGAACTAATTAAATCTAAACACAAAGATTTAAAATCTTATTTAAATTCAGTAGATGTAAAATCGTAAGAAGACAATACCTCATCTTTTGTTGGCATTTCTTCATCAGAATCTGAACTCTCTGCAGCTGAGTGATTGATGTAGGCATCAATTGCCATCAGGCAAACTTCCTTTGCCTTCTTTTCTTCCTCATCCTCACTGGAGCTTGAGGAGGAAGATTCCTCATCAGAATCGCTCTAGGTTTCAGCAACAAAACCTCTCTCCTTCTTTTTGTTCTTGTAGGAGGATGGCTTGGAATGCTTCCTGTGCTGATCCTTGTCTTTCCTTTTCTCTTTATTCTTTTCCTCTGGACAGTCTGGAAGAATATGTCCAGGATTCCTGCAACCATAGCAAATTATTTCTTTAGTAGGAGTACGATCATACCTTGGTTTTTCTTCATATTTTGAAGATTTCTTTCTGAATTCTTTCCTTCCCATATTGAGAAACCTTTTGGCAAATAATGCCATCAGTTCCTCATTGGACTGGCTTCCTTCAGAAGAATCAGTAGCTTTGAGAGCAAGGGTTTGCTCTTTTCTTGTGGGAGTTGGTGTCTTTGCTTCAGCCTCAGCTTCCCTGGACTTCAGCACTTGCTCAAAGGACTTGAGCTTGCCGAGAAGGGCTTCTGTTGAGATTTTTGTTGTGCTTCTGGCCTCCTTGATAGGCCAGATCCTCAGATCCCATGTGCTAGGGAAGCACATAAGAATCTTATCATTGACCTCTGTCAATGAAATATCCTTATCAAGTGTCCTCAGCTCATTGATGATTGAGCTGAGCCTTGTGTACATTGCTTCAACTGATTCAGCATCAGTTTTCTTGAAATTTTCATACTGGGAGATAAGGTTGGACCTTCTGTCCTTCCTTTCATCAGCTGAACCAGCTACAATCTGATTCAGTGTATCCCACATTGCTTTTGCTGAGGAGCAGTCAGCAACCTTCTGGAATACTTCATCAGACATTGTCTGAGCCAGAATGTTCATTGCCTTAGCATCTACTATCTTTGCCTTTTTGTATTCATCATTGTAATCTGGAGGAGGCACTGCACTCATATCTGTTGAAGTTGAGGCAGTAGCTGCAGCAGGTGCTCTTGGTGGTCCTGTCAAAATAGAAGCAAAAATACTCTCATCAATAGAGTTCATATATAGTTTAATCCTTGCCTTCCAGATGCTGAACTTGGCTAAGTTGCATGATGGAGGTCTGGTGCTAGAGTAATCCTTGAACTGGGCCATGATAGTGAAAGTGAATATCTATAATACTTGGTATCTATCAGGATCTTGTGACTTAGGTGTTATCCTATACAGTAAGACAACCTCCCTCTGATAACAATTGAGAGGACTTAGCGCAACCACTCGCACCAAAAGCCCGGACTGATGGAGGACGGCACCACTAATCTTTATATCAAAGGTCCTCGGGCGGATCCACGGGGCAGCCAGTTAATCCATTACCGAATAGCACCGCAGCGCGGAGGCGATTCCGGACCGCAGCCCCAACAATCCCCCCCCCCGGAAACGACCCCAGGGTTTTGAACCCGCAACCCCCTCTGATACCAATTGAGAGGACTTAGCGCAACCACTCGCACCAAAAGCCCGGACTTATATTTGTATTCATCATTGTAATCTGGAGGAGGCACTACACTCATATCTGTTGAAGTTGAGGCAGTAGCTCCAGCAGGTGCTCTTGGTGGTCCTGTCAAAATAGAAGCAAAAATACTCTCATCAATAGAGTTCATATATAGTTTAATCCTTGCCTTCCAGATGCTGAACTTGGCTAAGTTGCATGCCGGAGGTCTGGTGCTAGAGTAATCCTTGAACTGGGCCATGATAGTGAAAGTGAATATCTATAATCCTTGGTATCTATCAGGATCTTGTGACTTAGGTGTTAGCCTATACAGTCAGACAACCTCCCTCTGATACCAATTGAGAGGACTTAGAGCAACCACTCGCACCAAAAGCCCGGACTGATGGAGGACGGCGCCACTAATATTTATATCAAAGGTCCTCGGGCGGATCCACGGGGCAGCCAGTTAAGCCATTACCGCATAGCACCGCAGCGCGGGGGCGATTCCGGACCGCAGCCCCAACAATCCCCCCCCCCCCCGGAAACGACCCCGGGGTTTCGAATCCGCAACCCCCTCTGATACCAATTGAGAGGACTTAGCGCAACCACTCACACCAAAAGCTCGGACTGATGGAGGACGGCGCCACTAATCTTTATATCAAAGGTCCTCGGGCGGATCCACGGGGCAGCCAGTTAAGCCATTACCGCATAGCACCGCAGCGCGGGGGCGATTCCGGACCGCAGCCCCAACAAGTCTTATTATGACCATGAATGTTTTCAAGATCGTACTTGTTAGAAGGCTCATGCACCTTTCTAAAAACTACAGGGATTTTAAAATTCAATGGCTGAACTGGTGCTTTGCCTTTTCTCTTGAAATGGGCAGCCCCGGTGTTACCTTTAAAGCTTATTCCTGCCTTACCCTTTTGAGCCACAAACTCATCTATTAAGGGTAAGACTGATTTTGACTTAGAGTAACTAGCCACCAAATCTTTCTCTACTTGAAGTCTTACTTCCAGACTTTTAATTAGATCATTTTTATATGTGATTGTACCCCTCTGAATAATAGTAATAGTTTTCAGCTTGGCAACCTCATTCATTTATTGATCCAATTCTTTCTCTAAACCAGATGCAATCATCTTAAGATCTGCAATTTCCTTAGCCTGATTTTTGGCCAGGTTTTTGCTTTTATTAAGTGCCTGCAATAAGTCCCCATATTCATCTATCAACTGATGAATATCTCTTTCAGATTCTGATCCATCCTCATCACTTGATGAAGATGAATCTGACTCTGAACCAGTATTGTAATCAGAAATTCTAGAATTACTTTGTACCTTACCTTGACCAGGCTGATCCTGGCACTTGTTGTCTTCTGTGTCAGCCATCAGTCCCATGCGTTGATGGTCTTCTTGTTCATTGATGGAGTCCAGTAATTGCATAAACTCCTCTTCTTCACTAGCTGCATACAGTCCAATGTATGCTTCAGCTTCAGATTCTTACTCTGAGGAGGATTGATCTGTAAGACTCTTCTCCTTCTTAGCAACAAAGGATATCTCCTTCGTGCCCTTTTGTTGAGTCTTCTTCTTGTCTGCTTACTACTTCCTCTTTTCTGGACACTCAGCCACCACATGCCCAGGCCTATTGCAACAATAGCAAACAATTTTTAATGTTGTAGCTTTGCTAGGCTTAGACCTGCTCCTTTCCTTTCTTGATTATTTTCTCTTTTAATAGTAGTCATCAACTGGCTGTGATGTGAAGGGCCTTGACTTCCACTTCTTATTCTTCAAGAACCTCTGAAACTGCCTTGTAAAGGCAGCAAAATCTGCATCTGAATCATTGCTATCTGAGTTCTGATTGTCTGAATTCTCTGAGATAACTTCAGTAACTTCCTTAGGAGGTGATGGAGACATCCTCCTGCTCTTTCTAGTGGCTTAAACCTTGAAAGCAGCTGACTTTTCTCTATGCTCTCCTTTTGTATTCCTTTCTTCCTCCTTCCTAGCCATTAGTTTCATTTCATATGATAGCAACTTTCCAAATAAGGTTGGAGGAGAAATGTCTGCTAGTTTGGTGATGGCCGCGGAACAGAGACCTACTGTGGTTGGTTCGAAATGGTCAGATTCCGCGGGCCGGTTAGAAGATCGAGTTTTCTAACGAAAGGAGGCAAGCGCACCTATCGCAAGTAGTACTCGGTATTCGGGAAAATACCGAGGTCGTATTATTCTCGGGGACGCGTTGATTATATCTACTCTTCCAGGAACACTATTATCTTACTAATAGTAAGGTGGGAATTTTTTAGTTTAATTAAAACAGAAAGAAAGAAAACGGAATTTTGCTAAATTAGTTCGATGACGGGTTAACGCTCGACATCGAATCGGATTAAGACTAAAATAATTCATAACAATTATTAAACTTTGTTTTTAATTTAATAAAAGGCACTTGGCCGTGGAGGTTCCAAAAATATGAGCGCACTTATCTCTAGGAATATTGCTCACCTAAACATTAAGACTATTCGACCAATCGTTAGACCGACGAAGGATTCCTCTTAATGCCCGCTTTACGCTAAGAACCCTGCTATTGGGTGGGGGACCCAATCCGGCAGAACTACGCTTCTCCTCTTTCGAGGGGGCGTACGCAGTTCTCTTTACCCAAGGGGGATCGGTCCATACGTGCAGCCTCTCGGCGTCGCGTATGGATAACGGAAATAGAGCCCACACATCGACTATGTGGTCCTATGCGTCGTTAACCCAGGGTAAACCTTAAGTCCTTAAATTAAAATAAAAATAAAGTTCTTTAATTATTTCAAATCATTTTATTTGTCCCAATGCTCTTCGATGCCGAAGGCTAAAAGAGATTAGCCACTCATCGGTATGGGGACGGCTTT
This sequence comes from Platanthera zijinensis, assembly GCA_039513925.1. Taxonomy (NCBI): domain Eukaryota; kingdom Viridiplantae; phylum Streptophyta; class Magnoliopsida; order Asparagales; family Orchidaceae; genus Platanthera; species Platanthera zijinensis. The sequence goes on from CM077082.1 coordinate 134,217,360, forward strand.
ATGTTTTTAAGTGACGCGTGAGTGTAAATTTAAGTTCTGAACAATTATAAGAGAAAACATAAAAAGGGCGATTAGATAAATTGAAAGCTAATTGATGCAGGCACTCACGCACACTTCAAAACCATAAAGAGAATTAAATAAAGCAAGGCCTACTCAAATGAGTAGGCGGGAAATAAAAGCACGCCATTGAACTCTTAACGAGTAGGCGGAAATAAATGCACACACACACACACCCTTCTTAATTGAAGAAAGCGATAAATAAAGCGGTAAAATTATCTCCTACACGCACGCACTCTACATAATTGAGAAAGCGATAAAATTGCAAGTCCCGGCTCAAATGAGTGGGCGGGAGTAAATTTACCTCATACACGCACACACTCTTCTTGAAAGTAAAACACACGCACGCACTCTACAGAAAAGTAAACACACGCACACACACTAAGTTTTCCTACTCAAGTGAGTAGGAGGAAAATGAAAACAGGGCGCCATTTAACTCTTAACGAGTAGGCGGAAATAAATGCATATGCACACACGCACTCTACAGAAATGAAATAAAGCAGTAAAACCTAACTCATACACACACGCACACTTGCAAAAATAAGAAAAACAAAGTTGCTGAAAAATTAATACAACTGCATTTCTACCGCTAGAATGCGGTAGAAATGCATAAAAAGTGAAAATAAAAATTAACGAGCTAAAATGTTTTGCAAATAAACGCAAAATGAAAGTTGACGAAAAATTAAAACAACTGCATTTCTACCGCTAGAATGCGGTAGAAATGCATAAAAAGATGAAATAAAATTAACCGGACCAAAAAATTTTGCAAATAAAAAGATAAAACAAAGTGAGCGAAAAATTATAACGACTATATTTTCATTCTTATATTTTTATAAAAACTCATAAAAGGTGAAAATAAAACAAAAAGGGGACAAAAAGTTTTACAATCCTAAAGAGCCTAAGTTAAAGAAAAATGAAAATAACACTTTTAGGTGAGTTTTTATAAAGCCTTATGAATGAAAAAATAGGAAAAAGAGGAAAAGCTAAATCTAAAAAAGGTGCGGGAAATGAAAACTAGACGGATGGCGCAACGGCTAGAAATGCCGATAAATCCTAAATCTAACTAAGTTATGAAAGCTAAAAAAGGATGAAAACATAGAAGAAATACAAAAAGATGAACGAAAAATTACTTAAGTAGGCGCATTCAAATGGATTATCCGTACAAATTAAGGGAGAAAGATTCATATTTTATTAAAGTAAAAACCCTAATACAAACTAAGAGAGAGAGAGGGGGGAGAAAATCTCCTTACATAAGTTTGGAATCCAAATGGGCAGCACCTCCCCTAAGCAAAGTGGTCAAAAAAGTGGACAAAATAAGCTTCCTGAAAGCTTTTATTTATAGGCAATTTTTCGGGTTGGTCACGCCCTAGGTCACGGGCGTGACAGGGGGGCGTGTCAATACTATTCATGAGCTGGCTGGTTGACTTGACTGGAGCTTTGACTTCGGGGCGAAAACGTGGCGGTCACGCCCAAGGTCACGGGCGTGACAGGGGGGCGTGACGTTGGGAGCTGGCAGTTCGATGTCGGCAGCGTTGATGGTTTGACTAAGCTTGCGGGTCGGCCTCGACACGGGCGTGTCGGCCAATTGACACGGGCGTGTCAGGCAGATTTTTTTTGACTTTTTTGGAATTTTTCTGGAAATTTTCTGCAATAAAAATAAAGCTAAGTTAGAAATAATATTTACAAAAATAAGCAATTTATTGGATAAAACAGATAAAAAAAGACAAAAAACAAACAAAATTGACTTAAATAAAATACGAAAATATAGAAATATTTACAACTCATCAAACACCCCCATACTTAAGCTTTTGCTTTTCCAGAGCAAAAGTTTGAGGTGAACTTATAAGGAATAATAAAAAACCCTAAGTTCTGCTACCGATAAATTAATTATAAGAGAGATCAAATAAAAAATATACGGGGTATAAGAGTTAAGTCCTAAAATTATTTTAGATGATTTAAACAGGGCAAAAGTTTTGGCCAAAAGACTTCTTGATGTAATCAAATAGAAAGCAATAGTTGTATTGGTTAGATTAACAGAAAATAGTTTGGAGTTATACGAACTTTAGCTTATAGGAGTGTTATCGGAAATAATGCAATTTACGAATTATGCTCTCAAAAAAATTTTGAATTAATTCTAGAGTCATGAAATTGGCTAAGGGGGGTTGATGTTGGTTTATGAAGATGCTTGGATTTTAAGGCGAGGTTATTTTTTTCTCGAACCTCCATTTTTTTGATTTGGATGTTAAAGGAAAACGAAATCTTATTTTCCTTAACAAAAAATTTTTTCTTTCTTCATAAAAATAACCCAATGTATATGTGTTGGAGTAATGAATTTTATCCTCTTACTCCGTAACGTATAATCTTTTAATTTATTGGGTGCCTATGTTTACGGAATGAAATCTTATTCTCATTGACATAAGATCTTTTTTTCTTTTTGAGGAAATAAATTTTTATCATACCAAGTAGGTTATGATAGGATAGGTAAGGGGAGAAAAGAGAACTAGATTTTTAATTGAAAAATGATTGAGAGCAATCTTTATAAATTGTACGTTCCAATTTTTCAGAAAGCTAAAAGCAAGCATAATTGAATTCTATAGTCGTTATTTTCTAACATAGTACACATGCTCCTATCTATGAAAAATTAGAAGTAGTGCCTAAAGCGAGTCCCCTTTTTTTAACAAAGTATAATAAATTCTTTAAAACTTAACCCCGGCTATTTAGATTTTTCAATCTATAATTAACAAACGAATAGTGAACAAAGAATTGATCAAATTCGCATATAAATAAACTCAAAACGAAAGTTTTGGATAGCAAGAAACTTAAGAATGAAATGTTTGATTTATTTGTTTCATAATAATTTTTTTGAAAACTTTTTTTTTTTTAAGGTTATGTTCTTTTTTTTGTAATTTTTTGTATTTTTGTATTTATATCTTTAATATATACATACTAAAAAGAAAGAAAAAATGCGAAAATTTTTTTTTTGGATTTTAAGTTTTGTGAATTTTTTTGTATTTTTAATGAAATTTTCATTCTATTTACAAAAAATTGGGAAAAAGAAAAAATATTTACAAGGATGAGAGGGAAAAAGGGAGAGGGGAAAGAGAAAGAATATTTACAAAAATTATTTACAAAAATTATTTACAAAAATATTTACAAAAATATAAACTAGGTAGCCGCGAGATGACTCGTTTTGTGGATGGCTCGATGAGCCGGATCTCGCGGACAAAGCTAAAAATAAGTCAAAGTTTCAAAAATGAAACTTCAAAAATTTTTAATTAAAAGAAAATAAATTTTTTTTTTGTGTTTTTGTGTTATATAATTTTTTTTTTGTTTTTAAAATTTTTTTGATTTTTGTGTTGTATATATTTTTTTTTTGTTTTGTAAATGAAAAAGAAAGTACGAAAATATGAAAACACCCCCATACTTAGATCCAACATTGTCCCCAATGTTGTATGCTAAGCATGAGGAACAAGACAGCAGGTATATATATACAAAAAAGAAAAGAGAGGGGGGTAGAAAACGTCCCTGATCTGCGCGCGGGGAAGCCCATTAGAAACCCTGCAGTTATTTAGAAAAATAGAAAACATAATAAATAAAGACGTAAAAAAAAGATAGACGTGGGGTGCCTCCCAGGAGCGCTTTGTTTATAGTCGCGTAGCTTGACTATAGTGGCGGGTTTATAAGTCGAGGAGGGATATGGTTTCGCTATACTCGATCACTGGGTCGCCTGCAATGTAAGACTTTAACCGATGACCGTTTACTTTAAACGAGCGTTTTTCCGGGTGGGAGACGAGTACGGTCCCATATGGAAAAACTTCTTCAACTAAGAAGGGACCGGACCAACGGGATTTGAGTTTGTCAGGAAAAAGTTTAAGACGAGAATTATAAAGAAGGACTAGATCGCCCGGAGAAAAGATTTTTGGGGTTTTAATTTTTCGATCGTGATAAAACTTAGAACGCTCCTTGTAGAACTTATTGCTCTCGTAAGCGTTCGCACGCCATTCATCGAGCTCGTTTAGTTGCAGTTTTCTATTCTGAGCGGCTAAGTTAGAGTCGAGGTTTAAGAGTTTTAATGCCCAAAGTGCGCGGTGCTCCAGTTCTACGGGTAAGTGGCACGCTTTGCCATAGACTAATCGAAACGGGGTACAACCGGTAGCGGTTTTGTACGCCGTACGATACGCCCATAACGCGTCGTCAAGCTTAGCGGACCAATCTTTCCTATTAAGTGAAACGGTTTTTTCTAATATGCGTTTTATTTCTCGATTTACTACCTCAACTTGGCCACTTGTTTGCGGGTGGTAGGGGGTGGCAAGCTTGTGCGTGACTCCGTATTTAGCTAACGTCTTAGCCATTAGAGCGTTACAGAAATGCGTTCCCCTATCACTAACAATAGCGCGAGGCATGCCGAAGCGAGAAAATAATTTTTTTAGAAATGTAACGACGACTCGCGCATCGTTGGTGGGGAGAGCCTGCGCTTCCGCCCACCGTGATACGTAGTCGACCGCCACTAAAATATACGAATTTTTATAAGAAGGAGGTAGGGGGCCTACAAAATCTATGCCCCATAAATCGAAAACTTCGCATTCTAAAAACATATTTTGGGGCATCTCGTCACGACGTGAGATGTTACCCGACCGCTGACAGCTATCGCATGCGCGCACAAAATTGTGCGCGTCTTTGAAGAGAGTGGGCCAAAAGTAGCCCGCCTCAAGCGCCTTCCTAGCGGTCCGGTTGGCTTGATAGTGCCCCCCGGCCGGACCCTCGTGGCAGTGCCTCAATATCTGTGTGCACTCCACTCCCGCGACGCATCGTCGAACTGCTTGGTCCGCGCAGATACGGAAAAGAAAGGGGTCATCCCAAAAGAAATTTTTCAAGTCGGAAAAGAATTTCTTCTTTTGATGACTTGAAAAATCTTTTGGAAGTACCCGCGCGACTAAGTAGTTCGCAAAATCTGCGAACCAAGGCGAAGATGACGAAGACGAATGAATGGCGAGAAGGCGTTCCTCGGGGAATCTGTCATTTATTTCAGATTCGACGAGCGCTTCCGCACCAGGATTTTCTAAACGGGAGAGGTGGTCTGCCGCTAGATTCTCCGCGCCCTTCTTATCTCGGATCTCCAAGTCAAACTCTTGTAGGAGGAGAATCCATCGAAGAAGGCGGGGTTTCGCGTCGGCTTTAGCTAATAAATATTTAAGGGCGGAGTGATCGGTAAAAACGATAACTTTAGATAGCGTAAGATACGAGCGAAACTTATCGAAGGCGAAAACGACGGCTAAGAGTTCCTTTTCCGTCGTCGTGTAATTCACTTGTGCGGAAGTGAGCGTCTTGCTAGCGTAATAAATAGGATGAAAATGTTTTTCTACGCGTTGGCCAAGAACGGCGCCTAAGGCAATATCACTAGCGTCGCACATGATTTCGAACGGAAGGGACCAATTAGGGGCCACTAGAATCGGAGAATTAATAAGTTTTTGTTTTATAAAATTAAAAGCAGACTCGCAATCGCTACTAAAGACAAAAGGTGATTCCTTTTCCAAGAGGTGAGTAAGCGGCTTTGTTATTTTTGAAAAATCTTGAATGAAACGCCTATAAAAGCCCGCATGGCCTAAGAAACTCCTAATGGATTTTATGTTTGTCGGCTGAGGAAGCTTTTCTATGATTTCAACTTTGGCCTTATCGACCTCTATCCCCTTACTCGAAATCTTATGGTCGAGGACCAAACCTCCTCGAACCATAAAGTTACATTTTTCCCAATTTAAAACAAGATTCGTGTCCTCGCATCGCTGGAGGACACGATCGAGATTACGAAGACAATTCGGGAAAGAGCATCCGAATACAGAAAAGTCATCCATAAATATTTCCATAATATCTTCTACTAGCTCGCCAAAAATTGCTAGCATACATCGTTGGAATGTAGCCGGCGCATTGCAGAGGCCAAATGGCATTCTTCGATAGGCGAAGGTGCCAAAGGGGCAAGTAAAAGTTGTTTTCTCTTGGTCCTCGGGGGAAATGGGGATTTGGAAAAACCCCGATAGACCATCGAGAAAACAATAAAAAGGATGACCGGAAAGACGCTCGAGAATTTGGTCAAGGAACGGTAATGGGAAATGGTCCTTGCAGGTGGCATCATTAAGTTTGCGATAATCGATGACCACGCGCCAACCCGTAACAGTACGAGTTGGGACGAGCTCGTTGTGCTCATTCGCCACTACGGTTAGACCGCCCTTCTTGGGCACGACATGAATGTGACTAACCCACGCACTATCAGAGATGGGATAAATAATCCCCGCATCTAATAATTTAATTATCTCAGCTTTCACGACGTCTTTCATGTTTGGGTTAAGACGTCGCTGGGGCTGAATGGTTTTGCGGCAATTATCGTTTAAGAAAATTTTGTGAGTGCAGAAAGAAGGGTTAATCCCCTTTAGGTCAGAAATTTGCCACGCAATTGCGTGGCGATGTTTAAGCAAAACCTCCAATAAATCGGAGGTCTCCGAATCACTTAAATACGAAGAAATGATTACCGGGAGTGTATCATTTTTCCCCAAAAAGGCGTATTTTAGGGATTCGGGTAATGGTTTGAGTTCTAGGATGGGCGGTTCTTCTAGTGAGGTTTTAGTGCTAATGTCTTTTGAACCAATTGGTTCAAAAGGCATATTCGTAGACTCGTCCTCATCGCAATAAAAATTTTCGAGTGAAAAAATATTTTCGTTTAAAAATTCGGACTCGAAAACCGGGGAAGAACTATCTCCATAAAAAGAATCTAAAGAATAGCAGAAATCGTCGCTCGGCGACGAGTCTTCCATAGAGGAGTTAATAGAAAAAGTAACTTGGTCGTCTCCTACCCGAAGGAGAAGCTGACCATTACTTACATCAATTAACGCACGTGAGGTCGCGAGGAAAGGGCGACCAAGTATTATTGGTACGTTGGCGTCTTCCTCGATGTCCAAGATGACGAAGTCCACCGGGAAGGTGAACTTGTCTACTCGGACAAGGACATCCTCAACAACCCCGATGGGGAACCTAACCGAGCGATCCGCTAGTTGGATGTGCATATTGGTAGGAGCAGGAGTACCCAAACCTAAACGCAGGAAGAGCGAGAACGGCATCAAATTAATGCTCGCGCCTAAGTCTGCCAAGGCGTATTTTACTAATACATCGCCAAAAAGGCACGGGATGGAGAACCTTCCCGGGTCGTTTTGTTTTAAGGGCAATTTACTAGTAAGAGCCGCCGAGCAGACAGCGTTGAGAGATATATGCGAAATATCCTCGAGTTTGCGTTTATTAGAAAGTAGTTCTTTTAAAAATTTCGCATATTTAGGCATTTGCGAGATAGCCTCGCAAAAAGGAACATTAATATGAATTTGTTTAAGTAATAAAATAAATTTTTCATATTGCGCGTTTACTCGCTCATTATCTAACTTGTGCGGGTAGGGCAACGCCTTGTTTAAAATAGTTTTATCGTTAAAAATCGGTAAGGGTTGCGTAATCGAAGAAGAGGGAAGAGGGGTCGGAGGTGAAATATGTACCTGAGGATCGATCCGTTTTGGATCGACCACCTCCTTACCGCTACGGAGGGTTATAGCGTTGGCGGTTTCCCTTGGATTGGGCTCCGTGTTCCCTGGCAGTGCCCCCATGGCGCGTTCTGACATGAGTCGCGCCAGCTGTCCAACCTGGAGTTCTAAATTTTTTAGCGATCCGGTGATGTTCCGGATATTAGACTCGTTGGACGCGACATAACGATTGAAATTTTCCTCCACCGTGGATGGCTTCATAGGAGGGGGAGGAGGAAACGTTGGCGCAAAAGGAGGGGGAGGAGGACGCTGCGCGTTGTTCGGGTTGCTCCAGGAGAAATTCGGATGGTTCCTCCAACCCGGATTATAGTGGCTACTATAAGGGTTGTTTTGAAATGAGGGACGCACCGGATTTCCCATGTAGTCCACGAATTCGTCGACTACGCAGATGTTGGAGGGGGGGAGAAAACAAGGCGGAGTGGAGGAGGAAACAGACATCTCCGCCACCTGCTTAGTTAGCCTTTCCACTTGGAGGGCTAGCTGAGCAGTGGCATCCACTTCAAAAATGCCTGCCTGCTTAGGGCGTGCCCGCGGGACATTCCACTGGTAGGCGTTCACCGCCATTTCCTCGAAAAGGGCCTGGGCGGCCTCGGGGGTCTTATTGTTCAGGGTGCCCCCGGCAGCCGCGTCAATCATTTGACGCGTCTGACTATTCAGTCCATTATAAAAAATTTGTACCTGCAACCACGTTGGCAGAGCGTGGTGCGGGCACCGGCGGAGGAATTCCTTAAAGCGTTCCCAAGTCTCGTAAAGAGACTCGGAGTTGTTTTGGACGAACGAAGATATGTCCGCCCGCAGTCTTGCAGTTTTCGCGGGCGGAAAATACTTCGTAAGGAACTTCTCGGCCAATTCCGCCCAGGACGTGATGGATCCCCGCGGGAGGGAGAGTAACCACGCCTTAGCCTTGGACTTAAGAGAGAACGGAAAAAGGCGCAAACGAATGGCGTCATCAGTGACGCCATTAATCTTAAAAGTATCGCAAATTTCAAGAAAATTAGACAAGTGATTATTGGGGTCCTCATCCGGCTGTCCGTCGAACTGCACGGCATTTTGGATCATTTGAATCACACTTGACTTAATTTCAAAATTATTGTTGGCCACCGCGGGCCGAACAATACTCGATCCCGTATCATCCAAGTTGGGCCGAGCGTAGTAAGACATAGTCCGCTCGGCCGGTTGGGCATTATTCGGGTCGGCCATAGAAGAAGAAGAGGGTTCTCCGATAGATTCTGCGGGGTCTAAAAATGGAATTCGACGGAGAAATCGGATACGCGCAAGAGAGCGGTCGATCTCGGGGTCGAATTCAAGATTTTCAGAACTCGAAGGTTGTCCACGGGTCATACACCCAAAAAAAAACGAAAAGGGGGGGAAGGATTTTTTTTTTTTTGTATAAAAATTTTTATTTGAAAATAAAGTAAAATTAATAGAGTCCGGATTCAATATAACAACCGTGCATCCCCGGCAACGGCGCCAAAAACTTGATGGCCGCGGAACAGAGACCTACTGTGGTTGGTTCGAAATGGTCAGATTCCGCGGGCCGGTTAGAAGATCGAGTTTTCTAACGAAAGGAGGCAAGCGCACCTATCGCAAGTAGTACTCGGTATTCGGGAAAATACCGAGGTCGTATTATTCTCGGGGACGCGTTGATTATATCTACTCTTCCAGGAACACTATTATCTTACTAACAGTAAGGTGGGAATTTTTTAGTTTAATTAAAACGGAAAGAAAGAAAACGGAATTTTGCTAAATTAGTTCGATGACGGGTTAACGCTCGGCATCGAATCGGATTAAGACTAAAATAATTCTTAACAATTATTAAACTTTGTTTTTAATTTAATAAAAGGCACTTGGCCGTGGAGGTTCCAAAAATATGAGCGCACTTATCTCTAGGAATATTGCTCACCTAAACATTAAGACTATTCGACCGATCGTTAGACCGACGAAGGATTCCTCTTAATGCCCGCTTTACGCTAAGAACCCCGCTATTGGGTGGGGGACCCAATCCGGCAGAACTACGCTTCTCCTCTTTCGAGGGGGCGTACGCAGTTCTCTTTACCCAAGGGGGATCGGTCCATACGTGCAGCCTCTCGGCGTCGCGTATGGATAACGGAAATAGAGCCCACACATCGACTATGTGGTCCTATGCGTCGTTAACCCAGGGTAAACCTTAAGTCCTTAAATTAAAATAAAAATAAAGTTCTTTAATTATTTCAAATCATTTTATTTGTCCCAATGCTCTTCGATGCCGAAGGCTAAAAGAGATTAGCCACTCATCGGTATGGGGACGGCTTTATGTTTTTAAGTGACGCATGAGTGTAAATTTAAGTTCTGAACAATTATAAGAGAAAACATAAAAAGGGCGATTAGATAAATTGAAAGCTAATTGATGCAGGCACTCACGCACACTTCAAAACCATAAAGAGAATTAAATAAAGCAAGGCCTACTCAAATGAGTAGGCGGGAAATAAAAGCACGCCATTGAACTCTTAACGAGTAGGCGGAAATAAATGCACACACACACACACCCTTCTTAATTGAAGAAAGCGATAAATAAAGCGGTAAAATTATCTCCTACACGCACGCACTCTACATAATTGAGAAAGCGATAAAATTGAAAGTCCCGGCTCAAATGAGTGGGCGGGAGTAAATTTACCTCATACACGCACACACTCTTCTTGAAAGTAAAACACACACACGCACTCTACAGAAAAGTAAACACACGCACACACACTAAGTTTTCCTACTCAAGTGAGTAGGAGGAAAATGAAAACAGGGCTCCATTTAACTCTTAACGAGTAGGCGGAAATAAATGCATACGCACACACGCACTCTACAGAAATGAAATAAAGCAGTAAAACCTAACTCATACACACACGCACACTTGCAAAAATAAGAAAAACAAAGTTGCTGAAAAATTAATACAACTGCATTTCTATCGCTAGAATGCGGTAGAAATGCATAAAAAGTGAAAATAAAAATTAACCGAGCTAAAATGTTTTGCAAATAAACGCAAAATGAAAGTTGACGAAAAATTAAAACAACTGCATTTCTACCGCTAGAATGCGGTAGAAATGCATAAAAAGATGAAATAAAATTAACCGGACCAAAAATTTTTGCAAATAAAAAGATAAAACAAAGTGAGCGAAAAATTATAACGACTATATTTTCATTCTTATATTTTTATAAAAACTCATAAAAGGTGAAAATAAAACAAAAAGGGGACAAAAAGTTTTACAATCCTAAAGAGCCTAAGTTAAAGAAAAATGAAAATAACACTTTTAGGTGAGTTTTTATAAAGCCTTATGAATGAAAAAATAGGAAAAAGAGGAAAAGCTAAATCTAAAAAAGGTGCGGGAAATGAAAACTAGACGGACGGCGCAACGGCTAGAAATGCCGATAAATCCTAAATCTAACTAAGTTATGAAAGCTAAAAAAAGGATGAAAACATAGAAGAAATACAAAAAGATGAACGAAAAATTACTTAAGTAGGCGCATTCAAATGGATTATCCGTACAAATTAAGGGAGAAAGATTCATATTTTATTAAAGTAAAAACCCTAATACAAACTAAGAGAGAGAGAGGGGGGAGAAAATCTCCTTACATAAGTTTGGAATCCAAATGGGCAGCACCTCCCCTAAGCAAAGTGGTCAAAAAAGTGGACAAAATAAGCTTCCTGAAAGCTTTTATTTATAGGCAATTTTTCGGGTTGGTCACGCCCAAGGTCACGGGCGTGACAGGGGGGCGTGTCAATACTATTCATGAGCTGGCTGGTTGACTTGACTGAAGCTTTGACTTCGGGGCGAAAACGTGGCGGTCACGCCCAAGGTCACGGGCGTGACAAATTGTCACGGGCGTGACAGGGGGGCGTGACGTTGGGAGCTGGCAGTTCGATGTCGGCAGCGTTGACGGTTTGACTAAGCTTGCGGGTCGGCCTCGACACGGGCGTGTCGGCCAATTGACACGGGCGTGTCAGGCAGATTTTTTTTGACTTTTTTGGAATTTTTCTGGAAATTTTCTGCAATAAAAATAAAGCTAAGTTAGAAATAATATTTACAAAAATAAGCAATTTATTGGATAAAACAGATAAAAAAAGACAAAAAACAAACAAAATTGACTTAAATAAAATACGAAAATATAGGTATATTTACAACTCATCATTTGGCCACTTCTCTAATGGCACAAATCTTGATATCCCAATCCTTTGTCAAGGATCTTAGTAATTTGTCATTCAGCTCATAAGTACTGAAGACCCTTCCATAGGACATCAGTTCATTCACTATCCTGTAGAATTTCTTGTAGCATTCAGATATGCTATCAGACTTCCCTTGTCTTAAACTCTCATATTCTTGATTGAGCATAGACTTTCTGTCTTGTCTAACTTCTTCAGAACACTCCATATAGACAATCAAAGTGTCCCACATTTCCTTGGAGGTTTTGCAGTGAATCAAATTTTGGAAAGTAGAACCATCTATGGCACTCACTATGATATTCTGAGCTCTTTTATCCATAGTTGCCAATATAATCTCATCCTTGGTCATTTCAGAAAAATCTTTAGGAGTTCTTTGATTTGCATCTAGAACAGACACATTCATTGGGATATATGGACCTTCTTTTACTGTGATATATATCCTTAGGTAAGAGGCCTCCATAAACAACCTAACCCTTTCTTTCTAGATTCCAAAAATCTCTTTCCTGCAGATGGGTAATTTTATTGACCCTAATTCCTTGTGATTCTCTGCAGAACCCATTTTCTTGATTCTTGATTCTGCCTTAGGGATCTAACTATGACTGTTAAGTCTTTCTTTGAGTAACCTCCCTCTGATACCACTTGATAGTTTAACTTTCAAGACTACCTAAACACCTAGAGGGGGGGTGAATAGGTACTTTTCCTTGATTTAACTTAAGGCAGAATAAAACAACAGTTCTTCAAATAAATCAAATATTTCTATAGCTAACACAGCACAGCAATCACAATCATACACACATCACAGATTGCACACAGATTTATAGTGGTTCCCCAAGGTCTGGGTACATCCACTTTCCCCCTTCACCTATCTAGCAGTATGCTAGAGTCGGCCTAACTTCTTCCTTTAGCTCAGAATCCAGAAGGATTCCTACAACTCAGAACCCTATAAGGTTCCTACAACTAAGGCTAACAAGCCCTACCTCAGCCTTGCCACAAGGCCTACAACTCAGAGAATACCTTCTCCTACAACTCAGGCATAAACAGCCTTACCTCAGCCTTGCCACAAGGCCTACAACTCAGAGAATACCTTCTCCTACAACTCAGGCATAAACAGCCCTACCACTCAGAGAATAAAACTCCTACACTCAGCCTTTATAAAATAGGCTTACAACTCAGATCTATGAATAGATCCTACAGAATTTGATAAGGAATTTTGTAATCTCTTACCCCTGTTGAGAGAGAAGGGATAAGAACTTTCTTGATCAGCTTCTTGAAGAGGCTGATGGCTGAAATCAACTTGATCTTAGTTTTCTTCAAAGCTTCTTGAATCTGAACTTAGTTGGGTTGATTTCCTTTGAATATAACTGACTGGCAGCTTCCTTCTTAGACTTCAGAAATAGATCTGAATCTTCTTGACAGATTAGTTCAGTATCTGCTTCTTGAGAGACCTGTGAATGTCTCCTGCTTGACTTCAAATAGCTGGATCTCTCTCTATCCAAACCTCTTAAAGATACTTTTGAATTCTTGATTGAATTCAACTTAGACAGAATCTGAATAGTAAACTACTTAAGAACGTATTCTTAGATCTTCTCACGAAGATCTTCATCTTTTTTACTTGTACTTTCTTGATCAGAGATCAATCTCTAATTGTGTTAGTTGTGACAATACTTATTCCTTCTTCTTACGTGTATCTCTTTCTTCTTTTGAATCCATCTATTTATAGACTTCATCCATGGTAACCGGCTGATCCGGTTTATAACTAACTTCTAACAAGTCTGACACCTGCAGTAAACCCGTTATAACTCACAGCTGTCAAGTCTTCAAATAGTTCTTAAGCCTTTGTCTTTGTAAGCAAAGCGTCGAGTCTGTCTGTAACGCCCCCGATTTTCCTGCATTTATTTGTAATCTCGTTGGCGTTACGATGACGCTTTTCTGTGGCTTGTACCATGTGTGGAGTATGGTTTAGCTCCTTAGAACTCAGTGCCCCATTTTGTAGCCTGTTGGCAAGATCTCCCTAGCAAGCCGAGTCGTTTTGGGTGACCCAGTGTGGCCTCTCGGGGGGATGTTTGTGTTTGGCTTTGTTTGGGTATAACTCGAGTTCTGTTCGTCGGAAGTTAATTTTGACTTCGCCGTTGTGTTCGTAGCGTGGGTATTTAGCTACGGTGCGAATTTCGTCGAATTCCGAGGTGATTCGGTTTTCGTGTCGTTTGGTGTGTTATTAGTATTTGTGATCAATTAATTAAATTGATTTGACTTGTTCTGTAGCCCTTCGGTTTTGACTGATTAATAAATTCTGCGGGAGGATTTATTTGGGCAGTTATTGCCTTGCCTTGGTGGCAGCCATATTTTGGCTATTTCTTTATGGAATTTTCTTAATTGTAATTAAGTAATTAGGCGTTTTAGGGTTCGGTTATGGATGAACTGGTGTTTAGCTTTTCGTATAAAAGCTCTATTTAAGAAGTGACGGCCCACTTCTTCTTCTTCTTTTCCTGAGAGAGAAGCCGTCGCTACCTTTTTCGCGGAAATCAGAGGAGAAAACCGCCCGTCCTGTACCTCCTTCGGTCGGCGATTCCGGGCTTGTTCGTGGACGGAATTCGATTCCGAAAACGGCGTTGTCTTGCTCTCTCCGAGATCTTCGTTTCGACGGTAAGATATTCGATTTTCGTGGAGTTTTGATGAGATTTGGGTTTCGGTTTTGGAGTTTTCAGCTATTATTGGCCGTGAGATTTATTCTAGGTGCTGCGGCTGTTTGTTCCGTGTGAAGAGGAGGAGAGCCATCCAAGCTTCGCTGAAAGTTGAGGCAAGTGGTATTCTTGCCCTTGCCAAGTTTCTTTTTGATTATTTTTTGCTGAAATTGAAATCCTTGTTAGCCCAGGTTAGAGGCCTTATTGTTCTCATTTTTATTGCTATCTATAGGAATTAATTCTTCCTATTGACCCCCCCCCCTTCTTGTGCTGATGGAACCCAACTTTGCCGGCATAATGTCGTTTATCTTTGTTCAGATTTGCTCTGGTTTGGGTTTAGCCGAGAGGGAGTGTTAGGAGGGGAGGGGGGTGATTTTTCCAGAAGTTAGTAAGTGTTTTACTCGAGTATTGGAGTATGTTACTCGTGAGGTAGAAGTGGATTACTCGGGTATTAGTTCCGGAGTACTCGAGTTGGTGGTAGATACTCGAGTGGTGGCTTTGAGATACTCGAGTAGTGGGTTAAGATACTCGAGTATTAGCCTTGGAGTACTCGAGTAGTAGGTAACTACTCGAGTAGGGGTTTTGGTATACTCGAGTAGTAGGTAACTACTCGAGTAGGGGATCTGAGTTACTCGAGTAGTGGTTTCGAGATACTCGAGTAGGAGCTTTGGCTTGCTCGAGTAGAAGGTAACTACTCGAGTAGGGGTTTTGGTTTACTCGAGTAGTAGGTAACTACTCGAGTAGGGGATTTGAGTTACTCGAGTAGTAGGTAACTAGTCGAGTAGGGGCTTTGGGTTACTCGAGTAGTGGACTCGAGATACTCGAGTAAGTGGTTTGGTTTACTCGAGTAGTAGGCATCTACTCGAGTGCAGGTTTGTAGATACGCGAGTAGTGGTTTTAGCATACTCGAGTAGTAGGCAACTACTCGAGTAGCGGGTTGGGGTACTCGAGTAGTTGGTAACTACTCGAGTGCTGGTTATGTTCGTATACTCGAGTAGTGGGCGACTACTCGAGTAGAGGGTTGAGGTACTCGAGTAGTAGGCGACTACTCGAGTAGAGGGATGAGGTACACGAGTAGTTGGTAACTACTCGAGTACTGGATATTCCCTGCCTTCTTTTTGTCTTAGAATCGTTCGACTATCGTCGATCTCTGAATGGAGATCGTCGATCTCGGTTTCTGCCTTAGGCCGTTCGACTATCGTCGACCTCCGGTCGACAATTGTCGAGCTCCGTTTTACCTTAGTGGGATTGTGGTTAGAGTTTGGTTTTGGCTTTAAGTGAGGCTAGCTCACTCAATGTCAAGGTTTAGATAGGCACTGAGTAGGTCTCACTCAGCGCCTTGTCATTTTGATTCTTTTCAACACTCTTCCTTTACCTTGTTTTTCGTTCCCGAGTGGTTTTCTTGTTTTATTTCTGGTATTTCCTTGTCGGCCATTTTCTTTACCTTCTTAAAGGCCGAATCGTGGATCGTGGTTAGTAGTGGTGGTTTGTAGCTCTTCAGGAGGGTGGAGTTGTGTGATATAGCCAAGGCCACTCTTGTTTTTCTTGCTCCAGGTACGGGCTGGGCATGTGTGGGTGGAAGGTCCCTTGTGCTTTCACGTGTAGACCCTCGAGCTTGCTGACTTGGACATGGTGGATTGGGGGACTGCGTTTGCCTTCGATCCGGTTCCTCGTTGTTTGTTTTTGCTACTACCACCTCCCACAGTTTAGGGTGTTAGAAGTTTCTTCCTTGGTAGTTTGCAGCACTTTTGGCTCTTGGTAGCCTAGTAGGCCCGGCAGGATGTTGTTCCTGAGTTGGGTTATTGCTGTTTCCTTTGCTCGTTGTGCTTTTCTTGTTGTCCTGTTTTGGACAGTTGTGACTCTTCCTATTGTATGTTTTTCAATTACATCTTCCTTTCGGTTGACTCTTGCATGCAGTTGTTTTTACCTTGTTGCTTACTGAGGTATTCTGTTTTCTTTTGGAATACCACAGGTTCTGAGCCGTAGCCAGTCGGGTGGCTAGTTTGCAGTGGTGGTGTTGGTGGTCTCTTGGACCTTGGTGTTCTGTTTGCCTTGTTGGTGAGGTAGTTTTTCAGTACTTTCTTACAGACATACATATGTGCCAGTGGGTTCGTGTCAGGTTGTTGGCGCCCACTGGTAGTTTTTCTTACCTTTGTACTGGATATATTTACTTATGCTGCTACCATTTTCTGGAGATAGTCTACTTGCTCTGAGAAGGTTTTATGCTAGGTTGCTAGTTATTTCCAACCCTAATTAGTATTATAAATAAAGCTCATGATCAGCATGTTTTACAAGACTTAAATCACTATTTTCCAAATCACGTATGAAAATCGTTTTCTTATATATTATATAAATTAAATGTAGTGTCTTGCATAGCATGAATGGTTCTCTTGGGACCCTTATGCGCTCTTTAGGGTGTAAAACCTAATTAAAGTATTTTTCTTTCCGCAGCGTATAAATATAGTTTTTCTTTTGTGGACTAGGTGATCCACTGAGCTGAGGGATACGGTCTCTAAAATATAACTGATTTTCTATTCGCAAAACACAGGATTTTCTTGCATAAAGTTTGTAGTTGGTTTTTCCTGAGCGTCAGCGGTTATCCCCTGCTTGACGTGGCATCATGACGCGTGTTTTCTCATACTCTGATAATTCTTATATTTGGAGAAAATGCGGGTTGTGACAGTTGGTATCAGAGGGAGGTTGCTTGATAAGTTAGTTGAGCAACCTTCCTTTGTTTGCTTTTGGTAGTTCTGCATCATGTCATTCACACATCGATATGTCATCAGCACGTCTTGGCAAAAGCACGAACACTACACTCATGGCATAACGTGAAGTATACGAGGCATATTATGTAGTATGGGATGCATAATATGTGCTCGTATATGGATCCACCATAGGGGCTACATGTGAGGGTTATGTTGTATGGGATGCATAACCTCACCACATGACTGCGACTAGCACGTTTCTTTTTTCGTTGCATAAAAATGTTATGTAGTATGGGATGCATAACATTTTCATGCGTACGCCGCTCATAACATGCATTAGGGCCTTTTTTTTAGAATGCATAGCACAAACATGCATAGCATATCATTGCATAAGCACAACGTGCCAAGCTAAAGATTTGCAAGATGACATATGTACACACATAAGTTTTCAAAACAAAATAAAGTCATGCATTCCCGATCTAGGCACGAGAGTTAGCAAGGTGATGGTTAACTATCCTAGGTTAGGGCATGTCATCAAATTTTTGTTAAAAAGATAAACTCTCAGAGTAAGTTTAGCAGCTTTAAGCCTATATCTATATATGTATGGTCTGTACTTGTGTTTGGGTTCTAGTCGTTGATTGGGGATCTGATTTGGGGTGGTATGATTATAGGATGGCTAGGCGACCTGCGACTCGATCGACTCCCCTGTCTGAAGGTGAGTCGTCTGGGGCTCAGCGTGATGCGGTAATCGAGAGTCTGCGTCAGAGTAGCGAAGCTATGGGCAGACAGTTGGGGGAGGTGCAAGCCCAGATTAAGTCTTTGGTGGTAGTTGTGGCAGGACAGACTCAGGGTGCGCAAGTTCCTGCTGGGGGGTTAGCTGTTCCTCCTCCCCCTGCGCTCGTGAGACCTCCAGTAGTGGTGCCAGCGGAGATGGCCTTCATCTCGCAATTTCAGAGACTGAGCCCTCGCACTTATGACGGGAAGGCATATTTCATGGTTATAGATGATTGGCTGATCTCCATGGAGGAGATGTTTTCGTATTCAGGGATTGCTGGTGACCAGAGGGTGATGCTAGCCACCTATCAGCTTAAAGGATTGGCTAAGAGTTGGTGGCTGAGAGAGAAGGAGAGCTTAGTAGCTGGATGCTCTTGGGAAATGTTTAAGGAGATGTTGTTAAGGAAGTTCTTGCCTTCGGTCGAGCGTGACCGCCTCATGAATGACTTTCTCTATCTGAAGCAAAGGCAACTCACGGTGGGTGAGTATCAAATAGAATTTAGCAAGTTGAGCCGTTTTGCCCCTGCCTTGGTCAGCATTGAGGTTGATTGAGTTAAGAGATTTCGTGGTGGTTTGAGGAGCGAAGTGCAGCAGTTGACCAGTGCTTATGGGTCAGTGACTTATGCTGGAGTCGTAGAGGCTGCTCTTAAGGTTGAGGCTATTGAAACGGCAAAGAGCAGAGGCCAGCAGATGAGAAAGGACAAGAGAAAGTCTGTGGAGGGGAAGAAGCCCCTAGTACCCGATGCTGTCCCGGGAAAGAGGAGCCGAGTAGTGTGCAGTTTCTGTGGCCGGGCAGGCCATCCTGTCGAGAAATGTTTTAAGAGGTCAGCAGCTCAGAAGAAGGAGCAGGTTCATGCGATCCAGGGTGCTCCTAGGAGAGATGTCTCCTGTTCAGTTTGCAAGCGGTCCGGGCATGATGCGGCCTAGTGTTGGACCAAGGATAGAGTCTGCTTTCAGTGTGGGCAGAAGGGTCATATCAAGTCGAGGTGTCCTCAGGTTCAGACAGCTCTTCCTGCAGTTCCGTTGCAGGCTTTAGCTCCACCTCCGCGTGTGGACAAGGGAAAAGGGAAGCTGAACGTGATTTCTTCTGAGGAGGCTCAGACTTCGACCAAGGTTATTTCAGGTTATTTGATTGTTGTTTTTCTAGCCTGGTAGTTTTTTTTGCTAGAGTGTTGCGGTATTGCTATGGTAGTTCCTTAGATTGTGTGTTCCTATAGGGAAGTTTAAGGTGAAGAACCGATGGGCGCGTGTTCTGTTTGACTCCGGCGCTACCCACTCGTTCGTGGCTAGAGCCTTTGTTGAGCATCATCGATTGACTCTAGATCGTGTTCGGGATTCCTTCTGTGTCAATTTCCCTTCTGGTGAATCTGTGTTGTCAGATTTGGGCATTTTGGATTGCCCGGTTTTGTTGGGGAACTTTCTTGCGAAGGCGGACCTGAAAATGATTGATCTGGAGGACTTCGATGTCATTTTGGGCATGGACTGGCTCTCTCGGTATGATGCTGTCATTCAGTGCAAAGGAAAGCGCTTGGACTTCATCAGGGATGACGGTCAGCCCGGTAGCGTGTATGCTGATCTGTGTCAGGACTTTCCTGTCATCTCTGCGGTATGTGCTCAGAGATTGTTTCTTTCTGATTGTTGTGTTTGTTTAGTCTTGGCGATTGGAGCCGCTGTTTGCGTGCCACGCTTGGAAGAGATTCCTATTGTTCGTGGTTTTGCCGATGTTTTTCCTGATGATCTTCCTGGTCTTCCTCCTGATCGGGATGTTGAGTTTGTGATCGATTTAGAGCCGGGTACGCGTCCTATTGCTAAGGCGCCGTACCGGATGGCCCCTCATGAGTTAGAGGAGTTGCGAGTTAAGTTGGATGAGCTGTTAGCTAAGGGGTTTATTAGGCAGAGTTCGTCGCCTTGGGGTGCTCCTGTTTTGTTCGTAAAGAAGAAAGATGGGTCGATGCGGTTCTGCATCGACTATAGAGAGTTGAACAAGGTCACTATCAAGAACAGGTACCCTCTGCCGAGGATCGATGATTTGTTTGACCAGTTGTGTGGTAGCACGGTGTTCTCCAAGATCGATCTTCGTTCTGGTTATCATCAGCTTAGGATCCGTGAGGCGGATATTCCGCGGACTGCGTTTAGGTCGAGGCATGGACACTTTGAGTTTTTGGTGATGTCGTTTGGTCTGACCAACGCACCTTCAGCCTTCATGGATATGATGAACCGGGTGTTCAAGGATTTTCTCGATAAGTTCGGTGTGGTCTTCATTGATGGCGTGTTAGTTTATTCACGCAGTGCTGAGGAGCATGAGCAGCATTTGCGTTTGGTCCTATCGGAGTTGAGGAGCAACAAGTTATTCGCCAAATTGAGCAAGTGCGAGTTTTGGTTGCCTCAAGTTTCTTTTCTAGGCCACGTGGTGAACAAGGAGGGGATCTCGGTCGATCCAGAAAAGATTGCAGCAGTGATGGATTGGAGTAGACCGAGTTCGCCTAAAGAGATCAGGAGTTTCTTAGGGTTAGCTGGCTATTACAGAAGATTTGTGGAGGGTTTCTCTTCCCTAGCCGCACCTTTGACCAAGCTGACTCAGAAGAATGTGGCATTTGTTTGGAGCGAAAAGTGCGAGGAGGCTTTTCTGGAGTTAAAGGAGAGATTGTGCACTGCTCCCGTTCTGACCCTGCCTATCGAGGGAGTAGATTATGATGTTTATGTGGATGCTTCGCTTGTAGGTCTGGGATGCGTATTAATGCAAGATGGAAAAGTAATTGCCTATGGGTCAAGGCAACTGAAGACTCATGAGAAGAATTATCCCACGCATGACCTCGAGTTTACAGCGGTTATTTATGCTTTGAAGTTGTGGAGGCACCTACTTTATGGAGCTCAATGCAAGATCTTCACTGACCATAAGAGCCTAAAGTACGTGTTCACGCAGAAGGATTTGAATCTGCGTCAGCGGCGGTGGTTGGAATATGTGGCTGATTATGATGTAGAAATCCAGTATCATCCGGGCAAGGCCAATGTGGTGGCTGACGCTCTGAGCCGAAAGACGGGAAAGATCTTTAACCTCTCCGCCGATCGTTTAGTGGAGGAGTTCCTCCTTATGGATATATCAGTGGGATGCTGTAGTTTGTAGAGTAGTTTGTCAGTGGCAGAGCCGTCCTGGATTTCTTTGACTAGGCTGCACCAGAAGGACGATCCTGATCTTATGCACCTTTTTACCAGGACTGAGAAGGGAGAGTTGCCCGATTTTGCTATCGATGATACGGGTACTTTGAAGTACCGCGGCAGGTTTTGCGTTCCCGCGGTTGGGGATATTAGGAGGATGATTTGCAGTGAGGCTCATGGTTCCAGCGTTTCCTACCATCCAGGATCTACGAAGATGTACCGTGACTTAAGACAAATTACCTGGTGGTATGGCTTGAAAGGAGATATAGCCCGATTTATTGCCGAGTATCACACTTGCAAACGTGTGAAGGCCGATCATGGAAGGCCTGGTGGTAAGTTGACTCCGCTAGAGATCCCGACTTGGAAGTGGGAGAGTATATCTATGGATTTCATTACGGGATTACCGAAATCCCCGAGGGGATTTGATTCTGTTTGGGTTATAGTGGATTGATTGACGAAGTGCGCTCACTTCGTACCTTATAAGATTGATTACCCGATGAAGAAGATAGCGGAGTTATACATGAATGAAGTCATCCGACTCCACGGTGTGCCGGTTAGCATCATTTTTGATCGAGACTCCCGGTTCACTTCTCGTTTTTGGCAGAGTCTACAGGAGGGTTTGGGTACGGATCTGAGGTATTCTACTGCCTACCACCCGCAGACCAATGGGCAGACGGAGAGGGTGAACCAAATTTTTGAGGATATGATCCGGTGTTATATTTTAGACCACGCTGGAGCGTGGGATGAGCGGTTGCGACTCATGGAATTTGCCTACAACAACAGTTATCAGGAAAGTTTGCAGATGGCTCCGTTCGAAGCCTTGTATGGGAGGCGTTGTAGGACTCCGTTGTTTTGGGCTGAGGCTGGTGAGAGGCCTTTGTTGGGTCCCGATGCGCTTGAGGAAATGGAAGTCGCAGTGAAGCTTATTCGGGAGAAGCTTCGTATAGCCCAAGAGAGATATGAAAAGAACGCCAACAGGCGTAGGTCTGCTTTGGAGTTTTCCGTTGGGGACCTTGTATTCCTCAAAGTTTCCCCGATGGTAGGTGTAAAGAGATTTGGTAAGAATCGGAAGTTGGACCGAAGGTATGTGGGCCCGTTTGAGATTTTGGAACGGATTGGTGTGTCAGCTTATAGATTGGATTTGTCAGCGAACTTCCCAGGTGTGCATAATGTTTTTCATGTTAGCCAATTGCAGAAATGTGTTCGCAGCAGTGGGCAGCTCTTAGATGTTGTGCCCCAGTTGGAGCCCAACCTCTCTTTTGTTGAGGTGCCGGTTCGTATTTTGGAGACTCAGGAGCGTGTGCTGCGAAAGAAGTCCATACTGATGGTTAAGGTTCTATGGAAGAATCAGGATTTGGAAAGCGCGACTTGGGAGTTAGAGTCGGCTATGAGGAGGGCTTACCCTCACCTGTTTCGTTGATTTAATCGGTATGTTATACTTCTTGTAACTCCTATTAGTTGTTTCTCCTTCTTTAGTAGGAGTGTTGTGCGTAAAGTTTCGGGACGAAACTATCTTTTAGGGGGAGTGACTGTAACGCCCCCGATTTTCATGCGTTTATTTGTAATCTCGTTGGCATTACGATGAAGCGTTTCTGTGGCTTGTACCATGTGTGGAGTATGGTTTAGCTCCTTAGAACTCAGTGCCCCGTTTTGTAGCCTGTTGGCAAGATCTCCCTAGCAAGCCGAGTCGTTTTGGGTGACCCGGTGTGGCCTCTCGGGGGGATGTTTGTGTTTGGCTTTGTTTGGGTATAACTCGAGTTCTGTTCGTCGGAAGTTAATTTTGACTTCGCCGTTGTGTTCGTAGCGTGGGTATTTAGCTACGGTGCGAATTTTGTCGAATTCCGAGGTGATTCGGTTTTCGTGTCGTTTGGTGTGTTATTAGTATTTGTGATCAATTAATTAAATTGATTTGACTTGTTCTGTAGCCCTTCGGTTTTGACCGATTAATAAATTCTGCGGGAGGATTTATTTGGGCAGTTATTGCCTTGCCTTTGTGGCAGCCATATTTTGGCTATTCCTTTATGGAATTTTCTTAATTGTAATTAAGTAATTAGGGGTTTTAGGGTTCGGTTATGGATGAACCGGTGTTTAGCTTTTCGTATAAAAGCTCTGTTTAAGAAGTGACGGCCCACTTCTTCTTCTTCTTTTCCTAAGAGAGAAGCCGTCGCTAACTTTTTCGCGGAAATCAGAGGAGAAAACCGCCCGTCCTGTACCTCCTTCGGTCGGCGATTCCGGGCTTGTTCGTGGACGGAATTCGATTCCGAAAACGGCGTTGTCTTGCTCTCTCCGAGATCTTCGTTTCGACGGTAAGATATTCGATTTTCGTGGAGTTTTGATGAGATTTGGGTTTCGGTTTTGGAGTTTTCAGCCATTAATGGCCGTGAGATTTATTCTAGGTGCTGCGGCTGTTTGTTCCGTGTGAAGAGGAGGAGAGCCATCCAAGCTTCGCTGAAAGTTGAGGCAAGTGGTATTCTTGCCCTTGCCAAGTCTCTTTTTGATTATTTTTTGCTGAAATTGAAATCCCTGTTAGCCCAGGTTAGAGGCCTTGTTGTTCTCATTTTTATTGCTATCTATAGGAATTAGTTCTTCCTATTGACCCCCCCCCCTTCTTGTGCTGATGGAACCCAACTTTGCCGGCGTAATGCCGTTTATCTTTGTTCAGATTTGCTCTGGTTTGGGTGTAGCTGAGAGGGAGTGTTAGGAGGGGAGGGGGGTGATTTTTCCAGAAGTTAGTAAGTGTTTTACTCGAGTATTGGAGTATGTTACTCGTGAGGTAGAAGTGGATTACTCGGGTATTAGTTCCGGAGTACTCGAGTTGGTGGTAGATACTCGAGTGGTGGCTTTGAGATACTCGAGTAGTGGGTTAAGATACTCGAGTATTAGCCTTGGAGTACTCGAGTAGTAGGTAACTACTCGAGTAGGGGTTTTGGTATACTCGAGTAGTAGGTAACTACTCGAGTAGGGGATCTGAGTTACTCGAGTAGTGGTTTCGAGATACTCGAGTAGGAGCTTTGGCTTGCTCGAGTAGAAGGTAACTACTCGAGTAGGGGTTTCGGTTTACTCGAGTAGTAGGTAACTACTCAAGTAGGGGATTTGAGTTACTCGAGTAGTAGGTAACTACTCGAGTAGGGGCTTTGGGTTACTCGAGTAGTGGACTCGAGATACTCGAGTAAGTGGTTTGGTTTACTCGAGTAGTAGGCATCTACTCGAGTGCAGGTTTGTAGATACGCGAGTAGTGGTTTTATCATACTCGAGTAGTAGGCAACTACTCGAGTAGCGGGTTGGGGTACTCGAGTAGTTGGTAACTACTCGAGTGCTGGTTATGTTCGTGATGCAGGCCACTATCCGCCACGAGTTAACCTTAACGTTCTATCGCACGAGACGCCTAACACCCACAACGCTAGCCACACAAAGCTCAAACGCAGCGCACCACTATGCAAACTAAACAAGTAAACCAACACGGTAGCCACACCGTCGGAAAGATCGGACAAGCGGCTAGAGGCCGATATCCTTTCAAGCAAAAGGGACCCACCCGGTCCGGACGAGCGATGTTGTACCAAAGAAGATCTACCCGAAAACACGATCGAGAAACGGTAGATCTCCCCCAACAAAAAGAGCGGGGTTCGCCAAACCCTTTTCGGA
This sequence comes from Platanthera zijinensis, assembly GCA_039513925.1. Lineage (NCBI taxonomy): Eukaryota > Viridiplantae > Streptophyta > Magnoliopsida > Asparagales > Orchidaceae > Platanthera > Platanthera zijinensis. Next base: position 134,242,135 of record CM077082.1, read on the forward strand.
AATAAAGCGTAGTGATGTTGCAACACTTAAAGCAAAACCCACGAAAATCAACGATTCGCAAGCAACGCAAAATTTACTCCAGCCGCTAGAAAAATCAAGAGGGAAACACACCGAAGTGGAGAGATTCGTTACCCAAGTCGGAATGGATGATTCCAACTATTTTACCCAAAGATCACTCGCCCGCGGTTCCACCGGAGTTGCACCGAATGGAGTAAGAGATTCCGCCGTCGCCGCGTCACGCCGTCTCCAAGTTCCTCGGGGGTTGAAAATACTCCTCCTCCACCAACAGGGGGGTGGTCGGCCAAGAGGGAAGAGAGGTGGTGGTCGGCCTTGGAGGTTGGTGGCCGAATGGTAGGGGATGAGGTGGTCGGGTAAGGCGGTGTTGGGAGGAGAAGATGGCGTGGAGGAAGTAGATGGAAGAGGGAGGAAGGGAAGAGGAAGGGGGCGGCCTTGAGAGTGGAGAGAGGGGGGCGGCCGAAGTTGTGAGAGGAAGAGAGAGAGAGAGGGGGGCGGCTAAGAGGATGAGAAGGAGAGGGATAAGTTTAGGGTTTCAATTTTCTTCTTCAATACCTCAAAAGGAAAACATCCTATGCCTATATATAGGCTTACAACCATCACAAGGCTATTAGCAGCCCATAATGAAAAATAAAGCTAATAATGTTTTTGTTAAACTTAAAGAGACAAATAAAATGCCTAAACAAGTGGCACAACAAATACGCTAAATAAAATGACATAAATAAAAGATTAAACGGGCTTGAGCCGAGGGCGGAGATTATAACGTCGCCCCGAGTGGGCACCATGGCGATGCGAGTCCTTTGTTGGAGACGAGGGAGGGTCTTCAGCAAGCTGTGGTTCGTCGTCTCCACCAATCCTCCCCCCCTTAAAAGGACTCATCACCGATGAGTTGTCCTGCAGATATCGTCGTAGAAGAGCATCGTCCAAGTGCGCGACCTCGGATTCCGGAAGCCAAGAGTCATCCGAGGAGGGGCGGCCACGCCAACGAACCAAGAAACGCCGCACGTCGCCATCCGGAGTGGGAAGTACATCATCCCGTAGAATCCTGTCGGGCAAGAAAGCTGTCCTGGCAAACCTGGGAAAAGCATTAGGCAGTAACGGGGGAAAATCTAATTCATCAACATACGGCGTACCTCCTTTGGAGACCGACGGAACGAGTGATCCCGTACCCCACTCAGTCTTACGCCCAAGAGAATCTGGGTTTGTAGTTCTAAATGCGCGGAGGGATTGAGGCGATAATGGGGAAGGTTGGGTAGGGAGGAGCCGGGAATGAAGTCGATGGCGTGTTGGATGTCCCGCATGGGAGGTAACTCAGACGGTAGCTCGTCCGGATACACATCCACAAATTCTTCTAAGAGCGACTTCAATGCCGAGGGTAAACTTTCACATATCGTCGCATCGTCCTTGACTTGGAGGCAAACTAAAGCGTAAAGGACTCCGTCCATGAAGGTAGCCCGGGCCAGTTCCTTCCTACCAATAAGACCCAACGCTCTCTTCTCAACGGGGATGATGGTGTCCTTGGACGGGGTCGAAGGGTCCTTCGGAGGAGAGGGCTTCAAGACGATGACGCGGCCATTAAACTTGAATTCATAAGTGTTAGCCCGACCATAGTGGGTGACGTCATGGTCAAACAACCAAGGGCGTCCGAGTAAGACGTGACACGCATCCATGGGGATGACTGTAACACCCTAAAAAGGCCCCAAAAGACTCACCTTGAAAATTGAGTAGCAGGTCAGGTTACACGGCCTGGGACACGGGCGTGTCCCAGGGCGTGTCGGGTGACACGGCCTGGGACACGGGCGTGTCCCAGGGCGTGTTCTATTTATTCTGCAAGATTGGCCTATTCCGGGCAGAGCCGGACACGGCCTTGAACACGGCCGCGAACACGGGCGTGTCAGGCTGGACACGGGCGTGTCAGCTGCCGTGTTCTGACCCGTGTTCTGGTTGCAGCTCCGATGGAGCAGGAGACACGGGCGTGTCTCAGGTTTGACACGGGCGTGTCAGATCCGACACGGGCGTGTCGATGACCCGTGTGGTTCAGTCGGTTCAAGCTGTGTGCACCGCTGAAGGGGTACACGGCCTGTGACACGGGCGTGTCACAGGCCGTGTCGGCCAAAAAAATGGAATCCTGGGGAAATCTTGGCCGTTCAGTTTCCTCTCTTTTGATCCAAAGGCTCAGGTGGTTTCTTGGGCTGGATAAGTCGTGAAAACAAGAGGAAGAGCCATTCTTCTTTTATCCTTAAGGAAGAGAGAAAGAGAGAAAGAGAGAGGAAGGAGGAGGAGGAGACCAAGCCACCGGCGGAGCTCCCGTGGTTCGATTCGCGATCCGAAGCCGGCGTTGTGACGGCAAGGCTGCTGCGGTTCTTTCTCACCGGCTAGTTTGCGATGGCACCGAAGAGATCGACAAGGGTAACGATCTCCCTCCTTGGACATGTGAAGTCCTTCTTTTCTGCATTGCATAGGGAAAGCCCTTCCCCGCGAGTGTGCGGTGGGTTGTGGTGTCCCTTGGGGTAGATATGTGAAGTCCCCCTTGTTAGAGGCCGGAATTGGAGTACGGCTCTAGGCATGCTGTGTGAAGCCCATCTGGATGGAATCTGGATTGGTGATGCTTGTTTGCATATCGGAGAAGGCTCCGTGATAATGGCTTGTGATGCCTTGTTCCTACCTGTTGCTTGGTGCGGCAGGAAGTACTGGACGATGTCCAGGAAATGAAGAGGGTTGGCGGCAACTCTTGTGGCCGTGCGTTGCCACTTTGTGAGTAGTTGAGCCGTTGGGCTGCAACTCGTTGAAAAGGCTGAGTGCCGAACAGGAAAGGTGAAACCGACCCGCGCCTATAAAATGCCATGGATACTTCCGTATTCGAGGTGGCTTGGCGACTTGAGCAACGGGGGGTGGCTGATCCGTACCTGCGTTAGGTCCGTCCGACTTGGAAGCCTGGTATAGGTTTTGTTGGAGCGCCTAATGAGAGTCTTAGGCCCGCGCGCCGGAAAGACTAGAAATGCTCAATGACCGTGTAAACGGTGGTGTTGACCCTGGTATTCCGGTACACCGAAAATGTGCCCTGAGTGCACGGACTGTCGGGCCGGGCGGCCGATGGTTGTGATGGCTTGAATGTGCCTGCGCGCACATAGTTGCTATTGTTGATGCCATGCTTGCAGGGAAAGAATGCTCATGCCCCGAGAAAGGGGTAGGATTGTTATAATTGGGTCAGCTGAATGCTGACCGTTGCATTGTTTGCCACCGGTTGGGTGGACTTGGTCCCGTGCAGGTGCTGGAGAGCCAAGTGGTAAGTGACGGGCGGGAGAGCCCTACTGCTGTTGTTGCTGCTGCTGCGGCTAGCCTGGAAGGCTAAGCGAATGGCTTTGTTTTGTTTTCTCTTTTACTCATGTATGGCCGGCCTGCGCGCCGAGGTTTGTAAAACATGATGTATGTTCAGAGGAATTGTAAGGCCTTAAGGCCAAACTCTTGTGGTTGTGTACATTCCATGGTTTTCTATATTGGACATTCCGGTTAAGAGTTCAAAGTTGTAACTTAAAGCTTCCGCTAGAATGCTCTGAGTTAGGATTCGTGTTTGATTTGGTACTCTCCTGTGACCTCACCGTCTGTTTGTGGCATATAGTGTGGGGCCCCGGCCGGACCTTCTACTATACGTCTTTTAACGGATGGGGTCGTTACATTTTGGTATCAGCTTTTCGTCGGTCTTCCTCTTTCGAATTCGTGGTCGAATTCTTTTGTGGGGTGGCGAGCACGTGTTTGTGCGACCTGCTGTCACAATAATGAACTCTGGAATGTCCATTAAGGAATGTACATAATCTTGTTTGAGGAATCTGCGCGTTCCTTTTTGTGTTGTTTTGCTTGCATACGTTCGCTAATGTGTGTCTTGTCCACCTATAGGTGACACGTAGTGGTGCTGGGCAGTCTGAGCCCCAGCGTTCTGATGAGAGTGCGGCACCAGCTGAGGTGCCAACCCCTCCTCCATCTGCGGAAACTGTTCGTTTAGTTGCTGAGGCGCTCTTTGCCATGATTCAGCCGACCGGGCAAGCGCAGCCGGCAGTAGTGCCAGTTCGTGTTGATGTAAGACCCGAGCCGGTTGAGGCTGTAGATCCACGAGCAGCTGACCGACAGTTGAAGCAATTCATGAGCTTCAGTCCTCCGACGTTTGCGGGAATGGGATCCCCAACGCAGGCGGAAGATTGGTTGTCGCATGTCAAGAGGATAATGACAGCGATCAGGGCGGAGGAAACTCTCAAGGTCACCTTAGCCACCTTCATGCTGGAAGGGGAGGCGCGGTTGTGGTGGGATGAGGTAGAGTTACACCATTTGGCGGGCAGGCAATTAACACAAGTATCGATTGAGGAGTTCTCTCGGATCTTTCTGGCGAAACATGTCCCAGCGGCGCAACGTATTGCTATGGAAAATGAGTTCCAACGGTTAAAGCAAGGGGACGATAGTGTGGATATCTACTTGCACGAGTTTACCAGGTTGGGACGTTATGCGGGAACAATCTTCGCGGATGACCAAAGGAAAACGAATCGGTTCTATGAAGGATTGCGGGATGAGTTACGATTCCTGCTTTCGAGTTCTATGAACCAAGGGTTCCAGGCGTTGGTTGATACGGCGTGCGCGTTGGAGAAGGACATGAGGCGAGTGCAAGGGAATAAGGGCTTGGTGGTGTCTAAGCCAGAGTTTCAAGCACCTCGCCCAGGCAAGTAGTTTTACCAGAAGAAAGGGGGCAAGAGGTCCAAGCCATCTGGGCAAGTGACGACGACCGTTGTGTCGGGAGCGACATCAAGGCCGGATGCTCGTACGTGCTATAACTGTGGCCGGGTGGGGCATATAGCTCGTGATTGTCGAGTTGTGCAGCCCAAAGGGGAAAAGAAGACGGGTGCGTCATATGCTGAGAAGGGCAAAGCGGTGGTGGATTCCTCTGCTTCCCAGGCGCAGCCCCGAATTTATCAACTTGGCCAACAGGAAGCGATTAAGCAAAGTGACGTCGTCACAGGTACGAGTTGATTTAGTTTACTTGCTGTGCTTTTGGTTTTGGTTTTGTTTAGCTTGTGCATGATGTGTGTGTGCTGCAGGCTTTGTCCTGATTAACTTAGCGAGAGCCCTGTTTGATACGGGTGCTTCGCATTCTTTTCTGTCTGAGGATTTCGTATCTCGCATTGGGGTACCGAGTCATGTGACGGTGGATAGTACAAGGGTGCTATTGCCGAATGGCTGTGTGATGCTTGCGGATAGGGCTTGCGATGTGGATGTGCAAATCGGAAGTCGGGATTTCGGTTTGAGTGCAGCTGTGCTACCGTTATCGGAGTTTGATGTGATCTTTGGTATGGACTGGCTTTCGGAGCAGCGTGCCTTTATTGATTGCAACTCCAAAGAGATTACACTGGGCCAGAATACCGGGCTTGTGACGAAGTTCGCTGGTATGCGAGGAGTTGGCGGAACGTTGTTGTCTGCACTCCAAGTCGTCAATGCTGTGCGGAAGGGCGCGGAGTTATTCTTCACGCTAATTCAGGCTGTTGAGCCAAAGGCCAGTGTCGGTGAAGTGCCAGTTGTGTCAGAGTTTGCCGATGTGTTTCCTAAAGATCTTCCTGGGTTACCACCCCAGCGGGAGATTGACTTCTCTATTGAGTTGGTGCCAGGTGCGAAACCTGTGGCCCGCTCTCCATATCGCGTCGCGCCAAAAGAGATGGCTGAGTTGAAAGTCCAACTGCAAGAGTTGTTGGAGCAGGGTTATATACGCCCAAGTATGTCACCTTGGAGCGCGCCTGTTCTCTTTGTGAAAAAGAAAGATGGTAGCTTACGGTTGTGTATTGACTACCGCGAGTTGAATAAGCTGACGGAGAAAAACAAGTATCCGATCCCACGGATTGATGACCTTTTTGATCAGCTGGCGGGATCAACGGTCTATTCCAAGTTGGATCTGAAATCGGGATATTATCAGCTAAGGATTCGGGAAGGTGACATTCCCAAGACGGCGTTTGGAACACGCTACGGTCATTATGAGTTCACGGTAATGCCGTTTGGCCTATGTAATGCGCCTTCGGTATTTATGGACCTAATGCATCGAACGTTCCGAGAGTATTTGGATTTGTTTGTTATTGTGTTTATCGATGACATCTTAGTATACTCTCAGTCAGAAGAGGATCACGCAAACCATTTGCGGTTGGTATTGCATACCCTGCGGAGGAATAAACTTTTTGCCAAGTTCTCAAAGTGCGAGTTCTGGCTCTCTTCAGTAGCCTTTTTAGGCCATGTGGTAAGCGGAGAGGGTATCGCAGTGGATCCGTTGAAGATAAGTGCCATCCGAGATTGGCCAGTGATGTCTTCAGTGGCCGAGGTCAGGAGCTTCCTTGGACTTGCGGGCTACTATAGACGGTTTGTGGAAAACTTCTCACGGATTGCTTTACCTCTCACCACGCTGACGAGGAAAGATCAAAAGTTCATATGGACGCCGGAGTGCGCTCGAGCTTTTGACGACTTGAAGAGTCGTTTGACCACGGCGCCTGTGTTGACATCGCCATGTGGTACCGATGGGTATGAGATCTATAGTGATGCATCTGGGAGCGGCTTAGGCTGCGTTCTTCTGCAGTTTGGGAAAGTAATTGCTTATGGCTCGCGTCAGTTGAAAGTGCATGAGCGGAATTATCCCGTCCATGATTTGGAGTTGGCGGCGGTAATCTTTGCGCTCAAGTTATGGCGGCACTATCTATATGGCGTCAAGGTGGATATCTATACGGATCACAAGAGCCTAAAGTATTTGTTGGATCAGAAGGATTTGAATATGCGACAACGAAGATGGATGGAGTTCCTCGGGGACTACACCTTCGAGATTCACTATACTCCCGGGAAGGGAAATGTGGTCGCTGATGCTTTGAGTCGGAAGACTCCGGTACGGGCAAGCTGGTTGCAGAGGCATGATCAGCGTTTGATCCAAGAATTGGAAGCAATGGAGATATCGTGTGTTGACAAGGGTGCGTCAACCGATGCGTGCTTGAACTGGACGGAGGTGCAGTATGACCTTACGGACAGAGTGCGGCGAGCAACGGAGCTTGATGAAAGTCTCCAGCGCTATGCTAAAGATGGGCCGGATGATCAATTCTCTTGGGATAACGGGTTGTTACGGAGAAATGGTCGAGTATGCGTCCCAAGTGTGGGTAAACTGAGGGAAGAGTTGATGTACGAAGCTCACTTTGCAAAGTACTCAGTTCACCCAGGGAGCACAAAGATGTACAGGGACATGAAAAAGCTGTTCTGGTGGCCCGGATTAAAGAGAGATGTGGCTCGTTATGTGGCTAAATGCAACACCTGTGCGTTGGTGAAAGCAGAATGCCAGAAGCCTGGCGGGTTTCTGAAGTCGTTACCTATTCCGGAGTGGAAGTTCGATGATATTTCGATGGATTTCGTGCACGGGTTGCCGAGATCTCAACGCGGTCATGATTCCATCTGGGTTATTGTGGACCGGTTGACGAAAGTGGCGCACTTCCTTCCAAACAGAAGAGACGATTCAGTGGAAACCTTGGCCAAGCTGTATGTGGAGCAGGTTGTTCGACTGCACGGTGTTCCCCGGAGCATCGTTAGTGACCGTGATGGGCGGTTCACATCGAATGATTGGCGGCTCGTTCATCAAATGTTGGGTACAAAATTAGCGTTTAGTACGGCCTTTCATCCCCAAACGGATGGCCAGACTGAACGAACCAACAGGACGATGGAGGATATGCTCCGCATGTGCGCCCTAGACTTTGGTAAAAGATGGGAAGAGTATATATTTCTCGTTGAATTTGCCTATAATAATAGCTACCAAGCGAGTATTGGTATGGCACCATTCGAGGCGTTGTATGGTCGGAAATGCCGTACACCCTTAGCTTGGGCAGAAGCAGGCGAATCGAAGCTGAATGGGAAAAAGGAAGTCAAAGAAGCTACTTCGCTCATCCGCTCTATTCGGGAGAGGCTATTGATAGCCCAAGATCGTCAAGCAAAGTACTACAATGCCAAGCACCGGAACGTGGAGTTCGCGGTGGGTGATTGGGTATATTTGAAGATCAAACCCTTCAAAGGTGTGTCCAGGATTCGGCGTTTGAAAAAGCTAAGTCCGAGGTATCTTGGTCCGTTTGAGGTGGTGGAGCGTGTTGGGGAGGCTGCTTATCGACTAGCACTTTCAGCGGACTTGGGTGGATTACATGATGTATTTCACATCTCAGTCCTTCGTAAGGCGGTAAAGGATCCAGCTCAAGTCGTGGAGGCTGATCGGGTACCGGTCGAGTATGGGCTAACGACGAGGGTTAGACCCATTCGGATCGAGGATCGAGCCGAGAAACAGTTGCGGAATAAAGTGATCGGGATGGTCAAGGTCCGATGGGACAATTGTGGCCGTGAAGAGCTAACATGGGAGCGAGAGCAGACCATGCGAGCTGAGTTTCCCGAGTTATTTGTATAACTGTAGACCGTGTACTTTTGTTATAACAGAGTTATAGCATTGCTGGTTTTCTCTCCTTACCGTGCAAATTTCGGGACGAAATTTTGATAAGGGGGAGAGGGTTGTAACACCCTAAAAAGGCCCCAAAAGACTCACCTTGAAAATTGAGTAGCAGGTCAGGTTACACGGCCTGGGACACGGGCGTGTCCCAGGGCGTGTCGGGTGACACGGCCTGGGACACGGGCGTGTCCCAGGGCGTGTTCTATTTATTCTGCAAGATTGGCCTATTCCGGGCAGAGCCGGACACGGCCTTGAACACGGCCGCGAACACGGGCGTGTCAGGCTGGACACGGGCATGTCAGCTGCCGTGTTCTGACCCGTGTTCTGGTTGCAGCTCCGATGGAGCAGGAGACACGGGCGTGTCTCAGGTTTGACACGGGCGTGTCAGATCCGACACGGGCGTGTCGATGACCCGTGTGGTTCAGTCGGTTCAAGCTGTGTGCACCGCTGAAGGGGTACACGGCCTGTGACACGGGCGTGTCACAGGCCGTGTCGGCCAAAAAAATGGAATCCTGGGGAAATCTTGGCCGTTCAGTTTCCTCTCTTTTGATCCAAAGGCTCAGGTGGTTTCTTGGGCTGGATAAGTCGTGAAAACAAGAGGAAGAGCCATTCTTCTTTTATCCTTAAGGAAGAGAGAAAGAGAGAAAGAGAGAGGAAGGAGGAGGAGGAGACCAAGCCACCGGCGGAGCTCCCGTGGTTCGATTCGCGATCCGAAGCCGGCGTTGTGACGGCAAGGCTGCTGCGGTTCTTTCTCACCGGCTAGTTTGCGATGGCACCGAAGAGATCGACAAGGGTAACGATCTCCCTCCTTGGACATGTGAAGTCCTTCTTTTCTGCATTGCATAGGGAAAGCCCTTCCCCGCGAGTGTGCGGTGGGTTGTGGTGTCCCTTGGGGTAGATATGTGAAGTCCCCCTTGTTAGAGGCCGGAATTGGAGTACGGCTCTAGGCATGCTGTGTGAAGCCCATCTGGATGGAATCTGGATTGGTGATGCTTGTTTGCATATCGGAGAAGGCTCCGTGATAATGGCTTGTGATGCCTTGTTCCTACCTGTTGCTTGGTGCGGCAGGAAGTACTGGACGATGTCCAGGAAATGAAGAGGGTTGGCGGCAACTCTTGTGGCCGTGCGTTGCCACTTTGTGAGTAGTTGAGCCGTTGGGCTGCAACTCGTTGAAAAGGCTGAGTGCCGAACAGGAAAGGTGAAACCGACCCGCGCCTATAAAATGCCATGGATACTTCCGTATTCGAGGTGGCTTGGCGACTTGAGCAACGGGGGGTGGCTGATCCGTACCTGCGTTAGGTCCGTCCGACTTGGAAGCCTGGTATAGGTTTTGTTGGAGCGCCTAATGAGAGTCTTAGGCCCGCGCGCCGGAAAGACTAGAAATGCTCAATGACCGTGTAAACGGTGGTGTTGACCCTGGTATTCCGGTACACCGAAAATGTGCCCTGAGTGCACGGACTGTCGGGCCGGGCGGCCGATGGTTGTGATGGCTTGAATGTGCCTGCGCGCACATAGTTGCTATTGTTGATGCCATGCTTGCAGGGAAAGAATGCTCATGCCCCGAGAAAGGGGTAGGATTGTTATAATTGGGTCAGCTGAATGCTGACCGTTGCATTGTTTGCCACCGGTTGGGTGGACTTGGTCCCGTGCAGGTGCTGGAGAGCCAAGTGGTAAGTGACGGGCGGGAGAGCCCTACTGCTGTTGTTGCTGCTGCTGCGGCTAGCCTGGAAGGCTAAGCGAATGGCTTTGTTTTGTTTTCTCTTTTACTCATGTATGGCCGGCCTGCGCGCCGAGGTTTGTAAAACATGATGTATGTTCAGAGGAATTGTAAGGCCTTAAGGCCAAACTCTTGTGGTTGTGTACATTCCATGGTTTTCTATATTGGACATTCCGGTTAAGAGTTCAAAGTTGTAACTTAAAGCTTCCGCTAGAATGCTCTGAGTTAGGATTCGTGTTTGATTTGGTACTCTCCTGTGACCTCACCGTCTGTTTGTGGCATATAGTGTGGGGCCCCGGCCGGACCTTCTACTATACGTCTTTTAACGGATGGGGTCGTTACAATGACATCACACCAAACTGACTCGGTGTAGGCCTTGATGGTGAGGGGAACTAGGCAACGCTTCGCTACGGGGAGGGATGACTTGTTCACCCACGCTACCTTATACGGGTGAGGGTGTGGTTCAGCAACTAGGGACATGCGTTTCACGGCGGCTTCAGAAACGACATTCATGCAACTACCGCTATCTATGATCAGCCTACACCATTTTTCACCGCTCTTGAAATTTAACGTGAAGATATTTGTCCTATTCCATTCGTCTAATGGCCGTGGGGTGGCCAAAATACATCGCATCACCATCATGTGAGATTCATCGTCCATGTCACTCGGCACGCCGTCCGACTCACTAAAATCACCTGCTTCGTAAGTAAGGTCGTCAGACCCGCCCGCGGCATCTAACAGGGCTAGGGGCTTGGGTTTTGTAGGACAATCACTATCATAGTGCCCTTGAACCCCGCAAGCAAAACAGGTGACGTTCGTCCTGCTGACTCTTCCTATCGGCACTCTTTCTCCAGTCGGACTCCTATTGTTTTTAGCCGTCACCACAATGGAGGAAGAATCGGAGGACCGATACTTTCCTTTATCCTTATAGCTGGTTGTCGGCGGCGGTCCTAAGATGGACTTGCCCTTTTGGAAAGGACGTGACTTTCCTTTAAGCGCATTGTGCTTTTCGATATCTAATGCAGCGTTGAATGTCACGTGTAAGTCCGTGTGGCCATATCGCAATAGCTTCCCTTGAATATCGGGGTTGAGGCCCTTACGGAACCTAGATAGGGTGACCTCGGGCATCTCCTTCACATCACAACGGACCATCATATCCTTGAGCAAGCTCATGTACTCGGAAACCGACCTCGCCCCTTGCTTAAGGGTAGCCAACTCATCGAACATCTGTGTTCGATGGTACGTGGGAACGTATTGCTCGGTCAACCTAGCCTTCATATCTTCCCAACCGATGGGCCTAGCACCGTTCTCAACTCGCAAGCGCCACTCTTCATTCAGCCAAAAGATCTTGGCTCGCCCTAACAATTTCATCCTCGCCACACGCACCTTGTCCGCATCGTTGAGCGCGTACCATTCGAAGTAACACTCAATTTCCAAGACCCAATCTTGGAAGACTTGAGGATCTCCCAACCCATCATAGGAGGGTGGCTTGACTCGGACGGCCCGAGTAAGGTCAAACTCGTAGGGGGCTCGAGGAGCGTATTCCTGCGGGTGATTGGGGTTGGCTTGGTGATCTCCATCCGCTCGTTGGTGAGCGGGGGGATGACGGGGTCCCCCTTGCTGGACACCTAGGGCATGAAGGGCCTCTCTAATGGCTGTCATTTGCTCCGTAAAGTCTTGCCGAAGCTCCTCAATCTCATTGAGGCCACGGACGTTACCCGTTTCGTCGGCCATGGTGGAAGACGATGGGAAATACTCCGTTCCTAGCCTTGTACGCATGCAACAAGTTGTCAGCCGATTTAGACAAACGAACTATGATTTAATCCCGATAGGAGACTTTAGAAAAAGATTTGTTTTTTTTGATATTCCTACAGGAAAAAATTAGAGGATTATTAAAATAATTTTTTTTGATTTTTTTGCAGAAAATTAAGAAATCTAGGACGCTATTGGCAGACCAAGGAAAAATTTTTTTTGATTTTTTTGACACAAAACGCACCCTAACGTGGGAGAAAAAAAAATGGAAGGCAAGAAAGGGGAGGGTGTCAATTAAGAAATTGACACAAACCTCCCTCTGATACCAAATTGATGCAGGCCACTATCCGCCACGAGTTAACCTTAACGTTCTATCGCACGAGACGCCTAACACCCACAACGCTAGCCACACAAAGCTCAAACGCAGCGCACCACTATGCAAACTAAACAAGTAAACCAACACGGTAGCCACACCGTCGGAAAGATCGGACAAGCGGCTAGAGGCCGATATCCTTTCAAGCAAAAGGGACCCACCCGGTCCGGACGAGCGATGTTGTACCAAAGAAGATCTACCCGAAAACACGATCGAGAAACGGTAGATCTCCCCCAACAAAAAGAGCGGGGTTCGCCAAACCCTTTTCGGAAATAAAGCGTAGTGATGTTGCAACACTTAAAGCAAAACCCACGAAAATCAACGATTCGCAAGCAACGCAAAATTTACTCCAGCCGCTAGAAAAATCAAGAGGGAAACACACCGAAGTGGAGAGATTCGTTACCCAAGTCGGAATGGATGATTCCAACTATTTTACCCAAAGATCACTCGCCCGCGGTTCCGCCGGAGTTGCACCGAATGGAGTAAGAGATTCCGCCGTCGCCGCGTCACGCCGTCTCCAAGTTCCTCGGGGGTTGAAAATACTCCTCCTCCACCAACAGGGGGGTGGTCGGCCAAGAGGGAAGAGAGGTGGTGGTCGGCCTTGGAGGTTGGTGGCCGAATGGTAGGGGATGAGGTGGTCGGGTAAGGCGGTGTTGGGAGGAGAAGATGGCGTGGAGGAAGTAGATGGAAGAGGGAGGAAGGGAAGAGGAAGGGGGCGGCCTTGAGAGTGGAGAGAGGGGGGCGGCCGAAGTTGTGAGAGGAAGAGAGAGAGAGAGGGGGGCGGCTAAGAGGATGAGAAGGAGAGGGATAAGTTTAGGGTTTCAATTTTCTTCTTCAATACCTCAAAAGGAAAACATCCTATGCCTATATATAGGCTTACAACCATCACAAGGCTATTAGCAGCCCATAATGAAAAATAAAGCTAATAATGTTTTTGTTAAACTTAAAGAGACAAATAAAATGCCTAAACAAGTGGCACAACAAATACGCTAAATAAAATGACATAAATAAAAGATTAAACGGGCTTGAGCCGAGGGCGGAGATTATAACGTCGCCCCGAGTGGGCACCATGGCGATGCGAGTCCTTTGTTGGAGACGAGGGAGGGTCTTCAGCAAGCTGTGGTTCGTCGTCTCCACCAGTTCGTATACTCGAGTAGTGGGCGACTACTCGAGTAGAGGGTTGAGGTACTCGAGTAGTAGGCGACTACTCGAGTAGAGGGATGAGGTACACGAGTAGTTGGTAACTACTCGAGTACTGGAATTTCCCTGCCTTCTTTTTGTCTTAGAATCGTTCGACTATCGTCGATCTCTGAATGGAGATCGTCGATCTCGGTTTCTGCCTTAGGCCGTTCGACTATCGTCGACCTCCGATCGACAATCGTCGAGCTCCGTTTTACCTTAGTGGGATTGTGGTTAGAGTTTGGTTTTGGCTTTAAGTGAGGCTAGCTCACTCAACGCCAAGGTTTAGATAGGCACTAAGTAGGTCTCACTCAGCGCCTTGTCGTGTTGATTCTTTTCAACACTCTTCCTTTACCTTGTTTTTCGTTCCCGAGTGGTTTTCTTGTTTTATTTCTGGTATTTCCTTGTCGGCCGTTTTCTTTACCTTCTTAAAGGCCGAATCGTGGATCGTGGTTAGTAGTGGTGGTTTGTAGCTCTTCAGGAGGGTGGAGTTGTGTGATATAGCCAAGGCCAATCTTGTTTTTCTTGCTCCAGGTACGGGCTGGGCATGTGTGGGTGGAAGGTCCCTTGTGCTTTCACGTGTAGACCCTCGAGCTTGCTGACTTGGACATGGTGGATTGGGGGACTGCGTTTGCCTTCGATCCGGTTCCTCGTTGTTTGTTTTTGCTACTACCACCTCCCACAGTTTAGGGTGTTAGAAGTTTCTTCCTTGGTAGTTTGCAGCACTTTTGGCTCTTGGTAGCCTAGTAGGCCCGGCAGGATGTTGTTCCTGAGTTGGGTTATTGCTGTTTCCTTTGCTCGTTGTGCTTTTCTTGTTGTCCTGTTTTGGTCAGTTGTGACTCTTCCTACTGCATGTTTTCAATTACTTCTTCCTTTCGGTTGACTCTTGCATGCAGTTGTTTTTACCTTGTTGCTTGCTGAGGTATTCTGTTTTCTTTTGGAATACCCCAGGTTCTGAGCCGTAGCCAGTCGGGTGGCTAGTTTGCAGTGGTGGTGTTGGTGGTCTCTTGGACCTTGGTGTTCTGTTTGCCTTGTTGGTGAGGTAGTTTTTCAGTACTTTCTTACAGACATAAATATGTGCCAGTGGGTTCGTGTCAGGTTGTTGGCGCCCACTGGTAGTTTTTCTTACCTTTGTACTGGATATATTTACTTATGCTGCTACCATTTTCTGGAGATAGTCTACTTGCTCTGAGAAGGTTTTATGCTAGATTGCTAGTTATTTCCAACCCTAATTAGTATTATAAATAAAGCTCATGATCAGCATGTTTTACAAAACTTAAATCACTATTTTCCAAATCACGTATGAAAACCATTTTCTTATATATTATATAAATTAAATATAGTGTCTTGCATAGCATGAGTGGTTCTCTTGGGACCCTTATGCGCTCTTTAGGGTGTAAAACCTAATTAAAGTATTTTTCTTTCCGCAGCGTATAAATATAGTTTTTCTTTTGTGGACTAGGTGATCCACTGAGCCGAGGGATACGGTCTCTAAAATATAACTGATTTTCTATTCGCAAAACACAGGATTTTCTTGCATAAAGTTTATAGTTGGTTTTGCCTGAGCGTCAGCGGTTATCCCCTGCTTGACATGGCATCATGACACGTGTTTTCTCATACTCTGATAATTCTTATATTTGGAGAAAATGCGGGTTGTGACACTGTCTGTCATAAAGTGTCGAGACCATCTGTCAATATGTGTCGACACAAGTGACTTAAGTGTCGACACAGCCTTTGGTGATGTCGACAAAGCTGCCTTTATGTCGACACAGCTTCTTGACACTGCATCTTGAGAATGTGTCGACACTGATTATTTGTGTCGAAACAAACACTTCACCATTCATCAGCAATCAACTTGTTCTAGACTCAACTGTGTGTCGGCACAAGTCCTATGTATCGACACAGTTGATGTAGACTCAGAACATAGCAGGTGTCGACACTGCCTCCAGGTGTCGACACAGTTGTTGTCGACTCTGCCTCTGTGTGTCGGCACAGCCTCCCGGTGTCGACACAGTCGATGTCGACTATAATCTTCTGTGTGTCGACACTGCCTCCCAGTGTCGACACAAACTCACTGAAGTGTCGACACAGCCATTTCCAAGTGTCGACACAATCTTACTGAAGTATCGATACAGCTTCCTCAGGTGTCGACATATGGACTTAGAATATTTTTCCTGCATTCTAGCACATTCTTAACCTACACATATAAACTCAAAATAACATCAAATACACCTTGATGTATATCATTGAGCTAAGTGAGGCTTCTCCAAATCAAGTACACATTTTCCAATGTACCAACCAGTTGGGCACCTTGGAGGTCACTTGACCATTAATTAGGGCACTTTGACCACTTTGGGGCTAGGGTTGACTTTAGTCAACTTGACCTATTTGGTTGACCCCAAAGGGTGGTTTGTGACCATTGGACTCCCCTAAGGGTTAGGAAGGTCTAGGTGAGGTCATTTGGGCAAGTTGGAGGTCCATTGGACCTGGATAGGCCACTTTGACCATTTTAGGGTTAGGGTCGACTTTGGTCAACTTCACCACTTTGGTTGACCCCAATGGGTTCTAGGTGCTCCAAGGGACCCCCTAATGGGTTAGGGATGTTATGTTTGGGTCAAAGAGTCAAGGTGAGGCCCTAAAGACAAACTCTAGGTTAGGTCATTGGAATGTGTTATTTGTAGACGAGGGTGATTTTTACCTTCATGTATAAGTTCATATGGTCTTCTTGGCTTCCTGGGGTTTTGTTATGACCTAGTCATGACAAAACCACTTTTAGGGGTCTAGTTCGAAATTGGATGTTACAGAATATGACTTTACTCAACGCCTATACTCTTCGACGAATTATACTTAATCTAAGACCCATACTTGACGAATTTCATTCAGGCTGACCTCACCATACTCGAAGAATCTATAAACCTAAGCTAAAGGTCATATTCAACGAATTTATCTTTACTTAGACTGTCATATATGACAAAATTATCATATACTAATTAACATACACTTGACGGTTAACCTAGACTAATAGTCATATACGACGACGCTTTCTTTTTCTTGGCTGGAAATCCCACACTACTCAGCAGATCGAATTTGGTCGATCCCTACACTACTCCTAATTCTAAGGAGAGAAGAAAAACAACAAAGAACATGTAACATCCCTCAAACTTCTAGACCCCTAGGATTTTTTTTTCATGACTGGGTCATGACAAAACCCTAAGAAGTATAAAAATGTTAGGGTGAACTTGGGAATTTGTGTTTGAATCACCTTGGTCTGCAAATAGTAGAATTCCAAATACTAGCTTAGGGATGACCATAGGGCTTCACCATGACATCTTGACCCCACCACAACATCACTAACCTATTAGAGGGTCCATTAGATTCATAGGGACCCACTAGGCTCAACTAAAATGGTCAAGTTGAACAAAGTCAACCCAAACCCTAATCAGGTCAAACTATGGTCATACATGATCAACTGACCTCCCCTTGGCCAAAGGGACCCACCTATACCTTCCCAAGCCCTAAGGGAGGCCAATGGGTCACCAAGGACCCAATGTGGTCAACCAAAGAGGCTAAGTTTACCCAAGTCAACCCTAACCCCAAAAAGGTCAAAGCGCCCCAACTAAGGGTCAAGTGACCCCCAAGATGCCCAACCAACCCTACCCAAGTCTTTCTAAACCTTAGGGGAGGCCAATGGATCACCAAGGACCCATTGGGGTCAACCCAAATGGTCATGTTGACCAAGGTAAACTCTATACTAGTGTTAAGTCAAATTAGCCCAAATGGGCTAACCCAAGCTCAAACTCATTTCCCCCACTTGGGCTAACCTTATTTTTATTATTAATATGAGTTAGTGGGGTGCCAATAGGCTGGAGGAGAGATCAAATTTAGTCTTGATGGGAAGGAGAGAGAAAATCCCATTTTCCCCTTTAATGGAGGAGAGAGAAAAATAGGGAGAAGGCCATTCATGGCATAGGGAGGCCAAGAGCTCCTATCTTCATGCTGGATTCATTCCCCCTTCAGGTTTGAGAAGATGGAAAATCTTGGCCAGCCACCAAAGTCGCCGAATTCAATTCCTCCAAAAAGGAAGAGAGAAAGAGGAGAGAGAAGGCCATTAATGGCCATTAAGAATTCATCTCCTCACCTCCATTTGCTAGATTCACCTTCCCTGGTTAATTAAGAGAAGATCAACCGCCCTAGCCAGCCACATATGGGTTAGATTCAGTGCACACTCCCTTGGACAAAATTCACCTTCAAGTCCATTAACGGTGAATTCAAGTTAGGCCCTCCCCCTCCCCCAACTAACTCTCTAAAAAGCATCCACAGACCCAGGGCAAGCTTTTCCACAAATTACCTGAAGGAGCCGAGCAAGTTGACTTTATAGTTGTAGAGCACCCACAAGCTCACAATCCTGCCATGGCGCACCACCACCACACCCGTCGGCAAGCATGGTTGAAGGTCCTCCTCTACTCCTCTCTTCGTGGGCTAGATCTTTAAATCTTTTAGTAGAGAAATCGGGCTCAATTGAGCTCGATCGGGTGAGAAAAATTTCAGAAATTTCATGGTTTTCTACTATGCGGGTTCGCCGAAAACCTCCCCTCCGGCGGCCGTGCCGCCGCCCGGGGATAGCCCCCACCTCAACGATGGTGGTGGTGGTGGTTCCCGACTAGGGAGGTGGATGGGTGGCCGGGAAAATGGCTTAGAATGAGCTCCAGGTCGGGTTTATCATGGCCATTGGCTGAAGGAAGAAGACGATGCCAAGGCCCTCAGATTTGCTTTAAGATTTGTGTTGGCATTACCCTATATTAATTCCTATTATTTCAATTTCTGTCCCATTACTGGTCTGTTTTAAAATTAGAAATTAAAAATGCTTAGGGCCCCCTACAGAAAAAATGACCAACATAAAAATTGTAGCCCTTGAAGTCTAGTTTAATTTAAAATTTATTTCAACCAATTTGAGTAAGTGGTTTGACTACAACACTCATTTTGTTGAGGTTTATACCTAGGCTAGAGCAGAGATTATTTTGAGCGCCCTTATCAATCCAGCCATCCAAATGACTTGAAAATTTGGATGGGGGTCACTCTTTGTAACACCCCTATCCATAACACAGCATATAACAGTAGGTTCTACACGGAGTACATTCTAGCGGAAGCATTTTAAATGTTTCAACGAAAAGAACCCAAGCCACAACATGAATGTCCACTAAAATACCCAAAAAAGCAATGAGCATACAAATACTCAAAGTACTTGGCCTTATGGCCTTACATGAGTTTACTTTAAACAAATAGTGTCTTCCAAACATCAGTACGCAGGCCGGTCACACATGAGAACAAAAGTAAATATTTGCATTGGCCTTCGAGGGTCGGCTCAGCAACAAGGGCTTCAGCCCGCTATTTGCCACTAGGCTCCGCAGCACCTGCAAGCAACAATCCACCGCAATGATGGCAAACAAAAGCAATGGTCAGCTAAAGCTGACTAAATTATAACAACCCTGCCCCTAGATCTGGGCGACGGAGCTCCTTCCCTGCATTGCATTAGTATAATCCAACGATTAAAGTGTAAGTACAACATTAGCACAATACACCACAGGTGTAGGCACGGACGGCCACACACCTCGTGCTCTTAGGGCACATTCTCGGTGACCCCGGTAAAATCTGTGGTCTCACCACCGCCGCCAGGACGGCAAACCTCGTGAGCATTATAGTATTTCTAGCCTAAGCCTAAGACCCTCCATGTATGCCAACGGTAAGTATCATGTACCTTAGGTTGCTTTAACCGAACCACATAGAGAGGGTACGGTTCCGTCTAACCCATTGCTCACACCGCCACGTCAATTTAAGCCATAGGTGCGGGTCAAGCTTCCCCGAGTCCCAAATCGATCAAACAAATTTTACATAACCGAGTTATGTGCAAGTTGGATCCGAGGCCACCAAGATGGCAGAACCACGCTTCTGCCCAGTTTTTCGGGTGCACCTTGGAGTTTGTCCCCAAGGCTCCCTACTGCAATCTACCGCGTAGAAAACCCAAAAACAACCGTCATCACGGAGTCTTCTCCAGCTATTCATGCATAAAGAAACATCACTGATCCAGACCAACTTTTCCGGGTAGGCTTCACACACCATGCTTATGTCTGTACTTCGATTCCGGACTCTATATGCAAAACAACGGGGACTATTCATGTCCACCCAAAGGAAAACCTCACACTCACTGCACACTCGCGAGGGCGGGTTTCCTATGCAAAAAGGAAGAGGACTTCACATGTCCAAGAAGAGAATCGTTACCCTTGTGGTTCTCTTTGCCTCAATGAAGATCTAGATGGATGAAAGCAGCGCAATGGCCTCGCCTCCCTAGATCTGGACTCAGCTTGCGATTTGGAGTTCTGAAGCTCCACCAACGACCAGACCTCTCCTTCTCCTTCTTCCTTGCTATCCCCTCTCTCTAAAGCTTTTAGAAAGAGAAAAAACAATGTGGAATGAGGGTTTCAAACCCAACTCCCAGCCATAACTCAGCAAGGACTAGTCTTGGCCCTTGGATCCCAATATAAGGAAACGAACGGCCACGATTCGCACTTAAAATCAATTTCCTGGCCGAACACGACTTGTGACACGCCTGTGTCCAAGGCCGTGTTCCACACTCGTCGTGAACCAGAAAATACAGAACAGGACACGGCTTATGACACGGCTTGGGACACACTCGTGTCAACCATGGACACTCCCGTGTCATGGGCCGTGTGTCCCAATCGACGCTGAAACCGTCGCATCCCGAACATGACATGCTCGTGTCACAGGCCGTGTGCAAGACACGCCCGTGTCTCAGGCCATGTTCTCGACCTCCAATGATCGTTGACTGCAATTCGTCGACCACGTGGAAAATCGTCCAACTCATAGCAGGACACGACCTTGGACACACCCATGTCCAAGGCCGTGTGACCCTTATTAGGCTCCAGATTGGCCTTAAGATGCTACCAGGTCATTTTCGAATTTTGGGGCGTTACAATTCCCCCCCCCCCCCTAAATGAATTTCGTCCCGAAATTATCGAATAGAAAGTACTCAAACTTAAACGGTACCTGAGAGGAAAAGCTCGGGATATTCCTCAAGCATGGTCTGCTCTCGCTCCCACGAAAGCTCATCACGTCCGTAGTTGTCCCATTGGACTTTGACCATCCTGATGTCTTTATTACTTAGTCGCTTGACTTCAGAGTCCTCAATGCGAATGGGCTTGACCTTCATCGTCAACCCAATATCAACTGGCACCTGATCGACCGCAATCACATGTGAAGGCTCTTGCGCCGCATTCCAAAACACGTATATGTGGAATACGTCGTGTAGACCACTCAATTCCGCTGATAGTTTAAGTCGATAAGCTGCTTCACCAATTCGCTCAAGAATTTAAAACGGTCCAAGGTACCTCGGGCTTAGCTTCTTCAAGCGTCGTACCCGTGAGAAACCCTTGAATGGCTTAATCTTCAGGTATACCCAGTCGCCAACAGCGAACTCAACGTTCTGATGTTTGGCATTATAGTATTTAGCCTGCCTGTCCTGAGCGATCAGCAATCATTCTCGAATAGTTCGTACCAACGAAGTGGCATCTTCCACCTCTTGTCATTTATACAGCTTCGACTCCCCCATTTCCAACCACGACAACGGCGTGCGACATTTTCTACCAGATAGGGCCTCGAAGGGCACCATTTGAATACTTGCTTGGTAGCTGTTGTTATGAGCAAACTCCACCAAGTACAGGTGATCTTCCCACTGCTTTCTGAAATCCAAGACGCACATGGAAGCATGTCCTCCATCGTCCTGTTGACCCTCTCGATCTGACCATCATTCTGCAGATGAAAGGTCGTGCTGAAACTCAGCTTAGTTCCTAACATTTGTTGCACCAACCTTCTGTCATTGGACATGAACCGCCCATCTTGATCGCTCACGATGCTACGGGGCACACCATGCAATCAAACAATGTTATCCACATAGAGTTTTTCCAGTTTATCCACTGAATCATCCTTCCTATTCGGAATGAAGTGTGACACCTTCATCAGTCGATCTACGATCACCTAGATGGCGTCATTTCCCTTCTGTGACCTTGGCAACCCATGCACATAATCCATTGAAATATCATCGAATTTCCACTCCGAGATTGGTAAGGACTTCAAGAAACCTTCAAGCTTCTGGCATTCCGCCTTCATCAAGGCGCGGGTTTGACACTTCGCCACATAAAGTACCACGTCCTTCTTATGTCCGGGCCACCAGAACAACTTTGTCATATCACAATACATCATTGTGCTCCCAGGGTGAATCGAGTACTTGGTATGATGAGCCTCGTACATCAAATCCTCCCATAATTAACCCACATTTGGGAAGCACAGATGACTGTCCTTCCAAAATAGTCCATCAACAACACCAAATTGGGAATTTGACCCATATAAAGCCTCATCCATGATCTGCTTCATGTTGCTATCCAAAACCAGAGCCTGCCGAATCCTATCAGCAAGGTCATACTGCTCCTCTGTCTAGTTCAGCTGTGCTTCGACACTAGTCTGCTTGTCTACACAAGAGATCTCCAATGCCTCCAATTCATGAAGCAATCGCTCATTATGTATTGACAACCAGTTGGGCTGTGCGGGAGACCTGCGACTCAACGCATCAGCAACCGCATTGCCTTTACCAAGCACATAATGAATCTTAAACGTGTAGTCCCCCAGGAACTCCATCCATATCCGCAGTCGTATGTTTAGATCTTTTTGATCCAATAAGTCTTTCAGGCTCTTATAATAGGTATAGATATCGACCTTCACACCGTACAGGTAGTGCCTCCACAACTTTAGGGCAAATATCACGACCGCTAACTCCAAGTCATGGGCCGGATAATTCATCTCGTGCACCTTCAGCTGACGCGAGCCATAAGCTATCACACTCCCATGCTGCAGTAGAATACAACCCAAACCACTGCCCGAAGCATCACTATAAATCTCAAAACCTTTGGTCCCACTCGGCGAACATAGAACAGGCACCGTGGTCAACCGTCTTTTCAGTTCTTCGAAAGCTTGTGCGCACTCAGGCGTCCAAACAAACTTCTGATCTTTCCTTGTCAAAGTAATGAGGGGTAACACCTATCCACGAGAAGTTCTCTACGAAGCGCCTGTAATAGCCGGCAAGCCCCAGAAAACTCTGGACTTCCGCTACCATAGATAGCACAGGCCACTCCCGTATCGCAACTATCTTCGCCGGATCCACCGCAATTCCATCTCCACTAACTATGTGACAAGGGAACGCTACCGAGGATAACCAAAACTCGTATTTTGAGAACTTGGCATATAGTTGGTTCCTCCTCAGCGTCTCCAACACCAAGTGCAGATGTTTAAAGTGATCCTCCTCACACTGCGAGTACACCAATATATCGTCGTTAAAGACTATCACGAAGTGGTACATGTACTCTCTGAACGTTGTGTTCATCATATCAATAAACACGGATGGCGCATTAGTCAGCCCAAATGGCATGACGGTGAACTCATAATGCCCATACCTCGTGCTGAAAGCTGTTTTGGGGATGTCACTTTCTCTTATTCTCAGCTGATAATATCCGGACTTAAGATCCAATTTCGAGTATACCGATGACCCAACTAACTGATCGAATAGATCATCAATCCTTGGGATCGGATACTTATTCTTTTCTGTTAACTTGTTCAGCTCTCTATAATCAATACAATGTCTCAAGCTTCCATACTTCTTCTTAACGAAGAGGACCGGTGCGCTCCAAAGCGATGAACTTGGACGCACATAACCCTGTTCCAATAGCTCTTCAAGTTGAACCTTCAGTTCCGCCATCTCCTTAGGCACTAACCGATACGGAGAGCGTGATACGGGTTTGGTACCTTGCACTAGCTCAATTGTTAAGTCAATCTCTCACTACGGTGGGGCTCCAGGGAGATCGTCAGGGAACACGTCAAGATACTCGGATACAACCGAGATACTATCCAAACTCAGCTTAGGCTTTGAAGTCTCCACTAGTGTGAAAAACAGCTCTGCACCAGTACGAACTTCCTTAACCACCTGAACAGCAGACCTCAAAGTCTTGCTCGCCCATTTCAAGCCCGCAAATGTCGTCTCTCGACTAGTTCACAACTTTACCTCCTTGCTGTTGAAATTAATGTATGTCTGCTGCTCTGAGAGCATGTCCATACCAAATATCACATTGAACACCACCAGTGGCAGTAACGACGCTTGCAAGTCGAACACTTGACTCTCAATCTGTATTTTTACCCAATAGAATCTATCTGCGGGCATTGAACACCCATTAGGCAACAACATGTCCAATTTGTCCTTTGAAATCGAAGAAGGTACTCTGATGCGCGATATAAATCCTTCGGACAAAAACGAGTGTGAAGTTACCGTATCGAAGAGTGCTCTTGCCGGATTATCAAAAATCAAAATAAGGCCTAGTACAAGCAGTAATAAGCTAACATGCGCAAGGTAACAAGTATTTAAAGACAAACTGCTATAAATTTAAACAGTACCTGTCACCACATCAGCTTGCTTTATGGCCTCCTGCTAGCCAATATTATAAACTCTACGTTGAGCTGGAGTATAGTGTGATGCGGTTGACTCCACCGCCTTGCCCTTCTCCTCATAGGTTGCTCCTGGTTTCTTCTCGGACTTTGGACGTCCGTTCCAGCAATCACGGGCAAAGTGTCTCGGCTTCCCACAATTATAGCACGCGCATGGGATTCGGCTTGTAGTCGCCCTAGAAGCACCAGAAGAAGGCGCTAGACCCGAAGTCCTAGCCTTCTTATAAAACTTATGATACCCAGACTTTGAGGTAGTCGGCACCTTGAACTCTGTCTT
This sequence comes from Platanthera zijinensis, assembly GCA_039513925.1. Lineage (NCBI taxonomy): Eukaryota > Viridiplantae > Streptophyta > Magnoliopsida > Asparagales > Orchidaceae > Platanthera > Platanthera zijinensis. The sequence goes on from CM077082.1 coordinate 134,266,487, forward strand.
CTTTGCACTATAGTCTTTATTCACTTGTACATTCCTCAAATCTTTCTCCAACGACCGGGCTGTGTTGACCGTTAGAAAACCCTGCGTCATAGGCCCCGAGAGTAGTAGCCTTAGGTCATCCCGCAGACCGTCATAAAACCGGTTTGTCTTACGCTCCTCATCAGCGAATGTAGAGCTAGCGTACCGACCCAACCGTGTAAATTCGTGGAGGTACTCATCCACGCTACTATCTCCTTGCATCAACTTTTGGAACTCATTCTCCATCGCAATCCTCTGAGCCGAGGGAAGGTACCTTGTCAAGAATAGTCTCGAAAATTCCTCCATCGAGATGTCTGTGAGTTTCCTTCCCCCCAAGTGGTGTAGCTCTAAACCTTCCCACCACAACCTTGCATCACCATCCAATAGGAAAGTGGCTATGGTGGTCTTTTGCCACTCCTCCGTTTCCGTAGCTGTCAAGACTCTCTTTACTCGGGATAGCCAATCCTCAGCTTGAGATGGGGTTCCAGTCCCAGAGAAAACTGGAGGATTAAAGCCCATAACGTGTTTGAGCTTCTTTTAAGTCACTCTTCTAGGTATCAACGGCTCCACCACCACTTTTTCAACCCTTCTCAATTCTGCCGCTTGAAGCGGTACCTGCTCCATCGCAGGAGTTGGGTGCTACACCTGCCTTGCTGGCTGGACATTAATCATTGCAAACACCGCTTCAGCCACAAATCTTATGGTTTCTGCCGAAGGAGGTATTGAAGGCACATCATTCGGTGCGCTACTTGCCTCAGAATGCGGGTTTTCTCAAGGCCCTACACAACTCCTGGTAACCTATAGACGTACAAAACACTGTTAAGTGACAAAACAATATTGCAAAAAGCAATTATAGGAACACGCAGGTTCTTCAAAAACGTGTATTTTCATTTCTAAGTGGACATTCATGGGTTCTTTTTATGTTATATCGATGACGCACATACATGTGCTCACCACCCTTTAAAAGAATTCGCCCACGAATTCCAATAAGCATGACCGAAACTGGTAGTCTGAAACCAAATTGTAACACCCCTATCCGTCACACAACATATAACAGTAGGTCCTACACAGAGTACATTCTAGCGGAAGAATTTTAAATGTTGCAAAGAAAAGAACCCATGCCACAGTATGAATGTCCACTAAAATACCCAAAATAGGAATGAGCGTACAAATACACAAAGTACTTGGCCTTATGGCCTTACATGAGTTTATTTTAAACAAATAGTGTCTTCCAAACATCGGCATGCAGGCCGGTCACACATGAGAATAAAAGTAAACATTCGCATTGGCCTTCGAGGGCCAGCTCAGCAACAAGGGCTTCAGCTCGCTATTTTCCACTAGGCTCCGCAGCACCGGCAAGCAACAATCCACCGCAACGATGGCAAACAAAAGCAATGGTCAGCTAAAGCTAACCAAATTATAACGACCCCGCCCTAAATCGGGGTGGCGGTGCTCCTTCCCAGCATTGCATTAGTATAATTCAATGATTAAAGTGTAATTACAGCATTATCACAAAACACCACAGGTGTAGGCACGGACGGCCACACACCTCGTGCTCTCCGGGCACATTCTCGGTGAACCCGATAAAATATGTAGTCTCACCACTACCGCCAGGACGGTAAACCTTGTGAGCATTATAGTCTTTTCGTCCTAATCCTAAGACCCTCCATCTATGCCAACGGCAAGTACCATGTACCTTAGGTCGCTTTAACCGAACCACATAGAGCGGGTACGGTTCCTCCTAACCCGTTGCTCACACCGCCACGTCAATTAAAGCCATAGGCGCGGGTCAAGCTTCCCCGAGTCCTAAATCGATCACACAAATTTTACATAACCCAGTTATGTGAAAGTTGGCTCCCAGGCCACCAAGATTGCAGAACCGCGCTTCTGCCCAGTTTTTCGGGTGCACTTTGGAGTTAGTCCCTTTCACAACCCGCATTTTCTTCGAATTTAGCCAGTATCAGAGTATGATAAAACACGCGTTGTGATGCCATGTCGAGAAGGGGATAACTGCCGACGCTCAGGCAAAACTCCAACGACCTCAAAACAAAAGGAATCCAAGGTTAAAATGGATAGAAAATTACTTTTAGTTAATTGACCGTATCCCTCGGCTCAGTGGTTCATCTAGCCCACTTAGAAGAAAACATAGTTTTACGCTGCGGAAAATACATTAATTAACTTAACTTTACGTCCAACAAGAGTGTAAACATCCCCGAAGGACAACTCATGGTATGCAAGACTCTAGATTTAGTATAAGTAGAAAGATACCTTTTACGATAGTTCTAAAGTACTTCCTTCAGGTTTAAAGACATGAGATGTATGATATACTACTAATAAGGTTTAATAGGCAAAATAACAAACATGCATCCTAGCATAAAACATTCCTGAGAGACAAGTAAACAACCCCTAAAATGGGTAACTAACAGCATAAGTAGAGTACACAGCAGTCTAAAAGAAAACCACTGATGGGCGTCAACAACCTGACACGAACCCCTCGGTGAGTAAGTATGTCTGTACCAACAAAACTACAAGGAATCTCACCAAAAGTGAGAGAAACGCCTCCGCAAGGCAGCAAAACAAAACACAGCTCCAAACTAATCGCTCAGACGGCTGCAACCTGGACCTGAGGCATTCAAAGGAAGAATACCTCAGCAAAGATTAAACAATACAAGTGGCAAAGAGAAATATAAGCTCAAAGCAAAGAAAAGATCAACAAACAGGGAAGAATCAACCCCCACCAACCAAGCTGTCAAACTCTGCAACAAGTCAGCTAATGAATAAGAGTATAGTAAACAAAACATCAGTAAATGCTGAAGAAAAATGCACCAAGTGCAAAGGGAAAAACAACCTGCTTCGGCTCAAACCTGCTGATGCAAAACAAGAAATGGCTAAACCAGCCAACATCCAAAACAAGAGTAGGAACAACAGTCCAAAAATCATGACAGGAAATCATTAACACTTCGTGACCCTCATCTCAAAGGCAGTGGGTGGCAGCCACGGGGTCCAACACACAACGAGCACCTCTCAGGGACCTAGAACATCCCAAAGGCCTCCAAAAAAATGTGGCCACTGGGCATAACAAGCCACAAAGAGCCGCCTCTAATCAGAGACCCAGGCATCACTGCATGTTAACGATGCATTACAATCTAACAGTCCTATCCACGCTTAACTCCTATCCACATCTCTTAGTCACACTCCTCGATGTTTGGGGTCAAACATCCCAAACCAAGTCCCCAAGGACTTCACTCAGCGAAAACGACGAAAAACGTACAAGTCCCACGGAATTCGTCGGGTATCATCACTGATAAAAGGCAAATTCGTCGGGTATCTCCGACGAAAGCCGGCGAATTCGTCGGGTATCTCTACGATACTTGACGAATTTGCCTTGACGTTCTAACGCTGCCTAGCCACAGGTACCACCCTTGATACCCGGCGAATTCGTCGGGTATCCTTAGTGATATTCGACGAATTTGCCTTAGCCAACCCGAAACCCTAGTCGCTGGTTATCACCCCTGATAACCGACGAATTCTCCTAGATATCTTGCCCTATAACTTATACCTAATCAAAACAAGAAGAAAAAGGGATATATCATGGAGGAAAAAAAAAAGGAACAAGCAAGGGAAGGAAATCCACTTGCCTCGAAACCACCGGAGAAGACATCGCCCGCCCTTGCCGCTTCAAGATCCGGTCACAAGGAGCACCGAGCACCGTTTCCTGAAACTTTAGGGGACGAAATCAAGACAAAGCCCCTAACCCTAACCTCCAAAAGTCAAGGAAACGGACGAAGCTTACCTCTACTATGAAGCCCTCACCGAGAGCAACCCGAAAATCCACTCAGACAAGGAATTCGAGCCCTCCAGCTCCGCACACCGCCGACCGAAGTCCCGCCGAGTCCGCCGCTCCCTGTTCTTCGCGAAAATGAAATCACCGTCGGGTTCGGGAAGAAGAAGAAACGGACCGGCCGAACCCTACCCTAAATCCTATATATACTAATAATTATAATAATATAATATATAATATATAAAATACAATCATAATAAAATGTCCAAAATGACAACACAAACGATCTCGGAAACGTGTGAAACTTGCGCCGTAGCTAAAAACCAACGCTACGAATCCAATGGCGAAGTAGAAATGATCATCCGACAACCAAAACTTGGGCAAGCACCACCCGAAGCCAAAATACAAGCATTCCCCGAAAGGCCCCACCGGTCACCAAAACAGACCTGGCTGGCTAGGGAATCTTGCCAACAGGCTGCAAACCAGCCCTACAGGAAAGAGAGAGCTAAGACCACACTATAAAGATCTGCACAAGCCTAACATGCGTCAAGGTAACGCAAAAGAAACAATATAACGATCGCAGAAAAACCGGGGGCGTTACAGTCACTGCCCCTAAAAGAAAGTTTCGTCCCGAAACTTTACACACAACACTCCCAATCGAGAGGGAAAGAAAATAGCCAAACAGGCCGAAGGAAAACAAACATACCAGCAAAACATCAGGAGGACAGGTGAGGATAAGCCGTCCTCATTGCTGACTCCAACTCCCAAGTCGCGCTCCCCACGTCTTGGTTCCTCCACAAACTTTCACCATCGGGATCGTCTTCTTCCGCAAGACCCGATCCTGAACATCCAGAATACTGACAGTCATCTCCACATAAGATAGGTTAGGCTCCAACTGGGGCACTGAATCTAGAACTTGCCTGATGCTTAGAACACACTTCCGCAGTTGACTTACGTGAAACACATCGTGCACACCTGGGAAGTTTGCGGGCAAAACCAACCTATACGCAGAAACACCAATCCGCTCAGCCACCCTAAACGGTCCAACAAATCTCGGATCCAACTTATGGTTCCTACCGAACCTTCTAACTCCAGACATAGGGGAAACCTTCAAAAAAACCATGTCCCCTTCAGCAAAAGTCAAATCTGACCTATGCCAGTTGGCGTTCTTCTCATAGCGCTCTCGAGCTATCCGTAGCTTCTCCCGAATCAGCTTCACTGAAATTTCCATTTCCTCAAGCGCCTCGGGACCTAATAGTGTCCTCTCTCCAACCTCTTTCCAAAACAAGGGAGTCCTACACCGCCTCCCATACAGAGCTTCAAAAGGAGCCATTTGCAGACTCTCCTGATAACTATTATTGTAGGCAAATTTTATTAACCTTAATCGCTCATCCCACGCTCCTCCGTGGTCCAGAATATAACAGCGGATCATATCTTCCACAATATGATTAACCCTTTCCGTTTGACCATTGGTCTGGGGATGATAAGCCGTAGAAAGTCTCAAATCGGTGCCCAGCCCTTCCTGAAGGCTCTTCCAAAAGCGAGACGTGAACTGGGAGTCCCGATCTGACACAATGCTCACTAGCACCCCATGCAATCTGATCACCTCATCCACATAAAGCTCTGCTATCTTCTTCATCGGATAACCAATCTTAAAAGGGACAAAGTGCACAAACTTCGTTAATCTACCCACGATTACCCACACTGAATCATGTCCATGGGGAGATCTCGGCAAACTGGTAATAAAATCCATGGAGATACTTTCCTACTTCCAAGCTGGGATATCAAGGGGCACTAACTTGCCACCATGCCTTCCATGATCGGTCTTAACTCTCTTGCAAGTAAAGCATTCAGATACAAACCTTGCTATATCTTTCTTCATCCCAATCCACCAGGCGATCTTCTTTAAATCCCGATACATCTTAGTAGAGCCTGGATGGTAGGCCATACTGGAACCGTGCGCCTCACTGCACAACTTGTCTCGTATGCTCTTATCATTGGGGATGCAAAATCTACTGCAATACCTTAAAGCACCAGCGTCATCAAATGAAAAATCTGGCAGCTCCCCCTTCTCGGTTCTATCTTAAAGGTGCAGAAGATCGGGATCGTCCTTTTGATGAAGCCTCGTCAGAGAAATCCATGAAGGCTTAGATACTTCCAAACAACTCGGCGAACTACTACTCCCAACGGAGATGTCCATCAAAAGAAACTCCTCAATCAACGAATCCACAGAGAGGTTGAAAATTCTACTTGACTTTCTGCTCAGGGCGTCCGCTACCACGTTAGCCTTGCTCGGATGATAAAGAATCTCAACTTCATAATCCGCCACATATTCCAACCATCGGCGCTGGCGCAGGTTTAATTCCTTTTGAGTGAAGATATATTTCAAGCTCTTATGATCCGTATATATCTTACACTTCACACCGTACAACCAATGTCTCCATAATTTCAGCGCATAAATTGCTGCAGCAAATACTAGGTCGTGCGTAGGGTAATTCCTTTCATGGATCTTGAGTTGCCTAGACCCGTACGCAATGACACGACCTTCTTGCATCAGCACGCAACCAATACCCACGTGCGATGCGTCCACCTAGACGGCATAATCCAACCCTCTCGTTGGCAAAGACAGAACCGGAGCTGAACATAATCTTCTCTTCAATTCCTCGAAAGCCTCTTCGCACTTATCGTTCCATATGAAGGCTACATTCTTCTGCGTCAACTTAGTCAGCGGTGCAGACAAGGTAGATAATCACTCTACAAATCTTCTATAATAACCAGCCAAGCCCAAGAAGCTTCTGATCTCTTTGGGAGACACAGGTCTCACCCAATCCTTAACCGCAGAATTTTTCTTTTCTGGGTCCGCCGATAATCCAACCTTATTAACCACGTGGCCCGAGAAAGAGACTTAAGGCAGCCAAAATTCACACTTACTAAGCTTGGCATATAACTTATGATCTCTTAAGGTCGCCAAGACCGAATGCAGATGCCCATTATGCTCCTTAGCATTTCTAGAATACACCAAAACATCATCTATAAACACGATTACAAACTTATCCAAGAAATCCCTGAACACCCTGTTCATCCAATCCATAAATGCAGACGGGGCATTAGTCAAACTAAAAGACATCACTAGAAATTCAAAATGACCATGACGAGAGCGGAAATCCGCCCGCGGAACATTTAATTCCTGAATCCTTAATTGGTGATAGCCCGAACATAGATCAATCTTAGAAAACACGGCACTACCACGCAGCTGGTCAAACAAATCATCGATCCTAGGCAGAGGATATCTATTCTTAATGGTCACCTTATTCAATTCACGATAGTCGATACACAATCTCAATGACCCATCCTTCTTCTTAACAAACAGCACTGGTGCACCCCAAGGCGAAACACTCGGCCTAATATAACCATTCTCAAGCAACTCATCTAGCTGGACTCGCAAATCCTCCAGCTCACGCGGGGCCAGAAGATACGGTGCCTTAGCAATAGGACGCGTACCGGGCTCCAAATCTATCACAAACTCCATGTCTCTATCGGGCGGGAGACCAGGAAGACTAGCAGGAAAAACATCAGAAACATCTCACAACACCGGAATCTCCTCCAGACGCGGCAAACAAACACTGGTTTCTAACACCGAAGACAAACAATCAAAGCAACTGGGACACAAAAGTTCCCGAACACATACCGCCGAAATGGCCGGAGAATTCTTGCGAGCATACCAAAAAACGCTACCGGGTTGACCATCGTTCTTCCTGAAGTCCAAGCGCTTTTCCTTGCACTGAATAACCGCGTCACAACGAGACAACTAAACCATACCCAAGATTATATCAAAGTTTTCTAGCTCCAACGCTAGCAGATTAGCAACGGCCACAAAATCCCCTAACAGGACTGGACAATCCCTAATACCCATGTCCGTCACCACGGACTCGCCAGACGGAAACCTGACGCTGAAAGCACCGCCAACTCGATTGAGAACCAACTGATAACGCTCAACAAAGGCTCTAGCCACAAACGAGTGGGTAGCACCAGAATCGAAAAGAACACGCGCCCAATGGTTCTTGACCTTAAATCGCCCTAGCGAATCGAACACGCGTCTAAGGACACAAAACAAACACTGCAGCTATAGCTATGGAATCTAAAACCAGAGAGAAGGTCTAACCTGAGATCACTTGGGCAGGTGTCTGAGCTTTGTCAACAGAAAGCACATTCAACTTCCCTTTGCCCTTATCAACATGATGTAGGGGCGGCAGAGCCTGGAGGGGCACAGGTTGCAGCACAGGCTGAAGCTGCGGGAACTGCGACCTAATGTGACCTTCTCTACCGCACTGAAAGCAATCCTTGGTCTTTTCCAACAATGGGAAGCGTCATGCCCATCCTTCCTGCACATAGGGTCGACCAAGTCCTTCCTAGGGGCACCTAGCACATCATTCACCAACTCTTGCTTCTGAGCTCCCATTCTTTGAAAGCACTTCTCAAATGGATGGCCCGGACGGCCACAAGACTACATATATCACGGTGCCTCTTCCGAGAACCAGAATTCCGAAATCAGAGCACCCTTATATCCATCAGACTTCTTTTGATCCTTTCTCAGCTGCTATCCTCTGTTCTTAGCGTTGTCAATTGCCTCGACCCTCAGAGCAGCTTCCACAGCTTTTGCATAACTTGCTGATCCATAAGGACTTGCCAGTTGCTGGATGTCATTCCTCAGACCACCCAGAAATCTCTTTACTCTGTTGGCCTCAGAGTTAACCAAATCTGGAGCAAACCTACTCAGCTTACTAAATTCCACTTCATACTCGCTCACCGAGAGCTACCTCTTCTTCAGATGCAGGAAATCGTTCATCAAGCGGTTCCTCTCGATCGAAGGCAAAAATTTTCTCAACAGCAACTCCTTAAAGGACTCCCACGAACATCCATCCTTCAGACCTTCCTTCTCTCAGAGCCACCATCTCTTAGCCAAGCCCTTCAGTTTAAAGGCGGCTATCAAAACTCTCTCACTAACCAAAACTCCAGAGTAGGAGAACATCTCTTCAATGTCAACCAACCAATCGCCCAGTACCACAAAATTTGCACGTCCATCGTACGTCGGGGGTCCTAGCCGCTGAAACTGGGAAATGAAAGCCATTTCTAGGGGAATCACGATCGGGGGCACCAGCGGTGCAGGGATAGCCGGAACTAAAATAGGAGCCTTCCCACTCGAAGGTTGTCCCACCGCCGCTGCCAACAATGACTGGATCTGCAACTGCATATCCACCAACTGCCTAGATAGGGCTTCATTGCTCAATCACAAGCTCTCGATAATCGCATCGCTCTGCGCGCTAGAAGACTCACCCTCGGACTGGGAAGTCGACCTCGTAGCTACTCTCTTCGGTCCCATTCTAAAAGGAAAGACATAATCAACGATTCAAAACCTAGCCCACCCGCTAAACTAACAACACAGTCCAGACAACTTACTTATGTACTTACTCATACTGCGAACTTGCTCTGGGATTTTAAATGAATATGTCATGACTGTCCTAAATTCTTGTGTCTAACTCATGAATGCATGAATTTATATTCCCTTTAGACTCAAAACCATGTGTGTACATATGTCATCACGTAAATCTTTAGCTTGGCCCGTTGTGCTTATGCTATACATATTGTGTTATGCATTCTATAAAAGGCCCTAGTTCATGATATGAGCGGCGTACACATGAATTGTTATGCATCCCATAATACATAACATTCCATGCAACGAAAAAGAAAACATGTTAATGGGCATTCATGCGGTTAGGTTATGCATCCCATACTACATAACCCTCGCATGTTGCCTCCTATGGTGGATCCATATACGAACACATATTTATGCATCCCATACTACATAATATACCCCGTATACTTCTTGTCATGCCATGAGTGTAGTGTTCGTGCTTCCGCCAAGACGTACTGATGACATATCGGTGTGTGTATGTTATGACATGATGCTAAACTACTAATGCAATCAAAAGGAAAGGTTGCCCGACTAACATGTCAAGCAACCTCCCTTTAATACCAACTGTCACAACCCGCATTTTCTCCAAATTTAGCAAGTATCAGAGTATGAGAAAGCACGTGTTGTTGTAAGACCCCCTTTTTTTTTCTTTTTCAAACCCGGGAGTCTTATGCCCAGAACCGCCGCTTTGCGGTGACACCTTCGCACCCGGGAAGGTCGTCACTACAACGCGCCGATTCTGCCGGCCTTTTCGATCACAATAAGTAGCAAGCAAGAGAGAAGTAAGTCCACCAAAAGAGAATATCACATGTATAAATATAAATCTCCACGAAGGGAGTGTCCACAAAATATCAGAGTACTGCAAATACGGGCTTACGCCCGGTACATCATATCCTCACTACAAGTCACTCGCGGAAGCAAAGCTAAAACTAAGCGTCACCGTAACTGTCACTGAACTGAGAGCACCCAAGCTGGACTGGCCCATCTCCACCGACTCTGTACTCCGCTGTTGCCGCATCTCTGGGTGCTTCTTCCTTTTCGGCCTGCCGTCGCCGCCTCGCGATCCACGTCTACGTCTACGTCTTCGGCCTCCTGGTTACTGAGCTGGTGGAGTCCCACCCATCAAGGGGCATTCGACCCGTGTATGTCCCGGCTTGTGACAATGGTAACACGGTCGCGGGGTCGATTCTGTCAGGAACTGCAAAAGCCGTGACCCTTCCAAATGGTACACCTAAAATGTTGTGGTTCGAAAACCATTAGTCATAAAGACTAAGCCCTATCATCCCCTACCCCTTCCCCCATGGCTCCTAGGTACCGAGCGGAGAGGAAGAAAGGGGAGGACATGAAGGTGGAGATTAAACCAAATAAACAGATGACAACGGACCTATGCTAGCAAGTTATATCGGGGAGGAGTATAAATGTTGTAATAGGTAGAACAATTAATAAATAGCAAATTATATAAAAAGACAACTAGAGAACAGTAAGTAAGTATGTAAGTAACCTTAACTTATATGAATGCCCATACAAACTTATAAGTTAAGGGATCTTCTGCAAGGCTCCCATCGTATAAAAAGTCCCATACCGATTTATACGTTGGGGTGACGGTTATATGCAAACATGCTATGCCATGATTCATGCAAGTGCAACCCACACACACGACTCTATGCGCACAGACCTTTAGTTCCCCCTGTTCGGGAGGCTAGCTTCACCCCCAGGAACCTCCGTAGTGGCAAACGGAGACAGTGGGTCGGGCCCCCCACTCCTAGGCGGGTAACCACACTACCAGGCCTAGCCCTTCCGTACGCCCCTAGAAGAACACAACCTAGAGTATCCGCGTACTGCTGCTGGATGTACCCTCCAGACTTTTCTCCGAGTCATCGTACCGCTGTCGGTGTGATCGATCGCCTAGTACCGATGACCCACCACCTTTCTCCGTACTCCAACCCTCGAGCCCGCGGCCCCCCGGACAGTACTGTCCGTGCATCTACCTTCAGAGCTACTGTCTGATGGCAAGTAATCCTATAATTCTACTTTCCTAGCTACCGGGGAGTGAGTGTGTGCAACCCTAGTTATACTAGTTGCTCTTTTAATTTATTACTCCTATGGTTTACGTTAGCCCAGGACTGCCCCCGGTATACCCCGTGAAGGGCTCTCAAGGGGCACTAGGAACCAAGACGGTGCATTACGGCCCGAAGTTCCCTTTCGCAAGGCACTTATTATTATTGGTTGTCTACCCTTTACCCAATCCCCTTTTAATGTTATAATGAATCTAACCCTAGCGTATTAAGACTCTTCCTCTTCCTCCCGGGACGGACGATCTTTCGTCGTTCCCGTACTCTCTTATCCTAACCAGTCCCACATTCTACTTATCCTGACTTTTAATAATGAACTCATTCTAAATTTGCCCTACCAACCATCGATTATCAGAATTCCGTGGTTTTACTAAATGCAGACCATCCTAAGCTATATGTGGTACACAAGGGGAGGTACTCCAAATTATCTTCCAAATCTCCTATAATATTTACTGGAGGACTATCATGACTTAATTAGCTTAAATCCAGGAATTTATAATTTTCCTAATTAATCTGATATTTATTTTATTTTTCTCAAAGATTGGCCATGGGTATTTTTTTAACATGAACTATATGATATTCTTAAGTTATGGCCACCCAAAAATTGTGATCACTAAATAACAGTAAGGTATCATCAAATACTAATTTGCAGGATTTTACAAAAGATATTTAGCCTCTAATCAATTTATCCATTAAAATCCCATTATTCTCATGTAAAGAAGGAAGTACTGAAATTACTCTTCATAAAATTATGAAAACATTACTGCTTAATAGTATGATACAGAAAAGGTCATTGTGTAAAGAATCATAATTTTATCAGCTTGCTAAGCACCAAAATAAATTTAATCCAATATCCATGATAAATAATACTTAATGAAGCAAGCCCTAGAATTAAGCTTCTAAAAATCCCATAAAAATTCACAGAGTTTTAAAATCATAATAAAGGTTCTCTGCCTATATTTCATCAATTTTCCAGGAAGTTTGTACACTCTAATAAATTTTCTAAGCAAATCATGCAACTACCAATTCATTAAAGAAGTACCCAAAATAGTGAGCATAAAATTCATAGAAAAATATCCAGAGCTTGTACTACCCCTATAATCCACTCTACCCAATTCTCATCACTTTTCAATGTGGTTTGGTGTCATTTCCTATCTCTATAAGTTTTGCGCCCTAAACTAGGGTTAGGTTTTTAGACATCCCAACGATCTCCAAATCCACTAAAATTTCATCCAGAGAACTATATTAGCCCTATGGTTCTCATAACCCGACCTCGGGTCAATCCAAGGTCATTTGACCACATGACCTTCACAAACCACCAAGATCCATCCTTAGGGTTTGGCCTTGGTCCTTAGGGTAAACTTACCCCGATCCACCTCAAACTCCATGAGGGGGTGCTAGAGAACATTACTAGCCAGTGGTAAAAATCTCAGCCTCTGTTGAGGTGATCTCACCACTCAAACTTCAAAAGTGCACTTTTAACCTAAGACCCCTTATTAGGGCAAAACTTAGGGTTGATCAATTCTAAACCAAACCATCTCCAAATGAGATGAAAAATTATACAGAACCTTATGGTGAACCCAGGGACGACTCACCAAAATTTGGGAGGGTTTGGAAATTATTTAACCACCTAATTAAATTCGGCTAGGATTATTGAATTTTTCTAAAAACTATAGAAAAATATTCTCCAAAAATTCTCATTTTTGGATAGCACCTAGATATATGTAAGATTAGACCACATCCCAAATTTCAAGTCGTTTGGACGACTGGATTGGAGTGGGGAATTTTTCTAAGGTCAAGGCAGCCCTCTGGATAGACCTCACCAAAAAGGGTGCTGTGGTCTAACCAGGAATCCATATTGAATGAAATTAATTTTGAATAAAACTAGACTTCCAGGGCTACAGTTTCTATGTTGACCACTTTTCCTGTAGGAGCCTCTAAGTATTTTTCCCAAATTATTTAACATGACAGAAATCTCATTCAGAAATTGATTTTACAAATAAAATCTAATTAAAGGCACTGTTCATCTTCTTCTACAGCCCGAACCAGAGACTGAAAACCTAATTTTCCTGTAGCCTTTCCAAGCTATTTCCCGGCCACCCAGCCATCTCCCTGGCCGGCCACCACCACCACCACCTCCGTTGAGGCGAGGGCTAACGTCGGGCGGCGGCACGGCCGCCGGAGAGGCGGTTTCCGGCGAACCCGCCACCATGATATTTTCGGAAAACCACCATTACGCTCACCCGATCTGGCTCTTTTGAGCCCGATATCTCTCCTAACGATTCCTAAGATCTATCCGCAGAAGAAGAGGGAGGGGAGGACCTTATTCATGGTTTGACGGCGAGATGGACGTTGGACTGTCATGGCGCGGTGGTGGCGTCGTCGGAATTCTTCTACAGCACGGTAGGAGGCTCGAAACTTCAGGTAAGGGCTTGGAAACTTCATCCTTGAGCCTAAGGGGCCTTTTTAAAGGGAAGAAAGGAGGGAGGGGAAGGGTTGAAACGTTCCGACCATTAACTCATCAACGTTTCGGTTATGATGCAGGGAGTTTAATTGCTGGAAACGAAGAGACGTTTGCCAGGTGGCGAGTACCTATTGGACCCCATTTCCTTGTTCTATTAAATAATTAAGGACAGAAACGGCTAATAAATATTTCTGCTCTTCATTCCATAATCAGAATTGATTAAGATGTCGGTTACCGAAATTTAAAGTCTGGCTGACGTTTCGGCCTTGGTCACGGGCGTGACACATAGGTCACGGGCGTGACAGGCCCGGTTAGCAGTTCTGGGTTCGACGATCGTCGAACTGAGATCGACGATCGTCGAAGGGTGGTCACGGGCGTGACACTTGGGTCACGGGCGTGACAGGCCTGGTGACTAATTCTGGTCAACGATCGTCGAGCTGAAATCGACGATCGTCGAGCGTGGTCACGCCCAATGTCACGGGCGTGACAATGCGGGTCACGGGCGTGACATGCCTGACGACTAGTTCTGGCTCGACGATCGTCGAACTGAGATCGACGATCGTCGAGCGCGGTCACGCCCAATGTCACGGGCGTGACAATGCAAGTCGCGGGCGTGACATGGCGTGTGGTCAATTTTGGGTCGACGACCGTCGACCTGAAGTCGACGGTCATGGTCACGCCCTATGTCACGGGCGTGACGGGCAGTGTGGTCAAATTTGGTCCGACGATCGTCGGATTGGGGTTCGACGATCGTCGAGCGTGTCACGCCCTTTGTCACGGGCGTGACATGGCGGGTCACGGGCGTGACAGGCCCGTGTGGCCAAATGTGGTTCGACGATCGTCGAGTTGGGATCGACGATCGTCGAGCGTGTCACGCCCTTTGTCACGGGCGTGACATGGCGGGTCACGGGCGTGACCAACCCGTGAGCCAATTCCTTAGTCGATTTATTTCAAGTTTTGGGCTCCCTAGGGTTCTACCACAACCAACCGACTCCTAGGGGTCTAGCCGGAAATGGGATGTTACAAATCCCAATAAACAAAACAAAGATTTCGTCCCCAAAATCAAGGTTAAGCCTACGGGACTCGAATCGGGAAAAATAAACTTGTAACATCCCATGAGAACCGAATGATTACCTCCCTACGTTACGTTTGCTTGTGCGATTTCGAATCTAAGGTTTAATTCGCCCACCTAACTAGGTATATACACCCCAATAAACAAAAGATCAGCCCCTATCCTCGAAAATTTCAGTCCTACTGGTTTAAAACAGGAACACAGATTGGTTGTCCAGAGTGGTTTTGAGGTATACATGACTGAAAAGTTCTGGATACTTCTGTCGCATCAAGTCCTGTGGCTCCCATGTATGCTCCTCCTGTCCTTGATTGTTCCACAGAACCCTGACTAACGGAACCTTCTTCCGTCGCAAGACCTGCATTGTCGTGTCATCGATCTTGATAGGCTCCAAGTTGACTGGCCGATTCAACACAATCGTCTTGGGCACCCCGTGCTAACGAACAGCTACTCACGATTCTTATGAAACATTCTCAAGAGTTTTCTTTCGGGTCGAGGTGACGCCAACTACCTCGTCCAGTCTATCCTTGACGCTCCCTTTAATATTGTGCCTGGGGTGGGGACGACGAATCCGGTGCATGAAATCTCCAATTATACCTTCGTACTTCCATTATATCTCGGGCTGTGGCTGTAATAGTTTCCCAAAATTATTTCACTTAGCCTTCAACAACCGAAGGACCTTACCGTGCATCACAAAATCCATGACACTTTTATTCGCTCCAGGGGGTAGACGTTCTGAGATGCACCACACTTCCGATAATTTAATTTCTCATTTGTGTGTGTAGGCAACAGATCTATAAAATCTCCACACGATGATTGTCCTATTCCTTCGAGTACGCCCGAAATCAATCAATTCATCCTTACGGGTTATATTTAAGGTATCCGTCTTTCAATATATTGTTTGCTCACATCGTGTAGTTTTCTAGAGTCATCGTACTTCCGATGATATAACATAGCGATCTAGTCTTATCTTGCCCGAACAACGTCGAATTATGTCAAATTCAATCTCACTATTCCTAAATTCGGGCTGAGAAAACCTAAGTCAATCCTATTTGCCCAATAACAAAAGTTTAGCCCCCAATAAACAAAAGATAAGCCCCTACCTACCTTGGGCTAAGCATCTTTTATATTACCATGTTATCTCCGTCCTAGTTGGGTGCACAATCCCTAGGGCATCAATCTTCGACTTGGGGTTCCACCCTGAAATTCGTCGATATACCCCGTACTTCAAACACTTTGAGTCACATTTTTGACAGCCTTGTCTGAGTCAAGATGTTCCCACTCCCAAATGTGTATCTTCCGAACTTGTATTCCTATCCAACCCTCAGTGTTTGTCTCGGTGGTTGCCCCCAAGTACTTCTTGTCCCAGGTATGCGGGATAAAACTGCTTTTCTTCTACCCTTCTGTTAATTGATCATTGGCCCCAATTCTCCTTAAGGTAGCCTACCGCTTCGAATAATCGTTGATTGGGATAGTAGGGACACCAGAGTTTATGTCTTCGGTAGTCATTCTCTTGCTAAACTCCTCCTTTATTCTCCTTAGGTATTTCCTTACTTAACCAAATTCATACTTAAGGTCTGTTACGGACTAGGGCACAGTATAAGTTGTCGGGTTAGTCTCGTATCCTAGCGGTTGAGTCTAACCTATTGACTAGAGAATTACAAGAAGAGGTCTTTGCAAACGGAGGTGCTCCCTGCTGGGGACAGGGTTTGCCGCAGGCTACAAAGAAGAATCCCAATTGTTATCTAATGTATAAATGGAATGGTTGGAAAGTGGACAATTTACATGTGATTCCCCATGTGGGCACACCACTGCTTCCGCTGCTCTGATACCACTTGTAAGACCCCCTTTTTTTTTTCTTTTTCAAACCCGGGAGTCTTATGCCCAGAACCGCCGCTTTGCGGTGACACCTTCGCACCCGGGAAGGTCGTCACTACAACGCGCCGATTCTGCCGGCCTTTTCGATCACAATAAGTAGCAAGCAAGAGAGAAGTAAGTCCACCAAAAGAGAATATCACATGTATAAATATAAATCTCCACGAAGGGAGTGTCCACAAAATATCAGAGTACTGCAAATACGGGCTTACGCCCGGTACATCATATCCTCACTACAAGTCACTCGCGGAAGCAAAGCTAAAACTAAGCGTCACCGTAACTGTCACTGAACTGAGAGCACCCAAGCTGGACTGGCCCATCTCCACCGACTCTGTACTCCGCTGTTGCCGCATCTCTGGGTGCTTCTTCCTTTTCGGCCTGCCGTCGCCGCCTCGCGATCCACGTTTACGTCTACGTCTTCGGCCTCCTGGTTGCTGAGCTGGTGGAGTCCCACCCATCAAGGGGCATTCGACCCGTGTATGTCCCAGCTTGTGACAATGGTAACACGGTCGCGGGGTCGATTCTGTCAGGAACTGCAAAAGCCGTGACCCTTCCAAATGGTACACCTAAAATGTTGTGGTTCGAAAACCATTAGTCATAAAGACTAAGCCCTATCATCCCCTACCCCTTCCCCCATGGCTCCTAGGTACCGAGCGGAGAGGAAGAAAGGGGAGGACATGAAGGTGGAGATTAAACCAAATAAACAGATGACAACGGACCTATGCTAGCAAGTTATATCGGGGAGGAGTATAAATGTTGTAATAGGTAGAACAATTAATAAATAGCAAATTATATAAAAAGACAACTAGAGAACAGCAAGTAAGTATGTAAGTAACCTTAACTTATATGAATGCCCATACAAACTTATAAGTTAAGGGATCTTCTGCAAGGCTCCCATCGTATAAAAAGTCCCATACCGATTTATACGTTGGGGTGACGGTTATATGCAAACATGCTATGCCATGATTCATGCAAGTGCAACCCACGCACACGACTCTATGCGCACAGACCTTTAGTTCCCCCTGTTCGGGAGGCTAGCTTCACCCCCAGGAACCTCCGTAGTGGCAAACGGAGACAGTGGGTCGGGCCCCCCACTCCTAGGCGGGTAACCACACTACCAGGCCTAGCCCTTCCGTACGCCCCTAGAAGAACACAACCTAGAGTATCCGCGTACTGCTGCTGGATGTACCCTCCAGACTTTTCTCCGAGTCATCGTACCGCTGTCGGTGTGATCGATCGCCTAGTACCGATGACCCACCACCTTTCTCCGTACTCCAACCCTCGAGCCCGCGGCCCCCCGGACAGTACTGTCCGTGCATCTACCTTCAGAGCTACTGTCTGATGGCAAGTAATCCTATAATTCTACTTTCCTAGCTACCGGGGAGTGAGTGTGTGCAACCCTAGTTATACTAGTTGCTCTTTTAATTTATTACTCCTATGGTTTACGTTAGCCCAGGACTGCCCCCGGTATACCCCGTGAAGGGCTCTCAAGGGGCACTAGGAACCAAGACGGTGCATTACGGCCCGAAGTTCCCTTTCGCAAGGCACTTATTATTATTGGTTGTCTACCCTTTACCCAATCCCCTTTTAATGTTATAATGAATCTAACCCTAGCGTATTAAGACTCTTCCTCTTCCTCCCGGGACGGACGATCTTTCGTCGTTCCCGTACTCTCTTATCCTAACCAGTCCCACATTCTACTTATCCTGACTTCTAATAATGAACTCATTCTAAATTTGCCCTACCAACCATCGATTATCAGAATTCCGTGGTTTTACTAAATGCAGACCATCCTAAGCTATATGTGGTACACAAGGGGAGGTACTCCAAATTATCTTCCAAATCTCCTATAATATTTACTGGAGGACTATCATGACTTAATTAGCTTAAATCCAGGAATTTATAATTTTCCTAATTAATCTGATATTTATTTTATTTTTCTCAAAGATTGGCCATGGGTATTTTTTTAACATGAACTATATGATATTCTTAAGTTATGGCCACCCAAAAATTGTGATCACTAAATAACAGTAAGGTATCATCAAATACTAATTTGCAGGATTTTACAAAAGATATTTAGCCTCTAATCAATTTATCCATTAAAATCCCATTATTCTCATGTAAAGAAGGAAGTACTGAAATTACTCTTCATAAAATTATGAAAACATTACTGCTTAATAGTATGATACAGAAAAGGTCATTGTGTAAAGAATCATAATTTTATCAGCTTGCTAAGCACCAAAATAAATTTAATCCAATATCCATGATAAATAATACTTAATGAAGCAAGCCCTAGAATTAAGCTTCTAAAAATCCCATAAAAATTCACAGAGTTTTAAAATCATAATAAAGGTTCTCTGCCTATATTTCATCAATTTTCCAGGAAGTTTGTACACTCTAATAAATTTTCTAAGCAAATCATGCAACTACCAATTCATTAAAGAAGTACCCAAAATAGTGAGCATAAAATTCATAGAAAAATATCCAGAGCTTGTACTACCCCTATAATCCACTCTACCCAATTCTCATCACTTTTCAATGTGGTTTGGTGTCATTTCCTATCTCTATAAGTTTTGCGCCCTAAACTAGGGTTAGGTTTTTAGACATCCCAACGATCTCCAAATCCACTAAAATTTCATCCAGAGAACTATATTAGCCCTATGGTTCTCATAACCCGACCTCGGGTCAATCCAAGGTCATTTGACCACATGACCTTCACAAACCACCAAGATCCATCCTTAGGGTTTGGCCTTGGTCCTTAGGGTAAACTTACCCCGATCCACCTCAAACTCCATGAGGGGGTGCTAGAGAACATTACTAGCCAGTGGTAAAAATCTCAGCCTCTGTTGAGGTGATCTCACCACTCAAACTTCAAAAGTGCACTTTTAACCTAAGACCCCTTATTAGGGCAAAACTTAGGGTTGATCAATTCTAAACCAAACCATCTCCAAATGAGATGAAAAATTATACAGAACCTTATGGTGAACCCAGGGACGACTCACCAAAATTTGGGAGGGTTTGGAAATTATTTAACCACCTAATTAAATTCGGCTAGGATTATTGAATTTTTCTAAAAACTATAGAAAAATATTCTCCAAAAATTCTCATTTTTGGATAGCACCTAGATATATGTAAGATTAGACCACATCCCAAATTTCAAGTCGTTTGGACGACTGGATTGGAGTGGGGAATTTTTCTAAGGTCAAGGCAGCCCTCTGGATAGACCTCACCAAAAAGGGTGCTGTGGTCTAACCAGGAATCCAAATTGAATGAAATTAATTTTGAATAAAACTAGACTTCAAGGCCTACAGTTTCTATGTTGACCACTTTTCCTGTAGGAGCCTCTAAGTATTTTTCCCAAATTATTTAACATGACAGAAATCTCATTCAGAAATTGATTTTACAAATAAAATCTAATTAAAGGCACTGTTCATCTTCTTCTACAGCCCGAACCAGAGACTGAAAACCTAATTTTCCTGTAGCCTTTCCAAGCTATTTCCCGCCCACCCAGCCATCTCCCTAGCCGGCCACCACCACCACCACCTCCGTTGAGGCGAGGGCTAACGTCGGGCGGCGGCACGGCCGCCGGAGAGGCGGTTTCCGGCGAACCCGCCACCATGATATTTTCGGAAAACCACCATTACGCTCACCCGATCTGGCTCTTTTGAGCCCGATATCTCTCCTAACGATTCCTAAGATCTATCCGCAGAAGAAGAGGGAGGGGAGGACCTTATTCATGGTTTGACGGCGAGATGGACGTTGGACTGTCATGGCGCGGTGGTGGCGTCGTCGGAATTCTTCTACAGCACGGTAGGAGGCTCGAAACTTCAGGTAAGGGCTTGGAAACTTCATCCTTGAGCCTAAGGGGCCTTTTTAAAGGGAAGAAAGGAGGGAGGGGAAGGGTTGAAACGTTCCGACCATTAACTCATCAACGTTTCGGTTATGATGCAGGGAGTTTAATTGCTGGAAACGAAGAGACGTTTGCCAGGTGGCGAGTACCTATTGGACCCCATTTCCTTGTTCTATTAAATAATTAAGGACAGAAACGGCTAATAAATATTTCTGCTCTTCATTCCATAATCAGAATTGATTAAGATGTCGGTTACCGAAATTTAAAGTCTGGCTGACGTTTCGGCCTTGGTCACGGGCGTGACACATAGGTCACGGGCGTGACAGGCCCGGTTAGCAGTTCTGGGTTCGACGATCGTCGAACTGAGATCGACGATCGTCGAAGGGTGGTCACGGGCGTGACACTTGGGTCACGGGCGTGACAGGCCTGGTGACTAATTCTGGTCGACGATCGTCGAGCTGAAATCGACGATCGTCGAGCGTGGTCACGCCCAATGTCACGGGCGTGACAATGCGGGTCACGGGCGTGACATGCCTGACGACTAGTTCTGGCTCGACGATCGTCGAACTGAGATCGACGATCGTCGAGCGCGGTCACGCCCAATGTCACGGGCGTGACAATGCAAGTCGCGGGCGTGACATGGCGTGTGGTCAATTTTGGGTCGACGACCGTCGACCTGAAGTCGACGGTCATGGTCACGCCCTATGTCACGGGCGTGACGGGCAGTGTGGTCAAATTTGGTCCGACGATCGTCAGATTGGGGTTCGACGATCGTCGAGCGTGTCACGCCCTTTGTCACGGGCGTGACATGGCGGGTCACGGGCGTGACAGGCCCGTGTGGCCAAATGTGGTTCGACGATCGTCGAGTTGGGATCGACGATCGTCGAGCGTGTCACGCCCTTTGTCACGGGCGTAACATGGCGGGTCACGGGCGTGACCAACCCGTGAGCCGATTCCTTAGTCGATTTATTTCAAGTTTTGGGCTCCCTAGGGTTCTACCACAACCAACCGACTCCTAGGGGTCTAGCCGGAAATGGGATGTTACAGTTGTGATGCCACGTTGAGCAGGGGATAACTACCGACGCTCAGGCAAAACTCCAACGACCTCAAAACAAAAGGAATCCAAGGTTAAAATGGATAGAAAATTAGTTTTAGTTGATTGACCGTATCCCTCGGCTCAGTGGTTTATCTAGCTCACTTAGAAGAAAACATAGTTTTATGCTGTGAAAAATACATTAATTAACTTAACTTGACGTCCTACATGAGTGTAAATATCCCCGAAGGACAACTCATGGTATGCAAGACTCTAGATTTAGTATAAGTAGATAGATACCTTTTATGATAGTTGTAAAGTACTTCTTTCAGGTTTAAAGACATGAGATGTATGATATACTACTAGTAAGGTTTAATAGGCAAAATAACTAACATGAATCCTAGCATAAAATATCCTAGAGAGACAAGTAAACAACCCCCAAAATTGGTAACTAACAACATAAGTAGAGTACACAGCAGTCTAAAAGAAAACCACTGATGGGTGTCAACAACCTGACACGAACCCCTCAGTGAGTAAGTATGTCTGTACCAACAAAACTACAAGGAATCTCACCAAAAGTGAGAGAAACGCCTCCGCAAGGCAGCAAAACAAAACACAGCTCCAAACTAGTCGCTCAGACGGCTGCAACCTGGACCTGAGGCATTCAAAGGCAGAATACCTCAGCAAGTATTAAAGAATATAAGTGGCAATGAGAAATATAAGCTCAAAGCTAAGAAAAGATCAACAAACAAGGAAGAATCAACCCCCACCAACCAAGATGTCAAACTCTGCAACAAGTCAGCAAATGAACAAGAGTATAGTAAACAAAACATCATTAAATGCTGAAGAAAAATTCACCAAGTGCAAAGGGAAAAACAACCTGCTTTGGCTCAAACCTGCTGAAGCAAAACAAGAAATGGCTAAACCAGCCAACATCCAAAACAAGAGTAGGAACAACAGTCCAAAAATCATGACAGGAAATCATTAACACTTGGTGACCCTCATCTCAAAGGCAGTGGGTGGCATCCACGGGGTCCAACACAAAACGAGCACCTCTCAGGGACCTAGATCATCCCAAAGGCCTAAAAAAATGTGGCCACTGGGCAGAACAAGCCACAAAGAGCCGCATCTAATCAGAGACCCAGGCATCACTGCATGTTAACGATGCGATACAATCTAACAGTCGTATCCACGCTTAACTCCTATCCACATCTCTTAGTCACACTCCCCGATGTTTGGGGTCAAACATCCAAAACCAAGTCCCCAGGACTTCACTCAGCGAAAACGACAAAAAACGGACAAGTCCCACGGAATTCGTCGGGTATCATCACTGATACCAGGCAAATTCGTCGGGTATATCTGACGAAAGTCGGCGAATTCGTCAGGTATCGCTACGATACTCGATGAATTTGCCTTGACGTTCTAACGCTGCCAAGCCACGGGTACCGCCCTTGATACCCGGCGAATTCGTCGGGTATCCTTAGTGATATCCGACGAATTTGCCTTAGCCAACCCGAAACCCAAGTCACCGGTTATCACCCCTGATAACCGACAAATTCGTCGGATATTACTATGATATCTGGCGAATTCACCTCGTAACGCGGGAAATCCAAAATTTTCTCTTCTAAGTCCTATTTTCCCATCTTAGCCTAGATTTCTCCTAGATATCTTGCCCTATAACTTATACCTAATCAAAACAAGAAGAAAAAGGGAGATATCATGGAGGAAAAAAAAAGGAACAAGCAAGGGAAGGAAATCCACTTGCCTCTAAACCACCAGAGAAGACGCCGCCCTCCCTTGCCGCTTCAAGATCCGGTCACAAGGAGCACCGAGCAACATTTCCTAAAACTTTAGGGGATGAAATCAAGCCAAAGCCCCTAACCCTAACCTCAAAAAGTCAAGGAAACGGACGAAGATTATCTCTACTACGAAGCCCTCGCCGAGAGCAACCCAAAAATCCACTCGGACAAGGAAATCAAGCCCTCCAGCTCTGCACACCGCCGACCGAATTCCCGCCGAGTCTGCCGCTCCCTGTTCTTTGCGAAAATGAAATAGCCATCGAGTTCGGGAAGAAGAAGAAACGGACTGGTCGAACCCTACCCTAAATCCTATATATACTAATAATTATAATAATATAATATATAATATATAAAATACAATCATAATAAAACGTCCAAAATGACGTAAACATAAACGAACTCGGAAACGCGCGAAACTCGCGCCGTAGCTAAAAACAAACGCTACGAATCCAATGGCGAAGTCGAAATGATCATTCGACAACCAAAACTCGGGCAAGCACCACCCGAAGCCAAAACACAAGCATTCCCCGAAAGGCCCCACCGGTCACCAAAATAGACCCGGATGGCTAGGGAATCTTGCCAACAGGCTGCAAACCAGCCCTATAGGAAAGAGAGAGCTAAGACCACGCTCTAAAGATCTGCACAAGCCTAACATGCGTCAAGGTAATGCCAAAGAAATGATATAACGATCGCAGAAAAACTGGGGGTGTTACAGTCCCCAAGGCTCCCTGCTGTAATCTACCGCGTAGAAAACCCAAAAACTACCATCGGCGTAGAGTCTTCTCCGGCTATTCATGCATAAAGAAATATCACCGATCTAGACCAACTTCTCTGGGTATGCTTCACACACCATGCCTATGTCCGTACTTCGATTCCGGACTCTATATGCAAAACAACGGGGACTATTCCTGTCCACCCAAATGAAAACCTCACACTCACCGCACACTCGTGAGAGCGGGTTTCCTATGCAAAAAGGAAGAGGACTTCACATGTCCAAGAAGAGAAACGTTACCCTTGTGGTTCTCTTTGGCGCCATGAAGATCTAGACGGATAAAAGCAGTGCAATGGCCTCGCCTCTGTAGATCTGGACTCGGCTTGCGATTTGGTGCTCCGAAGCTCCACCGGCGACCAGATCTCTCCTTCTCCTTCTTCCTTGCTCTCCCCTCTCTCTAAAGCTTTTAGAAAGAGAAAACTCAAAGTGGAATGAGGTTTTCAAACCCTATTCCCGGCCTTTACTTAGCAAGGACCAGCATGGGCCCTTAGATCCAAATAGAAGGAAACGAACGACGACGATTCGCACTTAAAATCAATTTCCTGGGCCGAACATGGCTTGTGACATGCCCGTGTCCAAGGCTGTGTTCCACACTTGTCGTGAACCAAAAAATACAGAACAGGACACGACCTCTAACATGGCTTGGGACACGCCCGTTTCAACCATGGGCAGGCCTGTATCATGGGTCGTGTGCCCCAATCGATGCTGAAACTGGCGCATACCGAACAGGACACGGCCATATGGCACGCCTGTGTCACAGGCCGTGTGCCAGACACGCCCTGGGACACGCCCATATCCTAGGCTGTGTAACTTACTTGACACAGCCCAGTAAATAGCTTGAGCAGGACACGACCCTGGACACGCCCTTGTCTCAGGTCGTGTTATCGACCTCCAATGATCGTCGACTGCATTTCGTCGACCACGCGGAAAATCGTCCAACTTGTAGCTGGACACGACCATGGACACACCCATGTCCAAGGCATTATGACCCTTAATAGACCCCAGATTGGCTTTAAGATACTACCAGGTCATTTTCGAATTTTGGGGCATTACACTCTTACCTATACCTAGAACATATCCCAAAAATGGAAATTTTTAGAAAACATTTTCATAAATTTTTGGTAGAAATTTTATAATCCATGTATGAATTATTTAAAAGGTCTAATGACCTCCAAACCCTCCCAAATTTTGGTGAGTGGTCCTTGGGGTCATCATAAGGCTATGTATATATTTTCATCCCATTTGTAGATGATTTAGTTTGAAAATAAGCAAACCCTAAGTTGGACCAACAAGGGGTAATTAGGTCAAAATGTCCCTTATGGGTTTAAGAGGTCAGATCACCTCAAATAGAGGTTGATACTTGGTCCCCTTATGTGATGTGTCAGTAAACACCCTCCCATGGATTATAGGATGGATTTGCCCTAGGACCCTAGTTCAAACCCTAGGGTTGAACTTTGGGAGTTTGTGAAGGGAATGGGGTGATATGCCCTTGGATGGACTTGGTGTGTTGTCCATGTGATCATGGGGTGGTGAAGTGACCTAGGAAGGGATTTGGTGGTATTGGTACACTTGCACCCCACTTAAACCACTTAGTAAATTTTTAGGTCTATACACCTTAGGGAATATTTAATGGGTCATATGACCTTAGATCTTTATAATATTTTGGTAGGGGTAATGTTATAGTGTTATTAGCCTCTGTAATTTATGATAGGGTGTTTATATAACAGTAGCTCATCCTTGTAGCAATAACCTTCATCTTGCCCTTTTTGATGATATTGATGTAACTATGGTTTAAATGTCTTAGAGTGATTTGAAACTCTGGAAAAGCTAATCAAATGTCATTTAGGTACACTAGTAAATTATTTAGAATAGTTGAACATTTCTTCTTAGTACATCATGTGTAAAGTAAACTAGTGCACCTTACTTTGGTAAATAGATGATAAATACTATAGCTTGCTGGAAAATTACGTTACTTATCTAGAGGACTTTTTAGGGCATAAAGAAGCTTGGAAAAATTATTTCATATTGTTTAGTTGAGATTACAAGGATGTTCCTTCACAAAGTGCACCATGATGGATTTTATTGAGACATTTTTTTATAAGGTTTATTGATCATGGAATTGCATAAAACTTAGTCAGTAAGGTTTTATGATCATAATAGAGCTCTGTTAATCTTTGTATAAGTTTTGGGCTAGTATTTATGGTACTTCCTTCATTACCCCTAATTAGTTAAATTATCTTGGCTTAATTATTTAGAGAATAATTCCTTTATGAAAATCTATGAAATTTGGTATTCCCTGATATCTTGCAGTCCTATAGTGTTCAAAAAATTTTTATGGACATATCTTAAGTAAATTTAGTACTTCATGTTCAAATCACCCATGGACCAATTTTTGGTAAAATTAATTAAATGCCAAATTATTTAGGAAAATTCCAAGTTTCTGGATTTATGCTAAATATGTCATGATAGGCCCCCAATAAATATTTTAGGGCATTTGAATGAAAATTTGGAGTGTCTCCTATCATATACATCATATAACTTAGATTGGTCTGTGTATAGTAAAACTTCAGAAAATTAGGATAGCATGTGAAGTGAGCTTAGAGAGTTAAGGTTTAATGGTTTACTGGTTTGGTGAGTGGAAATAGGTTCATCTTTAGGAATCATGATGAGGAAAGTGCTGGGTTGACCAGTGTTAGGAGGTGCGCGGGATCGACGAAATATCGTCTTTCCTGTGGAGAGGAAGAGTCAAATCACACTAGAGTTAGATCCAGAGTGATAATAAAAGGGATCAGGAAGTGGGTATTAACTAATAACAGTAAGTGCCTTGCGAAAGGGAGCTTTAGTATTCAGCCCATCGTTGTTCCTAGTGCCCTCGAGAGCCCTTCACGGGGAATGCCATGGGCAGTCCAAGGTTAACATAAGCCGTAAGACTAAATGGATTATAAGAGTAACTAGAAATACTCTAGGGTTATACTTAAACTCACACTCCTCGGTGTAGTGTGAGTTAGGTTAGGTCTCACGAATGGTAGGCTCGGTGGTTTTGGTGATGGGAAGGTTAGCCCGGCGAGCCGATGGCTCAGATGGTTTTGAGACGGACGGGTTAGTCCGAGGAGCTTTTGCTCGATAGATATTTATGACGGACGGGATTGTTCGGGGAGCTTTGACTCGGTGGGAAATACATTAATGTTGCATATGCATAAGATATAAGGTGGTGGGTCATCGATATTGGAGAGTCGTCACACCGGCACCAATACGTTGGCTAGGCAGGTGTGGTTTTGCACTTGGCCAAATAAAGTCCAGTGCGCAGTTGGCAACAGTACACAGGAGCTCCGCTTAGTGCACTAGCGTTGAGGCGTATGATAGGTTTGACTAGTAATGTGATATCGGTTTAGAGGTGGGTGATGCCCAACCCACCGCTTCCGTTTGCCACTACGGAGGTATCCTGGGAGGTTAGGCTCCCGAAAGGGGGAACTAAAAGTTTGTATGCACAGAGTCGAGTGTGTGGTTTGCACTTGCATGTTCACATCATGGCATACTTGCATGTCATAACATCATCATTGCATATAACCCCTGACACCTATTGTATAAATTTGTATGAGATGCTTTATACAATTGGTCTTGCAAAATGACACCTTAGTCTATAGGTTTGTATGGGCATTCCAATAGGTTATGGTTACTTACTTAGTTTACCTTTCCATACTATACTTGCTCAATTATTCTTGTGTATTGTTGGGTACATTGGAAAATATGTACCTGATTTGAAGAAGCCTAACTTAGCATAATGATATACATCAAGGTGTATTTGATGTTGTTTAAGATGAATATGTGCAGGTTAAAAGTATGGAAAAATTTCTAAGTCCATGTGTCGACACCAGAAGGAGATGTGTCGACACTTCAGGAAGATTGAGTCAAAACTTGAAGAAGGCTGTGTCGACACAGAGATAATGAGTCGACATCAAATGTGTCGACACCGGGAGGCAGTGTCGACAAACACAAGATTATAGTCGACATCAACTGTGTCGACACCGGGAGGCTGTGTCGACACACACAAGATTATAGTCGACACTTAGAGACTGAGTCGACACCTGGCAGAATCAACAATAAGTCTGTGGCTGAAGTAATTGTGTCGACATACAACTATCTGTGTCGATACATTCTCAAAAAGTTGTGTCAAGAAGCTGTGTCGACATCAAGACATATGTGTCGACATCACAAAGGATTGTGTAGACACTCAATCAAATTGTGTCGACACATTTTAACAATTGTCTCGACACATATTGACAGTTTGTCTCGACACTTTCTGGCAGAAACAAAGACTCCTTGGCAGTTTGAAGAATTGACAGCTGTGGGTCTCTACAGTTTAACTGATGTGATTGACACAGACAGAAGTTTGTTAGGAACCGGACCAGCTGGTTACCAGGAATGAAGGCTATAAATAGACGGATAGTGTCTGAAAGAAAGTACACAATTGAAAACTGAACACTGAATAACAAGTAACAATAAGAAGAAGATCTTTGCAGATCTAAGAAGATATTCTGATTGAACTATCAGAATCTGTCTAAGTAGAATTTAGTCAAGAATTCTGAAGTATCTTCAAGGGACTTGGATAGAGAGAGAACCATTCAAAAGAAGGCAAGAAGAAAGATGTCTCAGATTTCAAAAGAAACAGATTCTGAACTTATCTGTCAAGAAGATTCAGATTCAAATTCTGAAATCTAAGAAGAATGCTGCTGATCAGTTTATGTCAAAGAAGATCAACTCAACAAAGTTCAGATTCAAGAAGATTTGAAGAAAGCTAAGTTCCAGTTGATTTTATCCATCTGATTTATCAAGAAGCTGATCAAGAACACTGTCTTGTTCCACCTCTCTCTCCAGGAGCAAGATAAAAACATATTTTACTCAAATTTTGTAGGATCTTTTAATAGATCTGAGTTGTAAGCCTAATTTATAAAGGCTGAGTGTAGGAGAGATAATCTCTGAGTTATAGGTCTTGAATAAAGACTGAGGTAGGGCTGAATTGCCTGAGCTGTAGGAGTGTGGTATCACTCTGAGTTGTAGGAATCCATTTTGGATTTTGAACTAGAATCTGAGGATCTGAGTTAAAGAAGGGAGTTTGGCTGAATCTAGCACACTGCTAGATAGGCAAAGAGGGAAAGTGGATGTACCCAGATCTTGGGGAACCACTATAAATACTTGTTACAATCTGTGATGTGTAGTTCTAGATTGTGTGATTGTGATTGCTAAAGTAGCTGCAGAACTCATAGAAAATAGTCTTTAATTACTTAATCATTCTGCCTTAAGTTTGAAAAGAAAATAAGAACCTATTCACCCCCCCCCCCTCTAGGTGTCTAGGTAATCTTGAAAGTAAAACTATCATGTATATTTATACTGCTTCCTTCTACTGCTTACTTATAATTGTTGTGATTATATATTCATGATAGACTAGTTCCGCCGTCACCTACTTACCTTGTTACTCTCAACCTTCATTACCTTCCATTTACTCCTCCCCGCTCGGTGCCTAGGAGCCATTGGGGGAGTGGTGGGGGATGATAGGACTTATTCTTTTTAGACTAACGGTCGTTGACCAAATCATTTTAGGGGATCGTTGAGCCGAACCAGGAGACGTAGCCCCAGAGGTCGGTGCGCTTGGATATGGGGTAGTCTAGCACTGTAGTCCAGCCAGCATGGACTATAAGTCCTGATCATTAGTAGTTATAATAGTTTTTCTTCCGCGTTGAGTGACTTGTAGTGAGGATCTTGATGTATCGGGCAGGATCCCTCTTTAGTTCTTTCTTATTCATTTCTGTGGACTCTCCCTTTGTGGAGATTTATTTTTATATATATGTGATTCTGGTGGACTAGTATTGAGTTTTACTTTACTCATGTACTATTTATACTTATTCTACACTTCTACGATCGGTATGGTTTGCAGGATCGGCGTTTTGTAGTGACGACCTTCCCGGGTGTGTTGGTTTCACCGCAAAGCGGCGGTTCTGGGCATAAGACTGTGGTTGTTTAAAAGAAAAAAATGGGTTCTTACAAACTGGTATCAGAGCGAGACCTCGATCGGAAAAGTAGAAGTCCTTGGCGTTGAGTGGGGCGAGTGCTCTCAATGCCTTCTGCTCCTTGGCATTGAGTGACGCAGGTGCTTTTAATGCCTTCAGTTCCTTAGCATTGATTGAGGCGTGCTCTGTCGACGCCTTCTATTCCTTGGCATTGAGTGAGGCGAGTGGCCTTAGATCTCGCATTTTACACATAATGGGGTGCCGTAGAGGTGAGTGTTTGTCTTACCGCAGCACTCGCCCCTATAAGTAAATGGCGCCTTTATGGTGCTCTCGTCCAATGGAGTAAAAAGGTAAAATTATATGGATGCCCTTGTAGGGCTGTGAATAGCCATCCAGAACATCGGAGTGTGGTTATTAACACACCGCTTTTGGCTGCATATAACCATTCATAATAACGAAGTCACGGTATTTGCAGGCCAGGTATTAAAAACTATAAATCGGCCGAATGGGGTACCTTAGAAGGAAAGCTTTCTC
The DNA here is from genome assembly GCA_039513925.1 of Platanthera zijinensis. Classification (NCBI taxonomy): domain Eukaryota; kingdom Viridiplantae; phylum Streptophyta; class Magnoliopsida; order Asparagales; family Orchidaceae; genus Platanthera; species Platanthera zijinensis. Next base: position 134,297,232 of record CM077082.1, read on the forward strand.
GTTCTCTCACTCTCTTGTCTTTTAGCACTTATTGAGGTGCCCTTAGCTTAGCACAGGCAAAGGAGGGGAAGCGCTATAAGATATTTTGGGTGTGTGGTGGGACCTCCGTGATGGATCCATGGGTCAATCTCAAGTTCTAAGTCTTCGGTCAGCCAAGCTTTCTCGACAAAGTAAGTGTGTTGTCACCCCTTCCCCAAGTGTTCTGACTCCACAGAAGCCGGTTTACGATTTCAACATGGCTATGCAAGAAGAACTGAACCAGTTCAAGAGATGCGTTGGATGGCAAGTGTACCGGTCGCATAAGTAATATAAAATGGGCCAATTTCCCCAAGTATCGATCTCTCAAGGAACATAGTAAGGTGGAGTTAATTTTTAGGAGGACTTGAGATTGAAGTCCTTAGGTCAGAATTAACTAAATGGGGTTTGATATTTGTGGAAACAAAAAATAAAACTCTAACAACTACTCCTATACAATTCCGCTATGCATCGCTTCGCTAGGCGGGATGGACGACTACACGGGTCGCTATGCACTGAATCGCTAGGCGGATGGGCGAGTAGGCAAGCGTAAGAACCTGAATTTGAGGGTCGTAAGCACCTCTTCGCTATGCACGCCACTAGCAATTACTAGTGCGGCAAGAACAAATGGATGGCTGATGGATATGAAGGCGCAACTCAAGCTACTAAAGCGGTAAAACAAGGCAAGATTTATATAGACATAAACCTAACAAAGTTCACACTAAAGAGCACATCAACATCTAAAATAAATTCCTAATTACAAATAAACAACAACAAAGGAAGTACAAGGCAAGAGTTCGACCGAATCTGAAGTCTTGTAGAGGGTTCGTAGAAGGAAACGACGGGTTGTCAATCCGCGCCAGAGTTCGGTCCTCAACTGCGTCTGAGGTAGAGAAGGCTGTCACTACCTTCCAATGGACCCGTCTTCTTCGTGTCACGATGCCGAAAGAAGGTTGCAAGCTTCCCTTTGCTGGTTGGCTATGGCACAAAAGCTTTCAATAAAGCTTATGGGTTGAAGGAGATGACCGAGAGGAAACTCCGGCTAGAATATGGCATTAAAAGCTTGCCCGGAGCCTCTCCGATAGTGAGGAGGAAGAAGGGCGGTGGAACCCTCGGAGCTGGACAAAAATGGCGGGTGGAAAAAGTGATGTCCCGATCCGAAGAAAAATTTGCGCATAAATAGAAAAAGATCAGAAAAATGTTCACGCACAGTCCCGCGCACAATAATGCGATAACCGTGTGTTATTAACTTGCAAATCTTGATCGCAGAAGAAGATGCGTTGACCCGTGCATTTTACTAGCGCACGGGCGATTCCGCCCGTGCGTGAATGAAATTGCACGGGTAAACCCAGAGCGCAGAAAATAGGGTAAAATAGGGGAATCATGTGTTTTACTCGTGCACAGGCGCATTTGCTCGTGCGTGAAGGAAACGCACGATTTACCCCAGAATGCAGGAATAAAGAGAAAATGTGCAGACCGTGCGATTCCTTCTCGTACAGTTTGGCCTAAACCGTGCGAGAACAAAATGCACAGGTAGAAATAGAAGTCCCCAGAAAAGTTGTGTGAAACACAGCATTGCACTGAAACCATGCGCGAAGAAATGCGCACGACCGTGCGTTTTACACAGAACTGGAAAATGAGCCCGGGACGTCCCGACTACCTGCACAGCAATAAAACCAAGCCGGAGTACAAGCTCCGAGCAACAACACACAGCATAAAATAAATAAAAAGAACCATGGGGAGCACCATGTTCTTACCCCCAACAAAAGAATGCGCAATTGCACACCCTTGGGCCAAAATAGTGCACTTAGCGTGATAAGCAGAATAAATGAAATATCAACGATAACATACTAAAAGTGAAGTGCAAGTGCGTTAAAACTAGCACAGATGAGTCCGAAAAACACTATATAAATCGGACTCATCACACCCCCAGACTTACCTGTTTGCGCGTCCCGAGCAAAGAAAATCTATGCAGACAAGAAAAAATTACTTAGCTGACATAAAAATTGTAATACAGAGTACCATGCGAAGTCGCATGCCCGCGCGCATAAAAAAAATAATAGAAGAAATTTTAAAGTATACAAAATAGTTTATACTTTTCACAATGCATATCAGAATTTTATTACTACTCAAAAATTGAATCACAGTGAATCTTCCGGTCACGTGTAGGAATAAAGTAGGCAGGCTACTAAGGTGAGCTTTGCCAAATACCGGGGCTCAAGATCACCTCCAAAGGAATCCAACAATGTCAGGACTATACGCTTGCCCGTTCACACTCTCTCCACGACACTAGTTCGACTCAAGCGCGATTCCGTAGGACTTTAGGATAATCATGGGGCTTGGGTTACGATGAGGTAAACAATGATAAACAGGAAGGTTATGCACCTAACCCAAATGAGCACGCATAAACAGAATCCAATGCTAACCACAACACATACGGGTACACCACACCCCCAGACTTAACTTTTAACTTATGGGTGTGTGCACCGCCTACTCCAAATACAATTACATCTCCAATAAGGTTTTCAATTAAACTTTTTCTTTTCACTTTTCATTTTTACATTTTTTTTCTTTAAATCATTTTCTTTTCTTTTAACAATATCAGCATATGGAAACTTTGGAGCACATCCACATATTCACAAAGAATTTCACCACATCACACCCCAACATGAAAATTTAAAACACTAAAGCTCAACTTGGGTGTGCGACTAGGATCGGCTATGAGGCTCTGGTGAAATAATGGTGGAGGTGAATCAAAAGAAGGGTAGGCACAACGGGGCTTAGCGAGGATAATATGTTAGGAACGGTACAAAGCTCAACCGGGCCAAAATGATGGCCTATATCATGCTCACGCTATACTAACCATGCGTCAATGCTTCGAGGGTAGCTTGGGGAAAGTTCTTAGCCACCGAGAAAGAAGAATCATTCCTCCCGACTCGAGCAAAATGAGTCTAGTGACGGCTACACACATCCCTACACTACCGTTCGATTCACACCGGATTCACCAACTTTTGAGTAGAATCAAAAGTCTTTACGCACCTAGAAAAATATAACACTATAAGAATATAGAAAAATTAAATCTACTCGAATTTCTATGCGAGACGAGAGCACTCGACTAGGAGCATAGCAAGGTTAACAATTTACTCTGTCTCACAATCCTGTGCCAGCACAAAAATTTTCTAAAATCATACAAAGAAATGAGTTTAACTCGCAGCACGCTAACAGCTAAGCGCGCGCTCATGTGGGTGTAGTGGTGTGCGATGTAATGAACTAATCAAAATAAGAATATAAAAGCTTCTAGTATGCACAAGAAATGTGCGCGCGCAAAAGGTAACAACTAATGACTCTCCCCCAGACTTAAACTAAACAATACAACATATGATATAGAAATTAAAATCAGATAGAGTTAAGGGAAGAGGTTACCCAATGCTCAGCTAGTGAGCATACCAGAAGACGCTTGAAAAACTGAGGCAGGCTCGCCATACAAAGAATCATAACCCCGCTAATACGAAGTTGTCAAGAATACCTGCAGGGGTGAGCTTCGCAAAAGCAAACAAAAAATATACAAAGAGAAATGCTAAAACTAAAATAGACATGAAAATAAAAATGCAGCAAATATAAGATAACTAGTGGGGTTACTGTCATCCCAGCACAACTTATTGAATTCTATACAGTTCTAGCTAATGGGTCTATGAAATAGAAAATGCTCAAGAAACTGTTCCATTATCCGTTGCGGTAACGAGTACCGATACGGCGATATAGCAGTTACCCCTCTACCTACATAATAATACCTGAAAAACTCAGGTAGAGGAAGCAGGAAATAAGAAGAGGAGGTGCACTGGTCCTCGCTCATCTTATCACAAAACAAATCCTTGCCTGGCAAGGTGTCATCCACCATAGGTGCGTAGGAGGCGATGGCGGCGGCATGAGCACAAGGCTCATCGTCATCCCAGCGTACCTGTGGAGACTCAATCTGCACAGGCTCAAATAAAGAAGGGGGATCAAGTAATAAAAGAGATGAAGAACTAAAATAATCAAAAAATGGGAGAGTGACTCTGGCTTCACTCTAAGCGAGATCCAAGCATAGATCATCGTCGGTATCATATGAGTCGTATCTGGGAGAATCCGAGAACTCGCGACCTATGGTGGTAAGAGGAACGGCCTCGTCCAATAAAGAGGGGAAAACCTCCACATTGAACATGGAATATTCCTCATCCCACCGGGGTGCGTACAAGTGCTCTGAAGATCCACATTCTCCATCGGAGAGGTAGGAATCATCATCCCACTTCGGCACCACCTTGCGCACCAAATCATCCTCGAATATGGCATCGTCAGCCGACTCACAAGAAAAATGAATAGAACAATCCGGCAAAAATTGTAGAGGGGCAAGGTTGCTCTCAAAATCAAGCACTGAATGAGCAGGCCCCAACGCAACATCATCCGCAAACGCCACCCCATCGACAGGAATAATCCCTGTGGGAAAATAATGAGCAAGGTATGCTATGTCAGTGTATGGGCCAGGCAACATCCTGGTAGGCCCGTCTACAGCAGTCTTCCGCGAACAGGAGATTATTGCAGGCACGCCCACAGAGGGAGAAGGCTCGAACAAGCGAGGGCAATCCTAAACCATATGGCCTATACCTTGATATAACACACATCTAAGACAATGATTGGCATTCTGAGCAGCCATGGCATCGATGCATCGGCGCAAAGTGTCAATAAGATGGCACTCAGCAACAGAAGATATCACAAACAAAAATAATTACCGAAAGAGCGCTACACTACTAGATTAGAAATAACAAGGTCTTGTTATCGAAATCAAAAATCGGAAAAGGGCAAAAAGAAATAAGCAAAATACAAATTCTAACAATTGAAACAAAGAAGAAACATGAAATATACAAATGGAAAAGGGCTTCTATCTCCAATTTGCCTCTCCAAAAACTCACACGAATGTGTTACCCGGCAACGGCGCCAAAAACTTGTTGCGTTGGACAGCAAGTGTACCGGTCGCACAAGTAATATAAAAGGGGCGAATTTCCCCAAGTATCGATCTCTCAAGGAACACAGTAAGGTGGAGTTAATTTTGAGGAGAAATTGAGATTGAAGTCCTTAGGTCGGAATTAACTAAAGGGGGTTTGATATTTGTGGAAACAGAAAATAAAACTCTAACAACTACTCCTATGCAATGTCGTTATGCATCGCTTCGCCAGGCGGGATGGAAGACTACACGGGCCGCTATGCACTGAATCGCTAGGCGAATGGACGAGTAGGCAAGCGTAAGAACCTGAATTTGAGTGTCGTAAGCACCTCTTTGCTACACACGCCACTAGCAATTGCTAGTGCGGCAAGAATAAATTGATGGCTGATGGATATAAAGGCGCAACTCAAGCTACTAAAGCGGTAAAATAAGGCAAGATTTACATAGACATAAACCTAACAAAGTTTACACTAAAGAGCACATCAACATCTAAAATAAAGTCCTAAGTACACATAAACAATAACAAAGTAAGTACAAGGCAAGAGTTCGACCGAATCCGAAGTCTTGCTGAGGGTTCGTGGAAGGAAACGCCAGGTTATCAATCTGCATCCAAGATCGGTCCTCAACTGCGTCCGGTGGTAGAGAAGGCTGTCACTACCTTCCAATGGACCCTTCTTCTTTGTGTCACGATGCCGGAAGAAGGTTGTAAGCTTCCCTTCGCTGGTTGGCTATGGCACAAAAGCTTTCAATAGAGCTTTTGGGTTGAAGGAGATGGCCGAGAGGAAACTCCGGCTAGAATATGCGTTGAAAGCTTGCCCGGAGCCTCTCCGATGGTGAGGAGGAAGAAGGGCGGTGGAATCCTCGGAGCTGGACGAAAATGGCGGGGGGAAAAATTGATGTCCCGATTCGGAGAAAAATATGTGCTTAAATAGAAAAAGATCAGAAAAATGATCACGCACGGTCCTGCGCACGACCGTGTGCTAACCGTGCTTTATTAACTTGCAGATCTTGATCGCGGAAGAAGATGCAATTGACCCGTGCGTTTTACTCGCGCACGAGTGATTTCGCCTGTGCGTGAAGGAAATCGCATAGATAAACCCAGAGCGCGGAAAATAGGGTAAAACATGGGAACCGTGTGTTTTACTCGCGAACCGGCGTGTTTGCCCGTGCGTGAAGGAAACGCGCGATTTACCCCAGAATGCAGGAATAAAGAGAAAATGTGCAGACCGTGTGATTCCTTCTCGTACGGTATGGCCTAAACCGTGCGGGAACAAAATACACGGGTAGAAACAGAAGTCCTCAGGAAAGCTGTGTGAAACGCATGATTGCACTGAAATCGTGTGCGAAGAAATGCGCACGACCTCGCATTTTACACAGAACTAGAAAATGAGTCCGGGAAGTCCCGACTACCTGCACAGCAATAAAACCAAGACGGGGCACAAGCTCCCAGCTACAACACACAACATAAAATAAATAAAAAGAACAATGGGGAGCACCATGTGCTTACCCCTAACAAAATAATGCGCAATTGTACACCCTTGGGCCAAAATAGTGCACTTAGCGTGATAAGCAGAATAAATAAAAAATCAACGATAACATACTAAAAGTGAAGTGTAAGTGCGTTAAAACTAGCCCAGATGAGTCCGAAAAACACTATATAAATCGGACTCATCAACATGCTACACCGCAGGGCAGAGCTCTGGATGTTGCGCCACCTCCCCCGGCTCCCACTCCATTTCTACAGTCGGATATGGGGCAGACTTTGATGGCCATTCTAGAGGCTTTCAGGGCCCAGCAGGCTCCGGCTCCGCAGCCAAACCCGGGGGCCAATTGGTTGAGTATCTTCTAAGAATTCTCTCCCCCATCTTACATGGGGACAGAGTCAGTAGTACGGGCATAAGAGTGGCTTGATATCATATTCGAGATGTTGACGGGGATACAGAGCCCGTGGGAGGAGAGGGTAACTATGGTGGTCTCCTGCTTGGAGTCTCATGCCAAGAGGTGGTGGATGACTCTTCTGGATACAGCATTTACTGATCGGGAGGTTGCTAACATCACTTGGGAGGAGTTAAGGTCTGCACTATTGGAGCGCTTTGTCCCATAGTCAGCAAGAGATGAGCTAGAAGACAGGTTCCTGCAGCTGAGGTAGGGCAATAGGACTATGGTGGAGTACAACCGGGAGTTCAATCACTTAGCACGATTTGTGGACTCCTATCAGCTAGGAAAAGAGGGGTATACCAAGAGGTTCTATAAGGGCATTCGAGAGGATCTGAGACAGGTTCTTCTATTTGTATCCTACGGGCCTATACCTCGGATTTTGGAGATGGCAAAGATGATGGAGGCGGATTGGAATACGACTAGAGGCCGGAAGAGGTCAACTAAGGATCAGGTTCGGGGAGGCAGGAAAGATCAGCAGAGGGGGCGCTTTGCTGAGGAGATAATGGCAGAGGACCAACCCCACTAGGAGGTGAGACAGGAGCTGAGGGAGATGATGGTATTGGCCCCTCAACCTCTTCAAATGCGGGAGATATAGAGGCCTGGAGGTGTGGCACTTCCCTCGCACGAGTGCTACAACTATCGTAAGATAGGGCACATTCGGAGGAACTGTCCTGTGAGAGGAGCACCTTTATCGGTACCACGGGCTGCCCCGCCCTCTCAACAATTTGCAGGTTGAGGACGTGGAAGAGGACGTGGTTTCCAGGGCAGAGATCTGAGGCAGGAGGGAGAGCAGGTGTATGCTCTGGACTTGGCTCCACCTCGGGACCCGGGCAGGGTGATTGCAGGTATGCTAGTAATTTCTATTGTTATTTGCTTTTGGAACTTTTGAAACAACAAACAACAGTAGCATACAAGGAAATAAAACCATAGGTTCAATTACCTAACCTTATCTAAATAAACAGGAATAGTTATGGTGTGCGGAAAACCTGCCCACACCTTGGTGGATACGGGGGCATCGCTCAATTTCGGCTTCGAGGAGTTCGTAAAAGGACTGGAGGCAGTCAGACATCATTCGGGAGTCGCCAGGAGGGTGCGTCTCCCCAACGGGACGGAGGTCTTAACTACTTCTAAGTGCCTCCTGAAGGTGACGATTGATGGACTGACAATCGAGGCCCTGTCTACGGTCTTGAGGATGCCGGACTTCGAACTGGTTCTGGGAATGACATGGCTGACTCAGAATCATGCCTAGATAGATTGCCCGGCGAAGAGGGTTGTACTGAGTTATGATGGCACCTTCGCGACCTTCGAAGGTATTACTCCCATCTCTCGTAGGATGTTATCCTCTATTTAGGTCGCCAAGGCCCACAGGCAGGGAGATGAGATATATCAGGTATTCTTCAAGATGGTGGAGGCTAAGACGATTGTTGTCGATATATTTGTGGTGCGAGACTTTGCGGATGTGTTTCCAGAGAAGCTACCAGGTTTTCCGCCGTACCGGGAGAAGGATTTTTAGATTTAGTTGGTGCCTGGAGCTAAGATGGTGTCTAGGGCTCCTTATCGGATGGCTCCAAAGGAGCTGGTGGTGTTCAGGAGTCAGTTGAAGGAGTTGGTGGAGGCTTGGTTTGTTAGGCCGAGTTCCTCGCCTTGGAGAGCTCCGGTCTTGTTTGTGAAGAGGAAGGATGGGATCCTCAGGTTGTGCATCGACTATCGTGCACTAAACCAGTTGACAGTCTGGAACACTTATCCACTGCCAAGGATCGATGAATTATTTGATCAGCTAGTAGGAGCGCATTGGTTCTCGAAGGTAGATTTTAGGTCGGGGTACTATCAGTTGCAGATCCAGGAAGAAGACATCCTGAAGACAGCGTTTAGTAGTAGATATGGTCTGTATGAGTTTATCGTGATGCCTGTTGCGCGCTTAGGGTTCGAAGAAAATAAACGCAACCGAACTAGCAACCCGATGAGGTAAGTATACCTATCGAATTGTAGCAAGGGGACACAAGTATCGTATTGAAATCCGGGAACTGTTGGCTATGCTTACTCACACGAACGCTATTATCTTATCGACGGAAAAACTAGGGTTTAGAGAATCTAATTGAGATTAAGGAAATAAAGCTATACTAGAAAGAGAACTACCGCAATTAAGTAAACCTGTTAAGTAAAGAACTATGCTAGAAAGGAAACTACTGCAGTTAATTAAAGAGCACAAGATAGGAGATTACTACGAAAGGTAGAAAATATGAAATGGAAATGCACTCGATCAAGAATCACCTCGGCTAAAGACGATTAAGAAAATGCGATAAAAATCTAAACTTAATAGGATAAAGGTCCTTGACCGTGGAGGTTCCTAAAGCTTGGACACGCTTCTCTCGAAGTCGTGCCCAACTGAATTTAGGAAGGTCCGACCGACTCTCGTCTAAATCGGAGGCCTAAAACTCGCTTTACGCGGTGAACCCCACTATTAGATTTTACTCCAATCCGGGAGATTTGGACGTCTGCCTCTCTCGAGGGGTGCGTACAACTCCCTTTACTCTTGAATGCTCACTTCATTCTTTCGGCCTCTCGGCTAGCCCAGAATGAAAGCAAAGGCGGAGAGTATATATCGATAATATACCTCCAACCCGTGATTAATCGAGAGTAATTCAAGATCCAGAACCTAAAAAGAAAAGGTTAATTAAAATATCATAACTTAATCGCTCTAACCTCGGATCATCAAGATCGAGTACAAGGAGGATTAGTTAATCATAATGGAGTGGAGGAGGGGGGGATGAGTAGTAGAGCATAAAAATACAGGAATAAGAAAGGAGCACTTTTATTAATGAAAAAGAGAGCTACAGCTACGAAATGGAAATTACAGGTGCATCAAAGTAAAACCTATTCTAGCCCTACAAAAAGCTACTTAGAAGAAATGCAAGAGCTAAAAGAAAAATACTAAGCTAGGTTAAGAAAATAATTACAAAATAAGAGAGAGAGAGAGGGAGAGAGAGAGAAAGCATAAGAGGGGCCAAGAAATAGAGGGACAGCACCTCCCCCTCTCCCCAAAAGTTGCTGAAATGGAAGGGGGGTCCTGTATTTATAGATTTTCCCATGGGTTGGTCACGCCTGGCGACACGCCCTAGGGGGGGCGTGTCAGGGGGCGTGATAGTACTATGTTGACCTCGGGAGCTGAATTCTGGCGAGAATGATGATTATTTCGGTACGATGGTGGTCACGCCTTAGGTCACGCCCGTGATAGTGGGGTGTGACAGGCGTGTCAAGTCAAAGTTAGCAGTCGCAGGTCCATCAGACATCGGAATCGGGGCAGTCACGCCCCAGGTCACGCCCGTGACATGGGGCGTGACAGTACTGTTGCGTGTAGCGTTGTAGAATGCATTGAAGAAGGCGGCAGACTTCGGGCAGAGGGCGACGTGCCCCGTGTCACGCCCGTGGACACGCCCGGGGTGGGCGTGTCAGTGGGGCGTGACAGGGGATTTTTGGCGGGAAACTCGCTCTTGCGGCTGGGTTCCTTGGGAATAGGTGACACGCCCTAGGTCACGCCTGGGGAGGGCGTGACAGGTGGGCGTGACAAGGCATTTTTGGCCGCAAACTTGTTGAAACCTGCAAAAACAAAAAATAATTATTATTTATAATATTTACATAAAAAGAAGCATAAAATAACATAGAGAAAGGGATTTAAAACGAAAATAACATATTTTTACCCTAATAAATTAAGCTAAAATATGCATCATCAAATTCCCTCATACTTATTATTTTGCTTGTCCTCAAGCAAAGACTACGAGTTAGAGAAAATAAAGAGGATTAATTGAAAATTTTAAAAATGCTATAAACGAGTAAGACGGGAATTTAGAGGTAGAGAAATTTTTGAAAAAGAACCGAAAAGTCCTACTTTAACTTAGCACAGAATTTTATAAATTTTACTAAATATAAAAACAAATCATCCCAAATTTTTACAGAATTAAAACTTAATAAAGTAACGAGTAAAAAGTGCATTGAGTCACTACTAAAGCCTAAGAGACAAATTAAAATCATAGTCAATCAAGACAAAATTCAATATTTCTATCAAAAATACTTACTCAATCTAGTTTCTCGCTACTATACTAAAAAGTAAACGTAGAAAGCATGAATCATTAGGGCTTTAATTAGGCGTATAATTAGGCTTAGGTTTTTAAGGGTGCGATATTCAAAAAGATTAACACGAGGGATATTTGCACACTTAAAACAAAAAGGAATTGAGCTTTGCCAAAATAAAACTAGCCAAAATAAATACTTTTCTTTTCTTTTCTTTTACTTTTTTTTCTCAATAATTTTCATCATTTTTTTGTTCATTTTTTTTTATACTCAAAACTTTTCACTTTTGTAGCAAAAGATAACACAAAGATTTTCCACTAATTTTTTCAAAAAGATGCACATTTGCAATTAAAGCTCAAAAATAATTTTAAAGTGTGCATGTAGGTAGGCTATTTGGCCGTGGTGAAATAAAAAGTGGGGCTACAAAAAGGAAAGGAAAAGGCACAAAAATGGCTAGCAAAGGTTATTGTTAGGCGAGGTGCAAAGGCTCAAGCGTTACAAAAGAAATGCCTAAATCATTTTCATGCTTCCTAAATCTACTCAAAGTAAAGCTTTGAAATTTCAAAAGAGGATAAGCACAAAAAAATAAAAAATAGAGAATTTGCTTTCATGAAAATAATGATAATAAGCGTCTAGACCGGTTTGTGTCTACTACACTTAATACAAATTAACGTTTAAAAAGATTTTAATAATGAAAAATAAGGGATGATGGGTTTTATAAAAGTAAAAGAAATAAAAGAAAGGCTATGGAAAAGTAAAGAAAAATTCAAAAAAATTTCAAAAATAGCATACTACCCTAAATAGGAACACTGCATGAGTCAACATACTACTCGCTAAACATATTTAAACATAAAGTTAATCAAATTTATTCTAACTAAGCAAGTAGACATGAGCTTGAAAAAAATAATAAAAAGCAAAGTAGCGGGGTACTAATTGATTTGGCAAAAATTAACTCAATTTAATTTGGGATTTTTTTTTCAAAAATATTTATATTTTTTTTTTTTTGATTTTTTTTTTTTAAAAATATTATATATACAATTTTTTTTCTAAAGTAAAATATTAAGGGAACACTCCCCCATACATAAAGTTAAACATTGTCCCCAATGTCTAAAGTTAAGTATAAAGAGAGTGAGAAGAGAGAGAAAAGAGAAGAGAAAAAAATGCAAAGAGAGGGAAAAGATGCTTCCCTAGCATTTGATGCCCAGACGTTTGAAATTGCATCCCCCAAACTTGAGCTAAAGATCGGCTTCAGTCCAAGTTGCGAGGCGATAAGCTGCACAAACACGCGGGAGCTTATTCCTGCACAAAACAAAAAATAAAAAAAAACGGAAAAACAAAAAAAGAAAAAGATAAGCAAGGGGTGCCTCCCAAGAGCGCTCTTTGTTTAAAACGTCATTGAGCTCGACATTTTTTTGTTAGCTAAAAGGAAAATAAAAAGAGAAATGTAATGGCAGCTCGCGCAAAACGCGCTTTGGCGCGAGTGCCAAAACATTTTTTAAGTAAATAAAAATATTTTTTTGTAATTTTTTATTTTTTAAATAAAACAAAAAACAAGAAGATTTAGAAAAAGAAAAAAAACTAGAAAAAGAAACTTTACTATTAGAAGGGGGCGAAGAAGAAGTAGAAACTAAATTAGAAGGAAAAATAAAACAAGAAAAGAAAACAGAATTTTCGCAAGGAGGGGGAAGAGAAGAAAAAGAAGAAGGCGACGGCGGTTGATTACAAGGGAATGGTTGGATAGAAAAATCTGGTTGCTCCACCTGAATGGCAATCATTTCGGTAGATTGGGAGAAAACCGGGATATCCGAAAAATTAATCTCTTCAGAAGATCGAACATAAGAAAGTTCGTCTTCCTCGGAAACTTGAAAAAAAATCGGAATATCGGGGGAAATTTCCTCCTCGAGAGGTTGAAGGCACAATGGAATTTCTGAATAATCGTCTTCCACAAGTGATTGAAGGCACTGCGGAATATCCGAAGATTCATCATTCGAAAGATAAATAGGAGGAGGAGGGGAAGAAAAAGATGCGGCCTCAGCAGCCAAAGCGTCAAAAATCACTTTGAAGTGAGTATTGATGCGTGCATCAAATGCTACACCATCAAAAATGACTTCATTTTCGCTAGAATCAAAAATGGGAGGCGCGTAAACTTGCGGAGAAAAAGCGGAAAAATCTTGAGATGGAATGGATTGATGATCACCTTGGCCCCAAGAATGATCAGGGTGTTGCCACCCTGAGTAGTTCAAAGTAGGGCTAGGATCAAAATGTCCATTCAAGAAATTTCCGTAAGAATTAAAATCAGAAAAATAAGGAGGAGAAGGGTAGGAAGGCGTTTGAAAACCATCATAACCCCATGAAAAAAAATTCGCGGACGGATCAATTTGGCCAAATTGATTCGATCCGGAAGGGATAAAATCATGGGGGGATGAAGGATATCTTACCCAACAGTCCTCACGAGAGTGACCGAACTCTCCACAATTAAAACAAAGATTACACATTACAAAATAAAATTAATCAACCGCGAGAGTGGGGTGAGAGAGACGAGAGAAAAAAAAACAAAACAAAAACGATAAAATTAATAGCTATCCTTTTTTTCAAAATATCAAAACACTCCCCGGCAATGGCGCCAAAAACTTGTTGTGCGCTAGGGTTCGAAGAAAATAAACGCAACCGAACTAGCAACCCGATGAGGCAAGTATACCTATCGAATTGTAGCAAGGGGACACAAGTGTCGTATTGAAATCCGGGAATTGTTGGCTATGCTTACTCACACGAACGCTATTATCTTATCGACGGAAAAACTAGGGTTTAGAGAATCTAATTGAGATTAAGGAAATAAAGCTATACTAGAAAGAGAACTACCGCAATTAAGTAAACCTGTTAAGTAAAGAACTATGCTAGAAAGGAAACTACTGCAGTTAATTAAAGAGCACAAGATAGGAGATTACTACGAAAGGTAGAAAATATGAAATGGAAATGCACTCGATCAAGAATCACCTCGGCTAAAGACGATTAAGAAAATGCGATAAAAATCTAAACTTAATAGGATAAAGGTCCTTGACCGTGGAGGTTCCTAAAGCTTGAACACGCTTCTCTCGAAGTCGTGCCCAACTGAGTTTAGGAAGGTCCGACCGACTTTCGTCTAAATCGGAGGCCTAAAACTCGCTTTACGCGGTGAACCCCACTATTGGATTTTACTCCAATCTGGGAGATTTGGACGACTGCCTCTCTCGAGGGGTGCGTACAACTCCCTTTACTCTTGAATGCTCACTTCATTCTTTCGGCCTCTCGGCTAGCCCAGAATGAAAGCAAAGGCGGAGAGTATATATCGATAATATACCTCCAACCCGTGATTAATCAAGAGTAATTCAAGGTCCAGAACCTAAAAAGAAAAGGTTAATTAAAACATCATAACTTAATCGCTCTAACCTCGGATCATCAAGATCGAGTACAAGGAGGATTAGTTAATCATAATGGAGTGGAGGAGGGGGGATGAGTAGTAGAGCATAAAAATACAGGAATAAGAAAGGAGCACTTTTATTAATGAAAAAGAGAGCTACAGCTACGAAATGGAAATTACAGGTGCATCAAAGTAAAACTTATTCTAGCCCTACAACAAGCTACTCAGAAGAAATGCAAGAGCTAAAAGCAAAACACTAAGCTAGGTTAAGAAAATAATTACAAAATAAGAGAGAGAGAGAGAGGGAGAGAGAGAGAAAGCATAAGAGGGGCCAAGAAATAGAGGGGCAGCACCTCCCCCTCTCCCCAAAAGTTGCTGAAATGGAAGGGGGTCCTGTATTTATAGATTTTCCCACGCGTTGGTCACGCCTGGCGACACGCCCTAGGGGGGCGTGTTAGGGGGCGTGACAGTACTATGTTGACCTCGGGAGCTGAATTCTGGCGGGAATGATGATTATTTCGGTACGATGGTGGTCATGCCCTAGGTCACGCCCGTGACAGTGGGGCGTGACAGGCGTGTCAAGTCAAAGTCAGCAGTCGCAGGTCCATCAGACGTCGGAATCGGGGCAGTCACGCCCCAGGTCACGCCCATGACATGGGGCATGACAGTACTGTTACGTGCAGCATTATAGAATGCATTGAAGAAGGCGGCAGACTTCGGGCAGAGGGCGACACGCCCTGTGTCACGCCCGTGGACATGCCCGGGGTGGGCGTGTCAGTGGGGCGATACAGGGGATTTTTGGCGGGAAACTCGCTCTTGCGGCTGGGTTCCTTGGGAACAAGTGACACGCCCAAGGTCACGCCCGGGGAGGGCGTGACAGGTGGGCGTGACAAGGCATTTTTGGCCGCAAACTTGTTGAAACCTGCAAAAACAAAAAATAATTATTATTTATAATATTTACATAAAAAGAAGCATAAAATAACATAGAGAAAGGGATTTAAAACGAAAATAACATATTTTTACCCTAACAAATTAAGCTAAAATATGCATCATCAATGCCCTTTGGGCTCACGAACACGCCATCAGCTTTCATGAGCTTGATGAACCGGGTGTTCGAGGCATACCTCGATAGGTTTGTAATTGTATTCATAGATGACATCCTTATTTATTCGAGGACGAAGGAGGAGCATGTACAACATCTGGCCTTGACTTTGTAGAAGCTTAGGGAGCACCAGTTATATGCCACATTCAGCAAGTGCCATTTTTTGCTGACGGAGGTAGCCTTTTAGGCCACATCATCAGTGGGGCAGGATTGACAATAGATCCCATAAAGATTCCGGCAGTGTGATACTGGCCTCAGGAAGATGGCCACGGATGTCCGAAGTTTTCTGGGATTGGTCGGGTACTACCAGAAGTTTGTACAGGGATTCTCTCAGATAGCTCTTCAATTCACTTCATTGACGAAGAAGGACACTCCGTTCGTTTGGACGCCGCAGTATGAGACGGCCTTCCAAGAGTTGAAAGGTCGGCTTACGTCGGCCCCTATCCTCGCTCTTCGGTCTGGGAAGGAAGGCTTTCAGGTATATACTGATGCGTCATTTCAGGGGATGGGTGTTGTACTGATGCAGCGTGGACATGTGATAGCATACGCCTCCCGCCAGCTAAAGAAGCACGAGCAGAACTACCTTGTCCATGACTTGGATATGGGGAAGTGGTGTTCGCTCTAAAGATTTGGCGGCATTACCTCTATGGGGTGCACTGCGACATATTTTCAGATCACAAGAATCTGAAATATGTGGATACACAGAAGGAGTTGAATGTTTGCCAGAGGCAATGGGTGGAATTTCTATCTGATTATGAGTATACGATACACTATCACCTGGGGAAGGCGAATGTGGTGGCGGTCGCACTGAGCCAAAGGGATACCACTTCGGGTGCAGAGTCCCAGTTGATGGCCATGGAGCTGGTACGGATGATGGAGGATATGCAGAATACCTTGGTGTCCTCGGATGACTCAGAGCTTTATGAGGAGTATCTGGCCGTAATGAGCACTACCGATGACATTCGAGATCATATCAGGGCTGAGCAGAGAAGGGATGACAAGTTGGAGCCAGTATTCAGGTCTTTAGAGGCAGGCACGGTCGTGGAGTATAAAGAGAGAGATGGTTTGATATGCTTTAGAGGACGAGTGTACATATCGGCTGGGGGCAGGATTCGGGAGGACATTATGACAGAGGCTCACTGCAGCAGGTACTCGGTACACCCGGGAATCACCAAGATGACAGCCGACCTGAAGAGGATGATGTACTGGCCGGGGATGAAGAGGGACATCACATAATTTGTGACCCATTGCGAGTTCTATCAGTTAGTAAAGGCAGAGTGTAAGAGTCAAGCTTGGTTATTGCAGCCACTTCCGGTGTCAAAGTGGAAGTTCGATTATATCGCCATGGATTTTATACATGGTCTTCCTTGATCACATGCGTGGAACGACTCGATATGGGTGATCGTCGACCGACTGCCGAAGGTGGCCAGATTTCTTGTAACACCCCGAAACTCAAAATAGGGACGGGTGATGTTTTAAGCCCAGTTTGGATTTTGGAGCAGGTGTCACGGGCGTGACACGGGCGTGTCACGAGCGTTTCACGAGCGTGTCACGGGCGTGACACAGGCGTGTTCGGCCACGGGTCATGCGGTCGACGCTTTGGCGGTCGACACTAGTCGAGTTGTAGAACACGGCCTAGGACACGGGCGTGTCCCAGGCCGTGTCACTCCAGGGATTCTGCAAGTGTGGTACACGGATCGTGACACGGGCACAAACACGGGCGTGTCAAATTTGATACGGGCGTGTCTGATGCCGTGTCACAAGGCCGTGTACCTCTCTGACTGCGAAGTGTTGATCGATTGTACACGGGGGGCGTGACACGGGTCCCGACACGGGCGTGTCGCAGGTGACACGGGCGTGTCGGAGGCCGTGTCTAAGGCCGTGTGCTGGTTTTTCGAATCGATCGAGACGGCAAATGGGTGACACGGCCAGGCACACGGCCTTGTTGCAACCCGTGTTCGGCCCAGACTTTATGATTTCAGATCTAATCTTGGTCGTTCGTTTCCTTGGCTTTGGATCCGACGGTGGGGGGCTGCTCCTGGGTGGTTTTATCCGGGATTTAGGGTTGGGAATCCTCATTTTCCTTAGCCATTCTCTCTCTAAGAGTTTAGAGAGAAGGTAGAGCAAGGAGGAAGGAGGAGTCCAAGATCCGGCCGCCGAAGGTGCTTCGGAGCTCCGAATCGCGATCCGAGTCTAGATCCGCGGAGGTGACGCCGTTGCGGTGCTTTCCAACTGCATAGTTTTCGATGGCGCCGCGGAAGAACGCAAGGGTAACGATTTCTCATCCTTGGGCATGTGAAGCCCTTTATCCCTTTGCATAGGAAGCCCTCTCTCGCGAGTGAGCGAAGAGTTGGAGCGTTCCTTGGGGTAGATATGTAAAGTCCCCCTTGTGTAGAGTCCGTATGCGAAAACGAACATAGGCATTGTGTGTGAAGCCTATCCGGACAAGTAGAGCCGGATCGGTGATGTTGCATTGCATATGAACCGGGGAAGACTCCGGGTGTTTGGGTGTTTTTCGGGTTTTCTACGTTGTAGATTGCATCAGGGAGCCTTGGAGATTAACTCCAGGGTGCACCCGGAAAACTGGGCAAAAGTGAGTTTTGCCAACACGGTGGTCGGGGAGCCAACGTGAACATAACCGGGTTATGTGATTATTGTGGTGGAAACGGTACTCGGTGAGTCTTGACCTGCGTATATGGCTTAAATTACCGTTGCGGTGTGAGCACGGGTCAGGCGGAACCGTACCCGGTCTATGTAGTTTGGTAGGACCGTTGGCATAGATGAGGGTCTTCGGCGGTCTATGGCTTAAATTGTCGTGACCAATACTAGGAAGGCAAAATGCTCATATGGTTGGCCGTCCAAGAGGCGGTGGTGGAACGGGAACGTCTATGGCTTGAATTGACGTGACGTTGGCCGGTTCGCCGTGAATGTGCCCTGTGTGCACGAGGTGTGTGGCCGTGCGAGCCTACGCCTGTGATGTTGTGTGTTCACACTAATATATTGCCTATACTAATAAAGTGCAGGGAAAGAGCATCGCCGCCCCGATTTTGGGGGCGGGATCGTTATAATTTGGTCAGCATAGCTGACCGTTGCTTTTGTTTGCCACCGGGCGGTGGTTTGTGCTTGTAGGTGCTGCGGAGCCGAGCGGAAAATAGCGGGCTAAAGCCCAAGTTACTGAGCCGGCCCTCAAAGGCCTAATTTTGAGTGTTTCATTGTGACCATGTGTGGCCAGCCTGCGAGCCGATGTATGAAAACACTTTTGTATCAAGCAAACTATGTAAGGCCTTAAGGCCATTTCTGTTTTATGTGTATTGGAACATTCCTGCGGGTGTTTTTGTAGTGGACATTCATGCTGTTGGCAGGGTTCTTAATTGTGCAACTTAATAATTGCTTCCGCTAGGTGTTGTGTAAGACGTTATGATTGGTTGATTGGTTTCAACGCGTAACCAACCGGTCTGTCCGTAGTATATGGCGTCGGGCCCCGGCCGGACCTACTGCTATATGCTATACGACGGATAGGGGTGTTACAAATTGGTATCAGACTACTGGTTTCGGTCAAACTTAAATGAATTCGTGGACAAATTCACTTTAAGGGGTGGTGAGCACATGTGTGCGTCATCGTTATAACATGAAAAGAACCCATGAATGTCCACTTAGGAATGAAAATACACATGTTTGAGGAACCTGCGTGTTCCTATAATTGTTGTTTGCAGTAATTTTTGGTCGCTTATCGGTTTTTTGCACGATTATAGGTGACCAGGAGTAGTGCTGGGCTGTCAGAACGGCCAGGTTCTGAGGCAAGCAGTGCGCCATGTGAAGCGTCCTGCAACACCTCCGTCTGCCGAGACCATTAGATTGGTGGCAGAAGCTATCTTTGCTATGATTAATGCGCAACCTGCAAGACAGGTGCAGCAGCCTGCTCCTGCGGGGGAGCAAGTGCTGCTCCAAGCGGCGGAGCCTAGAAGGGTTGAGCAGGTGGCGGTGGAGCCGGAGTTACCTCGGAGAGCAACTGAAAGACAGTTGAAGCATGTGATGGGCTTCCACCCACTGGTGTTCTCGGGAACGGGAACCCCGACCCAGGCTGAGGATTGGCTCTCAAGAGTCAATAAGGTGATGACAGCTACTGAAACGGAAGAGTGGCAGAAGACCACGATAGCGACGTTCCTTTTGGATGGGGACGCAAGGTTATGGTGGGAAGGCCTAGAGCTACACCAGTTGAGGGGAAGGCCGTTGGCCGAAGTTCCTATGGCGGAGTTTTCAGGATTGTTCATGGCTCGATACCTCCCCTCAGCGCAGAGGATCGCTTTGGAGAACGAGTTCCAAAAGTTGGTGTAAGGAGATAGCACTATAGACGAGTACCTCCACGAGTTTACTCGGTTGGGGAGATATGCTAGCACTACCTTCGCCGACGAGGAGCGAAAGACTAACCGCTTCTACGAAGGGTTAAGAGATGAGCTGAGGTTGCTACTGTCAGGGCCCTTGGCGCAGGGTTTCCTAACCTTGGTCAACTCGGCCCGGTCCTTGGAGAAGGACATGAGAAATGTGCAAGCTAAGAAGGATTCTGGCGGGAAGAAATCGGAGTTCAAAGCACCGACTACGTCGAAGTCGGGCTATCGAAAATTCTTCAAGAAGGCTAGGACATCAGGTCCAGCTTCTTCTACGGGTGCCTCGGGGGCAACTACTAATCGAACCCCGGGCGCTTGTTTCACGTGTGGAAAGACGGGGCACTTTGCCCGCGATTGCTGGAGCGGACGCCCAAAGTCCGAGAGAAAGCAAGGAGCTACTTACGAAGAGAAGGGAAAGGCGGTGGAGTCAACCGCGTCCCACTATGCTCCGACTCAGCCTAGAGTATATAACTTGGGCCAGCAGGAGGCCATCAAACAAGCTGACGTGGTGACAGGTACGAATTAATTTACAGCAAGTTAACTTCATATATTGTTGTCTATTGCTTGTTAGCCTAATATTGTTTGTATAGGCTTTGTTGTGATTAGTGATAGTCCGGCACGGGCACTATTCGACACGGGAGCTTCACACTCCTTCTTTTCCGAAAATTTCATATCGCGCATCGGAGTCCCTTCTTCGATGGCGAAGGACAAGTTGGATGTGCTGCTACCGAATGGGTGCTCGATGCGTGCGGACAGAGTGTGCGCCGTAAAGGTTCACATTGGGAGCCAAGAGTTCGACTTGCTAGCGTCATTGCTGCCGCTAGTAGAGTTCGACGTGATCTTTGGGATGGATTGGCTTTCGGAGCAGAAAGCTTGGATTGACTGCGACCGGAAGGAGGTCAAGCTGGGTGTTGGGTGGGGGACAACATTCGAGGGACTCAAGGGGTTGAGCAAGACGCTGATGTCTGCTCTTCAGGTGGTAAAGGCAGTTCGTGCTGGTGCAGAGCTGTTCTTCGCAATAGTTAGGGCTGTGGATCCAAAGTCCACGCTGGATAGCATCCCGGTTTTTTATGAATACCCCGATGTGTTCCCGGATAGTCTTCCCGGAGCCCCACCGCAGCGGGAGATTGATTTTACCATCGAGCTCGTACCGGGGGCCAAACCGGTGTCACGTGCTCGGTATAGGTTGGCGCCTAAGGAGATGGCGGAGTTGAAAGTTCAGCTAGAAAAGTTGATGGAGCAAGGTTATGTGCGTCCAAGCTCGTCGCCTTGGAGCGCACCGGTCCTCTTCGTTAAGAAGAAGGATGGTAGTATGTGGTTGTGCATCGACTACAGGGAGTTGAACAAGCTGACGGAAAAGAACAAGTACCCGATCCCGAAGATTGATGATCTCTTTGATCAGTTAGTCGGATCGTCGGTATATTCTAAGTTGGACTTGAAGTCGGGGTACTATCAGTTGAGGATAAGGGAATGTGATATCCCGAAGACGGCGTTCAGCACAAGATATGGGCATTTCGATTTCACGGTCATGCCGTTTGGACTGACGAATGCGCCATCAGTGTTTATGGACTTGATGAACAGGACGTTCCGAGATTTCCTGGATCGCTTTGTGATCGTCTTTATTGACGATATATTGGTGTACTCGCAATGCGAAGAAGATCACTTCAAGCACTTGCATCTGGTGTTGGAGACTTTGAGGAGGAATGAGCTATATGCAAAATTCTCCAAGTGCGAGTTCTGGCTACCCTCAGTAGCGTTCCTTGGTCACATTATTAGTGGGGAAGGTATAGCGGTGGATCCGGCGAAGATCGTTACGATACGGGAGTGGCCTGCATTGGCTTCTGTCGCGGAAGTCCGTAGTTTTCTCGGGCTTGCCGGATATTACAGGCGCTTCGTAGAGAACTTCTCGCGAATAGCGCTACCTCTCACGAAGTTGACAAGGAAAGATCAGAGATTCTTGTGGACGCAGGAGTGCGTGCAAGCGTTTGAGGAGCTGAAGAGACGGTTGACCACGGCGCCAATGCTTAGTTCGCCGTGTGGGACCGAGGGCTTCGAGGTGTATAGTGATGACTCGGGTAGTGGTTTGGGCTGCGTGTTGTTGCAGCATGGGAGCGTGATAGCTTATGGATCGCGTCAGCTGAAAGTGCATGAAAGGAACTATCCGGGCCACGACTTGGAGTTGGCGGCCGTAATATTTGCACTTAAGCTGTGGAGGCACTACTGATATGGCGTAAGAGTCGATATTTATACCGACCACAAGAGCCTGAAGTACTTGTTGGATCAGAAGGATCTTAACATGAGGCAGAGGAGGTGGATGGAGTTCCTGGGGGACTACACCTTCAAGATTCATTATATACCCGGGAAGGGCAATGCGGTTGCTGATGCGTTGAGTCACAGGGCTCCCGCCCAAGCCAACTGGTTGTCGGTGCATGATGAGCGGCTGATACGGGAGTTGGAGGAGCTTGAGATCTGTTGCGTTGATAAGCAGACGAGCGCCAAAGCAATGTTGAACTGGACAGAGGTCCAGTATGACCTGGCTGATCGGGTTCGGCAGGCATTGGAGTTAGATGACTCCATGAAGGAGCTTATGGAGGCAGCGTTGGATGGGTCAAATTCCCAGTTTTCAGTGGAAGATGGGTTGCTAAGGAAGGATCATCGGTTGTGCGTCCCAAGCGGGAGTAACCTACGGGTGGAGTTGATGTACGAGGCTCATCATACCAAGTACTCGATCCACCCAGGGAGCACAAAGATGTATCGTGACCTCAAGAAGCTGTTTTGGTGGCCGGGGCTTAAGAAAGATGTGGCATTGTTTGTGGCTAAGTGCCAAACGTGCGCCTTGGTGAAGGCGGAGTGCCAAAAGCCGGGAGGATTTCTGAAGTCCTTGCCTATACCGGAGTGGAAGTTCGACGACATATCTATGGACTTTGTGCATGGGTTGCCAAGGTCGCAGAAAGGGAACGACGCCATCTGGGTGATCGTAGACCGGCTAACAAAGGTGTCACACTTCATTCCGCATAGGAAGGATGATCCAGTGGAGAAATTGGCAAAGTTGTATGTTGACAATATAGTTAGACTGCATGGTGTGCCTCGCAGCATTGTGAGTGATCGCGATGGGTGTTTCACGTCCAATGATTGGAGGTTGGTGCAGCAGATGCTGGGGACCAAGTTGAAGTTCAGCACAGCCTTCCATCCGCAGACGGATGGGCAGACCGAGAGAGTCAATAGAACGATGGAGGACATGCTCCGCATGTGTGTCCTAGACTTCAGGAAGCATTGGGAGGACCACCTGTATTTGGTGGAGTTTGCGTACAACAATGGCTATCAAGCGAGTATACAAATGGCACCCTTCGAGGCCCTGTATGGTAGGAAGTGTCGCACGCCGTTATCGTGTCTTGAAACGGGTGATGCAAGGTTGTACAAGAAGCAGGAGGTGGAGAGTGCTACCTCGTTGGTGCGAATCATTAGGGAGCGCTTGTTGATCGCTCAGGACAGGCAGGCAAAGTATTACAATGCCAAGCACCGGAACGTGGAGTTCGCGGTAGGCGATTTGGTATACTTGAAAGTGAAGCCGTTCAAGGGGGTTTCGCGGGTGAGACGCATGAAGAAGCTGAGCCCAAGATACCTTGGACCCTTTGAGATTCTGGAGTGAGTCGGCGAAGCTGTATACCGTTTGAAGTTATCGGTAGAATTGAGTGGACTGCACGATGTGTTCCACATCTCTGTATTGCGGAAGGCTGTGCAAGAGCCTTCGCAGGTGATCGCAGTTGATCAAGTACCGGTGGACGAAGGGTTGACGACTAAGGTCAAGCCCATTTGTATTGAAGATGCAGAGGTCAAGAGGCTCCGTAACAAGGAGATCCGGATGGTTAAAGTCCGGTGGGATAATTGCGGTCGGGAGGAGCTCTCTTGGGAAAGGGAGCAAACCATGCAGGAGGAGTACCCGGAGTTATTCCGCTCAGGTACCGTTAAAAGTTTTAAGTTCCTGTGGTTTTCCTTTAGTAAATTTCGTGGGCGAAATTCTTTTAAGGGGGAGAGAGTTGTAACACCCCGAAACTCAAAAAAGGGACGGGTGATGTTTTAAGCCCAGTTTGGATTTTGGAGCAGGTGTCACGGGCGTGACACGGGCGTGTCACGGGCGTGTCACGGGCGTGACACAGGCGTGTTCGGCCACGGGTCGTGCAGTCGACGCTTTGGCGGTCGACGCTAGTCGAGTTGTAGAACACGGCCTAGGACACGGGCGTGTCCCAAGCCGTGTCACTCCAGGGATTCTGCAAGTGTGGTACACGGATCGTGACATGGGCACAAACACGGGCGTGTCAAATTTGACACGGGCGTGTCTGATGCCGTGTCACAAGGCCGTGTACCTCTCTGACTGCGAAGTGTTGATCGATTGCACACGAGGGGCGTGACACGGGTACCCGACACGGGCGTGTCGCAGGTGACACGGGCGTGTCGGAGGCCGTGTCTAAGGCCGTGTGCTGTTTTTTCGAATCGATCGAGATGGCGAATGGGTGACACGGCCAGGCACACGGCCGTGTTGCAACCCGTGTTCGGCCCAGACTTTATGATTTCAGATCTAATCATGGCCGTTCGTTTCCTTGGCTTTGGATCCGACGGTGGGGGGCTGCTCCTGGGTGGTTTTATCTGGGATTTAGGGTTGGGAATCCTCATTTCCCTTAGCCATTCTCTCTCTAAGAGTTTAGAGAGAAGGGAGAGCAAGGAGGATGGAGGAGTCCAAGATCCGGCCGCCGGAGGAGCTTCGGAGCTCCGAATCGCGATCCGAGTCCAGATCCGCGGAGGTGACTCCGTTGCGGTGCTTTCCAACCGCATAGTTTTCGATGGCGCCGCGGAAGAACGCAAGGGTAATGATTTCTCATCCTTGGGCATGTGAAGCCCTTTTTCCCTTTGCATAGGAAGCCCTCTCTCGCGAGTGAGCGAAGAGTTGGAGCGTTCCTTGGGGTAGATATGTAAAGTCCCCCTTGTGTAGAGTCTGTATGCGAAAACGGACATAGGCATTGTGTGTGAAGCCTATCCGGACAAGTAGAGCCGGATCGGTGATGTTGCATTGCATATGAACCGGGGAAGACTCCGGGTGTTTGGGCGTTTTTAGGGTTTTCTACGTGGTAGATTGCATCAGGGAGCCTTGGAGATTAACTCCAAGGTGCACCCGGAAAACTGGGCAAAAGCGAGTTTTGCCAACATGGTGGCCGGGGAGCCAACGTGAACATAACCGGGTTATGTGATTATTGTGGTGGAAACGGGACTCGGTGAGTCTTGACCTGCGCATATGGCTTAAATTGTCGTTGCGGTGTGAGCACGGGTCAGGCGGAACCGTACCCGGTCTATGTAGTTCGGTAGGACCGTTGGCATGGATGAGGGTCTTCGGCGGTCTATGGCTTAAATTGTCGTGACCAAGGCCAGGAAGGCAAAATGCTCATATGGTTGGCCGTCCAAGAGGCGGTGGTGGAACGGGAACGTCTATGGCTTGAATTGACGTGACGTTGGCCGGTTCGCCGTGAATGTGCCCTGTGTGCACGAGGTGTGTGGTCATGCGAGCCTACGCCTGTGATGTTGTGTGTTCACACTAATATATTGCCTATACTAATAAAGTGCAGGGAAAGAGCATCGCTGCCCCGATTTTGGGGGCGGGATCGTTATAATTTGGTCAGCATAGCTGACCGTTGCTTTTGTTTGCCACCGAGCGGTGGTTTGTGCTTGCAGGTGCTGCGGAGCCGAGCGGAAAATAGCGGGCTAAAGCCCAGGTTGCTGAGCCGGCCCTCGAAGGCCTAATTTTGAGTGTTTCATTGTGACCATGTGTGGCCGGTCTGCGAGCCGATGTATGAAAACACTTTTGTATCAAGCAAACTATGTAAGGCCTTAAGGCCATTTCTGTTTTATGTGTATTGGAACATTCCTGCGGGTGTTTTTGTAGTGGACATTCATGCTGTTAGCAGGGTTCTTAATTGTGCAACTTAATAATTGCTTCCGCTAGGTGTTGTGTAGGACGTTATGATTGGTTGATTGGTTTCAACGCGTAACCAACTGGTCTGTCCGTAGTATATGGCGTCGGGCCCCGGCCGGACCTACTGCTATATGTTATACGACGGATAGGGGTGTTACATTTCTATCGATCAGGAAGGATGCCTAAGTGGGTGAATTGGTGCGGAGGTTTGTAGAGCAGTTCGTCCGATACCATGGAGTGCCGAGGACGATAGTGTTCGATCGTGATGGACGATTTACATCTAAGGAGTGGAGGTCGGTCCAGGCAAATTTGGGGACCCGGTTGACATTCAGTACCGTCTTCAACCCTCAGATGGATGGACAGACAGAGCGCACCAATCGGACACTGGAGGATCTGCTGCGCCTTTGCATACTGGACTGTGGGGAGCCATGGGAGAGGTAGCTACCATTGATCGAGTTCTCGTACAACAACAGCCACTAGTCCAGCATCGGCATGGCCCCTTATGAGGCTTTATACGGGTGGAGATGTAGGACTCCTTTATCTTGGATCCAGGATGAGGATCCAAAGGCACTGGGCTCGGAGTTCATCAAGGATACGGATGCTCATGTGTGATTGATTCGAGACAGGATGTTGGAGGCCCAGAGCATGCAAGCTAAATATTACGATGCTCGGCATCGTCAGGTAGAGTTCCAGGTAGGAGACTGGGTGTTTTTGAAGATACGACCGATGCATGGAGTCTCGCGTGATAGATTTAACTTCAAGACATCCTAAACACCTAGAGGGGGGTGAATAGGTTCTTTTCCTTGTTTTAAACTAAGGCAGAATATAGCTTCAGTTCTTTAATATAAATCTCAAATCTTTACAGCTAACACAGCATATACAATCACATATTCTAAAATAACACAAGCATCACAGATTGTACATAGGTTTATAGTGGTTCCCCAAGGTCTGGGTATATCCACTTTCCCCCTTCACCTATCTAGCAGTGTGCTAGATTCGGCCTAACTTCTTCCTTCTTCTCAGATCCACAGATCTTACAGCTCAGAACCCTGAAAGGTTCCTACAACTCAGAACCCTATAAGGTTCCTACAACTCAGGCTAACAGCCCTACCTCAGCCTTGCCACAAGGCCTACAACTAAGAGAACAAATCCTCCTACACTCAGTCTGAATCAGCCTTACCACTCAGAGATCAAAATCTCCTACACTCAGCCTTTATAACACAGACTTACAACTCAGTTCTTTGAAAAGATCCTACAGAATTTGATAAGTAATTTGATGAACTCTTACCCTTATTGAGAGAGAAAGGATAAGAGAATTATTGATCAGCTTCTTGATGAGACTGATGATTGAGATCAACCTGTTCTTAGCTTTCTTCAAAGCTTCTTGAATCTGAACTTAGTAGGGTTGATCTCCTTTGAAGTTGACTGACTGGCAGCTTCCTTCTTGGATTCCATATATGGATCTGGAACAACTTAGTAGATTAGTTCAGGATCTACTTCTTAAGAGACTTGTGATTGTCTCCTTCTTGACCTCAAAACAGCTGGAGCTCTCTCTCCCCAAACCTTCTGAAGTACCTTCTGAATTCTGAATGAATTTCACCTTAGACAAAATCTGAGTGGATAATCACTACTAATTGTCTTCTTAGATCTTCTTACGAAGATCTCCTTATGTGTGACTTCACTTTCTTGATCAACGATCAATCTCTCAATAGTTGTGTTTGTTTTGTGTGTATTATCTTTTCTTCTGAATCAATCTATATATATAGACTTCATCCATGGTAACCGGCTGATCCGGTTTCTAACCAACTTATGAAAAGTCTGACAGCTTCATTAAAGTTGTTGGAATGCACAGCTGTCAAGTCCCCAGTCAGCTCTTGAACCTTTGTCTCTATCAGCAAAGCGTCGAGATTGACTGTCATTATATGTCGAGACAAACTGTCAATATGTGTCGACACATGTAACTTAAGTGTCGACATAGACTTTGGTGGTGTCGACATAGACTTTGGTGGTGTCGACATAGCTGTCTTGATGTCGACACAACTTCTTGACACTGCATCTTGAGAATATGTCGACATAGATTATTTGTGTCGACACAGTCACTTCTCCGCTCCACAGCAATCAACTATGTTGAAACTCTGCTGTGTGTCGACACAAGTCCTGTGTGTTGACACAGTTTATGTAGACTAAGAATTCTTTGTGTCGACACTGCCTCCAGGTGTCGACATAGCTGCTGTCGACTCTACTTCTGTGTGTCGACACAGTCTCCCTTTGTCGACACAGTTGATGTCGACTATCTATTCTGTGTGTTGACACTGCCTCCCGGTGTCGACACAGTTGATGTCGACTAACATATTCTGTGTGTCGACACAGTTGCTTCAGGTGTCGACACATGGACTTAGAAACTTTTTCTGCATTTTAGCCAATACTTAACATGCACATATAAACTCAAAATAACATCAAACACACCTTGATGTATATCATTGAGCTAAGTGAGGCTTCTCCAAATCAGGTACACATTTTCCAATGTACCCAACAATCTCCCCCTATTTGGAGAAGTCATAACCCTTTTGTCAATGATATACACCACTTATGATAAATAAACATGATGATGTGTAAAAGCATTTTTAACAGGGTAACTTATAAACAAAACAAATAATAAACTATCATCACAGAATAAGGATGCAAATTAAATGAGCATGGAACATTGTTTTGTTTATTATATCAAAAAGTTTCTTAACATTGTTTACATAGACTTCTTTAAAGACTAAGAATTACATAGTTCTTGAAAAAACTAGTAAAACTAAACTAAGGTTAGACAGGCTCCTTGATGACTATTCCTTTCCCTGATTTAATATGAGCCTGCACAGTAGGTTCTGTATCTTCAATGGGCTTCTTGCCTTTCAACTCAGCCTTCCTTTGAACTTCAGCCTTAATCCTTTGCCTTTGAAAAAAATGAAAAGGCTTAGGGAAATACTTGTTAGGCTCCTGAGCATCAGGAGGTAGCTTCCCACTCTTAGCCTTTCTTTTGTATTGAACTGTGGCTTCCTGCCTTGCCTCATACTTCTGCCACTCCTTCTCATTATACTATTTACCCAATTCATGAACCTTGTCTTTTACAGCTTTTCAGGCAGTTAATATGATATTTCTAGAAGTGGGGCTCCATTGCTCAAAATCAGGTTTTAACTCTGACTGCTCTCTGAATCTCTTCTTTGATAATTGAGCATCTTGCTGAGCTTTCTCACCAGCTTCTGGCATATCTACCTTTTCAAGAATAACATTAGTAACTTTTTTGGAGGGTTGTACATAGACTGAACTTGTTGATGTATCATTTCAATATTTGCAGGGGGTAAATAACTTGGGTAACCTCAGGTTGGTCACCTTCAAGTAGAGCTGGTTGCACACCTGACTCAGCCATATTATCATCATCACATAAGGATGGATATCCCAGAGTGGCTCTAATACTGTTGGTTACCCATTTGGCATGATCATAGCCTGCATATACTAACACCCTCTCCCCCTTTATGACTTCTTTGGCCACATGATCTCTCAAATCCTCTTTTTGATATCTGATTTTCCCATCCAGGTAATTGATTCAATCTTTAAAGAATGGCTTTAACTTTTGAAGCTTATTAGAAATTGTTTTCTGAGAAGTAGTAATAGCTGTTTTAAAGGAATCCAGGGCTTCCTATAGCTTCTTATCAAATTCTTCTTTCTCCTTATTTCTTGCCACAGTCATTTCAATAACCGTTTTCCTTACTTCAGTGACTATCTCATTATGAGATTCAGTCAGATTGTAATTCATTCTTATTTGATTTTCAAGGACATAGCCTTGTTTGACAGCAATATCATCCACTTGTTTCTTGATTTCTGCTTGTTTCTTTGCTAGAAAGACTAAAGCATTGCCCCCCTTGTGGAAGCAATCTGTCATTTCTTTCTTATTCTGATTTACCTCAAATCTGATTGACTTTATATCTTGGGCTAGATAAAATTGAAGAGCCTTATGGCTTTCATCCATATATTTTTAAAGAGCCAATCTCTGCTCATCAAATTTCACTTGTAAATCAACCATAAATTTGTTATAATCAGTCTCAGGGGCTGGTTGTGAAGTAGTAGCTTGCAAAGCCTTCTTATAGTTCTGGCTTCTCCTTTTAAAAACGATAAGTTTTCTTTTCTTTAAACTTGTTATCTCCCCATCCCCTGAATTAGTGGAACTGTCAATATTTACTCTTTCTTTGGGACTAGGAGGCATCTCATTTTCAGTCCTTTGCTCCACCTTCTCAAGGTTAACTTACTCCCCCTCAACTGCTCCCTCTATGTCAGGAAATAATTCTTCTAGGGTGAACTCTTGTTGAGTGAGAACTGCTTTTTCTGGAGCATCAGCAACCATAGATGTATCCTCCATGATCACATCTAGTGCTTGACTGTTGACATGAGGTGTTTCAAGAATAGATTGTGAACACATTTCACTTGCTAAGTGAATGCTTTATTCCCCTTGTCCTTGTGCAGAATGTTGCTCCCCCTGCAACTGTGCAGTAACTATCTCCTCATGAACTTGGGCAATTTCAGCCAGGTCCTGGACCTGTTCCCTAACTTGCTCCCCCTGCACTTGTGCATTCATTGTGTCCTCCTACACATGATCATGATCAGTAATTTCATGGACTGGTGATTTTGCTGCAGTCTCTTAGTTATCCAAATCTGGTGTGTCCTGGGAGAGAACCCTATCCCATTTGGATATTATCCTGATGTCCATCCTTCTCATATGATTTATTTTAGATCCTGGAAGCTGATGCATTACCTCTGGAATTGCCCCAGCTAGGTATAAACTCATTAATCTAGCCAAATTAGGCTTTTTGATCCCTTCCTTTATCTTTTCAAACAAAACTGCAGACCAATCTGTGTAAATCTTATAGATTATCCTGTTCATCAGATTGAACATAAAGGAAGAGATCCTATCATGGCCTCCTTATTTACACAAAATCACCTTCCCTACCACTTCAGATGGAAATTTTCCTTGTTGATTCATTCCTTTTCAGTTTATGGATGCTCCAATCTTCATGGTTGGATCCAATCCACACCACTGGAGAGCCTCCCTTGTCTTTGAGGCTGGGACCTCTTCTTCATCCTGGATTCTTGGAAGGTGAAGAGTCTTTCTCAAACTCTTCAGAGTAAGTTTGACTCTATTACCATGAACTGTCGATTTAATCTTCAGTCCAGTGGAATCCACTGTTACAGCAGCATAGAATTCAAACACTTCCTTCTTCCATATCTTGGTAGGTTCAGAAATAAGAAACTCCAATCCATTATCAGTAACAAGGGTGATGACC
Source organism: Platanthera zijinensis (assembly GCA_039513925.1). Lineage (NCBI taxonomy): Eukaryota > Viridiplantae > Streptophyta > Magnoliopsida > Asparagales > Orchidaceae > Platanthera > Platanthera zijinensis. The sequence continues at coordinate 134,328,401 of CM077082.1, forward strand.
CCTTTAATCTCCGTCATTGCATCATCAAAAGCATTGCGCACAAGCTCATAGCCTTCGTTAATGTTATCTTCTATCTTTGGCGCCATTGGAATGGAGAGAAATCTTGAATTGAGAGAAGAGAGTTTGTCGACACAAGGGTTTAGTCTCAAAAATATGGAGAGCGTGTCAACAGAATATGTTCTCGACCTATTTATATCCTTTTAAACAAAAAAGGTCAAAAGGCGGGCAAAAATTGTCTAAAAGTGTTGACACTGTTGAAAAGTGTCGACACATACTTCTATTGCCTCGACCACGGCGCTGACTACTATGTGTCGACACCAAATGATGATATGTCGACACTGGGCATACTTTGTAGTTCATCAAAAATTCTGTGTCGACTCTTATTGCAAGTGTCGACACAATTTCTGGAAGTGTCGACACCATTACTCTAGTGTGTCGACACTACTTTTCTGGATGTGTCGACATTTTGTCCCTTAGCTGTCGACACATTATTACTGAATGTGTCAACACAATTTTACTTAGCCACTTATGTTAATCTAACATATGGTCAATATTCCTAATTCAATTTTAAATCTATTGAATTTAGTTTCTGTTGGTACCCTAGTTTGATTTGACTTTAGTCCTCTCCTTTGTGCTCCTTGACCCAAGAGTTATCTATGGTCAATGGTTAGTAGTTTAGCTGTAGAGTCCTCACTTTTCCAGATTGAGAATTTGGTTAAGTTGTTTGTTCGTTCGACTATCGTCGAACGCCGCTCGACTATCGTCGACTAACTGTTCGACGATCGTCTATCAGTTGTTCGACTTTCAGTCTGCGAGGATAGTTCGACTATCGGTTGATAGTTCGACTATCTGTGTGCTTTGATAGTTCGACTATCTGCTTGGATAGGTCGACTATCTGATAGTTCAACTATCTGTTGATAGGTCGACTATCTGTTTGTCTTTGATAGTTCGACTATCTGTTGATAGGTCGACTATCTGTTCTCGCTTGATAGTTCGACTATCTACTTTGATAGTTCGACTATCTGATAGTTCGACTATCTGTTGATAGTTCGACTATCTGTTCTGCGTTGATAGCTCGACTATCTGTTGATAGGTCGACTATCTGTTCTCGCTTGATAGTTCGACTATCTGCTTTGATAGTTCGACTATCTGATAGTTCGACTATCTGTTGATAGCTCGACTATCTGTTTGTTCTTGATAGTTCGACTATCTGATTGATAGGTCGACTATCTGATAGCTCGACTATCTGTTGATAGCTCGACTATCTGTTGATAGCTCGACTATCTGTTTTGCCCTGATAGTTCGACTATCTGTTGATAGGTCAACTATCTGATAGTTCGACTATCTTCTGGTAGTTCGACTATCTGCTGTGATAGTTCGACTATCTCCTTTGATAGTTCGACTATCTGGATCGTTCGACTATCTGTCCGATAGTTCGACGATCTCCGTGCGTCGGTCGACGATCTCCGAGGGTCGTTCGACGTTTTCTGTCTGCCTTTATATTTTATATTTATTTATTATATTTAATTAATTAATACATTTTCTGGCACGTTGTTTTAAGTATTATGATAATATTTCCAGGCATATCTGCTCCATCCCTTTTGCCTGAGTCAAATCTTTTTAGATAAAGTTGTTTGTCTTATTAGCTGAAATTATAAATTACTTTATCTGCTGTCAGCCCTTTATAGCCGTTAGACTGAAAAGTCTTCTTTTTGCTATAAGGAGTTTGTTTCTGATATGACTTTATTTAGTACTTTATTATCAAATTGTTTCCTGCAGCTTCCTAGAAAAAGGGTTATTCCTTTTATAGAATGTTTCTGCTGCAGAGTTTGTTCTGTCTTCTTGATATTTACAGCTCAGGTCTCAAGTCTCAGAAGAAGACAAATTATTCAAACTGAAGAGAGCCGTTGCTTGCTGATGTTATATAAAGGACTCTTTGAAGAAGGATTCAAGCTAGTGTTACACATATTCTCAAGCATTCAAGCCTTCATCAAGATCAAGCTTTCTGCTCTCAGCAATTTCCATCTAACTGAGAAGTGTTAAGATCTTCTACTCTTCTTCAACCTGAGTTCTCCTGCTTTCAGGAAGTTCAAACTCAGAGTTCGTTTGAAGAAGAAGAAGAAGACAGCTGCTTGAAGATCTTTATTTTTATTATTTGTATCTTCTTGTAGTTTTTCCTTCAGAGTTTTCTGAAGAGTTTTTTACACTGAAGCAAGACTTCACCTGGACATCTTTGAGCCAGGGGGAGCCTTGATTCTTTAGAGCTTTCTAGCTCAGTGCAAGCTTTTGTGCTTCTCTAATCTATTGCAAAATAGAGAAGACATCTTAACCTTCTTTCCCCTCCTGTACAGGGTTATTACTCCCTTCAAAAGTATCCCTTGGTGGCAGGGCACCTGATCAAAAACCTGTGCTTGGTTTTTAGACACCTGATCAAAAGTCTAAAGGGTTTCTGGATCTACCTGAAGCAGATCCTGTTGGTGGCAGGGCACCTGATCAAAAACCTGAGTGGATTCCTACCGTTTGGGTAGAAGAGTGGACGTACCCAAGTTATTTGGGGAACCACTATAAATTTCCTTGTGTTGTCTGGATTCACTTGTTTAATTCCTGCATTGTGGCTGTGAATAGATATAACTAGGATTGCTAGTTGCTGATTAGGTTTTCCAAGTCTTAATTGTAATTACAGTTAGCTTGAGTTTGTACACATCACTTGTGTTAGGCTTTAAGGTTAAATCAATATCTATAATCTTTCCATTCCGCACTTCACTCCAAGGGAGTTGGGTAGACCATTAAGTTTTGTCTAGTGCAAAATTTGATAACTCAATTCACCCCCCCCCCCTCTAGAGTAGTATCTATCTCTTCACTTTCAATTGGTATCAGAGGGAGGTTAACTGACTGAATAGGCTAACACCTAAGTCACAAGATCCTGATAGATACCAAAGCTTATAGATATTCACTATCATGGCCCAGTCCAAGGATTATTCCAGCACCAGACCTCCAGCATGCAACTTAGCTAAGTTTGGCATCTGGAAGGCAAGGATAAAACTATATATGAATTCTATTGATGAAAGCATCTTTGCTTCTATTTTGTCAGGTCCCCCAAGAGCACCTGCTGCTGCTACTGCCTCATCATCAGATATGAGTGCAGTGCCTCCTCCAGATTACAATGATGAGTACAAGAAGGCCAAAATAGCAGATGCCAAGGCGATGAACATACTGGCTCAGACAATGTCTGATGAGGTATTCCAGAAGGTTGCTGACTGCTCCTCAGCAAAGGCCATGTGGGATACACTGAACCAGATTGTAGCTGGTTCAGTTGATGAAAGGAAGGACAGAAGGTCCAACCTGATCTCACAGTATGAGAACTTCAAGAAAACTGATGCTGAATCAGTTGAAGCCATGTACACCAGGCTCAGCTCAATCATCAATGAGCTGAGGACCCTGGACAAGGACATATCATTGACAGAGGTCAATGATAAGATTCTTATGTGCTTCCCTAGCACATGGGATCTAAGAATCTGGCCCATCAAGGAAGCCAGAAGTACAAATGAGATCTCCACTGAAGCCCTCCTCGGCAAGCTCAAGTCTTTTGAGCAAGTGCTGAAGACAAGGGAAGCAGAAGCTGAAGCAAAGACCCCCACTCCAACAAGAAAAGAGCAATCTCTAGCTCTTAAGGCTGCTGATGCTTCTGAAGGCAGCCAATCTAATGAGGAACTAATGGCATTGTTTGCCAAGAGGTTTCTCAAGATGGGGAGAAAGGAGTTCAGAAAGAAGTCTTCACGCTATGAAGACAAACCAAGGTATGATCGCTCTCCTGCTAAAGAAATTATTTGTTATGGTTGCAGGAAGCCTGGACACATCTTGCCAGAGTGTCCAGAGGAGAAGAACAAAGAAAAGAGAAAAGATAAAGAACAACACAGGAAGCACTCCAAGCCATCCTCCTACAAAAACAAGAAGAAGGAGAGAGGTTTCATTGCTGAAACCTGGAGTGATTCTGATGAAGAATCCTCCTCATCAAGCTCTAGTGAGGATGAGGAAGAGAAGAAGGCAAAAGAAGTTTGCCTGATGGCAATAGATGCCTGCAGCAACCACTCTGCTGCAGAGAGTTCTGATTCTGATGAAGAGATGCCTACAGAAGATGAGGTACTTTCTTCTTATGATTTTACTTCAGAAGAATTTAAATTAGACTTTAAATCTTTATGCTTAGATTTGATTAGCTCTGAAAAGGAAATAAAAGAACTTAGAAATAGGTTAGCTGACTCAGAATCAATAGCCTCTGAAAATGTTAGGTTAAAGGAAGAACTCACTACTTGTAGTGAAGAAATTAAATTTCTTAAAATAGAGTTAGCTAAGTCTAAGAGATTAGAGGAATCACTTAATGGTAGAAGCCTTAAGCTGTTAGAAATTACCAGCATGACTAACACTAGGTCAGGTAATGATAAACTAGGCTTAGGAGCTTCTCCCAGTGAACCCCCAGTTCTACTTAAAAATAATCTTTCAACTCCAGTAAACTTCATTTCAGCTAGTGGAATGAAGAATACTGAGCAAGTAAATCTAGTTAATAAAACCTTAAATAAAGCTAAGAGAGAAAAGAGAAAGAAGTTTTTTAAAGAAATGCAAAGAGCGTCGAACGCCGCTCGACGATCGGAAGCTCAATGGTCGAACGAAGCTCGACGATCTGAGCGCCCATCGTCGAACGTCGATCGACGATTTCAACATGATTTTCAAAATCATAATCAGTATCATAGAAACCTAAATGAATATAGAAACCCTAGGTTTGTTGACCCATCATCTGCATGGAGAATCCCACCTAGGAGATCTCACCCACTAGGTTATCACCCTCAGCCTGCATTCTCATATATTTCCAGTTTTTCTTATGTGAAAAACAAGGGACCCAAGGTTACCTGGGTCCACACTGTCTAAATAATTGTCTTGCAGGTGAAGGCCTATCCAATCACTCAAAATAAGTGGTATTTGGATAGTGGATGCTCTAAGCATATGACAGGAAATAAAGATCTCCTGTCAAAATACAAAGCTAAGCTCGGCCCAAAGGTTATCTTTGGAGACTCCAGCTGTGGTCAGACAGAAGGCTATGGCAAGATCACAATTGGAGCAGTTACTTTCAAGAGAGTTGCTTATGTAAATGGACTGAAGCATAATTTGATCTCAGTCAGCCAGCTATGTGATGTTGGCTACCAGGTTTCATTTTCTAACTTCTCTTGCAATATTACTTTAAATAATAATGTTGTTTTAGTAGGTATTAGAATAGGCAATATCTATTTAGTAGATTTCAATTCATCTCATTCTGAAATCTGTCTGTTTAATGAAGTAACCCTTAATAATAATTCTTTATGGCATAAGAGGCTTAGTCATGTAAACCTTAAAAATATATCTAGGTTATCTAAACACAACCTTGTTAGAGGCTTACCTTCTTGCCCCTACAAGAAGGAGAGCCTATGCAAGGCTTGTCAGCTAGGCAAGCAAACCAAAAACTCTTTTAAATCTGTAAATAAGAGTGATTCTCCTAGAATCCTGTATTTATTACACTTGGACCTTTTTGGCCCAATAAATGTACAGAGTTTAGGAGGGAAGTATTACACATTAGTAATTGTAGATGACTTCTCTAGGTTCAGTTGGGTTTTCTTTTTGAGAACTAAGTCTGATAAATTCAAAGCCCTTACAGACTTTCTACTATGTGTGCAGACTGAGTACTCTACTCATGTGGCCTTGATCAGAAGTGATCATGGTACTGAGTTTGACTCTCTTCTCATGCAAGAATTCTGTGAGAGAGAAGGTATCAAACATAGCTTCTCAGCTCCTAGAACTCCTCAACAAAATGGGGTAGTTGAAAGGAAAAATAGAACACTCATTGAAGCTGCTAGCACATTGTTGGCAGATGCTAACATGCCTCTCTCCTATTGGGCAGAAGCTGTTAGTACAGCCAATTATGTCTTGAATAGAAGTTTGATACACAAACTTAAGTGTAAAACTCCTTATGAGTTGCTTAAGGGAAAGAAACCTAAAATTAATTATTTTAGAGTTTTTGGCTGTATTGTTTATATTCATAATAATAATAAAGAATATATTAGAAAATTTGAAGCAAAAGCTTCAATGGGAATTATGCTTGGATATTCCCAAGTAAGCAAAGCTTATAGGGTTTATAACAAATCTACCTGTAAGATTGAAGAATCTGTGCATGTGTCATTTGATGAGCATCAGATGTTTTACAAGGAGAAAGAAAATTCTCCTTCCTCCAGTTCTTTGCAGGTACCTGTAAGATTGAAGAATCTGTGCATGTGTCATTTGATGAGCATCAGATGTTTTACAAGGAGAAAGAAAATTCTCCTTCCTCCAGTTCTTTGCAGGAGAAAGAAAATTTTAGAGTTTTTGGCTGTATTGTTTATATTCATAATAATAATAAAGAATATATTAGAAAATTTGAAGCAAAAGCTTCAATGGGAATTATGCTTGGATATTCCCAAGTAAGCAAAGCTTATAGGGTTTATAACAAATCTACCTGTAAGATTGAAGAATCTGTGCATGTGTCATTTGATGAGCATCAGATGTTTTACAAGGAGAAAGAAAATTCTCCTTCCTCCAGTTCTTTGCAGGTACCTGATGCCCCTCAAGAAATTCTTCAACTATCAACTCTTCAGATCACTGAATCAGACAGTGATGAAGACATTGCTGAAGCAGTTGTTGTACCACCAACAGTAGATCAAATTCCTCCTGAGGAATTAATCCCAACTGTTGCTGAAGATCACATCCCACCTGCTGATATTGTCACACTTAGAGATCACCCCACATCTCAAGTGATTGGAGACATATCAGCTGGTGTGCAAACAAGACACCAATTAAGACAGGATGTGATGCATGCTTGTTTCCTCTCACAGGTTGAGCCCCTCACCTTTAAAGATGCAGAGCTAGATCCCCACTGGATCATTGCTATGCAAGAGGAACTCAATCAGTTTGAGAGATGTAAAGTTCTGACTTTGGTTCCAAGACCTAAAGGCCAACTGATCATAGGCACCAAGTGGGTGTATAGAAACAAGTTAGATGCAAATGGAATTATAGTAAGGAATAAAGCACGGCTTGTAGCTCAGGGCTACAAACAGGAGGAAGGTATAGACTATGACCAAACCTTTGCTCCTGTTGCAAGGCTAGAAGCAATAAGGATCTTCTTGGCCTATGCAGCCTACATGAAGTTTAAGGTGTTCCAAATGGATGTCAAAAGTGCATTCCTAAATGGTGAGCTTAAGGAAGAGGTGTTTGTTGAACAACCACCAGGGTTTGTTTCTTCAACTCAGCCCTCACATGTTTTTAAGTTGCAGAAAGCTCTATATGGTCTAAAGCAAGCCCCCAGAGCCTGGTATGAGACTCTAGCTAGTTTCCTGTTAGAGCACAACTTTACTAGGGGAGTAGTTGATAGAACCCTTTTCGTCAAGCATCACAAGGACACAATCCTGTTAGTTCAGGTGTATGTAGATGATATTATATTTGGCTCCACTGATCCCAAACTTTGCAAAAGGTTCTCTAACCTGATGCACTCTAAGTTTGAGATGAGTAGTATGGGTGTGCTGTCTTACTTTCTTGGTCTCCAAGTTAAGCAAGATGCTGATGGTATTTTCATCTCCCAATCCAAATATGCCAAGGAATTGGTAAAGAAATTTGGGATGGCTGATGCTTCAGCAATGCCTACACCTATGGCTACTAATGTAGTTATTGACTCTGATGATCACGGCAAGCCAGTTGATCAAAAGAATTATAGGGCCATTGTTGGTTCCCTATTATATCTAACTGCAAGTAGGCCTGATATAATGTTTGCTACATGCCTTTGTGCTAGATTCCAGGTCAACCCCAAGGAATCTCATCTGATTCTTCTAAAGAGAATCCTGAGATACCTGAAGGGATGTCCAGATCTAGGACTTTGGTACCCAGCTGAGTCAGAATTTGAATTAATTGGATATTCTGATTCTGATTATGCTGGTTGCAGAGTTGACAGGAAGAGCACCTCAGGAACTTGCCAGTTCCTGGGAGAGAGATTGGTCTCTTAGTTCTGTAAGAAGCAGGCTTCTGTCTCAACTTCAACTGCAGAGGCTGAATATATAGCAGCTGCTAGTTGTTGTTCACAGATCCTGTGGATTCAAAACCAGCTTGTGGATTATGGTTACTCACACAAGAACACCAAAATCATGTGTGATAGTACCAGTGCTATTTCAATTGCACAAAATCCTGTGCACCACTCTAGAACGAAGCACATTGAGATTAGGCACCATTTCCTGAGAGATTGTGTGGAAAAGAACAAGATCTGTCTTGAGTTCATATCCACTGAGTTTCAGAGAGGTGATATATTCACCAAGCCTTTAGATGAACAGAAGCATCTGTTCTTTTTAGTTCAATTAGGAATGATTAATGGACGAGACTAAGTGTGACTGTATCTGCCTATATTGAAACTTGTTTGAAGATCGTCGAACGATGATCGAAGATCGTCGAACGGATCAAGTCTATCGTCGACCTCTGGTTGATGATGGCTTATCTGTCTGAAGATCGTCGACCGGCGTTCGACCATCGTCGAACAAGTCAAGCTCATCGTCGATCTCTGGATGACGAAAGCCTGTTGTTTGTGAAGCCAGAAATAGCCGAACAATGGTTCGACTACTCTGCTTCTGAGCCGATCGTCGAACGGCCATTCGACTATCGGGTCAAGTATCTTTTTAATAGATCGACTATTTCCGGTCTAATATAAAGCCGATAGTCGACCTAGGTTAAAAGATATTCTGTTTTATCATCGACGGAGCGTGTCTTTTCGCATTCTGCCTTCCCGCTTGCGATTTTCGGCCATTTCGTCTTCTTCGTCCTCTCCATCTTTCTCGAGCTTTCTCCAGCGAATCAATGGCGATCTCTCCAGCAGTTCTAGCAGTTGTGAAGTTTGATGCTGGCTTTAGCGTGGATTTCGACGCGTTCAGTAGCTGCGATGCCGGGATCGTAGAAGTTCTTCAGCTATGCAGGGATCAAGGACTCGAGAGGTTAATGTCTGCAAGGATTAAGATAAACATCCCAGAAATAAAGGAATGGGCCTTCACATCGTCCTCCACCGACGAATCGATGACAGGTACCATCGGCGGAGAAGAGGTAATCCTAACTCCGGCCATTTTGACTGAAATTTTTGGTTTAATAAATGGTGAAGAGGATTATGAGCAAGATGCTCAAGAATTCGGAAGAATGTTAGTTGAGCTGGGACATGCTGAGGGCATTCCCACGAAGCTGCTCAAAGTAAATTTCCCTTTCAAAATCAAGTTTCTTGCTGAGTTGGTAGGAAAAGTGCTCCTGGGTAAGCACTCTGCTCACGATAATATAACAAGGCAGCAATTCGCACTCATGTGTGTGATTGTTAATCGGAAAAGGATAGATTGGGCGGGAGTAATGTTTGATTTAATAAGAAAAAAGAATGGCAAGAAGGAAGTTACCCTTGGAAGGGTTATTGGAATCTTCCTGAAGGAAAAATACCCCCAGCTGCTGAGTTCAACCGCAACAACAATTAACGCAAGCAAGAAGATGGATCCTAACCTATTCTCCAAATGGAAGAGAACTTTTGTAAAACCCGCTCTCACAGGGGTTGCTCCAGCAACATCTGAGGACACCAGGACTGAATCAGTCACTCCTCACCATGTCGAAGCTGGCTCAGCTCTTCCCTCCTCCTCTTCTGCTTTGCTGTCTGCCTCAGTTGAAGTACCATCAACTTCAGCTGAAGTACGACCTTCTTCCTCTTCTACTCCAGAAACAACCATGGTTGTTCCTCTTTCCCCTCCAGCATCTCCTCTTCCTGCACATCAGACTAGGATATCTGCTCCTAGCTTTAATTTGTTAGGATCTGAGAGAATTCCTACTCCTCCTTTGTCTCCCATTCATTCCCCAGTTAATTCTCCAATTATCTCTCCAGCTCCATCTCCTGTTCAATCCCCTGTCCACACCATTCTTCATCCCAGCACTTCAACCATATCTGCTGCAGCTCCATCCACTTCACTTCCATCATCTTTTGAGATCACTCCTGAACTTATCTCCCGCATTGTGGAGCTGATTACCCCATCAATCAAAACCATGATTGAAGAGGCAATCGCTCCCCTTGCATCCTCCATTGAGATCTTAACTGCCTCCATCATATCTCTCTCAAAATCTGCTGAGCCATCTTCCTCAAGGGGCCTGGTTTCAGTCTCCACTGAAATCAGGCAGGGGGAGATGTTCCATGAAGATGCCTCAGAACATCCTGCCTCCCTTCCAGCTATAACAGATACTGTAATGACAGCTCTGGAAGAGTCTGCTCCAGCTGAGAAAGAAGCAGTTCCAGTGTTATCTGATAAGGAAATAGCAGATGGAATCATGCTATCTGAAATTGCAGTAAAAGTCTGCCTAGAAGATCTCACCACTCCTGTGGTTGCTAGATTCCTAGAAGGAATTATAACTTCATATCTAGATGAATCATGGGAGATGGTCAAGTATGAAGGTAATTCACTTATTCGATTTATTGACGAGTCAATTAATTTGCTTGCTAGTGAATACCTTGAAGGAATGATTATCGCTTATTTAGCAGATCTGTATTCATAATTCTACAGATGTTATTAGAGAAGATTTATCTGCTCAGATAATAGTAATTGTCTCAGAAGCTGCCCCAAGTGTTCCTGTTATCCAAGTAGATCCTGAATTGGAATCTTTTTTAGATGATAGAGAAGATGAGCCTGAGAATCAAGATGAAGTCAAAGATGGCACTCCTGCTCTGAGTATGGAAGAAGTACAAGCAAGAGCTGCCTGGGATCTAAGAGTACAGTCTTTAAAAGAGAAAGACAAAGATCTGCAAGTTGAAAAGTCAACCATCTGGGATGACTCTCCAGGGTTGGACTTAGATTCCCTTCTGGCTCTGGATGCCATGGAAGAGGAAAGAGAGAAATCTGCTCTGAAGCTTAAAGAAAAGGCTGTTTCTGAAGCCTATGATCCGTATGATAATCCCCCATCATCTCACTCTGATGATGAGGATGATTCTGATGTATCTGAAAAGTCAAGGAAAAAGAAAGCTGCCCAAAAGAAAAGGAAAGCTGCTGCTCCTCCTCCTCCCAGTAAAGACAATGATATTCCTTATTACATTCTGAAGGGCATTGACCCTAAGTCAAAGGAATTTCAGCATTGGATGTGGTTCTCAAAGAACCAGCAGAAAGAAAGGAAAAGATCTAAAAGATATGACAGTCCTGGTTCAAGATGGACTCCCAGAGGTCCTCCTCCTCCTCCTCCAGGTGCAGGAGCTTCTGGTAATCTTTCTACCAACCCTTCTGTATCTTCAGGAAAATCTGCTCCATCAGCAAGATCTGCTTCGTCTCAACATCAATCAAGGAAAATCTCTCATAGCTCTCATGGAAAGTCTCATTCTGACAGTCAAATGCATGAAGCAGAAGTGAAAGAACAAGTTAAGGAGGTTGTGTATCTAAAGCCAACTTTTTCACCTCCTCCTTCTCCTAAGAGAAAGGTTTCAACTGCTGCACCAATTCAGTCTGAGAAAGTTATTTTAAAAGGTAAGTAGTTTACTTTGTTTTAAAATTCTAGCAAGAACCTTTTTGCTAAGTCTGCTCCAATATCTTATCTAGATAAAGAATCAGATGCTGCTCCTCCTGAGCCTGTTTATGAAAGTCCAGAGCTAGATCCTAACTTTAGGATGGCTCGTTTTCACGAACTAGTTGGAGCAGCTCAAATAAGAAAAGCAAAAGCAGAAGGAAAAGATACAACCGGTTTAACCACCATGTCTGCTTTCAGAAAGAAAGAGTTTGAAAAGTTCCAAGTCAATCCTGATGTTTTTGATCCCTCAAAATATATGGAAAAGCATCCTGAAGCAGTAGTCCCAAGAGCTGCAGAATTGAAGATCATTGGCGTGCAGGACTTGAAGCTATCTAAGAAATAATCTGATGATCCTCTAAGGAAAATCTCTTTTGTTCCTAGTTCCTCTGCCCCCTTGCCAGATTCTGGAGACTCTTAATAGTTTGATTGACTGCTGTGTTATATTTGTTTGTTATCTATCTGGTTGATAATCTGCTAGTTAATTGTTAACTATTTCCTGCATTAATTTTAGTGTTCTATAGCTAGCTGTATGTTTTAGTTTTTGAGAGACTTAACTCAAATAGGGGGAGATTGTTGGTACCCTAGTTTGATTTGAGTTTAGTCCTCTCCTTTGTGCTCCTTGACCCAAGAGTTATCTATGGTCAATGGTTAGTAGTTTAGCTGTAGAGTCCTCACTTTTCCAGATTGAGAATTTGGTTAAGTTGTTTGTTCGTTCGACTATCGTCGAACGCCGCTCGACTATCGTCGACTAACTGTTCGACGATCGTCTATCAGTTGTTCGACTTTCAGTCTGCGAGGATAGTTCGACTATCGGTTGATAGTTCGACTATCGGTTGATAGTTCGACTATCTGTGTGCTTTGATAGTTCGACTATCTACTTGGATAGGTCGACTATCTGATAGTTCGACTATCTGTTGATAGGTCGACTATCTGTTTGTCTTTGATAGTTCGACTATCTGTTGATAGGTCGACTATTTGTTCTCGCTTGATAGTTCGACTATCTGCTTTGATAGTTCGACTATCTGATAGTTCGACTATCTGTTGATAGTTCGACTATCTGTTCTGCGTTGATAGCTCGACTATCTGTTGATAGGTCGACTATCTGTTCTCGCTTGATAGTTCGACTATCTGCTTTGATAGTTCGACTATCTGATAGTTCGACTATCTGTTGATAGCTCGACTATCTGTTTGTTCTTGATAGTTCGACTATCTGATTGATAGGTCGACTATCTGATAGCTCGACTATCTGTTGATAGCTCGACTATCTGTTTTGCCCTGATAGTTCGACTATCTGTTGATAGGTCGACTATCTGATAGTTCGACTATCTTCTGGTAGTTCGACTATCTGCTGTGATAGTTCGACTATCTCCTTTGATAGTTCGACTATCTGGATCGTTCGACTATCTGTCCGATAGTTCGACGATCTCCGTGCGTCGGTCGACGATCTCCGAGGGTCGTTCGACGTTTTCTGTCTGCCTTTGTATTTTATATTTATTTATTATATTTAATTAATTAATACATTTTCTGGCACGTTGTTTTAATTATTATGATAATATTTCCAGGCATATCTGCTCCATCCCTTTTGCCTGAGTCAAATCTTTTTAGATAAAGTTGTTTGTCTTATTAGCTGAAATTATAAATTACTTTATCTGCTGTCAGCCCTTTATAGCCGTTAGACTGAAAAGTCTTCTTTTTGCTATAAGGAGTTTGTTTCTGATATGACTTTATTTAGTACTTTATTATCAAATTGTTTCCTACAGCTTCCTAGAAAAAGGGTTATTCCTTTTATAGAATGTTTCTGCTGCAGAGTTTGTTCTGTCTTCTTGATATTTACAGCTCAGGTCTCAAGTCTCAGAAGAAGACAAATTATTCAAACTGAAGAGAGCCGTTGCTTGCTGATGTTATATAAAGGACTCTTTGAAGAAGGATTCAAGCTAGTGTTACACATATTCTCAAGCATTCAAGCCTTCATCAAGATTAAGCTTTCTGCTCTCAGTAATTTCCATCTAACTGAGAAGTGTTAAGATCTTCTACTCTTCTTCAACCTGAGTTCTCCTGCTTTCAGGAAGTTCAAACTCAGAGTTCGTTTGAAGAAGAAGAAGAAGAAGACAGTTGCTTGAAGATCTTTATTTTTATTATTTGTATCTTCTTGTAGTTTTTCCTTCAGAGTTTTCTGAAGAGTTTTCTGCACTGAAGCAAGACTTCACCTGGACATCTTTGAGCCAGGGGGAGCCTTGATTCTTTAGAGCTTTCTAGCTCAGTGCAAGCTTTTGTGCTTCTCTAATCTATTGCAAAATAGAGAAGACATCTTAACCTTCTTCCCCCTCCTGTACAGGGTTATTACTCCCTTCAAAAGTATCCCTTGGTGGCAGGGCACCTGATCAAAAACTTGTGCTTGGTTTTTAGACACCTGATCAAAAGTCTAAAGGGTTTCTGGATCTACCTGAAGCAGATCCTGTTGGTGGCAGGGCACCTGATCAAAAACCTGAGTGGATTCCTACCGTTTGGGTAGAAGAGTGGACGTACCCAAGTTGTTTGGGGAACCACTATAAATTTCCTTGTGTCATCTGGATTCACTTGTTTAATTCCTGCATTGTGGCTGTGAATAGATATAACTAGGATTGCTAGTTGCTGATTAGGTTTTCCAAGTCTTAACTGTAATTATAGTTAGCTTGAGTTTGTACACATCACTTGTGTTAGGCTTTAAGGTTAAATCAATATCTATAATCTTTCCATTCCGCACTTCACTCCAAGGGAGTTGGGTAGACCATTAAGTTTTGTCTAGTGCAAAATTTGATAACTCTATTCACCCCCCCCCCCTCTAGAGTAGTATCTATCCCTTCACTTTCAGTTTCATCTAGAGGCTTAGTAAATACATCTGCAATTTGATAATCTGTCTTAACAAATTCTAGTGAGATGTCCTCTTTCTCTACATGTTCTCTTAGAAAATGGTATCTTATTTCTATATACTTAGTCCTACTATGTGAAATAGGATTATTAGCAATAGAAATAGCACTAGTAGAATTATAAAACAAAGGTGTTCTACTTACCTGAATACCATAGTCTTCTAGCTGGTGTTGAATCCACAACAGTTGTGCACAACAACTTCCTGCTACTACATATTCAGACTCAGTTGTGGATATTGCCACACTAGTCTTCTTCTTACTGCTCCAAGATATAAATCTTCCTCCTAGAAATTGACAGGTGCCTGTAGTGCTTTTCCTATCTTCTTTACAACCTGCAAAGTCTGCATCTGAATAGCCTGTTAGTAGAAAATCTCCATTCCTAGGGTACCAAAGGCCTAGATTAGGGGTGCCCTTTAGATATCTCAAAATTCTCTTTACTGCAGTGTAATGAGATTCTTTAGTGCATGCTTGGTACCTAGCACAGACACATGTTGCATACATAATGTCTGGTCTACTAGCATTGAGATATAGTAGAGAGCCAATTATTCCTTTATATAAAGACTCATCTACAGGTTTACTTGCATCATCTTTGCATATAGGCATACTTGTTCTCATAGGAGTTCTCATGGTGGAGGATGATTCCATACCATACTTCTTAATTAACTCCTTGGTGAACTTAGACTGGGATATGGACAAGCCATCATCAGTTTGTCTTACTTGGAGTCCCAAGAAGAACTTAAGTTCCCCCATACTGCTCATTTCAAACTTCCCTTGCATAAGTTTAGCCAACTTTTTGCAAAGGTTGCTTTCTGTAGACCCAAATATTACATCATCTACATAAATCTGGACAAAGATTATCTTTCCTTTGGACTCCCTTAGGAATAGAGTTTTGTCTATTTTCCCTCTTGAGAATTTGTTCTCAATAAGGAAAGTAGACAGGGTTTCATACCAAGCCCTTGGGGCTTGCTTTAACCCATACAAAGCTTTCCTAAGTCTATAAACATAATCAGGTTTGAGAGAATCTACAAAACCTGAAGGCTACTCTACATAGTGTAAGACCCCCCTTTTTTTTCTTTTTAAACCACCGGGGTCTTAGCCCAGAATTGCCGTTTTGCGGTGGCACCGACTCACGGGAAGGTGACCACTACAAAATGCCAATTCTGCCAGCCCTTTTCGATCATAAGAGAGAGAAGTAATTAAACATAAAATGTAAACAAGTCCACATAAACATGTAAATAAAAGTGAAATCACATTCAGTCCATCAATAGATAATAACAGGAAATAGATAAATGGGCTCGAGCCCAGTATATCAGAGTCCTCACTACAAGTCACTCAACACGGAAGTTGTGAAACTACTAATCACTCACGGAGCTGGTCGCAGGTGCACCGGTGCTAGACTGTCCCACCTCCATGCGCACCGTACTCCGCTGGTGCTGGTCCCTGGACTGCTGGTCCCTGTCTCCCATCCGGAGTTCCTGTAATGTTGTGGTTCGAAAACCATTAGTCATAAAGACTAAGTTCTATCATCCCCTACCCCTCCCACCACGGCTCCTAAGCACCGGGCGGAGAGGAGGAAAGGGAAGCTTCAAAAGTGGAGAATAATCAAGCAGGTGACAGGGAAGCTAATCTAGTAGTTATTTAGAATGAAGTAGGTCTAACAATCCTACGATAGTAAGTAATAAGGAGAGCAGTTAATAAATAGCAATTTGTATAAAAAGGCAGCTAGAGAACAGTAAGTAAACAAGCAAGTAAATAAGTATGTAACCTTAATTTATATGAATGCCCATACAAACTTATAAGTTAAGGGATCTTCTGCAAGGCTCCCATCGTATAAAAATTCCCATACCGATTTATACGTTGGGGTGTCGGTTGTATGCAATTATGAGTGTAGTGATATGCTATGCCATGATTCATGCAAGTGCAACTCACGCACACGACTCTATGCGCATAGACCTTTAGTTCCCCCTGTTCGGGCAGCTAGCTTCACTCCCAGGAACCTCCGTAGTGGCAAACGGAGACAGTAGGTCGGGCCCCCCACTCCTAGGCGGGTATCCACACTACCAGGCCTAGCCCTTCCGTACGCCCCTAGAAGAACACAACCTAGAGTATCCGCGTACTACTGCTGGTTGAACCCACCAGACTTTCTTTGGCTAAGTGTCCCACACCGCCGAGTCAACGTACCGATGTGTGTGTATGTGCAACCCTAGTTATACTAGTTTCTCTTTTAATTTTATTATTCCTATGGTTTACGTTAGCCTAGGACTGCCCCCGGCATACCCCGTGAAGGGCTCTCAAGGGGCACTAGGAACCAAGACGGCGGCATTACGGCCCGAAGTTCCCTTTCGCAAGGCACTTATTGTTATTGGTTGATCTCCCTTAACCCGATCTCCTTTTAGTTACTTTAGATCTAACCCTAGAGTATTAAGACTTCCTCTTCTTCCCGGGATGGACGATCTTCCGTCATTCCCGAACGCCACCTAACCTTAACCGGTCTCACACCCTACTTATCCTGACTTCCAATAATGAACTTAATCGTAGCTTGCACTAACCAACCAGCAACTACCAAAATTCCATTTCCCAAGTTCATTATTACTCTAGTTCAGTTTCCGTGGATTTACTATATGCAGACCATCCTAAGTTATATGAGGTACACAAGGGGAAGTACTCCAAATTGTCTTCCGAATCTCCTATAATATTTACTGGAGGTCTACCATATCATAACTTGTCTAAATCCAGAAACTTATAATTTTCCTAATTAATCTGATATTTATTTAATTTTTCCCAAAGGATGGGCCACGGGTCATTTTAAACATGAACTACATGATCCTCCTAAGTAATGGCTACCCAAAAATCATGGTCATTAAATAACAGCAAGATAACCTCAAATACAAATTTTCAAAATTTTACAGAAAGCATTTAGCCTCTAATTAATTTATCCAGTATAATCACGTTAATCCTACGTAAAGAAGGAAGTACTGAAATTACTCATCGGAAAATTATAGAAAAATTACTAATCAGTAGTATGATATAGAAAAGATCTTTGTGCAAAGAATCATAATTTTACCAGCTTGCTAAACACCACTTTAGATTTAATCAAATATTCAAGGTAAAACATACTTAATGAAGCAAGCCTTAGAATTAAACTTCCAAAAATCCCAGAAAAATTCACAGAGATTTAAAATCCTAATATACATTCTCTGCTTAAATTTCATCAATTTCCAGGAAGTATGTATTCCATAATAAATTTTCTAAGCAAATCATACAAGCTACTAAATCGTTAATGAAGTATCCAAAATAATGATCTTAAAATTCAAAGTAAAATATCCAGAGCTTGTACCATCCCTATAATTCACTCTACCCAAATCTCATCACTTTTCAATGTGATTTAGTGTCATTTCCTATCTCTACAAGTTTTGCACCCTAAACTAGGGTTAGGTTTTTAGGTATCCCAACAGTCTCTAAATCTACTAAGATTTCATCCAGAGAACTATAATGGCCCTATGGTCCTCTTCACCAAATTTCGAGTCACTCGAAGGTCATTTTACCCCATGACCTTCACAAGCCACCAAGATCCATCCTTAGGGTTTGGCCTTGGTTCTTAGGGCAAACTTACCCCGATCCACCTCAAACTCTTTGAGGGGGTGCTAGAGAATATTACTAGCCAGTGGTGAAAATCTCAGCCTCTGTTGAGGTGATTTGACCACTCAATATCAAAGTGCACCTTTAACCTAAGACCCCTTATTAGGGCAAAACTTAGGTTTGATCATTTCTAATCCAAACCATCTCCAAATGAGACGAAAAATTATACAGAACCTTATGGTGAACCCAGGGACCACTCACCAAAATTTGGGAGGGTTTGGAAATTATTTAGCCATCTAATTAAATCAAGTTAGGATTATTGAATTTTCCTAAAAACTATAGAAAAATATTTCCCAAAATTCATAATTTTTGGATGGTACCTAGATATAGGTAATGTTAGGCCACACCCCAAATTTCAAGTCATTGTGATGACTGGATTGGAGTGGGGAATTTTTCTAAGGTCAGGACACCCTATGGGAAGACCTCACCAAACCGAGTGTCAAGGTCTATCCAATGGTCCAAAAATGATTGAAACAAATTTTAAAATTCCCTAGACTCCAAGAGGAATAATATTGGTGTTGACCATTCTTCCTGCAAGAGCCTCTAGGTATTTTTCCCAAATTATTTAAAGTGACAGATATTTTCATTCAGAAATTGTTTTAAAAATAAAATCTAATTTGGCATTGTTCATCTTCTTCTACAGCCCGAAACCAGAGCCCTGAAAACTTAATTTCCTGTATCTTTTCCAAAGCTATTTCCCGGCCATCCAGCCATCTCCCTGGCCGGCCACCACCACCACCACCTCTGTTGAGGTGAGGGCTATCGTCGGGCGGCGGCTCGGCCGCCGGAGAGGCGGTTTCCGGCGAACCCGCCACCACGAAATTTTCGGAAAACCATGGAAACGCTCACCCGATCTGGCTCTTTTGAGCCCGATATCTCTCCTAATGATTTCTAAGATCTATCCGCAGAAGGAGAGGGAGGGGAGGACCTTGTTCGCGGGCTGGAGGCGTGCAGAGCGTCGGGAAGCCATTGGCGCGGTGGTGGCATCGCCGGAAATTCTTCAACAGCAAGGGGGAAATCTGAAACAATTTGATGGAGCGTGTAACCTTTTCTTCTTGCTCTTAAGAGTCTTTTATAGATCAGCAAATGGGAAGGGGAAAGGATGAAACGTTCATGGCCCTTAATGACGTTTCGGTTATGGCAAAGGCAGTTGAAACGCTGGAGATGAAGAGGTGTTTGCCAGGTGGCGATTTCCTATTGGACCAACATTCCTTAATTTATTAAATAATCAGAATAGGAAACGGCCCATAAATACTCCTGGCGTAACTTCCCATAATCAGAATTGATTACAACGTCGGTTATCGAAATTTCCAGTCTGGCTGACGTTTCGGCCTTGGTCACGGGCGTGACACATAGGTCACGGGTGTGACAGGCCCGGGAGGCCAATTCTTGGATCGACGATCGTCGAACTGAGATCGATGATCATCGAAGGATGGTCACGCCCTTGGTCACGGGCGTGACATTTAGGTCACGGGCGTGACAAGCCCGGGTGCCCGATTCTGGGGTCGACGATCGTCGAACTGAGATCGACGATCGTCGAAGGGTGGTCACGCCCTTGGTCACGGGCGTGACATGTGGGTCACGGGCGTGACATGGTCATGAGGCAAAATCCGTGCTCGGCGATCGTCGCATTGTGATCGACAATCGCCGAAGGTGTCACGCCCTTGGTCACGGGCGTGACACCTGGGTCACGGGCATGATATGGCCATGACGCAAATTCTACGTTTCGACGATCGTCCCGCTGGGATCGACGATCGTCGAAGGTGTCATGCCCTAGGTCACGGGCGTGACACATAGGTCACGGGCGTGACAGGCCCGGGTAGAAAAATTCTGCGCCCGACGATCGTCTCACTGAGATCGATGATCGTCGAAGGAGTCACGCCCTAGGTCACGGGCTTGACGGATCGGTCATGGGCGTGACCAACCCGTGACCCGAGATCTCGGTCGATTTATTTCAGTTTTTGGGCTTCCTGGGGTTCTATCACGACCAACCGTCTCCTAGGGGTCTAGCCGGAAATGGGATGTTACACATAGACTTCTTCTATTAGATTTCCATTCAGGAATGCTGATTTTACATCCATTTGGAATACTTTGAATCCTTAATATGCTGCATAGGAAAGGAACATTCTAATTGCTTCCAGTCTTGCTACTGGGGCAAAGGTTTGATCAAAGTCTATTCCCTCTTCCTGCCTGTACCCTTTTGCAATAAGTCTTGCTTTGTTCTTCACAATAATTCCACTCTCATCCTATTTGTTCCTAAAGATCCACTTTGTTCCAATGATATTGTGGTCTTTTGGATAAGGAACTAACTCCTAGACCTTGTACTTTCTGAACTGATTTAGCTCTTCTTGCATGGCATTAATCCAGTGTGGGTCTATGATAGCTTCTTCAAATTTCTTTGGCTCTAATTGAGACAGAAAGCTTAAGTACAGGACTGTGTTCAAGTTCCTGCTTCTGGTTTACACTCCATGTCTTAGATCACCAATTATCTGATTTACTGGATGATCTTTTAAGTGTCTAACAACTGGAGGTAGTCTTTCTTCAGGCTGAATACCTCTAGTTTCTTCAATGTGTTGCACCTCTTGATTTTCTTCAGCTTCTAGATAGTCCTGTACTCCCCCTGGACAGTAGCCATCATTTTCCATTTCTTGATCTGAAGTTGAATCTTTTGCAATGGAAAGCTTGTCCATTCTCTTATTTATACCTGTTGGACTGCATGAACTACAAGGCAACTCACTGTTGATCAATCTAGTTTCATCAAAAACAACATGTACAGATTCTTCTACAACCTGAGTAATCAAGTTGTGGACTCTATAAGCCTTACTATTATTGTTGTACCCAACAAATATCCCATCTTGGGATTTGGCAGTAAACTTAGTTAGATAAGACTTGCCATTGTTAAGGATATAACACTTGTAACCAAAGATCCAAAAATATGATAAATTTGGTTTTCTACCTTTCATAATCTCATAGGGAGTCTTTTTGTGGCACTTGGTGATAGAAGCCATGTTGATCACATGACATGCAGTGTTTATTGCCTCAGTCTAGAAATATTCTGGGAGAGAAGTGTTACTCAATAGAGTTCTACCAGCCTGAATCAATGTTCTATTCTTCCTTTCAGCAATACCATTTTGCTGTGGTGTTCTAGGTGAGGAGAATTCTTGAAAAATCCCAAATTCTTCACACAGTCTTATCATACTTTCAGATTGAAATTCAGTGTCATGGTCACTTCTGATTTTGACCACTATACTGTCCGGTTCATTCTGAATTTGTTTGACAAAACTGTGTAAAACACTTGGGGTTTCTGATTTTTGTCTCAGAAAGAACACCCAGGAATATCTAGAATAGTCATCTACCGCCACAAAAGTGTAGACCTTCCTACCTAGACTATGAACTGGCATAGGACCAAAAAGATCCATATTTAAGAGGTATAGACACCTCACTGAATCCTTGTTTTCAAGGCTATGAAAGGAGGATCTTGTATGCTTGCCCTTTTGACAAGCTGAACATATCCCTTCCTTTATACACATAACTTGAGGACCATTCCTCACTAACTCTTTGCTAAAGAGTTGGCCAATTATTTCGTAGTTAAGATGGGCCAGCCTCTTGTGCCATTTGACACAATGAGATGCTCTCTCATCAGCTACAAGACAAATAGGAGAACCTTTGTTCTCACACTCAAAATTAAGACAGTATACATTTCTTTTTCTGTATCCTGTCAAAATGACTTTTTGATCATTTGACCTTTTGATATGACATCCATTCTTAACAAATGAAATGTCATATCCTAAATCACTCAGCTGACTTATGCTTATAAGGTTGTGTTTCAAACCCTTCACATAGGCCACTTGAGTGATAGTAATCTGGTTACTAGAGATGTTACCAAACCCTTTGATGATTCCTTTTTTAGAGCCACCAAAGATTACTTTAGGCCTATTTATAATAGGCAAGTACTCCTTCAGCAATCCCTTTGTTCCAGTCATGTGCCTGGAACATCCACTGTCCAAGTACCAAATAGGGGTATGGTGACTTGGACTCACTTGCAATAAAGAATTACCTTTCCTTAGAACCCAGGTAAGTCTTGGGTCCTTGGTTCAAGTTAGTTTCATACTTACCAAATCTACCTGCAGCTCTTCTAACAGGTAGACTGTTGTTCTTCCTGACACTAGTGTTGTGCTAGCAATCTATGGCATAATGACCTGTCTTGCCACAGCACCAGCATTCATACTTGTTATATCTATTTTTAGATACATTATTGATTGTCTGATTGACATCAAATCTCTTGTATTGTGCTGGTACTGCTGCAGCTACACCCACTGGTTTCTCACAAACATGAGGTTTATGAGCATGGGCTGCCTTATTGACATAAGCACCCTTGTCATTCAGAACTTCAGTCTTACTATGACCATGAGTATTCTCAAGGTCATACTTGTTAGAAGGCTCTTGTACCTTTCTAAAAACTATAGGGACTTCAAAATTCAGTGGCTTGACTGAGGCTTTTCCCTTTCTCTTGAATTGTACAGCCCTGGTGTTACCCTTAAAGCCTATTCCAGCCTTACCCTTTTGAGGCACAAACTCATCTATTAAGGGTAAAACTGATTTTTGCTTGGAATAACTAGCCACCAAATCTTTCTCCTTTTGTAGTCTGACTTCCAGACTTTTAATTAGATCATTTTTGTATGTGATTGTACCCATCTGAATAACAGTTATAGTTTTTAGCTTGGCAATCTCATTCAATTTTTGATCCAACTCTTTCTCTAAACCAGATGCAGCCACCTTAAGCTCTGTAATTTCCTTAGCCTGAGTTTTGGCAAGGTTCTTGCTGTTCTTTAGTGCTTGCAACAAGTCCCCATATTCATCTATCAGCTGATTAATATCACCTTCAGACTCAGATCCATCCACATCACTTGATGCAGATGTAGATGACTCTGTGCCAGTACTACAAACTGAATTACTAGACAAACATTGTACCTTGCTAGGACCAGGCTGATCCTGGCATTTGACTTCTTCTGATACAGCCATCAGTCCAATACACTGATGGTCTTCTTGTTCATAGATATAGTTTAACAATTGCATAAACTCTTCTTCTTCATCAACTGCATAAAGACAAGTGTATGCCTCAGCTTCAGATTCAGACTCTGAAGTTGATTGGTCTGACAAGCTCTTCTCCTTCTTAGTAACAAAGGATTTCTCCTTCTTGCTCTTTTATTGAGTCTTCCTTTTATCAGCAGACTCCTTTCTTTTGTCTGGACACTCAGCCACAACATGTCCAGGCCTATTACAGCAATAGCAAACTATCTTTGATGTTGTAGATTTGCTAGGCTTAGACCTGCTCCTGTCCTTCCTTGATGACTTTCTCTTTTGATAATAGTCATCAACTGGCTGTGATGATGAGGGCCTAGATTTCCACTGCTTCTTCTTCAAGAATCTCTGAAACTACCTTGTAAAGGAAGCAAAATCTGCATCTGAATCACTGTTATCTGAATTTTGGTTATCTGAATTATCTGAGGTAATTTCAGCAACTTCCCTAGGAGGTGATGGAGACATTGTCTTATTCTTTCTAGTGGCTTCAACCTTGAAGGACACAGTCTTTTCTTTATGCTCCCCTTTAGCATTTATTTCCTCCTCTTTTCTAGTCATTAGTTGCATTTCATAAAACAACAACTTTCCAAATAAAGTTGGAGGAGAAATATCTGCAAGTTTGGCCACTTCCCTAATGGCACAAATCTTGGTGTCCCAATCCTTTGTCAAGGATCTTAGGAATTTATCATTTAGTTCATATGTACTGAAGACCCTTCCATAATACATCAGTTCATTTACAATTCTCTAGAACTTCTTATAGCACTCAGATATGTTATCTGACTTCCCTTCTCTGAAGCTTTCATACTCCTAATTTAGCATAGACTTTTTATCTAGTCTAACTTCTTCATATCCCTCCATGTAGACTATCAAGGTGTCCCATATTTCCTTGGAGGTCTTGTAGTGAATCAAATTCTGAAAGGTTGAATCACCTATGGCACTTACTATGATATTCTGAGCTCTTTTATCCATAGTTGCCAGGATGATCTCATCCTTAGTCATCTCAAAAAAATCTTTAGGAGTTCTTTGATTTGCATCTAGAACAGACACATTCATTAGAATATAAGGACCATCTTTTACTGTAATATAGATCCTTGGGTTAGAAGCCTCCATAAAAAACCTGACTCTTTCTTTCCATATACCAAATATCTCCTTCCTGCAGATGGGTAGTTTCATAGAACCTAGTTCCTTATGATTTTCTCTAGAACCACTTTTCTTGATTCTTGATTCTGCCTTAGGGATCTAACTCAGACTGTTAAGTCTTTCTTTGAGTAACCTCCCTCTAATACTACTTGATAGATTTAACTTCAAGACAACCTAAACACCTAGAGGGGGGGTGAATAGGTTCTTTTCCTTGTTTTAAACTAAGGCAGAATATAGCTTCAGTTCTTTAATATAAATCTCAAATCTCTACAGCTAACACAATATATACAATCACAGATTCTAAAATAACACAAGCATCACAGATTGCACATAGGTTTATAGTGGTTCCCTAAGGTCTGTGTACATCCACTTTCCCCCTTCACCTATCTAGCAGTGTGCTAGATTCGGCCTAACTTCTTCCTTCTTCTCAGATCCACAGAGCTTACAGCTCAGAACCCTGAAAGGTTCCTACAACTCAGAACCCTATAAGGTTCCTATAACTCAGGCTAACTGCCCTACCTCAGCCTTTCCACAAGGCCTACAACTCAGAGAACAAATTCTCCTACACTCAGGCTCAATCAGCCTTACCACTCAGAGATCAAAATCTCCTACACTCAGCCTTTATAACACAGGCTTACAACTCAGATCTTTGAAAAGATCCTACAGAATTTGATAAGTAATTTGATGAACTCTTACCCTTGTTGAGAGAGAAAGGATAAGAGAATTCTTGATCAGCTTCTTGATGAGACTGATGATTGAGATCAACCTGTTCTTAGCTTTCTTCAAAGCTTCTTGAATCTGAACTTAGTAGGGTTAATCTCCTTTGAAGTTGACTGACTGGCAGCTTCCTTCTTGGATTCCATATATGGATCTGGAACAACTTAGTAGATTAGTTCAGGATCTACTTCTTAAGATACTTGTGATTGTCTCCTTCTTGACCTCAAAACAGTTGGAGCTCTCTCTCCCCAAACCTTCTGAAGTACCTTCTAAATTCTGAATGAATTTCACCTTAGACAAAATCTGAGTGGATAATCACTACAGATTGTCTTCTTAGATCTTCCTAGGAAGATCTCCTTCTATGTGACTTCACTTTCTTGATCAATGATCAATCTCTTAATAGTTATGTTAGTTGTGTGTGTATTATCTTTTCTTCTGAATCCATCTATATATATAGACTTCATCCATGGTAACCGCCTGATCCGATTTCTAACCAACTTCTGACAAGTCTGACAGCTTCATTAAAGTTGTTGGAATGCACAGCTGTCAAGTCCCCAGTCAGCTCTTGAACCTTTGTCTCTGTCAGCAAAGCGTCGAGATTTACTGTCATTATATGTCGAGACAAACTGTCAATATGTGTCGACACATGTAACTTAAGTGTCGACACAGACTTTGGTGGTGTCAACATAGCTGCCTTGATGTCGATACAGCTTCTTGACTTGAGAATATGTCGACATAGATTATTTGTGTCGACATAGTCACTTCTCCACTCCACAGCAATCAACTATGTTGAAACTCTGATGTGTGTCGACACAAGTCCTGTGTGTCGACATAGTTGATGTAGACTAAGAATTATGTGTGTCAACACTGCCTCCAGGTGTCGATATAGTTGATGTCGACTCTACTTCTGTGTGTCGACACAGTCTCCCGGTGTCGACACAGTTGATGTCGATAATCTATTATGTGTATCTAAACTGCCTCCCGGTGTCGACACAGTTGATGTCAACTGACATATTCTGTGTGTTGACACAGTTGCTTCAGGTGTCGACGCATGGACTTAGAAACTTTTTCTGCATTTTAGCCAATACTTAACCTGCACATATAAACTCAAAATAACATCAAATACACCTTGATTTATATCATTGAGCTAAGTGAGGCTTCTCCAAATCAGGTACACATTTTCCAATGTACCCAACATCACGGGTGCATGGTCGGAAGAAGCTCAGTACGAGATATATGGGGCCTCATAAGATCCTGGAGCGGATCAGTACCTTGGCGTGCAGACTAGATCTACCACAAGAGCTAGTGAGTTTGCACGACGTCTTCTACGTCTCCTCCCTCAGGAGAGCTCTACTTAGGCCAGAGCAGCAGAATACGATTACAGATGGGCCCATTGCTTCTGATCGATCTGTGCACTTGGAGCTGATCAAAATAGATGATACTGGGATGCGGGTCTTGCGGCGAAAGAAGGTTACGCTGGTCAAAGTCTTGTGGAGGAATCAAGGATAAGAGGAACACACGTGAGAGACACAGGACTTGATGTAGTAAAGATACTCGAAGCATTTCACATCAGGTATTCCTTATATCCTCTCTAGATGTTACATTTTACTTCTCATGCATGAAACCCCGTAGGCTTAACGTGAATTTCGAGGACGAAATTTTTATTTTTATGTATTGGGATTTGTAACATCCCTAAGACTTCTAGACCCCTAGGATGGTTTTGTCATGAATGGGTCATGACAAAACCCTGAGAAGAATAAAAAGGTTGGGTTGAACTTGGGAATTAGTGTTTAAACCACCTTGGTCTGCAAATAGTAGAATTCCAAGTACTAGCTTAGGGATGATCATAGGGCTTCACCATGACACCATGACCCCACCAAAACATCACTAACCTATTATAGGGTCCATTTGAGCCATAGGGACTCATTAGGGTCAAATAATATGGTCAAGTTGACCAAAGTCAACCCAAACCCTAATCAGGTCAAACTAAGCTCATACGTGGTCAACTGACCTCCCCTTGGCAAAAGGGACCCATCTAGACCTTCCCAAGCCCTAAGGGAGGCCAATGGGTCACAAAGGACCTATTGGGGTCAACCAAAGAGGCTAAGTTGACCCAAGTCAACTCTAGCCCCAAAAAGCCCAAAGTGCCCCAACTAAGGGTCAAGTGACCCCCAAGATACCCAACCAACCCTACCCAAGTCTTTCTAGACCTTAGGAGAGGTCAATGGGTCACCAAGGACCCATTGGGGTCAACCCAAATGTTCATGTTGACCAAGGTCAACTCTACACTAGTGTTAAGTCAAATTTGCCCAAATGGGCTAACCCAAGCTCAAACTCATTTCTCCCACTTGGGATAACCTCATTTTTATTATTAATATGAGTTGGTGGGGTGTTAATAGGCGGGAAGAGAGATCAAATTCAGCCTTGATGGGAAGGAGAGAGAAAACTCCCTTTTCCCTTTAATGGAGGAGAAAGAAAAAGAGGGGGAAGGCCATTCATGGCATAGAGAGGCCAAGAGCTCCTCTCTTCATACTGGATTCATTCCCCTTTCAGGTTTGAGAACATGGAAAGCTATGGCCAGCCACCAAAGTTGTTGAATTCAATTCCTCCAATAAGGAAGAGAGAGAAAGAGGAGAGAGAAGGCCATTAATGGCCATCAAGAGTTCATCTCCTCACCTCCATTTGCTAGATTCACCTTCCCTGGTTAATTAAGAGAATATCAATAGCCCTAGCCAGCCACATATGGGCTAGATTCAGTGCACACTCCCTTGACCAAAATTCACCTTCAAGGCCATTAATGGTGAATTCAAGTTAGGCCCTCCCCCTCCCCCTAACTAACTCTCTAAAAAGCATCCCCAAACCCAAGGCAGGCTTATCCACACATTACCTGAAGGAGCCATGCAATTTTACTATGCAGTTGCAGAGCACCCACAAGCTCAAGATCCGGCCATGGCGCACCACCACCACACCCGTCGGCAAGTACGGTTGAAGGTCCTCCTCTACTCTTCTTTTCGTGGGCTAGATCTTTAAATCTTTTAGGAGAGAAATCGAGCTCAATTGAGCCCGATCGGGTGAGATAAATTTCACAAATTTCATGGTTTTTCTACCATGCGGGCTCGCTGGAAACCGCCCCTCCGACGGCTGTGCCGCCGCCCAGCGATAGCCCCCCCCCCACCTCAACGAATGTGGTGGCGGTGGTGGCCGGTCAGGGAGGTCGATGGGTGGCCGGGAAAATGGCTTGGAATGAGCTCCAGGTCAGGCTAATCGTGGTCCTTGGCTGGAGTAAGAAGACGATGTCAGGGCCCTCAGATTTGCTTTAAGATTCGTGCTGGCATCACCCTATATTAATTCCTATTATTTCAATTTTTGTCCCATTACTGGGTTGTTTTAAAATTAAAAATAAAAAATACCTAGGGCCCCCTAAAGAAAAAATGGCTAATTTTAAAATTATACCCCTTGAAGTCTAGTTTAATTTAAAATTTATTTCAACCCACTTGGGTAAGTGGTTTGATCACAACAATCATTTTTGTGAGATCTATACCTAGGCTAGACCAGAGATTATTTTTAGTTCCCCCATCAATCCAGCCATTCAAATGACTTGACATTTTGGATGGGGGTCACTCTAACCTATACCGAGAATATATCCAAAAATGGGAATTTTTGGAAAACATTTTCCTAAAGTTTTTGTAGAAATTTAATAATCCATGTATGAATTATTTAAAAGGTCTAATGACCTCCAAACCCTCCCAAATTTTGGTGAGTGGTCATTGGGGTCATCATAAGGCTCTGTATAAATTTTCATCCCATTTGGAGATGATTTAGTTTTGAAATAAGCAAACCCTAAGTTGGACCAACAAGGGGTAATTAGGTCAAAGTGTCCTTTGTGGGTTTAATGGGCCAAATCACCTCAACAGAGGTTGATACTTGGTCCCCTGATGTGATGTGTCAGTAAACACCCTCCCATGGATTATGGGGTGGATTAGGGTGCATTTTCCCTAGGACCTTAGTTCAAACCCTAGGGTTGAACTTTGGGGGTTTGTGAAGGGCATGGGGTGATATGCCCTTGGATGGACTTGGTGTGTTGTCCATGTGATCATGTGGTGCTGAAGTGCCCTAGGAAGGGATTTGGTGGTATTTGTACACTTGCACCCCACTTAAACAACTTAGTATGTTTTTAGGTCTATACACCTTAGGGAATATTTAATGGGTCATAAGACCTTGGATCTTTATGATATTTTGGTAGGGGTAATGTTATAGTGTTATTAGCCTTTATAATTTATGATAGGGTGTTTAGATAACAGTAGCTCATCCTTGTAGCTATAACCTTCATCTTGCCCTTTTTGATGATATTGATTTAACTATGGTTTAAATGTCTTAGAATGATTTGAAACTCTGGAAAAGCTAATCAAATGTCATTTAGGTACACTAATAAATTAATTGAAATAGTTGAACATTTCTTCTTAGTACATCATGTGTAAAGTAAACTAGTGCACCTTACTTTGATAAATAAAAGATAAATACTATAGTTTGCTGGAAAATTGTGTTACTTAGCCATAGGACTATTTAGGGCATAAAAAAGCTTGAAAAAATTATTTCATATTGTTTAGTTAAGATTACAAGGATGTTCCTTCACAAAGTGCACCATGATGGATTTTATTGAGGCATTTTTCTATATGGTTTACTGATCATGGAATTGCATGAAACTTAGTCAGTAAGGTTTTAAGATCATAATAGAGCTCTGTTAATATTTGTATAATTTTTGGGCTAGTATTTATGGTACTTCCTTCATTACCCCTAATTAGTTGAATTATTTTGGCTTAATTATTTAGAGAATAATTACTTTATGAAAATCTATTAAATTTGGTATTCACTGATATCTTGTAGTCCTATAGTGTTTAAAATTTTTGTATGGACAGATCTTAAGTAAATTTAGTACTTCATGTTCAAATCACCCATGGACCAATTTTTGGGAAATTTAATTAAATGGCAAATTATTTAGGAAAATTCCAAGTTTTTGTATTTAGGCTAAATATGTCATGATAGGCCCCAAATAAATATTTTAGGGCATTTGAATTAAAATTTGGAGTATCTCCTATCATGTACATTATATATCTTAGGTTAGTCTGCATATAGTAAAACTGCAGAAAATTTGGATAGCATGTGAAAGTGAGCTTAGGGAGTTTGGGTATAATGGTTTACTAATTTTGTGAGTGGAAATAGGTTCATCTTTAGGAATCATGATGAGGAAAGTGTTGGGTTGACCAGTGTTAGGAGGTGTGCGGGATTGACGAAATATCGTCTTTCTTGTGGAGAGGAAGAGTCAAATCACACTAGGGTTAGATCCAGAGTAATAATAAAAGGGATCGAGAAGCAGGTATTAACCAATAATAGTAAGTGTCTTGTGAAAGGGAGCTTTGGGCTTCAACCAATCGTAGTTCCTAGTGCCCTCGAGAGCCCTTCATGGGGAATGCCTTGGGTAGTCCAAGGTCGTAAGCCGTAAGACTAAATGGATTACAAGAGTAACTAGAAATACTCTAGGGTTACACTTACACTCACACTCCCCGGTTTAGTGGGAGTTAGGTTAGATCTCACGAGCGGTAGGCTCGGTGGTTTTGGTGATGGGCAGGTTAGCCCAGCGAGCCGATGGCTCGGATGGTTTTGAGACGGACGGGTTAGTTTGGGGAGCTTTGGCTCGAAAGATATTTGTGACGGACGGGATTGTCCGAGGAGCTTTGAATCGGTGGGAAATACATTAATGTTGCTTGTGCATAAGATATAAGGTGGTTGGTCATCGGTATTGGAGAGTCGTCACACCGATACCTATACGTTGGCTCGGCAGGTGTGGTTTTACACTTGGCCAAATAAAGTCTGGTGCGCAACCGGAAAGAGTATGCAGGAGCTCCGCATAGTGCACCAGCATTGAGGCGTACGATAGGTCTGACTGGTAGTGTGATACCGGTTTAGAGGTGTGCAAGGCCCAACCCACCGCTTCCATTTTCCACTACGGAGGTATCCTGGGGGTTAGGCTCTAGAAAGAGGGAACTAAAGGTCTGTGTACACAGAGTCGAGTATGTGGGTTGCTCTTGAATGTTCATATCATGACATACTTGTATGTCATAGCATCATCATTGCATATTACCCCTGACACCTATTGTATAAAGTGGTATGTGACGCTTTATACAATAGGTCTTGCAAAACGACCCCTTGGCCTATAGGTTTGTATGGGCATTCCTATAGGTCATGGTTACTTACTTAGTTTACCTTTCCATACTATACTTGCTCACTTATTCTTGTGTATATTTATGTTGCTTTCTTCTACTGATTACTTATGCTTGCCGTGATTATATATTAATGATAGACTAGTTCCGCCGTCACCTGCTTACCTTGTTACTCTCCACCTTCATTACCTTCCATTTCCTCCTCCCCGCTCGGTGCCTAGGATCCATTGGGGGAGGGGTGGGGGATGATAGGACTTAGTCTTTTTAGACTAATGGTCATTGACCAAATCATTTTAGGGGATCATGGTGTAACGAATCCACCGGTTAAATAACATATAATAGAAGGTCCAGCCGGGGCCCCACACTATATGCCACAAACAGACGGTGATGTTACAGGTTAATACCACAACACCATCGCATCCTAACTCAGAGCATGCTAGAGGAAGATTTTAACAATCAAGATTAACTCATACCAGAAATGTCCAGGACATATATAAACCATATTTATATATCACTCTTGAAAGAGTGTACAACAAATACAACACAAGCTGGCCTTAAGGCCTTACAGTTCCTCTTTTCACAGTGTAGATTGCATACATCGGCGTGCAAGCCAGCCACACATGAACAAAACATAATATAAAGTTTAGCCTTCAAGGGCTTGCAGCGACAGCGGCAGCAGCAGCAACAGTAGGGACTTCAGCCCTCACTTCCCGCTCGACTCTTCAACACCTGCATAGAGACAGCCCACCCAGAAGGTGGCAAACAAGGCAACGGTCAGCATTCAGCTGACCAATTTATAACAATCTTACCCCTTTTCCGGGGAAGTAGCATTCCTTTCCTACAAGCATAGCAATACATAGGCAGATAGATATATTATATCTTGTGCTCTTACGCACAATCAGTCCATCAAATTCGTCAGTCACACGGGCCGACGATCAGTGCACTCAGGGCACATTCATGGTGCACCGGCGAACCGGGGTCAACACCACCGTTTACACGGTATTGAGACTTTAGACTTACTGGCGCACAGGCCTAAGACTCTTATTATGCCACTAACAAAAGCTCAATGCCTTGACGCTCTCCTGTACAGTCGACATAACGCAGGTACGGATCAATCAACCCCCCCCCCCCCCCCCCCGTTGCTCAAGTCGCCTTGCCATCACTGAGTACAGCATACTCGAGGCTATATCTAAAGGCACGGGTCGATTTCACCTTTCCTATTCGGCAAGAAGCCTTTTCAGAGATCGCAGCTCACACTAGCCACAATTTCCACCAAGGATTGGCTTCACAATAGCCACGCTGTGCACCTTGGACTAGCTACACTGTCCATAATGGACTGGCTACACTGTAGCCACAGCACAAGCAGTACAAGGGTATTTCCTGGAATTCCTCATTCTAGTACTTCCTGCTACTTACCTTCACAGGCACAACTCATTGACTTCACAAACTACATGTTTATAGGCGGAGTCTTCTCCGGTGCACAATATGCAACATCACCAATCCAGACCAACCTGTCCAGATGGGCTTCACACAGCATGCCTATCCCGTACTACACGTTTCCGGGTCTAAATGCAAACTCAACCGGGGATAGCAACTATCAATGTAACGCCCCCTGTTTTCCTATATTTATTTAGTTGCTCTTGGGCGTTATATTGACGCATTTTCCGACTCATGCCGTTGTTAGAGTACCTCGTTAGGTGTTCTTAGAGGTTATAGCCTGTTGTATGGTTTCCCCAGCTAGCCGGCATCCGCATTGGAGGCCCGGTTGAGCCTCTTAGGGAATCTTTATGCTTTGGCTTCGGGTGAGGTTAGCCTAGGTGTGTGGTTGTCGGAGGTTGTATCCGACTTCGCCATTGTGTTCGTAGCCCGAGTGTTTAGCTACGGTGTGGATGTGGTCGAAATTCATGAACGTCACGTTTCGCGTCGTTTCGACGGTCACTAGTGGCGGGTCATTTTTTTATTATTATTTATAAACGTATGTTTGCGCTTCACGTTTGGTCGGATTGGTGATTTGAGAGTGTCGATGCGTATTTGCGCACATGCTCGTGCGGGAACGCCATTTAAAAAGGTTCGTGTGCGTGTCGAGATTATGCGTTAATTCATGTGTTTAGTAATGGATGTAATAATTAGTGTATTAAATTAGGATATAAATTTGATTTAAATTTGTGGAATAAGATTTATTAGGGGGGTGGGGGTGGGGGCTGCCTTAGTGCAAATTATTTAAGTGTTAGGTGTTAATTAATTAGGTGGGTAAATAGTATAAGTTATTAGTTAATAAATATCTTATATAATATATGTATATATAGGATAAGTGTTAGGATTAAAATTAGGTCTTCTTCCCCCCCCCCCCCCCATCAAGCCGAACCCGCAGGTTTTCCCCCTCCTGTGCGAAAAAGGCCGAGCCAAGCGGCGTGCGAAACCGGCGGGCTGTAGGCGCTCCGACCGCCCATCTCCGGCCCTAAAACCCCTCGAAATCTTCCTCTGAGGCCGGATTCGAACTCCCCTAGGCGAGATCTTCCTTCCGAGGTAATTTACTTGAGATTTCACCGTAGATTTTCCGTGATTCGGGGTGTGATTTTGCCCCTTTTGTTTCCTTATTTTAACGGGTTGTTCTTCTCTTTTATCCTTGCCTAGTTGCGTGCTTGTGGCCGGCCGGAATTGCGGGGTTGTGCTGGCGAATTTTTTTTCCGGTGAAAAGTGAGGCAAGTGCGTCCTCCGCCCTTGCCGTTTTGACCTCTTAAATGCCTATTTTTGTAGTCATAAATTTTCAGATTTTTGCTAACCTAACCCTACCCGAAATCCCATTACTAATCGTTTATTTCGTTATTTTGTTTGTAATGGTTCAGGTTAGGGCTTCGTATGATAGGTTGAGGATGAAATTAGTATGCTTATATTTGTGATTAATGCGACAATTGGAGGTTTAGGAAATCTTGCCTAGGGCGCGTTCTCCCTATTTTGCTCATGTTAGGATTTGCCCCTTGGTGGAATTACTACTCGGATAGCCCGTGGTTAACCCTAATTTTATTGTGCAAATTAATTGTGCAAATTGCTTATGTAGGAATTTTTTTTGTCTAGTTCATTTCTTTTAATTATAAGGCCGAACGTCTATGCTCAGGCATATGTTATATGTTGTTTAATATGTGTAGGTACCCCTTCTGCTCGGGCATGAGTTGGTTTATAGAATTTAACTGTAGATGTGATGGAAATCAAATTGACCGAGTAGGGTCGTATTTAAATTAATTTTATATGCGTAGTTTTGGGGAATCAAATTTCGAACATAGGTTCATGTCACACCAGTTGTGGGTGCTTGGTATTTACCTGTTCGCGCATAACGAATAGCGAGTCTCCGTGTCTGTTTAGTTTTATAGGGCTCTTAGGTGGGTTTCTCTAGTGAGTTTAGGGCTCTTGGATTTGCTTGGGGGTACTTGGGACCACCAGTACGAGTTTTCCTCGGGTCACTTAGGACTAGAGTAGGATGTGGTTTTAGGGTAGGTCGGACCGATGCCGCCACCCTGGTTTTCTTTCTTGCCTTATTATGGCAATATGGGTTGTTTGGGTTGAGTTGGACGGATACCACCACCACAGTCCATGAGGATGTTTAGGCCGAATAGACTTGGTTGGACATGCGGCCACAAGTCTAGGCCACTTGTTACTAAATTTTTTATCCATCTCCAGTACTAGGGGACTCTTTCTGTTTTGGCCTATTGCATGTTATGATTATCATACTAATCCTTTTGCAGAGACCCTCGAATCTTGGCTTCATTCGTGCACTTGGTGCACACCCTTTTACCTCTTTTACCGTTTGAAGAGTACTTTTAAATTCCTGTTTTAATTCCTGCTTTTACTTCTGCACTTTCCTTTCCTGTTGATTATAATTTGCTGAGGTATTCTTTTCTTTCTGAATACCTCAGGTACAGGTTTCTAGCCTATAATGCGGCTAAACTGCTCCAGAGATTTTCAGTGTTTGCTGCTGTTGTGAGTTTCTCTTTTGGGAGGTAGTTCCTTTAGACCTGTAGTATAGACATGCTTACTCACCGGTGGGTTTGTGTCAGGTGTTGACCCCTACTGGTGGTTTCTCTTTTAGATACTTTGCACTTGCTTACACTGTTAGTTTTACTGCTTTTGGTTATATTAAACTTGCTCTTGGGATGACTTATGTTAGGATGCTAGTTACTTTTAAAACCTAAAAACACTATTAAATATATATATTTATAACTCATGATTTGCATGTTTTACAAACTCATACATTACTTTCAAGGCGACGTAAAAAGACTGTTTTCCTTATATATATGTAAATAAACTAAATCTAGTGTCCTGCTTAGCATAGGGTGTCCCCTGGGACACTTATGCGTTCTCTCTTAGGATGCATAAATGTAAATAAAGTATTTTCCGCTGCGTATAAGTATAATTTTGAAATGTGGACTAGATGATCCACATAGCCGAGGGATACGGCCTTAAAAATATGACTGAATTTCTATTAATTTAACCTATGATTTCTTCTTAAAAGTAAGGTAGTTAGTGTTTTGCCTGAGCGTCAGCAGTTATCCCCTGCTCGACGTGGCATCACGACGCGTGTTTTCTCAGACTCTGATAATTCTTAAATTGGAGAAAATGCGGGTTGTGACAGTTGGTATCAGAGGGAGGTTGCTTGACAAATTGTCGGGCAACCTTTCCCTGTAAGTATTAGGTGTTTAGAGTTATATCATACACACACCGATATGTCATCAGCACGTCTTGGCTGAAGCACGAACACTACACTCATAGCATGACATGAAGTATACGAGGCATATTATGTAGTATGGGATGCATAATATGTGTTTGTATATGGATCCACCATAGGAGGCAACATGTTAGGGTTATGTAGTATGGGATGCATAACCTCACCACATGAATGCGGCTAGCACGTTTTCTTTTTCGTTGCATGGAAATGTTATGTAGTATGGGATGCATAACATTTTCATGTGTACGCCGCTCATAATATGCATTAGGGCCTTTTTAGAATACAAAACACAATCATGCATAGCATAACATTGCATAAGCTCAATGTGCCAAGCTAAAGATTTGCAGGATGACATATGTACACACATAGTTTTGAGTCAAAAAGAATATAAATACATGCATTCATGGTCTAGGCACCAGAGTTAGTATGATGGTGGTAAACCATCTTAGGTTAAGCATGATATCATTTTTGTAAAAAATATATATAAAACCCCAGAGCAAGTTGGCAGTTAAAGCAAGTACTTATGTAGGTTTGTCTATACCTGTTTGTTTTGTCCTAGTAGTTGAACTAGGTTTCGATTATTGTGTTGTTTGCTCGTATAGCATGGCGCCTAAGCGTAGAGTGACGAGGTCGACTCCCCAATCTGAGGGCGAGTCATCAGGCGCGCAGAGAGAGACGGTGATTGTAGAACTGCGCCAGAGCATGGAGAACATGGCGGGTCAGGTAGTGGCGATGCAAGTGCAGTTGCAGGAATTGTTGGCTGCAACCTTAGGACGACAGCCTGGTGAGCCAGCCCCCGCAGTGGTGGAAAATGAGAGCGAGATCAGCAAATTTAATAAGATTGCTTCTGGATTGCTTGCTGCTGAAGAGTGTAGAGTAAAAGGCTTCTTGGGTGGCCTCCCAAGTGACATTCAGCAGTACTCTAATACTTACCAATTCGAGACTGATGTGAGGTCAGTGGAAATTGCTCTTAAAGTTGATACTATGGGCCATGCTAAGGATAGAGACATGATGCTAAGGAAGGATAAAAGGAAGACCGATGAGGGTAAGACCATCCAGGCATCCAGTGATGTTTCAAGGAAAAGGAGTAAGGAAATGTCTAGCTTCTGTGGTCGATCAGGCCACCCCTTTGAAAGATGTTTTAAGCAAATGAAGGCTCAAAAGAAGGACCAAGTTCAGGAGGTTCAGAAGACCCCCAAAGGAGATCTGGTGTGTACCTCGTGCAAGAAGAAGGGGCATGAGGTGGCCCATTGTTGGGATAAGGGTAAGGTCTGCTTTCAGTGTGGGCAAAAGGGGCATGTTAAGGCAAGGTGCCCGCAATTTCAGCCTGCGTTTCAGCCTGCCCCACCTCAAGTTTTACCTCAGGTGCAGTACTTGGACAAAGGAAAGGGTAAGCTGATCGCGTCGATCGAGGAAGAAATTCAGTCTTCGACCTAAGTGATTTCAGGTTAGGTTATAACTTGTTTTATCTTCTTCCTGGTTTGTCGTTTATTCGTTTAGTTGTGAACATAATTTGTATAAGGAAGTTTAAGGTAAAGAACAGTTAGACGCGTGTTCTTTTGGTTTTGTCGCTACCCACCCGTTCGGGTCTAGGGCCTTGGTTGAGTGTCACGGTTTAACCCTCTGTCGGATTGGTGACATGTTTTGTGTCAAGTTTTCCTTCTGATGATTCAGTGGTATCATACTAAGTTGTTCAGTTATGTCCGAATCAATTGGGTGATTTTCTAGTGGCTTTTGATTTAAAACTGATAGACCGGGAAGTTTTTGATGTGATTTTGGGCATGTATGGGTCGTCTGGGCATGACGCTATTATCCGGTGCAAAATTTAGCGTTTGGACCTCAAGATGGACGACGGTCGACCCAAGGGTGTATATGGTGATCCGTGTTAGGCTTCTCCAGTTATCTTCTGTGGTTTGTGCTTGGAAGTCGTTAGCTTCGGGATGTTTGTTTGTTTTAGTTCAGTTTTTAGAAACCGGTGTTCATTGTCGCGCTTAGAGGAGATTCCCTTGGTGCGCAAGTGTTCGGATGTCGTCTTAGTTAATTTTCCTCCTGTGTGAGGCGTAGAGTTCGTCCTAAATCTGGACCTTTTATGATTGTGTTTTTAGGTGATGTTTTTGGGTATTCTCTTAATGTCGTAAAACATGCCCATCCTTGTCCTTAGTGTTGCCTGCCTTGATTAACCTCAGGATGTGTGCTAGTTTGAGCAGGTTTGTGTTTTTTGTTATGTCGTATGGTTTGGCAAGTGTACTCTCGGCCTTTATGGATTTGATGAACCGCGTGTACAAGGACTTCCTGGATAAGTTCGTGGTCGCATTCATCGTCGATGTTTTGATTTATTCCCGCGATGCTGTGGAGGGTGACCGGCATCTGCATTTGGTTTATCTGCTTTGAAGGACCATAAGCTATTCGCCAAATTTAATAAGTGCAAGTTTTGGTTACCTCGGGTTTCTTTCTAGGTCATGTGGTTAGTAAGGACAGGATTTATGTCAACCCAGAATAGATTGCTGCTATTATAAGATGAGATTTCAGCCGATCCAGAGAAAAATAGTTGTGGTTATGGAAAGGGGCTAGGATTTCAATCGACGCATGAGAATGCAGTTTTGTTTGGAGCAATAAGCGCGAGGAAGCTTTTCAAGAATTAAAGATTTGAGTATGCACTGCTCTTACGAGTTGAATTGTGTAGTGAGGCGCATGGTGTCAGTGTTGCCTACCACCCGTGTCCTAACTAAGATGTATTAGGACTTGAAGCAGATTGCTTTGTGTTTGTTTCTGAGTGTTCCACCTGCTAGCATGTTAAGGCCGATCATGGAAGGCCTGGTGGCAAGTTGACTCCCTTGGAAATCCCGACTTGAAAGTGGGAGAGCATCTCGATGGATTTTATTTCAGGCTTGCCGCGATCTCCGAGAGAATTTGATTCAGTCTTGGCTATGGTTGTCAGATTAGCGAAGTGTGTTCACTTCGTACCTTAATGAGATGGATTACCCCTTGAAGAAGATAGTTGAGCTGTATTTGAATAAAGTCATCCGGTTGCTTGGAGTTCCTATAAGCAACATATCAGACCGAGACTCCAGGTTTACGTCTCGCTTCTGGAAGAGTTTGCAAGAAGGTTTGGGCACTGATTTGAGATATTCTACCGCATATCATCCGCAGAAAAATGGTCAGGCGGAGCGAGTTAACCCGATCGTGGAGGATACAATCAGATGTTGTATTTTAGACCAGGGAAGAGCGGGGAATGAGCGTTTGAGGCTGATGGTATATGCGTGCTATAACAATTATCAAGAAAGCCTGCAAATGGCTCCTTTTGAGCTCTATATGGGAGGCGCTGCAGGAATCCCCTGTTTTGGATCTAGGTTGGTGAGAGGTCATTGTTGGGCCCGGATGCCCTTGAAGAAATGGATGTTGCTGTGAGACTTATTCGAGAGAAGCTTCGGATATCCCAGGAGCGATATGAGAAGAACGCCAGCCGGCGTAGGTCTGATTTGGAATTTTCGGTGGAGGATATGGTATTCTTGAAGGTGTCCCCGATGGTTGGAGTGAAGAGATTCGGCAAGAACCATAAGCTGGATCCGAGGTATGTGGGCTCATTCAGGATTGTGGAGCGTATTGGTGTGGCAGCGTACAGGTTGGATTTGCCAGCGTCCTTTCCAGATGTGCACAATGTGTTCTATGTGAGTCAGCTGCGGAAGTGTGTGCGGAGTAGTAGGCAAGTGTTGGATGTGGTGCCTCAGTTTGAGCCGAATCTGACTTTTGTGGAAAGGCCGGTCCGCATTCTGGATGCGCAAGACCGAGTGTTGCGGCGGAAGACCATACCCATGGTTAAAGTCTTGTGGAGGAACCAGGAGGTGGAAAGCGCCACTTGGGAGTTGGAGTCAGCAATGAGGGAGGCTCA
The DNA here is from genome assembly GCA_039513925.1 of Platanthera zijinensis. Classification (NCBI taxonomy): domain Eukaryota; kingdom Viridiplantae; phylum Streptophyta; class Magnoliopsida; order Asparagales; family Orchidaceae; genus Platanthera; species Platanthera zijinensis. The sequence goes on from CM077082.1 coordinate 134,368,307, forward strand.
CCCTCATCTCTTCCCTTGACTTGTGTCGGGTATGTTTGCATTCTCCTCTTTAGCCCTCGTTAAACTATTCCTGTTTTTTTCCTGTTTGGGAGCTTGTGCGTAAAGTTTCGGGACGAAACTTTCTTTTAGGAGGGGTGATTGTAACGCCCCTGTTTTCCTATATTTATTTAGTTGCTCTTGGGCGTTATATCGACGTGTTTTCCGGCTCGTGCCGTTTTTAGAGTACCTCGTTAGGTGTTCTTAGAGGTTATAGCCTGTTGTATGGTTTCCCCAGCTAGCCGGCGTCCGCTTTGGAGGCCCGGTTGAGCCTCTTAGGGAATCTTTATGCTTTGGCTTCGGGTGAGGTTAGCCTAGGTGTGTGGTTGTCGGAGGTTATATCCAACTTCGCCATTGTGTTCGTAGCCCGAGTGTTTAGCTACGGTGTGGATGTGGTCGAAATTCGTGAACGTCACGTTTCGCGTCGTTTCGACGGTCACTAGTGGCGGGTCGTTTTTTTATTACTATTTATAAACGTATGTTTGCGCTTCACGTTTGGTCGGATTGGTGATTTGAGCGTGTCGATGCGTATTTGCGCACATGCTCGTGCGGGAACGCCATTTAAAAAGGTTCGTGTGCGTGTCGAGATTATGCATTAATTCATGTGTTTAGTAATGGATGTAATAATTAGTGTATTAGTTTAGGATATAAATTTGATTTAAATTTGTGGAATAAGATTTATTAGGGGGTTGGGGTGGGGGCTGCCTTAGTGCAAATTATTTAAGTGTTAGGTGTTAATTAATAAGGTGGGTAAATAGTATAAGTTATTAGTTAATAAATATCTTATATAATATATGTATATATAGGATAAGTGTTACGATTAAAATTAGGTCTTCTTTCCCCCCCCCCCCCCCATCAAGCCGAACCCGCAGGTTTTCCCCCTCTGCTGTGCGAAAAAGGTCGAGCCAAGCGGCGTGCGAAACCGGCGGGCTGTAGGCGCTCCGACCGCCCATCTCCGGCCCTAAACCCCCTCGAAATCTTCCTCTGAGGCCGGATTCGAACTCCCCTAGGCGAGATCTTCCTTCCGAGGTAATTTACTTGAGATTTCACCGTGGATTTTCCGTGATTCGGGGTGTGATTTCGCCCATTTTGTTTCCTTATTTTAACGGGTTGTTCTTCTCTTTTATCCTTGCCTAGTTGCGTGCTTGTGGCCGGCCGGAATTACGGGGTTGTGCATGCGAATTTTTTTTCCGGTGAAACGTGAGGCAAGTGCGCCACGCCCTTGCCGTTTTGACCTCTTAAATGCCTATTTTTGTAGTCGTAAATTTTCAGATTTTTGTTAACCTAACCCTACCCGAAATCCCATTGCTAATCGTTTATTTCGTTATTTTGTTTGTAATAGTTCAGGTTAGGGCTTCGTATGATAGGTTGAGGATGAAATTAGTATGCTTATATTTGTGATTAATGCGATAATTGGAGGTTTAGGAAATCTTGCCTAGGGCGTGTTCTCCCTATTTTGCTCATGTTAGGATTTGCCCCTTGGTGGAATTACTACTCGGATAGCCCGTGGTTAACCCTAATTTTATTGTGCAAATTAATTGTGCAATTTGCTTATGTAGGAATTTTTTTTGTCTAGTTCATTTCTTTTAATTATAAGGCAGAACGTCTATGCTCAGGCATATGTTATATGTTGTTTAATATGTGTAGGTACCCCTTCTGCTCGGGCATGAGTTGGTTTATAGAATTTAACTGTAGATGTGATGGAAATCAAATTGACCGAGTAGGGTCGTATTTAAATTAATTTTATACGCGTAGTTTTGGGGAATCAAATTTCGAACATAGGTTCATGTCACACCAGTTGTGGGTGCTTGGTATTTACCTATTCGCGCATAACGAATAGCGAGTCTTCGTGTCTGTTTAGTTTTATAGGGCTCTTAGGTGGGTTGCTCTAGTGAGTTTAGGGCTCTTTGATTTGCTTGGGGGTACATGGGACCACAAGTACGAGTTTTCCTCGGGTCACTTAGGACTGGAGTAGGATGTGGTTTTAGGGTAGGTCGGACCGATGCCGCCACCCTGGTTTTCTTTCTTGCCTTATTATGGCAATATGGGTTGTTTGGGTTGAGTTGGACGGATACCACCACCACAGTCCATGAGGATGTTTAGGCTGAATAGACTTGGTTGGACATGCGGCCACCAGTCTAGGCCACTTGTTACTAAATTTTTTATCCATCTCCAGTACTAGGTGACTCTTTCTTTTTTGGCCTATTGCATGTTATGATTATCGTACTAATCCTTTTGCAGAGACCCTCGAAGCTTGGCTTCATTAGTGCACTTGGTGCACACCCTTTTACCACTTTTACCGTTTGAAGAGTACTTTTAAATTCCTGTTTTAATTCCTGCTTTTACTTCTGCACTTTCCTTTCCTGTTGATTATAATTTGCTGAGGTATTCTTTTCTTTCTGAATACCTCAGGTACAGGTTTATAGCCGATAATGCGGCTAGACTGCTCCAGAGATTTTCAGTGTTTGCTGTTATTGTGAGTTTCTCTTTTGGGAGGTAGTTCCTTTAGACCCGTAGTATAGACATGCTTACTCACCGGTGGGTTCGTGTCAGGTGTTGACGCCCACTGGTGGTTTCTCTTTTAGATACTTTGCACCTTCTTACACTGTTAGTTTTACTGCTTTTGGTTATATTAAACTTGCTCTTGGGATGACTTATGTTAGGATGCTAGTTACTTTTAAAACCTAAAAACACTATTAAATATATATATTTATAACTCATGATTTGCATGTTTTACAAACTCATACATTACTTTTAAGGCGACATAAAAAGACCGTTTTCCTTATATATATGTAAATAAACTAAATCTAGGGTCCTGCTTAGCATAGGGTGTCCCCTGGGGACACTTATGCGTTCTCTCTTAGGATGCATAAATGTAAATAAAGTATTTTCCGCTGCGTATAAGTATAATTTTGAAATGTGGACTAGATGATCCACAGAGCCGAGGGATACGGCCTTAAAAATATGACTGAATTTCTAGTAATTTAACTTATGATTTCTTCTTAAAAGTAAGGTAGTTAGTGTTTTGCCTGAGCGTCAGCAGTTATCCCCTGCTCGACGTGGCATCAAGACACGTGTTTTCTCAGACTCTGATAATTCTTAAATTGGAGAAAATGTGGGTTGTAACAATTAACCCACTAGGATCACTTACTCTTCCACCTTTTAGTGGGGGATCCCATGCTCATGCATAAAGGAGGACATCACTTGTCCAAGAAGGAAGATCGTTACCCTTGACGATCTCTTGGGAGCCATCAAAATTCTAGCCGGTTGGAGAGCACCGCAGCAGCTTTGCCTCTACAAAACTAGCCTCGGATCTTGAATCGGAACTCGGGAGCTCCACCGGTGGCTGGATCTTCTCCTCCTTCTCCTTCCTCCTCTCCCTTCTCTCTTCTCTTTTGGAAAGAGAATAATCCAAAGCATGAGTGAACTCTTCACTCAAAACCTTGACTTAACCCAGCAGGAAAATTTCTGGGCCATTGGATCTAGGATGAAGGAAACGAACGATCACAAATCTCCACCGAAGTCTAATATTTGGGCTGACAAAGCCTGTGACACGCCCGTGTCACAGTCCGTGTACTTTAAGCGGTACACGAACCTACTCACCCAGACCAGAACACGGGCTTAGACACGCCCGTGTCAATCACTTGACACACCCGTGTCATTTAGTACATGCCCGTGTCGAGGGGTGTGTCCCTCAATTGACACAGGATCAACATTTTCGAAAAGGACACAGCTGGGGCACACGCCCGTGTCCTTAGTCGTGTACCAAACACGCCCCTGTAACATGCCCATGTCACAGGCCGTGCGCCACACTCAACGCCGCCCGGTTACCCACCCGAGTAGGACACGGCCTTGGACCCGCCCGTGTCCCATGCCGTGTCACCTCTCGACAATCATCGACTGCATGGCGTTGAGTGCTCGAGACGACACAGAGAAGGACACGCCCTGGGAAACGCCCGTGTCCCAGGCTGTGTGCCTCACTCAACGCTCTCTCGAGACCAAACTCACACCCGAGAAAACAGAGCATGACATGCCCTCGGACACGCCCGTGTCCCAGGCCGTGTGCACTTGACACGCCCTGGGACACGCCTGTGTCCCAGGCTGTGTCACCAGCCTGAACCCCATTTTGGGATTTTGGGGTGTTACAACCCTCTCCTCCTTACAATATATTTCGTCCCGAAATTTTCTCACAGTAAGGAAACCCAGCAAACACAATGCTATAACTTTAAAATTATTGTTACAATAAAAGAGGTACTTTACAGCAGTTCAAACAAACAACTCGGGAAAATCAGCTTGCATGGTCTGCTCCAGCTCCCATGTAAGCTCTTCATGGCCAAAATTGTCCCACCGGACTTTGACCATCCCTATTGTTTTGTTCTGCAAATGTTTGTCAGCTCGAATCCTTGATCTGAATGGGTCTAACCTTCGTCGTTAGCCCATACTCGACCGGTATGCGATCATTCTCAATCACTTGAGCTGGATCCTTGATGGCTTTTCGAATCACTAAGATGTGAAACACATCATGCAAGCCACTAAGCTCTGCCGAAAGATCTAGTCAATAGGAAGTTTCTCCAACTCTCTCCACCACTTCAAACGGACCAAGATATCTCGAACTTAGATTTTACAACCGCCGAATCCTGGACATGCCTTTGAAGGGTTTGATCTTCAAGTATACCCAATCGCCCACCGCAAACTCCACATTCTTATGCTTGGCATTGTAGTATTTGGCTTGCCTATCCTGGGCTATCAATAGCCTCTCCCAAATAAAGCATATCGTCGAAGTAGCTTCTTCGACATCCTTGTGCGGATATACTTTTGATTCGCCTGCTTCCGCCCAAGCTAGTGGTGTATGGCATTTTCGACCATACAAAGCTTCATACGGAGCCATACCGATGCTCTCTTGGTAGCTATTATTGTAGGCAAATTCCACCATATAGAGATGATCTTCCCATCTCTTACCAAAGTCTAGGGCGCACATTCTGAGCATATATTCCATCGTCCTATTGTTCCGCTCAGTTTGGCCATCCATTTGGGGATGAAAGATCGTACTGAATGCTAACTTTGTTCCCAACAATTGATGGATTAGCCTCCAATCATTTGACGTGAATCGCCCATCACGGTCACTGACGATGCTCCGGGGAACACCGTACAATCGGACAATCTGCTCCACATAGATCTTTGCCAAGGTTTCCACTGAATCGCCCCTCTTATTCGGTGGGAAGTGAGCCACTTTTGTCAACCGGTCTACAATCACCCAGATTGAATCATTCCCGCGTTGAGATCTCGGCAATCCGTGCACAAAATCCATTGAGATGTCATCAAACTTCCACTCCGGAATAGGTAACGACTTCAGGAAACCACCAGGCTTCTGACATTCTGCTTTGACCAACGCACAAGTTTGACACTTAGCCACATTCCGTGCTATGTATTTCTTTAGTCCTGGCCATCAGAATAATTTCTTCATATTATTGTACATCTTTGTGCTCCCAGGGTGAATTGAGTACTTTGCAAAGTGAGCTTCATACATCAACTCTTCTCTCAACTTACCCGTACTTGGGACGCACAATCGGCCATCTTTTCGTAACAAGCTGTCATCCTAGGAGAATTGGACATCTGACCCATCCTTTGCATAGTGTTGGAGACTTTCATCAAGTTTCGTTGCCCGCCGAACTCTGTCCGCAAGGTCATACTGTACCTCCGTCCAGTTCAAGCATGCATCGGCTATGGAATTCTTGTCAACACAAGAAATCTCTAACGCTTCCAACTCCTGGATCAGACGCTCATCATGCATCTGCAACCAACTTGCCCATACCGGAGTCCTACAACTCAACGCATCAGTGACCACATTTCCCTTCCCGGGAGTATAGTGAATATCAAAGGTGTAGTCCCTAAGGAACTTCATCCACCTTAGTTGTCGCATATTCAGATCTTTTTGATCCAATAGATACTTTAGGCTCTTATGATCTGTATAGATATTCACCTTTATGCCATATAGATAGTGTCGCCACAATTTCAGCGCAAAGATCACCGCCGCCAACTCCAAGTCATGGACAGGAAAATTCCGTTCGTGCACTTTCAACTGGCGTGAGCCATAAGTAATCACTTTACCAAACTATAGCAGAACGCAGCCTAAGCTGCTCCCTGAAGCATCACTATAGATCTAATAGCCGTTTGTACCACATGGCGATGTCAACACAGGATCCATAGTCAAACGACTCTTCAGCTCTTCAAAAGCTCGTGCGCACTCCGGCATCCAAACGAACTTCTGATCCTTTCTCGTCAACGTGGTCAGAGGCAAAGCAATCCGTGAGAAGTTTTCCACAAACCGTCTATAGTATCCTGCCAGTCCAAAGAAAACTCCTGACCTCGGCCACTGAAGACATCACTGGTCACTCTCAGATGGCACTTATCTTTGACGGATCCACTAATATGCCCTCTCCACTTACCACGTGGCCAAGAAAAGCCATCGACGACAGCCAAAACTCACACTTTGAGAATTTGGCAAAGAGCTTATTCCTCTGCAAGGTATGCAACACCAACCGCAAATGGTTTGCATGATCGGCTTCCGACTGCGAGTACACTAGGATATCATCGATGAAGACAATCACAAACAGATCCAAGTACTCTCGAAACGTTCGGTACATTAGATCCATAAATACTGAAGGTGTATTACATAAGCCAAACGACATTACGGTGAACTCATAATGCCCGTAGCGTGTTCCAAATGTTGTCTTGGGAATGTCATCTTCCTTAATCCTCAGCTGGTAATAACCAGACTTTAAATCCAACTTAGAATAGACGGTTGAGCCCACTAGCTGATCGAATAAGTCGTCTATCTGTGGAATCAGATACTTGTTCTTCTCCGTCAGCTTATTCAACTCACGATAGTCAATACATAACCGTAAACTACCGTCTTTCTTTTTCACAAACAGAACAGACGCGCTCCAAGGTGACATACTTGGGCGTATGTATCCCTGTTCCAGTAACTCTTGCAGTTGGACTTTCAATTCAGCCATTTTTTTGGCGCTACATGATATGGAGAGCGAGCCACATGTTTCGCACCTGGAACCAACTCAATAGAGAAGTTGATCTCCCGCTGGGGCGGTAACCCAGGAAGATCCTTAGGAAATACATCTGCAAACTACGACACAATCGGAACATCGCTCACATTGGCCTTTGGCTCAACAGCCTGAATAAGCGTGAAGAATAACTTCGCACCTTTCCGAACAGCATTGATGACTGTGAGAGCATACACCAAGATCCCGCTCACTCCTCGCTTACCAGCGAACTTTGTCTCAAGCTCGGTATTCTAGCCCAGTGTGAACTCCTTTGAATTGCAATCAATAAAGGCATGCTGCTCCGAGAGCCAGTCCATGCCAAAGATCACATCAAACTCCGATATCGATAGCACAGATGCACTCAAACCGAAATCCCAATTTCCTATTTGAACTGCAACATCGCTAGCTCTATCTGCAATCATCACACAACCATTCGGTAATAATACCTTTATACTATTTGTCGTCACATGACTTGGTACTCCAATTCGAGCTACGAAGTCCTTAGACAGAAATGAACGCAAAGCACTCGTATCAAATAGGGCTCTCGCTGGGTTGTTCCGAATCAGGATAAAGCCTGTAGCACACACATCATGAACAAGCTACATAGAAAGTATGCAATAAAAAAACAAAGCAAGCAATATCTTAAATCGTACCTGTGACGACATCACTTTGCTTAATATCCTCCTGCTAGCAAAGATTATAAACTCTGGGCTACGCCTGGGATGCAGAGGATTCTACCACTGCTTTGCCCTTCCCAGCATAAGACGCACTCGTCTTCTTTTCCCCCTTTTGCTGAGTAACCCTACAATCACAGTCTATATGCCCCACTTTGCCACAGGTAAAGCAGGTATGAGACTCCTGCTTTGAAGTTGCTCTCGATGCAACTGTTGTAGAAGCTTGCCCAGAAGGCTTGGACCTCATGCCCCACTTCTTCTGGTAGTATGATTTTCCAGGGCGGGGTGCTTTAAACTCTGGCTTTGTCACAACCAAGTCCCTTTTTTCTTGCACCGGCTTCATGTCCTTCTCCAGTGCACACGGAGTATCAACCAATGCCTGAAATCCTTTGTTCACCGAACTTTAAAGCAGGAACCTCAACTCATCCCCCAATCCTTCGTAGAACCGATTAGTTTTCCTTTGTTCATCTGTAAAGATTGACCCCGCATACCGTCCCAACCTCGTAAATTCATGCAAGTACGTATCAACGCTACTTTCCCCTTGCGTTAACCGTTGGAACTCGTTTTCCATGGCAATACGTTGTGTCGCTGGTAAGTGCTTTGCCAAAAACATTCGAGAGAACTCCTCAATAGAAACTTGCGTTAATGGCATGTCCGCTAAATGGTGTAACTCAACCTCATTGATGAGTCCTGTTTATATAGGGTTTTGCGGGCTCATCTGGGCTGGTTTTCATGCCTTTGCACTTCATTTATTGGATGTTTTCACTGTTTATCTCATCATTTATGTCGTTCATGCTTTGTGTGCTTTTCCTGCCCTTGCGTGCGCAATTGTGCATTTCTTGGTTGGGGGTAAGCTTGTGGTGCTCCCCAGGGCTCGTTCCAGTAGTTTTTACTTCATTTCTGTATTATTGGAGGGTCCTCTGTTGCCTTACTTTCCTTGCTTACAGGTGGTCAGTTTTCCCTTTCCTGAATTCTGATTTGAGGAAAATGCACGGTCGTGCGCTTCCTTAGCACACGGTTAGTTTTGGTCGTGCGTTTTATTCCGGTCAATCTGGTGAAATGACCGGCTTGTGTGAATCCTTCACGCACGGTTTCACCAAAACCGTGCGCGAAGGAAACACACGGTTGTCCTGTAGCATTCTAGATTTTGCCTGCCATTCTTCGTTCTGTGGTTACCCGTGCGAATTACTTCATGCACGGACGGATCGCCCGTACGTGAAGGAAACGCACGGGTCAACCCTTCTTCTTCGCAGGCGCATGTTTTAATATAATATCGCATGGTTCACGCACGGTCGTGCGTCGAACCGTGTGAGACCAATTTTCAGATTAATTTCTATTCAAGTTGCAGCCTTTTCCATTTTTGGGAGAGGATCGGCCAGCCTGTCTTTTTGGCTCTCTTGAGCGGGAAAACCAGTCTACAGCCCCCTTTTTCTCTCTTCCTTGGAGGGGAGATCCGGCCACTCATTCCACTCCATAGAGATTGCAAAAGCTTCATCCTCCACCATCATTGACATTGCCACGTTCTAAGCTCCGATTTAAGCTACTCGTTGCAGCCCACCAAGTTTCGTTCCGCCTCCGCAACCTCAGCAATACGAAGACGGGTTCGACGGAGGAAGTGACAGCTCCTCTTGGATCATGGACTCCATTCTAAGACCGAGCATGGAAAAGGGTTGACACCCCTAATTTCCGGCCGAGAATCTTAGAAAGCTTCTTTGTCTGGGTTGTAATCTCTCCTCCCTCCTCTTATATTTACTCCTTGCTGAAATCTTATTGAATATTGTAGTGTGATAAGCGTATGTGGTTCTAGAATACTTTATGCTTTTGCTGAGGTGTTTTCTGAATTTGCTATGCATTGTTAAGCTCATTATTCTTGTTAGAGTAAAGGTGTTTTGGCCATTCTAGCATTTGCTAGAAGTGTGCATTCTGAAGAGGTGTTTTCGACCCTCACCAGTTCTCACACTTCCATTATCACTCTCAAGAGTGATTCACCCGAGCGAAGCGGTGAAGGCGACGCACAATAATTTTAGGTTGTTTAATTTAGGGAACCCCAATCAAAACCCCCCTTGCTCACCTTGCACTTGCACTCATTTCTCTAAAGTACTAAAACCCTTGCTCCCTACTTGCGCTCAGCGAGAGATCGATACTCGGGGAAGCTACTCTCCATTATTATTACTTGACAGCGATCGGTACACTTGCCGTCAGCGCATCAAGTTTTTGGCGCTGTTGCCGGGGAGTGCAATCGTTGCTTGTGGTTTTGTTTTTAGTGAAAAGTTTGTAGGTGCTTTAGTGCATTTTTATCTTTTTGTTTTGTGAGTTTATGACAGATCGGAACCCAGCTGAAAGAGTTGAATCTGAGACTGCAAGAGTGAGGAGAGCTCGGTTGCGCGCTGCTGCTGTGAAAGTGAGGATGGACAATCCGGTCCTTGGAGGAATTGGCCAGGAAGATAGAGTGGCCGATGCAAACGAGGTGGTCCAACCTCGAATTAGGATAATGAGGGATTTCACTAACCCTACGGCGGAGAGTGTTTACCCCCGGTTTTGACCAGCCATCGCCAACCACCATTTCGAAATTAAGCCTGCAATCCTCAACATGATTAGAAACAACACACAATATTCGAGGTTTTCGAGCGAGGATCCTCAGCTACATCTTGCAGAGTTTTCTGAAATTTGTGGAACCTTTCGTTATATGGGAATTGCTGATGAAGTGGTAAAGTTAAAATTGTTCCCTTTCTCATTACGGGATAGAGCCAAGACGTGGTTGCATACTATTGTTCCAGGATCTGCTATAACTTGGGAAGCCTTGTCTTCCTTATTTTTGGCAAAATTTCACCCTGTTGATAAAATTGTTAATGCGCGCAGGGATATTGCCATGTTCCGCCAGCAAGACCAAGAGACCCTCTCCGAGGCTTGGGAGAGGTTTACTGATTTGCAGTGCCGCTGTCCGCAATACGGTTGTGAGCCCTGGAGTTTGGTCGATATTTTTTATTTCGCCATCGAACCAAATTTCTGGGCGATGATCGATGCTGCTGCAGGAGGGACAATCATGAATTTGGCTCCCGAGGAAGCGCTGAGGCTTCTACGTGATACGGCCTCCCACATTACCTATTGGACTGCCGGAAGGAATGCCCCGAGAGGGGCAAGGAACTTATTCTATGTGAACGCGGTGGTGCAGCAAGCTGAACCCTGCCATCCTTCTTTGGAAGGAAAATCATTGATAACAAGGTCTACCCCGCCTCTAGCTCTTGTGTTGAACATTACGTGCCAAGGTTGTGGAAACCCTGGGCACCACGCTTATGAGTGCACCGTGGGGAGTTTACTAATGATACGGAAGGTATGGATTTTGAAGAAAGTGTTAATTTTATTAATAATCAAAATAGAGCTGCCCCTTATAATAATGCTTATAACCCGAACGTGTGAAGTCACCTGAATTTCTTGTGGAATCCTAATGCTCCTGGTCAAAGATGGCAAGGAGGACAGCATAAGTTTGATGCTCAAGCCTCTGGAAGCCAACCGCGACCATCGCTGGTGGGTTATAATCAAAACATGCAAGGGGCGCATAAAAGCGCGTTAGAAGAAATGATGGAGAAATTCGTTGAAATGGCCCAGTCAAACATGGCCACTCAAACCGCCTCCATGAGGAATTTAGAGACACAGCTTGGGCAACTTGCCCATGTGCTCTCTGAACGCACTCGTGGCGCCCTCCCGAGTGAAACGGAGAAAAATCCCCGTGACCAAGGGAAGAGCGTTGTTTAGGTGGGTGAGTGTAGTAGCGAGGAATTGGCCGTCGAATGTGTGATAAATGAAATAGAGATGGTGGCCGTATGCGATTCTGGATCGACATGCAACATTCTTGCCCTGCGAGATGTTGTGAAGCTGAATTTGAATGTCGAGAATAATAACCAGAAGTTGCTTGTGCTGGTCGATGGATCAGTTGTTAAAACCGAAGGCGAAATTAAAGATGTTAAGGTAAAACTTAACGGGGTTGTTGTGGTCACCGACTTCAGGTATTGGGATCGGAGGAAAACACCTCCAAACCCATTTTGGAGGTTCCATTTCTAAAAGCCAGTGAGGCGACATTGTGCTTTAATGCTTCCGGGATTACCTTAACCTCGACGGATGAATTACGATCTCCGCAATCACTTCCTGTTCTAGCCCCTTGCAAATATGAAAATCTACGCACAGTTAATGCTTTGTTATTTAACGATTTATCTAGTTATGTTAAGGTGGATGAGTTGCTTAGCGAGCACTATGTGACAATGCTAGGGAAGGAACTGCTGAAGCTTGCTGTGGATGAATCAAGTTCGGAGATACCAGGCGCAGAAGGTGATGACGATAAGAAAGACGTTGGATTATTCGTGGCTAGTGAGACCGTGCAGGAGATTGCTTTAAGAACAGTAATTGAACCAAATAAATCTTGGAAAATTGTTAAACAGGTATCGTGGGTTAATCTGCCACCCTCTGCGGGTGAAGAAAGGAAGCCCCCGGCTGTGGTTGATGATCTAAACACTAAAACTCTGGGCGTGAAATTGCCGCCCTGGCGCTCTCCTACGGTGGAATTACGAAGAAGGGAGTTACTCTTGCGCAAGGCGCAGTGTTTTGCCCTTCGACACGGGAAGGAGGAGAGTAGGGGTAAAGGAGACTTGTCTTCTTTTGGCCCAAAAGCCTTCCTCTCCTCCTCATCTCGTGTGTCGGGTGAGGTTTACCACAAATCAGCGTTCAGCTGAAATGTGGCAGATCTCTGGGGCCGTCTCCTTTGCCTTGCTGCTTTTATTTATGTTTTTGTTAAATGTTGTTTTGGTTTTGAATTATTTTTTCCTGATTGCATGTGTTGATTTTGTACCTGATTAATGATATAAAACTGTTAATACAGGTATTTGGTTCACCTTAAGGACGGTAAAGAAAATGGCTTATGGGAGATAACCCGAGTTTGCGGCCTTTAGCCTTGTTTCAAGGCTATTGCTTGCGTTTCTTTGCTATTTTCTCTGTTTTCTTGTGTTGCATATTTTCTTGTGTGGTTGGAGATTATTTGTTCTTGTAGGTGATTATTTCTTGGGCCGTAGGCTAGTTGATCGAGTTTGAATGCCTAACTTCTGGTATGCTCATCTCTGAGCATTGGGTAACCTCTTCCCTCACCTCTTAGATTACATTTTCATTATCATTACTGTTTTGTTAGATTAAGTCTGGGGGAGCGCCTGTAGTTGTTACCCGTTGCACTCGCACTTCATTTGCTTGCCAGTAGTTGTTTTTTTAATTACGTAGTCATTTATTTTCGCACCCATGCACCCACTTGAGCACGTTCTTAACTTTTTGCGTGCTGCGAGTCAAACTAGCTTCTCTCGTTAGATCTGGGAAGATTACCACGCTAACGTAGGATTATTTGACGGAGTAAAATGTTGGTCGTGCTGTGTTCCTAGTCAAGTGCTCCCGTCTCTTGTAGAAATTATAGTAAAATTAATTTTTTGCATACTACTAGTTTATATTTTTTCTAGCTGCGTAAATTCTTTTTATGCTACTCAGAAAATTTTTGGTGAATCTGACGGTAGGTTAGGGATGTGTTTAGACGGTCGTTAGATTTGTATTGCTCGAGTAGAGAGAAGGGGTAGTCTTTCTCGTTGGCTAAGAACTTGCCCCATGCTACTCTCGAAGCATGGGTACATGGTTAGCTAAGAGCGAGCATGATGTAGGCCATCTTTTTGGCAAGGTTGAGCTTTGTGCCCATTCCTAATGTTTTTATTTTGCAAACCCCATTGTGCCTACCCTTCCTTTTGTTTCAGCTCCACGTGTTTTTCACCAAAGCTTAAAAGTCAATCCTAATTGCACGCCCAATTTGAGCTTTGTCGTTTTTCTGAATTCTAGTTTTGGGTGTTATGGGATGTTGTATTTGTGAAATAAGTGGATGATTTCCAATGCTTAAATTGCTGGAATTGTGATGTAGGAAAAGATATTGTATAAAAAGGCTTAGTTATGAAAAGAAAAATTTTAAAAAAAAGAAAAAAAAGAATTGATTGAAAACAAATGAGAGAGGACAAGTTTATTGAACATCTTTTTTATGATAAACAGTTTTTGGTGTAGGCGGTACGCGCACACATGCTTTAAAAATCAAGTCTGGGTGTGTGGTGTACTTGTATTTATGGAGGATAGCTGATTTGATCCTTGTTTTGCTAGCTCATTTGGGTCTTTGTGCATAGCCTCCCTTTTTATCATTGCTTACCTCACCGAAACCCAAGCCCCAACTTTTACCTAAAGTCCTACTGACTTGCGCTTAAGTCGAACTAGTATCGTGGAGAGAGTGCGGAAGGGCAAGCTTATTGCCACCGACATTGGTGGATTCCTTTGGAGGTTGTCCTGAATTCCGATCTTTGGAAATACTCGTCTTAGCGGCTAGTTTATTTTCTCCCTACGAGCGACTGAAGGATTCACTGTGATTCTCTTTTTGAGTAGTTATAGAATTTATTTTTACACAGGATGAAAATTATAAATTAGTTTGTATGCTTAGAAATTTTCTCTACTCAATTTTTACGCTCGTGAGCATGCGACTTCGCATGGTACTCTGTATCATAATTGCTATGTTAGCTAGTATTTTTTATGGTCTGCGAGGATCTTCTTTGCTCGGGACGCGCAAGTGGTTAAGTCTTGGGGTGTGATGAGTCCCATTTATATGGGGTTTTGCGGGCTCATCTGGGCTGGTTTTCATGCCTTTGCACTTAATTTGATGGATGTTTTTGCTGTTTATCTCATCATTTATGCTGATCATGCTTTGTGTGCTTTTCCTTCCCTTGCATGCACAATTATGCATTTGTTGGTTGGGGGTAAGCACGTGGTGCTCCCCAGGGCTTGTTCCAGTATTTTTTACTTCATTTTTGTATTACTGGAGGGTCCTCCGTTGCCTTATTTTCCTTGCTTACAGGTGGTCAGTTTTCCCTTTTCTGAATTCTGATTTGAGGAAAACGCACTGTCGTGCGCTTCCTTAGCGCACGGTTAGTTTTGGTCGTGCGTTTTCTTCCGGTCAATCTGGTGAAATGACCAGCTCATGTGAATCCTTCACGCACGGTTTCACCAAAACCGTGCGCGAAGGAAACGGACGGTTGTCCTGTAGCATTCTGGATTTTGCCTGTCATTCTTCGTTATGTGGTTACCCGTGCGAATTGCTTCACGCACGGGCGGATCGCTCGTGCGCGTAGGAAATGCACGGGTCAACGCTTCTTCTTCGTAGGCGCATGTTTTAATATAATATCACACGTTTGCGCACGGGCGTGCGTCAAACCGTGCGAGACAAATTTTCTGATGAATTTATATTTAAGTTGCAGCCTTTGCCATTTCCGGGAGAGGATCGGCCAGCCCGCCTTTTTGGCTCTCTTGAGCGGGAAAACTAGTCTCCAGCCACCTTTTTCTCTCTCTTCCTTGGAGGGGAGATCTGGCCACTCATTCCACTCCATAGAGATTGCAAAAGCTTCATCCTCCACCGCCATTAACATTGCCACGTTCTAAGCTCCGGTTTAAGCTACTCGTTGCAGTCCACCAAGTTTTGTTCCTCCTCCGCAACCTCAGCAATACGAAGACGAGTTCGATGGAGGAAGTTACAGCTCCTCTTGGATCTTGGACTCCTTTCTAAGACCGATCACAGAAAAAGGGTTGACACCCCTAATTTCCGGCCGAGAACCTTGGAAAGCTTATTTGTCTTGGTTGTAATCTCTCCTCCCTCCTCTTATATTTACTCCTTTCTGAACTCTTGTTGAATATTGTAGTGTGATAAGCGTATGTGATTCTAGAATACTTTATTCTTTTGTTTAGGTATTTTCTGAACTTGCTATGCATTGTTAAGCTCATTATTCTTGCTAGAGTAAAGGTGTTTTGGCCATTCTAGCATTTGCTAGAAGTGTGCGTTGTGAAGAGGTGTTTTTAACCCTCACCAGTTCTCACACTTCGGCTATCAGTCTCCGGAGTGATTCACCCGAACGAAGCGGTGAAGGCGACCCGCAAGAATTTTAGGTTGTTTAATTTCGGAAACCCCAATCAAAACCGCCTTGCTCACCTTGTACTTGCACTCATTTCTCCAAAGTTCTAAAACCCTTGCTCCCTACTTGCGCTCCGCGAGAGATCGATACTCGGGGAAGCTACTCTCCATTATTATTACTTGACAGCGATCGGTACACTTACAGTCAGCGCATCACTCGTCCCACCATAACCGCGCCTCTCCTTCCAACATGAAGGTGGCCAAAGTGACCTTCTGACTTTCCTCCATCCTGATCGTCGTCAATATACACTTGACTCATGATAACCAATCATCTGCCTATGTTGGGGATCCCATACCCATGAACGTAGGCAGACTCAAGCTCCTGAATTTCTTCAATTGTCGTTCAGCTGCTCGCGGATCCACAGCCTCAACCGGTTCGGGTCTTATACCAACACGATCTGGCACCAATGCCAGTTGCACCTACCCGGTCGGCTGAACCAATGCACGCTGCACCGGCCCGGTCGGCCGAATCATGGCAAATAGTGCCTCAACAACTAAGCGAACTGTTTCCGCATATGGAGGAGGTGTGGGCACCTCAGCTGGTGCCGCACTCTCATCAGAATGTTGGGGCTTAGACTGCCCAACACCACTACGATTCACCTATAAGTGAACAAGACACACATTAGCGACTCACGCAAGCAATAACAACAATATAGGAACGCGCAGGTTCCCCAAACAAGTGTATTTGCATACCTTAGTAGACATTCAAGAGTTTATTAGTTTTAAAGCGGTTCGCACTGACACGTGCTCGCCACCCCCACAAAAGAATTCGATCACGAATTCCAAAGAGGAAGACCGAGACAAGCTGATACCAAAATTTAACGACTCCACCCGTTAAAAAACATATAATAGAAGGTCCGGCTGGGGCCCCACACTATATGCCATAAACAGACGGTGATGTTACAGGTTAATACCACAACACCATCGCATCCTAACTCAGAGCATGCTAGCGGAAGATTTTAACAATAAAGATGAACTCATACCAGGAATGTCCACGGCATATATAAACCATATTTATATATCACTCTTGAAAGAGTGTACAACAAATACAACACAAGCTGGCCTTAAGGCCTTATAGTTCCTCTTTTCATAGTGTTGATTGCATACATCGGCGCGCAGGCCGGCCACACATGAATAAAACATAATATAAAGTTTAGCCTTCAAGGGCTAGCAGCGGCAGCAGCAGCAACAGCAGGGACTTCAACCCTCACTTCCCGCTCGGCTCTCCAGCACCTGCATAGAGACAGCCCACCCAGAAGGTGGCAACAAGGCAACGGTCGGCATTCAGGTGACCAATTTATAACAATCCTACCCCTTTCTCGGGGCAGTAGCATTCCTTCTCTACAGGCATAGTATTGCATAGACAGATAGATATATCATATCTTTTGCTCTTACGCACAATCAGTCCATCACAATCGTCAGCCACACGGTCCGACGATCCGAGTACTAATGGCACATTCTCTATGCACCAGCAAACCAAGGTCAACACCACCGTTTACACGGTATTGAGCATTTAGTCTTACTGGCGCGCAGGCCTAAGACTCTCATTATGCCACTGACGAAAGCTTAATGCCTTGACGCTCTCCTATAAAGTCGACATAATACAGGTACGGATCAACCACCCCCGTTGCTCAAGTCGCCTTGCCATCACCAAGTACAGCGTACCCGAGGCTATATCTAAAGGCCCGGGTTAGTTTCACCTTTTCTGTTCGGCAAGAAGCCTTTTCAGAGCTCGCAGCTCATGTAACGCCCCCGATTTTTCGATGATTTTATTTAAATGGGAAACGTCATATTTACGGCATCGTGGCATTACTTTTAACGTCGAGTTGATGGCGTAATGCCATTAAGTTCTTTTCGTGTTTGTGCGGTCGAGTCGGGCAAATTCTTGTTGTAATTGTGAAATTTTTTTGAATTTTGAAATTTTGGACTTGCCTGTCAAGTTTCGTCGCAATCCGAGAATTTTTGGAGTCTCAGCGCGTGATTTAATATCTCGAGAATGGTACGTCAGATTCTAACATTGTCTACGCTGCTAATTCGTAGAGTCAGCGATTCATTCTAAAATATTGGTCAAATCAGAACTTCTACAATTTGTCCAGCTTGTACTCGAGATCCCCCTTTTCGTTCTCGAGAACTCCCAGTCGTTCTCGAGAAGTCTGACTTTTCGAGAAGTCTGTCCTAGTTCTCGAGAAATTTGTCCTAGTTCTCGAGAAGTCCTATGCAGTTGTCGAGAAGTCCTATGCCATTCTCGAAAAGTCCTTTGCTGTTCTCGAGAAGTCCTTTGCTGTTCTCGAGAGGTACGTTTTATCCTGCGTTCCAGCGACATTTTGAGTGTCAAAACAGCATTGTATAATATGATAAAATTGAAATTTGTTCGCCTCGATGATATCTACAACTTTTATGTTGACCGCTTTTTGATTTGAAGCCATCTTAGACTCCTATTTTCGATTTTCCGAAAACTGCTCGTAAATAAGCTGCACTATATATTTCTACCTGAAAACCCTTGTTGTTCTCGAGAACTAATGTTTATTCTCGAGAAATATGGTCTTATTCTCGATAAATACATGTTTCTCTCAAGTCCTGATGTTTTGTTCTCGAGAACTATGAGTTTCTCTCGAGAACTTTGCTCTATTTCTCGAGAAGCCCCCTTTTCTCTCGAGTAGTCCTATATAATCTGCGTTCGGGCGCTTTATGAAGGGTCAAATCGGAATTGTATGGAAAAATGGTCGACATAAAATTTGTTCGTTTCGACGATATCTACAACTTTCATGGTTGACACTGTTTGATTTGGAGCCATCTTGGACCTCTATATTTTATTCTCCCGAGACTGCTCTCAGGTAACCTGTTTGATTGATTCTCTAAAGTCATAAGCCTTTGTTCTCGAGAACTAATGTGATTCTCGAGAGACTTAGCCCCTCCATCTTGATAAATGATGTCCCTCTCGAGAACTATGGATTTTGTTCTCGAGAACCAATGTATTTCTCGAGAGCCAACCTCTCTCTCTCGAGAAGTCTGTTTCCTCTTGAGTGGTTCTATACAATCTGTGTTCGAATACCATTTTGAGGGTCAAAACGGTGTCGTAAAAAAATAGTAAACATGAAATTTGTTCGTATTGACGAGATCTACAACTTTTATGTTGGGCACTTTTCGGTTTGAAGTCATCTTAGACCTCTATTATCGATTTCCCATAGCACTCATAAATTACACGTTTTCTTGTATTTAGACAAAAATTTATAAGTACTTTTATATTATATATATATATATATATGGAATTAGGTTTGATCAGAACTTCTTCTTCTCCGATATTAATTTTCTCCCAAACCAGAGGCGTGAGCGAGAGAGAAGTTTTATTTCGTGAATCTTCCGGTGGCCGCCGACGGAGCTCCGGTGCTCGAAATCTTCAACCGAACGTAGATCCGGAAAGCTCTCACCGAGAGCTACGCTATCGTGATAAATTTTTCCCATTTCCTTGAGTTTTCTCGTTAAGGTTTTTTGGCTCTAACCCCTTTTTTGGCCATTTTTGTTTAAATTTCAACTCCTCCCGTGTTCTTTTGCCCCGATCTACAACGTGGAGTGATTCAGAGGACTTTTCTGGTAAAACCAAGGCAAGTGGTGGTTTCCCCTCGTTTCTCCTTGTTCGATTTGATGGTAATGGCTATGTTTTCATGTTCCTTAAAATTTTCTATGCTTATTCTTCCAAATTATAGTTATGATTAATCTTCTCAATGATCACATGAGGTTGTACGTTTTGTCATGGTGAACTTGATTTTTTGTCCAGATATGTTTGATCATTCTTGAAGTGTCTTATTAATATCTTTAAACATCTTAGATTTTGTTATTGAACGGATTAGTGTTATTTAGGATTGTAAATCGTTCCTAAGGGTTAATCAACCATGTCTTGAAACTACAAGTGTCAAGTAGAATCTGATGAGCCAAATCTCGAGATATATTTATATGTATGTGTTGTGGCTTCTTTGGGCTTCTAAAATTGCGGGAGTTAGTGGATAAAAATCACCTCCGTGTTGTCTGACTCCTTTATTGTTTCTTGTGGAAGTCTATCGGGCTTTTGGGCATCTGCGGTGTATGGTGGAGAGTATGAGACTCCCTCGCAGTTAAGCGGATAAAATATTCGTGAGGGGTGTGTCTACTTGAGTGACCACCTCGCCCGTATTTTTGGGGTAGAGTCGACCACAGGTGCTTAGTAAAGGTAGTTAAATTTTCTTCCTTATATTTTTACTTATTTTTGTTCCTTTTTTTGCCTTGGGAAATCTGATGTATTTGTTGGAGTACGTCATGATTCACGTAGTATTTCTCTCTTTTCCTGTTCGATGTATTATTTCAGTATTATTGGTCTTGGGTTGGTACCCCTTGATCTTTGTTTTTTTGGCTTATTTATTCTCTGCCACCATTTGTACTTTCTTGCTGAGGTGTTCTATCTTTGGAATGCCCCAGGTTCAGAGCAGTAGCAGGTAGCAGAGCTAGTTTTGGTGTTTCTGGGCGGCAGTGTTGGCGGTGGGTGTTACCTCGTCTCAACGAGGTAGACTGTTGTTTATTTAGTTACTAGTTCAAACTTATTTTACTGTAAGTGGGTTCGTGTCAGTTGTTGGCGCCCACAGTTTTGTTATTTGTTTGATACTTGCTAGCTGCTTATTTCCCTCTATGTGGATGTGGATTACTTGCTCTCTGGGAGGATTTATGTTAGGAATGCATGTTAGGTATTTTTAAGAATAAAACTTATTACCATTATCTCATGCACTGCATAATTTAAAAACCCTAACTTGTAATATTTAGCGACCGTAAAAGCTATCCTTACTACTATTATAAATTTAGAATCATGCATACCATGAGTTGACCTTTGGGGACGTTTATACTCATGTAGGATGTTGGAGTCAATCTAAATAAGTATTTTTCCACGGCGTATAATTATATTTTGATTCGTGGACTAAATAAGCCATTAAGCCGAGGGATACGGCTAGCTATTGCACATAGCTAATCTTTTTTTCCTTAAAATTAACTTAAGCAATTTTTCTTTATGATTAAGTAGGTGACTGCCTGAGCATCCGCAGTTATCCCCTATTGACGTGGCATCATGACGCGCATTTTCCCTTACTCTGTTATGTTATTATTTGCGGTGAAAATGCGGGTTGTGACAGTTGGTATCAGAGGGAGGTTGCTTGACAATTGGTCGGGCAACCTTCCCTTGTTAGTGTTAGTTGTTTAGCGTCATATCATACAGACACCGATGTATCATCAGTATGTCTTGGCTTAAGCATGAACCCTACACTCATAAGCATGATTAGAAGTATACGGGGCATATTATGTAGTATGGGATGCATAATAAGTGTTTGTATATGAATCCACCATAGGTGGCAATATGTGAGGGTTATGTACTATGGGATGCATAACCTCACCACATGAATGCCCATTAACATGTTTTCCTTTTTTCGTTGCATGCAATGTTATGTAGTATGGGATGCGTAACATTTCATGTATACGTCGCTCATAACATGCATTAAGGCCTTTTTAGGATGCATAACACTGCATACATAGCATAACATAAAATTAGCACAACATGTCATGCTAAATATTTACATGATGACATATGTACACACATGATTTTAAATAAGAGTAAAGAAGTCATGCATTCATATCATAGGCACATGAGTCAATACGATGATTGGATATCATCCTGAGTAGGACATATCATCATCATATAATCTCAGAGCAAGTGACAGCTTAAGAAAGTGTCTTTTAAGTATGGTCTGAACTAGTTTTGTTTTCCCTAGTCGTCATATAGGATTTTGAAGGGTTGTTCGTTTGCCTTTTTAGAAATGCCTCCAAAGCGTATTGCGGCGAGGTCGACTCCCCAGCCGTAGGATGATTCGACAGGTGTGGAGAGTGATGCGTTGATCAAGAGTTTGCGACAGAACAACGAGGCTCTTTCAAGGTAAGTAGTTGCGATGCAATCGCAAATTCAAACCTTGTTGTCTGCGGCTCCCACGCAACAACCCTTAGTGCGAGATCCTATCGTGGATCAAGCCATACCTAATGCCCCTGCTTCTTTCGTGCCCCCGGTGACGCTACCACTAGATATGAATTTCATCTCACATTTCCAGCGATTGAGACCTCCTACTTATGACGGAAGTGCTGACTTCATGATTTTAGATGATTGGATCATCTCCATTGAAGAGATGTTTTCATATTCCGGAATTCTAGAAGCCCAAAAGGTTATGATTGCTGCCTATCAGTTAAAAGGCCTAGCAAAGAGTTGGTGGATTCGTGAAAAGGAGAGTTTGAAGGAAGGCTGCTCCTGGGACACCTTTAAGAAGTTGCTGCTGAAAAAGTTTCTGCCCTCGGTCGAGCAGGACCGTCTCATGAATAACTTCATGCATCTGAAGCAGAGATAGCTCACGGTGAGCGAGTACGAGATTGAGTTTAGCAAATTGAGTAGGTTTTCTCCTGATTTGGTAGCTTTTGAGGAGGGCAGAGTGAAACATTTCTTGGGAGGATTAAGAAGCGATGTCCAGTAGTTGGCATGCGCTTACCGAGCTAAAAGTTATGCTGAAGCAGTGGAAGCCGCTTTAAAAGTGGAGGCGATTGAAAATGCTAAGAACCGTGGTGCTACGGCAAGGAAAGAGAAAAGGAAAGGTGTTGAGGATTGTAGCTCCAGGGTGTCTGGCCCTTCTTCGAAAAAGAAAAGTAAGGAAGTGTGTAGCTTCTGTGGTCATCCTGGCCACCCTTACGAAAGGTGTTCAAGAGGACTGCCACCCTGAAGCAGCAGCAGTGCACACCATTCAAGGTGCACCCAAGGGAGATCTTGTGTGCTTGTTCTGTGCAAGGAAGGGTCATGATGTGAACCGTTGCTGGATGAAAGAAAAGACTTGCTTCAGGTGTGGGCAGAAGGGACACATGAAGTCGTCGTGCCCTCAAGCTCAGTCCATATTGCAGTCTACCCCACTTCGAGCTCTGTTGCCGCCACCAGCCCAAGACAAAGGAAAAGGAAAGCTGAACGTGATGACATACGAGGAAGCTCAAACCTCTACGCAGGTGATATCAGGTTAGCCCAAGTTTAAAATATCCTTATTATTTATCATTGTTGCCCTAGTTGTCGTTCATTTAGTTATGTATGTTACGGTTTTAGGGGAGTTTAAGGTACGGAATAGGTGGGCACGCGTTCTTTTCGATTCCGGTGCCACCCATTCCTTTGTGGCCCGGAGATTTGTTGATAAACATCGCCTGAATGTGGATCAATTGAGAGACTCCTTCAATGTCAAGCTTCCCTTCGGTGATTCGGTGATATCTAGCCAAGGAGTTTTGAGATGCCCTATTTATCTTGGCAATTTTCTAGCCTTTGCTGACTTGATGATTTTAGATCTGGCTGACTTCAACGTGATTTTGGGAATGGACTGGCTGTACAAGTATGATGTGGTCATCCAGTGCAAGGCTAAGCTACTGGAGTTCAGGATGGACGACGGCCAACCTATGAGTATCTATGGATTTTAGGACAAAGTTTCCCCTATCATATCTGCGGTACGTTCTTGTCGTACTATAGAGTCTGGTTGCGAGGCATTTTTAGTTTCTATTTCTGCTCTAGAAACAGCTTTTGTTACGCCACGTCTTGAGGTTGTTCCGGTGGTGCGAGAGTTTCCAGATGTCTTTCCTGATAGTCTTCCAGGACTTCCTCCTGAAAGAGAGGTGGAGTTTGTGATAGACCTAGATCCAGGGACTCATCCAATTGCTAAGGCACCTAACCGTATTACGTCGTGTGAGTTAGAAGAATTGCGCACTCAGTTTGATGAGTTGCTGCAGTGTGGTTTTATTAGGCCAAGTTCTTCTCCGTGGGGTGCTCCTATTTTTTTCGTAAAGAAGAAAGATGGATCGATGAGGCTTTGCATCGATTATAGGGAATTGAACAAGGTAACCATTAAGAATAGATATCCTCTGCCTAGGATTGATGATCTGTTCGATTAGTTGCGTGGTAGCTCGGTATTTTCAAAGATAGATCTTCGATCAGGCTACCACCAGTTGAGGATTCGTGAGGCAGATATTCCTCAAACTGCTTTCCGTTCGCGGCATGGACATCATGAGTTTTTGGTGATGTCCTTCGATTTAAATAATGCACCCTCTACTTTCATGGATTTGATGAATAGGGTGTTTAAGGATTTCTTGGACTGATTTGTTATTGTTTTCATAGATGATGTCCAGGTGTATTCCCGCAATGTTGAAGAGCATACTAAGCAATTGCGTTTGGTTTTCTCGACCCTGAGGGAGCATAAGCTATATGAGAAGTTGAGCAAATATGAGTTCTGGCTACCGCATGTGTCCTTTCTGGGTCATGTGGTAAGCAAGGATGGTATTTCTGTAGACCCGACCAAGATTTCTACTGTGATAGAATGGGAAAGACCTTCTACACCTAAGGAGATTAGGAGCTTCTTAGGCCTGGCTGGATATTATAGAAGATTTGTGGAAGGATTTTCGGTGTTGTCTGCTCCTCTAACTAGACTTACTCAAAAGAACTCTGCATTTATTTGGAGTGATAAATGTGAAGAGGCTTTCAAAGAGTTGAACAAGAGACTGTGTACTGCCCTAATTTTAACCTTATCTACTGAAGGAGTTGAGTATGTTGTGTATGTCGATGCATCACACATCGGACTAGGTTGTGATATAATGCAAGATGGTAAGGTGATCGCGTATGGATCGAGGCAACTAAAGATTCACGAGAGAAATTATCCTACCCACGATTTGGAGTTTGCTGCCGTAATTTATGCGTTGAAGCTGTGGCGACACTTATTGTATGGCGCGTTGTGCAAGATCTATACGGACCATAAGAGTTTGAAGTACGTCTTCACTCAAAAGGAACTAAATCTGAGCCAGCGTCGGTGGTTAGAATATGTGGCGGATCATGAAGTGGAAATTCTTTATCATCCAGGAAAGGCTAATGTAGTAGCCGATTCTTTGAGTAGAAAGACCGCTAAAATTTTTAATCTATCGGTACCGTCCTTGGTAGAAGAATTCTTGTTGATAGATATTGAGGTTGGGAGTCATTCTGTGCCTGCTAGTTTAGAAGCGGAAGAACCTTGTTGGATTTCCCTTACTGGAGCACACCATATGGATGATCCTGATTTGTTGTACCTCTGGAAGAGAACTGAAAAAGGAGAGTTACCTGATTTCTCTTTGGACGAGCTAGGTACTCTGAAATATCGGAGTAGATTTTGTATTCCTGCCTTTGGTGATGTTTGAGCTAAGATCTGTGCTGAAGCTCACGGTTCCAGTGTAGCCTATCACCCTTGTTCCACTAAGATGTATAAGGATCTAAAACAAATTGTTCGGTGGTAAGGGATGAAGAGAGATATCGCAAAGTTTGTATCGGAATGTTTTACGTGTCAGTGATTCAAGGCTGATCGTAGAAGGCCTGGTGGTAAATTGTCTCCGCTCGATATTCCAAGTTGGAAATGGGAGTGTATTTCAATGGATTTTATCACCGGTCTACCAAAATCTCCTCGTGGGCATGACTCTTTTTGGGTGATAGTCAACAGATTGACAAAGTGTGCTCACTTTATTCCGTTTAAGATTGGGTATTCAATGAAGAAGATAGCTGAGCTATATCTTGAAGAGGTCATCAGGTTACATGGAGTGCCTGTTAGCATTGTATCAGATCGGGACTCCAGATTTATGTCTCTCTTTTGGAAGAGCTTGCAAGAGGGGTTGGGTACCGACTTGAGGTATTCCACCGCCTACCATCCGCAGACGAATGGGCAAACAGAAAGAGTAAATCAGATCGTGGAGGACATGATTAGATGTTACATTTTGGACCACGATGGAGCGTGGGATGAGAGTCTGAGGATAATGGAGTTTGCCTACAATAATTGTTATCAAGAGAGTCTGCAGATGGCCCCGTTTGAGGCCTTGTATGGGAGGCGTTGTAGAACTCCGTTTTTTTGGGCTAAAGTTGGTGAGAGACCGTTGCTCGGTCCGGAAGCCCTTTAGGAGATGAATTTTGATGTGACTCATGTTGGAGAGAAGCTCCGTGTAGCACAAGAGCGTTATGAGAAATATGTTAATCGACGAAGGGTCGATCTGGAGTTTGCCATTGGGGACTTGGTTTTTCTTAAAGTTTCTCCAATGTCTGGCGTTAAAAGATTTGGAAGGAACCACAAGTTAGACCCCCGGTACGTGAGACTTTTTCAGATTCTTGAACGCATCGGAGTTTCAGCGTATAGGATGGAGTTTCCTACAACCTTCCCTGGTGTCCATGATGTGTTCCATGTGAGCCAATTGCAGAAGTGTGTTCGTAATGATCGTCAAGTCCTCGACTCGATGCCCCAGATTCAGCCCAACCTTACATATATGGAAGAACCTGTTCATATTCTAGATTCTCAAGAGCGTGTTTTGCGAAGAAAAACCATTCCCATGGTCAAGATTCTTTGGAGAAATCAAGATGTCGAGAGCGCAACGTGGGAATTGGAATTAGCAATGAGAGAATCTCATCCGCACCTCTTCTCTTAGTTCAGGTATGTCATTATATTTTCAGTTATGTTTGATCTTATCGTTTTGATTTGTTTTTGGAGTTGTGTTAAGTTTCGGGACGAAACTTCTTTTTAGGGGGAGTGACTGTAACGCCCACGATTTTTCGTTGATTTTATTTAAATGGGAAACGTCATATTTACGGCATCGTGGCGTTACTTTTAACGTCGAGGTTATGGCGTAATGTTGTTAAGGCATTTTCATGTTAGTGCGGTCGAGTCGGCCGAATTCTTGTTGTAATTATGGAAATTTTTTTGCATTTTGAAATTTTTGACATGCTTATCAAGTTTCGTCGTAATTCGAGAATTTTTGGAGTCTCGGCGTGTGATTTAATATCTCTAGAATGGTACGTCGGATTCTAAGGTTGTCTACGCTGCTAATTCGTAGAGTCAGCGATTCATTCCAAAATATTGGTCAAATCAGAACTTCTGCAATTTGTCCAGCTTGTACTCGAGATCCCCCTTTTCGTTCTCGAGAACTCCCAGTCGTTCTCGAGAAGTCTGACTTAAAGTTTTCGAGAAGTCTATCCTAGTTCTCGAGAAGTCTGTCCTAGTTTTCGAGAAGTCCTATGCAGTTCTCGAGAAGTCCTATGCCGTTCTCGAGAAGTCCTTTGTTGTTCTCGAGAAGTCCTTTGCTGTTCTCGAGAGGTACGTTTTATCATGCGTTCGAGTGCCGTTTTGAGTGTCAAAACGGAATCGTATCAAAAAATAGTAAACATGAAATTTGTTCGCCTTGACGATATCTACAACTGTTATATTGACTACTTTTTGATTTGAAGCCATCTTAGGCTCTTATTTTTTATTTTCCCAAAATTGCTCGTAAATAAGCTGCACTATTGATTTCTACCTGAAAACCCTTGTTGTTCTCGAGAACTAATGTTTATTCTCGAGAAATATGGTCTTATTCTCGAGAAATACAAGTTTATCTCGAGTCCTGATATTTTGTTCTCGAGAACTATGAGTTTCTCTCGAGAACTTTGCTCTATTTCTCGAGAAGCCCCCTTTTCTCTCGAGTAGTCCTGTATAGTCTGCGTTCGGGTTCCTTTTGGAGGGTCAAATCGGCACTGTATGGAAAAATGGTCAACATAAAATTTGTTTGTTTCGACGATATCTACAACTTTCAAGTTGGACACTCTTTGATTTGGAGCCATCTTGGACCTCTATTTTATATTCTCCCGAGACTGCTCTCAGGTAGCTTGTTTGATTGATTCTCTCAAGTCATAAGCCTTTGTTCTCGAGGACTAATGTGATTCTCGAGAGCCTTAGCCCCTCAATCTCGAGAAATGATGTCCCTCTCGAGAACTATGGCTTTTGTTCTCGAGAACCAATGTATTTCTCGAGAGCCAACCTCTCTCTCTCGAGAAGTCTGTTTCCTCTCGAGTTGTTCTGTATAGTCTGTGTTCGAACACCGTTTTGAGGGTCAAAACGGTGTCGTACGAAAACAATGGTCAACATGAAATTTGTTCGTATCAACGAGATATACAACTTTCATGTTGGGCACCTTTCGTTTTGAAGTCATCTTACACCTCTATTATCAGTTTTCCCGTAGCCACTCATAAATTACACGTTTTCTTGTATTTAGACAAAAATTTTATAAGTACTTTTACATAGTATATATATATATATGGAATTAGGTTTGATCAGAACTTCTTCTTCTCCGATATTAATTTTCTCCCGAACAAGAGGCATGAGCGAGAGAGAAGTTTTATTTCGTGAATCTTCCGGTGGCCGCCGACGGAGCTCCGGTGCTCGAAATCTTCAACCAAACGTAGATACGGAAAGCTCTCACCGAGAGCAACGCTATCGTGGTAAATTTTTCCCCTTTCCTTGAGTTTTCTCGTTAAGGTTTTTCGGCCCTAACCCCCTTTTTGGTCATTTTTGTTTAGATTTCAACTCCTCCCGTGTTTTTTTGCCCCGATCTACAAGGTGGAGTGGTTCAGAGGACTTTTCCGGTAAAACAAAGGCAAGTGGTGGTTTACTCTCGTTTCTCCTTATCTGATTTGATGGTAACGGCTATGTTTTCATGTTCCTTAAAATTTTCTATGCTTATTCTGTCAAATTATAGTTATGATTAACCTTCTCAATGATCACATGAGGTTGTACGTTGTGTCATGGTGAACTTGATTTTTTGTCTGGATATGTTTGATCATTCTTGAAGTGTCTTATTGATGGCTTTAAACGTCTTAGATTTCGTTATTGAACGGATTAGTGTTATTTAGGATTGTAAATTATTCCTAAGAGTTAATCAACCATGTCTTCAAACTAGAAGTGTCAAGTAGAATCTGACGAGCTAAATCTCGAGATATATTTATATGTATGTGTTGTGGCTTCTTTGGGCTTCTAAAATTGCAGGAGTTAGTGGATAAAAACCACCTCCGTGTTGTCTGACTCCTTTATTGTACCTTGTGGAAGTCTACCGGGCTTTTGGTCATCTGCGGTATATGGTGGAGAGTATGAGACTCCATCGCAGTTAAGCGGATAAAATATTCGTGAGGGGTGTGTCCAGTTGAGTGACCACCTCGCCTGTATTTTTGGGGTAGATTCGACCACAGGTGCTTAGTAAAGGTAGTTAAATTTTCTTTCTTTTGTTTTTACTTATTTTTGTTCCTTTTTTTGCCTTGGAAAATCTGATGTATTTGTTGGAGTACGTCATGATTCACGTAGTATTTCTCTCTTTTCCTGTTCGATGCATTATTTCAGTATTATTGGTCTTGGGTTGGGACCCCTTGATATTTGTTTATTTTGGCTTATTTATTCTCTGCCACCATTTGTACTTTCTTGCTGAGGTGTTCTGTCTTTGGAATGCCTCAGGTTCAGAGCAGTAGCAGGTAGTAGAGCTAGTTTTGGTGTTTCTGGGCGACAGTGTTGGCGGTGGGTGTTACCTCGTCTCAACGAGGTAGACTGTTGTTTATTTAGTTACTGGTTCAGACTTACTTTACTGTAAGTGGGTTCGTGTCAGTTGATGGCGCCCACAGTTTTGTTATTTGTTTGATACTTGCTAGCTGCTTATTTCCCTCTATGTGGATGTGGATTACTTGCTCTCTGGGAGGATTTATGCTAGGAATGCATGTTAGGTATTTTTAAGAATAAAACCTATTACCATTATCTCATGCATTGCATAATTTAAAAACTCTAACTTGTTATATTTAGCGATTGTAAAAGCTATCCTTACTACTATTATAAATTTAGAGTCATGCATACCATGAGTTATCCTTTGGGGACGTTTATCCTCATGTAGGATGTTGGAGTCAATCTAAATAAATATTTTTCCGTAGCATATAATTATATTTTGATTCGTGGACTAAATGAGTCATTAAGCCGAGGGATACGGCTAGCTATTGCACATAGCTAATCTTCTTTTTTTCCTTAAAATTAACTTAAGCAATTTTTCTTTATGATTAAGTAGGTGACTGCCTGAGCGTCCGCAGTTATCCCCTGCTGACGTGGCATCATGACGCGCATTTTCCCTTACTCTGTTATGTTATTATTTGTGGTGAAAATGCTGGTTGTGACAGTTGGTATCAGATGGAGGTTGCTTGACAATTGGTCGGGCAACCTTCCCTTGTTAGTGTTAGTTGTTTAGCGTCATATCATACACACACCGATGTGTCATCAGTATGTCTTGGCTTAAGCATGAACACTATACTCATAAGCATGATTAGAAGTATACGGGGCACATTATGTAGTATGGGATGCATAATATGCGTTTGTATATGGATTCACCATAGGTGATAACATGTGAGGGTTATGTAGTATGGGATGCATAACCTCACCACACGAATGCCCATTAGCACGTTTTCCTTTTTTTGTTGCATGCAATGTTATGTAGTATGGGATGCATAACATTTCATGTATACGTCGCTCATAACATGCATTAAGGCCTTTTTAGGAAGCATAATACTGCATATATAGCATAACATAACATAAGCACAACATGTCAAGCTACAGATTTACATGATGACATATGTACACACATGATTTTAAATAAGAGTAAAGAATTCATGCATTTATATCATAGGAACATGAGTCAATAGGATGATTGGATATCATCCTGAGTAGGACATATCATCATCATATAATCCCAGAGCAAGTGTCAGCTAAAGCAAGTGTCTTTTAAGTATGGTCTGAACTAGTTTTGTTTGCCCTAGTCGACATATAGTATTTTGATGGGTTGTTCATTTGCCTTTTTAGAAATGCCGCCAAAGCGTATTGTGACGAGGTCGACTCCCCAGTCGGAGGGTGAGTCGTCAGGTGCGCAGAGTGATGCGTTAATCGAGAGTTTGTGACAGAGCAACGAGGCTCTGTCAAGGCAAGTAGTTACGATGCAATCGCAAATTAAAACCTTGTTGTCTGCGGCTCTCACGCAACAACCCTTAGTGCGAGATCCTGCCGTGGATCAAGCCATACCTGATTCCCCTGCTCCTTTCGTGCCCCCGGTGACGCTACCACCAGAGATGAATTTCATCTCACATTTCCAGTGATTTAGACCTCCTACTTATGACGGGAGTGCTGACTTCATGATTTTAGATGATTGGATCATCTCCATCGAAGAGATGTTTTCATATTCCGGAATTCTAGAAGCCCAAAAGGTTATGATTGTAGCCTATCAATTAAAAATCCTAGCAAAGAGTTGGTGGATTCGTGAAAAGGAGAGTCTGAAGGAAGGTTGCTCCTGGGACTCTTTTAAGAAGATGCTGCTGAAAAAGTTTCTGCCCTTGGTCGAGCAGGACCGTCTCATGAATAACTTCCTGCATCTGAAGCAGAGATAACTCACTGTGAGCGAGTACGAGATTGAGTTTAGCAAATTGAGTAGGTTTGCTCCTGATTTAGTAGCTTTTGAGTAGGGCAGAGTGAAACGTTTCTTGGGAGGATTAAGAAGCGATGTCTAGCAGTTGTCATGCTCTTACCGAGCTGAAAGTTATGCTGAAGCAGTGGAAGCCGCTTTTGTTGAAGCCAAAAAAGACCTCAACGAATGCTCACAAACCAGGGTGCAGCCTACGCCTACTTCTCTCAAACCTCGACCCTTGACTGGCTGCTAAGGTCCTAAGACTGGCCCAAAGCCTCAGCCGGGAGGTCCCACCTCACACCCGGAAGATCTCTGAGAGCTTCCCCTCCAAAGCCAAATGCTGGGCTGGGAGCTCTTCAGAAAGCAGTAGAGTTGGAGAATAATGAAAGTCTGCTTTCCAAAGAGCCCTTATGGGTCAATTTATAGCCTTCCCTTGACCTGAAAACACTGAAATACCCCTGACGGGTCTGCCAATAGCCGAATTCCGCTGTCATCCCAGGGGCATATAGGTAATTTTATGTAACACCTCTACCTGTCAAGAAGAATATAATTGAGGGTCCGGCCGGGGCCCCACACCATATTACACAAACAGGCGGAGACGCTACGAACTAATATCATAACCAACGCATCCTAACACAGAGCATTCTAGCGGAAGTTTCACGGTTGAATCGTTGAACTCAAGATAAAGAACACTGTCCACTAACATAGTAATGTATACAAACATCAAAAGAGTCTGGCCTTAAGGCCTTACAACAATTTCTCTGAACAAGAGTGTGGATTACAGACATCGGCACGCAGGCCAGCCACACATGAACAAAAGAAACAAAACAATGCCTTCGAGGGCAGCAATGCAGCTTGGGCTTCAGCCCGCTAAGTCCCACTCGGACCAGCACCTCCAGTACCTGTAAGAACCAATCCACCAAGCGGTGGCAAACAGGGCAACGGTCAGCATTCAGCTGACCAATTATAACGACCCTGCCCCTGGCACGGGGCAGCGGAATTCCATCCCTGCATAGCAATCGTCCAATATTATATATAGCAATTCAAGCAAGACGTGCACGACCGCACAGTCACATATCACAAACGCCAGCACGACGGCCCAATGTCCCGTGCACTCATGGCACTCTCGGGTGCACCGGAAAAACCGGATCTCACCATTGAGCATTTAGTCCGGCACGCAGGCCCAAGACTCTCATTATGCCGCTGACGAAAGCCCAATGCCTTGGCGCTCTCATGTCCAGCCTACATAACGCAGGTACAGATCAGCCACCCCCCGTTGCTCAAATCGCCTTGCCCAACCAAGTACATCGTACCTGAGGCCACATTTAAAGGCGCGGGTCGGTTTCACCTTGCCTGTTTGGCACGAAGCCTTTTCATACAGTTGCAGCCCAACGCTCAACCGCACACAAAGTGGCAACTCACGGCCACAAGAGTTGCACCCAACTCTCACAATTTCATGGACTTCCTCCAGTACTTTATCCATCATGCATACAAGCAATAATCACGGAGTCTTCTCCGATATGCAAACAAGCATCACCAATCCAGACCAATATGTCCAGATGGGCTTCACACAGCATGCCTAGATCCGTACTCAAATTCTAGACTCTAACAAGGGGGACTTCACATATCTACCCCAAGGGACGCCATAACCCACCGCACACTCGCGGGGAAGGGTTTTCCCTATGCAATGCAGGAAATAAGGACTTCACATGTCCGAGAAGGAAATCGTTACCCTAGGAACTCGCTTCGGAGCTATGGAAAGAAATTTGAGATGGATGAAAGCCTTCGCAGCAGCGTTGCCTTCGCAAATCCAAACTCGGCTTGAGATTTGGACCACCGTAGCACCACCGGCAGCCGGATTCCACTTCTTCTTCCTCACCTTGCTCTCACCTCTCTCTTAAAGTTAGAAAGAGAATATGAACTCAAAAATGAGCTTAGCCTTCTCCTTTCCTGGCCTTATCAAACCAGGAATTAGCCCCAGCCACTGGATCTTCTTTAAGGAAAATGAACGGCCAAGATCTGCCTGAAAAAGACTATTTTTTGGCCGACACGGCCTGTGACACGCCCGTGTCACAGGCCGTGTACCCTTAAGCGGCACACACGGCACACGCACCGACTGAAATCTACTAGAACACGGGCATCGAC
Organism: Platanthera zijinensis; assembly: GCA_039513925.1. Lineage (NCBI taxonomy): Eukaryota > Viridiplantae > Streptophyta > Magnoliopsida > Asparagales > Orchidaceae > Platanthera > Platanthera zijinensis. Next base: position 134,401,540 of record CM077082.1, read on the forward strand.
ACGCCCGTGTCGAACCTGACATGCCCGTGTCGGTCAAATGACACGCCCGTGTCACCCCTGTTACACAGTACTCAACGAGCTCTAAAACCAACAGAGCAGTACATGGGTAGGCACACACCCTCGGACAAGCCCGTGTCAAATCTGACACGGCCGTGTTAAAGGCTTGGTTCCGGGCCGTGTACTTCTCTGACTCAATCCGGCCATTTCTTGAGTGACACGCCCTGGGACACGCCCGTGTCCAAGGCCGTGTCACAGGCTCGACTATAGTCGACCACCGATCGTCGACCATCCTGAACACGCCCTGGGACACGCCCGTGTCCCAGGCCGTGTACCCCCACATGCCCTGGGACACGCCCGTGTCCCAGGCCGTGTCAAACAGCCTGCACCTCAAATCCAGTTTTGAGATTTTTGGGGTGTTACAATCCTCCCCTCCTTAATAATATTTCGTCCCGAAATTTGAAGACAGTAGGGAGAAAATAACAAAACATTTATATGTTGCTATTACATATACAACGAGCGAACAAGTTACGAAAATAACTCGAGAAACTCGGCTCGCATGGTCTGCTCGCGCTCCCATGTTAGCCCTTCTCGTCCACAATTGTCCCATCGGACTTTGACCATCCCGATCACTTTGTTCCGCAACTGTTTCTCGGCTCGATCCTCGATATGTATAGGCTTCATCTTTGTCGTTAGCCCATACTCAACCGGCACTCGATCATTGTCAATTACTTGAGCTGGATCCTTGACTGCTTTGCGTAGCACCGAGATGTGAAACACATCATGCAATCCACTCAATTCCGATGAAAGAGCTAGCCAATAGGCAGCTTCCCCAACTCGCTCCACCACTTCAAACGGACCAAGGTATAGCGGACTTAGCTTTTTCAACCGCCGAATCCGAGATATGCCTTTGAAGGGCTTAATCTTTAAATAGACCCAGTCACCCACTGCGAACTCCACGTTCCGGTGCTTAGCATTGTAATACTTGGCTTGCCGATCCTGGGCTATTAGGAGCCTCTCTCGAATAGAGCGTATTGTTGAGGTAGCATCCTCGACTTCCTTTTTGCCTAAAAGTTTGGTCTCGCCAGTTTCTGCCCAAGCTAGCGGTGTACGACACTTAAGACCATACAGCGCTTCAAACGGGGCCATGCCTATACTCGCTTGATGGCTATTATTATAGGCAAACTCCACCATAACAAGATGCTCTTACCAATTCTTACCGAAGTCCAGGGCGCACATACGGAGCATATCCTCCATCGTTCTGTTGGTTCGTTCAGTTTGGCCATCCGTTTGCGGGTGAAAGGCCGTACTGAATGCTAACTTCGTGCCCAACATCTGATGAACTAATCTCCAATCCTTCGAGGTAAAGCGCCCATCTCGGTCACTTACGATGCTCCGGGGAACACCGTGCAATCGAACAATCTGCTCCACATAGAGCTTTGCCAACGTTTCCACTAAATCGTCCCGCTTGTTCGGTATAAAGTGAGCCACCTTTGTCAACCGGTCTACAATCACCCAGATTGAGTCATGGCCACGCTGAGATCTCGACAATCCTTGCACGAAATCCATAGAAATATCCTCAAACTTCCATTGCAGAACCGGCAACGACTTCAGGAAACCACTCGGCCGTTGACATTCTGCCTTTACCAAAGCACAAGTACGACATTTAGCCATATATGCGGCTACGTCCTTCTTTAAACCAGGCCACCAGAACAGTTTCTTCATGTCCTTGTACATTTTTGTGCCCCTAGGGTGAATTGAGTACTTTGTAAAGTGTGCTTCATATAGCAATCCTTCTCGCAATTTACCCGCACTAGGGACGCACTATCGGCCATCTTTTCGTAATAAACCGTCATCCCAGGAGAATTGATCACCAGACCCCTCCTTTGCATAGCGTTGGAGACTTTCATCCAACTCCGTTGCCCGCCGAACCCTGTCAGCAAGGTCATATTGAACCTCCAACCAGTTCACGCATGCATCAGTCGAAGAATCTCTTTCCACACAAGATATCTCCAAAGCTTCCAACTCCTGGATTAACCATTCATCATGTATCCGCAACCAATTTGCCCGCACCGGAGTCCGACGACTCAAGGCATCAGCAACCACATTTCCCTTTCCGGGAACATAGTGAATGTCGAAGGTATAATCCCCAAGGAATTCCATCCACCTCCTTTGTCGCATATTCAATTCCTTTTGATCGAGCAGATACTTTAAGCTTTTATGATCTGTATAAATATCCATCTTCACGCCATAAAGATAATGCCGCCACAACTTTAGCGAAAAGATCACCGCCGCCAACTCCAAGTTATGGATGGGGTAATTACGCTCATGCACTTTCAATTGACGTGAGCCATAGGCGATCACCTTGCCAAACTGTAGGAGAACGCAGCCTAAGCCGCTTCCTGACGCATCGATGTATATCTCAAAACCATCTGTACCACATGGCGACGTCAAAACGGGCGTCGTGGTCAAACGACTCTTCAGCTCCACAAAAGCTCGTGCGCACTCCGGCGTCCAAACGAACTTCTGATCCTTTCTCGTCAACGTAGTCAGAGGCAAAGCAATCCGGGAGAAGTTCTCCACGAACCGTCTATAGTAGCCCGCCAGTCCAAGGAAACTCCTGACCTCGGCCACCGAAGACAACACTGGCCAATCACGAATGGCACTTATCTTAGCCGGGTCCACCGCTATGCCCTCTCCACTTACCACATGGCCTAAAAAAGCCACCGACGAGAGCCAGAATTCACACTTAGAGAACTTGGCATACAGCTTATTCCTTCGCAAGGTATGCAATACCAATCGCAAGTGGTTTGTATGATCTTCCTCCGATTGTGAATATACAAGGATATCATCAATAAACACAATCACAAACAGATCCAGGTATTCGCGGAACGTTTGATGCATGAGATCCATGAAGACCGAAGGCGCATTACATAAGTCGAACGGCATCACTGTGAACTCATAATGACCATAGCGTGTGCCAAACGCTGTCTTGGGAATGTCACCTTCCCTAATCCGCAACTGGTAATACTCGGACTTCAAATCCAACTTTGAATAGACGGTTGAGCCTGCTAGCTGATCGAATAAGTCATCGATCCGTGGAATTGGATACTTGTTTTTCTCCGTCAGCTTGTTCAGTTCGCGATAATCAATACATAGTCGCAAACCACCGTCTTTCTTTTTCACAAAAAGAACAGGCGCACTCCAAGGTGACATACTTGGGCGTATGTATCCCTGCTCCAACAACTCTTGCAACTGAACTTTCAGTTCGGCCATTTCTTTTGGCGCTACCCAATACGGCGAACGGGCCACAGGTTTCGCACCCGGCACCAGCTCGATAGCGAAGTCGATTTCCCTTTGGGGAGGTAACCCCGGAAGGTCCTTTGGAAACACATCAGCATATTCCGGCACAATCGGCACTTCACTCACACTGGCCTTCGGCGCCACCGCCTCTATGAGTGTGAAGAACAACTCCGCACCCTTCCAAACTGCCTTAACAACTTGGAGAGCGGATAACAACATCCCACTCATCCCTTGCATACCAATGAACTTGGTCTCTTGTTCGGTATTTTGCCCAAGTGTGACCTCTTTTGAAGTGCAATTGATACAGGCACGCTGCTCTGAAAGCCAGTCCATACCAAAGATTATATCAAACGCTTTGATCGGCAATACTAATGTTTCCACCTTGAACTCCCGACTCCCTATCTTGACCTCAAGAGCGCAAGTTCGATCCGCGCTCATCAAACATCTGTTAGGCAACAACACCTTTATAATGTCTGCCTTAGTCCGTATAGGTACCCCGACACGAAAGACAAAGTCCTCAGACAGAAACGAATGTGAAGCACCTGTGTCGAACAGTGCTCGCGCCGGATACTCTCGTATAAGGACAAACCCTATAACATTACAATTAAAACAAGCACAGCACATCAAAAACAAGAACATTAAAACCTACGCGTACCTGTGACGACATCCGCCTGCTTAATGGCCTCCTGTTGTCCAAGGTTGAAGACCCTGGGCTGCGCGTGCGAGGCAGAAGACTCCACCACAGCCTTCCCCTTCTCCGCATAAGATGCTCCCGTCTTCTTATCACCCTTTGGAGGACCAGATCGGCATTCACGTGCGAAGTGTCCAACCTTCCTGCACGTAAAACAAGCATGAGATCCATACCCAGATGTATCTGTCACAGTCGCAGAAGGAGCTTGTCCAGAAGACTTAGACTTCTTATTCCATCTCTTTCGGTAGCCAAACTTGTCCGGACGCGGCGGCTTAAACTCTGGCTTAGCAACAGCCAAGTTGCCCTTTGCTTGCCCCCGTTTCATGTCCGTCTCCAAAGAACGAGCCGTACAGACTAAGGCTTGGAATCCCTGACTCACAGAACTCGAGAGCAAATACCGCAGCTCATCTCGCAGTCCCGCATAAAACCGAATAGTCTTACGCTCTTCTTCGGCGAAGATCGTGCCCGCATATCTTCCCAAACGGGTGAACTCATGCAGGTAGTCATCCACACTTCGATCTCCCTGTGCTAACCGTTGAAATTCCATTTCCATCGATATCCTTTGCTGTATCGGCAGATGTTGTGCTAAGAACAATCGAGAAAATTCTTCCATTGTAATCTCTGCCAATTGCCTGCCGGCCAAGTGATGCATTTCAATCTCATCCCACCACAATCGCGCCTCTCCTTCCAGTAGGAAAGTGGCTAACATGACTTTCTGTTCCTCCTCAACCTTGATAGCTCTCATAATCCTCTTGATCCTAGCAAGCCAATCATCTGCTTGGGCCGGTGTACCCGCCCCATGAAACTGCGGAGGGTTGAAGCTCAAGAATTGCTTCCATTGTTGATCTGCTACCCGCGGATCAACTTCGGCTTCTACCGGTTCTTGCCGTACCCCAGCTTGCGTTGGCACCACTACAGGACGTGCCTGCCCAGCCTGCTGAGCATTCATCACAGCAAGTACCGTTTCCGTGATGAGACGGACTGTTTCAGCGGATGGAGGAGTTGTGGGCACCTCGGCTGGTGTCGCACTCTCAACAGAACTTTGTGGTTCAGATTGACCCGCAACACTTCTGGTCACCTATATGTGTAAAATACACAGGTTAACGACCAATGAAAACGGCAACCATACAAAAAGAATACACAAGTTCAACAAACAAGTGTATTTGCATTCCTAAGTGGACAATCTTGAGTTCAAGTTAAGTGTTATAACGACAGCACGGACACGTGCTCACCACCGCTCAAAAGAATTCGTTCGCGAATTCGGAAGAGATCGACCAACAAGCTGATACCAAATTGTAACACCTCTACCCGTCAAGAAGAATATAATAGAGGGCCCGGCCGGGGCCCCACACCATATTCCACAAACAGGCGGAGACGCTACGAACTAATATCATAACCAACGCATCCTAACACAGAGCATTCTAGCGGAAGTTTCACGGTTGAATCGTTGAACTCAAGATAAAGAACACTGTCCACTAACATAGTAATGTATACAAACATCAAAAGAATCTGGCCTTAAGGCCTTACAACAATTTCTCTGAACAAGAGTGGATTACAGACATCGGCACGCAGGCCGGCCACACATGAACAAAAGAAACAAAACAATGCCTTCGAGGGCAGCAACGCAGCTTGGGCTTCAGCCCGCTAAGTCCCGCTCGGACCAGCACCTCCAGTACCTGTAAGAACCAATCCACCAAGTGGTGGCAAACAGGGCAACGGTCAGCATTCAGCTGACCAATTATAACGACCCTGCCCCTGGCACGGGGCAGCGGAATTCCATCCCTGCATAGCAATCGTCTAATATGATATATAGCAATTCAAGCAAGACGTGCACGACCACACAGTCACATATCACAAACGCCGGCACGACGGCCCGACGTCCCGTGCACTCATGGCACTCTCGGGTGCACCGGAAAAACCGGATCTCACCATTGAGCATTTAGTCCGGCACGCAGGCCCAAGACTCTCATTATGCCGCTGACGAAAGCCCAATGCCTTGGCGCTCTCATGTCCAGCCTACATAACGCAGGTACAGATCAGCCACCCCCCGTTGCTCAAATCGCCTTGCCCAACCAAGTGCATCGTACCTGAAGCCACATTTAAAGGCGCGGGTCGGTTTCACCTTGCCTGTTCGGCACGAAGCCTTTTCATACAGTTACAGCCCAACGCTCAACCGCACACAAAGTGGCAACTCACGACCACAAGAGTTGCACCCAACTCTCACAATTTCCTGGACTTCCTCCAGTACTTTATCCATCATGCATACAAGCAATAATCACGGAGTCTTCTCCGATATGCAAACAAGCATCACCAATCCAGACCAATATGTCCAGATGGGCTTCACACAGCATTCCTAGATCTGTACTCCAATTCCGGACTCTAACAAGGGGGACTTCACATATCTACCCCAAGGGACGCCACAACCCACCGCACACTCGCGGGGAAGGGTTTTCCCTATGCAATGCAGGAAATAAGGACTTCACATGTCCGAGAAGGAAATCGTTACCCTAGGAACTCGCTTCGGAGCCATGGAGAGAAATTTGAGACGGATGAAAGCCTTCGCAGCAGCGTTGCCTTCGCAAATCCGAAATCGTCTTGAGATTTGGACCACCGTAGCACCACCGGCAGCCGGATTCCACTTCTTCTTCCTCACCTTGCTCTCACCTCTCTCTTAAAGTTAGAAAGAGAATATGAACTCAAAAATGAGCTTAGCCTTCTCCTTTCCCGGCCTTATCAAACCAGGAATTAGCCCCAGCCACTGGATCTTCTTTAAGGAAAATGAACGGCCAAGATCTGCCTGAAAAAGACTATTTTTTGGCCGACACGGCCTGTGACACGCCCGTGTCACGGGCCGTGTACCCTTAAGCGGCACACGCGGCACACGCACCGACTGAAATCTACCAGAACACGGGCATCGACACGCTCGTGTCGAACCTGACACGCCCGTGTCGGTCAAATGACACGCCCGTGTCACCCCTGTTACACGGTACTCAACGAGCTCTAAAACCAACAGAGCAGTACACGGGTAGGCACACGCCCTCGGACACGCCCGTGTCAAATCTGACACGGCCGTGTTCAAGGCTTGGTTCCGGGCCGTGTACTTCTCTGACTCAATCCGGCCATTTCTTGAGTGACACGCCCTGGGACACGCCCGTGTCCAAGGCCGTGTCACAGGCTCGACTATAGTCGACCACCGATCGTCGACCATCCTGAACACGCCCTGGGATACGCCCGTGTCCCAGGCCGTGTACCGCCGACACGCCCTGGGACACGCCCGTGTCCCAGGCCGTGTCAAACAGCCTGCACCTCAAATCCAGTTTTGAGATTTTTGGGGTGTTACAATTTACCCGAGGATAATGAAATAATAAAATAATCTTTTCCTGGGCGCCAGGCCCTACCACATGGACCCACCTGGCGAGAACTCTGGCCAAGAAGGCTCTCGTCGGGTCCCAATTTAGCTTACCTTGGCGAGAGCTCCGGCCAAGAAGGTTCTCGCCCTTGGTGGTCTTAATGCCATTGTCGTTGAAGGCTCACCCAATGCCCTCTCGCCTACCTCTGGGCGGGAGCTCCCTCAAGGCAGAAGCTCGTCTAGACTGAAGCCCGAAGCCTGGCGCGAAGGGTCTCGCCTACAGTTAGGCGGGAGCCCCTTAAGAAGCGGGAACTCTGTTGATTTGCCCTTGGGCTAGCCTAAGGTTAGCCCAACTCAGACCACTGAAGCTTCTGGGTCCTACCTAGCGAATATGGGGTTGTACACAATCCCCGCTCTTTTTGAGCTAGCCCTGCGCTCGACAAGACAAGTCCAACCCAAAAAATATTCGCTGGAAACGTGCCTGTCAGCCAAGAGAATCTTTCGGTGTGCCCTACTGCGGCTATAAATACGCGCTGACAGGCGACCATAAGTCTTGCCTCTTAACTACTGTTTCTTGACTGAGCTCTCGCCTGGGATTTTTTGCTCGAGACCACGATGTATGCTAAACGCGCTGCCAAGCCACTTCCACAGGACCTTCAAGATCGGTTAATCGCAGCTCAGGCGTGAGCCCTGGCTAACAGTGCTGCGGTAGCACCCTGGATATCGAGGAAATCTCCAACCGCTGATCCTTCTGAGCCGAAGAAGAAAAAAGAAAAGAGAAAAGCGAAGGTGGTTCGGCGAGACCTTGCTCGCAAAAATAGGGATCCACCTTCTCCTACTCCAAATCCCGCGGGGGACCCCTCCCCGCAAAAGGTATGCCTTCCGACCATGCCTACCGAGATGATTGTGTTATAGGACCAATAGCTAACGTGACCTCTCGCAAGAGTCTGTTCCAAATGACAACGTTGGGTCTTCCCCGATTCCCCCAGACTTGTCAGCTCCCCCTCCTCAGGATCAAACGAGGGTCTCGAAGGTAATTCCTTCGGTTAAGACCCGAATAATAGGTACATTTTCTGTCACTTCTAAATACTTTAACCATGCCCTTTCTTTTCTGAACTGTCTTCTCGCAGTGCCAGCTTCCGCCGACCCGGGTCTCGTCACCCGGGAAGATGAGGCGAGAACTGTTGAACTGCCTCCCCCAGCGGCTAATCCCGCCCTGCAGGCGGGAAGGGTGGCTTCTGAACCTTCCGCTACTCCCAAGGATGTCGATCATCCCTTGAGAGAAGATAACTCCCCCCATGCTTCCGTCCAGGCCGGGATCATCGTGCGCAAGCCATTTCGCCCGGGGCGAGGCAAGCCTCTTCGCCTCCTTTATGGAACCGATGGGGGGGTCGGGCCTTCTCGTCCGACGTCAGTCGACGGTTCTCGCCGGACTGCAGGTATGCGAAACATTCTTGTCGGCTAATCGTTACGCCTTAATCAAATCCTTGGGCGCTCTTTTGCAGGGGATCCCAGCTTGCGGTTGGGAGCCAACGAGGGAGAAGAGGAAGAAGAAGAAGAAGAAGAAGAAGAAGATGGCGAGGGATCCCCCCTCCCTTCGTCTAGCGAGATAGAGGAAACCTTGAACAGCGCCGGGAACGCGAAGGGGCGAAGGAGGAAGATCTCGGCCATTTTGTCCAAGCTCATCCAGCGAGACCGTACTCATACCGCCGCGGCGAAAGTGTTCCGCGAATCCGTGGAGCAAAGGCTGGAAGCTCTGGAGCGAGATTTCTTCTTGGGCGAGACTGGTCGACTGGGAGGGCCTACTGCCGAGTCTTCGCCAGGGATATGCATCGCGCAGATCCGGGATCATGCTCGGCGGATCAACCTAGGGTGTACCACCCTGTCATCCTATTTCAACCCGCTGGTGCCTCCAAGAACTAGGCGGCGGGAACGAGGACGATGGCGCTAGGAACCCTACTAGTCCTCTAGACCTCGCCTCTTCTCTCTTCGTAGCCTCCCCTTCTACCAATGTACCTTCATGCTTGTTTGTAATAACAATTATTATTATTAATTTTATTCAGCTCTCGCCAGCGAGAGCATGCCATTATCCGTCTCTTCTTTTATTGTGCTGCGATTTTAAGAATATGTGCCGGAACTAGGATGTTTGCGCTGAAACTAGGATGCTTGCGCCGAAACTAGGATGCTTGCGCCGAAAATAGGACGTTTGCGCCGAAACTAGGATGCTTGTGCCGATTAGAAACAATGGCGCGAACTGGGATGCTTGCGCCGAAACTAGGATGCTTGCGCCGAAACTAGGATGCTTGCGCCGAAACTAGGATGCTTGCGCTGATTAGAAACGATGGCGCGAACTGGGATGCTTGCGCCGAAACTAGGATGCTTGCGCTGATTAGAAACGAGTGTTGATTATTGTCATCCTGAGGGGGAAAACTGAGGCGTCGCCGGCCCAGATCGTGACAGCTATACTCCGCCGTTATCTTCTCTCTCTATCGGACGGAGCCGTAATGATCACGGTTCCCTATAAATAGGGAAGTCCACCAACCGCATTTACTTCTCCGATCCGGAACCTCAACTCCCTTTCAGTGCTCTCGCACTCTTGCTTCCGCCTCCACCTCTCTATAGCTCTCGCTCTTACCCATAAACCAAAATGCCGGGCGAGAACGAGGGTCGCGCTCATTGCGCGGAAGCGTTCGGAAAGCATCTCTTTCCTTCCTGCACCCTTACCCTGGACGAGTACAACATGATCGTCAACCGCTTCATTCCTTGTGGGCTTCTCGGCGAGGAACCCGGGTAATCATGACAAGGTGAATACCCCGGGGGCGGGAGAGCTTGCCATCCCCCTCGAACATTTCGAGGTGGGTTTCCGCCTTCCCCTCTGGCCGAAGATTCGCCAAGCTCTCCGCTACTACGGGGTAGTTCCCGCCCAGCTGAACCCGAACTCCGTCGCGATCCTTGTGGAGTTCATATGCTACATGCGATCCGAGAGGATCGAGTTCAGCCTGCAAATCTTCCGGAAGCTGTTCAACTTCCGCGCCAAAGGAGGGGTGGTCTTCTTCTCCGGGCAGCTGCTCAAGACCACCGGTCTCGCCAACAAACATTACCACGGGGGCGAGAAGTTCGTCTACATCACCGACGACTTCGGCAACGTCCCGCTCCATCCTGTAAAGTACGAGGATGCCGCCTATAAGCCGCCCGCTCTGGGGTCGCACGAGAGCGCAATTCTGGAGTTCTTTGGCACGAAGGAGTTCGACGTCCACTTCCTCCGGCGAGACGTTGACTCCCTTCCTCCTGTCCACCCGGGCGAAGGTATGGTCTTGCCCTAGATTTGATTCCTTGTCAGGATCTTCTTGTGCTGAATAGTGGCAACTTTGCAGGAGAGCGGGAGGTCCCCCTGCGCCAACCTTTCGCTGAGGCCCAGGGTGCCGATAGTCGGGCGGCGAGAGATTCTCTCGCTCTCGCGAGAGCTAGCGCTCGCGCCTGCCGGGATGAACCGGCTCAGCCCTTGCTGCAAAAAGCCAAGAAGCAAAAAGGCACCATTCCCGCCCTCCGATCGTTGAAGAGGCCAAAGCCATCTGCTGTCGAGAAGGGGAAATCCTTGGCAGTCTCGCCCGTCCAATCTCCCCCCCCCCCCCGGGCAGGTACTTCGAAGGGCTTCTACAGAGGGCCAGCGAGATGGATGCTACTGCCAGGAGCCGTGCCGAGGCTTCCGCCGGGAACCCACCGGCCGCAAGCGAGGCTGGGGGAGAAGGGGCCGTTGTCGAGACCTCTGCCCGGACTCCGCCCAAGGAGGTACCGAAAGGGCACAGAAACTACGGTTTCGGCGTGAAGTACCTCGACGCTGAGGGGAAGCCTCAGCTCCAGTGGGACCCCGCGTCCAACCTGATCAAGGTTTCAAAGCTCCTTCCCAGCTGGGCGGAGTGAGACGAGGTCACTGGCGAGGCCTTCTCGCTAGGCTACGGCCTTTACAGCCGAGAGGACACCAGCGTCTACGACCAGATGCCCACCCGGCTCTTGGCCTTCGACTCCACCCGGGCCCTGCTGTGCGGGTTCGAGCTTGCGCACATGTGCGCTCGCCGGAGCATCAGCATAGATAAGAATTTCACGGATATGTACAAGGCGAGGGAGGGAGCGGTGGCACAAGCGTGTGCCTTGGATAAATAGCTCGCGAGTGCTCAGCAGGAGCTGGCGAATGCTCAACAACTGCTATCCCTACGCCCCGCAGCCGAGGTAAGCGAGACCTTCCTGGACCCCTTTTCTCGCTTCTTGAAGCCACGTTTGTGCAACATTTCTCTGAGCTGATCTCTTTTCCACAGGATTCCGTCCCATCCATGGCGCTCCGCGCGGAGCTGGATGACGTGCGCTGCGAGAACGTCCTGCTGAGGGACCAACTCCGGCGTGCGGAAGAGGCGAAAGGCCCGCCTCCTCCAACGCTTGACGAAAGGCTGAAGAGTCGCTACTTCTTGGAGTACGACATCGACAAGCTTCTGCAGGCAAATTCCCAGGCCACCGTCAAGCTCACCCTCGAGACGTTGCGGGACGGGAAGCTGCTGCGGGAGGCGGGCGAGACCATCATTGCCGACAAACTCCTTCCATGGCTCTTCGACCCCATCCCAAAGCCTCCAGGCGCACCCGGCTCCCGCCCTCAGACATCCCGAAGCCTTCTACCGCTGCCGGCGATACGTCTGAGGCGAGCTCTGGTGAGGGATCCGGCGAGGATTCGAGCGAGAGCATCAGCGGTGATTACAGCGCACCCCCTTGAAGGGTCTTTTCTTTGGTTATTATTCTCTTTTGTAATGAGCGAGAAGCTCCAAACTCCTGTAATTTATTATTAAATATAATGCGATGTTTTACTTCTCGTTGTCGATGTGTTTGCTTGAATGAGTAGGTTAGTCAGCCAAGTGACTTCTGCGCGGGCTTCCGCCGAGACCCTTAGTCTCCTTAGGGTAACCTTCCTTAGAGATCAATTAGGCAGGAGCCATGCGCTATCGATTAGGTCGTCCTGCCCAGGTCTGCCGGAAGCCTTCTTCGGCGAGGTCCCCCTAGCCGAGACCTTCGGGTCGAGACCTCTACTAGCCGAGACCTTTAGTGCCTCGTCTCCGATCTAGGCCAGGGCCGTGTCAAAACATCTTCCGACAAACTAAACCTATGCCCCACCAGCGAGCCTTCGGACCCGCCAGCTAGATGGGAGCCTACGCAGCGGGTCTACCTGGGGCCGAGCCAAGCTCGTCGTAACGCAGAGTAACTACAAATCAAGAACAAAGGACCAAGAGTCAAGGACTCAACCTATCCCCCACAGGGGAGCCTTCGGACCTGCCATCTAGATGAGAGCCTGCGCAGCGGGTCTACCTGGGGCCGAGCCGAGCTCGGGGTGTCGATGAAGATCAAACTCAACCTTTCCCCCACAAGCGATCCTTCGGACTTGCCAGCTAGATGAGAGCCTGCGCAGCCGGTCTACCTGGGGCCGAGCCGAGCTCGGGGTGTTGATGAAGATCAAATTAAACCTCTCCCCCACGGGCAAGCCTTCGGACTTGCCAGCTAGATGAGAGCCTGCGCAATGGGTCTACCTGGGGCCAAGCCGAGCTCGGGGTGTTGATGAAGATCAAACCAAACCTCTCCCCCACAGGCGAGCCTTCGGACCTGCCAGCTAGATGAGAGCCTGCGCAGCGGGTCTACCTGGGGCCGAGCTGAGCTCGGGGTGTTAATGAAGATCAAACCAAACCTCTCCCCCAAAAGCGAGCCTTCGAACCTGCCAGCTAGATGAGAGCCTGCGCAGCGGGTCTACCTGGGGCCGAGCAGAGCTCGAGGTGTTGATGAAGATCAAACCAAACCTCTCCCCCACAGGCGAGCCTTCGGACCTGCCAGCTAGATGAGAGTTTGCGCAGCGAGTCTACCTGGGGCGGAGCCGAGCTCGGGGTGTTGATGAAGATCAAACCAAACCTCTCCCCCATAGGCGAGCCTTCGGACCTGCCAGCTAGATGAGAGCCTGCGCAGCGGGTCTACCTGGGGCCGAGCCGAGCTCGGGGTGTTGATGAAGATCAAACCAAACCTCTCCCCCACAGGCGAGCCTTTGGACCTGCCAGCTAGATGAGAGCCTGCGTAGCGGGTCTACCTGGGGCCGAGCCGAGCTCGGGGTGTTGATGAACATCAAACCAAACCTTTCCCCCACAGGAGAGCCTTCGGATCTGCCAGCTAGATGAGAGCCTGCGAAGCGGGTCTACCTTGGGCCGAGCCGAGCTCGGGGTGTTGATGAAGATCAAACCAAACCTCTCCCCCACAGGCGAGCCTTCGGACCTGCCAGCTAGATGAGAGCCTGCGAAGCGGGTCTACCTGGGGCCGAGCCGAGCTCGGGGTGTTGATGAAGATCAAACCAAACCTCTCCCCCATAGGCGAGCCTTCGGACCTGCCAGCTAGATGAGAGCCTGCGCAGCGGGTCTACCTGGGGCCGAGCTGAGCTCGGGGTGTTGATGAAGATCAAACCAAACCTATCCCCCACAGGAGATCCTTCGGACCTGCCAGCTAGATGAGATCCTGCGTAGCGGGTCTACCTGGGGTCGAGCCGAGCTCAGGGTGTTGATGAAGATCAAACCAAACCTCTCCCCCACAGGCGAGCCTTCGGACCTGCCAGCTAGATGAGAGCCTGCGCAGCGGGTCTACCTGGGGCCGAGCCGAGCTCGGGGTGTTGATGAAGATTCCTTCAACCAGACCAATTCTACCATCAGGATGAGAAGACATAGTCGGTCAAAGCAAAAAGCATTATGATAGCATTTTTGGAGACAGTCAATGTTTTGAAATGGTAACATTGAAAAGATAATATTTATTTACAATATTACAATCCTTCTCTCCCTTTACGGGTAGAAGCGTTTTAAGTCATCACCGCTCCAGGTGTGGCTCAAGGTCCTTCCCTCCACATCCTGGAGGTAGTAACCCCCATTAGCCAGAGTCTTCTCTACTATGTAAGGCCCTTCCCAGCCAGGGTTGAGCTTGCCAACCGGGGCCGACCTTCCTGCCGCGTCGACCTTTTTCAGCACTAGGCCCCCCTCGGCGAATTGCTTGACTCTAATGTGCTTATCGAAGTACATGGCCATTCGCCGTTTGATCTCTTCTTGCCTGATGGCAGCAACATCTCGCAGCTCTTCCACCATATCCAACGAGAGGCGCAACTCTTCCTCGTTCTCCAACCTCCAAGCTTCGCTTCCTTCACCCGCGGCCGTGACCCGTGGAGACCGAACCTCGAACTCCACCGGTAGGACAACCTCACATCCATGAGAGAGCTTGAAGGGGGTCTCCCCTGTGGCCGTGTTTAGAGTTGTTTGCAAGGCCCATAGGACGGAAGGGAGTTGCTCCACCCAGTTACCCTTCAGGTTTTCCACCTTCTTCTTGAGCAAGTTCACAATGATCTTGTTCGCCGCTTCCACCTGGCCATTGCTCCGGGGGTGATGGACAGAGGCAAACCTGAGGTCTATCCCCAATTGAGTACAGAAGCTGATGAACTCTTCGCTGGCAAACTGGGGACGATTATCCGTCACTATCGCTTGGGGTAGCCCATGTCTGCATATGATTTCCCCCCAAACAAAGTTCCTGATGACCTGGGAGGTAACCTTGGCTAGAGCTTTGATCTCCAGCCACTTTGAGAAGTAATCGATCATGACTAGGAGAAACCTCCTCTGCCCGCTAGCTGGAGGAAAGGGTCCAACTAGATCCATGCCCCAAATGGCGAAGGGCCATGGTGTCGTGATGCTTTGAAGCCTTTGAGCGGGCAAGAGCTGGAGGGGAGCGTACACTTGACACTTTAGGCATCTCTTCGCAAACTCAACTGCATCCTTCCTCAAGGTCTGCCAGAAATACCCTTGCCTCCAACGTCCTTCCTCCTGAGTGACTGTCGCACTCTCCCGAATGTACCTCTTTCAGGATCCTCGGAGCCTCCTCCTCGGTCACACATCTCGCAAGGAGCCCCGACAACATCTTCCGGTGCAAGCCCCCTTCCAGCATCAGGTAGTAGGCTGCCTTTCGCCTGAAGCTCTTCGCATCCTTGACCTCCTCTGACAGCTCGCCTGTGGTAAGGAAGGTCACCAACGGGTCTACCCATGAGGATCGCCGACCTACCTCCATCAAATCCCCTTCTTTAATTTCCGGTCGGAATAGTTCAGTTAAGGTTCCTCCTCCCCGAGGCCCAAACTTTGTCAATTGATCAGCTGTTGTGCTTTCCTCCCTGGGAACATGTTGAATAGAGAAAGAACGGAAACCTCCGATGATTTCCCTTACCTTGGATAGATACTTCACGAGGGTAGGCTCCCGAGCCTCAAACTCCCCTCGGATCTGCGATGCTACCACCATCTAGTCGGTGAAGGTCTCCACATCCTGAATCTCCAACTCCTTTGCCAATCGAAGGCCGGCTATCACAGCCTCAAACTCCGCTTGATTATTAGTTACGGGGAAGTGGAAAGCCACCGCCTGTTCGATGGTAACCCCTTGAGAACTCACCAACACTACACCCCCTCCCAGGGAGTGCTTTCCCGAGGCCCCATTGACCATCATCCTCCACGCTTCTTGCGGCTTCGGCTCTTCTTTCTCAGCTTCAGTGACATAGTCTGCTATAAAGTCCGCTACGGCCTGAGCTTTGATGGAGAGTCTCGAAATAAAAGAGATGTCGAACTTGCTGAGTTCGATGGACCACTTTGCCAGCCTTCCTGAGTGCTCTACCCCCTCGAAGACCTTACGAAGGGGATGGTCGGTTAACACCCTAATCGAGTGTGCTTGAAAGTAAGGACGAAGCTTCCTAGCTGAGACGATCAAGGCATACTCCAGCTTCTCTAGGATGGGGTATCGAAGCTCCGCCTTTCTCAAGATTTGGCTTACGTAGTAGACGGGTAGCTGTTTCTTCCCTTCTTCCCTAACCAAGACGGAGCTCACAGCCTCTATCCCCACCCTGAGATACAAGGCTAGATCTTCCCCCTCCTTTGGGCTTTGAAGTAGCGGAGCTTGGGAGAGTTGCCTATTCAGCCCTTGGAAGGCCTCTTCGCATTCGACCGTCCATTCGAACACCTGGTTACCACGAAGCACTTTAAAGAAAGAAGAGCACCTATCCTCGGACCGGGAGAGGAACCTGCTTAGCCCGGCCAACTTTCCGGTTAGACGCTGGACCTCTTTGGCGCTGCGAGGTGATTCCAAATCTAAGATAGCCTTAACCTTGTCAGGGCTAGGTTCTACCCCCACCGGAGTCAAGAGGTGTCCGAGGAACTTCCCGCGACTAGCCCCGAAGACACACTTCAAGGGGTTCAACCTCATCTTGAACCTCCGCAGGGTGGCGAATGTTTCTTCTATGTCTCGCAGATGTGAATCCACGCACTTGCTTTTGACCATCAAGTCATCGACATAGACCTCTAGATTCTTTCCCCTTTGATCTTGAAAGACCCGATCCATCATGCGTTGGTATGTTGCCCCTGCGTTTTTTAAACCAAAGGGCATCATTTTATAGCTGAAGCACCCCTCTCTCGTGATGAAGGAGACATCCTTGACATCGGGAGGGTGCATCCGGATCTTGTGGTAACCTGAAAAAGCATCCAAAAAACTCATAACAGAAAAACCGACGGCTGAATCAACCAGCGCGTCGATTCGAGGCAGGGGGTAGCAATCTTTAGGACATGATTTATTCAATAAAGAGAAGTCGATACACATACGCCATTTTCCTCCCCCTTTCTTTACCATTACCACATTGGAGATCCAGCCTGGATATTGGATCTCTGAGATGAAGCCTGCCTCTAGGATCTTCTTGACCTCCTCTCGGATGGGCTCCTCCAGCTTGGTGGTGATGGCCCTCATCTTCTGGCGTATGGGACGAGTCCTGGGGTACAGGTTCAGGCGATGACAAGCCACGTCCGCATCGATGCCCGGCATGTCTACCGCGCTCCAAGCGAAGATGTCGATGTTGTTTTGGATGCAGGCTCGCATCCGCTCCTGATCCTCGAGGCTCAAGCCTCCGCTGACCCGCACCTTCTATACCTGCCCAGCTCTGGTGAGCACCTCCATCTCTATTACTTCCTTGGCCGGCTCCAGCCTCGACCGCTCCCAACCTGCCCTTGCCTCCTCCTGCTCAAGCTCTTCTCCTCCGGCCTCGTCAACCTCCATCACTTCCACCAGGCCTTCTCCTTGCCTCTGCTCTTCTTCCTTTGCCTCTCTCAGGCTTATCTCCTCTACTTCCACTACCTCCTCAATCACTAATTCCTCTGCCTACTGCGGGCTTGCCTCCTCCACTTCTACCACTTGCTCCCCTGCTACCTCCAACGCCTCATCCAGGCTCGTCTCCCCCTCCTCGAAACTTCCTTCTTGTCAAGCCATCTCCATTTCCAGTCCCTCCGCCTCAGCCATCCACGACACAGTGTTGACTGCCGTCACATAACACTGCCTCGCCACCTTCGGATCCCCCCCTGATCTTAACCTGCACCCCTCCGTTGTTGAATTTGAGGCATTGGTGAAACGAGGAGGGGACGCAGCGAAAGGCGCTGATGAGGGGACGGCCAAAGATGGCATTGTAACTGCTTGGGGCGTCTACGATAACGAACCTACAGTTCCGTGAGACGCCCCCAAGCCTCACATGCAGGCCCACTCCTCCTTCTACTTCCTTCCTCTCTCCAGAAAAACAAAAAAGCGGTCCATCAGAAGCCAGGACCCTTTTCCCTTCCACCCTCATCTCGTCGAAGGCCTTTTGAAGATCACGTTCACCGAGCTCCCGTTATCCACCAGTATTCGGGAGATTGTGAAGTTCTCCACCGCCGTCTGGATCACTAGCGCATCGCAGAACAGGTCTTCGTAGTCTGGCATATCCGTGGATGAGAAGATGATCTTTTCTTCTGGGGGGAGCTAGGGAGGTCAAGGCGACCCCTCTGCGGAATATGGTTTGAAGGCTCCCCTTGCGGGTTGCCTCGATCCCTACTCCCCCATGGATCACTCTGATCCCCCCCTGGGTCCCCACATCAACCTTGTCTTCACATCTATCCTCAGCCTCTCCGTGCTGCACCTCAACGATCCTTGCAGGCGGATCTTTCCTCCCAGCTCCTCTGGCCTCCCTTATCTCTAGAAACTCTGGGTAGGTGGCCGTTGCGTGACCTTCCTCCCGATGGAAGTCACAATAGGGCAACGCCACCCTGCCCCCTCTTCCTTCTCCTCCTCCCCTTCTCCCGGCTCCTTGAACTCTTCTTCCTCTTCCTCTTCCCACCTCCATGGCCTCCTGCGGTGGTGGAAAGCGACCCCTCGGTCCTTGCCTCCATCCTCCCTGCTCAAGCCTTCTCTGCTCCCGATAATTGTCTCTTCCCTGAAGACCCCCTTGGCCCTGGGGACGACCTTCCTGAGGCCTCCAACCCAATCAGTTGTTTAGCTCCCTGGCCCCCCCCCCCCATGCTGCTGCCCCTGCCCTCGGGGTTCTTCTCTCCTCCTATCCTCTCTTGGCTCCCTCTGCTCCCTCACTTCTCTCTGTCTTCCCGCTGCCGGCTCCTTCACATCATCCTCTGCCAACCTGGCCAACTTCCTCGCAAACGTAGGGTTTGCCCTCTCGAAGTCTATCTCCTTTGCCGCCCTCTCCATGAGCTCCTCAAAAGAGAGAGGGGGCACTCTCTTCAACTCCATGCTAAAAAATCACGGCCTCAGCCCCAAGGTGAAGGCAAGCATCAGTGCGTACCCCGGGACCTCCTGGACCAGGAGAATCTCCTCTTGGAACCGGTCGACGTAATGACCCAACGTCTCCTCCGGCCTCTGCCTTACTGCAAACAGGCACTCAGCCTCCTTCTTCCGCTTCTTCGAAGTCGAGAACCTCAATAGAAAACCCCTGCGCAGATCTTCAAAGCTGTATATTGAGCTCGCCGGCAACTGGTGGAACCAGTCCCTGGCCTTCTCTTTCAGAGTGATGGCAAAAAGCCTACACTTGAAGGCATCCGACATTTGCCTGATCGACACCACATCTTCGAACCACTGCACGTGCTGCACCGGGTCATCCTTCCCGGTGTAGTAGGTCATATCCGGCTCCCGGAACCCCTCCAGCACTGGAGCCGAGATAATAAGCTCACTAAAAGGGATCTCGCCCCCTGCCTGGCGAGAGGGCACGTCCCGCGACCTCGGCTGGCTGGACCGATCCGCGAGACCGTGCCCGGGGAAAAGCTCCCGCACTATCGCCTCCCTCTCGCCCAGATCCACCAGAACTTCCTTTCCGGGACGCTGTACTGGGAAGAGCTCTCGCGCTGCAACATCCCTCTCGCCTGACTCCACCGAGACTTCCTTCCCGGGGCACTGCCCTGGGGCGTTTGCGCCTAACAGCGGGACCACCTCCACTGGAACCTGCGGCGTCTCCCACTCATTCCTTGCCGAGAAGGCCAAGCTGATCGTCTGCAGGACCTCTCGCCTGAAGTCCTCTAACATCTTTCTTATTGCTTCCTCTCCTCGGGTGGGGGATCCTCCTATGCCAGATCCTTCACCTTCACCTCCTGCCATGGGACTTGACTCAAGATTTTCTTGAACCGACTACTTCCACGCTCACCGCACCAGAACTGTTGAAGCCAAAAATGACCTCAACGAATGTTCACAAACCAGGGTGCAGTCGATGCCTACTTCTCTCAAACCTCGACCCTTGATTGGCTGCTAAGGTCCTAAGACTGACCCAAAGCCTCAGTAGAGAGGTCCCACCTCACACCCGGAAGATCTCTGAGAGCTTCCCCTTCAAAGCCAAATGCTGGGCTGGGAGCTCTTCAGAAAGCACTAGAGTTGGAGAATAATGAAAGCCTGCTTTCCAAAGAGCCCTTATGGGTCTATTTATAGCCTTCCCTTGACCTAAAAATACTGAAATACCCCTGACGGGTCTGCCAATAGCCGAATTTCGCTGTCATCCCAGGGGCATATAGGTAATTTTACCCGATGATAATGAAATAATAAAATAATCTTTTCCTGGGAGCCAGACCCTACCACATGGACCCACCTGGCGAGAACTCCGACCGAGAAGGCTCTCGCCGGGTCCCTATTGAGCTTACCTTCGCGAGAGCTCTGGCCAAGAAGGTTCTCGCCCTTGGTGGTCTTAATGCCATTGTCGTTGAAGGCTCACCCAATGCCCTCTCGCCTACCTCTGGGCGGGAGCTCCCTCAATGCAGAAGCTCATCTAGCCTGAAGCCCGAAGCCTGGCGCAAAGGGTCTCGCCTACAGCTTGGCGGGAGCCCCTTAAGAAGCGGGAACTCTGTTTATTTGCCCTTGGGCTAGCCCAACTCAGACCACTGAAGCTTCTGGGTCCTACCCAGCGAATATGGGGTTGTACAGCTTTGAAAGTGGTGGCGATTGAAAACTCTAAGAACCGTGGTTCTACGGCAAGGAAAGAGAAAAGGAAAAGTGTTGAGGATGGTAGCTCCATGGCGTCTGGCCCTTCTTCGAAAAAGAAAAGTAAGGAAGTGTGTAGCTACTGTGGTCGTCCTGGCCACCCTTACGAAAGGTGTTTTAAGAGGACTGCCACCCTGAAGCAGCAGCAGGTGCACGCCACTCAAGGTGCACCCAAGGGAGAGCTTGTGTGATCGTTATGTGCAAGGAAGGGTCATGATGTGAATCGTTGCGGGATGAAAGAAAAGACTTGCTTCCAGTATGTGTAGAAGGGACACATGAAGTCGTCGTGCCCTCGGGCTCAGTCCACATTGCATCCTACCCCACTTCGAGCTCTGCCGCCGCCACCAGCCCAAGACAAAGGAAAAGGAAAGCTGAACGTGATGACCAACGAGGAAGCTCAAACTTCTACGCAGGTGATATCAGGTTAGCCCAAGTTTAAAATATCCTTATTATTTATCATTGTTGACCTAGTTGTTGTTCGTTTAGTTATGTATGTTACGGTTTTAGGGGAGTTTAAAGTGCAGAATAGGTGGGCGCGCATTCTTTTCGATTCGGGTGCCACCCATTCCTTTGTGGCCCGGAGATTTGTTGATAAACATCGCCTGAATGTGGATCAATTGGGAGACTCCTTCAATGTCAAGCTTCCCTCCGTTGATTCGGTGATATCTAGCCAAGGAGTTCTGAGATGCCCTATTTATCTTGGCAATTTTATGGTTGTTGCTGACTTGATGAATATAGATCTGGCTAACTTCGACGTGATTTTGGGCATGGACTGGCTGTCCAAGTATGATGTGGTCATCCAGTGCAAGGCTAAGCGACTGGATTTAAGGATGGACGACGTCCAACCTATGAGCGTCTATGGATTTCAGGACAAAGTTTCCCCTGTCATATCTGCGGTACGTGCTTGTCGTACTTAGAGTCTGGTTGCGAGGCATTTTTAGTTTCTATTTCTGCTCTGGAAATAGCTTTTGTTACACCACGTCTTGAGGATGTCTCGGTGGTGCGAGAGTTTCCAGCTGTATTTCCTGATAGTCTTCCAGGACTTCCTCTTGAAAGAGAGGTGGAGTTTGTGATAGACCTAGAGCCAGGTACTCGTCCAATTGCTAAGGCACCTTACCGTATGGCGCCGGGTGAGTTAGAAGAATTGCGCACTCAGCTGGATGAGTTGCTGTAGTGTGGTTTTATTAGGCCAAGTTCTTCTCCGTGGGATGCTCCTGTTTGGTTCGTAAATAAGAAAGATGGATTGATGATGCTTTGCATAGATTACAGGGAATTGAACAAGGTAACCATTAAGAATAGATATCCTCTTCCTAGGATTGATGATCTGTTCGATCAGTTGCGTGGTAGCACTTTTTTTTGAAAGATAGATCTTCGCTCAAGCTACCACCAGTTGAGGATTCGTTAGGCAGATATTCCTCGAACCGCTTTTCGTTCGCGGCATGGACATTATGAGTTTTTGGTGATGTCCTTCGGTTTAACCAATGCACCCTCTACTTTCATGGATTTGATGAATAGGGTGTTTAAGGATTTATTGGACCGATTTTTTATTGTGTTCATAGATGATGTCCTGGTGTATTCCCGCAATGTTGAGGAGCATACTCAGCATTTGCGTTTTGTTTTGTCGACCCTAAGGGAGCATAAGCTATATGCGAAGTTGAGCAAATGTGAATTTTAGCTACCGCATGTGTCCTTTCTGGGTCATGTGGTAAGCAAGGATGGTATTTTCGTAGACCCGACCAAGATTTCTGCTGTGATGGAATGGGAAAGACCTTCTACACCTAAGGAGATTAGAAGCTTCTTAGGCCTGGCTGGCTATTATAGAAGATTTATGGAAGGATTTTCAGTGTTGTCTTCTCCTCTAACTAGACTTACTCAGAAGAACACTGCATTCATTTGGAGTGATAAATGTGAAGAGGCTTTCCAAAAGTTGAAGAAGAGACTGTGTACTGCCCCAATTTTAACCTTACCTACTGAAGGAGTTGAGTATGTTGTGTATGTCGATGCATCACACATCGGACTTGGTTGTGTTTTAATGCAAGATGGTAAGGTGATCGCGTATGGATTGAGGCAACTAAAGATTCACGAGAGAAATTATCATACGCACGATTTGGAGTTTGCTGTCGTAATTTATGCGCTGAAGCTGTGGCGACACTTATTGTATGGCACGCTGTGCAAGATCTATACGGACCATAAGAGTTTGAAGTACGTCTTCACTTAGAAGGAACTAAATATGCGCCAGCGTCGGTGGTTAGAATATGTGGAGGATTATGAAGTGGAAATTCTTTATCATCCAGGAAAGGCTAATGTAGTAGCCGATGCTTTGAGTAGAAAGACCGCTAAAATTTTTAATCTATCGGCACAGTCCTTGGTAGAAGATTTCTTGTTTATGGATATTGAGGTTGGGAGTCATTTTGTGCCTGCTAGTTTGAAAGCGGAAGAACCTTCTTGGATTTCCCTTACTCGAGCACACCAGATGGATGATCCTGATTTGTTGCACCTCTTGAAGAGAACTGAAAAAGGAGAGTTACCTGATTTCTCTTTGGACGAGCTAGGTACTCTGAAATATCGGAGTAGATTTTGTATTCCTGCCTTTGGCAATGTTCGAGCTAAGATCTGTGCTGAAGCTCACGGTTCTAGTGTAGCCTATCACCCTGGTTCCACTAAGATGTATAAGGATCTAAAACATATTGTTTGGTGGTCAGGGATGAAGAGAGATATCGCAAAGTTTGTATCAGAATGTTATACTTGTCAGTGTTTCAAGGCTGATCATAGAAGGCCTGGTGGTAAATTGTCACCACTCGATATTCCAAGTTGGAAATGGGAGAGTATTTCAATGGATTTTATCACCGATCTACCAAAATCTCCTCGTGAGCATGACTCTATTTGGGTGATTGTCGACAGATTGACAAAGTGTGATCACTTTATTCCGTTTAAGATTGGGTATTTGATGAAGAAGATAGCTGAGCTATATCTTGAAGAGGTCATCAGGTTACATGGAGTGCTCGTTAGCATTGTATCAGATCGGGACTCAAGATTTACGTCTCACTTTTGGAAGAGCTTGCAAGAGGGGTTGGGTACTGACTTGAGGTATTCCACCGCCTACCATCCGCAGACGAATGGTCAAACAGAAATAGTAAATCAGATCGTGGAGGACATGATTAGATATTACATTTTGGACCACGGTGAAGCGTGGGATGAGCGTCTGAGGCTAATGGAGTTTGCCTACAATAATAGTTATCAAGAGAGTCTGCAAATGGCCCCGTTTGAGGCCTTATATGGGAGACGTTGTAGAACTCTGTTGTTTTGGGCTGAAGTTGGTGAGAGACCGTTGCTCGGTCCGGAAGCCCTTGAGGAGATGAATTGTGCTGTGACTCATATTTGAGAGAAGCACTGTGTAGCACAAGAGCGTTATGAGAAATATGCTAATCGACGAAGGGTCGATCTGGAGTTTGCCGTTGGGGACTTGGTTTTTCATAAAGTTTCTCTGATGTCTGGCATTAAAAAGTTTGGAAGGAACCACAATTTAGAACCCCGGTACGTAGGACCTTTTCAGATTCTTAAACGCGTTGGAGTTTCAGCGTATAGGCTGGAGTTGCCTGCAACCTTCCCTGGTGTCCATGATGTGTTTCATGTGAGCCAGTTGCGGAAGTGTGTTCGTAATGATCGTCAAGTCCTCGACTCGATGCCCCAGATTCAGCCCAACCTTACGTATGTAGAAGAACCCGTTCGTATTCTAGATTCTCAAGAGCGTGTTTTGCGAAGAAAGACCATTCCCATGGTCAAGATTCTTTGGAGAAATTAAGACGTCGAGAGCGCAATGTGGGAATTGGAATCAGCAATGAGAGAATCTCATCCACACCTCTTCTCTTAGTTCATGTATGTCATTATGTTTTTAGTTATGTTTGATCTTATCGTTTTGATTTGGTTTTGGAGTTGTGTTAAGTTTCGGGACGAAACTTCTTTTTAGGGGGAGTGACTGTAACGCTCCCGATTTTTCGATGATTTTATTTAAATGGAAAACATCATATTTACAGCGTCATGGCGTTACTTTTAACGTTGAGTTGACGGTGTAATGTCGTTAAGGCATTTTCGTGTTTATGTGGTCGAGTTGGCCGAATTCTTGTTGTAATTGGGAAATTTTTTGCATTTTGAAATTTTGGACTTGCTTGTCAAGTTTCGTCGCAATCCGAGAATTTTTGGAGTCTCGGCGCGTGATTTAATATCTCGAGAATGGTACGTCAGATTCTAAGGTTGTCTATGCTGCTAAATCGTAGATTCAGCGATTCATTCCAAAATATTGGTCAAATCAGAACTTCTGCAATTTGTCCAGCTTGTACTCGAGATCCCCCTTTTCGTTCTTGAGAACTCCCAGTCGTTCTCGAGAAGTCTGACTTAATGTTTTCGAGAAGCCTGTCCTAGTTTTCGAGAATTCTGTCCTAGTTCTCGAGAAGTCCTATGCAGTTCTCGAGAAGTCTTATGCCGTTCTCGAGAAGTCCTTTGCTGTTCTCGAGAAGTCCTTTGTTGTTCTCGAGAGGTACGTTTTGTCCTGCGTTCGAGCGCCGTTTTGAGTGTATAAACGGCATCGTATCAAAAAATAGTAAACATGAAATTTGTTCGCCTTGACGATATCTACAACTTTTATGTTGACCACTTTTTGATTTGAAGCCATCTTAGTCTCTTATTTTTTATTTTCCCAAAACTGCTCGTAAATAAGTCGCACTATTGATTTCTACCTGAAAACCCTTGTTGTTCTCGAGAACTAATGTTTATTCTCGAGAAATATGGTCTTATTCTAGAGAAATACATGTTTCTCTCGAGTCCTGATGTTTTGTTCTCGAGAACTATGAGTTTCTCTCGATAACTTTGCTCTATTTCTCGAGAAGCCCCCTTTTCTCTCGAGTAGTCCAGTATAGTCTGCATTCGGGCGCTTTTTGGAGGATCAAATCGGCATTGTATGAAAAAAATGGTCAACATAAAATTTGTTCGTTTCGACGAGACATACAACTTTTATGTTGGACACTTTTTGATTTGGAGCCATCTTAGACCTTTATTTTTTATTCCCCCGAGACTGCTCTCAGGTAGCTTATTTGATTGATTCTCTCAAGTCATAAGCCTTTGTTCTCGAGAACTAATGTGATTCTCGAGAGCCTTAGCCCCTCCATATCGAGAAATGATGTCCCTCTCGAGAACTATGGCTTTTGTTCTCGAGAACCAATGTATTTCTCGAGAGCCAACCTCTCTCTCTCTCGAGAAGTCTGTTTCCTCTCGAGTGGTTCTGTACAGTCTGTGTTCGAACACCATTTTGAGGGTCAAAACGGTGTCGTACGAAAAAATAGTCAACATAAATTTGTTCATATAGCCGAGATCTACAACTTTTATGTTGAGCACCTTTCGGTTTGAAATCATCTTAAACCACTATTATCGGTTTTCCCGTATCCACTCATAAATTACACGTTTTCTTGTATTTAGACAAAAAAATTTATAAGTACTTTTACATAATATATATATATATATATATATTATATATATATATTTGGAATTAGGTTTGATCAGAACTTCTTCTTCTCCGATATTAATTTTCTCCCGAAAAAGAGACGTGAGCGAGAGAGAAGTTTTATTTCGTGAATCTTCCGGTGGCCGCCGACGGAGCTCCGGTGCTAGAAATATTCAACCGAACGTAGATCCGGAAAGCTCTCACCGAGAGCAACGCTATCGTGGTAAATTTTTCCCCTTTCCTTGAGTTTTCTCGTTAAGGTTTTTCGGCCCTAACCTCCTTTTTGGCCATTTTTTTAGATGTCAACTCCTCCTGTGTTCTTTTGCCCCGATCTACAACGTGAAGTGATTCAGAGGACTTTTCTGATAAAACCAAGGCAAGTGGTGATTTCCCCTCGTTTCTCCTTATCCGATTTGATGGTAACGGCTATGTTTTCATGTTCCTTAAAATTTTCTACGCTTATTCTTCCAAATTATAGTTATGATTAACCTTCTCAATGATCACATGAGGTTGTACGTTGTGTCATGGTGAACTTGATTTTTTGTCCGGATATGTTTGATCATTCTTGAAGTGTCTTATTGATGACTTTAAACGTCTTAGATTTCGTTATTGAACGGATTAGTGTTATTTAGGATTGTAAATCATTCCTAAGGGTTGATCAAACATGACTTGAAACTAGAAGTGTCAAGTAGAATCTGACGAGCCAAATCTCGAGATATATTTATATGTATGTGTTGTGACTTCTTTGGGCTTCTAAAATTGTGGGAGTTAGTGGATAAAAAACACCTCCGTGTTTTCTGACTCCTTTATTGTACCTTATGGAAGTCTACCGGGCTTTTGGGCATCTGCGGTGTATGGTGGAGAGTATGAGACTCCCTTGCATTTAAGCGAATAAAATATTCGTGAGGGTGTGTCCAGTTGAGTGACCACCTCGCCCGTGTTTTTGGGGTAGAGTCGACCACAGGTGCTTAGTAAAGGTAGTTAAATTTTCTTCCTTATGTTTTTACTTATTTTTGTTCCTTTTTTTGCCTTGGGAAATCTGATGTATTTGTTGGAGTACGTCATGATTCACATAGTATTTCTCTCTTTTCCTGTTCGATGCATTATTTCAGTATTGTTGTTCTTGGGTTGGTACCTCTTGATCTTTGTTTATTTTGGCTTATTTATTCTCTGCCACCATTTGTACTTTCTTGCTGAGGTGTTCTGTCTTTGGAATGCCCCAGGTTCAGAGCAGTAGCAGGTAGCAGAGCTAGTTTTGGTGTTTCTGGGCGACAGTGTTGGCGGTGGGTGTTACCTCGTCTCAACGAGGTAGACTGTTGTTTATTTAGTTACTGGTTCAGACTTACTTTACTGTAAGTTGGTTCGTGTCAGTTGTTGGCACCCACAGTTTTGTTATTTGTTTGATACTTGCTAGCTGCTTATTTCCCTCTATGTGGATGTGGATTACTTGCTCTCTGAGAGGATTTATACTAGGAATGCATGTTATGTATTTTTAAGAATAAAACCTATTACCATTATCTCATGCACTGCATAATTTAAAAACCCTAACTTGTTATATTTAGCGACCTTAAAAGCTATCCTTACTACTATTATAAATTTAGAGTCATGCATACCATGAGTTGTCCTTTGGGGACGTTTATACTCATGTAGGATGTTGGAGTCAATCTAAATAAGTATTTTTCCACAGCGTATAATTATATTTTTATTCGTGGACTAAATGAGTCATTAAGCCGAGGGATACGGCTAGCTATTGCACATAGCTAATCTTTTTTTTCCTTAAAATTAACTTAAGCAATTTTTTTTATGATTAAGTAGGTGACTGCCTGAGCGTCCGCAGTTATCCCCTGGTGACGTGGCATCATGACGCACATTTTCCCTTACTTTGTTATGTTATTATTTGCGGTGAAAATGCAGGTTGTGACAGCTCACACTAACCATAATGTCCGCCAAGGACTGTCTTCACAATAGCCACGATGTCTACCAAGGACTGGCTACACTATCCACAATGGACTGTCTATACTGTAGCCACAGCACAAGCAGTACAAGGGTATTTCCTAGAATTCCTCATTCCAGTACTTCCTGCTACTTCCCTTCACAGGCACAACCCATTGACTCCACAAACTACACGTTTATACGCGGATTCTTCTCTGGTGCGCAATATGCAACATCACCAATCGATACCAACCTATCCAGATGGGCTTCACACAGCATGCCTATCCCGTACTACATGTTTTTGGGTCTAAATGCAAACTCAACCGGGGATAGCAGCTATCAACCCATTAGGATCAGTTACTCTTCCACCTTTTAGTGGAGGATCCCATGCTCATGCATAAAGAAGGACTTCACTTGTCCAAGAAGAAAGATCGTTACCCTTGACGATCTCTTGGGAGCTATCAAAATTCTAGCCAGTTGGAGAGCACCGCAGCAGCTTTGCCTTTACAAAACTAGCCTCGGATCTTGAATCGGAACTCGGGAGCTCCACCGGTGGCTGGATCTTCTCCTCCTTCTCCTTCCTCCTCTCCCTTCTCTCTTCTCTTTTGGAAAGAGAATAATCCAAAGTATGAGTGAACTCTTCACTCAAAACCTTGACTTAACCCAGCAGGAAAATATCTGGGCCATTGGATCTAGGATGAAGGAAACGAACGGCCACAAATCTCCACCGAAGTCTAATATTTGGGCTGATATGGCCTGTGACACGCCCGTGTCACAGGCCATGTACTTTAAGCGGTACACGAACCGACTCACCCAGACCAGAACACGGGCTTAGACACGCTCGCGTCAATCACTTGACACGCCCGTGTCATTTAGTACACGCCCGTGTCGAGGGGCGTGTAAGACCCCAACCTCGGAGATGATCGCGGGGCGATCAAACAGCACTTTTGGAGGTCTGAACAGGGGCACACGGCCAGGCACACGGCCGTGTGCCTACCTGTGTTCAGTGGTCTATTGTGGTTTTGTGCAGTCTCGAGTCAGAGAAGGACACGGCCTGAGACACACGGCCGTGTCTCAAGCCGTGTGTGGGGCACACGGCCTCGAACACGGCCGTGTTCGAAGCCGTGTTCATGAAGCCCGACGATCGTTCCTGAAGCTCCAGGTAACACGGCCCGTGGCACACGGCCGTGTCAGGACCCGTGTCGATCGGCGTAACTGATATTTTGGGTTGAATCCGGGCCGTCCGGATCTTTTATGTTGGATCTAACGGCTGTGGGTTAACCAAGGGGGTATTAGGGTTGAGTTTGGGGCTGAATTCCCTCATTTCAACCCTACCTTTCTCTTTCTAAACTCTTAGAGAGAGGTGAGAGCCAAGAGGAGGAGGAGCAATGTTCCGGCCGCCGGCGGAGCACCGGAGCACCGACTCGCGATCCGAGTCTGGATCCTCGAAGGCAAGGGCGAGGAGAAGCTTTCCATCCGTCTACATCTTCATGGCGGGCACGCGGAAATCTACGAGGGTAACAATCCTCTTCATAGGGCATGTGTAGTCTCCCTTCTTTCTATGCATGGGGAAATCCCCCTCTCGCGAGTGAGCGTTGAGGCGCGGAATCCCTTCGGGTAGATATGTAAAGTCCCCGTTGTGGGAGCCCGGAATCGGAGTACGGGCGTAGGCATTGTGTGTGAAGCCTATTCGGGTTTAACCCGGATCGGTGATGTTTGCATTGCATGGCCGGAGAAGACTCCGCGCCGATGATTTTAGTTTTCCGAAATTTCTACGCGGTAGATTGCATACAGGGATCCTTGGGGGTTAACCTCGAGGCGCACCCGGAAAGCTTGGGCGGAATCGCATTGCCGCCACGATGTTGCCTTGGAGGGCAAATCAGTACATAACGGGGTTATGTGCGTGTTTTGATCGATTGTGGGAATGAGGAGAAACTTGGCCCGCACCGATGGCTAAATGGCCGTGGTGAAGTGAGCAACGGGCGGGTGGAACTCTACCCATTCCAAGTGGTCTCGGTAGAAGCGACCTAAAGTACATGGGACTTCCCGGGAGGCTGGAAACGGGCCTAGGCTTCGGCTGAAAGGGCTAAATGCTCACGAGAGTTGCCATCCGAGGGATGGTGGTGGAATCGCGATGTCGGACTGGGTCCGGATCGGGTTCACCGGTTAGTGCCCTGAGAGCACGGAGTGTGCGGCCGTGCGTGCCGACACTTGTGGCGACTAGAATACTTTATAGAATTGCTATGGTAGTTTTATATGCAGGGAAGGAGCACCGCCGTCCCGAGAAATGGGACGGGGTCGTTATAATTTGGTTAGCTTTGCTGACCGTTGCCCTTTTGTATTGCCACCTCTTGGGTGGATTGCTTTCTACAGGTGCTGCTGCGGAGCCAAGCGGCAAATAGCGGGCTAAAGCCCAAGTTGCAGCGCCAGCCCTCGAAGGCTTAGTTATTAGCTTTTTCATATTCATGTATGGCCGGCCTGCGCGCCGATGTATGAAAGACGCTATCTTGTTAAGCGAACACTTTTGTGAGGCCTTAAGGCCGTGAACTCTTTTGTGTATTTTCATGTTCGTCATTCCTTTGTGGTATTTTATTACTAGTGGACATTCATGCCTTTATGGGTTCTTTGTTTAACTTTAAAATGCTTCCGTTAGAATGTGTTGTGTAGGACGTTGTTGTTAAATTGGTTGGAATGGTTGTCCATATTCGTAACCCTCCGGTCTGTCCGTAGTATATGGCCTCGGGCCCCGGCCGGACCTACTGCTATATGCTATGCGACGGATAGGGGTGTTACAAATTGGTATCAGACTACCGGTTTCGGTCTAACTTATTGGAATTCGCGAACGAATTCTTTTAAGGGGTGGTGAGCACGGTCACGTGCGTCATCGTTATAACATGAAAAAGAACCCATGAATGTCCACTTAGGAATGAAAATACACTTGTTGAGGAACCTGCGTGTTCCTTTAATTGCTGTTTGCAGTAGTGTTTGGTCGCTTATCGGTGTTTTTGCACGAATATAGGTGACCAGAAGTGGCGCTGGGCCGTCTGAACGGCCAGGTTCTGAGGCGAGCAGTGCGCCAAGCGATACGCCTGCAACACCTTTGTCTGCCGAGACCATTAGGTTGGTGGCGGAAGCAGTCATGGCAATGATTAATGCGCAGCCTGCAAGGCAGGTGCAGCAGCCTGCTCCTGCTGTGGAGCAAGTACCGCTTCAGACGGCAGAGCAAAGGAGGGTTGAGCAAGTTGTGTTGGAGCCAGAGTTACCGCGGAGAGCAACTGAAAGACAACTGAAGCATGTCATGGGCTTTCATCCACCGGTGTTCACGGGGGCAGAAACCCCGACCCAAGCAGAGGATTGGCTCTCAAGGGTCAACAGGGTGATGACTGCGACGGAAACTGAAGAGTGGCAGAAGACCACTATAGCGACGTTCCTTTTGGATGGGGACGCAAGACTGTGGTGGGAGGGCCTAGAGCTGCATCAGTTGAGGGGAAGGCCATTGGCCGAAGTCCCGATGGAGGAGTTTGCGAGACTATTTATGGCTCGATACCTCCCCTCGGCGCAGAGGGTCGCGCTAGAGAGCGAATTCCAGAAGTTGGTGCAGGGTGATAGCACCGTTGATGAATACCTCCACGAGTTTACTCGGTTGGGGAGATATGCCGGCGCTACCTTCGCAGACGAGGAGCGCAAGACGAGCCGCTTTTATGAAGGGCTAAGGGATGATTTGAGGTTGCTACTGTCGGGGCCCAAGGCGCAGGGTTTCATGACCCTGGTCAGTTCGGCCCGGTCCTTGGAGAAGGATATGAGAAACGTGCAAGTGAAGAAGGAGAGGGAATCTGGTGGCAAGAGATCAGAGTTCAAGGCGCCGACTACGTCGAAGTCGGGCTACCGCAGATTCTCCAAGAAGTCTAGGACGTCGGGTCCAGCTCCTTCTGCAGGTGCCTCGGGGGCAACTACCAATCGAACCCCGGGCGCTTGTTTCACGTGTGGAAAGCCGGGGCACTTTGCCCGTGACTGCTGGAGTGGACGCTCAAAGTCCGAAAGGAAACAAGGAGCTACCTACGAGGAAAAGGGCAAAGCGGTGGAGTCGACCGCGTCCCACTATGCTCCGAATCAGCCTAGAGTCTACAACTTGGGCCAGCAGGAGGCCATCAAGCAAGCGGATGTGGTGACAGGTATGAGTTAATTTATGCAAGTTGACTTGAGAATACTATTACCTATTGCTTGTTAAGCTAATGTCTTTTGCTTAGGCTTTGTGGTGATTAACGATAGTCCGGCACGGGCACTGTTCGACACTGGTGCTTCGCATTCTTTCTTGTCCGAACAATTTATATCGCGTATCGGAGTCCCTTCTTCGATGGCAAAGGACAAGTTAGATGTGTTGCTACCGAATGGGTGCTCGATGCGCGCGGACAGAGTGTGCGCCGTGAAGGTTCACATAGGGAGCCAAGAGTTCGACTTGCTAGCGTCATTATTGCCGTTAGTAGAGTTCGATATTATCTTTGGAATGGATTGGCTGTCAGAGCAGAAGGCTTGGATCGATTGCGACCGTAAGGAGGTCAAGCTGGGTGTAGGGCGGGAGACTACTTTCGAGGTGCTTAAGGGGTCGAGCAAGACACTGATGTCTGCTCTTCAGGTGGTGAAGGCGGTTCGTGCTGGTGCAGAGCTGTTCTTCGCATTAGTGGAGGCCGCAAAGCCGAAGTCCACTTTGGATGAGATCCCCGTGGTATGCGAGTACCCAGATGTGTTCCCAGATAGCCTTCCTGGAGCCCCACCGCAGCGAGAGATTGATTTTACGATCGAGCTCGTGCCGGGTGCCAAACCCGTGTCACGTGCTCCTTATAGGTTGGCGCCAAAGGAGATGGCGGAGTTGAAGGTTCAGCTGGAGAAGCTGATGGAGCAAGGTTATGTGCGTCCAAGTTCGTCGCCTTGGAGCGCACCGGTCCTCTTCGTTAAAAAGAAGGACGGTAGTATGCGGCTGTGCATCGACTACAGAGAATTGAACAAGTTGACGGAGAAGAACAAGTACCCGATCCCGAGGATTGATGATCTCTTTGATCAGTTAGTCGGATCGTCTGTATACTCCAAGTTGGACTTGAAGTCGGGGTACTATCAGCTGAGGATCAGGGAATGTGATATCCCAAAGACGGCGTTCAGTATGAGGTACGGGCATTTCAAGTTCACGGTCATGCCGTTTGGACTGACGAATGCGCCATCGGTATTTATGGATCTGATGAACCGGATGTTCAGAGATTACCTGGATCGCTTTGTGATTGTCTTCATCGATGACATTCTAGTGTACTCGCAGTGTGAGGAAGATCACTTTAAGCACTTGCACCTGGTGTTGGAGACCTTGAGGAGGAATGAGCTTTATGCGAAGTTTTCCAAGTGCGAGTTCTGGCTACCCTCAGTAGCATTCTTTGGTCATATTATTAGTGCAGAAGGTATAGCGGTGGATCCGGCAAAGATAGTTGCGATACGGGAGTGGCCTGTGTTGTCTTCGGTAGCGGAAGTCCGTAGTTTCCTTGGGCTTGCCGGCTATTACAGGTGCTTCGTAGAGAACTTCTCGCGGATAGCGTTACCTCTCACAAAGTTGACCAGGAAGGATCAGAGATTTTTGTGGACGCAGGAGTGCATGCAGGCTTTCGAGGAGCTGAAGAGACGGTTGACCATGGCGCCAGTGCTCAGTTCGCCGAGTGGAACCGAGGGCTTTGAAGTGTATAGCGACGCTTCGGGTAGTGGTTTGGGCTGCGTGTTGTTGCAGCATGGTAGCGTGATAGCGTATGGATCGTGTCAGCTAAAGGTGCATGAAAGAAATTATCCGGTGCACGACTTGGAGTTGGCAGCCGTGATATTTGCACTCAAGTTGTGGAGGCACTACCTATACGGAGTAAGGGTCGACATATACACCGATCACAAGAGCCTAAAATACTTGTTGGATCAAAAGGATCTCAATATGAGGCAGAGGAGGTGGATGGAGTTCCTGGGGGACTACACTTTCAAGATACATTATGTACCCGGGAAGGGCAACGCAGTTGCGGATGCGCTGAGCAGCAGGGCTCCCGCCCAAGCCAACTGGTTGTCGGTGCATGATGAGCGGCTAGTACGGGAGTTGGAGAAGCTTGAGATCTGTTGCGTTGACAAGCAGTCGAGCGCCAAGGCAATGTTAAACTGGACAGAGGTGCAGTATGACCTGGCTGACCGGGTTCGGCAGGCATTGGAGTTGGATGACTCCATGAAGGAGCTTTTGGAGGCCGCTCTGGATGGGTCAAACTCCCAGTTCTCGGTAGAAGATGGGTTATTAAGGAAGGATCATCGTTTGTGCGTCCCAAGTGGGGGCAACCTCCGGGCGGAGTTGATGTACGAGGCTCATCATACCAAGTACTCAATCCACCCAGGGAGCACGAAGATGTATCGTGTAAGACCCCCTTTTTTTTTCAACCACCGGGGTCTTAGGCCCAGAACCGCCGCTTTGCGGTGACACCTTCACGTCCTGAAGGGTCATCACCACAAGGCGCCGATTCTGCCGGCCAAATCGATCACAGAAAGTAGCACAATTATTGAAGTAATAGTAAACAGTCCACAATAATAAAATCACATATATAAATAAGTAAGCTCCACGAAGGGAGTGTCCACAGAAACATCAGAGTACTATAAATACGGGCTTATGCCCGGTACAAAATGTCCTCACTACAAGTCTCTCATGCGGAAGCGAAACGGTAAACTACTCAAGGATCGAGACTCACGGTCCCGGCTGTGTGAACTCCGGAGCTAGACTGCCCCATCTCTAGGCGCACCGATCTCTGGGGCTGCTCCTCCATGCTGGGCTCCACGATCCCCTAAATGATGCGGTTCGAAAACCGTTAGTCATGAAGACTAAGCCCTATCATCCCCTACCCCTTCCCCCCCATGGCTCCTAGGTACCGAGCGGAGAGGAAGAAAGGGAAGGACATGAAGGTGGAGATTAACATGAAAACAGATGGCAGCGGAAACTAATCTAGCAAGTTGTATTAGGTGAGCAGTTAATAAGTTGTTGTAATAGGTCTAGCAGTAAGAAAAGCAATTAAATGAATTTAAACTTTCACTTATGCGAGAACACATAAGCAAAGGGATCTTTTACAAGGCTCCCATCGTATAAGTGTCCCATACCACTTATACCTTGGGGTGTCGGTTATCAAACAGCAGGGGTTATTATATATTGAAAATAACCTTTGATTTATAAACTTGCCCACACAAGCTTATAGACCAAGGGGTCGTTTTGCAGGTCCTAATGTATAAGCGTCCCATTCCACTTATACTTTAGGTGTCAAGGTTGTTATGAATGATTATGATATGCAACTATATGGTGGGTATGTTATGTCATGCAGTGCAACTCACACACCCGACTCTGTGCACACAGACCTTTAGTTCCCCCTTTCGGAGCCGTTACCTCCCAGGATACCTCCGTAGTGGCAAACGGAAGCGGTGGGTTGGGCCTCGCCCACCTCCAAAACCAGTAAAGCACACTGGTCTGACCTATCGTACGCCTCAACGCTTGGTGCACAAAGCGGACGCCTGCGTACTCTTGCCGGCTGGCGCACCGGACTTCTGTTGGCGGAGTGCTAATCACCCCGCCGAGCCAACGATATCGGTGTCGGTGCAATCGAACTCCCCGCTATCGAAAGACCCACCACCTTAACTTTTCCTATTTTATGCACATGCAAGTTAAATCGTAAGCACACAAAACCGAGCCGAAGCTCCCCGGACCAAAACGTCCGTCTCCAAACCAACCGAGCCGAAGCTCCCCGGACCATCCGTCCGTTTCCAAATCAACCTTCCTGTGCCAACAGTGTTGTGAAGAGTGCAGCCCTAGTTACTAAGTTACTCTTGTCGATTTGTTATTACAGTTTACGTTAGCCCAGGACTGCCCCGGTATACCCCGTGAAGGGCTCTCAAGGGGCACTAGGAACCAAGACGGTGCATTACGGCCCAAAGTTCCCTTTCGCAAGGCACTTATTGTTATTGGTTGCTTTCCCTTAGCCCGATTCCCTTCTCATATTACGATAGACTATCCTAGAGTGATTTTTAAACCTTCCACTCCTCGGGAAAAGCGATCTTTCGCCAAACCCGAGCACCTCTTAACTCTAACTATCACCACTACTCACTACTCTTTATATCTTCATCAGATCATGTTCTATTGCATTTCACAATTTACTAAATGCAGACCGACCTAGGCTACATGTCGAACCGGTTATGCAATGATCCATTACTCATCCAAATGCCCTAAACTATTTACTGGAGACTTATCTTGGTATAAATAACCTAAATCCAGAAAATGGAAATTTTCCTAATTTATTTGGCATTTAATTAAATTCCTCGAAAATCTCAAGGGCCACCGGTTTGAACATGAACTATCCTAATTATTCATGCAAGATGTCCAGCAAATTTATGATAATTGGTAGGCTATCTCAGAAGGCTAAATCCTAAGTATCATAATTTTTCTATCATCAAAATGACATGTAAACTATTTTGGAATTAATCTCTAATTTCTATAGTTTATGAATCAAGTACAGAAAATGTTCTTCCAAAAATTCTAAATAAATTATGACATGATGATTAAGGCCTAAAATTTGCACTGGCTAAGTTTCATAATTTTCCAGCAAGCATTTTATCCATAATAATTTTTTAAACATAAAAGCCCTTTCTATCATTTGTGAATAAAGTACTAGATTTACTCAACATATAATTCTATAAAAATTCAGAGATCAATGTTCTACAAGGCAAGATCTAAATCCAGAATTTTAGCTGATTATAATTAATGTAAAGCCTCAAATTAATTGAAAGAACAAATTGGGCTAATAATCCTTTAACACATGAAGTATAATATATATTAATCATAAAATTCCAGAAAAATTACCATGAGTCTAAAACATCCTAAAACTCCCTCCTCCCGAGTTTCATAATTTTTGGATTAGCTTTAGTGCTTAAAATAACTAAATTACATTTCTATCCTAATCCGACATCTCGACTTTTGAGGTACCTAACTACCTCCAAATCCATTACTATTTCAACCAGAGGGTTTTCATCATGTCATCCCCCTCTCCTCCAAATTTCAAGGGCATACAAGAGCTTTTGCTCCTATGTCCTTCTCAAACCTCAAACTCCCACCCGTTGGAGTTGAGCCAATCTCTTAGGGTAGAATCCACCCTAAGCCACACCATGTTTCCCAAGAGGGTAGACATAGACTCAACAAATCAGTGGCCAACAACTTCAGCCTTCTTTGAGGAGATTTGTCCACTCCATCTCCAATCGTACTTTTCCCCAAAGTACCCCTCACCAAGACCTATCTAGGACTTGATACTTCCCTATTCAAAACTCGACCAATCGAGTAGAAATTTTGTACAGATCTTAATATTGATGCCAGGGATCACCACCCAAAATTTGGGGGAGTTTGGGCTTAATTTCATCTCCTAATTAATTTTCTATTGTTTATTAAATTTTTACAGAAACTTTAGGCAAAAGTTCTCGAAAAATTCTCATTTTTGGACAGCCTCTCGATATACATATTATAGACCTCCAGTCCAAATTTCAAGTCATTTGGACATGTTATGAATCGTGGGCAACCATTTTAATTTCTGGTTAACCTAGGTCTTGATCCCACAAAAATGAGTGTTGTGTTCAAACCACTCACCCAAATTGAATAAAATCAATTTTAAATTAAAGTAGACCCCGAGGGCTACAACCTTTGTGTCTGGTCATTTTTCCTAATTCGGCCTCTAAGTGCCTCATTTTGCAGCCTTAAAATATACTAAACCAAGTATATTTTTCCTTATAAAATTATTTACATAATTTATAAATATAAAACGATTTACTGTTCATCTTCTTCATGAACCCGAAAAGACACAGGAAAAATCATTTTTCCTGTAAGCATTCCGTGATCCGTTGCCGGCCGTCCGGTCACTTCCCTGGCCAGCCACCACCACCACCACCTCCGTTGAGGCGATGGCTAGCGGTCGGCGGTGGTTTAGCCGCCGGAGGTGGCGGTTTCCGGCGAACTCGAAATATCTTTTTCATGGTTTTTCCATGAAAACGAGAGATGGATCCGGCTCCGTTGAGCGCGAATCTCCTTTCTAAGAATCCTAAGATCTACCCATGAAAGAGAAGGAGTAGAGGAGGACCTTGTTCGCGGTTTGGAGGCGAGAAGAGCGACGAGGTGCCATGGCGCGGTGGTGGCGTTGCTGAACTCCTCTTTACAGTAAGAACAAGGATCTGCTTCGTTTGCTTGAGCGTGTAACCCTCTCCTCTTTCCCTAAGTGGGCTTTTATAACTCAGGAAGTGGGAAGATGAATGGTTAAGCCATTATGGCCATGAAGTTTCCTCCCCTTAATGCTTCGGTTACGATGCAGGGATAAGAAACGGCGGAAACTGAACAGGTGTCCAGCTGGCGATTTCCTATTGGACCACCCTTTCCTCATTTATTAAATATTTATAGAAGGAAAACGGCCTGAAATTACTCCTGGTGTAATTTCCCAAGCCAGCATTTATTCCCACGCGCGTTAGAATTATTTCGGCCCTGAACCGTCGTTTCGGTCAATGTCACGGGCGTGACACATAGGTCACGGGCGTGACAGGCCCGGCTAGTCGTCTGGGTTCGACGATCGTCGAACTGAGTTCGACGATCGTCGATCGGTGGTCACGGGCGTGACACCTATGTCACGGGCGTGACAGGTCCGAACGACAGAATTTGGTCGACGATCGTCGAATTGAGATCGACGATCGTCGAAGGCTGGTCACGCCCTAGGTCACGGGCGTGACACTCAGGTCACGGGCGTGACAGGCTCGGGCCGCAAGATCGACGATCGTCTTACGGCGATCGACGATCGTCGATGGGGTCACGCCCATAGTCACGGGCGTGACATCTTGGTCACGGGCGTGACATGCCCAGACAGCGCGTTCGACGATCGTCTCGTGGAGATCGACGATCGTCGAAGTAGACACGCCCCGGTCACGGGCGTGACGGGCCGGTCACGGGCGTGTCCAACCCGTGGCCCGCAATACTGGTCGCTTTATTTCCAATTTTTGGGCTTCCTAGGGTTCCGTCACGACAAATCTGACTCCTAGGGGTCTAGCCGGAAATGGGATGTTACAAATCCCAATAAACAAAACAAAAATTTCGTCCCCGAAATTGAGGTCGAGCCTACGGGGATTTCTATCGGAATAAGTTAAACTTGTAACATCCCATTCGATCCTTCGATTGGGTTCAGGCGACTGTTCGTTTGATAACGAAGACAATCTCCCCAATAAACAAAAGATTAGCCCCTACCATTCTGATTAAGTGTGCAAGCCTAGGTCCTAGATTTTCCTTATCTAGCCTTAACATTCCAAAATAAGAAGGCAGTCTATAGTATACCGAGAGGTGGTGAGATGTACCTGACTGAACAACTCCGGGTATCTTTGCCTCATCAGATCCTGCGGTTCCCAGGTGTGCTCCTCCTGACCGTGATTTCTCCACAGAACCTTGACTAAGGGAATCTTCTTGCGGCGCAAGATCCGCACTCCTTTGTCATCGATCCGAACCGGCTCCAAGTGAACAGATCGGTCTGAAGCTACCGGCCCTTCTGTGGTCAAAATTCGCTGCTCCGGGCGTAGTAGAGCCCTTCTCAGCGAAGAGATGTGGAAGACGTCGTGTAGAGCTGCCAGCTCGGGTGGCAACTCTAGCCTGTAGGCTAAGGGTCCGATCCGCTCCAGGATCCGGTAAGGGCCCATATACCTAGGGCTGAGTTTCTTCCTCCGACCGCGCACCCGTGAGACTCCGTGCATGGGCCGGATCTTCAAGAACACTCGATCTCCTACCCGGAACTCCACCTGACGATGCCGAGCGTCATAGTATTTTGCTTGTCTGCTCTGCGCCTCCAGCATCCTATCTCTGATCAGCCTCACCTGAGCCTCGGTGTCTTCAACGAAATCCGATCCCAGCAGCTTCGGATCCTCGTCCTGAACCCAGGAAAGCGGGGTCCTACATTTCCTTCCATACAAGGCCTCATAAGGCGCCATCCTGATGCTGGACTGGTAGCTATTATTGTAGGAGAACTCGACCAACGGTAACATCTTCTCCCACGGCTCCCCTCGGTCCAGTATACACAGCCGTAGTAAGTCCTCCAAGGTCCGGTTGGTACGCTCGGTCTGCCCGTCCGTCTGAGGGTGGAAAGCCGTGCTAAAAGTCAACCGGGTGCCCAAATATGCCTGCACTGACCGCCACTCCCTGGATGTAAACCGTCCATCGCGGTCCGACACTATCGTTCGGGGCACGCCATGATATCGGACATACTGCTCCACAAACTTCCGTACCAGCACTCCCACCGAGTCATCCTTCCTGATCGGTATAAAGCGGGCCACCTTCGTCAAACGATCGACAATCACCCAAATCGAGTCGTTCCCCGTCCGAGACCGGGAAGACCATGTATAAAATCCATCGCTATGTCGTCAAACTTCCACTCCGGCACCGGGAGTGGCTGCAACAGTCCTGCGGGGTTCCTGCACTCCGCCTTCACCAACTGACACGCCTCGCAATGGGTCACGAAGTACGTAATGTCCTTCTTCATGCCCGGCCAAAACATCGTCCTCTTCAGATCAGCGGTCATCTTTGTGATCCCCGGGTGCACGGAGTACCGGCTGCAATGCGCCTCCGTCAAAATATCCTCTCGGATCTGGCCTCCTGCTGGTATATACACTCTGCCTCTGAAGTGGAGCAACCCATCCCTCAGGGAATAATCCCCTGTCGAACCTTCCTCCAAAGCTCGGAACATCGGCTCTGCCCCCGCATCTGTCCTCTGTCCGTCCCGAATGCGATCCCGAATATCGTCAATGGCCACTACCGATGCCAGATACTCCCTATACAGATCTGGGTCATCCTCGGACACTAGGGATATCTGCATGTCTCTGAATGACTGGACCAGCTCCATAGACATAACCTGGGGCCCAGCTTCGGATGTGGCCGCTCTCCGACTTAACGCGTCGGCCACCACATTTGCCTTCCCTGGGTGGTAGTGCATCTCATACTGATAATCTGCTAAGAACTCCACCCAGCGCCTCTGCCTGATATTCAGCTCCTTCTGAGTGTCCACGTATTTCAAGTTCTTGTGATCGGAGAAGATGTCGCAGTGGACTCCATAAAGGTAATGACGCCAGACCTTCAGAGCAAAAACGACCGCTCCCATCTCGAGGTCGTGCACCGGGTAGTTCCTCTCATGGGTCTTCAGCTGGCGGGAGGCATATGCTATGACATGTCCGTTCTGCATCAGCACCGCTCCCATCCCTTGGTACGAAGCGTCGGTATACACCTGGAATCCTTCCTTTCCCGATGGAAGGGCCAGAATAGGGGCTGAGATGAGTCGGTCCTTCAGCTCCTGAAAAGCCGCCTGGCACTGCGGGGTCCAGACAAAAGGTGTCTCCTTCTTTGTCAAAGATGTGAGAGGGAGGGCAATCCGAGAGAACCCCTCCACGAACTTCCGGTAGTAACCGGCAAGTC
The DNA here is from genome assembly GCA_039513925.1 of Platanthera zijinensis. Lineage (NCBI taxonomy): Eukaryota > Viridiplantae > Streptophyta > Magnoliopsida > Asparagales > Orchidaceae > Platanthera > Platanthera zijinensis. The sequence continues at coordinate 134,443,157 of CM077082.1, forward strand.
CCAAGAAACTGCGTACATCGGTGGCCGTCCTCAGCTGCGGCCAATCGCGAACTGCCCGAATCTTTGCTGGATCTACTGCTAGCCCGGCTCCGCTGATGATGTGACCTAAGAAGGCCACCTCCTTCAACCAGAACTGACACTTGCTGAATTTTGCATAAAGGTGATGCTCCCGCAATCTCTCCAAGGTCAGTGCCAGATGTCGAGTGTGTTCCTCCTCCGTCCTGGAGTAGATCAGGATGTCGTCTATGAATACTATGACGAACACATCCAAGTAGGCTTCGAAAACCCGGTTCATGAGACTCATGAACGCCGACGGAGCATTCGTGAGCCCGAAGGGCATCACGGTGAACTCATACAGGCCATATCTGCTACTAAAGGCCGTCTTCGGGATATCCTCCTCCTGGATCCGCAACTGGTAGTATCCTGATCTCAAGTCCAGCTTCGAGAAATAGTGGGCTCCCTCCAGCTGGTCAAATAATTCGTCTATCCGTGGGAGCGGATAGGTATTCCGGACGGTCAGCCTGTTTAGCGCTCGATAATCGATGCACAGGCGGAGTGTCCCATCCTTCTTCTTTACAAATAAGACGGTGCTCCCCATGGCGAGGAACTCGGTCTGACAAAACCTGCCTCCACCAATTCCTGCAACTGGGTCCGAAACTCTGCCAACTCCTTTGGGGCCATCCGATAAGGGGCCCTAGACGCCGGCTTGGCCCCCGGCACAAGCTGTATCTGAAAATCCTGCTCTCGGTGTGGAGGTAATCCTGGTAGTTTCTCTGGAAAGACGTCAGCGAAATCTCGCACCACCGGGATGTCTGTTACCGACTCCTTGACTTCCGCCACCTCGAAAAGAATCTGATAGACCTCCTCTCCCTGCAGATGGGCCTTAACGGCCTGTACCGAAGATAAAGGTATGCGAGAGACAGGTCTTATACCTTCGATGGTAATGAAAGAGTCCCCGTGTCTCACGGTGATCCTCTTTGCCTGGCAGTCAATCTGGGCATAGTTCCAATGCAGCCATACCATGCCCAGGATCAGGTCGTAGTCCGTCAGCTTCAGAATCGTCGCTGGAGCCTCGAACGCTTTTCCACCAATCTCCGCCTCCATATTGCAGTGATCCGTGGTAAGGAGCTCAGATCCATCCGGTAGTCGCACCCTCATCCTCGAGCCTGTGAACCGCTCCACACCTTCCAGTCCTTCCACGAACGACTCCGACACAAAGGAGTGAGTAGCTCCAGTATCGAACAGCGTGCGGGCAGGCTTGCCGCTGATGAAGACTATACCTGGGGTGATTAGATTTTCTTAGGGTTCTATAATGAGTTTTTACTTTCCTTGCTATCAATCTAGTGCGATTCAAAGTTTTAACAACTTAAAGGGGAAATTCTATGAAAACAAAGAAGCATTTCGGCATACCTGCGATGACCTGCTCCGGATTCCGCGGCTGTGCAAGGTCCAAGGCATATACCTGCTCTCTTCCCTGTCTACGATCTTCCCCCTGGTATCCTCGACCACGGCCGCGTCCTCGGCCTCCGTAAAGCTGAGCTGGTGGGCCGCCCTGATGTGCTGGAGGTGGCACCCCCCTCATGGGGCAGTTCCTCCGAATGTGCCCAATCTGATGACAAAAGTAGCACTCTGGGGGATACGCCATTCCCCCGGGTCTCGGCATCTCCTGCATCCGAAGGGGTGGAGGGGCCAATACCACCTGTTCCCTCGGCTCCGGCCTCACGTCCTGACGAGGCTGGTCCTCTGTCCTCCTCCCCTCAGGTACAACACCTCGCCGCTGGTCATTCCTTCCTCTTCGTCCCTGATCCTCTGCTGGCCGTTTACGGCCCCGGGTGGTGTGCCAATCTGCCTCAATCCTTTTGGCCATCTCCAAAATCCGGGAGATGGGCCCGTCAGATACAAACAAGAGAGCCTCCCTCAAGTCCTCCCGCAGGCCCTTGTAGAACCTCCTGATATACCCTGCCTCGTCCAGCTGGTAGGAATCTGCGTATCGAGCCAGGTGGTCAAACTCTCGATGGTACTCCACCACGGTCCGAGTACCCTGCTTCAGCTGCAAGAACCGCTCCTCCAAATCATCCCTAGCCGACTGCGGAACGAAATGCTCCAGCAGTGCGGCCCTGAACTCCTCCCAAGTAACCTCCGCAACCTCCCTATCAGCAAAAGTCGTGTCCAACAGCGTCTTCCACCACCTCTTTGCATGGGACTCCAGGCAGGAGACAACCAGAGCCACCCTCTCCTCCCATGGACACCGAATCCCGGTCAGCATCTCGTACATGATATCTAGCCATTCCTCCGTCCGAACAGCCGACTCTGTCCCCAAATAGGACGGGGGAGAAAGTCCTCGGAAGATGCTGAGCCAGTTGGCCCCCAGATTGGGCTGCGGGACCGGAACCTGCTGGGCCCTGAAGGCCTCCAGAATGGCAGTCAGGGTCTGTCCCATATCTGACTGAAGGAAAGGAGTGGGGACCGGTGGAGGTGGTGCAACTCCCTGAGTCTGCTGAACTCCGCCCTGTGGCGTAGGCTGTGCTGGAGGCTGCGCAACGAAAACACACGCTGAGAAAACGTTCAAATATTACCTAAAGGTGGACAATTTACATGTGATCCCCATATGGGCACACCACTGCTTCCGCTGCTTAGTTTGTCCCCAAACTAAACTCGAGCGGGGGTGACCCAGGGTTAGTGGACTGATATTTCCTTCTGAACGATGTTTGCTCTGATACCACTTGTAAAACCCCCTTTTTTTTTCTTTTTCAACCACCGGGGTCTTAGGCCCAGAACCGTCGCTTTGCGGTGACACCTTCACGTCCTGAAGGGTCATCACCACAAGGCGCCGATTCTGCCGGCCAAATCGATCACAGAAAGTAGCACAATTATTGAAGTAATAGTAAACAGTCCACAATAATAAAATCACATATATAAATAAGTAAGCTCCACGAAGGGAGTGTCCACAGAAACATCAGAGTACTATAAATACGGGCTTATGCCCGGTACAAAATGTCCTCACTACAAGTCTCTCATGCGGAAGCGAAACGGTAAACTACTCAAGGATCGAGACTCACGGTCCCGGCTGTGTGAACTCCGGAGCTAGACTGCCCCATCTCTAGGCGCACCGATCTCTGGGGCTGCTCCTCCATGCTGGGCTCCACGATCCCCTAAATGATGCGGTTCGAAAACCGTTAGTCATGAAGACTAAGCCCTATCATCCCCTACCCCTTCCCCCCCATGGCTCCTAGGTACCGAGCGGAGAGGAAGAAAGGGAAGGACATGAAGGTGGAGATTAGCATGAAAACAGATGGCAGCGGAAACTAATCTAGCAAGTTGTATTAGGTGAGCAGTTAATAAGTTGTTGTAATAGGTCTAGCAGTAAGAAAAGCAATTAAATGAATTTAAACCTTCACTTATGCGAGAACACATAAGCAAAGGGATCTTTTACAAGGCTCCCATCGTATAAGTGTCCCATACCACTTATACCTTGGGGTGTCGGTTATCAAACAGCAGGGGTTATTATATATTGAAAATAACCTTTGATTTATAAACTTGCCCACACAAGCTTATAGACCAAGGGGTCGTTTTGCAGGTCCTAATGTATAAGCGTCCCATTCCACTTATACTTTAGGTGTCAAGGTTGTTATGAATGATTATGATATGCAACTATATGGTGGGTATGTTATGTCATGCAGTGCAACTCACACACCCGACTCTGTGCACACAGACCTTTAGTTCCCCCTTTCGGAGCCGTTACCTCCCAGGATACCTCCGTAGTGGCAAACGGAAGTGGTGGGTTGGGCCTCGCCCACCTCCAAAACCAGTAAAGCACACTGGTCTGACCTATCGTACGCATCAACGCTTGGTGCACAAAGCGGACGCCTGCGTACTCTTGCCGGCTGGCGCACCGGACTTCTGTTGGCGGAGTGCTAATCACCCCGCCGAGCCAACGATATCGGTGTCGGTGCAATCGAACTCCCCGCTATCGAAAGACCCACCACCTTAACTTTTCCTATTTTATGCACATGCAAGTTAAATCGTAAGCACACAAAACCGAGCCGAAGCTCCCCGGACCAAAACGTCCGTCTCCAAACCAACCGAGCCGAAGCTCCCCGGACCATCCGTCCGTTTCCAAATCAACCTTCCTGTGCCAACAGTGTTGTGAAGAGTGCAGCCCTAGTTACTAAGTTACTCTTGTCGATTTGTTATTACAGTTTACGTTAGCCCAGGACTGCCCCTGGTATACCCCGAGAAGGGCTCTCAAGGGGCACTAGGAACCAAGACGGTGCATTACGGCCCGAAGTTCCCTTTCGCAAGGCACTTATTGTTATTGGTTGCTTTCCCTTAGCCCGATTCCCTTCTCATATTACGATAGACTATCCTAGAGTGATTTTTAAACCTTCCACTCCTCGGGAAAAGCGATCTTTCGCCAAACCCGAGCACCTCTTAACTCTAACTATCACCACTACTCACTACTCTTTATATCTTCATCAGATCATGTTCTATTGTATTTCACAATTTACTAAATGCAGACCGACCTAGGCTACATGTCGAACCGGTTATGCAATGATCCATTACTCATCCAAATGCCCTAAACTATTTACTGGAGACTTATCTTGGTATAAATAACCTAAATCCAGAAAATGGAAATTTTCCTAATTTATTTGGCATTTAATTAAATTCCTCGAAAATCTCAAGGGCCACCGGTTTGAACATGAACTATCCTAATTATTCATGCAAGATGTCCAGCAAATTTATGATAATTGGTAGGCTATCTCAGAAGGCTAAATCCTAAGTATCATAATTATTCTATTATCAAAATGACATGTAAACTATTTTGGAATTAATCTCTAATTTCTATAGTTTATGAATCAAGTACAGAAAATGTTCTTCCAAAAATTCTAAATAAATTATGACATGATGATTAAGGCCTAAAATTTGCACTGGCTAAGTTTCATAATTTTCCAGCAAGCATTTTATCCATAATAATTTTTTAAACATAAAAGCCCTTTCTATCATTTGTGAATAAAGTACTAGATTTACTCAACATATAATTCTATAAAAATTCAGGGATCAATGTTCTACAAGGCAAGATCTAAATCCAGAATTTTAGCTGATTATAATTAATGTAAAGCCTCAAATTAATTGAAAGAACAAATTGGGCTAATAATCCTTTAACACATGAAGTATAATATATATTAATCATAAAATTCCAGAAAAATTACCATGAGTCTAAAACATCCTAAAACTCCCTTCTCCCGAGTTTCATTATTTTTGGATTAGCTTTAGTGCTTAAAATAACTAAATTACATTTCTATCCTAATCCGACATCTCGACTTTTGAGGTACCTAACTACCTCCAAATCTATTACTATTTCAACCAGAGGGTTTTCATCATGTCATCCCCCTCTCCTCCAAATTTCAAGGGCATACAAGAGCTTTTGCTCCTATGTCCTTCTCAAACCTCAAACTCCCACCCGTTGGAGTTGAGCCAATCTCTTAGGGTAGAATCCACCCTAAGCCACACCATGTTTCCCAAGAGGGTAGACATAGACTCAACAAATCAGTGGCCAACAACTTCAGCCTTCTTTGAGGAGATTTGTCCACTCCATCTCCAATCGTACTTTTCCCCAAAGTACCCCTCACCAAGACCTATCTAGGACTTGATACTTCCCTATTCAAAACTCGACCAATCGAGTAGAAATTTTGTACAGATCTTAATATTGATGTCAGGGACCACCACCCAAAATTTGGGGGAGTTTGGGCTTAATTTCATCTCCTAATTAATTTTCTATTGTTTATTAAATTTTTACAGAAACTTTAGGCAAAAGTTCTCGAAAAATTCTCATTTTTGGACAGCCTCTCGATATACATAGTATAGACCTCCAGTCCAAATTTCAAGTCATTTGGACATGTTATGAATCGTGGGCAACCATTTTAATTTCTGGTTAACCTAGGTCTTGATCCCACCAAAATGAGTGCTGTGTTCAAACCACTCACCCAAATTGAATAAAATCAATTTTAAATTAAAGTAGACCCCGAGGGCTACAACCTTTGTGTCTGGTCATTTTTCCTAATTCGGCCTCTAAGTGCCTCATTTTGCAGCCTTAAAATATACTAAACCGAGTATATTTTTCCTTATAAAATTATTTACATAATTTATAAATATAAAACGATTTACTGTTCATCTTCTTCATGAACCCGAAAAGACACAGGAAAAATCATTTTTCCTGTAAGCATTCCGTGATCCGTTGCCGGCCGTCCGGTCACTTCCCTGGCCAGCCACCACCACCACCACCTCCGTTGAGGCGATGGCTAGCGGTCGGCGGTGGTTTAGCCGCCGGAGGTGGCGGTTTCCGGCGAACTCGAAATATCTTTTTCATGGTTTTTCCATGAAAACGAGAGATGGATCCGGCTCCGTTGAGCGCGAATCTCCTTTCTAAGAATCCTAAGATCTACCCATGAAAGAGAAGGAGTAGAGGAGGACCTTGTTCGCGGTTTGGAGGCGAGAAGAGCGACGAGGTGCCATGGCGCGGTGGTGGCGTTGCTGAACTCCTCTTTACAGCAAGAACAAGGATCTGCTTCGTTTGCTTGAGCGTGTAACCCTCTCCTCTTTCCCTAAGTGGGCTTTTATAACTCAGGAAGTGGGAAGATGAATGGTTAAGCCATTATGGCCATGAAGTTTCCTCCCCTTAATGCTTCGGTTACGATGCAGGGATAAGAAACGGCAGAAACTGAACAGGTGTCCAGCTGGCGATTTCCTATTGGACCACCCTTTCCTCATTTATTAAATATTTATAGAAGGAAAACGGCCTGAAATTACTCCTGGTGTAATTTCCCAAGCCAGCATTTATTCCCACGCGCGTTAGAATTATTTCGGCCCTGAACCGTCGTTTCGGTCAATGTCACGGGCGTGACACATAGGTCACGGGCGTGACAGGCCCGGCTAGTCGTCTGGGTTCGACGATCGTCGAACTGAGTTCGACGATCGTCGATCGGTGGTCACGGGCGTGACACCTATGTCACGGGCGTGACAGGTCCGAACGACAGAATTTGGTCGACGATCGTCGAATTGAGATCGACGATCGTCGAAGGCTGGTCACGCCCTAGGTCACGGGCGTGACACTCAGGTCACGGGCGTGACAGGCTCGGGCCGCAAGATCGACGATCGTCTTACGGCGATCGACGATCGTCGATGGGGTCACGCCCATAGTCACGGGCGTGACATCTTGGTCACGGGCGTGACATGCCCAGACAGCGCGTTCGACGATCGTCTCGTGGAGATCGACGATCGTCGAAGTAGACACGCCCCGGTCACGGGCGTGACGGGCCGGTCACGGGCGTGTCCAACCCGTGGCCCACAATACTGGTCGCTTTATTTCCAATTTTTGGGCTTCCTAGGGTTCCGTCACGACAAATCTGACTCCTAGGGGTCTAGCCGGAAATGGGATGTTACATATCGTGATCTTAAAAAGTTGTTTTGGTGGCCGGGACTTAAGAAAGATGTGGCGTTGTATGTGGCCAAATGTCAAGCGTGCGCCTTGGTGAAGGCGGAGTGCCAAAAGCCGGGCGGATTTCTGAAGTCCTTGCCTATACCGGAGTGGAAATTCGACGACATATCCATGGATTTTGTGCATGGATTGCCAAGATCGCAGAAGGGAAACGACGCCATTTGGGTGATCGTTGACAGATTGACGAAAGTGTCGCATTTCTTACCAATGAGGAAGGATGATCCAGTAGAGAAGTTGGCAAAGCTCTATGTGGATAGCATTGTGCGCTTGCACGGGGTGCCCCGCAGTATTGTGAGTGATCGCGATGGGCGTTTCACGTCTAATGACTGGAGGCTAGTGCATCAAATGTTGGGCTCCAAACTGAAGTTTAGCACGGCGTTTCATCCGCAGACGGATGGCCAGACCGAGAGAGTCAACAGAACCTTGGAAGACATGCTCCGCATGTGTACGTTGGACTTCGAAAAGAGGTGGGAGGACCACCTATACTTGGTCGAATTTGCTTATAACAATAGTTATCAAGCAAGCATTCGGATGGCGCCGTTCAAAGCTCTTTACGGAAGAAAATGTCGCACGCCGTTGTCATGGTTAGAAACGGGTGAGTCCAAGCTTTATCAGCGTCAAGACATTGAAGATGCCACTTCTTTAGTGCATACTATACGGGAGCGGTTGCGGATTGCCCAGGATAGGCAAGCCAAGTATTATAATGCCAAGCATAGGAACGTGGAATTCAGTGTTGGCGATTGGGTGTACTTGAAGATCAAGCCGTTCAAGGGTGTCTCACGGATTCGACGCTTGAAAAAGTTGAGTCTGAGATACCTTGGGCCATTTGAGATTCTGGAGCGGATCGGAGAAGCAGCTTATAGGTTGAGGTTATCAGCAGAGTTAAGTGCTTTGCACGATGTATTCCACATCTCGGTTTTGCGGAAGGCAGTGCAAGAGCCTTCGCAGGTGTTAGCGGCCGACCAAGTACCGGTTGAGGAAGGATTGACAACGAAAGTCAAGCCCATATCTATTGAGGATTTCGAAGTCAAGCGGCTTCGGAACAAGGAAATCAGAATGGTGAAGGTCCATTGGGATAACTGCGGACGCGAGGAGCTCTCTTGGGAGCGAGAGCAGACAATGCGCGAGGAGTACCCCGAGTTGTTCCCCTCAGGTACTCATTATGTTTATTTTTTTTGTGTAGTCTCTGTTCTTAATTTCGGGACGAAATTCTCTTAAGGGGGAGGGAGTTGTAAGACCCCAACCTCGGAGATGATCGCGGGGCGATCAAACAGCACTTTTGGAGGTCTAAACAGGGGCACACGGCCAGGCACACGGCCGTGTGCCTACCCGTGTTCAGTGGTCTATTGTGGTTTTGTGCAGTCTCGAGTCAGAGAAGGACACGGCCTGAGACACACGGCCGTGTCTCAAGCCGTGTGTGGGGCACACGGCCTCGAACACGGCCGTGTTCGAAGCCGTGTTCATGAAGCCCGACGATCGTTCCTGAAGCTCCAGGTAACACGGCCCGTGGCACACGGCCGTGTCAGGACCCGTGTCGATCGGCGTAACTGATATTTTGGGTTGAATCCGGGCCGTCCGGATCTTTTATGTTGGATCTAACGGCTGTGGGTTAACCAAGGGGGTATTAGGGTTGAGTTTGGGGCTGAATTCCCTCATTTCAACCCTACCTTTCTCTTTCTAAACTCTTAGAGAGAGGTGAGAGCCAAGAGGAGGAGGAGCAAAGTTCCGGCCGCCGGCGGAGCACCGGAGCACCGACTCGCGATCCGAGTCCGGATCCTCGAAGGCAAGGGCGAGGCGAAGCTTTCCATCCGTCTACATCTTCATGGCGGGCACGCGGAAATCTACGAGGGTAACGATCCTCTTCATAGGGCATGTGTAGTCGCCCTTCTTTCTATGCATGGGGAAATCCCCCTCTTGCGAGTGAGCATTGAGGCGCGGAATCCCTTCGGGTAGATATGTAAAGTCCCCGTTGTGAGAGCCCGGAATCGGAGTACGGGCGTAGGCATTGTGTGTGAAGCCTATTCGGGTTTAACCCGGATCGGTGATGTTTGCATTGCATGGCCGGAGAAGACTCCGCGCCGATGATTTTAGTTTTCCGAAATTTCTACGCGGTAGATTGCATACAGGGATCCTTGGGGGTTAACCTCGAGGCGCACCCGGAAAGCTTGGGCGGAATCGCATTGCCGCCACGATGTTGCCTTGGAGGGCAAATCGGTACATAACGGGGTTATGTGCGTGTTTTGATCGATTGTGGGAATGAGGAGAAACTTGGCCCGCACCGATGGCTAAATGGCCGTGGTGAAGTGAGCAACGGGCGGGTGCACTCTAACCATTCCAAGTGGTCTCGGTAGAAGCGACCTAAAGTACATGGGACTTCCCGGGAGGCTGGAAACGGGCCTAGGCTTCGGCTGAAAGGGCTAAATGCTCACGAGAGTTGCCATCCGAGGGATGGTGGTGGAATCGCGGTATCGGACTGGGTCTGGACCGGGTTCACCGGTTAGTGCCCTGAGAGCACGGAGTGTGCGGCCGTCCGTGCCGACACTTGTGGCGACTAGAATACTTTATAGAATTGCTATGGTAGTTTTATATGCAGGGAAGGAGCACCGCCGTCCCGAGAAACGGGACGGGGTCGTTATAATTTGGTCAGCTTTGATGACCGTTGCCCTTTTGTATTGCCACCTCTTGGGTGGATTGCTTTCTACAGGTGCTGCTGCGGAGCCAAGCGGCAAATAGCGGGCTAAATCCCAAGTTGCAGCGCCAGCCCTCGAAGGCTTAGTTATTAGCTTTTTCATATTCATGTATGGCCGGCCTGCGCGCCGATGTATGAAAGACGCTATCTTGTTAAGCGAACACTTTTGTGAGGCCTTAAGGCCGTGAACTCTTTTGTGTATTTTCATGTTCGTCATTCCTTTGTGGTATTTTATTACTAGTGGACATTCATGCCTTTATGGGTTCTTTGTTTAACTTTAAAATGCTTCCGTTAGAATGCGTTGTGTAGGACGTTGTTGTTAAATTGGTTGGAATGGTTGTCCATATTCGTAACCCTCCGGTCTGTCCGTAGTATATGGCGTCGGGCCCCGGCCGGACCTACTGCTATATGCTATGCGACGGATAGGGGTGTTACAGGGCGTTTCCCTCAATTGACACATGATCAACATTCTCGAAAAGGACACGGCTGGGGCACACACCCGTATCCTTGGTCGTTTGCCAAACACGGCCTTGTCGTCTCTCGACGATCATCGACTGCATGGCGTTGAGTGCTCGAGACGACACAGAGAAGGACACTCCCATGTCCCAGGCCGTGTGCCTCACTCAACGCTCTCTCGAGACCAAACTCACACCCGAGAAAACAGAGCATGACACGCCCTAGGACACGCTCGTGTCCCAGGGCGTGTGCACTTGACACGCCATGGGACACGCCTGTGTCCCAGGCCGTATGCACTTGACATGCCCTGGGACACGCCCGTGTCCCAGGCCGTATGCACTTGACATGCCCTGGGACACGCCCGTGTCCCAGGCCGTATCACCAGCCTGAGCCCCATTTTGGGATTTTGGGGTGTTACACATGGAGCTTAACCAGGAGACGCAGCCCCAGAGGTTGGTACGCATGGAGACGGGGCAGTCTAGTACTAGAGTCCAGCCAGCAGGGACTGTGAGTCCAAATCATTAGTAGTTATTATAGTTTTGCTTCCGCATTAAGTGACTTGTAGTGAGGATCTTGATGTATCGGGCAGGATCCCTCTTTAGTACTTTGCTTATTCATTTATGTGGACTCTCCCTTCGTGAAGATTTATTTATATATATGTGATTCTGGTGGACTAGTATTGAGTTTTACTTTACTCATGTACTATTTATACTTATTCTACTCTTCTGCAATCAATATGACCGACAAGATCGGCGTTTTGTAGTGACGACCTTCCCGGGTGTGTTGGTGTCACCGTAAAGCGGCGGTTCTGGGCATAAGACCCTGGTGGTTTAAAAGAAAAAAATGGGGTCTTACAGAACACACGGAAAAAGACTTGGCAAGGGGAAGAAATCACCACTTGCCTCTACCCCTAGAAATTCGGCCACACAAGTGCCCTTCCTCACAGATCCGGACGTAAAGACCTTGACTACATTTCTTGAAACTTTTCGAGGAAAAAGAGGGTCAAAACCGAATAACCTAACGTCCAAAATTTCAAGAAATGGGAAAAAATCACCGCACACACGTAGATCTCAGCGAGAGCAATCTGAATCTACCTTCCGATGACGATTTCGAGCACAGGAGCTCCTTCAATCGACGGCTGGAAGCCTAGCAATGTTCGTCATTTCTCTCTTTCGCAAAACAGTCCGACGACTAAGGGATAAGACGATGAATAGGGTTTCGTCTAAATCATATGGGTATTTATACTTATAATATTTAAATAAAATAAAATAATATATTATTATTACACTAAACGTCCAAACGACCAGAAATTCCTATCCAACCCAGATTTCCACGAAATTCGCACCAAAACTATATATCAATGCTATGAATCCAACGGCAAAGTCGTAATCACAATCAGACAAATCAAACTCGGGTAAAAACTCCCCGAAGTCAAAAACACCAAATATCCCAAAAGGCTCCACCGAGTTTCAAAACAAACCCGGTTCGCTAGGGAAATCTCAAAAATACACTAAAAATTAGTCAATCTAATATTCTAAGTCAAAACCCCGTATACCAAATGAGCAAAAGTCACGCTCTAACAACGGTACCTGTCAACTACGCGTTAACGTAACGCCCTGACGCCAAAAATACGTCACTAAAGGAAGTAAAATAAACATCGGAAAATCAGGGGCGTTAAATCAGATAGATGGAGGAGTTATTGCTCGGTACTCGCAGGAGGTTTTCTTTGCTTGGCGCACATCCTCAACGGATTTCTTGGAATGCCTGGTAGTTACGAAGGAATTTGTGGCTAGATTGGCGATTGACTTGGCTCTTGATCATGAGTGGGGCTCGGTTATCTTTGAAGGAGATTGTGCAACTCTCATCGCCTCTGTTTCATCTGGTGTGGCACCTCTCTCGGCGGACAATGTCTTTATCTCGGATATCTTGCATTTATTGCCACGCATTGCGAGGCATGCCATCTGTTTTGTTCGCAGGGATGCGAACTGAGTGGCTCATGTTATTGCTTGTACTTCTTTTGATAGCCCCTCTACTCTATCCTCTATTATACTTGACATTCTCCATTTAGAGGGTAAAGATTAATACTGTATAGTTTTTTCTTCAAAAAAAGGTCCTGATATTTGTACATCATAAATGAATATTTATAACTCATGGATATTCGTACACCTCAAAATTATATCTGTACCCCAAGTGGCTATTTATACCCCATTTTTTAAAATTTTATAACTAACATTAAAACCCCGAATTTTTGGACATTCAATCAACGCCTCGTTATTTTCAAAACTCAAATTAGTACAAAAATACATTTCAGAGATATTCAACATTAGATTTTCATAACTACATCTAGAGACCTACGGGTTTCATAACTACAATTTCATTGGAAAAACCATTTACAACATTAGGTTTACTGCAAGTTTCTCATCTAGAGAGCCTGACATTATATTCTCATAACTACATCCAGAGACCTCCTGGTTTCACCCAAACGACATTTTGGAATACACGGACAACAAAATTGAAACTTGGATGTAGTTATTGAAACGTGCTCCCAAATAGAATCATCTACCGTAAACATGAAAATCTACAATGTAGTTAAATTTAGACCTCATGCTGGTTTACGATTGCTCAAGGAAATTGGAAGTCGTCGAAATGCGGGGCGGCAAAGTTTTGATTGGGACCGGCGGAATCCAGGGAGCGGCGAAGTCGGGAACGTTGATGGAGGATCGATCGCTGGATGGGAGGAAACCGGCAAAAGGCGTGGAGGCTGGAGGCAAGAACGGGCAGAGGAAAAACCAGACAGAGGTGCGGCGGGACAGCGACTGTTTAGGGCTTCGTGGAGAATCGCGGACAGTTGCGACTATTAAGGACTTCAGGGGTACAAATAGTATATTTTAAGGTTAAAAAAGAGAAGTTTTATTTTGATAAATGATATAAAATAATCATTTTAGATGTAAAAATATCCGAACATCAAAAGAAAAGTTTGTAAGAATTTTCTATTTTAAAATGTCAAATAATTTTCCCCACACATGAGCTTATGATTTACTAGCAGTCTCTTGACTCCCTCCACGATGAACTTGCCCGTCCTTTCCGATCTCTCCAGCCTCTTCCATGGCTACTTATTATAATCCAAGAGAAGGCTCCAACAACTAACCAGAACATGGCGACACATTCTCCTATCTCCCCGTCTGTGTAACTATAATTAGTCCCCCTTGTACGTGTTGCTCGAAGCATCCGGATGGGGATCAAAGTGGAATCCCCTACCCGTTGCCCCTAGGTGGGTATAAATAGGCAAACCCTTAGGAGTTACTACGGGTATGGGTTAACCGTGTACCCGACACGACCCGTTAAGCCTCCGAACACGTTAATTTGACCAAATATACACTAACAATCTCCTCCTATATTTGTGACAAATAACGTATACGTTTCGGAGTGCAGAAAGTGGAGAATATTAAAATAAATTTCCGACTTAACACATTTTCATAAGAGTTAGCACAATTTTTAAAGAAAACATAAACATGAATTTTTAAAACATCAACAGAGTATATCAAAAGAAACATGTGCTACTCAACAATAAATAAGTCTGGAAAAACAGTAAAATGACTACAGATACACGTGTAACAATTCTACTCTGAGAGTAGATCATCATCATCTATGTCAAAATCCACTTTCTCTCCTCCATCTTCACCAGTGCCTGCAAGGAATTTCATGAGTCAGACTCTATGAATTCATAAACATATGCAGTGACGTATCAAAGTAAACTAGCTCTACCTAAATGAGCTTAGTACTTGTAGCAGTAGTGAAGTAACACTGTCAGCATCTCTATCCAGTCTAGCTAGGACCAGTCAAGTTTTGATTTTAATAAATCAAACGTTGTTATCTTACTCATTAGTGACCACTATGTGCCTTGTCATATGACTTGGCACACCGTTATTTGCAACATTATCAAATGTGGAATAATGTGCTATGATCACTAATGTTAGATTAACTCATGCAACGACTTTCTATTCCCAGTTGAATAATTCTCAAATCAACTTACAATGAGAAAGATGTTAAGTCATCAGGTGTGGAATGACTAGCATCTAGCCATCTTGGGCTTTCATCAAGAAATTATTTGGGGTTTTCAGTCTGTTATTAGATGCTTGAATGTTGCGACTATAGGTTCTTACTATGAAAACATAAACATTGGAGGAAGTTTCATATTTCTATGAACTTTAATCCCATCTCCCCCGATGTTTTTATTGTGAGAACTCTATTTAAGCCCTTTGTCAAGGCGTCTGCAACATTATCTTTTGACCTCACATCAACGAGGTTTACAATCCCTTGACTCGTAAGGGAGGTCAACCAGGCTTGTTTCATCCGTAGTTGCCTTCTTTTGCTATTGAACAAAGTGTTCGTAGCAATCGTTTTAGTAGCCTGATTATCGCAGTAAACTGCAACAGAACTCAACTTCAGGCTCGTCAATGGAATGTCCATCACCAAATCTCTTATCCACTCTGCTTCTTCTCCCGCTGAAGCTAGAGCGTAGAGTTCGGATTCCATAGAAGATAGCGCAATACATGATTGCCTCTTGGACTTCCAGGCTACAGCTGCTTCTCCTAGTGTGAATATAAATCCACTAGTGGACTTGCTGTCGTTTAATTCTGAGCACCATGATGCATCAGAATATCCTTCCAAAACTGGAGGATGACCATGGTAACATAAAGCATACGTTTTGGTGTGCTTTAGGTATCGCATCAGCCTATCGAGGGCATCCCAATGGTCTTGGCTAGGATTACTAGTGAACCTGCTTAACATGCCAACCGTAAAGGCTATGTCAGGTCTTGTGCAGACCATAGCATACATGAGACTACCAATCAGTTTAGCATAATCTGACTGTCGAATCGCAGCTCCATCATTGGGCTTCAAGCGATTATTATAATCATAAGGTGTCTCCACTGCTCTACGTTCATTGTATCCCCACGTGTCCAACATGGACTTTATATAGTGGCTTTGACTTAGGGAAATGCCATTTTTCCCAAAACTCACCTGCATGCCTAAGATAGTCTCAGCTACACCTAGGTCTTTTATGCTAAACTCTTTCATTAGTTCTGACTTAACGTCATCCACTACGGATTGATCAGAACCAAGAATCAGCATATCATCCACATACAAGCATATTATAGCGACTTTGTTCAATCTATGACGTATGTAAAGACATTTGTCCGAGAGACTCGACATGAATCCCATGTTCCTTACACTATAGTCAAACTTCTCATGCCATAATTTTGGTGCTTGTTTTAGTCCGTATAGCGACTTGATTAACTTACAGACCTTATTTTCGTGACCTTCTACTATGAAGCCTTCAGGTTGGCTCATGTATATCTCTTCGGTCAGATCTCCGTTCAAGAACGCGGTCTTAACATCCATTTGATGAACAATAAAGTTCTCAATAGACGCAATAGCAAGTAGGATCCTAATGGTTGCTAAGTGACACACTGGTGAATATACATCAAAGTAATCCACCCCACTAACTTGTGTGAAACCTTTAGCCACCAGGCGCGCTTTATACTTAGCTACGCTACCATCAGGATTGAGCTTCTTTTTCAGAACCCACTTACACCCTATAGTTTTAGCCCCTCTTGGCTTATCAACCAACGTCCAGGTGTTGTTCTGAAGCAAAGAGTTCATCTCTTCATCAATGGCTTCTTTCCAGAGTAGGGAATCCCTTGATCTCATCGCGTCCTTATAGGTGGATGGATCGGCCTCAACGTGGTAAGTGACAAAGTCACTACCAAAGGTTCTGGGAGTTCGCTCTCTCACTGAAGTTCTTCTAAACTCTAGGACACTACTGTCTACCGGGACTGAATAGGAGGTGCTCGGTACTGATTCAGGGTCTTCCTCAGTAATAGTTGCTTGCATACCTGGGATTGTTAGGTTCTTATCCTTAAGGAATTTATCCTCAAAGAACACAGCATCCCTAGATTCAATAATTATATTATTAGACAGGTCTAAGAATCTATCTGCAGCACTATCTTCAGCACAACCTAAGTAGACACACGTGTTGGTCCTAGGTCCAAGTTTAGACCGTCTAGGGTCAGAGACCCTGACATAGGCTATGCAGCCCCAGGTCTTAAGTCTAGTTAAAGACGGGGGTCTCTTAAACCAAAGCTCGTAGGGTGTGACATCTAACTTAGCATGAGGTACTTTGTTCAGAATGTTATTTGCAGTTAAAACTGCTTCTCCCCAATAGGCAGTAGGCATGCCAGCAGTGAGGAGCATAGAATTCAACATCTCTGTTAATGTTCTATTCTTTCTCTCGGCTATACCATTCGATTGGGGTGAGTAAGGAGCAGTGGTTTCTGCTATGATCCCTTGAGAGGCAAGGAAACCCCGGAACTCACTGGACATGTATTCTCCTCCTCTATCACTTCTAAACCTCTTAATTCTCATGTCTAGTTGGTTCTCTACCCTGGTTTGAAAAGACAGAATTTTTCAAACGCTTCATCTTTAGTTTTAAGAAGATAGATGTGACAGAACCTAGAGCAGTCATCTATAAATGTGATCATATACTTCCTTCCTCCTCTGGTGACAAAACTTTTAAAATCACATATATCGGAATGTATAAGCTCTAGGGGTGTTGTGCTCCTAGTAACCGCACTAAAAGGTTTCCTAGTGATCTTAGTCTGAGCACACACGTCACATTTCTCAGGCGGTGACTTAGTGTCTAATGTGATCTGGTGAGTTCTAGCTATTTGGAACATCTTCCTATAGTTCACGTGTCCTAGTCTCTCATGTAGAGTCTTAGGGCTAACTAAGTTTGTTTGAACTTGTTGAACTAATTCGTTTGCTAGACTTAGTCGGTACATCCTATTTTGGACGTATGCACATCCAAAATAGTGTGAGTTAACTGTCAGTGTTACTCTACCGCTACAAAAAGTAAAAGACATACCAGCATCACATAATAAACTTATAGACACTAAGTTAGTTGCTAGAGAAGGAATAAATTTAACATTTATGAGAGTTAAAGTCTTACCTGAGGATAGCAGCAGAGTTGCATTCCCCACCTTCAAGACGTCAGCTGTCTCGCCATTTGCAACTGTAACAGACTCTTTTACAGCAGTGAGCCCTGTCATAAGACCAGCATTGTTGCAAACGTGGCACGTCGCCCCCGAATCCAAGTACCACTCCGTGCTGGCCTTAGCATTTCCGACCATCCCAACAAAATCGGAAGACTCAGCTAGGCTAACCATATTAGCTTGGTTGCCATCCTGTGGTGCTTTGGTTCTTTCTCGTTTAGGGAGCCTGCAATCAGATGCGCTGTGCCCCCACTTGTTGCAGTTAAAACACTTGCCCTTGAACTTTTTGGCGCGTTTGCTAGGGCCTGCAACCTGGGAGCTACTATGGGAGGGTCTGGTCCTCTTAGGGTTCGGCACGCGTTTAGAACTGAGAACCATGTTAGCCGCAGCCTTCTGCTTGCTAACAGTTTCTAAAGCGTGTCGAGTCCTATTCTCATCCTCAATGCGAATAAATCGCTTGAGGTCATTGAGACCGACCTGCATCTTCTTGCGATACATTTCAGTTTTAAAGTTGTACCACGTAGAGGGCAGCTTAAAAATAATCGTGCCAGCAACAAAGCTGTCTGGCAGGGAAATGTTCTCACTATGTAAAGAATCTACTAAAGCTTCAAAATCCGATACCTGCGGGAGAATCGCCTTCTCCTCGTCGAACATGAAGGAATGAAATTTGTCCACCAGGTGCGCCTTGGACAGATCCTCCTCTTGCCTGAAGTGCTCCTCCAGTGCTACCCAGATTTCCTTGGCGGTCTTCATCTTGATGTACGTCTTCGCCAGGCTGGAGGAGAGGCAGTTCAGCAGGTAGTCGCGGCAGAAATCCTCATCAGCTATCCACTGAGTCTCCTCTTCAGTCCCCATAACGGCAGCACGATCAGACTGAACTGTGTAGAACACGTTCAGATACTTCATTCCAAACTGGGTATTCAGCTTCCAATCGGTAAACTCGGTCGCTGTGAATTTCTCCAACTTTATCATAGGAACTGGGGAAGAGAAACTGTTGTTCCCTTTCATCATCTTGCTTTTCCAAAAAATTGTTTGCTGCTCCTCTGCGGTAGAACACCGTCGCCAAAACTTGATTCGGGATATCCAAATTGTGTCCCAAAAAAAAAACTGAATTCCTCTGTTATGGGCAAAGGCCTTGGGCTTTCACTGGAAGTAACAACAAGGAAAAAACAAAGCCAGCAAATTTATCAGCTTTTCTTCACAATTGTTCTTCGCCTGAGCTATTCTTCTTCTCCTGAGGTGGAGACTTGTCCAACAGGGATCGTGCAACGGAAATGGGAGAACAGGAAATCCGAGCAAAACCAAACAGCGGCGCTGGAAATCCGAGCACGTGAAGCGATTTCTCCTTTCTTCCCGATGAAATCACCGGCAGCTCTAGCGGCGGGATCGTTCTCTGTGACCGACGAAACGATCTCCTCTTTCTCCTGATCCAGCGGTGGTTTTTCCCGATCCTTGTAATTTCCTGGCGGCAGTAAAGAACGGGAGAAACTACTAAGGCTTCGTCTTCTTCGCGAACCGATTTCAGGCGGCGGAAAAAAAATTCGATCGGCGACGTCTTCTCCTTCGCGAACGAAACGAATCAGCGGCGGCGTCCTTCCCGATCTGCGACCACAGCAGCGACGATGTGGATTTGCTTTTCCCGTTTTCTCTTTCCCGAACACCGGCGGAAGGCGGTTGTCACTTCTTCTCCTGTGCGAAAAACCCGGGGACGGAAGCTTTTCTCCTATTCCCGATCTGCAGGCGGCACCAACAAATCCGGCAGCGGAGAATCAGAGCAGCGGCGGCGGAGAGATCTCCAGAAAATTCTCAATCCGATGGAGCAGCGGCCGATCTCGTTTCTTCTCCTTCGTGATCAATCCCGGCGGACGGGAGAACGAAAGGGAATAAAAAACGGTTACAGACGTGTACGGAGCAACGGGGCACTACTTCGAGTTTGTACGTGTTGCTCGAAGCATCCGGATGGGGATCAAAGTGGAATCCCCTATCCGTTGCCCCTAGGTGGGTATAAATAGGCAAACCCTTAGGAGTTACTACGGGTATGGGTTAACCGTGTACCCGACACGACCCGTTAAGCCTCCGAACACGTTAATTTGACCAAATATACACTAACACCCCTTCCATCTTCCCTCATCCCTGACCCAGCTTCCCCCATCTTCTCCCTGCGTGAGGGAATTAAGAATCCGCAGAGGGAGAAGATCCATACGCGAGGATAATGGGAGAGCAGTCGCCGCCGTCGCCAACGGACGCGGCATTGACTAAAGTGTTTGTTGGCGGACTAGCATGGGAGACACATAGGGAGGCTCTCTGCGATCACTTCCTTAAGTTCGGCGATATCCTCGAAGCCGTCATCATTACGGACAAGCTTACCGGTCGTTCCAAGGGCTATGGATTCGTAATAACCCCCCCCCCCCCCCCCCCCCACGCATCTCCTGCTTGATCCATTCCTGTCTGATTAATTACGATGGGCGACGAATTCAGGTTACCTTCAAGGATGCAGACGCGGCGAAGAAGGCGTGCGAGGATTCAGCGCCGCTGATCAATGGAAGGAAGGCGAACTGCAACATCGCATATCTAGGAGCACGACGCGGTGTCACCGGGAAAATCTCTCCTCCGGCATCCCCTGCGCCAAAATATGCAGGTTAGCCGGTTTCTTCGTGTTAATTTTGTACTGGATATTGTTGGAAATGCCGGTGGTGTTATTTAACAGCCGATGATGGTTTTCGGGGCAGCGACCACAGCATCTGCGAGGCCGGCGGCGGTTCCTTGGTTCTTCCCCTCCGGCGCATCGCCTTCGTCGCAAACAGCCTCTCCTTTTCAACAGCACTATCCCGCCGTCGTCCTTCCGTATTACCCCTCCACCTATGGGTACTTTTTCTATATACCCTTCATCTCCAAAATAAATTTACTTTTAATGTTTTTTGTAAAATTCACTTTTGGAGATATGACATATTTTCTAAACTATAAACACTTTTTTAAGATTTGATAGCTAGTTAATTGCTTATAATCTTTGCAAAGTTAATTGCTTATAATTATTACGTTTATTGTTTAAAGAAAATTTATGTAAAATCATCAAATTATTCAATAAATTTCATATTATAATGGTATTAAAATTCAGTAGCAGCAGAACTGGGATGTTACCTCGATTCGAGCACCAAATAAAAAATTAAAATTAAATTTCATATTATCATTTTATAATTAATTAGGAGTATATGCGATATAAAATTAAAATAGTATGTCATTTGTGTAAATAATAATAATAATAATTAATATTCATGGCGGTGCTACAACACAGTCTTAAGACTTTCATAAACTAAAATTGTTACTTTTAATAAACATTAATCAAAGTACCTATGTCAAACTAAATTTATAATTTTAACATAAATTTCAACGATATGTTTCAAAGTTACACTAAATAAATTATTTTATGTATAACTTTACCTTTTAAAAATATAATAAATTAAATAACATAAAATACAGTAAATATATAAAAACAAAATATAATAGAATAAAAAAGTGAAATAAATTAAAATATATAAAATGCTAAAGGTAATTTTAGGTTGGCTGAATTTATTATCGACACTGGACGTCTGGACGAGCCTCAAAATGGAGAGTTTTGTCTTATTTTATAAACACCTTGAAATTGTAATTTTTCATACATAATCCAAGTTTTGATGTAATCCTTTAATTTTATTATCTAAAATTTTTCCTGCTAATTATTAAAAAGGCTTGAATAAGACACCAAAAAAAATCAAAATTTGCTGGTCAAACTCAGCTAAAAATCAAAATCGATTTTGAGTTGAGCCGAGTTGAGCCGGCTCGGCTTGAGGTGGCTTGATTCCATGCCAGCTCAAAATTGAGCTATTTTTGCATTTATTTTTGTTAGCTTGAAATTAACAACTTCTAAATTTAATAAATGACTTTATTTTTTTATTTAATTTTAAATTTTAATCTTTTTAAATTTTAAAATAAATAAATATGAATAAATACATAATAATTTTATTCAATTTGAATTAATTTCGGCGATTGAAGGCTTACTTGAAATCGACTTGCAGTGTGATTCAAGTCAATTTGATTTGACTCAAATTGAGTCAAATCAATTGTAATCAATTTCGATTTAACTCAATAGTTTTCGAGCGATTTTCGAATTTAAAATAATATGCTCTTCAATATTTTCGACATTAATTGAATATTGTAATATTAAATTCGTTTTTTTAGATATTCCAATATATAATAACAGTTTAATCCATTTTTTAAAAATCTCATGAAATTTTTTTTATATATATAAAAGTAATTATGACTTATGAAGCGATCGTAAATCTATGATAGAGAATGAAATACTATTTACGAGATTAGTTAGAATATTAGTATTCTCGAATAATTGCAATATTAACATTATTTAGTTTCTCCCGTATTTCTCCAAAAGCTTATGCGGTCATCGATATCAATTTTTAATGCAGTTGTCTAGAATTTGGTAAACATATATGCCATTTCACTGGTTTCACGCGAAAATAACTTGTTTTCTTCGGTTTCGCAAAAACCGAGAACGCTTGTATGATGAAGCTCGTGGAAATGATTGTTGGAGCTTTGACATTTTGACCGGGTCCACATGCATGGGGAGTTACATAATTTTTATAGCTTTAATTGAAAGGGGGGATGAATGTATTTAAAGTGAGGAGTTGAGAGGGTGATAGTTAATGGGTGTCTTTAATGGTTCGCCACTTGGCGTTTTCTTACTCGTTGTAATTGTCTATATAAGGGCTTGTAGGTTCATTTGAAAAGTTTGATGAAATAGAGAGAAAATCCTCCCATCTTCTTGTTTTTCGTTTTTGAGAGAGGAGCGCTGCAGCGCATAGTGAGTGTAAGCGTGGTTGTGTTTTTTTTTGCCGGTGGAGATCTTGCCGAGCGGGTAGGAGTTTGTCGCCAGGCGAGTAGGACATCTCGTCGGCCTGGTGTTCTCGCCGCTTGTGGTTCTCGCCGGAGCTGTCGTCGCGCGAGTAGAGGGACTAGCCGGAGTCGGTCTCGCAGGGTGTCGTGCTCGCCGGCCTGTTGTTCTCGCCGAGTGAACTCGCGCCGGGTGTACTCGCCTGGAGAGTGCTCGCCAGGTGTAACCGCGAGAAGAAGTTGGTACTTGCCAGCAAGAAGGAAGGAGCTCGCAGGGAGAGTGCTCGCTGGTGCAACTCGCGCGGGTAGGCGGCTAGAGTTGGCGAACTCGCTGGGTACTCGGTGGGTTTTGTGCTAAGTGTTTTGGAGGTGTAGTCCGAAGCGGGGACCCATTCACGTTTCCTAACAAGTGGTATCAGAGGGAGGTTCGGACCCCTAGAAGTTGTACTCGGAAGTTTGTGAAGTGAAGTGATGGAGACAAGTAGTGGGATGCCGGGGCAGGTCCCCAAGTTGAGCAAGACGAACTACGGGAACTGGAGCATTCAGATGAGAGTACTTCTAGCCTCCAAGGAGTTGTGGGAAGTAGTAGAGGATGGTGTTGAGGAATTTACTGCCGAAGCAGAAGCGGCGTTGACAAACGCTCAGAGGGTGGCGTTGAGAGAAGCCAAGAAGAAGGACAAGAAGGCGATGTTCATCTTGTACCAAGGAGTGGATGAAGCAATGTTTGAGAAGATCTCGGATGCGGAGACATCGAGAGAAGCATGAGAGATACTACAACGCTCCATGCAGGGAGTGGACAAAGCAAAGAAGGTGAAGTTGCAATCACTCCGAGCTCAATACGAGGTGATTAGGATGCAGAGCTCGGAGAAGGTGGGAGACTATGTGACCCGTTTGCGGACGCTCATAAATAAAATGAAGAGGAACGGAGAGGTGACTGACGACGTCAGTTTCATGGAGAAGCTTCTGCGGTCGATGTCCAAGAAGTTCAGACACGTGGTGGTGGCTATTGAGGAGTCGAAGGACCTCACCACGATGACGGTGGATGAGCTTGTTGGCTCGCTACAAGCACATGAGTATCGGATGGTGCAAGATGAGGAGGAGTTGAGTGGCTTGGGGAAAGCACTCCAGACTCAACTCAATTTTGGAGAAAGCTCAGGAAGAGGAGGAGGCCAGCGTGCCCGAGGCTACCAAGGCAGAGGTAGAGGAGGTAGAGGTGGAAGAGACTTTGGAAGGAATCAGTACAACTAGCGTGAGGTGGAGCAACCTCAGGGTTGGAGACACGACGCAGGAGGAAGAGGAAGAGGCCAAGGAAGGGGCCAAGGTAGAGGTCAGGGAAGAGACCAAGGCAGAGGTCAAGACAAAGGAGGAAGAGGAGACATGTCCCAGATCCAATGCTACAACTGTGGCAAGTTTGGGCACATGAGCTACAATTGTTGGGCTCCTAGGAAGGGAGGAGATGCCAACCATTATGCGGAGACTAGCAACACGGGAGGCGACCCGATGATGTTCCTTACCGTCCAAGGGGCTGGAGGCGGAAAGAATGGAATATGGTACTTGGACACCGGAGCCAGTAATCACATGTGCGGTGAGAAGGAGTTGTTTACGAACCTTGAACCAAATGGTGGTGAGGTAAGTTTCGGCGACGCTTCTAAGATCTCGGTTGAAGGAAGAGGAGTAGTGGCGGTTATGTTGAATGGGAAGGAGGTGCTCATCAACGATGTCTTCTACGTGCTTGGCTTGAGGAGTAACATCCTAAGCCTCGGGCAACTGGTGGAGAAGGGCTACCGGGTCTTATTAAGGGATGGCACCCTATCCATGAAAGATGGTCAAGGGAAAGAAGTGGTGAGGGTGAAGATGACGACGAATCGTTTCTTTACTTTGAGTATGGATGTGAAGGAGACGGCGTGTCTCGCGAGGACTGAAGAGGAGGAAGAAGCTTGGCTGTGGCACCACCGGATGGGGCATCTGGGGTTCACAGGCCTGAAGCTGTTGTCTGGATCCAAGATGGTGGAAGAGCTGCCTATGATCACACCTCCTCAAAGGTTCTGTGAGTCATGCACGAAGGGGAAGCAAAGAAGGGAGACATTTGAGGGTGGCAAGTCTCGGAGAGCAACAAGGCCATTGGAGTTAGTTCACTCGGACATCGCTGGTCCGTTTGAGACTACTTCAATTGGTGGAAGCAAGTACTATATCACATTCACCGACGACTTCAGCAGGAAGAGTTGGGTTTATTTTCTAAGAGAGAAGGCCGAGGCTCTGGACAAGTTCCGAGAGTTCAAGGCGATGGCTGAGAAGGAAGTTGGGCAGCCACTAAAGGTGCTCCGCACAGATAAAGATGGGGAGTACACCTCTAGGCTGTTTGATGACTACTGTAGAGAATGGGGGATCTCACACCAGCTGACGGCGGCATACTCGCCTCAGCAAAACGGAGTGGCGGAAAGGAAGAACATAACCATCATGAACATGACGAGGAGTATGGTGAAGGGCAAGGGGCTGCCAAAGAAGTATTGGGCGGAAGCAGTACAGGTAGCAGTGTACGTGCTAAACCGTTGCCCAACCAAGAGCGTCAAGTTCAAGACGCCGTTCGAAGCTTGGTGTGGAAGGAAGCCTAGTGTGAAGCATCTGAGGGTCTTTGGGTGTGTTGCTTATTATCACATCCCGGACCAGAGGAGGAAAAAGTTAGATGACCGGAGTGAGAGATGCATCTTTGTAGGCTACGCTCCTGCGAGCAAGGCTTACAAGTTGTATAACCCGGAGACAGAGAAAGTCGTCATCTCTAGAGATGTGGTGTTTGAAGAAGGAAGCTGCTGAAGCTGGAATGAGGAGGTGAAGAACACCAAGGGGATGTTCTATGAGGATGATGAGGAAGAAGGTGGAGAAGAGGCTGAAGCCGAGATGGGTGGAGCGGAGCCACCATCACCACCTAGCAGAGGTTCAGGGGGAGCTCTCACCCCTTACTCTAGTAGTGCAAGCACAAGTGGAGGCAGCTCTGGCGGAGCAAGCACTAGTGGGAGCAAGGAAAATCGACCTCAGCCCAGGATGAGGAGGCTGGATGAGATCTATGAGGATACGGCACCGGTCCTTAACAATTTTTCATTGTATTGTCTTTTGGCAGATGTTGAGCCGTGATCCTACGATGAAGCTACGAAGGAGAAAAGCTGGAGGAAGGCGATGGATGCGGAGATCGCCTCCATCAAGAATAATGAGACCTGGAAGCTGGTCGACCCACCTGCAGGCCACAAACCCCTCGGGGTGAAGTGGGTGTATAAGGTGAAGAAAAATAAAGATGGAGGCATGGAGAAGCACAAGGCGAGGCTGGTTGTGAAGGGCTACTGCCAAGTTCAAGGTGTGAACTATGATGAAGTCTTCGCACCGGTAGCATGGATTGACACCATCCGCTTGATCATCGCCCTAGCTGCTCATCATGGGTGGAAGATTATGCAGATGGACGTGGTCTCTTCTTATTTGAATAGGTACCTGGAGGAAGAGGTGTACATCGAGCAGCCTCCAGGGTACGTGGTGAAAGGGCAGGAGAGGAAGGTCTGCAAGCTTTACAAAGCACTCTACGGGCTCAAGCAAGGAGCTAGAGCTTGGAACGGAAGGATAGATGCTTTCCTGCAGAAGCATGGCTATCAGAAGAGCCCGCATGAGTACGCTCTCTATACCAAGGTGGACAAGGACGGAGGCATGATGATAGTGTGTTTGTACGTGGATGACATGATCTTCACGGGGAACAACACAGCTATGTATGAAGAGTTCCAGGAGATGATGAAGGATTTTGAGATGACAGACTTAGGAGAGCTGAGCTACTTCCTGGGGGTGGAAGTGAAGCAGGGAGAAGACGGGATCTTCATATCCAAGAAGAAATATGCGGAGGAGATTTTGAAGAAATTTAGAATGGAGGATAGCAAGCCTATCTCCACTCCTGCCGACCCGGGAATGAAGCTGAGCAAGGAATCGAAGGAAGGAGCGGTGGACACCACCTTATTCAAGAGCTTGGTGGGTAGTCTACGCTACCTGACCTTCACCCGACCGGACGTCATGTATGCGGTCGGGGTGGTGAGTAGGCACATGGAAGAGCCAAAGGAAGATCACTTCATAGCAGCGAAGAGGATCCTGAGGTACATCAACGGGACTAGAGGCCATGGGTTGAAGTACTCAACCGGAGAGGAGCTGACGCTGGTAGGTTACTCGGACAGTGACTATGGCGGGGATGTGAATGACCGGAAGAGCACTTCCGAATATGCTTTTAACATGGGAACAAGAGTGTTCTCTTGGAGTTCGAAGAAGCAGGCCACGATTGCTCTATCGTCCTGCGAGGCGGAGTACATTGCGGCGGCAGCTGGTACCTGCCAAGCAATCTGGCTAAGGAACATCCTGGAGAGTTTGCAGCATGGAATGGATGGACCAACGATCATGTTGGTGGACAACATGTCAGCCATCCAGCTAGCGAAGAACCCGATGCTACATGGACGTAGCAAGCACATTGAAACGAGGTATCATTTCCTCATGGAGCAAGTGGAGCTGAAGACAGTGGAGGTTAAGTATTGCCCGACCGGAGAGCAAGTCGCGAACATCTTTACCAAGGCGTTGAAGGTGGACACGTTCTTAAAGCTCAAAGGCAAACTTGGCATGTGCTGCCAAGTTTGAGGGGGAGTTTGCTGGAGCTTTGACATTTTGACCGGGTCCACATGCATGGGGAGTTACATAATTTTTATAGCTTTAATTGAAATGGGGGATGAATGTATTTAAAGTGAGGAGTTGAGAGGGTGATAGTTAATGAGTGTCTTTAATGATTTGCTACTTGGCGTTTTCTTACTCGTTGTAATTGCCTATATAAGGGCTTGTAGGTTCATTTGGAAAGTTTGATGAAATAGAGAGAAAATCCTCCCATCTTGTTTTTCGTTTTTGAGAGAGGAGCACTGCAGCGCATAGTGAGTGTAAGCGTTGATGTGTGTTTTTTTGCCGGTGGAGATCTTGCCGAGCAGGTAGGAGTTTGTCGCCAGGCGAGTAGGACATCTCGTCGGCCTGGTGTTCTCGCCGCTTGTGGTTCTCGCCGGAGCTGTCGTCGCGCGAGTAGAGGGACTAGCCGGAGTCGGTCTCGCAGGGTGTCGTGCTCGTCGGCCTGTTGTTCTCGCCGAGTGAACTCGCGCCGGGTGTACTCGCCTGGAGAGTGCTCTCCAGGTGTAACCGCGAGAAGAAGTTGGTACTCGCCAGCAAGAAGGAAGGAGCTCGCAGGGAGAGTGCTTGCTGGTGCAGCTCGCGCGGGTAGGCGGCTAGAGTTGGCGAACTCGCTGGGTACTCGGTGGGTTTTGTGCTAAGTGTTTTGGAGGTGTAGTCCGAAGCGGGGACCCATTCACGTTTCCCAACAATGATGAAGGAGACCATGCTCACGTTTTTTTTTGGTTTCGATTGACAATGAAGACTCCATATATTTGGAGAGGAAGAAGATTTGAGTACATGCAGATAGCAAGAATCCTTTGCTTTCCTGCGGCTAGGGCATAAATCGGTGAGGGAGCCACTCGTTGCCGCGGCCTTTTTTTCACCCTTGTTCACGAAAACTAAAGGTAATAATTTTGATTGACCCATCAAAAATCCATAAATAGGAAGGAAAAAAATTGAGGGTAAGATGATATTAGATTTACTCTTAAGCCCTTCATCCTATTAAAAACTGAATCCAACCTTCTATTCAAATTTATCAGGAGGGTGAACCGTAACCAATCAATCCAAAATGTGCTAAAAGAGAAAATTTCTAACATCTTATCGCTTTATCTTTAATCACAATTGTCAATGCTTTCAATAAAATATTCACTAAACTTAAATGTAGGATTAGTGAACACAATATTATGAGTTTACTCTTACGTCAATTTGAACCAACCAAATATTTCACTTCAAATCATGGAGGCAACCAATCATTAAGCGACACGGGATTTTACTTGATCACAATTGCTTACAGGTTCAATCGACGTAGATAGAATTCATTTGGGAGTGTGGCTACGGTTGTAAAAAGAGTAGTTATAAATGAAGGTTTGTAAAGGGAGTTATTGGAAACTGTTTGCTGCAAATGAAGATCTGTTTGGATAATCTGTATTTGCAGAGCTATTCAGAACAGATAACCGTTTGACACAAAATAACGGTAATGAATAATTATATATATATATATATATATTTATACACACACACATCTTTATGTATTATAAAATTGTATCAATATCAGATCACAATCACTGAATAGTAATCACACATTTAATCGCAACCGTTCGATCACACAAATGCATCAGAGTCATCCATATCTTTTTCTTAGTTATCCTAAAACTAAGCTTATAAGGTATCCTAAAGCTATATGATTATAGGACTTCTACCCTACAAATTTTGGAAAAAAATTTGGCTGACTCCCCCAATTCACGGTTTGAGCCAACCAGGCCGACTCCACAGCAAAGAAAGCCCACAAGATTTTAGCCCACAGAATTTCTTTTGATAAAATAAGAATAAGAACAGTGGCCCGTTATATACACCAGAAATTATATCCACATTCGCGATGTGGGACTAATTCAGGAGGGGTTTTTGAGCCTAAATAGGCGGGGATTAAATCCGGCTTAAATAGGCGAGATAAAATCCCGATCCCGACTACTTAGGCGTGATTTAATCCCAGACGGGATTAAATCTAATCCCAGGATTAAATCCCGCCTACTTAGGCATGATTTAATCCCAAGCGAGATTAAATCCCACCTACTTAGGCGGGATTTAATCCTCCCAGGATTAAATCCCGCCAAAGTGGGATTTATTCCCATGCGGGATTAAATCCCGCCTAAGTGGGATTTAAACCCTGGCGGGATTTAATCCCACCTAAGTACGCCGGATTTAATCCCAGGCAGGATTAAATCCCGCCTAATCCAAGTGGGATTTAATCCCGCCTGGGATTAAATCAATAAACAAAATATTTAATACCCTTGATGCGGCCGAAGGCAATCGGGGGCGGGCACCGCCCGCTGAGTGTCAGGCGGAGAACTCCTCGATGCGACCGAAAGCCGTCGGGTGCGGGCGCAGCCCGCCATCACCGGATGGGTACTGTCGCACTTGGTCGTAGGGTACCCAGCCGGTGACACATACATATATATACATATAGACACATACAAGTATGTATATAGATATAGATATATATATATATATATCTACTACTATAATAGAAATATGAAATCCATGAAATTTAAATTCATTGGATTGATTATGACCGTCGGATCTGAATGCATTATTTAGCAACCGTCTGATCAAACACACCTCCTCTCTTCACATTTTAGTAGGGCTCCTAAACCTACTAATAGGGTGTTCAATACCTACATAAAAATTAGGCATAAAATTTTTCATGCTCAAGTTAACCATAACCAACCCATACAAACCAGCTGGAAAACAGCCGGCTACAAGCCCATTACAAGACAAAGCCCACCCGAGAACAAGAAATCTTCAACAGCCACACCGGGGTTACTTTATATACTTAAAATTTTTAAAAAAATAGGCGGTGTTGGACAATTAATAGCAGGCGGGTGTAGCGAGAGCCACTGTTCACTATAAAATAAAGTATTTTAAATAATTACAATATCATATGAAATTTCATAATAGTAGCTGGCCCGTCTGCTTTTAATTTTATTTTGATGTCATATGAAATTACGTAGACGGGTGACTTCTAAGAATTAAGGTTTTTTTGTTAAAAATAATTACAATATTTATATTTTAAATTACAATATTTAATTGTTTCATATTTTAAAAATGATTATATTAGGTTAATTTCTAAGAACTGGGGGCAGGCGGAGCCCTCCATCGCCGGTCACAGCCCACAGTCGCCGTTCGGGTACTGTCGCGCTTGACCTTCGCCCATCGGGGGGCGGGCGAAGCCCGCCGTCGCCGGCCGGGTACTGTGGCGCGTGGCCATCGGGCCGGACGGCGGATAAACAAATGGGTGTCAGCGGCGTTTGCTCCGTTTGCACCTGCAGCAAGGAGGAAATGACTCCGATCTGCTCCGTTTCGAATCCCACCTCTCCCTTTCCGGTTCCAAAGTCCCATTTCGATCCGTCAGCTGCACCCGCCACCGCTGAACCAAATATAGCCTAAGTGTGGCTGCTATAATTAAACCTTGTAGGATTTATGGATAGCGGAATGAGCTTTGCTTTATTTTTTAAAAATTATGAGGTTAAAATTGTAATTTCACCTTGTAGGGTAGGAGTCTTACAAAATTCTTATGTGTGCTCCTAGGTTTAGGAGACCTACAAAAATTGTGACTGACGGTCCAGATTCGTTCTTCCGATCGAACGACTGCGATGTTTTGATCAAATCATATCGGACGGTCCGGATTGATTGGACAGTCCGTCATGGTTACATGGTATGCACAAAAATTATTTCTTTATATATAGTAGTAGATATATATGTATATACATAAATATATATATATATATATATATGTATAATATGTGCTTTTATGATGTTAAGATTCCTCGTCGGATGCCGATGGAATCCTCGCCGACGCTGTGGGAGAGGAAGCGATGTCACTCTCGCCGGTGCAAGGCGGGAGTCGGAGGTACCGACGAGCGGAATCGAGCTCGCCGAGGCTGGAGAGGAGGTGTGTAATGATAAGGCACGAGGCTTCTTCTCCATATCCGAGGAGCATCAAAAGAGGACTTCCCGGTTCAAATCTCTGACTAAAACCAATGCCCCTTTTAGGAAAGAAGAACCTAAGGGTAAGGAAAGTGGAACGAAGCGTACAGTGACTCCCTCGAGAGATCAGAAAGGGAAGTAACCTATGGGGACTGTAACCCCTCCACATATCTGATATTATGAGTGCCAACAGATGTGCCACATATCTAGGGATTGCCCCAAGATCAAGGGTACACTAGTTATTCACGATGTGACTGAGGAGAACGAACCTGAAGAGCATGCCATAATTAAGAAGGATTCACGCGTCTTGAATGGCGAAGTGTACGGTACCCTTAGCGACGAGGAGATAGATCTCGGTGTTCTAGTGGGGAGATACATGTTATCTACGCCACAAGAATCAACAAAATATTGGCGGACAAACATCTTCCAGACTTAATTTAAGGCTTGGGAGGAAGTGTGTCAATTAGTGATGGATAACGGGAGTTGTATGAACGTGATAACAAAGATAACATTAGGGGGTTGATAGCCAAAGTGTAAGATCCTTGGGATCTAAGGTAGGATCTTTGGAGAAGATCTAGCATATATTGCCTTGAAAATGAGCATGTGGAATTCTCGCATGGCCATATGCGCACGGGCAATCGCGCGTGCATAATTTTGTTGTGCTTCTAGCGTAGATTTGGAAGATCTGAATTTGCGCGTTCGTTATTTCCGCACGCACATGCGTGCGCCTGTAATTGTGCATGTGCAGTTTGGTGCCCAATCTATTTCACCCCCAATGACCTTTTACACACGCGTATAATTGCGCGTGCGGAGTTTGGTGCCCAACCTATTTCTATGTCTTAGCCCTACACTCAGGATTGTATTACTTTTAATGGCATAAGAATACCATTTTGAAGGAAACTTACGAAAAGGTCTTCACGTCGATCAATGTTGTTTGAGTAGAATAATTGTGCTCTTGGAGAGGGGGGATGCACGAGGAAGAGAGTCTTGGCTGTGTTTTTAGGCTTTTATGATTGGAGCTATTAACGTTGATCCACATTGTTGCGATAGTAAAAAATCTATAGGTCAAAAATGAGGGCGGAGAAGATACTTTTTTATGTGTCGTATTTTAAGGGCCCCTTTTTTTAGTATTTTGGGTCATTATTCTTCATTTTTGGTTTTATTTATTCTTATGCCATTTATAATTCTATTTTAGACTGGGTCATAGAATGAGTATCAAGAATAAATTTTTAGTCTCCTCTCATAGTTAGTCCTAGGTTAAGGGTTTGACGTCTCCGATAGAGTCAACGCATATTTAGAAATAGGTTTAGGGCTACCTGCTGGAAGCTTAGCAAATTTGGTTTTAGCACTTCTTTCAAAAGACTTGTGAATTGGAAAAATTAACAATAAACACTTATATTTTTACTCTTTGTTCTTATAATCTAGTTTCTTTGAAGTTGATCTGTTGATTTTATGAACCAAATCACAAACTTTGAATGAATATATTTCTGTTGCAGAAAACATTTCAACCTTAAAATCAACAGAGAACCGTGAAATGAAAATCTATAAAGACAGATCCATAACCTCAAAATCAATTTTATTAGGGATCAAAATAGATTGCTTTAAAAATGGAGGCTTACATGAAATGTGGTATAACCTCAAGAACCTACACAATTTTTATCCTAGTTTCTAATATTGTTATCATATTCTGGTAGTCCACTGGCAATTGAAAAAACAGTTTTTTTTCCTTGTCCCATGTTAAGGAAATCATGGAAGGCATCTCAATCAACCTTTATAGATCTAAAAATGGAATTGAAAAAGGAAAACATGTTTAGAAAAATGAAATTTTACAGAAAACCACTTAAACTAGTTACCAACTCCGGTGACACCATAATTTGTTTAGCTCATCAAGAGAATGCATGATTCTTGTCTATTCAAATATCTGCAACCTCTTTTGTCTCGGAAAAAAACAGCCTAAACAAGAACATTGACGAGTTATCGTACTCACTTAACTAGTTCTCATGGGAGCTTGCTAAACGTCCTTCCCGACAGCCTTGTAACCAATCAAAATTTCATATCATCCCGAGGAAAACTCTCCCATGGTGCTCGCCAGATCTTGCAGTGACTTCGCAGTATTCGTGAGCTCCATACATCTTCACGTCAACGTCCCATTGACGGCTAGTCTCTTTTATATTTTTGTAGCTTCTCTTTCCGTAACCTATCCATTTCTCCTTAGCCTGACAACATTTTTGTGCCTGCAAGGGAGGATCCTGAGTAGTATTAAATAGAGATGAACAATACAATGATAGACACACAGGTCAAAACTTGGAAACCGATGGGTACTCACATCTCTCGGTGTTCTCACATCTTTCTGAGTTGTGCTCGTGCACTTCTATTTCATACTTCTCGAAAGAACCCATAGTCTTGGGTTGGCTAATGTCGTCGATCCGTTCCAGTCACCTGGATCACAAATTTTCACAAAATGACGAGCATGCCCCCCGGGCGGTTTGAGCGGCCTTGACAAGCTTCCCGGCGACGACGGTGGTCGAAGGTGGCAGAGTCGGCCGGCAGCCAGAAATGGCAGCGACCGTCAGTGCGCGTGCGCTCGAGGGGCGCGTGTTGGCCGCGAACGCGCCAGGGGCGCGCGCTGGCAGCGCGCTGGGACCGCGTGCTAGACGCGCGCACGCCAGTGGGGCGTTGGACGCGCGCTCGGGCGCAGCGCACGCACGCTCGGGCGCAGCGCACGCACGCTCGGGCGTTGTTTGCGGGAGGGCGCCTATGCGAAGCGTGTGTGCAGGACATGCACGTGCCTTTGGGGGGTGTTTTTTCGCCCCTTCGAGTGAACGCGGTCTGCACGCGGACTCGCTTGATCGGGCATGCCTTCTTACGTGCTTTTGGTCAGATAACTATGATTTGACCTGGGAACTTTTAGAGGAAACCCATCAAATGTCACCAAATTTCCTAGGGTCGTGATCTGCAAACATCGAGCTCGGAAATTTCTCACCTTGATTATTTTTCCTTACGGTTGTGGTCTTCTAGTTATTTTACTAAGCGCGTGTCACAAATTGTTCTTTGCTTGTGGCGTGGAAAGTCCTTTCCGTTCGACCTGGATGTGTACGTTGATGACTTGGTGTTACTAGGTGCCAGCTTTGCGAGGTGAAGATCCTATAGTCGATATTATGCGGGGATCTTGGCAGTCACTGTCGTGCGCATTGCTTTGGTGACTACAGTTGTGGGCGCGGCCTATCGTTGTAATGTACTTTTGTGCATTGCAGTGGGTTGGAAGTACTTTGTGCTTCACACGCCTTGTGTGTAGTGTGCCTTTGGCTACTGTCGCCAAGGATTTGTGTGGGGGCCTTGTTGCTTGAGTAGGGTCATCTACCCCCTTGCCTTGGTGATGTGGATGAGCTCGAGGTTTGTCCTCATTAGACGATGCAGGAGAATTCAAGTCCATCTTGGGGAGGAATCTGAAGGAGGATTTGCGACTTGCACATATCTTGGAGAGTATAAGGACTCAAGGTCCGCTCTTGTAGTAAGGACGTCAAAGGTCTTAGGTTTCGTCCTCACCAATAGCCAAGGAAGGGACATTCGAGGTGGATGTCGAGCTGGCGGTCGGAGGAGGATGGTGTATGTGACTTATAATACTGGGATGGTGTGTGTTCCCACAATTCCCGATCACCAGGAGTTACAAGGCCTTTGAGCGGTGCGATGTCGGATGGTTGTGGAACCTCGAGATGTCTGTCTTGGTGGTTGGTCCGTCACTGGAGGACTAGCGCATCATCGTACTCTGCTCTGCGACTGGCGAGGGGTTCTGCATAGCGTGAAGGATATGGGGTGCTCTGTCCTTCGGACCGGTGATGCCTTGAAAGGTGGTGTCGATGCGGATGTTAGGAGGTTACTTGGTTGCATCTGTGTCGCGCATACGCTTTGCCCCCTTTATTAATGTTTTCCCCTAACAGCTGTGGGTGTGAATTAGCCCTATAGCTCGCTTCCTGCTTGCGTTATATCTTCAGGAGCGTCACAAAGTTGTTCTTTTGCATGAGCCTTGGGGGTCCTACTGAGTCAGGAGCGCCCTATCTTTCATGCTCCTTTTATTTGAACCCACTTGTTTGACGCAGAGCGTTGATTTTGTGATTGTTATTCGACGTGAGCGCCTGGAGCTGTCTCCTGAGTGTAATGTGGGGGAACGTTTGCCCCTTTTGTCTGGATGGTGCCCGAGGGCCCGCAGTCCGCCTTTGGCCGAGTGGCGCAGGAGGCCATGTGGTTCATCCTGGACAAAATCCATTGGATGATTGGGGACTCACTCCTGTCTTGGGAAGGACCCAGGATCCGTTCCCTTGGAGGTAGTGAAGAACCTTTATCTGTTTGTTCCTTAGAAGTTCATGGGGTCCGTTCCATTGAAGGAGGTGAATAACCTTTGTTCGTTCTCATCTTGGAAGAATTTGAGGTCTGGTCTGGTTGGAGGTGGTGAAAAGTCCTTTGTTTGTTCGTGTCTTAGAAGGACCGGGGTCCATTCGGGTGGAGGTGGCGAAGAACTTTTATTCGTTCACGCCTCAGGAGAACCGTGGTCCGTCTAGATGGAGGTGACAAAGAACCTTTGTTTGTTCGCTCCTCAAGAGGATCAGGGTCTGTCCAGGTGGAGGTGGAGGAGAACCTTCATTCATTCGCGCCTTGGGAGGATCGGGGTCCGTCCAAGTGCAGGTAGATAAGAACTATTGTTCGTTTGCGCCTCAGGAGGATCAGGGACCATCCACACGGAGGTGGTGAATAACCATTGTTTGTTCGTGTCTCAGGAGGACGTCAAGTTGGAGGTGGCGAAGGAACTTTGTTCGTTCGCACCTCAGGAGGACCAGGGTCCGTCCAGGTGAAGGTGACAAAGAACCTATGTTCGTTCGTGTCTCAGTAGGATCGGGGCCTGTCCAGGTGGAGGTGCAGAAGGACCATTATCCATCTCACATGAACAACAAAAGTTCACAGGTCTCTCTTATCTAAGTGGTTACTACGACAGATGAAACCAAAGTCCATTATATTGATGCTGAGAGGAGGTACAAGGGCGTGCAGGTCTGGTCGTGCGGTTCGTTATTCCAACAATTACAGGAAAGTAAGATGTGGATGGCGGCTGAGTTTCCTCTATGAGCTCTGTGCGTCAAGTTCTATTAGTGCCTTCAGGGGTTGTGCCAGCCCGGATTGCGTTCAGCAGTGGTCCCCGGAAGATGGCACTGCATGTTGAGGCGGCCTAAATAAGCTGGATGTCTCAGGTGGCTTGGCATGGATCCTCGCATTTCGGAGGAGGCAAGCTTGGTTATGGTTTGTCGTTCTTTAGGGGAAGTCCCTCCGCGCCTTGATCCATTTGCGGGTTTGGTCGGGGCAAATTGCGTTGCTGTCCTCTTCATCCTTCAGGTGACGACACTACTCCATGTTGTGTCTTCGACTTTAATGATTGTCGCAGATTTTAGACCGGCCCCCTGAGCATGGGGCGAGGGGCCTTGGTTTCCGAATAGTGTAATCACGGATGGCGAGAAACACTTCAGTTTGTGAAGTTCCGATGAAGGTCTGATGTTGACGATGCCCCCCGGCTCGGTGAGGGTTATCATAATGTTCGCTGCTCCCTCTGGGATTCAGAAGTGGCTCTTGATTTCTATTCCTTTTCAAGCTTCCTTCAGAATGCAGTCAATGCTCCTCAGTTGCCACCTCTGCCCCGATTTGAGCCTTGACTCAGCGGATGAGGTCAAGGTAGCTGAGCTACATTTCATTCATCAGCATGGAGTGAAACTATCCTGGTTGGAGTCCTCCGAGCAAAATACCGCGGAAGAGCTCCAAGTTGACCCTCGAAATCTGTCGTGCCTTCGTAGCGAAGCGGCGAAAGAAACCCTCGAGTGGCTCTCCCTTGATCTGTTGGATCCCCGCGGGGTGAATAATTCGTCGGTTGGCGACAAACAATTCTGTGGAAAATTGAGTTAGCTCCGTGAAGTTCTTGATTTCTCCTTATTTCAGAGAATGGAATCAGGTGCGAGTCTCTCCTTTCAGAGTTACCGGGAACACTTGACACAGAAGTGGGTCTGAGGCATTGTAGATGCTCATGACAGTTGCAAAGTGCTTGACGTGCACCACAGGGTCATCTATCCCATCCAACATCTTGAGTTCACAGAGATCAATCCCATGTGAAACAGGATGCGCAAGGTGAACAGGGCACTGTGATTTTGCGTATCTGCATTCCTCCTCGTGCAAGCTCTTTACTTCCTCATGAGTGAGCCTCCTATCGGTTAGAGAGGTGGCCTCCTTGGTCACACGAGAGTTTTTCTGCGTGTGTCAGGGAAGCCCATTGGGTAGCGTAGGGAACGTGGAGCTTATTGGGTATTGTATCCACAATTACTTGGATTTTAAGAAGACTCCAGTCAAGCTAAGTTGAATTGACAATGTATTTGACATTTCTATAAAGTTGTGCTTGCAGCTGTTCCATGCTAAGTACACACCAATGTCAGGGTGCAGTGGGTCAATATACATGGGTCTGCGCAACGTAATCCCTCGTTGCGTAGATCAGTGTGTTGATTCACGTGTGCTCTCTCTATTGGACTGTACTTATTTTCAAGTACAGGGTTATGGTAGATCAAAAGCAGAAGAAGGATCAAAGATGGGTCAAAGACCAAGTCATCAAAGAAAGGAAGAGAAAATTCTTCTAAGTCAAAATCGACGGGAATCACTAAGTTATTCCCGCCGACTTCGACGGGAGTCACTTGTGATTCTCGCCGATTTCGACGAGAATCGTTAGTGATTCCCGCCGACTTCGACGAGAATCAGTCTGCATTCCCGCCGACTTC
This sequence comes from Platanthera zijinensis, assembly GCA_039513925.1. NCBI lineage: Eukaryota > Viridiplantae > Streptophyta > Magnoliopsida > Asparagales > Orchidaceae > Platanthera > Platanthera zijinensis. The sequence continues at coordinate 134,481,173 of CM077082.1, forward strand.
TTCTGGCTGACAATTTTCCAACAGGAATTATGCCAAGGAAGAATCGACGGGAATCGTGAGTGATTCCCGCCGACTTCGACGAGAATCAGTCTGCATTCCCGCCGACTTCTTCCGACTGATAGTTTTCCAACAGAAATTCTGCCAAGGCAGAATCGACGGGAATCGTGAGTGATTCCCGCCGACTTCGATGGGAATCACCAACGATTCCCGCCGATTTTGCCTTAGGCAATTTTCCTCTGTTCGCTAGACCGAACCATCTCGCCATTCGCTGTTTAGGCCGGGGCTAGGGTTTCTTCTCGTGGGCCCCACAACGGTCTTTAGCGCTGGCCTCTAGTATTTATACTCGCATATTTTGAACTTCTACAGACACACTCTCGGAAATCGAAAGCAGTCGACGTCGTGCCCTAGCCGATCGCGGAAACCGCCGATCGCCGGTAGCTGCTCGCAAGTTCGTCTCCGCCGTTGATCTCAGTGCTTCTCTGATATTCCGACGACAGTACCGAGGCAAGTCGAGCGTCTCACACATCTCTCTTGAGATCTCTTGTCTCTCGATTCGTTGAACAAGACTAGTTCTTCATTCCAAATCGGTGGAGACGATTGATCCGACTGAGATCGTTGGTAGACATTGCTTGCTTCATCAAGAAGTTTGGATCTACAAAGTATCGCCGCCGCAATCACTTGCCGTCGCCGATCTTGACAAGATCCTCTCCAAGTGAGAAATCCGATTGTGGACTCTTCGTAACCTTCAAGAAAGCTTAAACGAACGAAGAAGGACATCGAAATATCCAAAAGCTTTGTTTGTATTTTCTTTTACATTCAATTTTGGTTTGTTGTAAAGGAATTTTATTTCCTAGTTGTAAGGGTTGGGTGCAACCCGTGGTGGTGGAGTTGTGACTCCTTTGTTGGAAGGGTTCCTTCCGTAGTGTGAGGATTGGATTTCAATCCGTTTGGAGAAGTGACCGAGTCGTCCCTTTGTGGGAGATAGGTCGAAGGGTGAAAGTGGACGTACTCAAATCGGGGAACCACTATAATTCTTTGTGTGTTTTCTGTGCTCTGTTTGTTAATTTGTGCAGGTAAATTTAATTCCGCAAAAGACTGCACGACACCTATTTCCCCCCATAGGTGGATTTAGTCGACACTAGAGACTTTCAAGTGGTATCAGAGGGAGGTTACTCATTAGTAAGGTTAACACCTTGAGTAAGATCCTGTGTCTAGTGTCAAGAGGAAAGAAGATCTCGAGAATGGACGGACTCAAGTATACAGGAAAGATCCCAGTATGCACCAAGCTGAACCTTCCCATCTGGAAGGAAAGGATCAGGTTCTACATGGAAGCAGTCGACCCCCAACTCTTCATGATAGTGGAGGAGGGCCCTTATATCCTCACTAAGGCCTCCACCATTGATCCTACCAAGATGGTGCCCAAGAAGCTCTCCGAAATGGATAAGGATTAGATGGTGCTTGTCGGACTAGACAAGAAAGCTCAAAACATCTTAGTAAGCGTCGTCGATGATTCCATGATGCAGAATTTCAGCAACTACAGGGTCAAGGACATATGGCACTGCCTGATCATTCTGATGGAAGGCACAGATAAAGTAAGGGATGATCGAAGATCCCTTCTGAACCAGAAATATGAGGCCTTCAGGCAAGGTCCCAAGGAAGAAATCGGAGTGACATTCGAGAACTTCCTGAAGATCGTCAATGCCTTGAAGGGTTATAGCAGAGTGTTCACCGATGGTGAACTAAATGATAAATTCCTTAGATCCCTTACTAAGGAATGAGACACCAAGATCTGCGCCATCAGAGAATTTGGCAAGCTGGCAGAAACTGATCCCCAGATTCTGTTTGGAAAGCTAATGTCCTACAAGCTTCAGCTGAACACCAGAAAAGCTGAAGAAGAAGCCGATAAAGCCGCAACCAAAGAAAAGACTGTGGCCCTGAAAGCTAATCACTCAAGGAAAGGCAAGGGTGCAGCCTCGTCCCGCTCTTGGAGAAAGACTGAGGAAGAAGACTCTGAGCCATGCTCATCCGTCTCAGAGCTATCTGAGGAAGAATTCTCCTTCATCACTCGAGAGTTCAAGAAGTTCCTCAAGTTGAGGAATTAGAGAAAAAAGGATGGCTCCTCCTCCAGACATCAGAAGAAGAATTACTCTTCTAACAGGTATGAGTCTAAACAGAACAAACATCATTCTACTGACATTATCTGCTTTGGATGTAATAAGCCAGGTCACGTCATTGCTGACTGCCACCAAAGCAAGAGAGATAAGGGAAAATGAGAGGAGCACAAGTCCTCTAGAGATAAGAAGAAGGAGAGGAGCTATATTGCTAAAAAGCCAAAGACACTGAGTGAATCTGACTCTTCAGACTACAATGATGATGAGGAAGCCTACTTCGGGCTAATGGGTCGCTCCGACTCAGATGGAGACTGTCCCCCATTTACTGGGAAGGTAAAAGATCGCACCCCCTCTCTGACTCTGACTCTGACTCTGAGTCTCCTGAAGATGACCACGAGGACAGTTCATCTGCCTGTGAGGCTGAACTCCTCGAAAAGTATGAGCTTCTGCTCAATACTTTCGAAGAGTGCCGAAAGAGGTTGAGGGCTCAGAAAAAGGAAGTTAAATTCCTTAAGGCTGAGGGTGTGTCCCTAAGAGAAGAGATCACTAGCTTGATTTCTCTCCAACAAGAACACCTGGACCTGACTTCTGAGCACTTAGGTTTTTTAAGGCTCCTTGACCAAAAATAGGAAGAAATCAACAAGCTGGAAGAACAGCTTGCGGCAGAGAAGAAGATTGTCAAAAGCTTCTCTATGCCCAAGACCGTTCTTCCTCTAGTTGATGAATTCTCTGCTCAGGCTAAGGGGGCTGGCTTAGGGCATGTGGTTGTGCCTGGTAAATCATCCAGGAGAAACAGAAATCAGAGGAAAAATAAGGATACTAAGAAGACCTCTGCTGCAGAAAAGGGAAAGGCCCCACTCGGTCCTATTTCATTCAGAAAGCCTGGCTTTCCTTGCAATGAGCAGGACTTTGAGTCAACCTATGGCCACTTCTTCCGACCCTCGGTTGAAAAGCCCAAGAGCCATTATAATGGTTGGACCTTCCCCCGCAACTACGGTGAGAGTGTCTTTAAGGCACCTTATGAGGAAATCCAAGTGGAGAATTATGGCCACTTCTCTAGCGGCCATAATAGGAAGCAGGCACCAAAGGCCAAGCCTGTCATACTGAAGGAACACGAGGTGAAGAAGTCGTGTGACTGCTGTCATCATGATGCCTCCACCTCCAGATCCAAGGCCCCGGCTGGACCCACCGTTACAAGGGTGAAGCAGGATCCTAAGAAACGGTACAACAGGTTTGAATGTTTGTGTTGTGGCAAAGTTGGTCACTTTGCCGTGGATTGCTGGTTTAATCAAAGATACAATGCGACTACTTTTGTTAGCAATATGAGGCCGACCACTCATAGGGTTAACCAACCGAGGGGGAGTGTGATAACAAGGAATCTTGGACCCAAGTTCAATTGGGTTCCTAAGGGAAACTAATTCTGTTTTGCAGGTATGTCCAAAGGCCACCAAAACGCCAATCTGGTACTTGGACAATGGATGTTCCCGACATATGACCGGGACAAGAAGCCTTTTGCGTGATTACTCCCCAGTCGAAAATGGACCCAAAGTCATCTTTGGAGGATCTGATCGAGGAGTCACCAGGGGTTATGGTATGATTTCCAATGGTGTATTCTCTATCACAGACGTGGCCTATGTTGAAGGGTTAAACCATAACTTGATCAGTGTAAGCCAGTTGTGTGATAAAGGATACGACGTTAAGTTCTGCAAGGATAAGTGCTTGATAATATCGTGTGCCTCTTCGGTGACGGTATTAACCGGCATTAGGAGCAGAAATATCTTTTGCTTAGATTTTCTTAGCTTAGACTCATCTACCCCCGTGTGCCTAGTAGCAAAAGGCAGTGCATCTCTCTGTGAACAATGACACAAGAGATTAGCACATATTAATTTCAATACTATTAATATGTTGTTTTCCAAGAATTTAGTAAGGGATGCCCCTACAATTAAATGCATCAAAGATAGCCATTGTCCTACATGCCAGAAGGGCAAACAGACTCGGGCTACCTTTAAGGGCATTGTAGACAAAGACTCCTCTAGATGTCTTTATCTTCTGCATATGGACTTGTTCGGTCCAATGCAAGTTCATAGCTTAGGAGGCAAATCGTATATGCTAGTGATTGTTAATGATCACTCTCAGTTTACGTGAGTGTTCTTCTTGAAATGAAAGTGAGATACGTTTGACATCTTCACTAATTTTATCAAGCAGATTCAGAACGAACTTAACTGCTCCGTGGTCAAAATCAGAAGTGACCATGGAACAGAATTCGAGTCTGGTGCTATAATAGAATTCTGTGAAGAACATGGTATCTTTCATGAGTTTTCCTCCCCGCGTACTGCTCAGCAAAACGGAGTTACGGAGAGGAGAAATAGAACGCTCATTGAAGCATGTACGACAATGTTGAATGACGCTTCTCTTCCAGAGTACTTCTGGGCAGAGGCTGTCAATACGGCTTGTCATGTGCAGAACCGAGCATTGATCAACAAGAATCATTGTAAGACGCCTTATGAGCTATTGAAAGGCAGGAAACCGACCATGTCCTATTTAAGGATTTTTGGCTGCAGATGCTATGTACTCAATAATGGGAAGTACCCACGTACTAAATTCGGAGAAAAATACTTCGAAGGCATCTTCATGGGCTATAGTAGCCATAGTCGGGCATATAGGGTTTTCAATAAGAAAACCCTAGTGGTAGAGGAGTCCATTAATGTTGTATTTGATGAAGGAAGCTTGCATCACAACAATTCTTCCAGTGACATTCTTGAAGATGCAGGTGCAAGGCTTGAACAGCTAAGTCTCGATGAGACTGCTAAACATGAAACTCCCAAGTACGTCAAGGTCTCCACCTCAATGCCAACTGGAGAAGATGACGATCAGGATGGAGAAAATCTTCTAGAAGAGGGAGGAGCCCGAGAAGCTGTTAGAGCTATAGATGCCAGACTCTTAGAGCTCCGACATGTGAGGGATCATCCTAGAGATCAGATCATAGGAGATCCTCGTGACGGTGTCAGAACTCGCAGAGGTACAATTAACGAGATTCTGCACCTTAGTTTTTTGTCACAGGTTGAGCCAAAGAAGTTCGACGAAGCGAACAAAGATGCGTCATGGATATTGGCAATGCAAGATGAACTGCATCAATTCGAACGATGCAACGTCTGGACGCTTATTACTAGACCAAAGAAATAGAATGTGATCTGCACTAAGTGGATCTTCAGAAACAAACTGGATGAACACGGGGTCATCATCAAGAACAAGGCCAGACTGGTGGCTCAAGGTTACAGACAAGAGGAGGGGATTGACTTCGACCAAACCATTGCACCAGTTGCAAGGCTCGAGGCGATCAGGTTGTTCCTGGCATATGCCTCTCACAAAGGATTCACTGTCTATCAGATGGACGTGAAATCTGTGTTCTTAAATGGAAATTTGAAAGAGGAAGTATATGTCACGCAACCCCCAAGTTTTGTTAATCCAACATTCCCTAATCATGTTTAATTTCTTAATAAAACATTATATGGCTTAAAACAAGCTCCTCGAGCTTGGTATGAGACTCTGTCTAGTTTTCTTCTCGAGAACAAGTTCTCGAGAGGAAAAATATATAAGACATTGTTTCTTAGGGAAGTCAAAGACAAGATTTTACTGGTGCAAATCTATGTCGATGACATAATATTTGTCTCAACGGACAACAACCTGTGCAAGAAGTTTTCTAAACTTATGCAAGGGAAGTTTGAAATGAGCAGCATGGGTGAGCTGAAGTACTTCTTGGGACTTCAAGTGAAACAGTCTGAGGATGGAAATTTCATTTCTCAGACGAAGTTCACAAATGAACTCCTCAATAAATTCGGAATGGAGAATGCAACCTCTATGAGGACTCCAATGGGATCTACTGTATCTCTGGATAAGGATGAGAAAGGGAAACCTTTTGATGAAACCAAATGCAGAAGCATAATTGGATCCCTGCTCTACCTTACTGCTAGTAGACCAGATATTATGTTTTCCACATGCGTTTTTGTCAGATATCAGGTGAACACTAAGGAATCTCATTATGTCGCTGCAAAGCGAATTCTTAGATACCTTAAAGGTACACCAAATCTTGGCTTGTGGTACCCAAGAAACAATGATGTCGAGCTGATAGGCTTTTCAGATGTTGACTTTGCAGGAAACAAGGATGATAGGAAAAGCACTTCCGGGACGTGCCAATTCCTCAGAAGAAGGCTTATTTCATGGAACAGTAAAAAGCAGAACTGTGTCGCAACCTCTACGGCTGAATCTGAGTACATCTCAGCAGGCAGCTATTGCGCACAACTTCTATGGATCAGAAATCAACTCGAAGATTATGACTTGCAGTTCAGAGAAGTTCCTATGTATTGCGACTCCTCGAGCGCAAAAGCAATCGCGAACACTCTAGTGTCACACAACAGAACAAAGCATATTGAAGTGCGCTACTAGTTCATTCGGGAGCATGTGGAAAACAAAGATATATCTTTCTGCTATGTCCCCACGGATAAGCAGATTGTAGATATCTTCACAAAGCCCCTAGACGAGGCCAAGTTCAGTCTCTTCAAAACTTAACTCGGCATGCTGAACTATGAAGATTGAAGACTGAAGGGATTAAGGCTCGTGGATCGAGGGGAAGCATCAGTAAGGAACTCAAGATCGGGCACGGATGCAAGAACTGAGGGGGAGCATTTTTCTCAAAGTAAAATCCCAGATTTGCAGAAGTCGAAAAGGAGGAGATTACCCTCTCGGCTAAGGCTAAGGTGGCTGCCAATGTTAAATATGCTCTTAGGAAAATGGTAATGAATTTCACTCTCAACTGAATTTTCTGTTTCTGTTTTTCATTCCCATCTGTTCTATTATCCTTAGCTTGTAGGGTTTAGGCTTCTTCAAATAGGGGGAGATTGTTGGGTATTGTATCCACAATTACCTGGATTTGAAGAAGACTCCAGTAAAGCTAAGTTGAATTGACAATATATTTGACATTTATATCAAGTTGTGTTTGCAGCTATTCCATGCTAAGTACACACCAATGTCAGGGTGCAGTGGGTCAATATACACGGGTCTGCGCAACGTAATCCCTCGTTCCATAAATCAGTGTGTTGATTCGCATGTGCTCTCTCTATTGGAGTGTACTTATTTTCAAGTACATGGTCAAGGTAGATCAAGAGCAGAAGAAGGAGCAAAGATGGGTCAAAGACCAAGCCATCAAAGAAAGGAAGAGAAAAATCTTCTAAGTCAAAATCGACGGGAATCACTAAGTTATTCCCGCCGACTTCGACGGGAGTCACTTGTGATTCTCGCCGATTTCGACGAGAATCGTTAGTGATTCCCGCCGACTTCGACGAGAATCAGTCTGCATTCCCGCCGACTTCTTCTGGCTGACAATTTTCCAACAGGAATTATGCCAAGGAAGAATCGACGGGAATCGTGAGTGATTCCCGCCGACTTCGACGAGAATCAGTCTGCATTCCCGCCGACTTCTTCCGACTGATAGTTTTCCAACAGAAATTCTGCCAAGGCAGAATCGACGGGAATCGTGAGTGATTCCCGCCGACTTCGATGGGAATCACCAACGATTCCCGCCGATTTTGCCTTAGGCAATTTTCCTCTGTTCGCTAGACCGAACCATCTCGCCATTCGCTGTTTAGGCCGGGGCTAGGGTTTCTTCTCGTGGGCCCCACAACGGTCTTTAGGGCTGGCCTCTAGTATTTATACTCGCATATTTTGAACTTCTACAGACACACTCTCGGAAATCGAAAGCAGTCGACGTCGTGCCCTAGCCGATCGCGGAAACCGCCGATCGCCGGTAGCTGCTCGCAAGTTCGTCTCCGCCGTTGATCTCAGTGCTTCTCTGATATTCCGACGACAGTACCGAGGCAAGTCGAGCGTCTCACGCATCTCTCTTGAGATCTCTTGTCTCTCGATTCGTTGAACAAGACTAGTTCTTCATTCCGAATCGGTGGAGACGATTGATCCGACTGAGATCGTTGGTAGACATTGCTTGCTTCATCAAGAAGTTTGGATCTACAAAGTATCGCCGCCGCAATCACTTGCCGTCGCCGATCTTGACAAGATCCTCTCCAAGTGAGAAATCCGGTTGTGGACTCTTCGTAACCTTCAAGAAAGCTTAAACGAACGAAGAAGGACATCGAAATCTCCAAAAGCTTTGTTTGTATTTTCTTTTACATTCAATTTTGGTTTGTTGTAAAGGAATTTTATTTCCTAGTTGTAAGGGTTGGGTGCAACCCGTGGTGGTGGAGTTGTGACTCCTTTGTTGGAAGGGTTCCTTCCGTAGTGTGAGGATTGGATTTCAATCCGTTTGGAGAAGTGACCGAGTCGTCCCTTTGTGGGAGATAGGTCGAAGGGTGAAAGTGGACGTACTCAAATCGGGGAACCACTATAATTCTTTGTGTGTTTTCTGTGCTCTGTTTGTTAATTTGTGCAGGTAAATTTAATTCCGCAAAAGACTGCACGACACCTATTTCCCCCCATAGGTGGATTTAGTCGACACTAGAGACTTTCAAGTGGTATCAGAGGGAGGTTACTCATTAGTAAGGTTAACACCTTGAGTAAGATCCTGTGTCTAGTGTCAAGAGGAAAGAAGATCTCGAGAATGGACGGACTCAAGTATACAGGAAAGATCCCAGTATGCACCAAGCTGAACTTTCCCATCTGGAAGGAAAGGATCAGGTTCTACATGGAAGCAGTCGACCCCCAACTCTTCATGATAGTGGAGGAGGGCCCTTATATCCTCACTAAGGCCTCCACCATTGATCCTACCAAGATGGTGCCCAAGAAGCTCTCCGAAATGGATAAGGATTAGATGGTGCTTGTCGGACTAGACAAGAAAGCTCAAAACATCTTAGTAAGCGTCGTCAATGATTCCATGATGCAGAATTTCAGCAACTACAGGACTGTCAAGGACATATGGCACTGCCTGATCATTCTGATGGAAGGCACAGATAAAGTAAGGGATGATCGAAGATCCCTTCTGAACCAGAAATATGAGGCCTTCAGGCAAGGTCCCAAAGAAGAAATCGGAGTGACATTCGAGAACTTCCTGAAGATCGTCAATGCCTTGAAGGGTTATAGCAGAGTGTTCACCGATGGTGAACTAAATGATAAATTCCTTAGATCCCTTACTAAGGAATGGGACACCAAGATCTGCGCCATCAGAGAATTTGGCAAGCTGGCAGAAACTGATCCCCAGATTCTGTTTGGAAAGCTAATGTCCTACAAGCTTCAGCTGAACACCAGAAAAGCTGAAGAAGAAGCCGATAAAGCCGCAACCAAAGAAAAGACTGTGGCCCTGAAAGCTAATCACTCAAGGAAAGGCAAGGGTGCAGCCTCGTCCCGCTCTTGGAGAAAGACTGAGGAAGAAGACTCTGAGCCATGCTCATCCGTCTCAGAGCTATCTGAGGAAGAATTCTCCTTCATCACTCGAGAGTTCAAGAAGTTCCTCAAGTTGAGGAATTAGAGAAAAAAGGATGGCTCCTCCTCCAGACATCAGAAGAAGAATTACTCTTCTGACAGGTATGAGTCTAAACAGAACAAACATCATTCTACTGACATTATCTGCTTTGGATGCAATAAGCCAGGTCACGTCATTGCTGACTGCCACCAAAGCAAGAGAGATAAGGGAAAATGAGAGGAGCACAAGTCCTCTAGAGATAAGAAGAAGGAGAGGAGCTATATTGCTAAAAAGCCAAAGGCACTGAGTGAATATGACTCTTCAGACTACAATGATGATGAGGAAGCCTACTTCGGGCTAATGGGTCGCTCCGACTCAGATGGAGACTGTCCCCCATTTACTGGGAAGGTAAAAGATCGCACCCCCTCTCTGACTCTGACTCTGACTCTGAGTCTCCTAAAGATGACCACGAGGACAGTTCATCTGCCTGTGAGGCTGAACTCCTCGAAAAGTATGAGCTTCTGCTCAATACTTTCGAAGAGTGCCGAAAGAGGTTGAGGGCTCAGAAAAAGGAAGTTAAATTCCTTAAGGCTGAGGGTGTGTCCCTAAGAGAAGAGATCACTAGCTTGATTTCTCTCCAACAAGAACACCTGGACCTGACTTCTGAGCACTTAGGTTTTTTAAGGCTCCTTGACCAAAAACAGGAAGAAATCAACAAGCTGGAAGAACAGCTTGCGGCAGAGAAGAAGATTGTCAAAAGCTTCTCTATGCCCAAGACCGTTCTTCCTCTAGTTGATGAATTCTCTGCTCAGGCTAAGGGGGCTGGCTTAGGGCATGTGGTTGTGCCTGGTAAATCATCCAGGAGAAACAGAAATCAGAGGAAAAATAAGGATACTAAGAAGACCTCTGCTGCAGAAAAGGGAAAGGCCCCACTCGGTCCTATTTCATTCAGAAAGCCTGGCTTTCCTTGCAATGAGCAGGACTTTGAGTCAACCTATGGCCACTTCTTCCGGCCCTCGGTTGAAAAGCCCAAGAGCCATTATAATGGTTGGACCTTCCCCCGCAACTACGGTGAGAGTGTCTTTAAGGCACCTTATGAGGAAATCCAAGTGGAGAATTATGGCCACTTCTCTAGCGGCCATAATAGGAAGCAGGCACCAAAGGCCAAGCCTGTCATACTGAAGGAACACGAGGTGAAGAAGTCGTGTGACTGCTGTCATCATGATGCCTCCACCTCCAGATCCAAGGCCCCGGCTGGACCCACCGTTACAAGGGTGAAGCAGGAGCCTAAGAAACGGTACAACAGGTTTGAATGTTTGTGTTGTGGCAAAGTTGGTCACTTTGCCGTGGATTGCTGGTTTAATCAAAGATACAATGCGACTACTTTTGTTAGCAATATGAGGCCGACCACTCATAGGGTTAACCAACCGAGGGGGAGTGTGATAACAAGGAATCTAGGACCCAAGTTCAATTGGGTTCCTAAGGGAAACTAATTCTGTTTTGCAGGTATGTCCAAAGGCCACCAAAACGCCAATCTGGTACTTGGACAATGGATGTTCCCGACATATGACCGGGACAAGAAGCCTTTTGCGTGATTACTCCCCAGTCGAAAATGGACCCAAAGTCATCTTTGGAGGATCTGATCGAGGAGTCACCAGGGGTTATGGTATGATTTCCAATGGTGTATTCTCTATCACAGACGTGGCCTATGTTGAAGGGTTAAACCATAACTTGATCAGTGTAAGCCAGTTGTGTGATAAAGGATACGACGTTAAGTTCTGCAAGGATAAGTGCTTGATAATATCGTGTGCCTCTTCGGTGACGGTATTAACCGGCATTAGGAGCAGAAATATCTTTTGCTTAGATTTTCTTAGCTTAGACTCATCTACCCCCGTGTGCCTAGTAGCAAAAGGCAGTGCATCTCTCTGTGAACAATGACACAAGAGATTAGCACATATTAATTTCAATACTATTAATATGTTGTTTGCCAAGAATTTAGTAAGGGATGCCCCTACAATTAAATGCATCAAAGATAGCCATTGTCCTACATGCCAGAAGGGCAAACAGACTCGGGCTACCTTTAAGGGCATTGTAGACAAAGACTCCTCTAGATGTCTTTATCTTCTGCATATGGACTTGTTCGGTCCAATGCAAGTTCATAGCTTAGGAGGCAAATCGTATACGCTAGTGATTGTTAATGATCACTCTCAGTTTACGTGAGTGTTCTTCTTGAAATGAAAGTGAGATACGTTTGACATCTTCACTAATTTTATCAAGCAGATTCAGAACGAACTTAACTGCTCCGTGGTCAAAATCAGAAGTGACCATGGAACAGAATTCGAGTCTGGTGCTATAATAGAATTCTGTGAAGAACATGGTATCTTTCATGAGTTTTCCTCCCCGCGTACTTCTCAGCAAAACGAAGTTGCGGAGAGGAGAAATAGAACGCTCATTGAAGCATGTACGACAATGTTGAATGACGCTTCTCTTCCAGAGTACTTCTGGGCAGAGGCTGTCAATACGGCTTGTCATGTGCAGAACCGAGCATTGATCAACAAGAATCATTGTAAGACGCCTTATGAGCTATTGAAAGGCAGGAAACCGACCATGTCCTATTTAAGGACTTTTGGCTGCAGATGCTATGTACTCAATAATGGGAAGTACCCACGTACTAAATTCGGAGAAAAATACTTCGAAGGCATCTTCATGGGCTATAGTAGCCATAGTCGGGCATATAGGGTTTTCAATAAGAAAACCCTAGTGGTAGAGGAGTCCATTAATGTTGTATTTGATGAAGGAAGCTTGCATCACAACAATTCTTCCAGTGACATTCTTGAAGATGCAGGTGCAAGGCTTGAACAGCTAAGTCTCGATGAGACTGCTAAACATGAAACTCCCAAGTACGTCAAGGTCTCCACCTCAATGCCAACTGGAGAAGATGACGATCAGGATGGAGAAAATCTTCTAGAAGAGGGAGGAGCCCGAGAAGCTGTTAGAGCTATAGATGCCAGACTCTTAGAGCTCCGACATGTGAGGGATCATCCTAGAGATCAGATCATAGGAGATCCTCGTGACGGTGTCAGAACTCGCAGAGGTACAATTAACGAGATTCTGCACCTTAGTTTTTTGTCACAGGTTGAGCCAAAGAAGTTCGACGAAGCGAACAAAGATGCGTCATGGATATTGGCAATGCAAGATGAACTGCATCAATTCGAACGATGCAACGTCTGGACGCTTATTACTAGACCAAAGAAATAGAATGTGATCTGCACTAAGTGGATCTTCAGAAACAAACTGGATGAACACGGGGTCATCATCAAGAACAAGGCCAGACTGGTGGCTCAAGGTTACAGACAAGAGGAGGGGATTGACTTCGACCAAACCATTGCACCAGTTGCAAGGCTCGAGGCGATCAGGTTGTTCCTGGCATATGCCTCTCACAAAGGATTCACTGTCTATCAGATGGACGTGAAATCTGTGTTCTTAAATGGAAATTTGAAAGAGGAAGTATATGTCACGCAACCCCCAAGTTTTGTTAATCCAACATTCCCTAATCATGTTTACTTTCTTAATAAAACATTATATGGCTTAAAACAAGCTCCTCGAGCTTGGTATGAGACTCTGTCTAGTTTTCTTCTCGAGAACAAGTTCTCGAGAGGAAAAATATATAAGACATTGTTTCTTAGGGAAGTCAAAGGCAAGATTTTACTGGTGCAAATCTATGTCGATGACATAATATTCGTCTCAACGGACAACAACCTGTGCAAGAAGTTTTCTAAACTTATGCAAGGGAAGTTTGAAATGAGCAGCATGGGTGAGCTGAAGTACTTCTTGGGACTTCAAGTGAAACAGTCTGAGGATGGAAATTTCATTTCTCAGACGAAGTTCACAAATGAACTCCTCAATAAATTCGGAATGGAGAATGCAACCTCTATGAGGACTCCAATGGGATCTACTGTATCTCTGGATAAGGATGAGAAAGGGAAACCTTTTGATGAAACCAAATGCAGAAGCATAATTGGATCCCTGCTCTACCTTACTGCTAGTAGACCAGATATTATGTTTTCCACATGCGTTTTTGTCAGATATCAGGTGAACACTAAGGAATCTCATTATGTCGCTGCAAAGCGAATTCTTAGATACCTTAAAGGTACACCAAATCTTGGCTTGTGGTACCCAAGAAACAATGATGTCGAGCTGATAGGCTTTTCAGATGTTGACTTTGCAGGAAACAGGGATGATAGGAAAAGCACTTCCGGGACGTGCCAATTCCTCAGAAGAAGGCTTATTTCATGGAACAGTAAAAAACAGAACTGTGTCGCAACCTCTACGGTTGAATCTGAGTACATCTCAGCAGGCAGCTATTGCGCACAACTTCTATGGATCAGAAATCAACTCGAAGATTATGACTTGCAGTTCAGAGAAGTTCCTATGTATTGCGACTCCTCGAGCGCAAAAGCAATCGCGAACAATCTAGTGTCGCACAACAGAACAAAGCATATTGAAGTGCGCTACCAGTTCATTCGGGAGCATGTGGAAAACAAAGATATATCTTTCTGCTATGTCCCCACGGATAAGCAGATTGTAGATATCTTCACAAAGCCCCTAGACGAGGCCAAGTTCAGTCTCTTCAAAACTTAACTTGGCATGCTAAACTATGAAGATTGAAGACTGAAGGGATTAAGGCTCGTGGATCGAGGGGAAGCATCAGTAAGGAACTCAAGATCGGGCACGGATGCAAGAACTGAGAGGGAGCATTTTTCTCAAAGTAAAATCCCAGATTTGCAGAAGTCGAAAAGGAGGAGATTACCCTCTCGGCTAATGCTAAGGTGGCTGCCAATGTTAAATACGCTCTTAGGAAAATGGTAATGAATTTCACTCTCAACTGAATTTTCTGTTTCTGTTTTTCATTCCCATCTGTTCTATTATCCTTAGCTTGTAGGGTTTAGGCTTCTTCAAATAGGGGGAGATTGTTGGGTATTGTATCCACAATTACCTGGATTTGAAGAAGACTCCAGTAAAGCTAAGTTGAATTGACAATATATTTGACATTTATATCAAGTTGTGTTTGCAGCTATTCCATGCTAAGTACACACCAATGTCAGGGTGCAGTGGGTCAATATACACGGGTCTGCGCAACGTAATCCCTCGTTGCATAAATCAGTGTGTTGATTCGCATGTGCTCTCTCTATTGGAGTGTACTTATTTTCAAGTACATGGTCAAGGTAGATCAAGAGCAGAAGAAGGAGCAAAGATGGGTCAAAGACCACGTCATCAAAGGAAGGAAGAGAAAATTCTTCTAAGTCAAAATCGACGGGAATCACTAAGTTATTCCCGTCGACTTCGACGGGAGTCACTTGTGATTCTTGCCGATTTCGATGAGAATCGTCAGTGATTCCCGCCGACTTCGACGAGAATCAGTCTGCATTCCTGCCGACTTCTTCCGGCTGACAGTTTTCTAATAGGAATTCTGCCAAGGCAGAATCAACGGGAATCGTGAGTGATTCCCGCCGACTTCGACGAGAATCAGTCTGCATTCTCGCCGACTTCTTCCGGCTGACAGTTTTCCAACAGGAATTCTGCCAAGGAGAATCGACGGGAATCGTGAGTGATTCCCGCCGACTTCGACGGGAATCACCAACGATTCCCGCCGATTTTGCCTTAGGCAATTTTCCTCCGTTCGCTGGACCGAACCATCTCGCAATGCGTTGTTTAGGCCGGGGCTAGGGTTTCTTATCGTGGGCCCCACAACGGTCTTTAAGGCTAGCCTCATGTATTTATACTCACATATTTTGAACTTCTACAGACACACTCTCGGAAATCGAAAGCAACCGACGTCGTGCCCTAGCCAATCGCGGAAACCGCCGATCGCCTGTAGCCGCTCGCAAGTTCATCGCCGCCGTTGATCTCAGTGCTTCTCTGATCTTCCGAAGACAGTACCGAGGCAAGCCGAGTGTCTCACGCATCTCTCTTGAGATCTCTTGTCTCTCGATTCGTTGAACAAGACTAGTTCTTCATTCCGAATCGGTGGAGACGATTGATCCGACTGAGATCGTTGGTAGAGCTTGCTTGCTTCGTCAAGAAGTTTGGATCTACAAAGTATCGCCGCCGCAATCACTTGCCGCCGTCGATCTTGACAAGATCCTCTCCAAGAGAGAAATCCGATTGTGGACTCTTGGTATCCTTCATGAAAGCTTCAACGAACGAAGAAGGACATCGGAATCTCCAAAAGCTTTGTTTGTATTTTCTTTTACATTCAATTTTGGTTTGTTGTAAAGGAATTTTAATTCCTAGTTGTAAGGGTTGGGTGCAACCCGTGGTGGTGTGATGAGTCCTCTTTATATACCTATTTTCGGACTCATCTAGGCTTATTTTCTTGTCTTTGCACACTGTTTAGCGTCATTTGCACTTCTTTTGGTTCGCTACGGTTTTACACGTCTTGTGCACTCTTTATTAGCCTATTTCTGTGCGTGTGTGTATTTCCCTTTTTGCTGTGCATAATATTTATGTCTGTGACTGCCATGTCGACATCCCGTCCAGTTTTCCTGCAGGTTCGGGGATCGTGTGGGCGTCCGGGGTAGGACTTTCACCATTTTTGGCAAAGGAGCCAATGGTCGTGCGTTTTTACCCGCGCACGACCATCGACCTCTTTGGCGCACGATCATCGGTCGTGCGCAGTCATGACCTCTCCTGTGAAAGTTCTGTCCCGGCATATCGCACGATCACCAGCCATACCGCGCACGATCACTGCTTGTGCGCTGCCGGTCGTGCGCAGTCATGACATCTTTTTTCACTTTTCTGCCTCCATTTCGCACGATCACTGACCACATCGCGCACGACCACTGGTCGTGCGCCAGTGATCGTGCGCGCTGTTTAATTCTGCTTTCTATAAATACGCAGGTTCCGCCCTATTTTGGGGAGATCGCCCCGATCCGCCGTTTTTCCGCCATTTTCGTCTCCAAGGAGGGTTTCCACCGTCCTCCTTCATCTTCCACCATAGGGAGGTGCTCCGGGCAAGCTTTCAACGCCAAATCATAGCCGGAGCTTCCTCTCGGCCTCCTCCTTCATCCTAGAGCTTCAAGCGGAGTTTTGACCTAGCTTTCTCCATCAAGCTAGGAGGGGCTGGAGCCGCAATCTACGGGTCATTTCAACGAAGAAGACGGGTCCATTGGGAGTGAGTGACAGCCTCCTCTACCCCGGACGCAGTTGAGGACCGAGCTTGGACTTGGATTGAAAACCCGGGATTCCAACCGTGAACCCTCAATAAGGCTTCGGATTCGGTCGATTCGCACACCTCTTCCTCTTGTATTTGATAGCTTAGCTTAACCCTTTGTATTGATGAAGTACACTTTATTGTAGTTAATGATCTTGCACTTTTTCATGTCTATGTGATTTGTGTGATTTCATTATTATTGCTTGAGGTGCGCCATATTTCATCCACCACCATCCACCCTTGCCGCACTAGCAATTGCTAGTGGCGTGCGTTGCGAAGAGGTGCTCACGACCCTCATTCCGCCGTTCTAACCACCTCATTCGCTAACCTACTCGTCCATCCGCCAAGCAATTCGGTGCATAGCGGCCCGTGTAGTTTCCATCCCGCCTGGCGAAGCATCGCATAGCGGCGTTGCATAGGAGTAGCTTGTAGATTTTTACTTTCTGTTTCCGCAACCATCAAAACCCCCTATCGTTACCGCCGACCCGAGGACTTCAATCTCAAGTCCTCCTCGACATTAACTCATCCCTTACTGTGTTCCTCAAGAGACCGACACTCGGGGATTTATTCCCAAACTTTATTACTTGTGCGACCGGTGCGCTTGCCGTATTTTCCACGCATCAAGTTTTTGGCGCCGTTGCCGGGGAACACAGTCGTTTGAGTTTTTGGAGAGGAAGATTTGAGATAGTTGCCCTTTCCATTTGTATATTTTATGTTTTATTTTTGTTTTGGTTTTTAGTTGTTGTTTTTTTTTATTTTATTTTATTCCCTTTCTAGTTTTTATTTTGCTATAGCAGGCTGTTCCACTCTTTATTTGCTTGCGAGTACTTAATTTTTGCTTAGAAAATTCTTGTGGTGAATTCTTTCTTGCTGCACCATGTATTCTTATGCGAATATTCGTTGCCGTTGGTGCGGGGATTATAGGCATAACAGTGATGAGTGCTCCACTGAAGAATGGGAGCATAATTCTCGTGGTTCAGTGTATGGAGCACCGTTGTCTTATGGTACTTCATACACCGTACCTCAGTCTTATGGTCACCACTCTTCTCCGCCTTCACCTTTTTCATATTCCTCCCCGGTCCCTTCTGGACCGAGGGGTAATGGAAAACGGTGTTTGTGTTGTCATAACACCGACCATGTGTTGAAAGATTGCGCAGAATTTCAGCGCCAGATGGAGGCGGATGATGAACCGGATATCCGGATCGTCTCATCCACCTCTCAAATGGCCGCTCCTTCTGATTCTGATGATGTATCCGCAGTACCACCTTGTCTATGGGGGACTGCTGTGGATACACCCATCAGACTTTTTACTGATCGATGTGACGACATTGCGGTACCGTCGCCTTCTATACCTTCTTCCCCTCTTTTTGATTCACCCCCGGAGGAACCTGCACCTACTTTCTCTGATGTTGTTGTTCCTCCGCTTTCTTTGCAAGAATCATCTACTCCTCTTTTTAGTGAGTTGGTTGATGATGTTGTGCCCTTTGGAGATTGGGAACATGAGTATGCGCCATGGTGTGACGAGGACATTATTCTCGTCAATGGAGAATACTATGTCTTGGAACACCGTGACGCACCGAGGTGTATTGATGAGGAGATCCTTGTTGATGAGGAAGTTCCTACTTCCTTATTGGTTGAAGAGGTCCAAACCACCACCGAGGACCTCGTGGTCTCAGTTTCCCTTCGCCATGACTCACATGACACCGACAGTGATCTATGCCTGGATCCTGCTGGGGGTGATACCGGGATCACTCCCCCGATTTCTGATTATTTTTGTCCTTCTTCTCTTTTATTCCTTGATCCCCCTTCTCCTTCTGCGCCTGTGCGGGTTGACTCCCTGCAGGTGAGTTGGGTTGACATTGAGCCTTGCGCTCAGGTTGTCGGCGAGTGCCTCAGCTTGCATGAGGAGTTTCCTACTCCTTTTGCAGTTGAAGCCTCTACCTTCATCTTCGCCCCCAATGAGTTTGTGGTGGACGATACCTTGCTAGGCAAGGATTTGTTTTGTGGTGAGATGAGTGAGGACCAGTGCTCCTCCTCATCTTACTTCCTATTTCCTCTGCCTGCGAGGAGCAGGTATGATTATTTAGGCAGAGGGGTAACTGTTCTATCACCGTATTGGTACCCGTTACCGACACGGATATTAGGACAGTTGCCTGTGCACTTTTCTTTTCATAGGCCCATTAGCTAGAACTTTTCTTTTGCTGAATAAGTCGTGCTGGGATGACAATAACCTCAGTACTTATCTTTCATTTTCTGCATTTTTCTTTTTTATGTCTAGCTTAGTTTAGTATTTCTTTTTGTATATTTTTCTTTTGTTTTTGCGGAGCTCACCCCTGCAGGTATTCATGGAAACTACGCATTGGCGGGGTTGTGATTCTTCGTTTGGCGGGCCTGCTGCTACTTTCCACGCGTCTTCTGGTATGCTCACTAGCTGAGCATTGGGTAACCTCTTCCCTTAGCTCTTTTTGATTTAAATTTCTATATCGTATGCTATGCTGCTTAGTTTAAGTCTGGGGGAGAGCTACTAGTTGTTGCCTTTTGCACGTGCACATTGCATGCACATACTAGAAGCTTTTATAGTTATTATTTTGTTTATGTTCATTGCATCGCACACCACTGCACCCACATGAGCGCGAGCTTAGCTGTTAGCGTGCCACGAGTTGAACTTGTATATTTGTTAGATTTGGAAAATTTCTGTGCTGGCTTAGGATTGTGTGACGGAGTAAAATGTTGGCCTTGCTGTGTTTCTAGTCAACTGCTCTCGTTTTGTGTAGAAATTTGAGTAGATTTAATTTTTCTGTATGCTTATAGTTTATATTTTTCTATCTGCGTAAATTCTTTTATTCTACTCAAAAGTTGGTGAATCCGGTGTGAATCAAACGGTAGCGTAGGAATGTGTGTAGCCGCCACTAGACTCGTATTGCTTGAGTCGGGAGGAAGGATTATCTTTCTCGGTTGCTAAGAACTTGCCCCAAGCTATTCTTGAAGCATTGGTACACGGTTAGTCTAGCGTGAGAGTGATGTAGGCCACCTTTTGGCCCGGTTGAGCTTTGTACCCATTCCTAACTTCGCCCTTGCTAGCCCCGTTGTGCCTACCCCTCTTTTGATTCAGCTCCACTAGTATTTCACCAAAGCCTTATAGCCTATCCTAGTCGCACACCCAATTCGAGCTTTAGTAGTTTACATTTTATGTTGGGTTGTGATGTGGTGATTCGTATTTGTGATATGTGGTTGTGCCCAAAAGAAAAATGTGCTGATTTTGTAAAAAGAAGAAGAAAATATTTAAAAGAGAAAAAGAAAAAAGAAAAAAGAAAAAAAAAGAAGAAGTTTGATTGAAAATATTTATTTGAGAAGATTTGGATTTGGAGTAGGCGGTGCACACACCCATGTTGTACAAATCAAGTCTGGGGGTGTGGTGCACCTGGTTATATTGTGGTTTGCCGATGGATTCTTTTAGACTAGCTCATTTGGGTTAGGTGCATAGCCTTTCTTTTTATCATTGTTTATCTCACCGTAACCCAAGCCCCATTATTACCCGAAGTCCTACGGACTTGCGCTTGAGTTGACTAGTGTCGTGGAGAGAGTGCGAACGGGCAAGCTTATGGTTTCCGACATTGGTGGATTCCTTTGGGGGTAATCTTGAGCCCCGGTCTTCGGCAATGCTCACCTTAGTGGCCTGTCTACTTTCTCCCTGCGTAGGACCGGATGATTTACCGTGATTCCACTTTTGAGTAATAATAAATTTTTGATACGCATTGTGGAAAATATAAAATATTTTGTATACTTAAGAATTTCCTCTACTTTATTTTTATGCACGCGAGCATGCGACTTCGCATGGTACTCCGTTTTGCAATTTCTTTGTTAGCTAGTTCATTTTCCCCGTCTGCTTAGGTTGTGTTTGCTCAGGACGCGCAAACGGTTAAGTCTGGGGGTGTGATGAGTCCTCTTTATATACCTATTTTCGGACTCATCTAGGCTTATTTTCTTGTCTTTGCACACTGTTTAGCGTCATTTGTACTTCTTTTGGTTCGCTACGGTTTTACACGTCTTGTGCACTCTTTATTAGCCTATTTCTATGCGTGTGTGTATTTCCCTTTTTGCTGTGCATAATATTTATGTCTGTGACTGCCATGTCGACATCCCGTCCAGTTTTCCTGCAGGTTCGGGGATCGTGTGGGCGTCCGGGGTAGGACTTTCACCATTTTTGGCAAAGGAGCCAATGGTCGTGCGTTTTTACCCGCGCACGACCATCGACCTCTTTGGCGCACGATCATCGGTCGTGCGCAGTCATGACCTCTCCTGTGAAAGTTCTGTCCCGGCATATCGCACGATCACCAGCCATACCGCGCACGATCACTGCTTGTGCGCTGCCGGTCGTGCGCAGTCATGACATCTTTTTTCACTTTTCTGCCTCCATTTCGCACGATCACTGACCACATCGCGCACGACCACTGGTCGTGCGCCAGTGATCGTGCGTGCTGTTTAATTCTGCTTTCTATAAATATGCAGGTTCCGCCCTATTTTGGGGAGATCGCCCCGATCCGCCGTTTTTCCGCCATTTTCGTCTCCAAGGAGGGTTTCCACCGTCCTCCTTCATCTTCCACCATAGGGAGGTGCTCCGGGCAAGCTTTCAACGCCAAATCATAGCCGGAGCTTCCTCTCGGCCTCCTCCTTCATCCTAGAGCTTCAAGCGGAGTTTTGACCTAGCTTTCTCCATCAAGCTAGGAGGGGCTGGAGCCGCAATCTACGGGTCATTTCAACGAAGAAGACGGGTCCATTGGGAGTGAGTGACAACCTCCTCTACCCCGGACGCAGTTGAGGACCGAGCTTGGACTCGGATTGAAAACCCGGGATTCCAACCGTGAACCCTTAATAAGGCTTCGGATTCGGTCGATTCGCACACCTCTTCCTCTTGTATTTGATAGCTTAGCTTAACCCTTTGTATTGATGAAGTACACTTTATTGTAGTTAATGATCTTGCACTTTTTCATGTCTATGTGATTTGTGTGATTTCATTATTATTGCTTGAGGTGCGCCATATTTCATCCACCACCATCCACCCTTGCCGCACTAGCAATTGCTAGTGGCGTGCGTTGCGAAGAGGTGCTCACGACCCTCATTCCGCCGTTCTAACCACCTCATTCGCTAACCTACTCATCCATCCGCCAAGCGATTCGGTGCATAGCGGCCCGTGTAGTTTCCATCCCGCCTGGCGAAGCATCGCATAGCGGCGTTGCATAGGAGTAGCTTGTAGATTTTTACTTTCTGTTTCCGCAACCATCAAAACCCCCTATCGTTACCGCCGACCCGAGGACTTCAATCTCAAGTCCTCCTTGACATTAACTCATCCCTTACTGTGTTCCTCAAGAGACCGACACTCGGGGATTTATTCCCAAACTTTATTACTTGTGCGACCGGTGCGCTTGCCGTATTTTCCACGCATCATGGTGGAGTTGTGACTCCTTTGTTGGAAGGGTTCCTTCCGTAGTGTGAGGATTGTATTTCAATCCGTTTGGAGAAGTGACCGAGTCGTCCCTTGGTGGGAGATAGGTCGAAGGGGGAAAGTGGACGTACCCAAATCGGGGAACTACTATAACTCTTTGTGTGTTTTCTGTGCTATGTTTGTTAATTTGTGCAGGTAAATTTAATTCCGCAAAAGACTGCACGACACCTATTCCCCCCTAGGTGAATTTAGTCGACACTAGAGACTTTCAGAGCTGTCAGCGTTGGACAACTAATCCGCGACGGAATCCCTGGGGCGATCAGCGTTTGGTCGGCATCCCGGAGTAAGGACTACGTTGGGGGCGTGATGGGCCCCCAAGTCCTTTGGCGATGTGAGCACCTTCACATTATAGGAAAATAAAATTTTGGTGCACAAGTGAGACCTAGCGTGAATTAGTGCGGACCGGGACCACGTTAAGAAATTGACCAACCTAGCTCTGATACCAAATTGATGCAGGTCTATATGTTGAGGTGACTTGTGATGAAGTAAGCGTGGTTCTCTCAAAATCCTTTCTGATTAATTGCACACGCACAAGAGATTGTATCCACTTCAATAGTTTAACTTTAATGGCAGCACACGCACAATATACAACAGGAGAAAATCTGACCAAAACGGCGATTCAGAAAGAGCTCGAATTTACTCTCAACAAGAAAAATAACATAGAATTAACCTCAATCCTTAGAGCGTAAAAACAAGGATCTACCCAACCCAATCAATGTCATAATGAAGATTTACCCATTTCTTTAAACAAGATCGATCGGAAAAACAACGCAATGTTTCGATTAATTCGCGCGATGAAACAATGGTTTCAAAGGCAGCCAGCCTCGTTCACCACACAAAATTACGAATAAGAAGCACACACAAGAGGGTAGAGAAATCATTACCCCATACTCACAAGGAGATTGTGGAGGAGTCTCTCTACCACAGTTTCACCGGAGTCACACCGAGCGGATGGGAATACTTGCCAATACTTCAACGGACTCACACCGAAGAGTTCTCGATGGGCAGCAGTTTGGGTAGGGAGCAGCCCTACACTTCACACAAGGGGAAAGGTGGTGTCACACCACCGAGAAGGGATCGCCGGAGTCGCACCGATGGGCGGGGGTTTTTGCGAGCCGCACGCCAGGCGGGAGGGGCAGTGTCAGCGTCGCACGGCTTGCACGCAAACAAGGGGCGAACCCTTAGAGGAAGAAAGACTTCTTCACGATTTTTTTTCTAATATGTTCAATACTCCATGCCCTCATCCATTCAACATATATATATTTAACGTTTTACAGCATTAACATTAAGTAATACTAATATTGAACTAACATTAAACATAAGCATTAAATAGTAAAATCTTGAAATAAGAAAACACAAAAGCTTAAACTAAAAACTTAAGCACTAGATATCGAGCACACAATCCATGTGGCAGGCACCCAAGAGATAAGCTGCTACACTTGATCGTGCACGGAGGTCGTAGTGGAGGATATCTTCGTTAATTTGAATGTTGCAGCGAACATCTTCAAATATAGGCGGGTCAGCGCCATCATGCGCTTTTCCTCGGAAGTTAGAGAAGTGGCAGTGATGGCCCCTCCCCAAAGTTGGGCATTGCCTACGAGTGATTTGGTGGGTGCTTGATTGGCATGTAGAACTTCCGCGTGAGATGTACTCAACTGAGTGAAGTGCGGGTCGTGTAGATGTCCCCCATTCCTTGAGGTGCCACCAAGGTGCCCGCCTCCTCTCCTGGATTTCGGGATAAGATCCTGCTCCTTCCTCTTTTGATTTCCTTCTCCAGGCTAGAGAAGTGCTCCACTGGGAGTGATGCCTTCCGCGATTGGTGCCCCCGAGCCCATGCATGGTATGTGGCGTGGACCACTCTGCTGGACGAGCGATGGCCGGAAGGGAACAATGTTTGACCTACATCCATAGGATATGGCCCGAGAACTTGAGCTTGGTATTCCTCTATCTGGCGCATCCACTCCTCCACCAATGATGCTAGTGTGACGATTATCTCCTCAAAGCATGGCACATTGCTAGCAAGTGATTTGTCGGAGGCTTTCTTGTCAGATTCCTTGCAAGTTGTTTGGCTTGCAGTGTGTGTGCCTCCTTTTATCATTGCAGCTAGTCGGGGGCACTAGCATGGGGTAAGCGTTGTCCTTTGATATTCCTTAGAGCTTTTGAGAACATGTTCCCACAAACGGCGTCAAACTGTTGCGGGTCACCTAGTTTTTCTCCGGTCCAGAGAATCGAACCGCCTTAGCTCAGAGTCAGCATGGGCGCACAAATAGTTAATGAAAATCCAGCAGCAATGACAAGTGGCTTTTTTATCATGGAAAACCCGGAAAGGATTAAAAACCACATTGCTGGATCAGTGTCGGGCCAAAATCAACTATTAACTTTGATTGCAAGTGTTGGGAGTTTTCCGGAGAGTGACATGCCACCTCTCAATTACAAACTCTAAGTACAAAAAAAATGGAAAAAAACAATAAGTCCTCTGCGCTTTGATGAGAGCGTCAACATGAGTGTTCCTCTGCGCTTTCTTCTAGGATCACAAAAGAGTCCAAGTGAGCGACGAGGATTGTGCAGACTAGAGAGGGAGCAGAGCGAATTCTAAGCTGAGAAATGATCTAAGTTCCATGTTCTCGCCGGAAAACCTCAAATCTCTCTTTAGCCTCTAAAGTTGCTTGTCTTCAAATGAAAGTCTAGGGACCTTTTTATAGCTTTCTAGAGGGACGCGCTAGTAATTGCGTTGGGCTGAGTCTTGGGTTGGCAAATGACATCGCTCTGTTTCGATCACCTGCATCACAAATTTTCACAAAATGACAACCATGCCCCACGGGCGATCCAGAAGAGCTGCACGGCGATGGCGGTGGCCAAAAGCGGACAGCGATGGTGTGCACCTATGCGACCTGCGCCTGTTTGTGGGGCATGCGCGTGCCTTTGGGTGGTGTTTTTGGGACCCTTTAGCAAGCGTGGTTCGCGCACGCGGCTCGCTTGATCAGGCATGCCTTCTTATGTGTTTTTGGTCAGATATCTTTGATTTGATTTGGGAAATTTTAGGAGAAACCCCATCAGTATTATTTCTTAGCCATTTTTTTAACGATTTAGAACTTAATTTCCACGTGTTTGTACCGTACGATAATATTATTATTCATCGAGAATAAAATTGCAGAAATGTTATCACATTACAACCGAATAAGTAACATCTATATAATCAACGATCAATTCTGTAATGAAGTTCTTAATCACACTTCAAAAACAGCAATAAACTTCATATGTATTATAAATGAAATAATGAGTGTATGCTTGACACGCTTGCACAAAATGACCCCACCAACAAACTTAAATATATAACGTGAGATATTCTTTCTATCATCCTCATACCCAATGTTAGAATCTATATACCCTACCAATTCAAGAATTGACTAGCTTAAAATATTTCGTTCCTTTCAAATACCTTAAAACTTTCTTGATAGGCAACCAATGAGTTTGTTCAAGGTTCGAAATATATCTTCGTAGAAGTTTTATAGCGAAGGTATTATCTGGTTTGGTGCAGACTTATGCATACATTAAGATACTTATCGCACTATTATAAGATATATCCTTTATATGATCGGGGCATTGTGATAAGTTTAACTTATCACCTTAAATCACATGTACATCTTCAGACTTACATTCAAGCATGCAATATCTCTCAAGTACATGCTGTAACGCCTCCATCCGTCACATGGAATATAACAGAGGGTCCGGCCGGGGCCCCAAGCCATATTTCACAGACAAACGGCGGAATCACGTATGAATATCAAACTACTTTATACTCGCATCTTAACTCAGATCATTCTAGCGGAAGTTTATAAATTGCAATAACTCATCCAATGAATGTCCACTAAATATATAAACTATACATTTATATATCTCACCAGGAATGTATACAAGAACACAAACGTTCACGGCCTTAAGGCCTTACATGTTTCTCTTTACAAAGTATGGTTTCATACATCTATCGGCATGCAGTCCGGCAACACATGAAATCCATTTCTTCACACGGCCTTCAAGGGCCTACAAGCAGCAGCAGTAAGGGCTTCAGTCCGCTCAATCCAATTCAACCCGCAGCACCTGCAGATGGACATCCACCCCAAGGGTGATAAACAAAGCAACGGTCAGAATTCAGCTGACCAATTATAACGACCCTACCCCTTACCTGGGGCAGTGGTTCCTTCCCAGCATGCATTTCAATCACAACATATATATCACAATAAGTGCTCTCACGCACAACAACATCACAAACGCCAACCTTCGTGCCAGACGCTCCGTGCACTCAGGGCACGCTTACGGTGTACTGAATCATCCTTGGTCCCACCACCGATTAGAAGTTATTAGCTTGTTGGTCGGGCACTAGTCTACTACAATACGCATGCTGGAGACATCCTCTCCCATCCCACTCAAAGGTGTTCACCTCACGACAACAATTGAGCACTCTAGTAACAAGCCGGGAAGGCCCGCAACCCCCCATTTGCATCTCTACCAACAAGCCGGGAAGGCTTGTGGCCCCCCCATTTGCATAGATCAACAAGCCGGGAAGGCCCGTAGCCCCCCATTTGCATATATCGACCTACCACCATAGTGTAACAAGCAGGGAAGGCCCGTAGCCCCCCATTTGTAGTGCTACTAATCGATCTCTCACAACACAGGTACACAGTGCCGCTTTCCGGTTCAGCACACAGCTCACGCAGAGTGTACAATCCCAATGCCACAAAGGCTCCACAACCACAAAGAATGGCTCTCACGGCCACATCACATACAACTCATGCAGAGCATACAACACAAGAAGCTCACACAAAGCTTTGGGGTATTTTCCTGGGCATAAACTCCTAGTACTTCCTGCTACTCACAATTCACAGGCACCCTTACAAACTCCAATTACTCGTTTCATACACGGAGTCTTCTACGGTTCGCAATATAAACATCACCAATAAAGACAAACTATCCGGATGGGTTTCACACAGCATGCCTATTCCATACTACTCATTTACGGATCTAGATGAAGACTAAACCGGGCATATCAACTATCATCCCGCTGGAATTGCTTACGCTTTCCACCTCATGGTGGAGGATTCCATGCACATGCATAAAGAAGGACTTCACTTATACAAGAAGGAGATCGTTACCCTTGACGATCACTTTGGAGCCATGAAAATCTAACTGGATGGAAATCACCGCAACGGCCTTGGCTCCACAAATCTGAACTCGGCTCTCGATTACGAACGCTGAAGCTCCTCTGGCAGCCGGATCTCTTCTCCTTGTTCCTTCTTTCTCTCCGATCTCTCTATCTCTTTTAGAAAGAGAATGAACAAAATAGATGAGAGTTTATCTTCAACTCTCGGCCTTATAACAACAGGAAGGAGCTTGGACCAATGGATTCCAAACGAAGGAACTGAACGACCATGATCCACCCTGAAATAAATTTTCCTGGGCTGACATGACTTGTGACACGCCCGTGTCACAGGCTGTGTACCTTAAGCGGCAAAAGAACCGACTCAATCCAGACCAGAACACGGGCATGGGACACGCCCGTGTCCCAAGCCGTGTGCCAGACACGGCTTTGGACACGCCCGTGTCCAACCCGTGTTTAGCACCCTAGCAAACCTGGACACAACCCGAGGAGGACATGGCCAAGGCACACGCCCGTGTGCCCGACCGGCACGCCTCTCAAAGATAGTCGACTGCATTTCATCGAGTACTCGAGACCACACAGAGAAGGACACGGCTTGAGACACGCTCGTGTCCCAGGCCGTGTGCCTCACTCGAGACACAACCAAGACCCACTCGAGACCCAGTCGAATCCCACTCGAGTATATAGAGCAGGACACGGCTTGGGACACGCCTGTGTCCCAGGCCGTGTTGCCCAGCCTGAACTCAATGTTGGGATTTGGGGTGTTACAACCCTCCCCTCCTTACAAGAAATTTCGTCCCGAAATTTGCACACAGTAAAGAAATAGAAATCAAGATGTTATAACTTCACAAAAGTTTGCCACAACTCAGCTCGCATGGTCTTCTCTCGCTCCCATATTAGCTCCTCACGGCCACAGTTGTTCCCTTGGACCTTAACCATCCCGATTGTCTTGTTTCGTAACTGTTTATCAGCTCTAACCTTAATACGAATTGGTCTAACCTTCGTCATTAACCCAAAATCGACCTAACAAGTTTGATGACTTGGAGAGTAGATATCAACATCCTGCTCAACCCTCGCATACAAGCAAACTTAGTCTCTCGTTCGGTGTTCTTTTCTAGTATAAATTCCATACAGGTGTAACCTACACCGGTACGCTGCTCTAAGAGCTAGACCGTACCTATGACCACAACAACCACAACTATCGTCAGCATCAATGCTCCTATGTCATGATATGACATCATAACGACATCTTATCATGTCACATTCTATCCATAATCACTCTTTTCACCACGACCATGTCATTCCACTCTTATCTGTGATACCAAGATAAGTTCACAGGGCATAAAAAGTCTTATACCAACAACTTCTTGATTCTCTATCACAACATGTTTATGCGCAAAACAAAGATTGTACACAGTATTACTTACTAGAAAATATACGGTACATAATTACAGTTAGATATGTACATAAAGTCTTTCTCTTCTTCCTTAGTGTCGTTTAAGGGCCACTTTTACAGTCTCGGGCTTTATGTCCTTCTTTGCCACACGAGTAGCAAATGGGTGGAGTTCGCCCTACAACTGCTCCAGTCTTAGCTTTCTTTGCCCTTGGTGTAGTACCATAGCATTCTTGGGCACGATGTCCTACCTTACGACAAGAAAAACAAACATGTGGACCACACCTTTTCTTTGTGCCCATGATGGTGGAAGAGGTTGATTCCAACATAAGTAACTTCTTCTTCCACGTAAGATAATATGATTTTGACACATTTGCAAAGGTTGGCACATTGACACTGTGCCTCGCCCTGAATTGCTTTAAGTCCATTTCTAATGACCTAGTTGCCATTACCAAGGCACAAAATCCAAGCAACTTTGGACCCACCAATAAATGTCGTAGTTCATCATGCAGACCATCGTAAAATCTATTGGTCTTAGTCTCCTCGGTTTCAAACACAAACTCTGCATGTTGTCTCAACTCTACAAATGCATGAAAGTACTCCTCGACCGTATATGATCCTTGGATCAGACACATATTCAATGGCGGGACCGATGTTCCTTCCCTTGCCATCAACTCACGCATACCAACCAGTATGAGACACACCACAGGAACAGAGAGTTGTACATGTCCCTCATGGTGGGCCTTAATCATTGCAAAAACCACATCCGCGATCAACCAGACCGTCTCTACCAAAGGAGGAGATGTTGGCGCCGCAGTTGGCTCATTAATCCCCATCGAATGCTGGGGTTCTTGTGGCCCCTCATTACCTATAGTCGCCTACAATCGTGAAACACACAAATAAGCAACTAAAATATTGCACAACGCAATATCAAGAACGCACAAGTACCCCATATATGTGTATTTTCATTCCTAAGTGGACATTCTTGAGTTCAATTATGTTATCCCTACCAAAACTCTAACCTCTGATAACATTTTGTAACGCCTCCATCCGTCACATGGAATATAACAGAGGGTCCGGCCGGGACCCCGCGCCATATTTCACAGACAAATGGCAGGAATCACGTATGAATATCAAAATACTTTCTACTCGCATCTTATCTCAGAGCATTCTAGCGGAAGTTTATAACTTGCAAGAACTCATCCAATGAATGTCCACTAAATATATAAACTACACATTTATATATATCACCAGGAATGTATACAAGTACACAAATGTTCACGGCCTTAAGGCCTTACATGTTTCTCTTTATAAGATGTGGTTTCATACATCGGCACGCAGGTCGGCCACACATGAAATCCAATTCTTCGCACGGCCTTCAAGGGCCTACAAGCAGCAGCAACAAGGGATTAAGTCCGCTCAATCCAATTCAGCCCGCAGCACCTGCAGATGGACATCCACCCTAAGGGTGATAAACAAAGCAACGGTCAGCATTCAACTGACCAATTATAACAACCCTACCCCTTACCCGGGGCAGTGGTTCCTTCCCTACATGCATTGCAATCACAGTATATATATCACAACAAGTGCTCTCACGCACAACAACATCACAAATGCCGGCCTTCGTGCCAAACGCTCCGTGCACTTAGGGCACGCTTACAGTGTACCGAATCATCCTTAGTCCCACCACCGATTAGAGGTTATTAGCTTGTTGGTCGGGCACTAGTCTACTACAACACGCATGCTGGAGACATCCTCGCCCATCCCATTCAGAGGTGTTCACCTCATGACAACAATTGAGCACTCTAGTAACAAGCCGGGAAGGCCTGCAACCCCCCATTTGCATTGCTACCAACAAGCTAGGAAGGCCCGTAGCCCCCCATTTGCATAGATCAACAAGCCAAGAAGGCCCGTAGCCCCCCATTTGCATAGATCGACCTACCACCATAGTGTAACAAGCTGGGAAGGCCCGCAGCCCCCCATTTGCAGTGCTACCAATAGATCTCTCACAACACAGGTACACAGTACTGCTTTCCGGTTCAGCACACAGCTCACGCAGAGTGTACAATCCCAATGCCACAAAGGCTCCACAACCAAAAAGAATGGCTCTCACGGCCACATCGCATACAGCTCATGCAGAGCATACAACACAAGAAGCTCACACAAAGCTTCCGGGGTATTTTCCTAGGCATAAACCCCCAGTACTTCCTGCTACTCACAATTTACAGGAACCCTCACAAAATCCAATTACTCATTCCATACACGGAGTCTTCTCCGGTTCTCAATATAAACATCCGGATGGGCTTCACACAGCATGCATATTTCGTACTACTCATTTCCGGATCTATATGCAGACTCAACCGAGGATATCAACTATCAACCCGCTGGAATCGCTTACGCTTTCCACCTTATGGTGGAGGATTCCATGCACATGCATAAAGGAGGACTTCTCTTGTCTAAGAAGGAGACCGTTACCCTTGACGATCGCTTTGAAGTCATGGAAATCTAGCCAGATGGAAATCACCGCAACGGTCTTGCCTCCACAAATCTGAACTCGGCTCTCGATTACGAACGCTGAAGCTCCTCCGGCAGCCAGATCTCTTTCTCCTTCTTCCTTCCTTGCTCTCCCTTCTCTATCTCTTTTAGAAAGAGAATGTCCAAAATAGATGAGAGTTTATCTTCAACTTTCGGCCTTATAGCAGCAGGAAGGAGTTTGGACCAATGGATCCCAGATGAAGGAAATGAACGACCATGATCCTCCCTGAAATAACTTTTCCTTTGCTGACACGGCTTGTGACACGCTTGTGTCATAGGTCGTGTACCTTAAGCGGCAAAGGAACCGACTCAATCCAAACCAAAACACGGCCATGAGACATGCCCGTGTCCCAGGCCGTGTGCCGACACAGCTTTGGACACGCCCGTGTCCAGCCCGTGTTTAGCACTCTGGCAAACCTGGCCACAACCCGAGAAGGACACGGCCAAGGCACACGCCCGTGTCGCAGGCCGTATTCCCGACCGACATGCCTCTCGAAGATCGTCGACTGCATTTCGTTGAGTACTCAAGACCACACAGAGAAGGACACGGCTTGGGACACGCCCGTGTACCAGGCCGTGTGCCTTACTCGAGACACAACCGAGACCCACTCGAGACCCACTCGAGTCCCACTCGAGTATACAGAGCAGGACACAGCTTGGGACACGCCCGTGTCCCAGGCCGTGTTGCCCAGCCTGAACTCAATGTTGGGATTTGGGGTGTTACACATGCTCTATGAGAGAGTGATGATGTAAGTTGAGATCGGGTCCTAATGATTTCAATCCTTAGAATAAAAGATGCGACTCCAAGATCTTTCATATTAAAGTGTTCTGACAATATTTACCTAAACTTATGCAAGAAAGACCTAATCATTACTCGCAAGTAGAATATTATTTACATAATGAACTAAAATATAATTGTGCTCTCACTGATTTTGAGATATATGCAACATTCAACCTTATTTTCTACAAAATCAAATTAGCTGGCCATCATATCAAATTTTAAACATCACTGACTAGAAGCATAATTTGGACCGCATATGGGTTTATTAAGCTCAGATCCATGTTAGTCACAATAACTAGACTTCAATCATCGCTTTAATCTGGCCATATTTTATATGCACGAGAAGCATAATCTTCGCTGACTAGAAGCATAATTTGTCCATGTTTTATATGCCCGAGATTCCTAATATTCGAATCTCAGATGATCCATTGTCAGAAATCTTTTACCTTGAAGGACAAATCTGATTGGTCCATTCTGCGACGTCATTAAATGATATAACACCAAAACATCGCTTTAATTTGAATTCAGGCATGTCGCGTAGTTCTACTGGATATCTGATCGAATTCTTCTTGTTCAGTTAAATTTCTTCTTTGGCACTTCTTATAGAGTTCCAATCGAATTTGACTATTCATTCTTGTTAGTGCAGTCTAGTCGAATCTACTTCACATTTAGTTGAATGGCTTGAAATCAAGTCGAATTTCTACTTTGTGCATTTTCGCCCAGAAGTTTGTAGTCGAATTACTCTTCAAGACTTCTTTCAGTCGAATCTAGACTAATAACAGTTTTGCATGTAACCCTTCCTCCTCCCTGTCTAGTCAAAATATTTTAGTCGAGATATTAGATATTCAGTCGACATAGTTTAGCCAAAACCTTCTTCCTTCAATACTTCAACACTGCTTTGATCATCAAAGAACTTCTGGTCGAATTGCCTTGAGATTTTTGCACGATCGTATAGATGATCTAAATGAATCTTCACATTGCAGTTTTATGCATACTTATCATCCACATGAATCGTCTTGATTCATCTATCAGAACGCTTTGATGTTTAGTCGAACTTTCACAGACTTTGCATTCTAAGTGTATCAGCATGAATCGTCTTGATAGTTCATCACGATTATCTTGATCTTTGGTCGAATCTGTATTTAAACATATTTTTGACTTCATGATACTTTTACACAAAATCAATTGACTCTTCTGCACGTATGGCCAGATCACCTAGTCAATATGTACATAGGGATTTTTCTAAACCCTTAAACATGATTTTCTTGATTCTTCTATACACTTGGTTTGGTCATTTAGTCGAATCAGTTTCTTACTAGAAATCTTGTGCTCTATTGATATATGCACGATTCTACTTGATTGTTCTACGCATTATGTTAGAGCATCTATAAGTTCGACTAGATGTTTAGTTGAATTTTGACTTAGTTAAATTTCTATCTTCTTATACGTCACTTCTTTGCATTACTCAATCTTTTACAGTTCATTTATTTGACTTTTGAGAGTAAGTATCAAGTCTAATATAGTCTAAAACTTAGGTCGACATGGTGGTTTGCATAATGAGATATTATATTGGGAAGACTATGTCTGATAACACTAGTTCTATTCCTATGTTGGGCTCGTACTATTATGTACCTGAAATCATCACAATAAGAGCATGTACATCGAATGCAAATATGTTCATCTATATTGTGAGAATTTTTCAAATCAAGAACATTATAGGCATTGTTCCAAACATCCCTCCTCAAAGAGTCCGGGATTTTGGAAGAGTTGGTAATATTGAATTTTCTCAAGATGATCAACGAGATAGTCTGATGCCAAATTAATATTCTCAGAACTATCAAGATAACACCTTGATAAGGCGGAAACAGGAAAGCAAGCTCAAACACCAGAAGCAACTAGAAGAAACAAGCAGATCAAACTTTTATTATCTTCTTTACAGGGCGAGGTATACATGGCGAGACATGATTTCGCCAGTATAAAATGGAAAGCAGAAAACAAGAAAACAATCTGGGCGGACAGAGTCAGAGACCGCCGAGACCGCTCAGTCTGCCGAAGTCGTCGAGACCGCCCGAACTGCTACTGGAAGACGAATAGAACACGGAGTCCGCCGAGACTGCGAGGTCGCGCGGACACACCGTTATTCGTTGAAAATCTTGTCGCTCTCTGCAAGCCGCCTAACCGCAGTCGCATTGCTGCCAGAGTCCGCGAACAAAAGCCGAACTGATGAACAGGCCACCAAAGCTGGCGGACACTGTTATTGAATAGAAGTTGGGGAAGATCGATTAGCCACAGATATGACCTGTTGAGACTGTTGATTGAAACTGCAAGCTAGGCAGAAACCTGACCGAAGTCAACACCAGAAACCTTGCTTCGCTAAGCTATCCGCTCAATCTACAACAGCAACAACCGATTAAACTTCTCAACCCGTGCGGACTGGCAAAACCGAGGCCGCAGTTTTTAATCCATGCTCAACTTACTGTTCACTCAGTAACAAATGAAGTGTCGGGGGGTCCTATTTATAGGCGGTTGAGGAGTGTGGTCACCGCCCTATGAGATAGCCTAACCACCCCTTGATCGCAGCTAGCATAACCAGTCCGCCCAGTTCGCAAGGACATGGTCAGACATCAGCCAAACCAACAAGCAAGGCAAGAAGCCAGTCCGCACTGAGTGGCGGACACCGCACCGGTCCGCATGCACAAGTCCATGACAAACAGGCAGACCTCCTGGTCACAGCGGACTTTGTGGACTCTACGAACATTGCATCAGCCCGCAACACAAGTCAACGACCAACATGCACTCCGCCCGGTCAACAACGAATAATGCGGATACTGCGGACAACAAAAAAACTGGTCTTGTCACGGTGACCAAGTCCAGCAACCCGCCAAACGTATGACGCAAGCTCGGTGGACACGAAGTCAGATTGCTATCTCCAAGGACAGTTCGCCACCAAGAATGCGGCTCACCCACCGCAACTCTAGAGATCAAAGGCAAGGACAATTGCCGATCTTGCGGACATCAAAAAACTCAGTACGCGCAGTTCGCAGACTTCAACTTGCACAACAGCCTCCAAAAAACTTCAAAGGTCGCCAACACCAGACCGTAAGACTGCTGCATCCATCCGCGCGGTCAGTCCACCCAGGCCGCACGGTCTTCCCGATCACCAACTTTCACTTCACAAATTTCAACACTCTCCCTTGAAGTGAGAAGTGGTGATCAAGCCCAAAAGACCTCGTAGTCGCTGGAATGGCTCCCTTCGACAACGATTTCGTGAAGATGTCAGCAAGGTTGTCTTCACTCCAAACATGCTCGACCATAAGAGATCCCTCCAACACCTTCTCCCTTATGAAGTGGTGTTCGATCTCTATATGTTTGGTCCTTGCGTGATAAACTGGATTGTTCACCAGTTTGAGAGCACTCTCATTGTCTCCTCAGAGCAAGGTAGGACCTTGCACTTCTTCATGGACGTCTTCTACTAGCCTCCTCAGCCAGATGGCTTCTCGAGTAGCCAAGGCCGAAGCCTTATACTCTTCTTCCGTAGTAGAGACAAACACCGAGTCCTGCTTCTTTCTACACCACTAAATGCTAGCTGATCCACAAGTGAACACATAACCAGAAGTAGATCTTCGATCATCCGAGTCACCACCATAATCAGCATCCGTGTATCCCAACAAAGAAAAACCCGAGTCCCTCCTATAAAGGAGTCCCATATTAGAAGTCACCTTAACATACTTCAAGATATTCTTTGCCGCCACCAGATGAGACTTCCTTGGCTCTTCCATAAACTGACTTACTCGGCCAAAAACATAAGCAATGTCTGGCCTTGTAATGGTTAGGTAGATCAAACTCCCCACTAGTGCTATGAAGACCAATGGATTAGGAAGAATCCTTCCTTCATCTCGTCGAAAGCTTCAGTCCTTGATCTAGAGGAGTAGAGCAACTCTTTCCTTCACTCATGCCGAATCAGTTCACAATGCGATTTGCATATCCTTTCTGGCAAATGAGTATCCTGCTCTCCTTCCTCTGCACTTCGAGACCAAGAAAGTGATGAAGCTCTCCCAAGTCTTTCATCTCGAAGTGAATAGCAAACTCAGCCCTGAGCCTAGCTACTTCCTCCTCTGAATTCCTTGTGATGATCATGTCATCAACATACATCAGGGCCAAGACTTGAAGCTCCCCCTTCTTCTTGATTAACTAGCTAGAGTCCGAGTTAGAAGCAAGGTATCCGCAGAATTGGAGGTATTCTGCTATCTTCCCATACCAAGCTCTTGGAGCTTGCTTCAACCCGTAAGGAGCCTTCCTGAATTTGCAGACATAATCCGGATGAACTTCAGAAACAAATCCGAGCGGCTGATCCATGAAGATGTCATTATCAATCTCCCCATAAAAAAATGTGTTCTTTACATCAAGCTGCCACATTCTCTATCCTTGGCAAGCAGCCAAGGCGATCACCACCCAAACCGAAGTCATCATTGCAACTAGACTAAACGTCTCCTTATAGTCCTCTCCATATTGCTGTGAGAATCCTCAAGCAACAAGACGAGCCTTGTACCTTTCAATGCTTCCATCAGCCTTCTTCATCAACTTGTACACCCACTTGAAGGTCACTGGAGCAATGACATCACCCCTAGGCACAAGGTCCCAGGTTTATTCTTCTTAAGAGCATCCATCTCCTCTTCCATGGAAGCTTCCCACTCCTTGAATCCAGTGGCCTCATTGAAGCTTGAAGGCTCTCGCTCATCAAGAGGGCCTGCAAAGAAACAGGAGACAAAACTCACTTTATTCCCTTCACAGTAACGAGATGGTGACTTGATGGCCCTCTTTGATCTTCGAAGAGGTTGCTCCTTGCTCACAACCTCCATTGCTTCTTCAGGCTCAGCTCCATCTCCGGGCAAACTTTGAGCAATACCCCCCTGCTTCCTGAACCAGAAGCCTCTGCCTCAGAGCTTGAAGCAACAGGAGCTGTTGGTGAAACAACAAGCTCCTCTTGAACAACTTAAACAACCACCTCCTACTTCTCATCAACCTTGCTTCCTGGTAACTCAACCGAACTTCCTCCATATGACATCAAATCATCAAAGACCACGTCTCTTGATACAATAGACTTCTTCATCGCAGGATCCATGCACTTCCACCCCTTCTTCCGCTCATCATAGCCTACAAAGACAAGTTTCCTTGCCTTTGCATCAAGCTTCGTCCTTGAAGCATCCGGGACATGCACATAGCAAGTTGATCCAAACACCCGAAGGTGTTCCACGCTTGGCTTATCCTTCAGCAACATCTCAAAGGGAGACTTCATATTGATCGGACTGAGAGACATCCGATTGATGACATATGTTGCGCAAGTCATTCCTTCCGCCCAAAGGACTTGGAAATGCTCTTTGCATGAAGCCAGCATTTGCAAGTTTCCATCAAGTGACGTATCTTACTCTCCGCTACTCCATTTTGTTGTGGAGTGTGAGCACAAGTAAGCTCTCTCTGGATCTCATGCTTCATGTATAAGTTAGAGAATTCGGAAGAGACAAACTCATCGCCATTGTCTGTTCTAAACTTCTTGATCCGCAAGCCAAGCCGGCCCTCCACCAGCTCCTTGAACTCCACAAACAATTGGAAAGCTACTGACTTTTCCTTCATAAAATACACCCAAGTGTATCTTGAGTAGTCATCAATTAGAACAAGCATGCATCTGCTCCCACCAAGGCTAGCAGTAGCGGTTGGCCCCATCAGATAACCATGGATTCACTCCAATGGTGCTTTGCTCCTTGTTTGAGACTTATCAAACAGAAGGCGATGAGCCTTGCCGAACTTACAACCTGCACAAACGTGACCATCGCCAAAGGATGATAGCTTAGGCAAGCCTTTCACAAGGCTCCTGCTTGCCATAGCTTTCAGCTTATCCATCCCTACATGCCCCAATCTCTCATACCAAATAGCAGAACTATCGTTTGCCCTCATCCGATTAACGTAGGAGCTTGTTGCAAGAACAAACAAGTCATTTACTCTCCTCCCAACATGAGCAACATCAACCTTTACCGCTGATACATTGCGAATAAATTTCACTTCTGTTGGCCCAAATAGAACGTGATAACCTGCGTCTACCACATTGGTCACAGAGAAGATATTCTTCTTCATGCCTGGTACATGATACACACTCCTTAACGTGAGTGGCCCCTTTCACTACCCAAGAACACAACCCCCTCCTTCTCTACTGCATGAACAGTATTATCAGCAGTAATAATAGCTTTGTTACCTGAGTAAGCTTGCAGCGAGGAGAACTTTGACTAATCTCCGGTGAGGTGATGACCACACCCGGAGTCCACGATCCAGTCGTCTTCAAAGTTGATGGCGGACAAAGCACGGACACAAGTGCCCGTCATGAAAGCTCCACCCCAGCCAGTTTCCTCAGTACTAGAGCAAGCTTCCTCCTTGCCTGCAGCATGCCCAGGCTGTAACTTGACCTTGCAATCACGCTTGAAGTGGCCCGACTGATGACACTTGTAGCACTTAAAATTCTTCTTCCAAACCTTCTTAGGAGCAGCGCTCCTCTCTAGCTGATTAGAAGTTGAAGGCTCATCTTCAACAGCGGTCTTCTTCTTCTTCTTCCCTTCCCATCTCTTCTTCTTCTTGCCTGTGAAGAGTGCATCACTACCTCCTTCAGAGATAGTCACTCCAGCAATCTGCCTGGCCAAATTCTCTTGCAAAGCAAGCAAGTTCTCAAGTTCCAGCAGAGATGGTTGAGTTGCCCAGCCTTGAACTGAAGTTACAAAGACCACATACTCCTTCCGCAGGCTGTGGATTATGTGCCTTTTTGTTGGGTATTGTATCCACAATGTACCTGATTTGAAGAAGCCCCTGAACAAGCTAAGGTAAATAGACATTGTATTTGATGAAATCTTCTAGTTGTGCTTGCAGTTACTCCACGCTAAGTACACACCAATGTCAGGGTGCAGTGGGTCAATATACATGGGTTTGCGCGACGTAATCCCTCATTGAGCAGATCAGTGTGTTGGCTTACATGTACTCTCTCTATTGGAGTGTACTTAATTTCAAGTACAGGGCTATGATAGAACAAGAAAGACAAGGAGCAAGGATGGGCCAAAGACCTGCTCTCGGAAAGAAAGAGGAAAAATTGTCTAAGTAAGAATCGACGAGAATCACTAAGTGATTCTCGCCGATTCGGCGAGAATCACTAGTGATTCTCGCCGAGTCGTCGAGAATCACTGGTTGATTCTCGCCGGTTGGAGCCGGCTGTCTCGACGCGCCAGAAATTTCTCTAAGGCAGAATCGTCGAGAATCAAGTGAGATTCCCGCCGTTTCTCCCCCGCTTCTATATCAGTGCAGCCAGAATTCTACTAAGTAGTATTCGGCGAGAATCATAGGTAATTCTCTCCGATTCGTCGAGAATCACCTACGATTCTCGCCGAATTTGACTTGGGAAATTTTCCAATTCTGTCTGAACCGGTCCATGTTACCTGCGGTATTTCGAACCGGTCTTAGGTCTTGTTGCTGGTGGGACCCACAACGGTCATGTGCTTGACCTAAGGTATATATACCTCCGTATGTATGAGCGGAAAGATGAATGTAATACGCGAATTCAAAAGAACAGCCGCCGAAGTGACCTAGATCGCGATCTTGCTCCGCCGATCGTCTCCGCCGTTCGTGCAGTTGTCGCCGCTGTTGATCTCAAGTTCTTCCAGATCTCCGGCGACAGAAGCTTAGGCTAGCATAGCGTCTCACACGTCTAACCAGAGATCCCTTGTCTCTTGATTCGTTGATCGGGAAAAACCTTCCCCTTCCGAATCGATCGAGACAACCGATCCTAGTGTGACCGTTGGAAGACCTTGCTTCCTTTGCTACGAAGTTTGAATCCCCTAGCACTACAACAGCTCTCCGTAGCCGCCGCTTAGTTTGAGAACCTTGCCGCCGCTCCAAGCCGCCGCCGGTTACGGAAAGATTCACTCCAAGAGAGATCTAGGGTTGTGGACTCTTCGTTGACTTCAAGAACACATCGTCAAACGAAGAGGGACACCTTAGTCTCCATAAGTTGTTTGTATTTCTTATACAATCTATTTTCAATTTCTTTGTAAAGGACCGATTGGTCTCTAGTTGTAAGGGTTGGGTGCAACCCGTGTTGTGGGAGTGGTGACTCCTACGTGTGGAAGGGTTCCTTCCGTTAGTGCAAGGATTGGATTTCAATCCTGTTGGTGAAGTGACCGAGTCGTCCCTGGTTGGGAGATAGGTCGAAGGGGGAAAGTGGACGTACCCAAATCGGGGAACCACTATAAATTGCTTGAGTCTTTTCTGTGCTGTGTTGTTTAATTTACTTGTGCAGGTACAGTTTTTAATTCCGCAAAAACCCCACAAGACACCTATCCCCTCTCATAGATTAAGCTAGTTGGCACTAGGTGGACTTTCAAGTGGTATCAGAGGGAGGTTCCTCATCAAAAAAGTTCACACCTTGAGTAGAATCCTGCCACCAGTGTCAAGAAGAAGACCGATATCTTCCATGGACGGACTCAAGCACTCCGGCAAAATCCCAGTGTGCACCAGACTGAAATTTCCTATCTGGAAGGAAAGAATCAGATTCTTCATGGAAGAAGTCGACCCCCGACTCTTCATGATAGTGGAGGAGGGACCTTACATTCCCACTAAGGCCTCCACCATTGATCCTACCAAGAAAGTGCCCAAGAAACTTTCGGAAATGGACAAGGACGAAATGGTGTTGTTCGGACTCGACAAGAAAGCTCAGAACATCCTGGTAAGCGCAGTTGATGACTCTATGATGCAGAACTTCTGCAACTGCAGGAGAGCCAAGGATCTCTGGAGCTGCCTGATTGTATTAATGGAGGGCATAGATGAAGTGAGGGACGATCGGAGATCCCTCCTCAACCAGAAATATGAGGCCTTCAGGCAAGGGCCCAAGGAGGAGATCGGAGTTACCTTCGAAAACTTCCTCAAGATCGTCAATGCACTCAAGGGATATGGAAGAGTGTTCACTGACAGTGAGCTCAATGATAAGTTCCTTAGGTCCCTTACTAAGGAATGGGACACGAAGATCTGCGCCATCCGGGAGTTTGGCAGACTTGCGAAAACCGACCCTCAGATTCTGTTCGGGAAGCTCATGTCCTATGAGCTTCAATTGAACACAAGGAAGGCTGAAGAGGAAGCAGAGAAAGCCGCAGCCAAAGAAAAGATCGTGGCCCTAAAAGCCATTCATTCCAGAAAGGGTAAGGGTGCTGCTTCTTCCCGTGCGTGGAAGAAGGATGAAGAGGAAGACTCTGAGCCAAGCTCCTCCGGCTCAGAATTGTCTGAGGAAGACTTCTCCCTTATCACACGGGAATTCAAGAAGTTCCTCAAGCTGAGGAATCAGAGAAAGAGAAACGGCTCCTCCTCAAGGGATCAGAAGAAGAACTATTCTTCTGACAGGTATGTTTCTAAACCGAACAAACACCGCTCATCTGACATTATTTGCTTTGGTTGCAACAAGCCAGGACACGTCGTGGCCGACTGCCATCAAGGCAAGAGGGAGAAGGGAAAGGGAGAGGAGCACAGGTCCTCAAAAGACAAGAAGAAGGAGAGGAGTTACATCGCGAAGAATCCAAAGACGCTGAGTGAATCTGACACGTCAGACACCAGCGATGACGAGGAAGCCTACTTTGGGCTAATGGGTCGCTGTGACTCGGAAGGAGATTGCCCCCCATTTACTGGGAAGGTAAAAGCTCACACCCCTCTCTCCGACTCTGACTCTGATCCTGAGTCTCAGGATGATGACCCTGAGGATAGCCCTTCGGCCCGTAAAGCTGAGCTCCTCGATAAGTATGAGCTTCTGCTCAATACTTTCGTGGAATGTCGAAAGAGACTGAAGACTGAGAAAAAGGAAGTTAAATTCCTTAAAGGTGAGAGTGTATTCCTGAGGGAAGAGATCACCAGTTTGATCTCCCTCCGACAGGAGCACTTGGACCTGACTTCAAAGCATTCAGAGTCCCTTAAGCTCCTCGATCTTAAGCAAGAGGAAATCGACAAGTTGGAAGAACAACTTGCGGCAGAAAAGAAGATCGTTAAGAGCTTCTCTATGCCTAAGACAGTTCTTCCACTAGTTGATATAAAAGTGAAGGGATAGATACTACTCTAGAGGGGGGGGGGGGGGGGTGAATAGAGTTATCAAATTTTGCACAGACAAAACTTAATAGTCTACCCAACTCCCTTGGAGTGAAGTGCGGAAGGAAAAGATTATAGATATAAAGTTAACCCTATAGCCTAACACAAGTGATGTGTACAAACTCAAGCTAACTGTAATTACAGTTAAGGCTTGGAAAACCTAATCAGCAACTAGCAACCTAGTTATATCTAATCACAGCCACAATACATGAATTAAACAAGAGAATCCAGACGACACAAGGAAATTTATAGTGGTTCCCCAAACAACTTGGGTACGTCCACTCTTCTACCCACACGGTAGGAATCCACTCAGGTTTTTGATCAGGTGCCCTGCCACCAACAGGATCTGCTTCAGGTAGATCCAGAAACCCTTTAGACTTTTGATCAGGTGTCTAAAAACCAAGCACAGGTTTTTGATCAGGTGCCCTGCCACCAAGGGATACTTTTGAAGGGAGTAATAACCCTGTACAGGAGGGGAAGAAAGTTAAGATGTATTCTCTATTTTACAAAGATTAGAGAAGCACAAAAACTTGCACTGAGCTAGAATGCTCTAAAGAATCAAGGCTCCCCCTGGCTCAAAGATGTCCAGGTGAAGTCTTGCTTCAGTGCAGAAAACTCTTCAGAAAGTTCTGAAGGAAAAGCTACAGGAAGAAAGTAAATAACAAAGTCAATGATCTTCAAGCAGCTATCTTTTTCTTCTTCTTCTTCAAAGGAACTCTGAGTTTGAACTTCCTGAAAGCAGGAGAACTCAGGTGAAGAATAGATGAAGATCTTAACACTTCTCAGTTAGATGGAAATTGCTGAGAGCAGAAAACTTTTTCTTGATGAAGGCTTGAAAGCTTGAATGAACAACTGGTTA
Organism: Platanthera zijinensis; assembly: GCA_039513925.1. NCBI lineage: Eukaryota > Viridiplantae > Streptophyta > Magnoliopsida > Asparagales > Orchidaceae > Platanthera > Platanthera zijinensis. The sequence continues at coordinate 134,524,283 of CM077082.1, forward strand.
GCTATTAGCTAGCTTGAATCCTTCTTCAAAGGGTCCTTTATATAACAGTAGCAAGCAACGGCTCTCTTCCATTTGAATTATTTGTCTTCTTCTGAGCCTTGAGACCTGGGCTGTAAATATCAAGAAGACAAAAACATCTCTGCAGCAAAACATTCTATAAAAGGAGTAAACCTCTTTCTAAGAAGCTGCAGGCTTAAATCAAATAACAGAAGGACTAAATAAAGTCACATCAGAAATAATCTCTTTATAGCAAAAAGAAGACTTTTCAGTCTAACGGCTATAAAGGGCTGACAGCAGATAAAGTAATTTATAATGACAGCTAATAAGACAAACAACTTTATCTTAAAAAGATTTGACTCAGGCAAAAGAGATGGAGCAAATATTGCCTGGTAATTTTATCATACAGCTTAAAACAATGTGCCAGAAAATGTATTAATTAATTAAATATAATAAATAAATACAAAATACAAAGGCAGACAGAAAGCGTCGAACAACCTTCGGAGATCGTCGACCGACGCACGGAGATCGTCGAACTATCGGGCAGATAGTCGAACGATCCAGATAGTCGACCTATCGAAGAAGATAGTCGAACTACCATGGCAGATAGTCAAACTATCAAAGCAGATAGTCGAACTATCAGATAGTCGATCTATCTTGGACAGATAGTCGAACTATCAAGCGCACAGAGATAGTCGACCTATCAAGCAGATAGTCGACCTACCTCAGAAAACAGATAGTCGATCTATCAACAGATAGTCGAACTATCAAACCAAACCAGATAGTCGAACTATCAGCAGATAGTCGAACTATCAGATAGTCGAACTATCAGGACAGATAGTCGAACTATCAGAGACAACAGATAGTCGAACTATCAACAGATAGTCGAACTATCAAGACGAAACAGATAGTCGATCTATCAACAGATAGTCGAACTATCAAAGCGGAACAGATAGTCGACCTATCAACAGATAGTCGAACTATCAGATAGTCGATCTATCAGGACAGATAGTCGAACTACCACGCCAAGCAGATAGTCGACCTATCAACAGATAGTCGAACTATCAACGCAGACAGATAGTCGACCTATCAACAGATAGTCGAACTATCAGATAGTCGATCTATCAGAACAGATAGTCGAACTATCAACGCAGACAAAGCGTCGACCAACTGATAAACGATCGTCGATCAGCCGATAGACGATAGTCGAGCGGCGTTCGACTATAGTCGAACGAAAAAACTACTTAACCAAATTCTCAATCTGGAAAAGTGAGGACTCTACAGCTAGACTTCTAACCATTGACCATAGATATTTCTTGGGTCAAGGGGCACAAAGGAGAGGACTAAACTCAAATCAAAACTAGGGTACCAACAATCTCCCCCTATTTGAGTTAAGTCTCTCAACAACTAAAACAAAAAGCTAGCTAAAGAGCAATAAAATAATACAGGAAAGATTTAATAATTAACTAGCAGATTATCAAATAGATAAACAAATATAGCACAGCAGTTAATCAAACTATGGATCAACAGAGTCAGGCTTAGATACAGAAGAGCTAGAAACAAAAGAGATTTTCCTTAGAGGGTCATCAGATTCTTTCTTTGACAGTTTCAGGTCCTGCACACCAATGATCTTCAGTTCTGCAGCTCTTGGGACTACTGCTTCAGGATGCTTTTCCATATATTTTGATGGATCAAAAATCTCAGGATTAACCTGGAACTTTTCAAACTCTTTCTTTCTGTAAGCAGACATGGTAGTTAGACCAGTCGTATCTTTTCCTTCTGCTCTAGCTTTTCTTATTTGAGCTGCTCCAACTAGTTCTTGAAAGCGAGCCATCCTAAAGTTAGGATCAAGCTCAAGATTTTCATAAACAGGCTCAGGAGGAGCAGCATCAGCTATTTTATCTTGAATAACTAGATAAGACATTTGAAGCAAACTTAGCAAAAGGTTCTTGCTAGAAATTTTAAAACAAAGTAAACTATTTACCTTTTGAAACAATTTTCTCAGACTGAACTGGTGTTGGAGATGGAATCCTTTTCTTTGGAGAAGGAGGAGGGGAAAAGGTTGGTCTTTGAACCACAGCCTCCTTCACTTGTCTTTGAGAACCAAAAAACGATTTGCCTTGCGAGTTTTGATAACTTTGTCTTGGCTGGGGCTGAAAAGAAGCAGATCTTCCAGAAGAGGCAGCAGGATTAGCTGATAGGTTCCCAGAGGCTCCTGCACTTGGAGGTGGAGGAGGAGGACCTCTGGGAGTCCATCTTGAAACAGGACTATCATACCTCTTAGTTCTTTTCCTTTCTTTCTGCTGGTTCTTTGAAAACCACATCCAGTGCTGAAATTCCTTTGACTTAGGGTCAATGCCCTTCAGAATATAATAAGGAGTATCATTATCTTTACTGGGAGGAGGAGGAGGAGGAGCAGCTTTTCTCTTCTTTTGGGCAGCTTTCTTTCTCTTTGACTTTTCAGAAACATCAGAATCCTCTTCATCATCAGAATGAGATGAGGGAGGATTTTCATAAGGATCATAGGCTTTTGAAACAGCCTTTTCTTTAAGCTTAAGATCAGATTTCTCTCTTTCCTCTTCCATGGCATCCAGAGCCAGAAGGGAATCTAAGTCCAACCCTGGTGAATCATCCCAGATGGTTGACTTTTCAATTTGCAGATCTTTTTCTTTCTCTTTTAAAGATTGTACTCTTAGATCCCAGGCAGCTCTTGCTTGAACTTCTTCCAAATTCAGAACAGGAGAGTCATCTTTGACTTCATCTTTCTCAGACTCATCTTCTCTATTATCTAAAAAAGATTCCAATTCAGGATCTACTTGAATATCAGGAACACTTGGACCAGCTTTAGAGACAATTTCTATTATCTGAGCAGATAAAACTTCTCTAATAACATCTGTAGAATTATGAATACAGATCTGCTAAATAAACAGAAATCATTCCTTCCAGGAATTCACAAACTAACAAATTAATTGACTCATCAACAAAACGGATGAAAGAATTACCTTCATACTTGACCATCTCCCATGATTCATCTAGATATGAAGTTATAATTCCTTCTAGGAATCTAGCAACCACAGGAGTGGTGAGGTCTTCTAGGCAGACTTTTACTGCAATCTCAGATAACATGATTCCATCTGCTATTTCCTTATCAGATAACACTGGAGCTATTTCTTTCTCAGCTGGAACAGACTCTTCCAGGGCTGTCATGACTGTATCTGTTATAGCTGGAAGGGAGGCAGGATGATCTGAGGCATCTTCATGGAACATCTCCCCCTGCCTGATTTCAGTGGAGACTGAAACCAGGCCCCTTGAGGAAGATGGCTCAGCAGATTTTGAAAGGGATTTGATGGAGGCAGTTAAGATATCAATGGAGGCTGCAAGGGGAGCGATTGCCTCTTCAATCATGGTCTTGATTGACGGGGTAATCAGCTCCACAATGCGGGAGATAAGCTCAGGAGAGATCTCAAGAGATGAAGGATGTGAAGTGGATGGAGCTGCAGCAGATATGGTAGTAGTGCTGGGATGAAGAGTGGTGTGGACAGGGGATCGAGCAGGAGATGGAGCAGGAGAGTTAAGTGGAGAATTAACTGGGGAATGAATGGGAGACAAAGGAGGAGTAGGAATTCTCTCAGATCCTAACAAATCAAAGCTAGGAGCAGATATCCTAGTCTGATGTGCAGGAAGAGGAGAAGCTGGAGGGGAAAGAGGAACAACCGTGGTTGTTTCTGGAGCAGAAGAGGAAGAAGGTCGTACTTCAGCTGAAGTTGATGGTACTTCAACTGAGGCAGACAGCAAAGCAGAAGAGGAGGAGGGAAGGGCTGAGCCAGCTTCAACATGGTGAGGAGTGACTGATTCAGTCCTGGTGTCCTCAGATGTTGCTGGAGCAGGTTTCACAAAAGTTCTCTTCCATTTAGAGAACAGGTGAGGATCCATCTTCTTGCTTGCGTTGATTGTTGTTGCGGTTGAACTCAGCAGCTGGGGGTATTTTTCCTTTAGGAAAATTCCAATGACCCTTCCTAGGGTGACTTCCTTCTTACCAGTCTTTTTCCTGATTAAATCAAACACAACTGCTGCCCAATCTATCCTTTTCCGATTAACAATCGCACACATCAGTGCGAATTGCTGCCTTGTGATATTATCGTGAGCAGAGTGCTTACCCAGGAGCACTTTTCCTACCAGCTCAGCAAGAAACTTGATCTTGAAGGGGAAATTTACTTTGAGCAGCTTCGTGGGAATGCCCTCAGCATGTCCCAGCTCAACTAGCATTCTTCCGAATTCCTGAGCATCTTGCTCATAATCCTCTTCACCATTAACTAATCCAAAAACATCAGACAAAACGGCCGGAGTTAGGATTACCTCTACTCCGCCGATGGTACCTGTCATCGATTCGTCGGTGGAGGACGACGTGAAGGCCCATTCCTTGATTTCTGGGATGTTTATCTTAATCCTTGCAGAAATTAACCTTTCTAATCCCTGATCCCGGCACAGCTGTAGAACTTCTACGATTCCTGCATCGCAGCTGCTGAACGCGTCGAAATCAACACTAAATCCTGCGTCAAACTTCACGACTGCTAGAACTGCTGGGGAAACCGCCATTGATTCGCTGGAGAAAGCTCGAGAAAGCTGCAGAGAACGAAGAAGACGAAACGCCCGGAAATCGCAAGCGGGAAAGCAGAATGCGAAAGGGCACGCTCCGTCGACGATAAAACACAAGATCTTTTAACCTAGGTCGACTATCGGCTTTATATTAGACCGGGAATAGTCGATCTATTAAAAAGATACTTGACCCGATAGTCGAACGGCCGTTCGACGATCGGCTCAGAAGCAGAGTAGTCGAAACATCGTTCGGCTATTTCTGGCTTCACAAGCAACAAGCTGTCGTCGTTCTGAGATCGACGATGAGCTCAACCTGTTCGACGATGGTCGAACGTCGATCGACGATCTTCAATCAGACAAACTTTCATCAACCATAGGTCGACGATGGGCTTGACCCGATCGACTATCTTCGAACGTCGTTCGACTATCTTCAAACAGATTTCAACATAGGCAGATATAGCTACACTTAGTCTCGTCCATTAATCATGCCTAGTTGAACTAAAAAGAACAGATGCTTCTGTTCATCTAAAGGCTTGGTGAATATATCACCTCTCTGAAACTCAGTGGATATGAACTCAAGACAAATCTTGTTCTTTTCCACACAATCTCTCAGGAAATGGTGCCTAATCTCAATGTGCTTCGTTCTAGAGTGGTGCACTGGATTTTGTGCAATTGAGATAGCACTGGTACTATCACACATGATTTTGGTGTTCTTGTGTGAGTAACCATAATCCACAAGCTGGTTTTGAATCCACAGGATCTGTGAACAACAACTGGCAGCTGCTATATATTCAGCCTCTGCAGTTGAAGTTGAGACAGAAGCCTGCTTCTTACAGAACCAAGAGACCAATCTCTCTCCCAGGAACTGGCAAGTTCCTGAGGTGCTCTTCCTGTCAACTCTGCAACCAGCATAATCAGAATCAGAATATCCAATTAATTCAAACTCTGACTCAGTTGGGTACCAAAGTCCTAGATCTGGACATCCCTTCAGGTATCTCAGGATTCTCTTTAGAAGAATCAGATGAGATTCCTTGGGGTTGACCTGGAATCTAGCACAAAGGCATGTAGCAAACATTATATCTGGCCTACTTGCAGTTAGATATAATAGGGAACCAACAATGGCCCTATAATTCTTTTGATCAACTGGCTTGCCGTGATCATCAGAATCAATAACTACATTAGTAGCCATAGGTGTAGGCATTGCTGAAGCATCAGCCATCCCAAATTTCTTTACCAATTCCTTGGCATATTTGGATTGGGAGATGAAGATACCATCAGCATCTTGCTTAACTTGGAGACCAAGAAAGTAAGACAGCACACCCATACTACTCATCTCAAACTTGGAATGCATCAAGTTGGAAAACTTTTTGCACAGTTTGGGATCAGTGGAGCCAAAAATAATATCATCTACATACACCTGAACTAACAGGATTGTGTCCTTGTGATGCTTGACGAAAAGGGTTCTATCAACTACTCCCCTAGTAAAGTTGTGCTCTAACAGGAAACTAGCTAAGGTCTCATACCAGGCCCTAGGAGCTTGCTTTAGTCCATAAAGAGCTTTCTGCAACTTAAAAACATGAGAAGGCTGAGTTGAAGAAACAAACCCTTGTGGTTGTTCAACAAACACCTCTTCCTTAAGCTCACCATTTAGGAATGCACTTTTGACATCCATTTGGAACACTTTAAACTTCATGTAGGCTGCATAGGCCAAGAAGATCCTTATTGCTTCTAGCCTTGCAACAGGAGCAAAGGTTTGGTCATAGTCTATACCTTCCTCCTGTCTGTAGCCCTGAGCTACAAGCCTTGCTTTATTCCTTACTATAATTCCATTTGCATCCAGCTTGTTTCTATACACCCACTTGGTGCCTATGATCAGTTGGCCTTTAGATCTTGGAACCAAAGTCCAAACTTTACATCTCTCAAACTGATTGAGCTCCTCTTGCATTACAATGATCCAGTGGGGATCTAGCTCTGCATCTTTAAAAGTGAGGGGCTCAACCTGTGAGAGGAAACAAGCATGCATCACATCCTGTCTTAATTGATGTCTTGTTTGCACACCAGCTGATATGTCTCCAATCACTTGAGATGTGGGGTGATCTCTAAGTGTGACAATATCAGCAGGTGGGATGTGATCTTCAGCAACAGTTGGGATTAATTCCTCAGGAGGAATTTGATCTACTGTTGGTGGTACAACAACTGCTTCAGCAATGTCTTCATCACTGTCTGATTCAGTGATCTGAAGAGTTGATAGTTGAAGAATTTCTTGAGGGGCATCAGGTACCTGCAAAGAACTGGAGGAAGGAGAATTTTCTTTCTCCTTGTAAAACATCTGAGACTCATCAAAAGTCACATGCACAGATTCTTCTATCTTACAGGTTGATTTGTTATAAACCCTATAAGCTTTGCTTACTTGGGAATATCCAAGCATAATTCCCATTGAAGCTTTTGCTTCAAATTTTCTAATATATTCTTTATTATTATTATGAATATAAACAATACAGCCAAAAACTCTAAAATAATTAATTTTAGGTTTCTTTCCTTTAAGCAACTCATAAGGAGTTTTACACTTAAGTTTGTGTATCAAACTTCTATTCAAGACATAGTTGGCTGTACTAACAGCTTCTGCCCAATAGGATAGAGGCATGTTAGCATCTGCCAACAATGTACTCGCAGCTTCAATTAGTGTTCTATTCTTCCTTTCAACTACCCCATTTTGTTGGGGAGTTCTAGGAGCTGAGAAGCTATGTTTGATACCTTCTCTCTCACAGAATTCTTGCATGAGAAGAGAGTCAAACTCAGTACCATGATCACTTCTGATCAAGGCCACATGAGTAGAGTACTCAGTCTGCACACATAATAGAAAGTCTGTAAGGGCTTTGAAGTTATCAGACTTAGTTCTCAAAAAGAAAACCCAACTGAACCTAGAGAAGTCATCTACAATTACTAAAGTGTAATACTTCCCTCCTAAACTCTGTACATTTATTGGGCCAAAAAGGTCCAAATGTAATAAATACAGGATTCTAGGAGAATCACTTTTATTTACAGATTTAAAAGAATTCTTGGTTTGCTTGCCTAGCTGACAAGCCTTGCATAGGCTCTCCTTCTTGTAGGGGCAAGAAGGTAAACCTCTAACAAGGTTGTGTTTAGATAACCTAGATATATTTTTAAGGTTTACATGGCTGAGCCTCTTATGCCATAGGGAATTATTATTAAGGGTTACTTCATTAAACAGGCAGATTTCAGAATGAGATGAGTTGAAATCTACTAAATAGATATTACCTATTCTAATACCTACTAAGACAACATTATTATCTAAAGTAATATTGCAAGAAAAGTTAGAAAATGAAACCTGGTAACCAGCATCACATAGCTGGCTGACTGAAATCAAATTATGCTTCAGTCCATTGACATATGCAACTCTCTTGAAAGTAACTGCTCCAATTGTGATCTTGTCATAGCCTTCTGTCTGACCACAGCTGGAGTCTCCAAAGATAACCTTTGGGCCGAGCTTAGCTTTGAACTTTGACAGAAGATCTTTATTTCCTGTCATATGCTTAGAGCATCCACTATCCAAATACCACTTATTTTGAGTGATTGGATAGGCCTTCACCTGCAAGACAATTATTTAGACAGTGTGGACCCAGGTAACCTTGGGTCCCTTGTTTTTCACATAAGAAAAACTGGAAATATATGAGAATGCAGGCTGAGGGTGATAACCTAGTGGGTGAGATCTCCTAGGTGGGATTCTCCATGCAGATGATGGGTCAACAAACCTAGGGTTTCTATTCTCATTTAGGTTTCTATGGAATTGATTATGATTTTGAAAATCATGTTGAAATCGTCGATCGACGTTCGACGATGGGCGCTCAGATCGTCGAGCTTCGTTCGACCATGGAGCTTCCGATCGTCGAGCGGCGTTCGACGCTCTTTGCATTTCTTTAAAGAACTTCTTTCTCTTTTCTCTCTTAGCTTTATTTAAGGTTTTATTAACCAGATTTACTTGCTCAGTGTTCTTCTTTCCTCTAGCTGAAATGAAGTTCACTGGAGTTGAAAGATTATTTTTAAGAAGGACTGGGGGTTCACTGGGAGAAGCTCCTAAGCCTAGTTTATCATTACCTGACCTAGTGTTAGTCATGCTGGTAATTTCTAACAACTTAAAGCTTCTACCATTAAGGGATTCTTCTAATCTCTTAGACTTAGCTAACTCTATTTTAAGAAATTTAATTTCTTCACTACAAGTAGTGAGTTCTTCCTTTAACCTAACATTTTCAGAGGCTATTGATTCTGAGTCAGCTAACCTATTTCTAAGTTCTTTTATTTCCTTTTCAGAACTAATTAAATCTAAACATAAAGATTTAAATTCTAATTTAAATTCTTCTGAAGTAAAATCATAAGAAGAAAGTACCTCATCTTCTGTAGGCATCTCTTCATCAGAATCAGAACTCTCTGCAGCAGAGTGGTTGCTGCAGGCATCTATTGCCATTAGGCAAACTTCTTTTTCCTTCTTCTCTTCCTCATCTTCACTGGAGCTTGATGAGGAGGATTCTTCATCAGAATCACTTTAGGTTTCAGCAATGAAACCTCTCTCCTTCTTTTTGTTTTTGTAGGAGGATGGCTTGGAGTGCTTCCTGTGTTGTTCTTTTTCTTTTCTCTTTTCTTTGTTCTTCTCCTCTGGACATTCTGGCAAGATATGTCCAGGCTTCCTGCAACCATAACAAATAATTTCTTTAGCGGGAGAGCGATCATACCTTGGTTTGTCTTCATAGCGTGAAGACTTCTTTCTGAACTCCTTTCTCCCCATCTTGAGAAACCTTTTGGCAAACAATGCCATAAGTTCCTCATTAGATTGGCTGCCTTCAGAAACATCTGCAGCCTTAAGAGCTAGAGATTGCTCTTTTCTTGTTGGAGTGGGGGTCTTGGCTTCAGCTTCTGCTTCTCTGGTCTTCAGCACTTGCTCAAAAGACTTGAGCTTGCCGAGGAGAGCTTCAGTTGAGATCTCATTAGTACTTCTGGCTTTCTTGATGGGCCAGATCCTTAGATCCCATGTGCTAGGGAAACACATAAGAATCTTATCATTGACCTCTGTCAATGATATGTCCTTGTCCAGGGTCCTCAGCTCATTGATGATTGAGCTGAGCCTGGTGTACATAGCTTCAACTGATTCAGCATCAGTTTTCTTGAAGTTCTCATACTGTGAGATCAGGTTGGACCTTCTGTCCTTCCTTTCATCAGCTGAACCAGCTACAATCTGGTTCAGTGTGTCCCACATGGCCTTTGCTGAGGAGCAGTCAGCCACCTTCTGGAACACCTCATCAGACATTGTCTGAGCCAGTATGTTCATTGCCTTGGCATCTGCTATTTTGGCCTTCTTGTATTCATCATTGTAATCTGGAGGAGGCACTGCACTCATATCAGATGATGAGGCAGAAGCAGCAGCAGGTGCTCTTGGGGGACCTGACAAAATAGAAGCAAAGATGCTTTCATCAATAGAGTTCATATATAATTTAATCCTTGCCTTCCAGATGCCAAACTTAGCTAAGTTGCATGCTGGAGGTCTGGTGCTAGAATAATCCTTGGACTGGGCCATGATAGTGAATATCTATAAGCTCTTGGTATCTATCAGGATCTTGTGACTTAGGTGTTAGCCTATACAGTCAGTCAACCTCCCTCTGATACCAATTGAAAGTGAAGGGATAGATACTACTCTAGAGGGGGGGTGAATAGAGTTATCAAATTTTGCACAGACAAAACTTAATAGTCTACCCAACTCCCTTGGAGTGAAGTGCGGAAGGAAAAGATTATAGATATAAAGTTAACCCTATAGCCTAACACAAGTGATGTGTACAAACTCAAGCTAACTGTAATTACAGTTAAGGCTTGGAAAACCTAATCAGCAACTAGCAACCTAGTTATATCTAATCACAGCCACAATACATGAATTAAACAAGAGAATCCAGACGACACAAGGAAATTTATAGTGGTTCCCCAAACAACTTGGGTACGTCCACTCTTCTACCCACACGGTAGGAATCCACTCAGGTTTTTGATCAGGTGCCCTGCCACCAACAGGATCTGCTTCAAGTAGATCCAGAAACCCTTTAGACTTTTGATCAGGTGTCTAAAAACCAAGCACAGGTTTTTGATCAGGTGCCCTGCCACCAAGGGATACTTTTGAAGGGAGTAATAACCCTGTACAGGAGGGGGAAGAAAGTTAAGATGTCTTCTCTATTTTACAAAGATTAGAGAAGCACAAAAACTTGCACTGAGCTAGAATGCTCTAAAGAATCAAGGCTCCCCCTGGCTCAAAGATGTCCAGGTGAAGTCTTGCTTCAGTGCAGAAAACTCTTCAGAAAGTTCTAAAGGAAAAGCTACAGGAAGAAAGTAAATAACAAAGTCAAAGATCTTCAAGCAGCTATCTTTTTCTTCTTCTTCTTCAAAGGAACTCTGAGTTTGAACTTCCTGAAAGCAGGAGAACTCAGGTGAAGAAGAGATGAAGATCTTAACACTTCTCAGTTAGATGGAAATTGCTGAGAGCAGAAAACTTTTTCTTGATGAAGGCTTGAAAGCTTGAATGAACAACTGGTTAGCTATTAGCTAGCTTGAATCCTTCTTCAAAGGGTCCTTTATATAACAGTAGCAAGCAACGGCTCTCTTCCATTTGAATTATTTGTCTTCTTCTGAGCTTTGAGACCTGAGCTGTAAATATCAAGAAGACAAAAACATCTCTGCAGCAAAACATTCTATAAAAGGAGTAAACCTCTTTCTAAGAAGCTGCAGGCTTAAATCAAATAACAGAAGGACTAAATAAAGTCACATCAGAAATAATCTCTTTATAGCAAAAAGAAGACTTTTCAGTCTAACGGCTATAAAGGGCTGACAGCAGATAAAGTAATTTATAATGACAGCTAATAAGACAAACAACTTTATCTTAAAAAGATTTGACTCAGGCAAAAGAGATGGAGCAAATATTGCCTGGTAATTTTATCATACAGCTTAAAATAATGTGCCAGAAAATGTATTAATTAATTAAATATAATAAATAATACAAAATACAAAGGCAGACAGAAAGCGTCGAACGACCTTCGGAGATCGTCGACCGACGCACGGAGATCGTCGAACTATCGGGCAGATAGTCGAACGATCCAGATAGTCGACCTATCGAAGAAGATAGTCGAATTACCCCGGCAGATAGTCGAACTATCAGAGCAGATAGTCGAACTATCAGATAGTCGATCTATCTTGGACAGATAGTCGAACTATCAAGCGCACAGAGATAGTCGACCTATCAAGCAGATAGTCGACCTACCTCAGAAAACAGATAGTCGATCTATCAACAGATAGTCGAACTATCAAACCAAACCAGATAGTCGAACTATCAGCAGATAGTCGAACTATCAGATAGTCGAACTATCAGGACAGATAGTCGAACTATCAGAGACAACAGATAGTCGAACTATCAACAGATAGTCGAACTATCAAGACGAAACAGATAGTCGATCTATCAACAGATAGTCGAACTATCAAAGCGGAACAGATAGTCGACCTATCAACAGATAGTCGAACTATCAGATAGTCGATCTATTAGGACAGATAGTCGAACTACCACGCCAAGCAGATAGTCGACCTATCAACAGATAGTCGAACTATCAACGCAGACAGATAGTCGACCTATCAACAGATAGTCGAACTATCAGATAGTCGATCTATCAGAACAGATAGTCGAACTATCAACGCAGACAAAGCGTCGACCAACTGATAGACGATCGTCGATCAGCCGATAGACGATAGTCGAGCGGCGTTCGACTATAGTCGAACGAAAAAACTACTTAACCAAATTCTCAATCTGGAAAAATGAGGACTCTACAGGTAGACTTCTAACCATTGACCATAGATATTTCTTGGGTCAAGGGGCACAAAGGAGAGGACTAAACTCAAATCAAAACTAGGGTACCAACATGATACCTTCACTGCTCAGACCAAAGGAGCTGGTTTGGGGCACGTAGGGGCACCTCGTTCCTCTTCCAGGAGAAACAGGAACCAGAGGAAGAATAAGGCTGCTAAGAAGGCCTCTGCTGAAAAGGGAAAGGCCCCACTCAGCCCTGTTGAGTTCAGAAAGCTCAGTTTTCCCTATAACCAACATGACTTTGAGTCAACGTATGACCATCACTTCAGGCTCTCGGTTGCAAAGCCAAAGAGCCGGTATGATGGTTGGACCTTTCCCCGCAACTTCAGTAAGAGTGTCTTCAAGGCACCTTTTGAGGAAATCCGCGTAGAAAATTATAGTCACTTCTCTAGCGGCCATAATCGGAAGTAGGCACCTAAGGCCAAGCCTGCCACACTGAAAAGCCAAGAGGTGAAGAAATCATGTGACTGTGGTCATCATGATGCCTCCACCTCCAGGTCCACGGCCCCGGTTGAACCCTACGTTCCAAGGGTGAAGCAGGCGCCTAAGAGAAAGTATAACAGGTTTGACTGCTGGTGCTGTGGCAAAGTTGGTCACTTTGCCATGGATTGCTGGTTTAATCCAATGAATGACGAGACTCCTCATGTTGGCAATGCGAGGCCGACCACTCGTAGGGTTAACCAATCAAGGGGGAGTATGCTAACGAGGAATCTAGGACCCAAGTTCGATTGGGTTCCTAAGGCAAATTAACTCTGTTTTGCAGGAATGTCCAAAGGCCAACAAAACTCCCATTTGGTATTTGGACAGTGGATGCTCCCATCATATGACTGGGACAAGAAGCCTGCTGCGGGAGTACTCTCTAGTCGAGAATGAACCCAAAGTTATATTTGGGGGATCTGATCGGGGAGTCACCAGAGGTTACGGTACGATTTCCAACGGTATACTCTCTATCTCTAACGTAGCTTATGTTGAGGGGTTAAATCATAACCTGATCAGTGTAAGCCAGTTATGTGATAAAGGGTATGACGTTAAGTTCTGCAAGGATAAATGCCTGATAATATCATGTGCCTCTTCGGAGACAGTATTAACTGGCATTAGGAGCAGAAATATTTTCTGCTTAGATATTCTCAGTCTAGATTCTTCTACCCCAGTATGCCTCGTTGCAAAAGGCAGTGCATCTCTTTGTGATCAATGGCACAAGAGATTGACACATATTAATTATAAGACAATTAAGATATACTTGTCCAAAAAGGCATTCCTGAACTCTTCTATGGACGAGGTGCGTCCAGGAAATTGGCGCCGCTATGGCTCACCCACCACAACTTAGCATCACCTTCTAACATGAAGGTCGCAAACTCAAACTGCTTCTCCTCTGCCATCTCTGCCGCCCTCAGCAGTTCTTGAATCCTCGCTCACCAGTCCTCCACATCAGTCGGCGTGCAGACTCCCTTGAATGTTGGAAAATGGAAACTCAGAAAATACTTCATCTGTCAGTCTCCCTGCCCGACGACCACTCTCTCAACCAACAACTCTGCTGGCCTGGCTCCTCCGCCCGGTACGACTGGTGTCGCATCCGGGGTATCAGGAGTCGCTACCTGTGCAACAGGGGCACAACTTGCGCTGCCACTATGGCTTGGGCCGCTACCATTGCCTCTGCTAGCATACGACAGAAGTCAGCTGGGGTTACACCCATGTTCATTGGACCTGGAGCAGTAGCACTGCTCACTGAAGGCTCCTCTTGCGGCCTCGACGTCCCCGCCTTGTCGCTTGTACCCTTAGCAAAAGCAAGGTAAAACAAGCATCGTCTTCTCTCGCAAAAACTTAGATACAAGGACACTCACGGTCCCGCTACTCTTATGTGGATAACTTCTTAACGTGATCCGATTATGACATTCGACCACAAATTCTTACCTTGGACACTAACCTCCCTCTGATACCAAATTGTAACACCTCCCCTATAATGACCGCATAATATGGGTCCGACCGGGGTCCCCTAACATAAAGACGCCACAACTTAAGCATTATAAGATGATATAAACTATCCAACTCAAAACTCAGACTAAACACAACAGAAAAAAAAACAAGACTAGAAGTTATCCACTAAAACAAGAGTATCAAATCGGCCTTAAGGCCTAACAAAAATCTTGAGTCTAAAATTGAAACAATAACATATTAAAGTGCAAAAGCACTCCTAGGCTATCTCGGCATGCAAGCTGGATTACAGTGCACTAAACATAACATTCACCCAAACAAAGCTACCAAACAAAGAGATCACTTCATGAGGATTAAGCCTTTTTGGACGGAGAACTTGCTCCCGCTTGCGATCCTTGCCATGTAAAAATTGATGGTAACGTGGGTCAGCAAAGGCTGACCTCAACTGTGTAACCAACACATCTCTTCTCGGTCGTCCCTAGCGGACCCCGGGATAATCCATCACCCTGCAGGTCAGCTCTTCGTATGCAAATAAATATGAACATAGAAAATAGTAAAATAGGTTTGGATTTGGTTTGGATGTCTCATACAACAAACATGTTTCTACGTTGAGCATATAGTAAAAGTGGCCTACAATGCAACATGTATGCAAATCTGAGCTTCACCCAAGGCACCCTATAACGTATGAATCTAACACATCATCATGCATTAATAATCGGGTACTTCCAATTTCCCTTTCGGCATTCAAGCCGCAAACACATGGGTACTTCCATTTTCCCCAAACGACGCACAAGCTGCCACACAGAACTCTTGCCTAGGCCCCACCCGCTCGTGGGTCTCAAAACCCGGGCTTGCCTGCAAGATCTGACTTCTCACATCAGGATTCCTCCACACAAACAAACTGATGCTAAGAACCCTTGCTGGATCTCACGCGCTCGTGATGACCCAGGCCCGACTCCAATATCGGGACCAAGTCCACCGAAGGATACCTAGCGGGACCCAGCTTGTATCGTACAGGCTTATCCAAAGCTTGGCGTTCTCGTCAGTTTCATAGAAGGGGACTTGTCTCGCAGGGACACTCTCCACACGTGACTTTGCAACGTCACGAGCTAGCCAGTCGACCACGGATACAAAGTTTTGCCTTAGCACATCACAATCAAAAGCCTTTCCCGCCTTAATCCACCATTCGTACTCACACGAAAACAAAGGGGGGGGGGACAGTCATCACAAACGACATCTTGCCAATAACGGATTTCTAACCAAATCCTTAAGGCTCGCTATGCAACATCATCGAGTCGAACTAACGGTCGCTACTACAGCTTCACCCACAATGCCTAATCACTAGCGGAGCGGATTTCTAGTGCAATATCATGTCGTGGACGGACACAATCGACCCGGTGGTTTTTATTGAACCTTGGCAACCCGAACTCCTCTCATTTGAGAGATCCGGTGCCTAAATGTTGAAAGAAAATAAGAAAAGAATGGATGTCATGCACGCATCCTAAAAACCGAGAGTAGAAGTGTCGTTACCTTACGACTCATCTTCCTTGCCATGGGAACCTCGACTTGCAAAGATGAAAATGCACGCCTTCAAGTCCACTCCGCGGATCTGACCTTGGATCAACGATCAGAACCCCGAAGCTTCGTCAATGGCGGAGAACGGGCTTCTTCTTCCTCCTCCAAACTCTAAGACTCAAACCCTAACTTTCACTCCAAATGAGAAGAATGAGGATTTAGAACGTTTCAACCCTATATATGCCCTTTGGGCGGAGCATCATGGGCCATAGAATCAAATCCAAAAAGAAAACGGAAGGCTAAACGCCAAACGAAGGAACTGCTCCCGCGTGCTATCACTGGGGGTAACTACCTACCGCCGGTAGCTTCCCTAGCGCTCGGCCAAATAATAATATCGCGCTATCGCCGGTGGTAGTACTAACGCTGCGCGGTAGCTCACTCAACGCCTACCACTCAACGCCTCTACTCAACGTCAGCCACTCAATGCACTCAACGCCGAGCTACCGCCGAGCGGTAGCTAGGTAACGCCACGCGCTAGCACTCAATGCTCTCAACGCCTAGCTACTCATCGCTCTCAACGCCTGGATTCGACGAAACAAAGCATTCATCGCGCGGTAGCTACCAGAGACTCAAGATCTGTAAAAACCAGGTGTTACACGAAGCTTAAAAGTAATACTAAATTTTTTATTTTGTTAGAGGGAAATAAAATGAGACAAGAGTGATGACCTTATAAAACCGAAAATTGTGACTTTTAATTATATTAAAATTAATACGGTTAGTTTAACATTTTGAACTGTGAACCGAACCGAATAACACGGTATTTCAAAAAATGGAACCGTGATCGAACTGCAAGCCACTAAAACCGAACTCTCTGATTTGATGGGGTTAGGTTTTATTATGTGATTCAGTTGGTTCTGACTTACAACCCTCATAAGAAGATATGAATTACTCTCATGCCCTCCATCAAAATAAAAACCCAATTCATGCTTCTACTCAGAATTATTTGGAGCACGAGCCGTAACCGATAAATCTAAAATATGCCAACTGTCAGGCCAGACTTGCACAATAATAATCCGAATTCGTCCAGCCCTTCAATCACAAATTTCGATTATTCGTGTAAGTCAAACTAATACATACCCATGGGAGTGAAAAGCCTCAAATAATACACTCACTTTTATCGGAACGTCATATTGAATCAAGTCCACCAGAAGGGGAATTTCTAACACATGGCCATTACGAAGTGAGATATTTTTTATATAAATTCTTTCCGTTAGTGGTGGATTTGATTCAAATTGAACGGGTGGATTTAAATCCATATCAAGTTCTCTATCATCAGCGATTTGGAGGCTGACCTTAAGGAAGGCACTATTTCAATTAGCAACTAAAAACCGTTTGAATTTCAAGCTCCTTGTAGAATGTCGAGGGATAAAAAATTAGGGCCACTTGTGGGGGAGATTTTTCTGGTTAAGATCTTCTCTATGCAAAAATAGATCAGGGGCATTGACCCTGACGGTGTTTCTTTTGAAATTTTCGAGTCAAATCGGAAGGACTCGGATCAAGTACGTGTGGGAAAAGCCAACTTGATTGGACAATTCGTGCACGACACGCCGCGCTCCTCCAAGGCCCGGGAACACCCTAGCGGAGGGCAGAACCCGTGCACGCGCACTGACATTGCCCCCGCTCACGCGCGGCCAGCCCACACAGGCACGTGCGGCCTGCGCGCGCGCCCACGGCCAACGCGCGCGCGCCCTGCGTGCACGGTCAGCCCGTGGCCACGCCCTGTGCGCACACGGTAAGCCCATGGCCACGCCCCGCGCCCGTGCGTCCTCACCCCGCCGGGGTCTCCCGAACCGCCTGTGAGCCACCTTCGTCATTTCAATAATTTTGGTGATCCAGGTATTCGAAATGATGCAACGCCGTTGCCCAACACAAATCCCGCTCCGACACAATTACCAGCACAACCCTCCAGAAAATTATAAATATGCTCTCAAGCCTTTATTTTAAGACAAACAACTCTAGATGCTAGAAATAGCTCTTAGGTTTTCCAGCGAGGACGTGGACTTAGACCGATCCTTCACTGAGAGATTCGCTCTACTCCCCTTCTAGCGCAAATGTTTCATCAGGCTTCCAAGGCACGACGTTCGTCTCTGTGAGAGCACTCCCACTAAGGCTCAGCTTCAGCAGGAGCGCTACCATCGAGTCTCTGTGAACTTATAGATTTCTTCCTGCCGGAACGCTTCCATGGAGATTTCGTGAACTAGGAGATTTCTCCCTGCCAGAACGCTTCCATCGATTTTTCGTGAACTTGATCATTTTCCAGGCCGGAGCGTTTCCATCAAGGCCACAGAGACTTAATCTTTTTTTCATATTTTTCACAATTTGTACTAGTAACGGAGAGGTGACATGTCACTCTCCGAGTAATCATCTCAAACTTTTGTAAATTCCAAAGAAATAGTGAATTTTGGCTCGACACATCCAGCCAAGTGGTTTTTCAAAAAAAGACTTTTGTCATTTGTTATTGCTTTTCTTTGACTGTTTGTGCGTCCGGCCGGACTCCGATCTAAGGTAATCCTGTTCTCTAGACCGTGTAAAAACTATATGACCCTCAACAGATCCCATTATGAAGAAAAACCATCCCCAAAAATTCCACCTTTTGAGGTTCCTTCCAACTCCAGCGTGTTCGCTTGTCAACGTTGCGTCATCACTCTGTTTAATTTTGGGCATGGACAGAATCAGCACAAAGTACTCTTTTTCGTGCCCGCGCATAATTAGTTATATTCTGATTGAAAATACCAAGTGATCCGAATTTTAGGCCGGGATTCGAATGCAACAGTGTTGCGCATGAAATGGGCCATGTAACTCGTCACATCCTCATTTCTCACCCATTCCCCAATTGCTCTCCTTCAAGGCCCACCCACCTCTGTCATTCTAGAAACCTTATCTGTTAAAAATTTGATACAGTGTAAGACGGGAAACCAGGTGCAGAAACACTCAACTTATCCGAGCCCAAATAAACCAGATGCAAATCAGAAGAGCAAGAATCTTGTACTAAACAAGCTTTACAAGGCGAGACATACATGACGAGACATGATTCACCAAAATACCCAAAAGGAAAGCAGAATCAATACAAGACAAAACAAGCCGCGCGGACTGATTAAGTAACCGTCGGCTCTACTGCTATCTGCTACAGAGTCCGCTCAACCCTCCTAGTCGCCAGACCGCAACCAAGCTGCGCGGACTGCCCGTTATTCCAATGATGAACTCTAACCGTCGATCTGCAAGCCGCCTAACCGCGAGGTCGCCTAACCGCCAGACCGCGCGAGCTGTTGTTGCCGAACTGAACAGGCCGCCAGAAGCGGACAGCTTATTGAACCGGGAAACTAGTTGCAGAAGAGAGACCGCAATCCGCAATCCGCAGTCCGCACTGTCCCTGACCGCAGTTAGAACCAAGTCCTGGTCATCCAGCGCTATTCGCACAACCTACACAGTACAACCCGGTTAATTCTCAAACTGCGCGGATACAAAAATCCAGTCCGCAGCAACTATCCGCGAGTTCACTTACTGTTCATTCACTTTTTAATTGATGTGACAGAGTGTAAGACACCCCTCCCAGAACACAGAACACGAGACGCAAGGGTTCTTATGCCCAGAACAACCGCCTTGGGGTAGCTCTAACACACGGGTCAACCTGTACCATAAGACGCCTATTCTGCCGGCTATAACCAATATCAAACTGACCAAAAGAGTAAACAAGAAGTCAATCCACACAAGTTATATAGTCAAAAAATAATACAAAAGAGAAGCTAAAACATGCTTCTATAATATCAGAGTACAGCTAATAAATTGTCCCGAAGGGCTACAACAAAACTCTACTTGCTCACATCTGTAACAGACAGCTGTGACGCAACCGTCCCTTCAGGCCCTATCGTCCTGGCCTGGCTGTCCGGCTCCATAACCTGCTCCTGCTCCACCTGTGGGGTTTCCTCCTAAAAAGGAAGATGTAGCAACCGTTAGTCATAAAGACTAAGTGGCTTCACATCCACTCCCCCGGCGACTCCTCGGCACCGGGCGGAGAAATAGACAGGGTAAAATTTAAATATATATATAGGAGTATAAACAAGCAGGTGGTAACATGAGTAATAAGAAACTCTAGCAATTCTACCCTCTATCACAACATATGATATCGAGTTATAACAGAAAGTAACTCAACTTATATGGGTGCCCATACAAGCATATAAGTTGAGGATCGTTCAGCAATAAATAACTCATCGTATAAGAGTGCACATACAAACTTATACGATGAAGGTCTTGTGTATTTAATGAATTGCAATGTTATGTATGCGATGCAATGACACACCCATGATCACGCACATGCAGTTGCTATGTCGACACAGACTTGTAGTTCCCACTTTTCAAGCAGGTAGCTAACCTCTCAGGCGCCAACCGTCGTGGCCAGACGGTGACAGTAGAACGGGCGTTTCTACTACTAAGTGGGTATTCTCACTACTTCACATAGGCCCCCGTACGCCTCAATGCTAAGGACACAAAACAGCGGAGCCCATGCGTACTATGGCCCAGCGGGTTCACTTGGATAGATGTGCACCAAGATCCTAGCCCCGAGTTGGCCATGTGTGACAGATGGATCCTCGGAAAAGCACGAGGATCAAGTCCAACCGGTCACTTTGCACAGAAGGGACCTCGGAGAAAGCACGAGGGGGCAAGCCCAACCGCCCTAAGTCTATCCATCAACTCCCATCGGTGGAACGATAGGCGAGCCCGTAGACCTGGCATACTATCCTTAACCCAGGATTATGACACCGCGTATCGACTCACACCACATGCAATTCCACAACACCGTGGCATGGAAGGAACCTCGGAGAAAGCACGAGGGTCAAGCCCAACCATCCACTTGGCACGAATGGCGCCTCAGGACATAAACACCGAGGGACTAGCCCATCCGTCCAGTCTATCCATTTCAACCCATTCCGACTAGTGACGGGAAACGCCGCACTTACAACCTTCCACAATGCTACCCGTAGGGAGACGACACTCTAAGCATTGGACTACTATATGTCATTCTATCAACTCAACATACCTATGGCCATAGTTGATTCATCTATATGTCCTCTCATATGATTTCCATTATAAGGTAATTACAATGTGCATAAAGGATCTAACAATTTATATCAAGACATTTCATTTAAGATAAGCTTGCATCACCACTCGTATTACGAATTCAAATTAAAAAGTTTCTACATTCTTATCTCTACGGTGTTTATCATAAAATAGTTCACCCGAACCTCGCATTAGATCGCAACATCAATCCCACCGAATCCAAGTTCATGTTATAATCACCCAGAATTTTAAGTGCAGAATTAAATCTGGACAGCAAAATCAACCAAGGATTTTCGTGGCTACATGAATCCGGTGAGTGCGTGTAACCCCTTTATGGAAAGTTTTTTCCATTGGCTACAACTTTCGTGTTCAGCCTGCAACCCAGATCAGACTTTAAACTACACGAAATCGGCTCCAAAGACTGCAGCGTACAGAATATAAATTCTGTGCGCTTAGTTACAGCTCTTACTTCGATCGGACATTCCCGTGGCTACAGTCTTCCCTAGAAGACGGGTAACCACTCGTTGGAAAGGTGATTTCAATGGCTACGACTTTCGTGCTTAGTCAAAAACCCAGATTCGACCATTTCTTACCCGAAAACGGCCAAGGAGGTCGCTGCGTGCAGAACACAGATTCTGCACGCATCTTGAAGCGAAATGAACGACATCCGTTCATCTTCCTCCTCAAGCGATTTTTCCCCAAATCGCCACCAAAAGCTCTTCCACCCTTATTCACCCTCTCAAGACCATTCCTCTTCACGGATCCACCCCCATCATCATTTGAGGAAGGGGAGGTTGAAGATTACTAATCTTTAGAACACATGTTCTAGCAAGGCCCTTCCTCAAGAAATCACCGTGCTCCCATGTCAAGACTCTCTTGAGTCGACATCTTGCCTAGATAACTACAGATCTAGCACCAAGGGAGAGGGGAGGAAGCTCACCTCATTTCTAGCTGTACCACCATTTCCGGCCATGGATCTAGTCATCCTCCTCCGTGGCATCACTTTGCTTGACGGCGGTGGCGTTTCTCCTCCTCCAAAGATGGCTCCAGCAAGAACTCCTCCAGAAAGTTCTTCTAGGAAATAGGGATGAAATAAAGAGTGAAAACGGCTAGGGTTTCACTTTTCCTTTTTATACAGAATCGACACGGGTAGGGACACGGCCATGTCCTTACCCGTGTTCAGGTGACACGGCCGTGTAACCTTCCCGTGTCAAAACCCGTGTTCTGCTCGGGACATTTTTCGTCGACCTGGGCTTGAAGTACACGGGTAGGGACATGGACGTGTGTGTCCCTACCCGTGTCCTTCACGGGACATTTCCTGGCTCTTGTTGGGTAGATGCACACGGGTAGAGACACGGCCGTGTCACTACCTGTGTCCTTTTCGGGCTGTGCCTCTACACACGCATGTACACAAGGCATGACACACGGGTAGGGACACGCCCGTGTCCCGACCCATGTCCTTCTCGGGACAAACCACTCAAAACTGTTCCAAAATCACCCGTCTCCATAGCCACCAAGCACTATTGAACACGGGTAGGGACACGCCCGTGTCCCTACCCATGTCATGCTCAACCCCAGTTTTTAGCTTGTTTCCTCTTTTCCAGCAAGTGCACACTTGATCACCTGCACCCCCTTGAGCCTACCCCGGTTCTCCTGACTCAAAAACACACACAAGTGGCCTAGCGCGAATTGGAACGTTACAATCCTATAAACAAAATAAAAGATTTCGTCCCCAAAAATCAGTCTAAGGCTATGGGGAGATAAGCATACAAAAATTAAAACATGCTTTCAAACGAAATTACCTGGAGTAAATAATTCCGGGTAGCGTCTTTGCATCAGATCCATTGGCTCCCATGTGCATGCCTCCTTCCCATGATTAGACCATAACACCTTCACCAAGGGAACACTCTTGCGGAGCAAGGTTCTTATCTCGTTGTCTACGATCCGCACCGGCTCCAATCGCACAGATCTATCAGACGCCACAACACCATCAGTTGTGGGGATGTATTGATCGGGCCGCAACAGCGCCTTCCAAAGCGATGACACATGGAATACGTCGTGGAGGTTCTCTAGCTCGGGCGGTAACTCCAACTTATAGGCCAAAGGGCCAATCCTTTCCAAAATGACATAGGACCCAACATACCTTGGGCTGAGCTTCTTTACTACACGCACCCGTGACACTCCATGCATCAGCCAGATTTTCAGAAACACCTTATCACCCACTTGAAACTCCACCATACAGTGCTTTGCGTTATAATACTTCGCCTGTCGACTTTGAGCCTCCAACATACGATCCCGTATCAATCTAACCATCACATCTGTGTCGTCTATATATTCAACTCCCAAAGTCTTCTGGTCATCATCTTGCACCCAAGACAAGGGGGTTCTACACCTTCTACCATAAATGGCTTCATGGGGCGCCATGCCGATGCTAGCTTGATGGTTGTTGTTGTAGGAGAATTCCGTCAAGAGCAAGAGTCTTTCCCACGGCTCTCCCCTATCTATCACACACAATCTCAACAGATCCTCCAATGTCCGGATGGTCCGCTCCGACTGCCCATCCGTCTGAGGGTGAAACACAGTGCTGAAGGTAAGGCGCGAGCCCAAATACGCCTGAACCGCCTTCCACTCCTTGGAGGTAAAACGACCATCACGGTCGGAAAATATCGTCTTAGGCATGCCATGATATCATACAAACTGCTCCACAAAAAGGCGTACCAAGACATCCATGTGAGCCTCCTTCTTCATAGGGATAAACCAGGCTACTTTTGTCAATCGATCAACGATCACCCACACAGAATCATTCCCTGAGTGTGAGCGAGGTAGCCCATGTACGAAGTCCATGGAAATATCCTTGAACTTCCATTCGGGGATGGGCAATGACTGTAACAAGCCACTGGGACTCCTGCATTCCGCCTTCACCCTTTGACAGGCTTCACAATGGGTAACAAAATATCGGACATCCTTCTTCATTCCCGGCCAACACATAGTCTTACGTAGGCCAACGTACATCTTTGCAATTCCCGGGTGCACTGAATACTGAGAACAATGTGCCTCTCTCAAGATATCCTCACAGATTTTACCGCCCTTGGGAATGTAGAGTAGGCCGCGAAAATAAACGAGACCGTCTTTTAGTGTGTACTCGTCGGTAGTCCTGTCTTCGATTAACTTGATTGCCGGGGCCAGAGCCGCATCCAATCCTTGCTCCACCCGGATCCGGTCTCGGATATCGCATACTATGCTCATGTTGGCCCAGTACTCCGTATATTCCGCCGAAGGGGCCATAACTATCAAGGTAATATCCAACTCTTCAATCATCCGAGCTAGCTCCATACTCATCAATCGAGAATCGGGGCTCGAGCTTGGTATTTTCCTACTCAACGCATCGGCTACTGAGTTCTCATTTCCGGGGTGGTAGTTCAAGGTGAACTCATAGACGCATAGAAACTCTAACCACCGCCGTTGTCTTAAGTTCAACTCCTTCTAGGTATGCACGTACTTCAAATATTTATGGTCTGAGAAAATATCACAGTGGACACCGTATAGATAATGCCTCCAAACCTTCAAGGCGAACACTACTGCTCCCAGCTCCAAATCATGAACCGGGTAATTGATTTCATGCTTCTTCAACTATTTTGAAGCATAAGCAATCACGTGCCCGTTCTGCATCAACACCGCTCCCAACCCTTGATATGACGCGTCCGTGTAAACTTGATATCCTTCCTTCCCAGACGGAAGTACAAGAATGGGGGCGGAGGTAAGTTTGTCCTTCAATTCTTGGAACGCCGCTTCACATTGAGGTGTCCACTCAAACGACACTCCTTTCTTCGTCAAAGAAGTAAGCGGGAGGACAATCTTGGAGAATCCTTTGACGAACTTGCGGTAGTACCCGACAAGTCCAAGGAAGCTCCGCACATCGGCCGCCAACTTAAAGGGCGACCAATCCTTCACGGCTCGTACCTTGGCTGGATCCACCGCTAATCCAGTTCCACTGATCACATGCCCCAAAAAGGCAACACTCTTGAGCCATAATTCTCATTTGCTAAATTTGGCGTACAAGGCGTGCTCCTTCAACTTCTTCAACACCAAGGCCAGGTGCTCGCCATGCTCCTCCTTCGTCCTTGAGTAGACTAGAATGTCGTCGATAAAGACAATGACGAAGATGTCCAAATAGGGCTCGAACACCTTGTTCATCAGGCTCATGAAGGACGAAGGGCCATTTGTGAGCCCAAACAACATCACAGTGAACTCGTACAACCCGTATCTTGAACTGAAGGCTGTTTTCTGGATGTCCCCTTCTTGTATTCTTAATTGATAATAACCTGAGCGCAAGTCCAGCTTAGAAAACCAATGCTCTCCCACTAGTTGGTCAAACAACTCGTCGATCCGAGGTAGCGGGTAAGTATTCCGCACCGTTAACCGATTAAGTTCCCGATAGTCTATACACAAACGTAGGGTCCCGTCCTTCTTCTTCACAAACAAATAGGGGTTCCCCAGGGTGACGAACTGGGGCGAACAAATACAGACTCCACCAGTTCTTGCAATTGAACTCTAAACTCCGCGAGTTCTTTTGGAGCCATTCGGTAAGGGGCCTTGGATACAGGCTTGGCGCCCGGTACTAAATTAATTTGGAAGTCGACCTCTCTATGCGGTGGCAAACCTGGTAGTTTCTCAGGAAATACCTCGGGAAAGTCCCGCACCACCCGTACATCTTTTACCTCCAATGCTATCTCCTTCAACTCGAACCAAATCATAAAGACTTCGTCCCCCTTCATGTGAGCTTTTTCAACGTGAACGGAGGACAACGTCAGACGAGCCGCGAAGTTAATACCTTGGAAGATGACGTCGGAGTCTCCATGTCTCAAGTGAATCCGCTTCTCCGCGCAGTCGATCCTTGCACAGTGCCAATCCAACCATGGCATGCCCAGAATGATGTCGAATTCCGGCATTTTCAAGACCGTGGCCGGCGTATCGAAAGCCCTTCCCTCGATAATTACTTCGAGCTCGCACATAGCGTTTGCAACCATGTCCAAGCCGTCCGGAAGGCGCACTAATCGGGCTATTCCGGTAAAATACTGCACACCCTCCATGTCCTTAATGAAGTCCTCAGACACAAAGGATTGTGAGGCACCGGTATCGAACAACGCATAGGCCATTTTTCTGCCAATTATCACGGTGCCTAAGTGCCAATAATCAAAACGTATTGCTAGCCTAGAATGTCGTAAACAACTTAAGTTTAATATTGAAAACATGAAGGGTTACTGCACGTACCTGCAATAACATTCTGAGGATTCCGTTCTTGCGCCATGTCTAGCGCGTACACTTGATCCCGAGCAGGGCCGGGATTACCTCCTCGCGGTCCTCGTCCTCAACCACGCATGTAACCCCGCCCTCGAGGGGCCTCCGGAGGGAGAGCGGGAGGGGCATTCCCAAACAATTGCGGGCAGAAAAGTCGAATGTGACCCGGTTGGTTGCATTCAAAACACACCCGCCCAGGACGCCTTTCAAGTTGCTGAAATTACTGAGGCGGTGATGGTGGAGGCAACGCAGGCAATTGCGAAACCAGATGCTCCACCCTATAGTTTCGGTGGACGCGCCCTCCATCTCCTTGATATCCTCTTCTTCTTCTAAAGTCTTGTCTTCTTCTGTTTCTCGGGCCAGCTTCCATAACGCCCTCTGTAGGTCTCTTACCACTACCCAAGTGGTCCACCTCCAATCATTTTGCCATATCGATGATCTCCGCCAAGCTAGCATCCGCTATAAACAAAAGGGCCTGCCTTAGGGGATCTCGCAGCCCCTTGTAAAAGCGTTTGGCGTAACCTCGATCATCTAGTTCGTATGAGTTCGCGAACCTTGCAAGATGTTGGAACTCCCGCTGGTATTCTGTCACCGATCTTGACCCTTGTTTTAGTAGCAGAAACCTCTCTTCAAGTTCATCTCTAGCGGATGAAGGGATGAAGTGATCCAAGAAAACACTCGAGAACTCGCTCTAACTTATCTCAGTGTAGACTCGGCCTTGGAAGGTGGAACCCATGAGTGACTTCCACCACCTCTTAGCATGTAATTCCAATATGGACACCACCAATGTCACCGCCATGTTAGCTGGGCAACGGACACCCGCCAACAACTCCTGTATTGAGTCAAACCATTCCTCCGTGCGCGCGGCTGACTCTGTCCCAAGATAAGTGGGAGGGGAGAGAGCCCGGAAGGTGCTCAACCAGTTAGAGCCCGGGGCCTTTTGTTGCACCGGAGGCTGTTGTCCCTAAATGCATCCAAAATGGCAGTGGCGTCTGCCCCAACTCAGATTGTTGGAACTGAGTGGGTATGGCAGGGGCAGGAGTGCCCCCCATCGGCTCAACATGCACCGGAATCTACACATAGAATATAACTTACAGTCAGGTTGGCTAATCTTAAAGTTAAAGTTGGACAAACTTAGTGTGAATTACATATGGGCACACCACTGCTTCCGCTACGTCAGTTTGTCCCCAAACTTACTAGTCGAACGGGAGTGGCCCATTGTTAAATGACTTCTGTAGTTGAGGATCGTGACAAACTGATACCATTTGTAAGACCCCCCCTCTTGGAACACCAAACACGAGACGCAAGGGGTCTTATGCCCAGAACAGCCTCCTTGGGGTAGCTCTAACACACGGGTCAGCCTGTACCATAAGACGCCTATTCTGCCGGCTACAACCAAAATCAAACTGAAATGCCAAACCAACCAAAAGAGTAAACAAGAAGTCAATCCACACAAGTTATATAGTCCAAAAATAATACAAAAGAGAAGCTAAAACATGCTTCTATAAAATCAGAGTACGACTAATAAATTGCCCCGAAGGGCTACAACAAAACTCTCCTTACTCACATCTGTAACAGACGGTTGTGACGGAACCATCCCTTCATGCCCTATCGTCCTGGCCTGGCTGTCCGGCTCCATAACCTGCTCCTGCTCCACCTGTGGGGTTTCCTCCTAAAAAGGAAGACGTAGCTACTGTTAGTCATAAAGACTAAGTGGCTTCACATCCGCTCCCCCGGCGACTCCTCGACACTGGGCAGAGAAATAGACAGGGTACAATATAAATATATATACATGAGTATAAACAAGCTGGTGGTAACACAAGTAATAAGAAACTCTAGCAATTCTACTATCTATCACAACATATGACGTAGAGTTACAACAGAAAGTAACTCAACTTATATGTGTGCCCATACAAGCATATAAGTTGAGGATCGTTCAGCAATAATTAACTCATCATATAAGAGTGCCCATACAAACTTATACGATGAAGGTCTTGTGTATGTAATGAATTGCAATGTTATGTATGCGATGCAATGACACACCCATGATCACGCACATGCAGTTGCTATGTCGACACAGACTTGTAGTTCCCACTTTTCGAGCAGGTAGCTAACCTCTCAGGCGCCAACCGTCGTGGCCAGACGGTGACAGTAGAACGGGCATTTCTACTACTAAGTGGGTATTCCCACTACTTCACTTAGGCCCCCGTATGCCTCAACGCTAAGGACACAAAACAGCAGAGCCCATGCGTACTACGGCCCAGCGGGTTCACTTGGGTAGATGTGCACCAAGATCCGAGCCCCAAACTGTCCATGTGTGATGGATGGATCCTCGGAAAAGCACGAGGATCAAGTCCAACCAGTCACTTGGCACGGAAGGGACCTCGGAGAAAGCACGAGGGGGAAAGCCCAACTGCCCTAAGTCTATCCGTCAACTCCCATCGGTGGAACGATAGGCGTGCCCGTAGACCTGCCACACTATCCTTAACCCAGGATTACGACACCGCATGTCGACTCACACCACATGCAATTCCACAACACCGTGGCATGGAAGGAACCTCGGAGAAAGCACGAGGGTCAAGCCAAACCATCCACTTTGCACGGATGGTGCCTCGGGACATGAACACCGAGGGACTAGCCCATCCGTCCAGTATATCCATCTCAACCCATTCTGACTAGTGACGGGCAACGCCACACTTACAACCTTCCACAATGCTACCCGTAGGGAGACGACACTCTAAGCATTGGACTACTATATGTCATTCTATCAACTCAACATACCTATGGCCATAGTTGATTCGTCTATATGTCATCTCATATGATTTCCATTATAAGGTAATTATAATGCGCATAAAGGATCTAGCAATTTATATCAAGACATTTCATTTAAGATAAGGTTGCATCACCACTCGTATTACGAATTCAAATTAACAAGATTCTACATTCATATCACTACGATGGTTATCATAAAATAGTTCATCCGAACCTCGCATTAGATCGCAACATCAATCCCACCGAATCCAAGTTCATGTTATAATCACCCAGAATTTTAAGTGCAGAATTAAATCTTGACAACAAAATCAACCAAGGATTCCCGTGGCTACAGGAATCCGGTGAGTGCGTGTAACCACTATATGGAAAGGTTTTCCATTGGCTACAACTTTCGTGTTCAGTTTGCAACCCAGATCAGGCTTTAACCTACACGAAATCGGCTCCAAAGACTGCAGCGTACATAATATAAATTATGTGCGCTTAGTTACAACCCTTACTTCGATCGGACATTCCCGTGGATACAGGCTTCACCCGAAGACGAGTAACCACTCGTTGGAAAGGTGATTTAAGTGGCTACGACTTTCGTGTTTAGTAGAAAACCCAGATTCGACCATTTATTGCCCGAAAATGGCCAAGGAGGTCGCTGCGTGCAGAACACAGATTCTGCACGCATCTTGAAGCGAAATGAACGGCATCCGTTCATCTTCCTCCTCAAGTGATTTTTCCCCAAATCGCCATCAAAAGCTCCTCCACCATTATTCACCCTCTCAAGGTCATTCCTCTTCACAGATCCACCCCCATCATCATTTGAGGAAGGGGGGTTGAAGATGACTAATCTTTAGAACACATGTTCTAGCAAGGTCCTTCATAAAGAAATCACCGTGCTCCCATGTCAAGACTCTCTTGAGTCGACATCTCGCCTAGATAAATACAGATCTAGCACCAAGGGAGAGGGGAGGAAGCTCACCTCATTTTCAGCGGTACCACCATTTCCGACCATGGATTTAGTCATCCTCCTCCGCGACATCACTTTGCTTGACGGCGGTGGCGTTTCTCCTCCTCCGAAGATGGCTCCAACAAGAACTCCTCCTCCAGAAAGTTCTCTCAGGAAATAAGGATGAAATGAAGAGTGAAAACGGCTAGGGTTTCACTTTTCCTTTTTATACAGAATCGACATGGGTAGGGACACGGCCGTGTCCTTACCCGTGTTCAGGTGACACGGCCGTGTCACCTTCCCGTGTCAAAACCCGTGTTCTTCTCGGGACATTTTTCGTTGACCTGGGCTTGAAGTACACGGGTAGGGACACGGCTGTGTCCCTACCTGTGTCCTTCACGGGACATTTCCCGGCTCTTGTTGGGTAGATGCACACGGGTAGAGACACGACCGTGTCTCTACCCGTGTCCTTTTCGGGCCGTGCCTCTACACGGGCATGTACACAAGGCATGGCACACGGGTAGGGACACGCCTGTGTGTCCCGACCCGTGTCCTTCTCGGGACAAACCACTCAAAACTGTTCCAAAATCACCCGTCGCCATAGCCACCCAGCACCATTGAACACGGGTAGGGACACGCCCGTGTCCCTACCCGTGTCATGCTCAACCCTAGTTTTTAGCTTGTTTCCTCGTTTCCAGCAAGTGCACACCTGATCACTTGCACCCCCTTGAGCCTACCCCGGTTCTCCTGACTCAAAAACACGCACAAGAGGCCTAGCGCGAATTGGAACGTTACACAGAGGGTCTTATTTATTGGCATAGTGAGGAGTGTGGTTACCGCCCTAGCCGATAGGATAACCGCCCCATCCCACGGCAAGAACCAAGTGTATCCGCAAGCCGCAAATACACAGCCAGTCCGCCGCGACTTGTGCCAGATAGCAAGCCCGTCAATAGCCTCACCAAGGCTGGACAACAACCTCTATCCGCCTTGTCGCCAAAAGGTCTAGCCAGACTTAGACAGCTACCCGCAGAACTCTTCAGCAACATCCTGTCCGCCTATCAATGGACACCGCTCCAGTCCGCGCGTCCTGCG
Source organism: Platanthera zijinensis (assembly GCA_039513925.1). Taxonomy (NCBI): domain Eukaryota; kingdom Viridiplantae; phylum Streptophyta; class Magnoliopsida; order Asparagales; family Orchidaceae; genus Platanthera; species Platanthera zijinensis. Next base: position 134,555,437 of record CM077082.1, read on the forward strand.
GACACCGCTCCAGTCCGTGCGTACTGCGGACACAGCACCAGTCCGCACCCCCAAGTTAGAAACAAAGGCACGTCAGCCAAGCTGCCGAGCTCGGCGGATGCTGCACCAGTCCGCACGCCTTGTGGACTCAACTCCAGTCTGCATTCCCCAAGCTCGCAACCAAGGCACACGACACTGCTGCCGAGCTTGGCGGACTGAGAAGCAGTCCGCGCTTAACTGCGCGATCTCGTCGGACTAAGCCAAACCTGGACTTGGTTCAGAACCAAGTCCACACCACCGGCCACAAGGGCCAATCCGTGCTTACTGGCGGACACTGGAAACATTCCGCCAATCCTGACGACCTCCAGCTCCAGTCCGCTCTAACCGGCGATCCCTGCGGCTTCTACCAGCCGCACCACCAGAGCTAGACCAAGGCATCTGTCATGCCGGTCTGCCGAGCTCCAACCAAGTCCGCATCTTGCCGGACTCCGCGGATATAGATGCTATCCACCCGGTTACCTTCTGGGATCCAACTGCCTGCTGAGCATAAGCCAGCCTTGCTGGCCGCCGCCTCTGTCCGCACAGTCCGCGCGAACAGACAGCCAAGGTCGCCAAAGAATAAGCCGTCTGCAACAGCTCTGCCGACCTGGCTAACCTCCAGTCCTATCCGCATAGACCGCGCGGACAGGTCGGACAGGTCGCCCAATCACCCACTTTCAATTCACTATTTTCAACATTATCCTCTCTATAAAGAAACTTATTACGATAAAAGATGTATGAATGATTATCAAAATAAACTCAGTAAATGACTATGATTTTTATTTAGAATCATCAAAATAATCCCAACTTATTTAATTTTAATCTCCTTGATCTATAACAAAACATGATGGTTAGCATAAAAAAACTGTAAATGTAGCAGCCATGCACATGATCTCTTGTGGGCAGTGTTCGGTGGAATGAATGCTTGAACTTTGCTTGAATGACGGTCTAGAGCTAGTGCTGTAGTCGCGCACAAGCTCCAGTCATGGCCGCTGATTTTACTATTTTAAAGAACTTTTTATTCTGAAACTTATTCAACTTACAGATCTTTGTTGGATTTACAGGTACTCTCCGTCCTTTGTGACACCATCAAACATGAGTTATAGAACAGTAAGTGTTTTTCCGTAATATTTAGTTATTTACCATAGAATTTGATCGTTTATTATCTGTAAAATTAGCTAGGATTTATTTATGCATGTCCGTCGAACTCCTAGCTAGCTATTATGATAACTTATATTTACAGTTAGGACAACAATCTTAAAATAAAAAAATATCATTACTCACTCTGTGCATACTGGCGCTCACCATCCTTGTTCTAAGCTTGATCATTTGATTTGCTTAGTTGTTAGATCTAACATTAAGATTATATTACTGCATGAAATTTAAGGACTTACTAAATGAAAAAAAACCCAAAGAATCAAATAATTTTTTTTATACAAAAGACTACATTATTGTATGTTGGGGATAATAATTGGAATGTAGTTAATGAGATAATAACAGATAATGTGTTAATAAAAATTAGTGATGTGAATTAGATTGGTTATAAGGAAAAAAATATGTTCTTAAAGATCAGTAAACTTTAATATTGTCTTATTTTGATTTTGGTTAAGCTGAAATTATTACTAAGAGTAGTCAACAAAAAAAAATCTATACATTTTGGTGGTTTATGTATCATACTTGGATGGAGAAAATGAGATATGTATAATAGCTAAGGCAAGAAAAAATATTTGAACACTTTGATCATTTTAGAGATAAAATTTAATGTATTAAAAGTGAAGATAATGTAATCTTAACTACAAGTGAAGACATAAATGAGAGATGAAGATGTTCTTGAATTTTTTGAAGTGAAAGTGGCAGCCTGAACGGACTGTCCGCACGGTCTAGGCAGATAGTTGTGCCGGTCTGGACGGTTTGACTGTGTGGTCTGTGTGGATAGGACTGGCGACTAGCCAGGTCGGCCAGTGGTTCTGCGTTGGCTTGTTCCCTGGAAGGAACCGGGCGGATAAGATGTTTATCCGCAGAGTTTGCTGAGTCCGGGTTGAAGACTGGATTGGAGCGGCGTGTGCCTTAGTCTTGCTCTGGTGGTGCGGTTTGGTGTAACCGCACAGTTCGCTGGTTAGAGCGAACTGGTGTGGAGTCCGCCGGTTTATGCGGACTGGCCTTTGTATCCGTTGGTGATGTGTTCGCACCAGGGATGACTGGTGGTGTGGACTTGGTCTGGATTTGTTCCAAGTCCAGGTGTGCTCAGTCTGGGAGGTCGTGCAGACTGTTTTCCTTGTCCGTCGAGATCGGCAGTTGTCAGCCTTATGGGCTCTAGGTGCGGGCTCGGAGTCTGCGGACTGGAGCATTGTCCTCAAGGGTGTGCGTACTGGAGCTGTATTCGTAGAAATAAGGACTGGTGGAGTATCCGCAATTTCTGAAGGTGTGGCGAACTCTGTCCATCTTAGTCGCAGCGGTCTGGCTTTCTGTTTGCGGTTGTGCGGATACTCTCAGTGCTCGCCGCGAGATAGGGTGGTGATACTATAAGCTAGGGAGATGATCAAACTCCTCTCCACGCCTATAAATAGGACCTCCTATCACATTAACAGTACAATCGAATGAACAATAAGTGAGCTCGGGTGATTGTTGCGGATAGGAGTTTGTGTTCGCACAGTTCGAGGAGTTGACCGATTTTTGTTGTGCAGGTTGTGCGGATAGCGCTGAGAAACCAGATACTTGGTTCTGACTTTGGCTAGGGATCAGTGCGGATTCTGCGGGTAGCAATCGGCGGTTAGCAGCAGGTCACTGCATGCGGCCAAGCAGTCTTCTTCCTTCGGCAACCTTTTCCCAGTTCAATAAGATGTCCGCTTCTGGCGGCTTGTTCAGTTCGGCAGCAGCAGTTCACGACAATTTGGCGACTAGGCGAACTTGCGGTTAGGAAGCTTGCAGATCAGCGAATAGAGTTCAGCTTGGAATAACGGGTTGTCTGCGTGGCTATGTTGTGGTCTTGCGACTTGGCAGCTTCAGCTGACTCTATAGGCATCTTGGCAGAGTCGATGGTTACACATTGAGACCGCACAAATTTTTTTGTAGCTTCTTATTTTGCTTCAATCAGGTACATCATCGAATCATGTCTCGCCATGTATGCCTCGTCTTGTAAAGCTTATTGATAGTACAAGATTCTTGATTTTCTATTTTCATCTAGTTTATTTGGCTTCAGATAGGTTGAGTGTTCCTGAGCCTAGTTATCTATTTTTTGCGGTTCACAAATTTTTACATGATATCAAAGCATACAGAGGCTTGAGAAGCGTTCAACCGACAGTTTGCTTTATTGCTTCTTGAAGTCTAAGTGAACCAAGGTTAGTGCAATGGAAGGTGGACTTGCAAGAGGTCTTGGAATTGAGCTTCTTACATCGACTAACTTCAAGAAGTAGAAGACATTCATGGAAAGCTATCTTTTGGGCGAGGACTTGTGGTAGGTCGTCTATAGAGATGAGAGACAAGAAGTTACTGCTGCCGCTGGTAATGCTGATGCGGTAAGAGCTTGGAGGAAAACTAACGCAAAAGCAGAGTTTACTCTAAAGCGGGCTATCTCACCAGAACTCTTTCACCACATCATCAGATGTCGGTCAATTGCAGATATTTGGCCTTCCCTCGATGGGTTGTTTAATAGGAAGAATGTAGCTTGGCTACAATTCCTGGAGAATGAGTTGGCAAGAGCCACTCAAGGAGATCTGTCCATCTCAACGTTCTTTCTGAAGACGAAGAACTTGTGTGCTGAGATTTCAACGTTGGATCCTGATGAATCTATCTCGGAAGTGAAGCTGAAGAGGTATATAATGCGCAGTTTGGGGTTGGAATATGTGGCCTTTGTTACTTCTGTTCAAGGCTGGGCCACTCAGTCGTCTTTGCTAAAGCTAGAGAACCTGCTGGCTTCGCAAGAGAGCTTAGCTAGAAAAATGACTGGAGTCATTATCTCTGAAGGAGGTAGTGAGACGCTCTTCTCAAGGAATAAGAAGAGTTAGGAGAAGAATAATTCTACTGCTGATGATGGCCCTTCAACTTCATATCAACAAGAGAGGAGTTATACTCCTAAGCGTGATTGAAAGAAGAAGGAAGAGCTAAGATGATTTAGGTGCAACCAGTTACATCACTTCAAGAAGGACTACAAAGTCAAGCTGCAACCGGGGCATGTTGTAGAAAAGAGGAAGTTAGTTCCAGTGCTGAGTAAGCCGGATGGGAAGTGTTCGTGCCTTGTCCACCATCGACTACAAAGATGAATGGATAGTGGACTCGGGGTGTTGTCACCACCTCACCGGGGATGAGTCAAATTTCTCCTCTATGCGAACATTCCATGTAATGAAACTATCATAGTTGTTGTTGATACAGTTCATGCAGTTGAGAAGGAGGGTGTTGTTTCTTTAGGTAGTGATAATTGTCCACTCACCTTAAGGAGTGTCTCTCACGTATCAGGCATGAAGAAGATCCTCTTCTTAATGACCAACGCAGTGGACGCAGGCTATCATGTTCTATTCTCTCCCGACATAAGTGAAGTTTCTCCGCAATGTGTCAGCGGTGAAGGCTGATGTTGCTTATGTAGGTAAAAGGGTAAGACACTTGTATGTGTTATCAACAAGTTCATATGTTGATTGGATGAGGGTCAACGATAGTGCAACTATCTGGCATGAGCGGATGGGACACATCGGGTTGGACAAGCTGAAAGCCATGACAGTGAGGAGTCTTGTAAAAGGCTTGTCTATGTTCTCATCCTTCGGCGACGGTCATGTCTACGCGTGGTGTCAATATGAAAAGGCTCATCGCCTTCTATTTGACAAGTCACAGACCAGGTGTAAAACACCATTAAAGTGTATCCATAGTGATTTGATGGGACCGACTGTCACACCCAGTCTTGGAGGCAGTAGATACATGCTGGTGCTGATTGATGATTACATTAGGTATACTTGGGTGTACTTTATGAAGGAAAAGTCGGACACATTTCATTTGTTTGTGGAGTTCAATGAGCTAGTGGAGTGTCGACTTGGCCTGCGGATTAAGAAGTTGAGAACGAACAATGGGGGTGAGTTCGTTTCAAATGAGTTTTCTAACTTCTGTAGGAAGCATGCCATCCAGATAGAGCTCACCTATGCTCATACTCCACAAAAAAATTGAGTAGCGGAGCAGAAGATCCATCATCTGATGGATACCTGCAAGTGTTGGCTTCATGCCAATGACATTTCAAGGTCCTTCTATGTGGAATGGATGGTCTGCACCACCTATGTCATTAATCAGATACCTCTGAGTCCGATCAACATAAAGTCTCCTCATGAGATGTTGTTTAAGGAGAAGCCAAACATGGAACACCTTTGGGTGTTTAGATCGACCTGCTACGTACATGCCCCGGATGCTCTCAAGATAAAGTTGGATGCGAAGGCGAGGAAGCTTGTCTTCGTGGACTATGATGAGCAGAAGAAGGGATGGAAGTGTATGGATCCAATGACAAAGAAGTTCGTCGTCTCGAGATACGTGGTTTTTGACGAATTGACGTCATATGGTGGTAGCTCATATGTGGAGCTACATGAGAGCATTTCGGATGGCAGGCAGGAGGAGGCTGCTAAGAATCTTTTAGTGGAGTTGCTTGTGTCACCAGGAGCTCTAGGTGCTTCTAGCTCCTGGGCAGAGGCTTATAGTATAGTAAGCAGGTGGAGCGATGCTTTTGGTTTGCCTAGGAAAGGAGCTGGTTCAGAAGAAGCAACGGAGACGATCAGCAAGGGTCAGCCTCTTTGGAGATTGAAGAGGACCATCAAATGACTAGCTCGTTATAGCGAAGGAAACACAGTGAACTTGGTCTCTTGTTTATTCGTAGGCCCTTTAGACGAGCGAGAGCCTTCTAGCTTTAAATATGCCACTAGAGTCAAGGAGTGGGATAATGCCACAGATGAGGAAATGACTTCCTTCAGGAAGAATGAGACTTGGGACCTTGTGCCCAAGGTTGATGACGTTACTCTTGAGACATGCAAGTGGGTGTGTAAGCTGAAGAAGAAGGCAGATGAGAGTATCGAGCGGTAGAAGACTCGTCTTATAGCTCGAGATTCTCTCAGCAGTACAGAGAAGACTACGAAGAGATGTTTAGTCCTATTGCAAAGATGACTTCAGTTCGGGTGGTAATGGCCTTGACGGTTTATCATGGTTGGAAGATATGGCCGCTAGACATAAAGAATGCTTTTCTTTATGGGTAAATTGATAAGGACATCTTCATGGTTTAGCAATCGGGATACATGTCTGAAGATCATCCATGATACGTCTGTAAGCTCCGGAAGGCCCTCTACGGCTTGAAGTAGGCTCCACGGGCATAGTATTGGAAGATCGCAGAATACCTCCAGTTCTGCGGTTATTTTACCTCTGACTCAGATTCGAGCCTATTCATCAAGAAGAGGGGGAACTTCATGTCTTGGTGCTGTTATACGTGGATGACATGATCGTCACGGGAAACTCCGAGGAGGAGGTAGCTAGGCTCAGGGCAGAGCTAGCTATTCCGTTCGAGATGAAGGACTTGAGTGAGCTCCACCACTTCCTTGGACTCAAGGTAGAGAGGAAGGAGAGCGACATACTCATTTCCCAAAGGGGCTATGCGGAACAGATCATTCAACAATTCAGCATGCGGGAGGGGAAGAGTAGCTCTACTCCATTTGATGTTGACATCAAGTTTCGACAAGATGAGGGGAGGATACTTCCACATCCTTTAGTGTCCAGGGATCTAGTTGGGAGCCTTATCTACTTGACGATTATGAGGCCAGACATTGCTTATGTTGGAGGACGAGTAAGTCGGTATATGGACGAACCTCGGAAGCCTCATCTTATGGCGACAAAGAGCATTCTGAAGTATGTGAAGTCCACTTCTAATATGGGCCTCCTTTATGGGAGAGACACGGGCTTCGACCTGCACGGTTACACAAATGCTGACTATGATGGAGATTTAGACGACCGTAAGTCGACATCTGGTTATGTCTTCACATGTGGTTCAACGGGTATCTCGTGGTGCAACAAGAAGCAGGATTTTATGTCCGTCTCTACTACGGAAGTAGAGTACAAGGCTTCGGGCTTAACAGCTCGGGAAGCCATCTGGCTCAGGAGGCTAGTAGAGGACGTTCATGAAGAAGTGTGCGGTCCCACTCTGCTTCATGGTGACGACGAAAGTGCCCTCAAACTGGTTAATAATCCAGTTTATCACACGCGGACCAAGCACATTGAGATTGAACACTATTTCATTCGGGAGAAGGTGTTGTAGGTGTCTCTTGTGGTTGGACATGTGCGGAGCGAGGGCAACATCACAGACATCTTCATGAAGCCGCTGTCGAAGGGGCCATTTACACGGTTACAGGGACTGCTAGAACTAGTTTCCACTTCTCACTTCAAGGGGGAGTGTTGAATTTTTTTGAAGTGAAAGTGGCAGCCTGGGCAGATAGTTGTGGCGGTCTTGGCAGTTTGATTGTGTAGTCTGTGCGGATAGGAATAACGACTAGCCAGGCTGGCCAGTGGTTCTGCATTGGCTTGTTCCCTGGAGGGAGTCGGGCAAATATGATGTTTATCCGCGGAGTTCGCTGAGTTCAGGTTGCGGACTAGATTGGAGCTCGGGAGATCGACATGGCGTGTGTCTTGGTCTTGCTCTGGTGGTACGGTTTGGTATAAGTGCGCAGTTCGCTGTTAGAGCAAATTGGTGTGGAGTCTGCCGGTTTGTGCGGACTGGCCTTTATATCTGCTGGTGATGTGTTCACACTAGGGTTGACTTTTGGGTTTTTCTATACATCACAACATTTATGCGCAGCAGAATAAGGAAACAAGAAAACCTCAAAATAAATAGATCTTGCAATGAACATTGATCAAGAAGTATAATCGCTATAAATAAAATTTACCTTTACGGGATTGAGCCACTACTCCACCGAGATGCTCCAAGAAATCCGGCGATCACTAGCGGCTGGAGTTCCGAGCGCAGAATAATGTCCACGCCTCTATAGGTGATCCATACGAACGGGAGAACCCTTAGACTCTTATCACACAAGATCTAGGTTATAAGAAAGCACTCTACGTCTTCACAGACTGCTAGGTCTGCTCCAGAAGAGGCGGCAGCGGCGGGATTCGGAAATAGGTGGAGCGACGGTGACAGGATCGGGACTTTCGGAAACATTTTTTGTCCGCCTTTTCCTCTCGGGTTTCACTCTAAGCGGCTCTGTCTTTTCCAGCAGCACAATAAAACCTTAAGAAATCTTCTATTTATACCCAAAGGAATAAACAACAGAAAGTCATCGCTATCGGCAGACCCGTAATATATGGAATATGATTCATCGAATCAACCCTTTACTCGACAAATCGTCGAGTGGTCACAACACACTCAATGCCTGGAAATGGCCTTAGCACTTAACTTGACGAATCAACATTTGACTTGACGAAGCGTTGAGTGCACTCAACGCCTAACTCGACGAATCAACAATTGACTCGACGAATCATCGAGTGGTCTCGACGCACTCAACGCCAACTCGACGAATCAACAATTGACTCGACGAATCGTTGAGTGGTCTTGACGCACTCAACGCCAACTCGACGAATCAATAATTGACTCGACGAATCGTTGAATAGTCTTGACGCACTCAACGCCAACTTGACGAATCAAAACTGACTCGACAAATCGTAGAGTGGTCTCAACGCACTCAACTCCTGGCAGTATATTCTCAACACACTCAACACCTGGCTGCTTAGTCCTTCACTCATTATATGAGTAAGACCAATATAATCCATTCCTTTAATTTATCCAAATGCTCTTATGTGCAACTCGATAAGCTCATATTGCGTTGGTAGTGAGACTACACGCTTGATCACTTCCAGATCACAATAGTAATACTAATAGTCTCCCAAATGATCTTGAAAGTGTCAAACAAAAGTTTCACAAATAATGAGAAACATCTAGCAATACATCATTGCTCCCCAAGCAAAAAGAGTTTATAACTCATGAGTCATTGCGACCAATGTAATAGTGTTGTCATTTCTTTTCATCCCTTACATCCAGATAGAACAAGAGGTATAGACCGGGTCACCCTCATAATTGTTTAATCCAATTTTCCTGATCTAGAATGGACTTTTAGAAATCAGTGAGTCCAATATCACATATTGACTCAACCAAGCATGACCATGCATTTATCAGTCCCATTCCATCAAGGGTCCATATATGTAACTCATGTCATATAGGAGGACAAATCTCATTTCTGTCTACGCACAAACAACCAAATGATTCGTAACATACCCAATAATCACCTTTATCATTCACCTTTCTCAAGAATGAACTTTTAATAGCATCAAAGCATACTCTTCCTCACTTGATGAATGCTGTGACTTCAGGTCAAATTAAAAGTGAGGTGCTAGATCTGGAATACTCTAGAGGGGGGGGGGTGAATAGAGTATCCTTAAAAACTATTTGAACTTTTGAAGTAAATAAAAAATTGCAGAATGAAAAGTAATTAAGCAGAAACAAAGCAATCCTAACTAGCACAACAACAACAAGAATAAAAAGAAAATGGCAACCAGACAACACAAGAACTTATAGTAGTTCCCCAACCTGGGTACATCCACTCTTCTATCACCCTGGTAGGAATCCACTTAGATTTTTGATCAGGTGCCTAACACCAATGAGCTTTTGATCAGGTGCTCAAAAATCAACCCAAGTCTTTTGGAAGGAGACTTGTGAACCAGAATAATTTTGAAGGGAATTAAAACCCTGTACAAAGGTGGGGATGGGGATGATTTTGTCTTCTCTTTCTCAAGTTTACAACTGAGAAGACTCAAGTGGATATGTGATGTTGGCAAACATATCCCCCTGAGATATAGAATGATTCAGGAAAAATGGAGCTTTGCTTCAGGGTGATAGACCTTCAGTTCTTCAGCCTTGACCAGAAGATGTTCAGGAACTTCTTGACAGATAGATTCTTTGTAGTCCTTTGATGTGTCCTGGAGGATTGAAGGAAGAAGACTCTTGATATTGATTTGGTGTTCTTCTTCTTCTTCTTCTTCAGATTGCTAATCTTCCTCTGGTTTGGAGCTTGTATGTATTAGATTTCTCTTTCTGTGTATATGAATGCTGTCAAGAAAGAGATGCAGAGAAAACTTTGTTGTGGACTGATGGTGTTCTTCACTTGCTGACTTATTTGCTGTGTGTCTATATGTCTATGGAAAAAGGGAGAAAATCTCTTTTATATTTTCCATATCAGTTTGCATTCGAAATTTGAATTTCTTATGCATTAATTGCTGACAGCCTAGAGAATGATCTGCATTGATATATTTCCCCAACTGTCCCGCAGAAAAACGCCAAGCAATAATCCCGAGGAAGACCATAATTGATGCTCTGTCTAACGGTAATATTCATAGAATATTTTAGCATTAATTACTCAGGAATTATTGCATTATAATAGGGACAGTAGGATGAAAATAACCATGTCTGGATTCGTCGACCTGAGTCCACAGTTCGCTGAGCTGAGATCCAAGATCGTCGACCATTGAACTGCTGACAACTGCTTGACATATCTTTCCAATTCTGTGCACCAAGATCATCGAGCTGAGAACCAAGTTCGTCGACTGGAGTTTGTTTCTGGACTTAGAAATATTGAGATATTTTCTGGACTTGAGTGTTGAAGCAGATGATCCAGAAATCGTCGACTTGAGAACTGAGTTCGTCGAGCTCAGCTCAGAGAATCTTTCTCTAATTTTGTCGAGCTGAGCACGACTTTCGTCGACCTGAGTTCGACGAACGTCGAACTCATTTTACTAAATCTTTGAAATCTCTAAGCCTTGAGTCTCTGGCAGTCTGTTGATGGCTGGTCATAGTGATGTTGACTCTAAGGACTTGGCCTAGACTCTAGGAAACAACCATGACCCTGGCTATACATGTTGGGTCATAAGATCCTAACTTAGTGAACTTAGACAAAATCCTATTAGGGATCCAACAATCTCCCCCTATTTGGGTGAGGTCACTAATTACAAATTCAAACAAAATTTAAAAAGAAACAAAGCAAGAAAGCATATATCCGGCCAGAAAAATAACTCATGCAGCAGATATATATATAATAGGCTTTGTATCAGATAACAAGAATGCGGTTTTAAGCAAAATAAGGAAACATTAGAAATGGTTCAATTGTCATTTCTTTGGCTTATTCACTTTTAGCTTCTCTTCTTTGATCTTCTCCTATTTTCTCTTCTCTCCAGACTTACTGAAAGTAATTTCCCTGTTGGGATTTGTAGCTTGCGCCTTTGTCATTGTCATATCAACATCCCCTATGATATTTAAAGATGTAGCCTTGGGCACTACTGCTTCTGGATGCAGTTTCATGTAGTCATCAACATTGAAAAATTTGTTAGCCTTTGCAAACCTGTTGAGCTCTTCCTTCCTGTATGTAGACATGGTAGTATATTGTGATGGATCCTTTCCTTCAGCTCTGGCTTTCTTGATCATAGAGAGGCCAACCAGTTCTTAGAATCCGGCCATCCTAGCTGTTTTTGCAATTTCAGGATCTTCATAGTCATAATATGCAATAATATCAAACTAATTTCTGATCGACTTAACCATAACAATAGGGGAAAAAAAATCTCATCATAGTCAATACCATGAATTTGCTTGAAACCTTTAGCCACCAGTCACCCTTTGAATGTCCGTATATTCCCATCTATGTCAGTCTTCTTCTTAAAGACCCACTTGCACCATTTGGGTCGTACCCCTTCAGGTTTTTCCACCAAGATCCAAACTTGGTTTGCATACATGGAACACATTTCAGATTTCATAGCCTTAAGCAACTTCTCGGAGTCCGGTCCACTTATAGCCTATTGGTAGGTTGTACGCTTATCATCATGATCCATAAGAAACAAATTACCTATTTGAGACAAGAGAAATCCATATATCTTAGGCTCAAACCTTGGTCTACCAGATCTATATGGAACTTGTGTTTTCTGAGCAGCTTCTATAGCTACAACATCTTGTAGTCCTTGCTCAGGTTCCAATGCCGGTTCATTTACTGTTTGTGGTTCTTGAACTTCTTCAAGTTCTACCTGGTAGTCTTTCCATTTAAGAACTCTTTCTCAAGAAAGACAGTAGTCCTCGCGAAAATACTTTGCCCTTAGATGGTAGGTAGAAATAGTATCCTTTAGTTTCCTTAAGATATCCCACAAGATAATATTTATCTGACTTGGATTCCAGCTTGTCAGGCATTTGACGTCTCACATATGCCTCATAGCCCCAAATCTTAATGAAAGATATACTAGGACGCTTCCCAGTCAATATCTTATATGGTGTCTTTAGAACCATTTTCTTTGGAGCACGATTTAGTGTAAAAGCAGTATCTAGAGCAAATCCCCAAAAGGAAACATGCAAATCTACATGACTTATCATCGACTATACCATATCTAATAGAGTATGATTCCTCCACTCAGACACACCATTATGTTGCGACGTTCTGGGTAGAGTGAGTTGTGATACAATACCACACTCTTTCATATGATCAATAAATTCATGACTTAGGTATTCTCCACCTCGATTAGATCAGAGTGCTTTAACCCTCTTACCCAAATGGTTATCTACTTCATTCTTAAACTCTTTGAAGTTTTCAAAGTTCTCAGATTTGCACTTCATAAGATACACATATCCGTATCTACTGAAATCATCAGTAAATGTAATAAAGTAGAAGTACCCACGTCTAGCCATAGAACTCATGGGTCCGCATACATCACTATGTATTATACCCAAGAGATCAGCAACCTTCTCATTAAAACTAGTGAAAGAGACTTTAGTCATCTTACCTAACAAACAGGATTCACTTCTCTCAAATGATTCATAATCAAATGAGTCCAGTGTCTATCTTTATGGAGTCTGGATATACGTTTCTTTTTTATATGACCCAAACAACAATGCCAAAGGTACATAGGGTTTGAGTCATTTGTTATCTTTTAATATTTTCTATATGATAGATTTGATGATCAAAGTTCAACACATATAAACCATTAAATATTTGGGCTACACCATAACAAACATCATTCATACAAATTGAACAACAATTATTCTTAATTATAAATGAAAATCCTTTCATATCAAGACATGAGATGGATATAATATTTCTAGTTATGGAAGGAACATAATAACAATTATCAAGTTATATTACACCCCAATGGGCAAAGAAAAATGGTAAACACCCATGGCGACAACAACAACTCTTGCTCCATTGCCAACACACAGGTCCACCTCCCCTTTACTCAACTTTCTTCTCCTTCCCAGTTCATGTACATTTATACAAATGTGAGGACCACATCCAGTATCTAATATCTAGGATGAAGGAGCAAAAAAGTTTATCTCTATAACATAAATACTTGAAGTGAAAGTCATATCTCCCTTCATTTTATGCAGACCCTCAATATAAGAAGGACAATTTCTCCTCTAATGATCAACCTTACCACAGTGGTGACATTTCTTTTCTTTTGCCAAGTTTTTCTTTTTCAGTGCTGAAGACTTGGGCTCAAGAGATGACTTAGGTCCAACCTTAGTCTTCTTAAAACCCTTGGCCTTGCCCTTGTCTTTATGCACCATCAGTATGAGGCTAGTAGGCCTGACCTTCTTCATATTGATTTTAGCAGTTCTCAACATTCCTATGAGCTCGGGGAGTGTCTTGTCTATTTCATTCATATTATATTCAAGACAAACTACTTGTAACTATCCGACAATGATTGCAGGATCAGGTATGTAGCCAACTCCTGGCCCAGAGGAAAACCTAGCCTTTCAAGGTTCTCTATATACCAAAGAATCTTGAGTACGTGAGTGCCTACGAGGTCTCGAGCTCCCATCTTACACTGAAACAATGCCTTAGTGACGTCAAACCTCTCTTGACGAGCCTACCCTTGAAACATTTTGTTGGTACCCTAGTTTTGATTTGAGTTTAGTCCTCTCCTTTGTGCCCCTTGACCCAAGAAATACTTATGGTCAATGGTTAGGAGTCTAGATGTAGAGTCCTCACTTCTCCAGATTGAGAATTTGGTTAAGTAGGTTTTTCGTTCGACGATAGTCGAACGTCGCTCGACTATCGTCTATCGGCTGATCGACGATCGTCTATCAGTTGGTCGACGCTTTGTCTGCGTTGGTAGTTCGACTATCTGTTCTGATAGATCGACTATCTGATAGTTCGACTATCTGGTTGGTTTTGATAGTTCGACTATCTGTTCCGCCTTGATAGTTCGACTATCTGTTGATAGGTCGACTATCTGTTCCGCCTTGATAGTTCGACTATCTGTTGATAGATCGACTATCTGTTTCGTCTTTGATAGTTCGACTATCTGTCCGATAAGTCGACTATCTGATAGTTCGACTATCTGCTGATAGATCGACTATCTGGTTGGTTTTGATAGTTCGACTATCTTTTGATAGATCGACTATCTGTTTTCTGAGGTAGGTCGACTATCTTCTTGATAGGTCGACTATCTCTGTGTGCTTGATAGTTCGACTATCGGCCCTTGATAGATCGACTATCTGATAGTTCGACTATCTGTTCTGATAGTTCGACTATCTGTCGGGGTAGCTCGACTATCTTCTTCGATAGGTCGATTATCTGGATCGTTCGACTATCTGCCCGATAGTTCGACGATCTCCGTGCGTCGTTCGACGATCTTCGAAGGTCGTTCGACGTTTTCTGTCTGCCTTTGTATTTTGTATTTATTTATTATATTTAATTAATTAATACATTTTCTGGCACAGTATTTTAAGCTGTATGATAATTTAACCAGACATTATTTGCTCTATTCTTTTTGCCTGAGTCAAATCTTTTTAAGATAAAGTTGTTTGTCTTATTAGCTGTCATTTTAATTTACTTTATCTATTGTCAGCCCTTTATAGCCGTTAGACTGAAAAGTCTTCTTTTGCTATAAAGAGATTATTTCTGATGTGACTTTATTTAGTCATTCTGTTATCTGATTTAAGCCTGCAGCTTCTTAGAAAGTGGTTTATTCCCTTTATAGAATGTTTTGCTGCAGAGATATTTCTGTCTTCTTGATATTTACAGCCCAGGTCTCAAGGCTCAGAAGAAGACAAATAATTCAAATGGAAGAGAGCCGTTGCTTGCTGATGATTATATAAAGAACCCTTTGAAGAAGGATTCAAGCTAGTTAATAGAAGCTAATAGCTAACCAGTGTTACACACATTGTCAAGCTCTCAAGCCTTCATCTAGTTCAAGCTTCCTGCTCTCAGCAATCTCCATCTAACTGAGAAGTGTTAAGATCTTCATCTCTTCTTCACCTGAGTTCTCCTGCTTTCAGGAAGTTCAACTCAGAGTTCCTTTGAAGAAGAAGAAGAAGAAGATAGCTGCTTGAAGAACTTTGATTTTATTATTTAATTTTCTTCCTGTAGCTTTTCCTTCAGAACTTTCTGAAGAGTTTTTCTGCACTGAAGCAAGACTTCACCTGGACATCTTTGAGCCAGGGGGAGCCTTGATTCTTTAGAGCATTCTAGCTCAGTGCAAGCTTTTGTGCTTCTCTAATCTATTGTAAAATAGAGAAGACATCTTAACCTTCTTCCCCCTCCTGTACAGGGTTATTACTCCCTTCAAAAGTATCCCTTGGTGGTAGGGCACCTGATCAAAAACCTGTGCTTGGTTTTTTAGACACCTGATCAAAAGTCTAAAGGGTTTCTGGATCTACCTGAAGCAGATCCTGTTGGTGGCAGGGCACCTGATCAAAAACCTGAGTGGATTCCTACCGTGTGGGTAGAAGAGTGGACGTACCCAAGTTGTTTGGGGAACCACTATAAATTTCCTTGTGTCGTCTGGATTCCATTGTTTAATTCCTGCATTGTGGCTGTGATTAGATATAACTAGGTTGCTAGTTGCTGATTAGGTTTTCCAAGCCTTAACTGTAATTACAGTTAGCTTGTGTTTGTACACATCACATGTGTTAGGCTTTAAGGTTAAATCAATATCTATAATCTTTTCATTCCGCACTTCACTCCAAGGGAGTTGGGTAGACTATTAAGTTTTGTCTGTGCAAAATTTGATAACTCTATTCACCCCCCCTCTAGAGTAGTATCTATCCCTTCACTTTCAATTGGTATCAGAGGGAGGTTGACTGACTGTATAGGCTAACACCTAAGTCACAAGATCCTGATAGATACCAAGAGCTTATAGATATTCACTATCATGGCCCAGTCTAAGGATTATTCTAGCACCAGACCTCCAGCATGAAACTTAGCAAAGTTTGGCATCTGGAAGGCAAGGATTAAATTATATATGAACTCTATTGATGAAAGCATTTTTGCCTCTATTTTGTCAGGTCCCCCAAGAGCACCTGCTGCTGCCACTGCCTCATCATCTGATATGAGTGCAGTGCCTCCTCCAGACTACAATGATGAATACAAGAAGGCCAAAATTGCAGATGCCAAGACAATGAACATACTGGCTCAGACAATGTCTGATGAGGTGTTCCAGAAGGTGGCTGACTGCTCCTCAGCAAAGGCCATGTGGGACACACTGAACCAGATTGTAGCTGGTTCAGCTGATGAAAGGAAGGACAGAAGGTCCAACCTGATCTCACAGTATGAGAACTTCAAGAAAACTGATGCTGAATCAGTTGAAGCCATGTACACCAGGCTCAGCTCAATCATCAATGAGCTGAGAACTCTGGATAAGGACATATCATTGACAGAGGTCAATGATAAGATTCTTATGTGCTTCCCTAGCACATGGGATCTAAGAATCTGGCCCATCAAGGAAGCCAGAAGTACTAATGAGATCTCAACTGAAGCTCTCCTCGGCAAGCTCAAGTCTTTTGAGCAAGTGCTGAAGACCAGAGAAGCAGAAGCTGAAGCCAAGACTCCCACTCCAACAAGAAAAGAGCAATCCTTAGCTCTTAAGGCTGCAGATGTCTCTGAAGGCAGCCAATCTAATGAGGAACTTATGGCATTGTTTGCCAAAAGATTTCTCAAGATGGGAAGAAAGGAGTTCAGAAAGAAGTCTTCACGATATGAAGACAAACCAAGGTATGATCGCTCTCCTGCTAAAGAAATTATTTGTTATGGTTGCAGGAAGCCTGGACACATCTTGCCAGAGTGTCCAGAGGAGAAGAATAAAGAAAAGAGAAAGGAAAAAGAACAACTCAGGAAGCACTCCAAGCCATCCTCCCACAAAAACAAGAAGAAGGAGAGAGGTTTCATTGCTGAAACCTGGAGTGATTCTGATGAAGAATCCTCCTCATCAAGCTCTAGTGAAGATGAGGAAGAGAAGAAGGCAAAAGAAGTTTGCCTAATGGCAATAGATGCCTGCAGCAACCACTCTGCTGCAGAGAGTTCTGATTCTGATGAAGAGATGCCTACAGAAGATGAGGTACTCTCTTCTTATGATTTTACTTCAGAAGAATTTAAATTAGAATTTAAATCGTTATGTTTAGATTTAATTAGTTCAGAAAAGGAAATAAAAGAACTTAGAAATAGGTTAGCTGACTCTGAATCAATAGCCTCTGAAAATGTTAGGTTAAAGGAAGAACTCACTACTTGTAGTGAAGAAATTAAATTTCTTAAAATAGAATTAGCTAAGTCTAAGAGATTAGAAGAATCCCTTAATGGTAGAAGCCTTAAGCTGATAGAAATTACCAGCATGACTAACAGTAGGTCAGGTAATGATAAACTAGGCTTAGGAGCTTCTCCCAGTGAACCCCCAGTCCTTCTTAAAAATAATCTTTCAACTCCAGTGAACTTCATTTCAGCTAGTGGAAAGAAGAACACTGAGCAAGTAAATCTGGTAAATAAAACCTTAAATAAAGCTAAGAGAGAAAAGAGAAAGAAGTTTTTCAAAGAAATGCAAAGAGCGTCGAACGCCGCTCGACGATCGGATGCTCCATGGTCGAACGAAGCTCGACGATCTGAGCGCCCATCGTCGAACGTCGATCGACGATTTCAATATGATTTTCAAAATCATAATCAATTCCATAGAAACCTAAATGAGAATAGAAACCCTAGGTTTGTTGACCCATCATCAGCATGGAGAATCCCACCTAGGAGATCTCACCCACTAGGTTATCACCCTCAGCCTGCATTCTCTTATATTTCCAGTTTTTCTTATGTGAAAAACAAGGGACCCAAGGTTACCTGGGTCCACTCTGTCTAAATAATTGTCTTGCAGGTGAAGGCCTATCCAATCACTCAAAATAAGTGGTATTTGGATAGTGGATGCTCTAAGCATATGACAGGAAATAAAGATCTACTGTCAAAGTTCAAAGCTAAGCTTGGCCCAAAGGTTATCTTTGGAGACTCCAGCTGTGGTCAGACAGAAGGCTATGACAAGATCACAATTGGAGCAGTTACATTCAAGAGAGTTGCTTATGTCAATGGACTGAAGCATAATCTGATTTCAGTCAGCCAGCTATGTGATGCTGGCTATCAGGTTTCATTTTCTAATTTCTCTTGCAATATTACTTTAAATAATAATGTTGTTTTAGTAGGCATTAGAATAGGTAATATCTATTTAGTAGATTTTAATTCATCTCATTCTGAAATCTGCCTGTTTAATGAAGTAACTCTTAATAATAATTCCCTATGGCATAAAAGGCTTAGTCATGTAAACCTTAAAAATATATCTAGGTTATCTAAGCACAACCTTGTTAGAGGTTTACCTTCTTGCCCCTACAAGAAGGAGAGCCTATGCAAGGCTTGTCAGCTAGGCAAGCAAACCAAGAATTCATTTAAATCTGTAAATAAAAGTGATTCTCCTAGAATCCTGTATTTATTACATTTGGACCTTTTTGGCCCAATAAATGTACAGAGTTTAGGAGGGAAGTATTACACATTAGTAATTGTAGATGACTTCTCTAGGTTCAGTTGGGTTTTCTTTTTGAGAACTAAGTCTGATAACTTCAAAGCCCTTACAGACTTTCTACTTTGTGTGCAGACTGAGTACTCTACTCATGTGGCCTTGATCAGAAGTGATCATGGTACTGAGTTTGACTCTCTTCTCATGCAAGAATTCTGTGAGAGAGAAGGTATCAAACATAGCTTCTCAGCTCCTAGAACTCCCCAACAAAATGGGGTAGTTGAAAGGAAGAATAGAACACTAATTGAAGCTGCTAGTACATTGTTGGCAGATGCTAACATGCCTCTATCCTATTGGGCAGAAGCTGTTAGTACAACCAACTATGTCTTGAATAGAAGTTTGATACACAAACTTAAGTGTAAAACTCCTTATGAGTTGCTTAAAGGAAAGAAACCAAAAATTAATTACTTTAGAGTCTTTGGCTGTATTGTGTATATTCATAATAATAATAAAGAATATATTAGAAAGTTTGAAGCAAAAGCTTCAATGGGAATTATGCTTGGATATTCCCAAGTAAGCAAAGCTTATAGGGTTTATAACAAATCAACCTGTAAGATAGAAGAATCTGTGCATGTGACTTTTGATGAGTCTCAGATGTTTTACAAGGAGAAAGAAAATTCTTCTTCCTCCAGTTCTTTGCAGGTACCTGATGCCCCTCAAGAAATTCTTCAACTATCAACTCTTCAGATCACTGAATCAGACAGTGATGAAGACATTGCTGAAGCTGTTGAAGCAGTTGTTGTACCACCAACAGTAGATCAAATTCCTCCTGAGGAATTAATCCCAACTGTTGCTGAAGATCACATCCCACCTGTTGATATTGTCACACTTAGAGATCACCCCACATCTCAAGTGATTGGAGACATATCAGCTGGTGTACAAACAAGACACCAATTAAGACAGGATGTGATGCATGCTTGTTTCCTCTCACAGGTTGAGCCCCTCACCTTTAAAGATGCAGAGCTAGATCCCCACTGGATCATTGCAATGCAAGAGGAGCTCAATCAATTTGAGAGATGTAAAGTTTGGACTTTGGTTCCAAGACCTAAAGGCCAACTGATCATAGGCACCAAGTGGGTGTATAGAAACAAGTTAGATGCAAATGGTATTATAGTAAGGAATAAAGCTAGGCTTGTAGCTCAGGGTTACAGACAGGAGGAAGGTATAGACTATGACCAAACCTTTGCTCCTGTTGCAAGGCTAGAAGCAATAAGGATCTTCTTGGCCTATGCAGCCTTCATGAAGTTTAAGTTGTTCCAAATGGATGTCAAAAGTGCATTCCTAAATGGTGAGCTTAAGGAAGAGGTGTTTGTTGAACAACCACCAGGGTTTGTTTCTTCAACTCAGCCTTCTCATGTTTTTAAGTTGCAGAAAGCTCTTTATGGACTAAAGCAAGCTCCTAGGGCCTGGTATGAGACCTTAGCTAGTTTCCTGTTAGAGCACAACTTTACTAGGGGAGTAGTTGATAGAATCCTTTTCGTCAAGCATCACAAGGACACAATCCTGTTAGTTCAGGTGTATGTAGATGATATTATTTTTGGCTCCACTGATCCCAAACTGTGCAAAAAGTTTTCCAACTTGATGCATTCTAAGTTTGAGATGAGTAGTATGGGTGTGCTGTCTTACTTTCTTGGTCTCCAAGTTAAGCAAGATGCTGATGGTATCTTCATCTCCCAATCCAAATATGCCAAGGAATTGGTAAAGAAATTTGGGATGGCTGATGCTTCAGCAATGCCTATACCCATGGCTACTAATGTAGTTATTGATTCTGATGATCACGGCAAGCCAGTTGATCAAAAGAATTATAGGGCCATTATTGGTTCCCTATTATATCTAACTGCAAGTAGGCCAGATATAATGTTTGCTACATGCCTTTGTGCTAGATTTCAGGTCAATCCCAAGGAATCTCATCTGATTCTTCTAAAGAGAATCCTGAGATACCTGAAGGGATGTCCAGATCTAGGACTTTGGTACCCAGCTGAGTCAGAGTTTGAATTAATTGGATATTCTGATTCTGATTATGCTGGCTGCAGAGTTGACAGGAAGAGCACCTCAGGAACTTGCCAGTTCCTGGGAGAGAGATTGGTCTCTTGGTTCTGTAAGAAGCAGGCTTCTGTCTCAACTTCAACTGCAGAGGCTGAATATATAGCAGCTGCTAGTTGTTGTTCACAGATCCTGTGGATTCAAAACCAGCTTGTGGATTATGGTTACTCACACAAGAACACCAAGATCATGTGTGATAGTACCAGTGCTATCTCAATTGCACAAAATCCAGTGCACCACTCTAGAACCAAGCACATTGAGATTAGGCACCATTTCCTGAGAGATTGTGTGGAAAAGAACAAGATCTGTCTTGAGTTCATATCCACTGAGTTTCAGAGAGGTGATATATTCACCAAGCCTTTAGATGAACAGAAGCATCTGTTCTTTTTAGTTCAACTAGGCATGATTAATGGACGAGACTAAGTGTGACTATATCTGCCTTTGTTGAAATCTGCTTGAAGATCGTCGAACGATGATCGAAGATCGTCGAACGGATTGAGCCTATCGTCGACCTCTGGTTAATGATAGCTTATCTGTTTGAGGATCGTCGATCGACGTTCGACCATCGTCGATCAGGTTGAGCTCATCGTCGATCTCTGAACGACGACAGCTTGTTGCTTGTGAAGCCAGAAATAGCCGAACGATGGTTTGACTACTCTGCTTCTGAGCCGATCGTCGAACGGCCGTTCGACTATCGGTTCAAGTATCTTTTTAGTAGATCGACTATTTCCGGTCCAATATAAAGCCGATAGTCGACCTAGGTTAAAAGATCTTGTGTCTTATCGTCGACGGAGCGTGCCCTTTCGCATTCTGCTTTCCCGCTTGCGATTTCCGGGCGTTTCGTCTTCTTCATTCTCTGCAGTTTTCTCGAGCTTTCTCCAGCGAATCCATGGCGGTTTCCCCAGCTGTTCTAGCCGTCGTGAAGTTTGATGCAGGATTCAGTGTGGATTTCGAAGCATTCAGTAGCTGCGATGCCGGAATCGTGGAAGTTCTCCAGCTCTGCAGGGATCAGGGTTTAGAGAAGTTAATGTCTGAAAGGATTAAGATCAACATTCCAGAAATCAAAGAATGGGCTTTCACGTTGTCTTCCACAGACGAATCGATGACTGGTACCATAGGCGGAGAAGAGGTGATCCTGACTCCGGCCGTCTTATCTGATGTTTTTGAATTAGTTATTGGTGATGAGGATTATGAGCAAGACGCTCAGGAATTTGGAAGAATGCTGGTTGAGCTGGGACATGCTGAGGGCATTCCCACCAAGCTGCTCAAAGTAAACTTCCCCTTCAAGATCAAGTTCCTCGCTGAGGTAGTAGGAAAAGTGCTCCTGGGTAAGTACTCTGCCCACGACAATATAACAAGGCAGCAATTTGCACTCATGTGTGCAATTGTTAATCGAAAAAGGATCGATTGGGTAGCAGTTATATTTGATTTAATCAGGAAGAAGACTGGTAAGAAGGAAGTCACCCTAGGAAGGGTCATTGGAATTTTCCTCAAAGAAAAATACCCCCAGCTGCTAAGTTCAACTGCAACAACAATCAACGCCAGCAAGAAGATGGATCCCCACTTGTTCTCTAAGTGGAAGAGGACGTTTGTGAAATCTGCTCCAGCAACATCTGAGGACACAAGGACTGTATCAGTCGCTCCTCAACCTGTTGAAGCTGGCTCAGCTCTTCCTTCCTCCTCCTCTGCATTGCCGTCTGCCTCAGTTGAAGTACCATCAACTTCAGTTGAAGTAAGACTTTCTTCCTCTGCTGCTCCAGAAACAACTACGGTTGTTCCTCTGTCTCCACCAGCTTCTCCTCTACCTGCTCATCTGGCTAGGATATCTGCTCCTAGCTTTGATTTGTTAGGATCAGAGAGAATTCTTACTCCTGTATCTCCAATTCATTCTCCAATTCATTCCCCAATAAACTCTCCTGCTCCATCTCCTGCTCGATCCCCTGTCAACACCATTTCTCATCCCAGTACCACTACCATATCTGCTGCAGCTCCATCCACCTCACATCCTTCATCTATTGAGATCTCTCCTGAGCTTATCTCCCGCATTGTGGAGCTGATTACCCCATCAATCAAAACCATGATTGAAGAGGCAATCGCTCCCCTTGCTGCCTCCATTGATCTCTTATCTGCCTCCATCAAATCCCTTTCAAAATCAGCTGAGCCATCTTCCTCAAGGGGCCTGGTTTCAGTATCCACTGAAATCAGGCAGGGGGAGATGTTCAATGAAGATGCCTCAGACCATCCTGCCTCTCCTCCAGCTATAAAGGATTCAGTCATGTCTGCCCAGGAAGAATCTGCTCAGGAAGAAATAGTTCCAGATGTTGTCATGACTGCCCAGGAAGTGATAGATCCAGCTGAGAAAGAGATAGATCCAGCTGAGAAAGAGATAGCTCCAGCCCAGGAAGAAACAGCTCCTGCTGAGAAAATTATAGCTCCAGTTTTGTCTGAGAAGGAAATAGCAGATGGAATCCTGCTATCTGAGATTGCAGTTAAAGTCTGCTTAGAAGATCTTACCACTCCTATGATTGCTAGATTCCTGGAAGGAATTATAACTTCATATCTGAATGAATCATGGGAGATGGTTAAGTATGAAGGTAACTCTTTCATTCGTTTTGTTGATGAGTCGATTAATTTGATAGTTTGTGAATACCTTGAAGGAATGATTCAAGCTTATTTAGCAGATATGTATTCATAATTTTACAGATATTATTAAAGAAGATTTAACTGCTCAGATCATAGCAGTTGTTGTTGAAGCTGATCCAAGCGTTTCTGATACTCAAGTAGACCCTGAATTAGAATCTTTCTTAGATAATAAAGAAGATGAGTCTGAGAAAGATGGAGTCAAAGTTGACTCTCCTGTTCTGAGTTTGGAAGAAGCTCAAGCAAGAGCAGCATAGGATTTAAGAGTTCAATCTTTAAAAGAGAAAGAGAAAGATTTGCAAATTGAAAAGTCAACCATCTGGGATGACTCTCCAGGGTTGGATTTAGATTCCCTTCTGGCTCTGGATGCCATGGAAGAGGAAAGGGAGAAATCTGCTTCTAAGCTTAAAGAAAAGGCTGTTTCAGAAGCCTATGATCCTTATGAAAATCCTCCCTCATCTCATTCTGATGATGATGATGATTCTGATGTTTCTGAGAAGTCTAAGAGAAAGAAAGCTGCCTCAAAGAAAAGAAAAGCTGCTCCTCCTCCACCTCCCAGTAAGGATAATGATATTCCCTATTACATTTTGAAGGGCATTGACCCTAAATCCAAGGATTTTCAGCACTGGATGAGGTTTTCAAAGAATCAGCAGAAAGAAAGAAAAAGGACCAAGAGGTATGATAGTCCTGTCTCAAGATGGACTCCCAGAGGTCCCCCTCCTCCACCTCCTGGTGCAGGAGCCTCTGGGAACCTTTCAGCTCATCCTACTGCCTCCTCTGGAAGATCTGCGTCGTTTCAGCCCCAGCCAAGACAAGGTTATCAAAGCTCTCAAGGCAAATCATTTTCTGGTTCTCAAAGACAAATGAAGGAGACTGTGGTTCAAAGACCAACCTTTTCCCCACCTCCTTCTCCAAATAAGAGAATTTCATCTCCAACTCCAGTTCAGTCTGAGGAAATTGTATCAAAAGGTAAATAGTTTATTTTGTTCTAAGATATCTAGCAAGAACCTCTCTGCTAAGTATACTCTAATGTCTTATCTAGATAAAATAGCTGATGCTGCTTCTCCTGAGCCCGTGTATGAAAATCCTGAGCTCGATCCTAACTTTAGGATGACTCGCTTTCAAGAACTTGTAGGAGCAGCTCAGATAAGAAAAGCTAGAGCAGAAGGAAAAGATACAACTGGTTTTACTACCATGTCAGCTTACAGAAAGAAAGAATTTGAAAAGTTCCAGGTCAATCCTGAGATTTTTGATCCGTCAAAGTACATGGAAAAGCATCCTGAAGCTGTTGTCCCCAGGGGTACAGAACTGAAGATCATTGGTGCGCAGGACCTGAAAATGTCAAAGATAGAATCAGATGACCCTCTAAGAAAAATTTCTTTTGTTTCTAGTTCCTCTGATCCTTTACCAGACTCTAAAGATTCTTAATAATTTGTTTAACTGCTGTGCTATATTTGTTTATCTATTTGATAATCTGCCAGTTTATTGTTAACTATTTGCTGAATCTATTTCTAGTGTTCTATTGCTAGCTGTTTTAGATTTTGAGAGACTTAACTCAAATAGGGGGAGATTGTTGATACCCTAGTTTTGATTTGAGTTTAGTCCTCTCCTTTGTGCCCCTTGACCCAAGAAATACTTATGGTCAATGGTTAGGAGTCTAGATGTAGAGTCCTCACTTCTCCAGATTGAGAATTTGGTTAAGTAGGTTTTTCGTTCGACGATAGTCGAACGTCGCTCGACTATCGTCTATCGGCTGATCGACGATCGTCTATCAGTTGGTCGACGCTTTGTCTGCGTTGGTAGTTCGACTATCTGTTCTGATAGATCGACTATCTGATAGTTCGACTATCTGGTTGGTTTTGATAGTTCGACTATCTGTTCCGCCTTGATAGTTCGACTATCTGTTGATAGGTCGATTATCTGTTCCGCCTTGATAGTTCGACTATCTGTTGATAGATCGACTATCTGTTTCGTCTTTGATAGTTCGACTATCTGTCCGATAAGTCGACTATCTGATAGTTCGACTATCTGCTGATAGATCGACTATCTGGTTGGTTTTGATAGTTCGACTATCTTTTGATAGATCGACTATCTGTTTTCTGAGGTAGGTCGACTATCTGCTTGATAGGTCGACTATCTCTGTGCGCTTGATAGTTCGACTATCTGCCCTTGATAGATCGACTATCTGATAGTTCGACTATCTGTTCTGATAGTTCGACTATCTGCCGGGGTAGCTTGACTATCTTCTTCGATAGGTCGACTATCTGGATCGTTCGACTATCTGCCCGATAGTTCGACGATCTCCGTGCGTCGTTCGACGATCTTCGAAGGTCGTTCGACGTTTTCTGTCTGCCTTTGTATTTTGTATTTATTTATTATATTTAATTAATTAATACATTTTCTGGCACAGTATTTTAAGCTGTATGATAATTTAACCAGGCATTATTTGCTCTATTCTTTTTGCCTGAGTCAAATCTTTTTAAGATAAAGTTGTTTGTCTTATTAGCTGTCATTTTAATTTACTTTATCTATTGTCAGCCCTTTATAGCCGTTAGACTGAAAAGTCTTCTTTTGCTATAAAGAGATTATTTCTGATGTGACTTTATTTAGTCATTCTGTTATCTGATTTAAGCCTGCAGCTTCTTAGAAAGTGGTTTATTCCCTTTATAGAATTTTTTGCTGCAGAGATATTTCTGTCTTCTTGATATTTACAGCCCAGGTCTCAAGGCTCAGAAGAAGACAAATAATTCAAATGGAAGAGAGCCGTTGCTTGCTGATGATTATATAAAGAACCCTTTGAAGAAGGATTCAAGCTAGTTAATAGAAGCTAATAGCTAACCAGTGTTACACACATTCTCAAGCTCTCAAGCCTTCATCTAGTTCAAGCTTCCTGCTCTCAGCAATCTCCATCTAACTGAGAAGTGTTAAGATCTTCATCTCTTCTTCACCTGAGTTCTCCTGCTTTCAGGAAGTTCAACTCAGAGTTCCTTTGAAGAAGAAGAAGAAGATAGCTGCTTGAAGAACTTTGATTTTATTATTTATTTTTCTTCCTGTAGCTTTTCCTTCAGAACTTTCTGAAGAGTTTTTCTGCACTGAAGCAAGACTTCACCTGGACATCTTTGAGCCAGGGGGAGCCTTGATTCTTTAGAGCATTCTAGCTCAGTGCAAGCTTTTGTGCTTCTCTAATCTATTGTAAAATAGAGAAGACATCTTAACCTTCTTCCCCCTCCTGTACAGGGTTATTACTCCCTTCAAAAGTATCCCTTGGTGGCAGGGCACCTGATCAAAAACCTGTGCTTGGTTTTTTAGACACCTGATCAAAAGTCTAAAGGGTTTCTGGATCTACCTGAAGCAGATCCTGTTGGTGGCAGGGCACCTGATCAAAAACCTGAGTGGATTCCTACCGTGTGGGTAGAAGAGTGGACGTACCCAAGTTGTTTGGGGAACCACTATAAATTTCCTTGTGTCGTCTGGATTCCATTGTTTAATTCCTGCATTGTGGCTGTGATTAGATATAACTAGGTTGCTAGTTGCTGATTAGGTTTTCCAAGCCTTAACTGTAATTACAGTTAGCTTGTGTTTGTACACATCACTTGTGTTAGGCTTTAAGGTTAAATCAATATCTATAATCTTTTCATTCCGCACTTCACTCCAAGGGAGTTGGGTAGACTATTAAGTTTTGTCTGTGCAAAATTTGATAACTCTATTCACCCCCCCTCTAGAGTAGTATCTATCCCTTCACTTTCACATTTTCTTAAGGTGCTCGTCTATTTTTTTATAACTATTGTTCTCATGTTTCTTTTGAAGCTCAGAGTTCATGGTTGCCAGCATAAGGTATTCGACATCCAAGGAGTCGTCTTGATACTTCTTGAAAGTATCTTTATCAGCTCGGGACCCATTCCCCGTTGGCTCTTCAGGGAATCCTCTTCCAAGACATAGAGGTTATGCTTTTGCCTGAGAACAATTATCAGGTTTATGTACCTTAAAAAAAATTTGTCCCACTCAGTTTCTCCTTCTCAAGGATAGCTCCGAGGGACAAGGTGGAGTGAGATCCACTTGCCATGAAAATTCTACAAAGATTTGTGCAAAGATAAACTCAGTACTATATTTCAAAATACATTTTTATTTATTTCAATTAAGACTTTAATTAAAATTACTCACATAATTTTTATCAAACTGATAACCCTCAATATCAATTCGGAGAGTTTATGCAAGCTACTCTCTTAGTGGACAAGATCCGTATTTCACCAACACTATGAGCCAACTTTGTCTTTTCTCTCACAATATAGATATTTAGGTAGGTAGTGCTTACCGATTGTATCATTATGCAACTATTGTATGACTAGTGAATAACTCTTTATTCGCATCCATTATATGGTGCATGCCAACCCCATTCCTCAGGCACTCAACCATTGAGGTCACCCAGTTAAGTTTGACCTGATGTTGACAGTGGGATATCACAATTATCTGCTCACATCCGTACCAAGATAGATTAATGCACCTTTCTTTGGCAAGCCCACACTTCATCGATCGAGGCAGGAAGAGTGTTATCCATCGGAAGACATCCGAATACTTAATATTTCATAAGTGACTTTAAGATAATTGATTAACACTTAATCATGGTTAACAATTAACCAATGTGCACATCCACAAAATAAAACTACAACATTCACAATCCAAATGCATCTCAGATGTGCAAAAGAAAAATCATCAATATTTGATGAACTGAGTTAAATCTGAACATCTAGAACCCTTTTAAATCTTCAGATTTACATGCACTGGACATGAACAACACAAACTCCACTTACACAGTAGACAAGCTCGCCTCTCTATGAGAGATTCAAAATCTTACACACTTAGTTTCACAAACCAACAAGAGGGACGGTTACTATTAAGGAGAAACAAAGATATCACAAAGTAATCACATGCGTTCTTGGCGGGATTCCAAGAATAGATTTTTGCATCTTGAACACTTCTAAATTTTCAAATCTACACGCAATAGATTTAGCAACTTCTAAAATAATAATCATCGCTCAACCTTGCTCTGATACCACTGTTGGGTTTTTCTATACGTCACAATATTTGTGCGCAGCGGAATAAGGAAACAAGAAAACCCCAAAAGAAATAGATCTTGCGATGAAAATTGATCAAGAAGTAAAATCGCTGTAAATAAAATTTATTTTTGTGGGATTGCGTCATTACTCAACAGAGATGCTCCAAGAAATCCGGCGATCACTAGCGGCTGGATTTCAGAGCGCAGATTAATGTCCACATCTTTACAGGTGATCCACACGAACGGTAGAACCCTCAGAC
This sequence comes from Platanthera zijinensis, assembly GCA_039513925.1. Classification (NCBI taxonomy): domain Eukaryota; kingdom Viridiplantae; phylum Streptophyta; class Magnoliopsida; order Asparagales; family Orchidaceae; genus Platanthera; species Platanthera zijinensis. The sequence goes on from CM077082.1 coordinate 134,584,294, forward strand.
TCTTATCACACAAGATCTAGATTGGAAGAAAGTACTCTGCGTCTTCACAGACTGCCAGGTCTGCTCTAGAAGAGGCGGCAGCAGCGGGAGCCGGAAACGGGCTGAGCGACAACGACAGGATCGGTACTTTCAGAAACAATTTTCTTCCGTCTTTTCCTCTCGGGTTTCACACTAAGAGGCTCGGTCTTTTCCAGTAGCACAATAAAACCCTAAGACATCTTCTATTTATACCCAAAGGAATAAAGAATAAAAAGTCGTCGCTATCGGAAGACCTGTAATATATGGAATATAATTCGTCGAATCAACCCTTGATTCGATGAATCGTCGAGTGGTCACAACGCACTCAAAGCATGACAATGGCCTCAACACTTGACTCGACGAATTAACATTTGACTCGACGAAGCATCGAGTGCACTCAATGCCTAACTCGACGAATCAACAATTGACTCGATGAATCATCAAGTGGTCTCGATGCACACAACACCAACTCGACGAATCAACACTTGACTCGATAAATCGGCTTGCGGCCAACGCCTAACTCGATGAATCATCGAGTGGTCTTGAGGAGTTGACCGGGTTTTGCTGTGTAGGTTGTGCAGATAGCGTTGAGAAGTCAGAGACTTGGTTCTGACTTTGGTCAGGGATCAGTGCAGATTCTGCGGGTAGTAATCGGCGGTTAGCAGCAGGTCGCGACTTGCGGCCAAGCGGTCTTCTTCCTTTGGTAACCTTTTTCCCAGTTCAGTAAGTTGTCCACTTCTGAGGGCTTGTTCAGTTTAGCAGCAGCAGTTCGTGGCGATCTGGCGGCTAGGCGACCTTGCTGTTAGGCGATTTGCAGGTCAGCGGACAAAGTTCAACTTAGAATAACGAGTTGTCCGCGCGGCTATGTTGTGGTCTTGCGACTTGGCGGCTTCAGCGGACTCCGTAGGCAGCTCGACAGAGTCGGCGGTTACTCATTGAGACCGCACGACTTGTTTTGTAGCTTCTTATTTTTTGCTTCTATCGGATACATCGACGAATCATTTCTCGGCATGTATGCCTCGTATTGTAAAGATTGTTGATGGTACACGATTTTTGCTCTTCTGTTTGCATCTGATTTATTTGACTTCAGATAGGTTAAGTGTTCCTGAGCTTAATTACTATTTTCTGCGATCCACAAATTTTACAGATGCTACTATGAAAAGAAAATAAATGAAACACTTAAAAAGAAAAAAACAAATTTTGAAAGCGCATAATGAATAGTATAATAAGGTATTTATAGGTTTATTTAAAAAATAAAATTTATTTATCTATAAAGATGATGCAGAATTATGTGGCTTTATATGTCTTATGAAATACCTATTAAAATTTTAGAGTTACGGATGATATTGCAGTGATTTAGTTCATAAATTTTGTAAATTAAACTTTTAAAACAAAGAGTACTAGAAATAGACATACAAGAAGTTTTGTTGTACAAATATTTAATTATAAAGAAAATGTTTGTGATTGAATTCATTTTAGATAAATTAAATTTATTAAACCATCATGTTTATATTAATTTTACATTCAACAAATCGATTTGATTGCGGCTTACATGAACGATTTTGTGGATTTTCCACATCATGTCATGGGCTTATTTCTGGATACTATCTCTGGGACTTCATGCATGACCTACAATCACACATTCACACCTGATTAAGATCTATGAACCCTCCAACACTCACCAAGGCCACTAAACAAGCCCACATATTGGAAACGGAATTTTCCATAAAACTGTGACTCCCAGTTAGTACATCATTGTTGAAACAAGTTTGAATTTACTATATATTTCATTCAAATTTACACAAATTTATAGAGGAGATTACAAGTGTTGTCATTGAAAATAATTACAATGTTACTAATAATGGACTAACTAAAAATGGCAAAAGTATAATGGCAGAATAAATTTATTTTGGCTTTCAATTCTTGTCATTCCTTTTTGGGAGTTTTTCATATTATGGCTGAATTGAATATTCAGCCATAATCTCCTTCCATATTATGGCTGAATTGAATATTCAGCCAAAACCTCCTTCCTTATATGCCCCCTCAAGATGGCGATCGATCCTGGATGCAAATCCAGGATCGATCGATCCTGGAGATTACAAGTGTTGTCATTGAAAATAATTACAATGTTACTAATAATGGACTAACTAAAAATGGCAAAAGTATAATGGCAGAATAAATTTATTTTGGCTTTCAATTCTTGTCATTCCTTTTTGGGAGTTTTTCATATTATGGCTGAATTGAATATTCAGCCATAATCTCCTTCCATATTATGGCTGAATTGAATATTCAGCCAAAACCTCCTTCCTTATATGCCCCCTCAAGATGGCGATCGATCCTGGATGCAAATCTTGCCTCGAAGATGTTGGAAGGAAGAACTCGGCTATGTTTTAGTGAGTAGATCCGCAAGTTGATCTTTTCCAGAAATATGCGAGACGCGAAGTTGGCCATTTCGTACCATAGTGCGAACAAAATGATAGTCCACCTCCAATTGTTTAATGCGTGAGTGAAAAATAGGATTCGCTGCAAGATAGGTGGCACCCAAATTATCGCAGTAGACTACTGATGTATGTGGTAGAGATATTTATAGTTCTTGAAGCCGATGTTGAACCCATTTAATTTCAGCCGTGGACGATGCGACAGAGCGATACTCCGCCTAAGTGGACGATCGTGCAATGCTTCTTTGTTTCTTGGAGCTCCACGAGATTAAGTTTTTACCAAGGTAGAGAAGGTATGCACTTGTAGAGGAACGATCATCTTTATTGCCTGCCCAATCCGCATCAGAGAAACCATGAAGGTTATTGGTAGATTGTCGATGAAGAAAGAGACCATAGTCAGAGGTGCCACTAGGATAACGAACCACTCGTTTAACAGCAGACCAATGATTTTCTGTCGGTCTATGAGAAAATTGAGACAATTTATTAACTGCAAATGATATGTCAGGACAAGTTAAAGCTAAATATTGTAAGGATCCAACAATAGTGCGATACAGGTGGGGATCTGAGAGATGTGCGCTATCCTCCAAACTCAACGAATTATTAGTAGCAAGTGGCGTGTTGACGACCTTTGCACCTGTCATCTGCGCTCTTTCAATAATATCATGAATATATTTCTTCTGTGTCAAGAAAATTCCTTTAGAGTTTCGCACAACCTGGACCCCCTAAAAGTAGTTAAGAGAGCCAAGATCTTTGATGGAGAAGCGGTTGCCCAATTTGAGGATGAAATCATCAACTGCGTGACTATGACTCCCAGTAACAATTAAGTCATCCACATAGACTAAGAGGTAGAGTGTAATGCCACCATGACTATAAATAAATAAACAGTGATCCGATTGAGAGACTTGAAAATGCATTGTGACAAGATACTTGCGCAATTCAGAATACCAAGTGCGAGGGGCGTGCTTGAGTCCATAAATTTCTTTCTTAAGTCTACAAACATGATGCGGTTTGTTGGGATCAACAAAGCCTTTAGGTTGATGCATATAGACTTCTTCAGTTAATTGTCCGTGCAAAAATGCATTATTGACGTCTAATTGTCGAAGAGACCAATCTTGAGTAACAGCTACTGTTAAGATGATGCGAACAGTAGTGTGTTTAGCGACAGGAGAGAATGTCTCAATATAATCAATGCCTGGACGTTGAGTGAAGCCTTGAGCAACAAGGCGAGCTTTGTATTTATTCAAAGACCGGTATGGATTTTATTTTACCCGAAAGATCCATTTGGATCCAATAACGTTGCGATTTGGTGCAGGAGAGACAAGATCCCAAGTATTTTGTTGTTGTAAGGCATGAAATTCCTCTTGCATCGCAGATTTCCAAGCCGGATTAGACAAGGCTTTGTTCACATTTGTTGACTCATCTTTAATCTTGAGAGCAGAATTCTGCGATGGTTGCATGTCTAGATTATCCATGGGTGGAACAGTTGAAGCAAGAGATAAGCATAACTTACGATTTGGTTTGGTGATATTATTCTTTGCCTGAGTAACCATAGTATGCTTATTGATATTATCCGGTTGAGAAGAAGATGGAGCACTGGTCGTGACAAGAGAGGAGTTGTCTGCATGTGCGGAGTTGTCCGCATGTGCTGAGAATCTCGCTACCTCTTTGAGTGAAGTGTCGTTGTCCGGTGGCATCGCAGGAGGCAGAGAGCTAATGGTAGAGCCATTATGGATAACAGGTTCAACGTTACTATGTATAGTGGGATTTGGTATAGGTGGTTCCATGGTGTATGGTTGAGATGAAGGAATAGCATAATGAGGTGTCCAATTTGGAAGAGTTGTTTCACACACCCGTGTAGCATTAAGATTCAGATTTTGGAAGGGAAACTCATGTTCAATGAACTCAACATGTCGGGATATAAAACATTTGGAGGTGACCGGATCATAGCATTTGTAAGCACTTTGATTTAAGGCATAACCGAGAAATATACAAGGAGTGGAGCGGGGCTCATGTTTATGTTGCACATAGGGCCGTAACCAGGGATAACATAGACAACCAAAGACACGTAATTTATGGTAGTTTGGTTGAGATCAAAAAATACGAAAATATGGCGACTCGTGATCTAATAAAGGTGTAGGCATCCGATTTATTAGATAGGTGGCAGTTTGAAAAGCATAAGACCAAAAGGATAACGGAAGCTTTGCAATGCATAAGTGTTATTCCAGTTTCAACAATATGGCGATGTCGCCTTTCAATAGTACCATTGTGCTCAGGTGTGTAGGGTGGTGTCAAGAGGTGAGAGATTCTAGTGGATGCAAAAAAATCCTTAAGATGTAGGTATTCACCACCATTATCCAAATAGAATGAGACAATGCGTTGATTAAAGAAATTTTCCACAATATTTTTAAATTTTGGAAAGATTTGAGTCACCTTCGATTTTCTTTTCATAGGATAAAACCAAATGTATTTTGTGAAATGATCCCCAAAGATTAGATATTATTTGTAGTCACCAATAGATTCAATTGGAGAGGGTCCCCACACATCAGAGTAAATAAGTTCTAAAGGGCGTGTTGATTTTATTGAGGAGTTCTGAAAAGGAGTTTTGTGCATTTTATTGCACTTACATGAATTGCAAAAGAAATTTGAAACAGTTTAAGAAAGAGGAATATTAAGTAGGTGCAATGTGCGACGTAAAATAGGAGATGACGGGTGGCCAAGACGGTGAAGCCATTGTGATTCTTTGGATAAAGCAGTGTAGTTGATTCTCGGAGGTAGGGAATATAGAGACTTATTCTGGAGAGGCAACTCATAGAATCCACCTTTAGGCTTTCCGGTTACCAGCGGTTCCCCCGTGCAGCAATCCTTCACAATAAATGAAGTAGGTGAGAACTCAACAATAACATTATTAGCACAGCCCATTCCCATTTTGGGCGGAAAAGATGGTGCATAATTGATAGACAAAAATAAGGTTTCTTTTCATTTGAGGAACACAAAGAACATTATTAAGATGTAGTGGTCGAGATGTAGAGGATAAAGAAGTAGAACCAAGATGAGTGATGGACAAGGTTTTACCATCACCCAGTAGCACATCATCCCCTCCATTATAGTCTGAGTGAAGAGATAGATTTTGTAGGTCTGTGGTCACATGATGAGATGCCCCTGAATCCACCAACCAGTTTGAAGATGAGTCGATTGGTTGTTGAGTGAAATTTGCTTGAGGAAAGGGCTTTGTCCGACCATTGTGCAGACGACCAGATCCAGCAATGGAGGAGTGTTTGAGCCCAGGAAAAAGCTTCCAGCATTGTTTTACGATATGTCCTGGTTTATCACAATATTGGCAAGTGACAATAGAGGTCCCTTTGTTTGTTATTGGCATTCCTGATGAAGATGAAAGTTGGTGGCGATGATTCTGATTTGAGCGATGGTGAGAACCATTATTGCGAGATGTATAATGAGCTGTTATTGGCTCAGAGGCAAGAGAGGTTGTACGAGCAAGAAAAATTTCGTGGTCACACAATTTTTCATGGAGCTCATCAAAGGAAATAAAGGACTCACGACTTCGTATAGCAGCCGAAATCGCATTATATTCAGTGGGCCATCCATTAAAAACATAGAGAGTAACATCGTCCATTGTAAGAGATGCACCGGACGCATTCAGGGTGGTAACAAGTTGTTTCACATGTTGGAGATAATCTGACATGGATTTGGTACCTTTGGTTGCTTGAGTTAGAGTCTCTTTCAATGTCATGAGACAAGAGCGGGATGGTCGGGTATAGATATTATAGAGGGTGGTCCACACGTCATAAGATGTCGCATCAGACAACACAAGAGAGGAAACCTCGGGAGTTAGAGAGGCAATAAGAGCACTCCGAATTAGTTGATCCTGACGGATCCAATGAATTGACACAGTTTGCTTTATTGAAGTTTGAGCAAAAGTGTTAATGGAGATAAGCTGGTTCTCATTTGTAGGCAAGATGTTTTCAACAAGTTGTGAACCAGACTCAAGAGACGTCACTAGGTTGGGAATAGTAGGGAGACATGGAAGACTGCTGAGAATCGAGGTTGTGTTGAGGAGCACTGGTAAGGGTTCCGTCGTCAACGGAACTTGAGATGATGGAGAAGAAGGCCTTATGGTCAGGTTATTTGAGCAGGCCATGATGGAGAGCAGGGAACTAGAGAAAAAAAAATTTGTCGTGAGGCTCACTTCCTCTGATACCATGAAACAAGTTTGAATTCACTATATATTTCATTCAAATTTACACAAATTTATAAAGGAGATTACAAGTGTTGCCATGAAAAATAATTACAACGTTACTAATAATGGACTAACTAAAAATGGCAAAAGTATAATGGCAGAATAAATTTATTTTGGCTTTCATTTATTGTCATTCCTTTTTGGGAGTTTTTCATATTATGGCTGAATTGAATATTCAGCCATAATCTCCATCCATATTATGGCTGAATTGAATATTCAGCCATAACCTCCTTCCTTATAATTGTAATATCATTGGGCCACCCAAGCATGCTTATTCAGTCGACCAACCACCCTATGAAGTTCATCCGTCATAGATTCTGTTGGCGCCCACTCTCCAGTCCATGCCCCTAATTCCACCATCAAAGCCAAATCCTGCAACACGCCACCTCTTCCCCCAAGATTACATCGACCAATGTCGTCATGACATTGTTTTTGCTGCAAACAACCTACTCTCATCATCACAAATGTCCCTATAAAGAACTATGCTTGTTGCTTGCGACCGAAGATGATGACATTGTTACTGCTGACTTTGAGCCCATGGAGCTCAAAGATACAACCAATGTTACCCAACTTTGAGGACAAGGACAATTTTGAATGAAGAAGAATTGATACATTTTGGGATGACAACCCCGACTAGCATAGTGGTATTATGATGCATTAGAGTAATATGGTAATTAGTCGCAGTCTCCTTTATATATAAGGAGAGATGTGGTATTTTATTAGGCATATTTGAAGTCTAGGTCTAGAATCTCTTTTGAAGAGGACTCCTCGGGAGAACCAGCCCTCAGAAGCTTGGCTACCAGTATATTGCATGAGTATATCATGTTTATATTCTACCACATCCTAGTTTGACATCTATTGAAACATGCATCAAATGTATGTTAAAATATATAAAATAAATATATATTGGGCACTACTAGTATTAAAAGTAGTTAGGAATGCACTATAATTTTCCAATGCAAGTATCATTGATCATCGTTCAATTCATATCCATTTTTACTAGTAATAGATATGTTTATAAAAATATATTCAAAATTTGGAATCTTGGTGCACACTGATGAAATTTCACAAGCTATTCAGAAGATAGCTCTGGTACCAAGTAAAACTTTCAGAACTATCAAGCTGACTATTTGATCAAGTGGAAACGGGAACTAGGCGCATGAACACTCTAACCATAAACTGAGCTATGTAAATCAGAGACAACAGAGATCAAACTCAAATCTTGTAATATCAACTATCTTCATTACAAGGAAAAACATACATGACGAGACATAATTTCGTCAAGTACAAAAGAGAAGCAACCAAACAAACAAGACGAAACAAGCTGGGCCGACTGCCTCAGAGACCGCTTAGTCCGCAGAGACCGCCAAGCTGCTGTTGCACCAACTGAACTACAGATCCCGCGAAGTCCGCAGACTACCCGTTATTCTGCTGAACGACTGCTCTGCAAGCCGCCGTAGAATTGAAAGAACAGACCGCCTAGTCCGCCGAGACTGGCAGACAGGTTTTTGAACTTGGAAATTGCTGAATGAGAGAAGACTAGTTGGCCACAAATGCGACCTGTTGAAACCGCCGATTGAGAACCGCAAGCTCCACTAATTCCTGACCGTAGTCAGAACCAGACTCCTGGCTTCACAGTGCTAGCCGCACAACCTGCAAACAGCAACCAGTTAACCTTCTCAAATCGCGCGGACAAGAAGACTGAGGCCGTAGTAATTAACCAACGCTCAACTTACTGTTCCTCAGTCACTGTTGATGTGATGGGGGGGGGGGTCCTATTTATAGGCGCGAAGAGGAGTATGGTCACCGCCCTAGTGGATAGAATTACCACCCCAGTCCGTAGCTAGCACAAGGCAGTCCTCCAAGTCAGTAAGGACAAGGTCGGACATGCCAAACCACCAGACACCAAGGCAAGATGCCCGTCCGCAACCCGGTGGACACCGCATCAGTTCGCACGCTGTATAGCAAGCAGACATAACAACAGTCCATACACTGCACTAGTCCGCACACTATACACGAACACAAAAACAACCCGCACACGCCGCAGACACCGCACCAGCCCGCAACACAAGTCAATGACCAACAGGCACAAACTACCCGGTCAACCAATAGACTTTACGGTCTCTACAATCACCCTGTACTTGTCACAGATTGTTACCAAGTCCAACCCATTCTGGCACGAGCTCGGCGGACAAGGATCCAGTCCGCCATCTCCCAAGACCGCCCGCCAACACGCGAACTCTTGTCTACTAAACCGCTCCACCAGAGTGAGGCTAACAAGCGAACTCGCAAGCTCCAAGAGAAGTCCGCATAAAGAGAACTCCGCGGACTCAGAGTGAGTCCGCCCTTTAGCGGATACTCCACCTATCCATAAGGTTACACCAGGGAATAACAAACTCGAAGACACTAGCCGAACTGGAGGTCATCAACAATAGGCTGCAAAAAACAGGCCGCAGCTGAAGAAGTCGTCTAAATCTCCCCCATAATCAGCATCCGAGTAGCCTTGAAGAACAAAACTCGTGCCTCTCCTATAAAGGAGACCCATATCAGAAGTGGCCTTCACGTACTTCAGAATGTTCCTTGCCGCCATCAGATGAGGCTTTCTGGGTTCCGCCATATATCGACTTACTCGACCAACTGCATAAGCAATGTCTGGCCTTGTAATCGTCAAGTAGATAAGACTCCCAACTAGAGCCTGAAACACCAAAGGATCTGGCAGAATCCTTTCCTCATCTCACCGAAGTTTGATTCCTGAATCAAAAGGAGTAGAGCTACTCTTCCCTTCCTGCATACCGAATCGCTGAACGATCCGCTTCGCATAGCCCTTCTAGGACACGAGTATGCCGCTCTCTTTCCTCTTCATCTCGAGCCCAAGGAAGTTGTGGAGCTCACCCAAGTCCTTCATCTCGAATCTTGTAGCTAGCTCTGTCCTGAGCCTAGCTACCTCCTCCTTGGAGTTCCCCGTGATTATCATGTTATTCACGTACAACAGCACCAAGACTAGAAGCTCCTCCTTCTTCTTAATAAACAAGCTCGAGTCCGAGTTTGAAGCAAGATAACCGCAGACTTGGATGTATTCTGCAATCTTCCCATATCAGGCTCGAGGAGTCTGCTTCAACCCATAGAGAGCTTTCCGAAGCTTGCAGACATAGTCCGGATGATTATCAGAAACGTACCCCTGTGGTTGATCTATGAAGATGTCTTTGTCGATCTCCCCGTAAAGAAAGACATTCTTTACGTCTAGCTTCCATATCTTCCACCCTTTGCAAGCTGCCAATGACATCACCACCCAAACTAAAGTCATCTTCGCCACGGGACTGAACATCTCTTCATAGTCTTCGTCGTACTGTTGAGAGAACCCTCGAGCAATAAGTCGAGCCTTGTACCGCTCGATACTTCCATCTGCCTTCTTCTTCAGCTTGTAAACCCACTTGTAAGTCACAGGAATAACGCCATCAACCTTGGGCACAAGGTCCCAGGTCTGATTCTTCTTGAGAGAAACCATCTCCTCAATCATGACATCTTCCAACTCCTTGACTCTCGTGGCTTCATTAAAGCTAGAAGGCTCCCGATCATCTAGGGGGCCTGCGAAGAAACAAGAGACAAAGCTCACCGTGTTCCCTTCGCAATAAAGAGCTGGTGGGTTGATGGTCCTCTTCAATCTCCAAAGAGTCTGCTCCTTGCTCACCACCTCCGCTGCTTCTTCAGAATCAGCTCCATTCCTGGGCACACTAGGAGCGTTGCTCCCCCTGCTTCCTGAACCAGAAGCCACTGCTCCAGAGCCTGAAACACTTGGAGCTCCTAGTGACACAAGCAGCTCCACCAGAAGATCTTCAGCAGCCTCCTTTTGCCCTTCATCAACACTGATCTCCTGCAGCTTAACAGAGCTACCTCCATACGACGTCAGCTCATCAAATACAACGTCTCTTGATACAATGAACTTCCTTGTTGTAGGATCCATGCACTTCCATCCCTTATTCCGCTCATCATAGCCCACAAAGACAAGCTTCCTCGCCTTTGCATCAAACTTGGTACTCAGAGCATCCGGTACATGCATATAGCAGGTTGATCCAAACACCCGAAGGTGTTCAACACTGGGCTTCTCCTTGAACATCAGCTCATGAGGAGACTACATGTTGATCGGACTCAGAGGCATCCGATTGATGACATAAGTTGCGCAGGACATTCCTTCCGCCCAAAAGGACCTGGGAATGCCCTTTACATGAAGCCAGCACTTGCAGGTTTCCGTCAAATGACAGATCTTTCTCTCCGCCACTCCATTTTGTTGTGTAGTATGAGCACAAGTAAGCTCTCTCTGGATCCCGTGCTTCATGCAGAAGTTAGAAAACTCGGATGATACAAACTCACCACCGTTGTCTGATCTAAACTTCTTGATCCGCAGGCCAAGCCGGTCCTCCACCAGCTTCTTGAACTCCACAAACAACCGGAAGGATTCTGACTTCTCCTTCATGAAATACACCCAAGTGTATCTTGAGTAATCATCAATCAACACCAACATGTATCTGCTTCCTCCAAGACTATTAGTAGCAGTTGGCCCCATCAAATCACCATGAATGCACTCCAATGGTGCCTTGCTCCTTGTTTGAGACTTGTCAAACAGAATGCGATGAGCCTTTCTGAACTAACATCCTACGCAGACTTGGCCATCTCTGTAGGATGAACACTTTGGCAAGCCTTTCAAAAGACTTCTCATCACCATAGCTTTCAGCTTGTCCATCCCTACATGACCTAGCCTCTCATACCAAATAGCAGCGTTATCGTTGGCCCTCATTCGATCAACATAAGAGCTTGTTGATAAAACAAACAAGTCTCTAACCTTTCTCCCCACATGAGCAACATCAGCCTTTACCGCTGATATGTTGCGGAGAAATTTCACTTCTGTTGGCCCAAACAGAACGTGATAGCCCACGTCAACCGCATTGGTCACTGAGAAGAGGTTCTTCTTCAGGCCAGGTACGTGATACACACTCCTTAACGTGAGTGGACCCTGAGCACTAACCAAAGAAACAATACTCTCTTTCTCTACAGTATGAACAGAATCATCAGCTGTAATAATAGCTTCGTTACCTGAGAACGTCTGCAGTGAAGAGAAATTTGAATCATCTCCAGTGAGGTGATGACCACACCCCGAGTCAAATAATCAGTCATCTTGGTAGTCGACGGTAGAAAGAGCACAAACACATGTGCTCGTCAAGAAGGCTCCTCCCCATCCGACTTCCTCAGTACTGGAACCAGCTCCCTCTTTGTCTACAACATGCCCAGGTTGCAGCTTGACCTTGCAGTTACGCTTGAAGTGCCCCGGCTAATTACACCTGTAGCACTTCAACTCCTTCCAGTTCTTCTTAGAAGCAGCGCTCCTCTCTTGCTAATAGGAAGTTGAAGGCACATCCACGGCAACATGCTTCTTCTTCTCCCATCTCTTCTTCTTATTATTATTGAAGAGAGCTTCACTACCTCCTTTAGAGATAGTAACTCCGGTCATCTGCTTAGCCAAGCTCTCCTGTGACGCCAGCAGATTCTCCAGCTCCAGCAAGGATTGCTGAGTCGCCCATCCTTGAACAGAAGTCACAAATGCCACATATTCCTCCCGCAACCCGCGTACTATGTGCCTCTTCAACTTAGCTTCAAAAATGGGCTCATTAGGATCAAAGCAGATATTTCAGCGCACAGGTTCTTCATCTTAAGAAAGAACCTTGAGATGGAAAGATCTCCTTGAGTTGCTTTAGCCAACTCATTTTCTAAGAACTATAGTCGCGCTACATTCTTCTATTGAACAATCCATCAATGGATGTCCAGATCTCAACAACAGACTCACATCCTAAGATGTGATCAAAGAGCTCAGGTGAGACAACCCGCTTGAGAGCAAACTTTGCCTTTGCATTAGTCTTCCTCTAAGCTCTCACCTGTTCAGCAGAACCAGTAGCATCAGTCACTTCTTGCTTGTCGTTACCACCAACGACCTCCCACAACTCCTCACTAATAAGATAGCTCTTCATACACGACTTCCACTTCTTGAAGTTAGTCGCTGTAAGAAATTCAATACCAAGACCCCTTGCGAAAGCTCCTTCCATTGCAACAACCACTGATCAAATAGCTTCCAGAAGTGTCGAGCACAATTGAGGTTGAGCACTGCTCAAACCACTGTTCCCTCTGATACCATGTTGAAATTTCACAAGTTGATCAGAAGATAGCTCTGATACCAAGTAAAACTTTCAGAACTATCAAGCTGACTACTTGATCAAGCGGAAACGAGAACTAGACGCAGGAACACTCCAACCATAAATTGAGCTATGTAAATTAGAGACAACAGAGAGCAAACACAAATCTTGTAATATCAACTATCTTCATTACAAGGCAATACATACATGGCGAGACATGATTTCGCTAAGTACAATGGAGAAGCAACCAAGCCAACAAGAAAAAACAAGACGGGTAGACTGCCTCAGAGACCGCTGAGTCTGCCGAGTTCGCCGAGACCGCCAAGCCGCTACTGCACTAACTGAACTACATAGTCCGCGAAGTCCGCGGACTACCTGTTATTCTGCTGAACGACTGCTCTGCAAGCCGCCGCTGAGCTAAAAGAACAGACCGCCTAGTCCGCCGAGAGCGGCAGACAGGTTATTGAACTTGGAAATTGCTGAAGGAGAGAAGACTGGCTGGCCGCAAATGCTACCTGCTGAAACTGCTGATTGATAACCGCAAGCTCCACTGATTCCTGACCGTAGTCAAAACAAGACTCCTGACTTCATAGTTCTAGCCGCACAACCTGCAAACAAAAACCAATTAACCTTCTCAAACCGCGCAGACAAGAAAATCGAGGTTATAACAATTAACCAACGCTCAACTTACTGTTCCTCAGTTACTATTGATGTTACGAGGGGTCCTATTTATAGGCGTGGAGAGCAGTGTGGTCACCGCCTTAGTGGATAGAATTACCACCCCAGTCCGCAACTAGCACAAGGCAGTTTGCCAAGTCCGCAAGGACAAGGTCGGACAAGCCAAACCGCCAGGCACCAAGGCAAGATGCCAGTCCGAAACCCGGAGGACACCACATCAGTCTGCACGCTGCATAGCACGCAGACATAGCAACAACCCAAACACTGCACCAGTCCACATACTATACACGGACACAATAACAACCCACACACCCTGCGGACACCGCACCAGCCCGCAACACAAGTCCACGACTCCGCCCGGTCAACCAGCAGACATTGCGGACTCGGTGATCACCCTGGACTTATCACAGATTGTCCACTTTGGCGCGAGCTCGTCGGACAAGGATCCAGTCCGCCAGCTCCCAAGACCGCCAGCCAACACGCGAACTCTGGTCCACTAAACCGCTCCACCAGAGCGAGGCAAACAACCGAACTCGCAAGTTCCAAGAGAAGTCCGCATAGAGCGAACTCCGCGGACTCAGAGTGAGTCCACCCTTCCGCGGATACTCCACCTATCCGCAAGGTTACACCAGGAACAGTCAACTCTAAGACACTAGCTGAACTGACGGTCACCAACATCAGGCCGCAACAAACAGGTCGCCCAAACCGCACCATCACTCTGCCAAGACCGCACCATCAGTCCGCCCAGGCCGCGCGGTCTGCCTGATCAACCCCCCCACTTTCACTTCACAATCTTCAACACACATTTTGTAGACGACAGTTTAATTGTTAAATATTTATTGAGCTATGTAAAACACATATTAATGTAACTTTTATTTAGAAGATATAAGTCTTAGAATAATATATGGTACAAATACTAAATACATCATATGCAATTTTAATGAGACGGTATTAGCAATTCGACCCCCCAAAATGAAGATTTTAACAATTATCAATTAACTTATTATAACATAAAGAGATACCCTGGCATGTTATGTTTATGTACATATCTTGGCATGATATGTATATTGGGTATATATTTTATTAATTACCCAAACCTACCCTCTATTTTTTAAAATTTCAGAAACTCCCTCCTCATAAGTTCATATTCATAACATGCATCCACAAACCCCTCCGAGCCTCACTTCAGGGGAGTATTGTTGTGCATGCATGTTATGAAATGTAAATTTATAGGGGTGGTTTTCGTGATTTCAAATGATATAGTGATGCAACCTGTAATTTAGCATACTTATAGAGGTCTAGTAAGCAATACTTAGGTTGACCCGAAGTTTCAATCATGCAGTTAATAAGGAGAAGTTTCTCGATAAAAAAACAATTAGGTTGACTATATTGTAGTTGGGCGGTGAAAAAAATAAAATGCAAAGATGTGTACAAAAGAATAAGAATAGATTATTTTTAGAGCAGTAACTATTAAAGATAAGATTGTACTCGAGTGTTTGGGTATATTCAACAAAAGATAGAAGGTGGGCCAAATTACATACTATATACACTTAAATATTGGATCTTAAAACGTTCTTCTGTGTGTGTGTGTGTGTGGGGGGGGGGGGGGGGGGGGGGGGGGGGGGGGGGGATATACTGATTTTACGAAATAGTTAAAATAAATTTTAATCAGATTATAGTTTAGATAGAAATGACTTTTCCAAAATGTAAACAAATAAAATAAAATCTCTGAAATATAGGAAATGATGAAAACACTTAATTTTATTTCACTATAAAGAACATACAAATTTTGATTTCAATAGAGCTTGAAATCGAAACTATCAATTTTTTTTTGATCCTTCACTGGTCCTTCTCCCAAAGACTGCCCGACTATAGCTTATCTCTAGTGGCAGACCCTGAATTTTTGCCTGACCCGGGCACTAGTTAACAAGTACTAGGAGTTACCCCGAAAATATATAAAGATGTTTTTACATTGATAATTTTCTACCTGTTGCGGACTAACTCGACGCCCCGGTCGGACCGGATAATCTTGGACCGTCTCAGCTCACGGAGCTGTCGAGCACGCACACAGTCGATGAAAATTAACAGTGAAGAAAGGTCTTGATGACGTGGAAAACCCCAGAAATGGGTAAACAACCACGTGACCGGGTCTGTGCCGGTCAAATTCCACTAGCTTTGAGTGATTACAGTATGCTTGGAGAATCGGGGCGACAGGCCGCTCCCGTTACAATTTGAGGAGAGAGAGAGAGACAGTAGTTTCCCGCGGGCAACATGCTGCACCGCGGAGGTGACTTAGACGAGGGAACGTGCGGGATGCTTTAGGCACGTGCGCTTGGGGCGGCGCGCGCTTGCTGGCTTCGGATGTCTTCTTCGTTCGGCTTCCACGCGGTCTTGGGCGTCCCTTTGCTGACACCGCGCTGGTGGGGTGCTTATAGCCGCTGACACCTACTGGTGGTCGCTGGTGGCTGTAGATGGCCGCCGGTGACTGCTGGTGGTTCACAGCGAGCGGTGACCGACTTGGTGGAGGAGGCATGAGAGCTCTCACCTGAAGAAGAAGAGGGTGAAGCGGAGAAGTGAAAAGGTGAGAAATAAGAGTCCCCTGGGGGTCTTTTTATAGCCTCAGGGGTGGATCATGGCGGGCCCCACCACTAAAGTGGTGGGGTAGTGGGTAGTTACCACTTCGATCAGACGGCATGGAGGGCCTCCCTCTTGATCGGACGGCGGGGAGGCCCCCCATGGTGGCGCGCCGTAATGACGGCGGCGGCGGCCAGGCGGCCGGAGACGGGGCCGGCCGCGCGCCTCCCGGCGGCGACTTGCCGCCGGCCGGGCGCGGCGAGGGAGGCCGGCCACGGCCGGAGCGGCCATGGTCACGGCCGGCCATGGCCGGGGCGGCCATGGACGCGGCGGGCCATGGCCGCGGCGTCCATGGCCGGGGCAGCCATGGTCGCGGCCGGTGGCCGAGGCCGGCCACTAACGCGGCGGCCGGGGCGGCCGTGGCGGCCGTGGCGGCGGCGGGTGGTGGCGGCCTGTGGCCGCGGACGGTGGCCGAGGCCGGCCACGGTCGCGGCGGCCGTGGCCGGGGCGGTAGGGCCCCGACCGGTCACGGCCGAGGCCGGCCACGGTCGCGGCGGCCGTGGCCGGGGCGGCCAAGGCCGGGGCAGCCGAGGCCGGGGCAGCCGAGGGAGGGCCTGCCGCCGGTGGTGGCTCGGCCTCTTGCCGGCGGCGGTTCTCCCAGCGGAGGTTTTTCCCATGAGGGGAGGGAGTGGGGCCCGACCCCATACCCTCCATGAGAGAACATGGGGGGTGGGGCCCACCCATGACTTCCTTGAGAGGAGATCATCAGGGGGCTCCTTACTTCCTATAAATGATGGTGGAACCCATCAAATGCCCCCCAAATCTCTACTGGCCGGGAACGAAGCGAGCGTGAGGAGAGATTTCTGCAATTCCTTGTTGTCATGGTGATTGCCGGCGGGAAATCCGAGGCGGCGACGACTTATCGTGGTTCTAAGGTACTACGTCGTGCGGAGGCTTGGCGATCTGGCACTAGATACATGCGGATGGAGGCCGGCGCGACACATGAGCGTCTAAACAACGCGCGCGAGGAAGGGCTGTTGGGGCGGGCGTTGCCCGTAAGTGCTGGCAGTGCGCGGGAAGACCGCGCGCGTGGGCTGCGCTCGCAGGCCGCGAGTACAGGCCGCTTACGCAGGCCGTGCGCAGGAGAGCCGCGCGCAGGTAGGTCGCGCGCGCAGGCCGCGCGCGCGCGGGCCTCGCGCGCGGGCCGTGCGCGTAGGCATGCCGCGCGTGCGCCGGTTGCGCAGGCAGTGCGCGGGCCGCGCGCGCAGGCAGGCCACGCGCACGCAGGCCGGGTGCGCGGGCCTCACGCACGGTCCGTGCGCGTAGGCATGCCGCGCGTGCACCGGCTGCACGCGCGCAGGCCGTGCTCATACGTGCTGGCCGCCTGCGTGAGCCTTGTGCGCAGTTTGCGTGCGCGGGTCTTGTAATTGCGAACTGATTTTTTATTCTTTGCCGTGTGAAGGTAACGAAGCGCTCTTCCGGTCCGACGCGCTTGCACTCTTCCTTGACTGAAGATGGTGTGGACATTTGGAGGGCGAAGTACGGGCTTCCTGCTGACTTAAAAGTGAGGATCCCGTGGCCCGAGGAGCGGGTTCAGAATCCTCCCCGTGGCTGGCTGACTATTTGTGATGTATCCCTTAGATCCGGCTTCCGGTTTCCGCCCTGCGATGAGGTGATAGAGATTTTGAAGTTCTGTGGGGTGTCTGTCTCCCAGTTTGCTCTGATTGGGGTTGCCCGAATCATGGGCTTGGTCGCTTTCTTTCGCGAGCATAGGATCTCGCTCTCTTTGGACAAGTTTCGAGATTGGTGCGATGTGCGCTTTCATGGCGGCGAGCGGATTGAGGTGCGTAGCAACAAGGCTTGGTTGGAGTTTGAGGCCCGTAAAGATCGTCGCCATGGTAATACTTTGTTTGGATATGTGAAGAACTCCTGGGGTCTTCCTGAGGTGTGGAATGCGCTTGCGGACCGTTGCCGTCATGTAAAAGGGAGGGAGCGGGACTTTTCCCCCGTGCTGGGATTCTCTGAGCCTCGTGAGCTGGCCAATCACCTCTTCAACATATATGTTTACGTGGAGGAAAAGCGACTGCTGGGATGTGGTATTTCGATGGGCACGGTTCAGGTGGCGACGACTTCTCAGGGAGGGGGCCGAAAGAGGAAAGCGGTGATGGCTCCTGTTGATAACCTTGATGCTGTGGTGGTAGCTTCTGACGATTCAGCTCCAGAGGTGCAATTACCTGTCTCCCCGGTTCCTCAGGCGCCTTCCAGTACAACGGCTCCACGGATGTCTTCTTCCTTGAGGGCGCTTAGCGAGGCGGTAAGGAGGTGAATATTTTTTTTCTTTCCTTTTCTGTTTGAAAATGGTTGATTGTGTGTCTTTCTTTTGCAGTAGAGACTCAGGCACAGATCGCAGTGACCTGGAATGATCATTACGTGAGCTTGAAGGATGGGTATCTCGCTTTACAGGAGAAGCTTCGGTTGTCGATGAGCTCGCTTGCCTCCTTGAAGGAGGAATATGACCGGGATATCGTGCGGCTTCGTCGAATTGGCTCAGAGCTTAAGTCCGAGCTAGAAGATACGCGTGCGGCTTTGGACGTGGAGAAGGCTTTGGTGGAGAGGACTACTCAGATATTGAAGCATGCAAAGGAGGAGACATCCGGCTTGGGGACCCAGCTGTAGGCGGCGCGAGAGGAGGTTTCAGGCCTTGAGACTCAGCTTCGGGCGACGAAGGCGCAGGTGGAGATGCTGTCCTCCGACGACCATGCATCGGAGCTGAAGGCAGCAGGGCTTGCAGAGTACTTTGAATTGCTGGACTATCTTCGAGATCGCAACTTGATTGCGGAAGAGGTTCGTGATGATATTTGGTCCAAGGAGGTAGAGCCCCAGATGGATGACATACACGAGCTAGCGCTCCGCCGCGGCGTCTCGAAGGCCTTTCGCTTTGTAGGCAAGCGCCTTGGGTGTGATACCTCTAGTTTCAGCTTTGCGGACGTTTCCGGGGACGAGCCCTCTGACTCAGACGCCGACGGAGAGTAGCTGTAGTGCTTATTTGTTGTTGTATGTTTTGTCGTACATTTGTTGCTTTTTGCTTTCGTTGTAGCTTTTGAGATTTTCGCCCTTAGGGATGAGATTTGTTGTCTTCTATGACAGCTTCATTTTTATATCATTGCTATATGATTTGCACAGATATGTTTTGCCACAAGGTGATAGTGCAGGAGGGCGTTTGTAGTGTCCTCCCCAAATCTTTGAGAGCTTGTTTGAATCGTCTTCGATTTTACGGCCTAGCTGCAAAAATAGAGAGGGAGTGGGCCCTTGCGAGGGTGTATGAGTCAGGCTCGTGACTTAGTTGTGTGGAGCTGGTCCACGGCATTGTCCGCGAGGCTGTCTCGCGGCTTGGTTGCGTGGAACTGGTCCACGGCTTTGTGCACGAGGTAGGCTCGCGGCCTGGGTGCGTGGAACTGGTCCACGGCTTTGTGCGCGAGGCTGGCTCGCGGCTTGGTTGCGTGGAGCTGGTCCACGGCTTTGTGCGCAAGGCTGGCTCGCGGCTTGGTTGCATGGAGCTGGTCCACGGCTTTGTGCGCGAGGCTTGCTCGCGGCTTTGTTGCGTGGAGCTGGTCCACGGCTTTGTGCGCGAGGCTGGCTCGCGGCTTGGTTGCGTGGAACTGGTCCACGGCTTTGTGCGCAAGGCTGGCTCGCGGCTTGGTTGCGTGGAACTGGTCCACGGCTTTGTGCGCAAGGCTGGCTCGCGTCTTAGTTGCGTGGAGCTGGCCCACGGCTTTGTGCGCGAGGTTGGCTCGTGGCTTTATTACGTGGAACTGGTCCACGGCTTTGTGCGCAAGGCTGGCTCGCGGCTTGGTTGCAAGGAGCTGGTCCACAGCTTTGTGCGCGAGGATGGCTAGCGGCTTGGTTGCGTGGAGCTGGTCCACGGCTTTGTGTGCGAGGTTGGCTCGCGACTTAGTTGCGTGGAGCTTGTCCACGGCTTTGTGCGCGAGGCTGGCTCGCGGCTTGGTTGCGTGGAACTGGCCCACGGCTTTATGCGCGAGGCTGGCTCGCGGCTTGGTTGTGTGGAGCTGGTCCACGGCTTTGTGTGCAAGGCTTGCTCGCGGCTTGGTGGCGTGGAGCTGGTCCACGTCTTTGTGCGCGAGGCTAGCTCGTGGCTTGGTTGCGTGGAACTGGCCCACATCTTTATGCGCGAGGCTGGCTCGCGGCTTGGTTGCGTGGAACTGGTCCACGGCTTTGTGCGCAAGGCTGGCTCGCGGCTTGGTTGCGTGGAGCTTGTCCACGGCTTTGTGCGCGAGGCTGGCTCGCGGCTTGGTTGCGTGGAGCTGGTCCACGGCTTTGTGCGCGAGGCTGGCTCGCGGCTAGGTTGTGTGGAGCTGGTCCACGGCTTTGTTGGCGAAAGGAGGCAGGCTCTCCCCAAGTTGCGTAAGTTAGGGAGACCCTAGATCATGTTCGAATACACAATATTTGCAGAAAGCAAAATGCGATACTTTTAATAAATAATAGTTTGCACGAGATCAGGCTCGCGACTTATATGAATCACATAGTTTTGAATCAAAAAATTTCTGCATAAAGAAAATCATAACGCATCATTGGTAAAAGCGGCGCAGATTCTGCGCGTTCCTTGTGTGGGGGAGAGTTTTTCCTTCGGCGTTCCGTAACTTGTACGTGCCTGGTTTTACCATAGCGGTGACGACAAACGGGCCTTCCCATGTTGGAGATAGCTTGTCGCCTTGTGTTCCTTTTTCGGCGGCTTCCAAGGTGCGAAGGACCAAGTCTCCTATGTTGATTGGGCGGGGCCTCACCCAACGATTGTAGTAGCGGGCCGTGCGTTGTTGGTAGGCGGCGGAGCGGAGGGAGGCTTCTTCGCGCACTTCGAAGACTAAGTCGAGGTTGTCACGGAGCGCTTCGTCGTTGGTCCGGAGATCAAAGTTGGATGCCCGGGAAGTAGGGATGCCGATGTCGACCGGGATAATGGCCTCTATTCCATAGCAGAGATTGTACGGTGTTTCTCCCGTAGGCGTCCTCTCTGTTGTACGATATGCCCATAGTACGTTAGGGAGAACGTCAACCCATTACCCCCCAACATCTTCTAGTCGTGTCTTCAACCCCTTCAGAATAGTACGGTTAGTCACTTCAATTTGCCCATTAGCTTGTGGGTGAGATACTTCTGTGTGCCGCAACTCTATCTTTAATTCCTCGCACAACTTGGTAAAGGACTTTCCGGTGAATTGGGTGCCGTTGTCGGTGATGATGACTACGGGTATGCCGAAGCGACACACGATGTTCTTCTAGACGAATTGTTTGGCATTCTCTTCGGTTATCTTGGCTAGTGGTTCTGCTTCGACCCACTTGGTGAAGTAATCGATTGCCATAATAATGAATTTCCTCTGACCAGAGGCTAGTGGCAGAGGCCCGAGGAGATCTATTCCCCACTATGCAAATGGCCAAGCTCCTTGTAGTGACGTGAGGGCTACTGAAGGCTGCCGGGTAACGTTGGCATGCACTTGACAACTTCTACATTTTTAGACGAACTCCGTTGCCTCCCTCTTCATAGTTGGCCAATAAAACCCCTGTTGTAGAATTTTTCTGGCTAAGGCTTTCCCTCCCAGGTGTTCGCCGCATACTCCTTCGTGAACTTCGCAGAGCGT
The DNA here is from genome assembly GCA_039513925.1 of Platanthera zijinensis. Classification (NCBI taxonomy): domain Eukaryota; kingdom Viridiplantae; phylum Streptophyta; class Magnoliopsida; order Asparagales; family Orchidaceae; genus Platanthera; species Platanthera zijinensis. The sequence goes on from CM077082.1 coordinate 134,606,084, forward strand.
ATATTCAGCGTCTTCTTCTGATAGACATTTCAGGTAAGGTCCTGCGAAGGACCGCTTGTACAATTCTTTGTTTATCAAGGTGAACGCGGCCGCTCTCATTCTTAGGCGACGAGCTTCCTTGTGATCCTCAGGTAGCTGCTGGTTCTTCAAGTAAGCGATTAGCGGGGCTGTCCATGACTCTTCTTCTTTATTGATTTCTGTCACTTTCCATGGTCCATGAATGCTGGGGAAGGCTATTTCTTCTATCTGGTGCCTTCTTGTCTGGTACCGTGTTGAAGATGTGGCTAGCTTTGACAGGGCATCTGCCTTGTTGTTCTGCTCCCTGGGGATATGTAGAATTTTAAATTGTGGGATTTTGATGAGAAGGGACTTGACGAGCTACAGGTACTAGGCTAACTGCTCGTTCTTTGCTTCGAATTCTCCTTCTACCTGCGAGACGACAAGTTATAAGTCAGAGTAAACGGTCAGCTGCTTGACCTGACAGCTGACGGCGAGCCCGAGTCCTGCGATGAGGGCTTCGTATTCCGCAGTATTGTTTATAGCAGGGAATTTTAGTCGGAGTCCATATTCCAGGGTAACGAGCTCTGGACTAATAAGGAGCAGGCTCCAGCACCTTCAACTCCTGAGGCCCCATCCACATATAGTGTCAACGATCGTCCGGCCTCCGCCGGTGCGACTTCTACTTCCGCTGGTAGAGTGTTTTCTATGATGAAGTCTGCCAAGACTTGAGACTTGATGACGGGGCGCGGGAGGAAGTGGATGTCGAACTCGCCTAGCTCGACAACCAATTTGACCAGTCGGCCGGATGCTTCAGGCTTCTCGAGAATGGCTCGGAGTGGTAACTCGGTCAAGACTTTAATGGTGTGTGCTTGGAAGTAGGGGCAGAGTTTTCTGGCGGAGAAGACAAGTGCTAAAGCCGTTTTGTCTGCATCCGGGTACCGGGTCTCTGTGTTAGAAAGGATTTTGCTGAGGTAGTAAATGGGGCGCTGAACTCCTCCTTCATCTTTAACTAAAACTTAGCTTAATGCCGCTGGCGTGATGGCGAGGTACAGACAGAGAATTTCTCCGGGAGCCGGGTTGGATAGGAGTGGACGGGAAGCAAGGTATTGCTTTAAGGATTCGAAGGTTGACTGACATTCGTCAGTCAATTGGAATCCCGAGCTTCGAGCTCCTCGGAGGATCTTGAAGAAGGGGAGGTACTTGTCTCCTGTCCGAGCGAGGAATCGGGATAGTGCTGTGATTCTTCCATTCAATCGTTGTACATCTTTGAGTGATTTGGGCGGAGACATTTCTTCGAGCGCCTTGATTTTTTCTGGATTGGCCTCTATCCCACGCTGGGTAACCATGAACCCCAGGAACTTCCCCGAAGTGACCCCGAAGGCACACTTGCTAGGGTTGAGCCTCATTCCGTACTGTCTGAGGATTCTGAAATATTTCTCTAAGTCTCCCAAATGGTCCTCGTGACGAATGCTTATGACTAGCATATCATCTACGTACACTTCCATCGATCTGCCGATGAGCTCCTTAAAGACTTTGTTCATGAGCCGTTGATAGGTGGCTCCTGCATTCTTAAGTCCGAATGGCATCACTTTATAACAATAGATCCCCTTGTTGGTTCGAAAAGCTGTGTGTTCCTCGTCGGCTGGGTCCATCCGAATCTGATTGTATCCTGAATAGGCATCCATGAAGCTGAGAAGTTGATGTCCGGCAGTCGAATCAACTAGCTGATCTATCTTAGGAAGTGGAAAACTGTCTTTAGGGCAAGCCTGGTTAAGGTTGGTGTAGTCCACACACATCCTCCACTTCCCGGAGGACTTTTTGACCAGGACAACGTTAGCCACCCAAGTGGGGTAACCAAACTCTCAAATGAAATGGGCGTGGAGGAGCTTCTCAACTTCTTCTTCTATTGCTTGGAGTCTCTCGGGGGCGAAGTTCCTCTTCTTTTGGACGACGGGTTTGCATGCGGGGTTGATGCTAAGGGAGTGCTGGATGACCTAAGGGTCGATTCTCGACATATCTTCCGGGGACCAGGCGAAGATATCCTTAATTTCTCGAAGGTAGGCTGCAAACTCCTACATTTCTTGTTTTGGTAAGAGGGACCCAAGCTGAACGGTGCGATTTGGTTTTGTCGGAGAGAGGGGGACCTCAATCAGGCCTTCGATGGGTTCCCCTCGCTGTAGAACCGCTTCGTCTCTGAGATCGAAGTCATCAATATTCAGTGTGGTAGGCTTGGCGGGCTGTGCTTGTTTAGAATAGCAGTTCTTAGCGGCTTCTTGATTTCCGCGTACTACTCCAATTCCTCCGGGAGTGGGGAATTTCATAGCCAGATGGTGAATAGATGGGATAGCTTTGAAGATGGTCTGAACAGGTCTTCCAAAGATAGTATTGTATGCTGAGCTTGATTCTACTACCACGAACTGGACTTCCTGCGTGATCTGCTTTGGAAATTCTTTTAATGTGACTGGTAGGGTGACTGTTTCGATGACTTGGACTAGATGGTTGTCAAAACCATACACTGGGTAAGCTGCTGCAGTCAGCTGCTGTCGGGATATTGTTGGGTACATTGGAAAATGAGTACCTGGTTTGGAGAAGCCTCACTTTGCTCAATGATATACATCAAAGTATATTTGATGTTATTTTGAGTTTATATGTGCAGGTTAAGTATTTGCTAAAATGCAGAAAAAGTTTCTAAGTCCATGTGTCGACACTTAAGAAAGCCTGTGTCGACACTTAGAAAAGTTGTGTCGACACCAGAAGCAACTATGTCGACACACAGAATTTATTAGTCGACATCAACTATGTCGACACCGGGAGGCAGTGTCGAAACACAGAAGTATTAGTCGACATCAACTGTGTCGGCACCGGGAGGCAGTGTAGACACATAGAAAGTATTAGTCGACATCAACTGTGTCGACACCTGGAGGCAGTGTCGACACACAAAATTCTTAGACTATATCAACTGTGTCGACACACAGGACTTGTGTCGACACATAACAGAGTTTAACCAATGTTGATTGCTGTGAAGTAAAGAAGTGTCTGTGTCGACACAAAGAAGCAGTGTCGACACACTCTACAGATGCAGTGTCAAGAAGCAGTGTCGACACCAAAGGAGCTATGTCGACATCACCAAAGCTTGTGTCGACACTTAATCTACTTGTGTTGACACATAATGACAATCAGTCTCGACGCTTTGCTGACAAAGACAAAGATTCAAGAACTGACTGGAGACTTGACAGCTGTGTATTCCAACAAGTTTGCTGAAGCTGTCAGACCTGTAAGAAGTTCGTTAGAAACCGGATCAGCCGGTTACCATGGATGAAGTCTATATATAGATGGATTCTGTCAAATCAACAAGGTGAACAACAATAACAACAATAGGAACAACTATTGAAGTATTGATCATTGATCAAGAAAGTGCACGTCACACAGAAGAAGATTTTTGTGAGAAGATCTAAGGAAAATTTAAGCAAGAATTCTGAAGAAACTTCAGAATTTCTGAAGAGTGAGAGAGATCTTCAGCTGTTGAAGTAAAGAAGGAGACATTTATAAGTCTCTTTAGAAGCAGATCTTGAACTAATCTGCTAAGAAGGATTCAGATCAATTTCTGGATTCTAAGAAGGAAGCTGGCAGCCAGTCAACTTCAAAGGAGATCAACCCTACTGAGTTCAGATTCAAGAAGCTTTGAAGAAAGCTAAGAACAGGTTGATTTAAGCCATCAGTTTTATCAAGAAGCTGATCAAGAAACCTTTTAATCCTCCTCTCTCAACAAAGGTAAGAGTCCATCTAAATCACTTATCAAATTTTGTAAGATTTTTCAAGATCTGAGTTGTAAGCCTATTATATAAAGGCTGAGTGTAGGAGATATAAATCTCTCAGTGGTAGGGCTTTTGTGCTTGAGTGTAGGAGAAATCATTCTCTGAGTTGTAGGCCTTGTGAGAAGGCTGAGGTAGTGTTGTTAGCCTGAGCTATAGGAGTGTTGTTATACTCTGAGTTGTAGGAATCTTATAGGGTTCTGAGTTGTAGGAACCTTTCAGGGTTCTGAGCTGTAAGATCCGTGGATCTGAGAAGAAGGAAGAAGTTAGGCCGAATCTAGCACACTGCTGGATAGGTTAAGGGGAAAAGTGGATGTACCCAGACCTTGGGGAACCACTATAAACCTGTGCGCAATCTGTGATGTATGTGTGATTGTGAATTCTGTGTTGTGATTGCTGTAGAATAAGTTAGATTCTATTTTAAGAACTGAAATATTATTCTGCCTTAAGTAAAAAAAAGAGAAGAACCTATTCACCCCCCTCTAGGTGTTTGGGTTATCTTGAAATCAATTCTATCAAGTGGTATCAGAGGAAGGTTGCTCAAAGAAGGACTTAACAGTCTGAGTAAGATCCATAAGGCAGATTCAAGAGCAAGAAAATGGGTTCAGGAGAAAATCATAAGGAACTAGGTTCTGTGAAATTACCCATATGCAGGAAAGAGATATTTGGAATATGGAAAGAAAGGGTCAGGCTTTTCATGGAGGCTTCTAATTCAAGGATCTACATTACAGTAATGGAAGGTCCTTATATTCCAATTAAGGTGTCAGTTCTAGATGCAAATCAAAGAACTCCCAAAGATTTTTCCGAGATGATTAAGGAAGAGATTATCCTGGCAACTATGGATAAAAGAACCCAGAATATCATAGTAAGTGCCATAGATGATTCAACCTTTCAAAATTTGATTCACTACAAGACCTCCAAGGAAATGTGGGACACCTTGATAGTCTACATGGAGGGTTATGAAGAAGTTAGACAAGATAGAAAATCTATGCTGAACTAGGAATATGAGAGTTTCAGACAAGGAAAGTCAGATGGTATAACTGAGTGTTATAAAAAGTTCTATAGAATAGTAAATGAGCTGATGTCCTATGGAAGGATCTTCAGTACATATGAACTGAATGATAAATTCCTAAGATCCTTGACAAAGGATTGGGACACTAAGATTTGTGCCATTAGGGAAGTTGCCAAACTTGCAGATATCTCTCCTCCAACTTTGTTTGGAAAATTGCAGTCATATGAGATGCAGCTGATGGCTAGGAAAGAGGAAGAGAAAAGTACTAAAGGGGAGCATAAAGAAAAGTCTGTGGCCTTCAAGCTGGAAGCCACTAGGAAGAATAGGAGGATGTCTCCATCACCTCCTGAGATTGTTGCTGAAATTACTTCAGATAATTCAGACAACCAAAGTTCAGACAGTGGTGGCTCAGATAAAGACTTTGCTGCCTTCACAAGGCAGTTTCAGAGATTCCTGAAGAAGAAGCAGTGGAAGTCAAGTCCCTCCACATCTCAGCCTATGGATGACTATTATTAGAAGAGGAAGTAATCTAGGAAGGGCAGAAGTAGGTCTAAGCCTAGCAAATGTACAACATCAGAGATAGTTTGCTACTGCTGTAATAGGCCTGGACATGTTGTGGCTGAGTGTCCATACAAAAGAAAGGAGTCTGCTGATAAAAGGAAGACTCAACAAAAGAGCAAGAAGGAGAAATCCTTTGTTGCTAAGAAGGAGAAAAGCTTGACAGACCAATCAACTTCAGAGTCTGAATTTGAAGCTGAGACATACATTGGTCTATATGCAGCAGATGAAGAAGATGAGTTTATGCAATTGCTGAACTCTATCTATGAACAAGAAGACCATCAGTACATGGGACTGATGGCTGTATCAAAAGAAGACAAGTGTCAGGATCAGCCTGGTCCTAGTAAGGTACAATATATTTCTAGAAATTCAGATTGTAGTACTGGTACAGAGTAAGCTACATCTGCATCAAGTGATGTGGATGAGTCTGAATCTGAAGGTGATATTCATCAGCTGATAGATGAATATGAGGACTTGTTGCAGGAACTAAAGAAAAGCAAAAACCTGGCCAAAACTCAGGCTAAGGATATTGCAGATCTTAAGATGGCTGCATCTGACTTAGAGAAAGAATTGGATAAAAAATTGAATGAGATTGCTAAGCTGAAAACTATAACTGTTATTCAGATGAGCACAATCACATACAAAAATGATCTAATTAAAAGTCTGGAAACCAGACTTCAAAAGGAAAAAGATTTGGTGGCTAGTTATTCCAACCCAAAATCAGTTTTACCCTTAATAGGTGAGTTTGTGGCTCAAAAGGGTAAGGCTGGAATAGGCTTTAAAGGTAATACCAGGGATGTCCAATTTAAGTGAAATGGCAAAGACTTAGTCCAGCCACTGAACTTTAAAGTCCCTGTAGCTTTTAGAAAGGTATAAGAGCCTTCTAAAAAGTATGACCTTGAGAATCCTCATGGTCATAATAAGACTAAAGTTCTGAATGACAAGAGTGTTTATGTCAATGAGGCAGCCCAGGTCCATAAACCCCATGTTTTTGAGAAACCAGTGGGTGTAGCTGCAGCAGTACCAGCACAATACAAAAGATTTGCTGTCAACCAGGCTGTCAAGAATGTATCTAAAAATAGATACAATAAGTATGAATGCTAGTGTTGTGGCAAGACATGTATTTATGCCTTAGACTGCTGACACAACAATAATGTCATGAAGAACAAAAGTCTACCTGTTAGAAGAGCATCAGGTAGATTTGGTAAGTATGAAGCTAACTTGAACCAAGGACCCAAGACTTACTTGGGTTCTAAGGGGAGGTAATTATTTATTGTAGGTGAGTCCAAGTTACCATGCCCCTATATAGTACTTGGACAGTGGATGTTCCAGGCACATGACTGGAACAAAGGGATTGCTGAAGGAGTATTTACCTATCATAAATGGGCCTAAAGTAATCTTTGGTGGTTCTGAAAAAGGAATCATCAAAGGATTTGGTAACATTTCTAGTAACCAGATTACTATCACTCAAGTGGCCTATATGAAGGGTTTGAAACACAACCTTATAAGCATAAGCCAGCTGATTGATTTAAGATATGACATTTCATTTATTAAGAATGGATGTCATATCAAAAGATCAAGTGATCAAAAGGTCATATTGATAGGATATAGAAAAATAAATGTGTACTGTCTTAACTTTGAGTGTGAGAACAATATTTCTTCTATTTGTCTTGTAGCTGATAAGAGAGCCACTCATTATGTAAAATGGAACAAGAGACTAGCCCATCTTAACTACAAAACATTGACCAACTCTTTAATAAAGAGTTAGTAAGGAATGGTCCAAAAGTTAAGTGTATAAAGGATGAGATATTCTCAGCTTGTCAAAAAGGCAAGCAGACAAAATTCTCCTTTCATAGCCTTGAAAACAAGGATTCAGTGAGGTGTCTATACCTCTTACATATGGATTTATTTGGTCTTATGCAAGTTCATAGTCTAGGTAAGAAGGTCTACACTTTTGTGGTGGTAGATGACTATTCTGGATATTCCTAGGTGTTCTTTCTGAGACAAAAATCAGAAACCCCAAGTGTTTTATACAGCTTTGTCAAGCAAATTCAGAATGAACTTGACAGTACAGTGGTCAAAATCAGAAGTGACCATGACACTGAATTTCAATCTGAGAGTATGACAAAACTGTGTGAAGAATTTGGGATTTTTCAATAAATCTCCTCACCTAGAACACCACAGTAAAATTGTATTGCTGAAAGGAAGAATAGAACATTGATTGAGGCTGGTAGAACTCTATTAAGTGACACTTCTCTCCCAGAATATTTCTGGTCTGAGGCAGTAAACACTGCATGTCATGTGATCAATAGGGCATCTATCACCAAAAGCCACAAAAAGACTCCCTATGAGATCATGAAGGGTAGAAAACCAAACTTATCCTATTTTAGGATCTTTGGTTGTAAGTGCTATGTCCTTAACAATGACAAGTCTTATCTAACTAAGTTTGCTGCCAAATACCAAGATGGGATATTTGTTGGGTACATCAACAATAGTAAGGCTTATAGAGTCTACAACTTGATTACATAAGTTGTAGAAGAATCTGTACATGTTGTCTTTGATGAAACAAGACTGATTAACACTGAGTTGTCTTGTAGCTCACACAGTTCTACAGGTATAAATGAGAAATTGGACAAGCTTACCATTACAGAAGAATCAACTAAAGAGCAGGAAGTGGAAAATGGTGACTACTGTCCAGGGGGAGTACATGACTCCCTAGATGCTGTTGAAAACCAAGAGGTGCAGCATATTGAAAAGACAGGAGAGGTTCAACCTGAAGATAATCTACCTCTAGTGGTTAGACACTTAAAGGATCATCCAGGAAATCAGATAATTGGTGATCTAAGACATGGAGTGCAAACCAAAAGCAGGAACTTGAACACAGTGCTTTGCTCAAGCTTCCTATCTCAACTGGAGCCAAAGAGATTTGAAGAAGCTTTCTAGACCCACATTGGATTGATGCCATGCAAGAGGAGCTGAATCAGTTCAGAAGGTGCAAGGTCTAGGAGTTAGTTCCTAAACCTAAAGACCACAACATCATTGGAACAAAGTGGATCTTTAGGAACAAACTGGATGAGTATGGGATCATTGTGAAGAACAAAGCAAGACTTGTTACAAAAGGATACAGGCAGGAAGAGGGTATTGACTTTGATCAAACCTTTGCCCCAGTAGAAAGACTGGAAGCAATTATGATGTTCCTTACCTATGCAGCATATCAAGGCTTCAAGGTATTCCAAATGGATGTAAAATCAACATTCCTAAATGGAAATCTAAAAGAAGAAGTCTATGTAGAGTAGCCCTCAGTTTTTGTTGATTCTCTCAAACCTGATTATGTTTATAGACTTAGGAAAGCTTTATATGGGTTCACGCAAGCCCCAAGGGCTTGGTATGAAACCCTGTCTACTTTTCTTATTGAGAACAAATTCTCAAGGGGGAAAATAAACAAAAATCTATTCCTAAGGGAGTCCAAAGGTAAGATAATCTTAGTCAAGATTTATGTAGATGACTTAATATTTGGGTCTACAGAAAGCAACCTTTGCAATAAGTTTGCTAAACTTATGCAAGGGAAGTTTGAGATGAGCAGTATGGGAGAACTTAAGTTCATCTTGGGCCTTCAAGTAAGACATACTGATGATGGCTTGTCCATATCCCAGTCTAAGTTCACCAAGGAGTTAATTAAGAAGTATGGTATGAAATCATTCTCCACCATGAGAACTCCTATGGGAACAAGTATGCCTATATGCAAAGATGATGCAAGTAAACCTGTAGATGACTCTTTGTATAGAGGAATAATTGGCTCTCTTCTATATCTAACTGCTAGTAGACCAGACATTATGTATGCAACATGTGTCTGTGCTAGGTACCAATCATGCCCTAAAGAATCTCATTACACTGCAGTAAAAAGGATTTTGAGATATCTAAAGGGCACACCTAATCTAGGCCTTTAGTGCCCTAGGAATAGAGATTTTCTACTAACAGGCTATTCAGATACAGACATTGCAAGTTGCAAAGAAGATAGAAAAAGCACAACAGCCACCTGTCAATTTCTGGGAGGAAGATTGGTATCTTGGAGTAGTAAGAAGCAGACTAATGTGGCAATTTCCACAGCTGAGTCTAAATATGTGGCAGCAGGAAGTTGCTGTGCACAATTGTTGTGGATTCAGCACCAACTAGAAGACTATGGTATTCAGGTAAGTAGAACACCTTTGTTTTGTGATTCTACTAGTGCTATTTCTATTGCTAATAATCCTGTTTCACATAGTAGGACTAAGCATATAGAAATAAGATACCATTTTCTTAGAGAACATGTAGAGAAAGAGAACATCTCACTAGAATTTGTCAAAATAGATTATCAAATTGCAGATGTATTTACTAAGCCTTTAGATGAAACTAAATTCAATAAATTTAAAATTGAATTAGGAATGTTGAACATAGATTAGTTTAATAAATTTGGCTAAGTAAATCAGTGTCAATACATCTAGAGAAGTGGTGTCAACACTTCAGTAAATCTGTGTCGACACATACAGAGAAGTGTTGTCGACACTTCAGAAAGTGGTGTCGACACATTCAGAGTAGTGGTGTCGACACATCCAGAAATTATGTCGACACATCCAGAAATTGTGTCGACACTTGCAATAAGAGTCGACACTGAATTTCTGTTGGACTACTAAGTATGTCTAGTGTCGACATATCATCAATTGGTGTCGACACATAGTAGTCAACGTCGTTGTCGAGACATTAGAAGTCTGTGTCGACACATTTCCACAGTGTCAACACATTTAGACAGTTTTTGCCCGCCTTTTGACCTTCTTTGTTTAGAAGGATATAAATAGGTCAAGAACATATTCTGTCGATACGCTATCCAGGTTTTCGAGACTAAAACCTTGTGTTGACAAACTCTCTTCTCTCAATCCAAGCTTTCTCACCATCCCAATGGCGCCAAAGGTTGAAGATAACATTAACGAAGGATATGAGTTGGTTCGCCATGCCTTTGATGATGCGGAGTCAGAGATTAAAGGGGTCGTTACACTGTTTGATGAAAGTGGTTTGGAGTTTTTGATATCCGAACCAACCAAGATTTGGAAGAAGGAGGTTTTTGAGTTCTTTGCTGCAGCAACAGTAGACTCAACTGGACTTAAGATTAAATCAACAGTTCATGGAGCAAGAGTCAAACTGACCTTGAAAAGTTTGAGAAAAATTCTTCATCTTCCAAGAACTCAGGATGAAGAAGAAGTACCAGTATCGAAAACAAGGGAGGCACTACAATGGTGTGGATTGGATCCCACCTTGAAGATTGGAGCAACAATTAATAGGAAAGGGATGAATCAGCAAGGTAAATTTCTATCTGAAGTGGTTGGAAAGGTGATTCTGTGTAAGACAAGGGGACATGATAGGATTTCAGCCTATATGTTCAGCCTTATGACAAGGATAATTTTTAAACTCAACACAGATTGGTCTATAGTACTGTTTGAAAAGATTAAGGAAGGCATCAATAAGCCTAATTGTGCTAGAATAATGAGTCTATTCTTGGATGGAGAAATTCCAGAAGTAATGAACCAGATTCCTGGTTCTAAAATCAATCATATGAGAAGAATGGACATCAAGATTATTTCCAGATGGGATAGGGTCCTATCATAGGACATACCTGATATAGAGAGACAAGAAGCTGCTGAGAAATCTCCTGCACAGGACGTTACAGATACTACACAGATGCTGGGGGAGCCAGATAATACATAGGCGCAGGACAATACTGATAATGCACAAGTGCAGGGAGAGCTAAATACTGTATAGATACTGGAAGAAGAATCAACTCACTTGGCAAGTGAGATAGATTCAAAAACAGTCATTGAAACATCTCATGCTAATATTCCAGCCCAAGATGCTATCATGGAGGATACATCTGTAGCTGCTGATGCTCCTGAGAAAGTAGTATCACCAGTTCAAACTCAACAGGACTTTACTCTGGAAAAATTATTTCCTGATATTGAGGGAGCAGCAGATAAGGAGGAGAAAGTAAGGATTGAGGGGGAGCAAGCTGACATTGAGGGGGAGCAGATTGGCACTGAAAAGGAGATTCCTCCTAGTCCTAAGGAAAGAGTAGACATTCTTAGTACATCTGCTTCAGAAGATGAAGAAATTGCTAGTGCCAAGAAAAGAAAACTGATGGTTTTTAAGAGGAGCCAGAGCTATAAGAAGGCATTGCAAACTTCTACTCTATAACCTGCCCCATAGGTTGATTACAGATCATTAATGGTGGCCTTCCAAGTTAAATTAGATGAGCAGAGAATGGCTCTAGAAAAGTATGTAGATGAAAGCCATAAGTCACTTCAATTTGATTTGGCTCAGGATATCAAATCCATAAGGTTTGAAGTAAATCTTCATAAGAAAGAGATGACAGATTGTTTCCACAAAGGGAGCAATGCTGTAGTATTTTTGGCTAAGCAACAAGCAGAAGTCAAGACTAAAGTGGATGATATTGCAATTAAACAAGGATATGTCCTTGAAAATCAGATTAGAATGAATGACAATTTGACTGAATCTCACAATGAGATAGTCACTGAAATTAAGAATTCAGTCACTGCAATGACTGAAGAAAGAGCTAAAGAGAAAGAGGAAATAGATAAGAAGCTACATGAAGCCTTAGATTCATTTAAGATAACCATTAATACTTCTCAGAAAACAATCTCTGATCAGCTTCTTAAGTTAAAATCATTTTATAAAGATGGTGTAAATTTTCTTGATGACCAAATAAGATTTCAAAAAGATGACTTAAGAGATCACATTGAAAGAGAAGTCATAAAGGGGGAGAGAGTGTTAGTCAATGCAGGCTCAGATCATGCCAAATGGATATCCAATAGCATCAGAGCCACTCTGGGATATCCACCCCTTTATGATGATGACAATGTTGCTGAGTCTGGTGTGCAACCTGCTTATGTTGGAGGTGATCAACCTGAAGTTGCTCAGATCATCTACCTTCTAGCAGATTTTGATATGATTCAACAACAGGTTCAGACAATGTACAATCCTCCATAGGAAGTTGAAAATGTTATTATAGAGAAAGTTGAAATGCCAGAAGCTGCCTTGAAAGCTCAGCAGGAAGCTCAACTTTCAAAGAAAAGATTCAGAGAACAGGTTGAGTTAAAGCCTGATTTTGAGCAGTGGAGCCCCACTTCAAGAAATATAATTTTGACTGCCTGGAAAGCTGTGAAAGATCAAGTTCATGAAAGGGGCAAGTGGTATAATGAACATGAATGACAAAGATATGAGGCAAGACAAGAAGCTATTGTGCAACATAGAAGAAAGGCTAAGATTGGGAAGCTACCTCCTAATGCTCAGGAGTCTAGCAAATACTTCCCTAAGCCTTTTCATTATTTTGAAAGACAAAGGATTAAGGCTGAAGCTCAGAAGAAGGCAGAGTTGAAAGAAAAGAAGCCTATTGATGATGCAGAACCTCCTGTGCAAGCTCAGATTAAGCCAGGAAAAGGCATAGTCATTAGGGAGCCTGATCAGCCTTAGGATAGATTTACTAGATTTTGCAAGAACAATGTTATTTTTAGTTTTAAAAGAAATCTATGTAAACAGTTGTTAAGAAACTTTTGAATAATTTAAACAAAACAATGTTTCATGTTCAATCAAGTTGCATTCTTATTTTGTGATGTGATTTGGTTATATGTTTTGTTTATAAGTTACCCTGTCATTTATTATTTATATACATCATCATATTTGTTTATTATAAGTGGTGTATATCATTGACTAAAGGGTTATGACTTCTCCAAATAGGGGGAGATTGTTGGGTACATTGGAAAATGTGTACATGATTTGGAGAAGTCTCACTTAGCTCAATGATATACATCAAGGGGTATTTGATGTTATTTTGAGTTTATATGTGCAGGTTAAGTATTTGCTAAAATGTAGAAAAAGTTTCCAAGTCTATGTGTCGACACTTAAGAAAGCCTGTGTCGACACTTGGAAAAGCCGTGTCGACACCAGAAGCAACTGTGTCGACACACAGAATTTATTAGTCGACATCAACTGTGTCGACACCGGGAGGTAGTGTCTACACACAGAAGTATTAGTCGACATCGACTGTGTCGACACCGAGAGGCAGTGTCGACACACAGAAAGTATTAGTCGACATCAACTGTGTCGACACCTGGAGGCAGTGTAGATACACAGAATTCTTAGACTATATCAAATGTTTCGATACACAGGACTTGTGTCGACACACAGCAGAGTTTCAACAATATTGATTGCTGTGAAGTAAAGAAGTGTCTGTGTCGACACAAAGCAGTGTCGACACACTCTACAGATACAGTGTCAAGAAGCAGTATCGACACCAAAGGAGCTATGTCGACATCACCAAAGCTTGTGTCGACACTTAATCTACTTGTGTCGACACATAATAACAATCAGTCTCGACGCTTTGCTGACAAAGACAAAGGTTCAAGAACTGACTGGAGACTTAACAGCTGTGTATTCCAACAAGTTTGCTGAAGCTGTCAGACCTGTCAGAAGTTTGTTAGAAACCGGATCAGCCGATTACCATGGATGAAGTCTATATATAGATGGATTCTGTCAAATCAACAACAAGGTGAATAACAATAACAACAACAGGAACAACTATTGAAGTATTGATCATTGATCAAGAAAGTGCACGTCACACAGAAGAAGATTTTCGTGAGAAGATCTAAGGAGAATTCAAGCAAGAATTCTAAAGAAACTTCAGAAGTTCTGATGAGTGAGAGAGATCTTCAGCTTTTGAAGTAAAGAAGGAGACATTTACAAGTCTCTTTAGAAGCAGATCTTGAACTAATCTGCTAATAAGGATTCAGATCTTTTTCTAGATTCTAAGAAGAAAGCTGGCAGCCAGTCAACTTCAAAGGAGATCAACCCTACTGAGTTCAGATTCAAGAAGCTTTGAAGAAAGCTAAGAACAGGTTGATTTCAGCCATCAGTTTTATCAAGAAGCTGATCAAGAAACCTTTTATCCCTTCTCTCTCAACAAGGGTAAGAGTCCATCTAAATCACTTATCAAATTTTGTTGGATCTTTCAAGATCTGAGTTGTAAGCCTATTATATAAAGGCTAAGTGTAGGAGATATAGATCTCTGAGTGGTAGGGCTTTTGAACCTGAGTGTAGGAGAAATCATTCTCTGAGTTGTAGGCCTTGTGGGAAGGCTGAGGTAGGGCTGTTAGCCTGAGCTGTAGGAGTGTGGTTATACTCTGAGTTATAGGAACCTTATAGGGTTCTGAGTTATAGGAACCTTTCAGGGTTCTGAGCTGTAAGATCTGTGGATCTGAGAAGAAGGAAGAAGTTAGGCCGAATCTAGCACACTGCTGGATATGTGAAGAGGGAAAGTGGATGTACCCAGACTTTGGGGAACCACTATAAACCTGTGTGCAATCTGTGATGTATGTGTGATTGTGAATTCTATGCTGTGATTGCTGTAGAATAAGTTAGATTCTATTTTAAGAACTAAAATTTTATTCTGCCTTAAGTAAAAAAAGAAAAGAACATATTCACCCCCCCTCTAGGTGTTTGGGTTATCTTGAAATCAATTCTATCAGATATGTTCATACCTTGAAGGTTGGTGGAAAAAAGGATGTCGACCGAACTGCCATTATCATCGAGGATTCGCTTGACGTTGTAGCAGGGGTCTCCGATACCAGCATTGATTACAAGCGGGTCTTGATGTGGCGTTTGGATGCGGATGAGGTCTTCATCTCCAAATGATATGGTAGTGTCTTGCTTACTCCTTTTATCTTCATGGGTTTCCTTTCTGGTGTATACTGATAGTATCAGTATAGTCAGAATAGGTGATCTGACAATGGTTTCGATGTTTCCTACCACTTGCCTTCCTCCTCCTGGTGCCGATGGGGCATTCTGCTGGTCCTTGGGATGCCTAGGCGGATCCTGCCGTTCCTGCACCCTTCCCTACAAAAATCTACCGAGCAGTCCTAGACGGACAAGACGCTCAATCTCCTCTTTCAGGCGAGCACAATCTTCAGTGGTGTGCCCGGTCGTCCGATGGTATTCGCAATACTTAGACTGATCGTTCTTAGGAATTGGAGGTGGTTGCCTTGGTCGTTGCAGTGCTGGTTCATTCTGAATGGCGTATAACACATTGGTGCGAGAGGTGTTGAGAGGGGTATAATCTTTAGGTGGATCTCTCTGGAAATCACGTTTGCGTTGTTCGTTCCGACGCTCCTCGGGGAATCTTCCCTCCTGGCGCCGAGGGGTCAGTTCTTTGTCCCTCTTTCTTTTCTGTACTCCATCGAACTGTCGTCGATGAGCTTCAATAGCTTCGTCTGCGGCTATTTGTGCTTCAACTTTGTGCACTCGATCTGGATAGTTGGGGACGGATTCTCTCATAAGCGCGGAGTAGAAACCGCTAGGACGGAGACCTCCCAGGAATACTCCTCGCAGGAGTTCGGGGTCGACTCCTGGGATCTGGCAGGCTTCTGCAGTGAAACGTCGAAAGAATTCTTTGAGGGTCTCCCCTTCGTTTTGGCGGATTCCAGAGAGATGTGATGGATCGCGAACGATCCTCCGATTAGCGATGAATTGGTCGGAGAACTGCCTAGTCAGTTCGGCGAAGCTGGTAATGGTGCCTGCTCTTAAAGAGTGAAATCACGTTCGAGCTTGCCCTTTGAGGGTGGTTGGGAATGTAAAAGTAGAGAGAAAACGACTAGAAAACAAGCCGGAACTTTGAATAATGAAAATTTTATTATCCAAAAAGATATCATTTACAAAGGTATGGCCTCCCTTTTATAGAATGGAGGAGATAGAGGAGAGTACAAACTAACAATGTGTGACTAAATAAATGTACAAAGACTGGGCGGTTTGATATGTACAGACCGCACAGTCCGCGCGGTTAGATAACAGGCTAACCGCCTGGACAGACCAGAGGGAGATGCAGAAGGAGACCGCCAGACTGCCAGACCGCCAGACCGCCAAATATCCAAGTCGTTGTAGACAAACCGCTAGACCGCCGAACCATAGCAGCAACCACCTGGATAGAAACAGCTAGACCGCACGGTCAACAACTCGCCAGATCCAAACCGCTAGACCGCACAGTCAACAATCCGCCAGGTCCAAACCGCAGACCGCCCGGTCTCATGCTTCAACACTCCCCCTCAAGCTGGAGCATAGATATCAATCATGCCCAGCTTGTCACAGATGTGGAAGAATGAAGTAGAAACCGGCTTGGTAAAGATATCCGCCAGCTCTTTGTCAGAGGTGACGAACAGAGTGCAAATCTGTCCCTTCAAGACTTCTTCCCGGATGAAATGGCAGTCAACTTCTATATGCTTCGTTCTCTCATGGAAGACCGGATTTTGAGATATGTATATAGCGGCCTTGTTATCACAGAACATAGGAAGAGGATAGTCATAGACCTCTCCTAGGTCAAACATGAGAGCCCTCATCCATTTTAGTTCACACGTGGTTGACGCCATACTCCGATATTCAGCTTCTGCACTCGACCTTGAGACAACAGACTGCTTCTTGCTCTTCCAACTCACAAGATTACCTCCAATAAAGGTGCAAAACCCAGATGTAGACTTCCGATCACCTTTATCATCCGCATAGCTTGAGTCTGAATAGGCTTCAACTCTCAGATGACCATGCTTCTGAAAGAGTAACCCTTTTCCTGGTGCTGCTTTGACATACTCTAATATCTTTAAGGCAGATTGAAGATGACATTCCCTGGGAGCCTGCATGAACTGACTAACCTTGCCAACAGCATATGAGATGTCGGGTCTGGTCACTGTGAGATAAATGAGTTTGCCTACCAGACGTCTATACCTCGTGACATCAGATACAAGAGGAGAGTCATCTGTCCATGTCTTGTCTTCTCCCGTAGCCATGGGATACCGAGCTGGTTTGGCACCGGTCAGTCCTGCATCTTGTAGAAGATCAAGAGCATACTTCCGTTGAGAGAGGACCAGCGAGTCAGGCTTCCGAGAGATTTCTATCCCCAAAAAGTACTTTGGGGAGCCCATGTCCTTCGTAACAAGGTGTTGACGGAGGTGTTTCTTTTTTAAGTCCACCCCAGCTTGGTCATCGCCGGTCAGAAGAATATCGTCTACATAAACTGCCAAAACCACAAGGCCCGATGCGGTTTTGCGAATAAACAGAGAGTGATCAGCTGAACTTCTCGCAAAGCCAATAACAGCCACAATGCTACTGAACTTGTCGAACCATGCCCGAGGGCTCTGTTTTAGTCCATAGATGGCCTTCTTCAACTGACATACACGTGTCTCCCCTGAGCAACATACCCCGGAGGTTGCTCCATGTAAACATCCTCGTGAAGATCCCCATATAGAAAAGCATTTTCGACATCAAGCTGAGAAATAGGCCAATCCCGGTTGACGGCCACAGAGAGAAGAACACGGATGGTGCTGAGGCGAGCAACTGGGGAAAACGTATCAAAGTAGTCAACCCCATAAGTCTGAGTATAGCCTTTGGCCACCAGTCGGGCCTTATAGCGTTCCACAGAGCCATCGGGGCGAAATTTCACAACAAACACCCAGCGACAGCCAACCACATCAGTGCCCACTGGTGGAGAAATAAGGGTCCAGGTACCTCGTTCAGTAAGAGTGGCGATTTCCTCATCCATGGCAGATTTCCAGTGAGGAATAGCAAGAGCCTCCTGGTAGGTGCGAGGAGTAGTAGTAGCCGAGATCGCCAAAGCAAAATGCCTGCGAGAAGGAGTAAGCTGATCATAGGAAACAACAGCCGCAAGCGGATGTTGGGTGCACGCCCGCACCCCTTTGCGAAGAGCAACAGGGAGATCTAGGTCGTCTTGAGCCGCAGGAACCGGAGCGTCCGTGGCGGAGAAAGCTGGCCCGGGACTTGAGAGAGACGGCGGTGGAGAAACGGGAGAAGGGGAAAGGGGTATAACAGATAGAGGAGGCGGAGCAGACATGGGAGGGGAGACGTCGATATGCGTGGAAGGAACACAAGGTAATGGTGGAGAGGAAGAGAGGTCAGGAGGAGAAGGAGATGGAGATGAGAAGTAGGAAGCATTTTCAAAGAAGATGACGTCCGCGGAAACAAACTGTTTTCGCAGAATGGGGTCAAAGCAACAATAGCCTTTTTGAGTGGTGGAGTAACCCAAAAAGACACATTTGGTGGAGCGGGGGGAAAGTTTATCCCGGGTAGCGGACGGAGCATGCACAAATGCCGTACACCCAAAGATACGAAGGGGGAGAGGAAAGGGTTCCTTGCCGGGGTAGAGAATGGAAAAGGGAGTCTTGCCATGAAGGACAGTAGAGGGAATACGATTGATGAGATAGCAGGCAAGAACAACAACATAGCCCCAATAGGAGCGAGGCACATGCATCTGCATCATAAGAGTGCGAGCGACGTCGAGGAGATGACGGTTTTTACGTTCCGCCACCCCATTTTGTTGGGAGGTGTAAACACAGCTGGTTTGATGGAGAAGACCATGTTGCATACAAAAGGAGGAAAACTCATGACTAAGGTATTCTTTAGCATTGTCAGAGCGAAGAAATTTAATAGAAACCTCAAATTGAGTTTTAATCATATTATAAAAAGTTTGCCATACAGAAAAGAGTTCAGAGCGATCTTTTAACAGATACACCCAAGTACATCGAGAGAAATCATCAATAAAAGTTACAAAATAAGAGCTACCCCGACCAACGGTGAGAGTAGGAGCAGGTCCCCAGACATCAGAATGAATGAGATCAAAGGGGCGAGAGGAACCACGGCCTTGCTTTGGTGGGAAGGGGGAACGGTGATGTTTGCCCAACTGACATGCGTCACAGTCGAGCGGAGGACCCGTGGAAGGTAAGTGGGGAAGAAGCTGATGAAGAATCCGAGCTGGAGGATGGCCAAGGCGAAGATGCCATTGAAGCAGGTCGGTGGACGAGGAAGAGAAGGCGGACAGAGCAGAGACATTGTCGAGGAAGTAGAGGCCGCCGCTCTCAGTCCCAGTAGCAATCGTCCGCTGGGTCCTCGGGTCCTGAAAACAACAAGAAGAAGGAGTGAATAAGACGGAGCACTGAAGTTGCTTGCATAAGGTAGTAACAGAGAGTAAGTTGCAGGGAAATTTCGGGACATAGAGAGTGTCCATTAAACAAAGCGACGGGGTAACTTGCACCATGCCCGTCCCATGAACTGGGGAAGGAGAACCATCCGCAACAAGAACTGGGGGTAACCGATCATGTGTTTCAAGAAGAGAGAAACATTGAGGATTGCCGGTCATGTGATTTGTAGCACCAGAGTCAATCAGCCATTTACCTTGGGTAACGACGTGAGCACTACCTGAGGTCGTGGCCACAGAGGCAGAGGGCCAAGAGGAAGAATCAGCAGAGGGGCGAAGGTGAGGGTGTTTTTGCCAGCAGCGGTCAACAGTGTGGCCGGTACGACCACAATGAGAACAAAGAAACCTGGACAGTCCGCGCGGCCCGGTGTGACTACGGCCACTAGTGCCGCCCCGCTGAGTTTGGAGAGCATAGGTCTCTGGTGGAGGAGGGGAGGCCAACAGAGGACGCTGGAGGAGCGAAGTAACGGCGGCGATGCGAGCCGCGGTGGCATCCAAGGTGGGAGAGTCGGCTTCACCCAAGATCTGCTGGCGGATCATATCAAAGGACTCGGGAAGCCGCAGAAGATAACAAACAACCAGGAGTTCCTGGAAGTGTTTGTGTTGGGTGGCCACGTCCGCGGAGAAGGGCCGATTTTGAAGAATCTCGGCGCCAAGAGCCTGAACTTGCTGATAGGCTGCTGCAGGAGTCATGGAAGGACGGGCGAAGAGGTCGGCATAAAGGGTGTAGATCCGGGACGTCTGGGTCCCCTTAGAGTAAAGAGCGGCAAGGTGAAGCCAAGCGGCCTTGACCGTCTCATCATGGCGGATGACGGGAATGCATTCATCAGAGAGGCTGTTAGCCAGCCAAGTGCGGACAAGAGCATCACTCGCATCCCATTCGTCAAATTGAGCAGAATCTGGAGGGGGAGGGTCATCGGTAAGGTGATGACGTTTGCGCTGAGAGCGAAGGAGAAAGGGGAAAGAAACGCTCCAATCCGGATAATT
The DNA here is from genome assembly GCA_039513925.1 of Platanthera zijinensis. NCBI lineage: Eukaryota > Viridiplantae > Streptophyta > Magnoliopsida > Asparagales > Orchidaceae > Platanthera > Platanthera zijinensis. The sequence goes on from CM077082.1 coordinate 134,626,521, forward strand.
GGAGCCAACAAGTTTAGAGACAGTGCCAAGATTTCCGGAAAGAGTAGGAGGAGGAGGGGGAGCCGGATTGGCAACAGGAGTGGTGGCAGTAGAAGTCTCAGAGAGAGCCATAGAGGGAAAACAAAGGGAAGCCGCGCGGTTAAGAAACAAGCCGCGGGAAGAAGAGATGCAGCGGTCAAGATGTCAGACACCAGCGGCCAGAGAGGCCACGACCAAGCCGCAGAACAAGCAGAGGGAGAGAGGTCGGGCGGTAAGAGAGCAGACCGCACGAACAGACGGGAAAGGCGATAAGGCAGGTCGCGGCGACTAAAGAAGAGAAGAAAAGCACAGCGACTAGAACAGGTCGCGGCAAAGGACAGGTCGCGGGCAGACAGAACAAGCCGCGCGGAAAGAGCGGACAGAATCAGGAGCCAGAAATCGAAGGCTCTGATACCATGTAAAAGTAGAGAGAAAACGACTAGAAAACAAGCCGGAACTTTGAATAATGAAAATTTTATTATCCAAAAAGATATCATTTACAAAGGTATGGCCTCCCTTTTATAGAATGGAGGAGATAGAGGAGAGTACAAACTAACAATGTGGGACTAAATAAATGTACAAAGACTGGGCGGTTTGATATGTACAGACCGCACAGTCCGCGCGGTTAGATAACAGGCTAACCGCCCGGACAGACCAGAGGGAGATGCAGAAGGAGACCGCCAGACTGCCAGACCGCCAAATATCCAAGTCGTTGTAGACAAACCGCTAGACCGCCGAACCATAGCAGCAACCACCTGGATAGAAACAGCTAGACCGCACGGTCAACAACTCGCCAGATCCAAACCGCTAGACCGCACAGTCAACAATCCGCCAGGTCCAAACCGCAGACCGCCCGGTCTCATGCTTCAACAGGGAATACTTGACATCGCAACAGATCAGAGGCATGGAAGATCCTCATGATAGTGGTGAAATGATTGACATGTTCGAGCGGATCGTCAGTTCCGTCAAATGTTTCGATGTTTGGGAGTTTGAATCCCTGCGGGATCGGATGGTCGAGGATTTGCGGGGCCAAGGGGGAGCCTTGGTAAAGCGGCCGATGAGGGTGAAAATCTCTCCTCGCGGCTTGGCGGTATTCTTCGGCAATGACTTCCCTGATTTCTTCGCGAGTGAGGAGAGGGTGGATGCGGGTACCGTTAACCAGATTGCGGCGGGGGTGATCCGCACTTGCTCCCCTTGGAGGGGGATGAGTCGAACTGACGACATTAGAGTAGTCTTCAAGCTCTTCTTGCTCCGCAGGGGCCTCCTGGTTCCTTGCTGGATTGAGTGGTAGAGGATTATTAGCTGGCGGAGGTGACCTTGGTGGAGCTGGAGGTGCTCCCAGGTTCCGAAGTTGTGCGAGCATCTTGGTCTGCTGCTCTTCCATTTGGCGGACACGTCCTTCCAAGGCCGTGACGGGGGTGAAAGCTGCTTCGGCGGTCAGTGGCACGTCTACTAGAGAGTGAGATCGTGCTGGTTCAGTGTGTCCGCCAAGTGCGGATCCTTCAGCAGTGCGGACACTTCTCTTTGCCGTCGCGGTTGCAGGGATGGTGAACTTGTTCTGCGAAGGATGCTGGGAATGATTCCCACAGACGGTACCAAACTGTTGCGGACTAACTCGACGCCCCGGTCGGACCGGATAATCTTGGACCGTCTCAGCTCACGGAGCGGTCGAGCGCGCATACAGTCGATGAAAATGAACAGTGAAGAAAGGTCTTGATGACGTGGAAAAACCCCTGAAATGGGTAAATAACCACGTGACCGGGTCTGTGCTGGTCAAATTCCAGTAGATTTGGGTGATTACAGTATGCTTGGAGAATCGGGGCGACAGGCCGCTCCCGTTATAATTTGAGGAGAGAGAGAGATAGTAGTTTCCCGCGGGCAACAGACTGCACCGCGGAGGTGACTTAGACGAGGGAACGTGCGGGATGCTTTAGGCGCGTGCGCTTGGGGAGGCGCGCGCTTGCTGGTTTCAGATGTCTTCTTCGTTCGGCTTCCACGCGGTCTTGGGCGTCCCTTTGCTGGCACCGCGCTGGTGGGGTGCTTATAGCCGCTGACACCTACTGGTGGCCACTGGTGGTTGTAGGTGGCCGCCGGTGATTGCGGGTGGCTGCTGGTGGTTCACAGCGAGCGGTGGCCGACTTGGTGGAGGAGGCAGGAGAGCTCTCACCTGAAGAAGAAGAGGGAGAAGCGGAGAAGAGAAAAGGTGAGAAATAAGAGTCCCCTGGGGGTCTTTTTATAGCCTCCAGGGGTGGATCATGGCGGGCCCCACCACTAAAGTGGTTGGGTAGTGGGTAGTTACCACTTCAATCGGACGGCATGGAGGGCCTCCCTCTTGATCGGACGGCGGGGAGGCCCTCCATGGTGGCGGGACGTCATGACGGCGGCGGCGGTCGGGCGGCCGGCGACGGGGCCGGCCGCGCGCCTCCCGGCGGCGACCTGCCGCCGGCCGGCGCAGCGAGGGAGGCTGGCCACGGCCGGAGTGGCCAAGGTCACGGCACACAAGATGGCGAATTACTTTCAAAGTCATACAAGGACTTAATCTCACTCACAACACAACAAATTCTCTACCATTTACAAAAAATAAATGAAAGATTACAAAGAGAAACCTGAAATTAAAACTGTCTCTAATGTAGAGCTCTATAGAAGATGAAGGATCGCAGTGAAGATCACAGGGATTCAAGCACACGAGCGTCTCCTATTCTCTCTTGAACTTTGAAGGAAGTTTGGATTTGTCTGAATTCGGAGAGCAATGAGCAGAGAGTGCATAGAATGAAAGTTCTATAAGGTGTAAAAATGTTCACACGAACTTTCTACCATTTATAAAAACTAACGTGTTGGAACACCCTAGTTTAGATTTGGGTAAGGATCACTATGTCTTTAGGACTATTAGATAGACCCATCAATGTATAGCTAAGGGTCATAGGATGTGCTAAGTTAGAGGCTCTCAGAGATTGAAGAAATCAGCCAAGAGAAATCAGTCAGAGAAGAATTTAGAATTCATCCTAGGCGTCGAGCTCAGATCGACGAGATGAGTTAAGGCGTCAAGCTGAGATCGACGATCTTTGAGCTCAGGTCCACGAGGCGTCGAACTTCGTTCAACGATCTCCAAGCTCAGATCGACGTTTTCTGTCCCACCAACATCTCTGAGCTCAGCTCGACGATAGTCGAGCTCAGATCGACGATCATCCTATTGAGATCAATGAATTATGCCATCTCTCTGAACACAAGTTCCCAGGCAGATTTTCAAGATATTCTTGGTCCAATCAAAGTGAGCTGTTTATATTCCAACACAGCTTTATTACAGGACAGTTACAAGAATGCAGTTATGGAGATTATAGCCGTTGGAGTAACTAAGAGGCAGCAGTAATAAATGCAAGAATTCAAATGACCATTGGCCTCCTATCAGAATATATACACAAAGTTACAGAGGAACAATATAGAGAATAACAAGAAGATAAAGAATAAGAAGAAGAGAGAGAATAGTGGAGAGAAGAAAGTAGTACAGGAATCAGAGTTCTAGGAAGAACTCAACATCACCTGTACAGCTAGTGCTTTTCTCAGATCTACTGTTCCAGGAAGCCTGAAGAGACAACTACTCTACATCAGTCTGAAGGCTTACTGGAAGATCACCATCATCAAGGCTTCATCATTCACTCTCCAAGACAACTCATATTTCAGCCTTTGCTGAAATCATCATTTGCTGGAGCAGTCATCAATTGAAGACCTATCACCCTATGCAAAGCTCTCCTTCCTGAATAATTGCAAATTTCATAGGGAGCTTTGACAACATCATCAAAATCCACTTATGCTTCTCTTTGATTGTTGAACAGAGAAGACAACATCAACTCTCCCTTCCCTCCTGTAAAAGGGTTCTTGAACTCCCTTCAAAAGTTCTGCTTGGTTTCTGAGACCTTATCAAAACTCAGTGGTGGCAAGACACCTGATCAAAAAATCCAGTTTTGTTTTTTAGCACCTTATCAAAAGCTCATTGGTGCCCAGGACACCTGATCAACTATTCCTGTAGTGGATTCCTACCTAGGGTGGTAGAAGAGTGGACTACCCAAGTTTAGGGGAACTACTATAAAATTCTTGTGTCGTCTGGTTTGCCTTTATTTATTTTCTTTATTATTCTTGTTATGTATTTGCTCTAATCTCTAGGATAGATCTCACTTTCAATTGGTATCAGAGGCAGGTTGGTTATTCAACAACTAGATCTTCACTAGTTTAGTTGTTTATAGAGGCTAACACCTGAACCAAAAGATCTCTTTTGATCCATCATAGTTAGATTAATCATTTTGTTTTTTTTCATAGCAAGAATATGGAATATTCTAGCACCATACCTCCTAAGTGCAACAAAAACAAATTTGCACTTTGGAAGACAAGAATTAAGTCATTTATGGACAATATTGATGAAGAAATATTTTATGCCATTATGACAGGTCTCCCAACCTCAGCAACAACAACTAAAAGAGCCAGACTAGCTGATGCCAGAGCCATGAATATCCTAGCACAGTCATTAACTGATGACTTGTTCCAGGAAGTTGTTGAATGCTCAACAGCTAAGGAGATCTGGGATTCTCTTCATCAAATGGCTTCTGAACCAGTGGATGAAACAACAGAAAGAAGCCACAACACCCTATTTGAAGAAGGAGAATCAATATCCCTAGATGTCATTTGGGATGTATCAGATGGTGAATCATCATTTGAAGATGAAGAGGAGGAAGCAAGAGCCAAATAATTCTGCTTAATGGCCATCAATACTTCCTGCAACAGTTTAAAGTCTGAACAAACAGAAGGAAAATCAAAACCTGAAGAGGATCATGTATTATCTAACTTTGTTTTCAGTTCAGTTAACTTAGAACTTCAATCTTGCTGCCAAGATTAAATAAAACCTTAGGAGGAAACAAAACTTCTCAGAAGAATGTTTTCAGAATATATTCAAAGGAAGAAGAAACATTTTAATCGACAAAATGAGTTCAAATCGTCGAACTCAGTCTGCTTTTTCATAAATTTGATTTATAATTATAAGGATAAACTATTTAAAATATTCTTAAATCCTTTTCCTATTTGGAACGAATTTATTAGGAAACATCTTTTCTTAGGGCTGCATCTATCTTTTTGATATCTTGTTCAAAATTATGTTTGGATTTCTGTATATGAATTCTCTGTCAGATAACTTGATATTTCTTATAGATCTTTTTCTAAATTCATCTAGATTGAGTCCTCTACTCTAGTTGCATTGGTCAGCAGTGATCATGGCACTGAGTTTGAATCTCTTATGATGAAAAGAAATTCTATAGGAAGAAAGATATAAGACTTTGTTTTTCAGATTCAGAATCCTAATAAAATTTGCTGGACAAATATCATTTTTCTGCTAACATATCCTTTTCAAGGAGAGAGCAATCTCTACCATAGCCTTCTGCAGGTACCATCTACAAAAGTTAGCTGGATGACTCAATCAAAATCCTATTTTTAAAGTCATCCCAGCCTCCTCCAGTCACAGTTATTGCATCAACATAGGAGGAGTTTTGTAAAGCCAGTAACAGTCAGTTTTAATAGCAACAGAAGTCAGTAATGCAAAGCTTCTCTTTTTATATCTTATGCTTTGTAATATTAATTGTAATATTTTTATGTAAATAGTAATCCTAACCCTAATAGGGAGAGATTGTTGGAACACCCTAGTTTGGATTTGGGTCAGGATCACTATGTCTTTAGGACTATTAGATAGACCCATCAATGTATAGCTAAAGGTCATAGGATGTGCTAAGTCAGAGGCTCTCAGAGATTGAAGAAATCAGCCAAGAGAAATCAGTCAGATAAGAATTCAGAATTCATCCTAGGCGTCGAGCTCAGATCGACGAGATGAGTTAAGGCGTCGAGCTAAGATCGACGATCTCTGAGCTCAGGTCCACGAGGCGTCGAACTCCGTTCGACGATCTCCGAGCTCAGATCGACGTTTTCTGTCCCAGACCAGCTCCAACATCTCTGAGCTCAGCTCGACGATAATCGAGCTCAGATCGACGATCATCCTATTGAGATCGACGATTTATGACATCTCTCTGAACACAAGTTCCCAGGCAGATTTTCAAGATATTCTTAGTCCAATCAAAGTGAGCTGTTCATATTCCAACACAGCTTTATTACAGGACAGTTACAAGAATGCAGTTATGGTGATTATAGCCGTTGGAGTAACTAAGAGGCAGCAGTAATAAATGCAAGAATTCAAATGACCATTAGCCTCCTATCAGAATATATACACAAAGTTACAGAAGAACAATATAGAGAATAACAAGAAGATAGAGAATAAGAAGAAGAGAGAGAATAGTGGAGAGAAGAAAGTAGTACAGGAATCAGAGGTCCAGGAAGAACTCAACATCACCTGTACAACCAGTGCTCTTCTCAGATCTACTGTTCCAGGAAGCCTGAAGAGACAACTACTCTACATCAGTCTGAAGGCTTACTGGAAGATCAACATCATCAAGGATTCATCATTCACTCTCCAAGACAACTCACATTTCAGCCTTTGCTGAAATCATCATTTGCTAGAGCAGTCATCAATTGAAGACCTATCACCCTATGCAAAGCTCTCCTTCCTGAACAATTGCAAATCTCAGAGGGAGCTTTGACAACATCATCAAAATCCACTTATGCTTCTCTTTGATTGTTGAACAGAGAAGACAACATCAACTCTCCCTTCCCTTCTGTAAAAGGGTTCTTGAACTACCTTCAAAAGTTCTGCTTGGTTTCTGAGACCTTATCAAAACTCAGTTGTGGCAAGACACCTGATCAAAAAATCCAGTTTGGTTTTTGAGCACCTTATCAAAAGCTCATTGGTGCCCAGGACACCAGATCAACTATTCCTGCAGTGGATTCCTACCTAGGGTGGTAGAAGAGTGGACTACCCAAGTTTAGAGGAACCACTATAAAATTCTTGTGTCGTCTGGTTTGCCTTTATTTCTTTTCTTTATTATTCTTGCTGTGTGTTTGCTCTAATCTCTAGGATAGATCTCACTTTCATAACGCTACCTCCGGCGATATCTAGATAAACGCTGGAGGTATCTCCTCGCGCTTCCACGTGTGTCACTTCGATGTGATCGTGTCGGGAAGATGGTGAATGTTGACGATCATGGAGATATCGTCGTGGTAGCTCACTATCACCTGTCGATACTGCTGAGTTGAGCGCGTCGTGGCTGGATCATGCGGGACGTAGCTGACGAAAGGCTTGCATCATCAAGGCTATCTCCGGTGATAGAAAGATATCGCCTGCGATATCTCAAATTGGTGATAGAAAGATATCGCCTGCGATATCTCAAATGGTAGAACTTGTCTTCAATTCTCCGCAACACATCCATAGAAGAATTGCACATATGATTACATTCAGTATTTGTTATTCTCAAATCAAGAAATGTGGAACACATGCTATAACATTAGTGTCAAGTGATTAGGTAGGAGAATGGATATACCCAAGCTAACATGAACTTTTTCTTAAAATGCTATGTGTAGCTTAGTTTAGGACCTCATAAAACTCTCAAATATGATCATGTAAAATGAGAATTCATAAACCTAACCCAAATAATTAGGATATTGATGATGATGATGTGAATTCTTAATTAGTCTAAGACACACTAAAACACGTTGAATAAATTTCATTTGGCTATCCCAAATAGACGAGACAATGATGATTGTGTTGTGAAATATTAATTACTAAAGTGTAATCTCATTTAAACCCCTACCCTCGTGTGACTAAAATTTATATGTAGGATTAAAATTCTATAAAAAAATAATTACTTCTAAAATAAATTTCCAAAATTTGAATTCATATAACATCATGCTTAAAACAAATAAAATAAGTTGTTTAATGAAATCAATCATCTGCTCTCTTTTTATGCTTCAATATTGATGTTGTTAGCCTATGTGGGTTATTGTTTGTAAGTTCTGATAGGATTACCTATCTCTGAAAAATTTTATTAATCAGCTTTGGAATTGAAAGACCAAGCTATAACCAACAATTATAACCCCACAAATCTAGAAACTTATAATATAAGGGGGTCTGTTTGCATGGCACGTTGGTGGGCGTCGTGAAAGCGTCGGTTACGAACCACCATTCATCAACATCCGACCTCATGCACCTAGGATCCGTTTGGAACAATGTTTTTGCCCGGATGAGTTTGGATAAAAAAAGTTATTGCCATAAAATATATATTTGGCGCGACAACTGTTATGACCGCTACGAAAAAATAACTAATTTTGAACATGAAAGTGGGTGGAGCTCCTTAGGTGAGGTTGAGCGTTCACAAACGGAGGTTTATAACCCCGTGTTAACGACCGCGGGCGCTGTGCCGAATGACCTAAGGAACCTCATCCACTTTTATGTTCAAAACTATCTTTCTTTTCTTGGTGACAATCATAACCGTTGTAATACATCCTCGTACATTTAGGCTTTGTTTGGGAGAATGATAGCTAGTGGTGGGAAACACCATTAGCTTTTGGGTAGTTGAGTTAGCGAACAATATTTCACAAACACTGTTATTTCTCCTAATATATATAGTTTCGAGCTTTGTGTAAAGTTAGTTTTGGGTTGGACACTTTGATTCTAACAAGTTTACTCGAACCTTATCTCTTAATCAGTCTCTTCACTAAAAAGTCTGCTTTAAATAAATGAGTTTGTTTGAGCAACATGTGCTAATCGAATTTCTTTCTCTTTGTAAAATTTGCAGACGCCTAGCCATTCTCATGCTGGAGGGGCATATGTCCCAGGTCATTTCTCATACCCAGTCCAGGGAGGAGGGATGCCGGCTCCGCTCGCCGTAGCTCCGGCGTACCACCCCATGTACCAATTCCACCACCATCACCACCTGTCTCATAGCACGGGAAACTACGGCATTTCGGTGACCCAATTCCCTCCGGTGACCACTGTCAGCTCAGATCCAATACGGACCCCTCACACCTCTAATCTTCCTGAAGCTGTTCCTGCCATTCCTGCCAGCAGCCATGCTCGACTGGCAAGCGCTGAAGCCTTCTAAGGTTAACAACTATGACATTTTCATGCAATTTTCGCGGAATAGGGGTTTAAGGTGCTGTGAAAGAGATGGAGCCATTTGTCTTGAAACATAATTATAATAAATTATGATAATAACTGAATCATTTCATAGTCAACATTACTTCCATGCTTGCCTCCTCTTTAAAAGTTAAGATTGAGAGGTGTTACGGGTGGCTTAGTGCTATCCGGTCCGGAGAATCGAACTGCCTTAATTCGAGAGTGAGCCAAGCGTGCAAACAGTTACAAGAGATGCAACAACAAAGACGTCAAGACTTTTTACGTGGAGAAACTTTGGAAAGGGAAAAAATCATGGGATCGGTTCGGTGCTGACCAATTACAATATAGTTTGTTTCAAGTTACAAATGTTTGGATATTGAAGAGGGTGACAGGCCACCACTCCATTTACAAGTACTTGTGTAAGACTCCACCTCCCGGGATTTGAACACGGCCGAGGGAAGTTTTATGCCTAGAATAGCTGCCTTACGGTAGTGCCAACACTTGGGCTAGCCTTTACCAAAAGACGTCTATTCTACCGATTATTTTCAAATCATAGGACAACCATTTATTAATTTAGCACGAAGTACAAATCCACAAAAGTATAATAAGTCCACAAAAGAATATTCTATAAATGAAGGAGTAAATAAAACAACAGAGTGCTCGATTGTATTTCAATAATACATTTCCTGTAGTACAAAAAGTCGCTCAAAACTCGCAGTCTCACACCATCCATTGGTGGAGGCATCAACTGTAACACCTCCCCTACATTGACCATATAATATGGGTCTGACCTGTAACGCCCCAAATCTCGATTTTGGAGTGGAGTGTGTAGGCTGAGCAACACGGCCTGGGACACGGGCGTGTCCAAGGCCGTGTCCTGCTCTGTGTACTCGAGTGGGTCTCGAGTGAGTCTCGAGTGAGGCACACGGCCTGTGATACGGGCGTGTCAAAGGCCGTGTCCTTCTCTGGGCGGTCTCGAGTGTGGCGCCGGGTGATCTCGAGTGGGGCACACGGCCTGTGACACGGGCGTGTCCAGGGCCGTGTCCTGTGAGTTCGACGAAATGATCTCGACGAAATGTACTCGACGATCCTCGAGAGGCAAGGCATGTTGGGCACATGGCCTGTGACACAGGAGTGTCAAGGGCCATGTACTTCTCAGTGTTTGGCCAGGTCTGTGAGAACTGTTGAACACGGGCTGGACACGGCATGTCCGAAGCGTGTCTAGCACACGGCCTGTGACACGGGCGGCCCGTGTCATAGGGCCGTGTCCTGGTCGGGTCATGTCGGTTTATTTGTCGCTTAAGGCACACGGCCTGTGACACGGGCATGTCACAAGCCGTGTTTGGCCCAGGAAAGTGATTTTCAGGGCATTTCGTGGCCGTTCATTTCCTTCAATTAGGATCCAATGGTCCAGAACTCTCCCTGTTGTGATAAGGCCGATAGTTGAAGGATAAAATCTCATTTTCTATCAAGCCTTTCTCTTCTAAAGTGTTAGAGAGTGGGGAGAGCAAGGAAGGAGGAGGAATCCGGCTACCGGTGGAGCTTCAGAGCCCCGAATCGCGAGCCGAGTCCAGATTTGTGAAGGCAAGGCCGTTGCGGTGCTTTTCATCCGGATAGTTTTCCATGACTCCAAAGAGATCGTCAAGGGTAACGATCTTTCTTCCTTGGACATATGAAATCCTTCTTTGCCATGTGCATGGATTTCTCCCACCAAAAGGTGGAGTATTGAGGGATTTCCTTTGGGTTGATACTTGAAATTCCCAACAAGTCTTGCATATAGATCCGAAAATGTGTAGTACGGAATAGGAATGCTGTGTAAAGCCCATCTAGACAGGTTGCTCTGGATTGGTGATGTTTCATTTTGCGCACCGGAGAAGACTCCGCGTATAAACGTGTATGTTGTGGAGTCGACGGGTTGTGCCTGTGAAGGGTAGTAACAGGAAGTACTGGAGTGGAATTCCAGGAAAATACCCTCATAATTCTTGTGCTAAATGCTATGAAAGACCAGTTTTCTGGCACTACAGGATGCTGTAGGGTTTGGGTTGTGTTTGGGTGCAAAAAGAGAGTTTCTGCTGAACCCGCCAAGCGACCACGAGGAATGCTAGCACTAGCTCCCTTTTTAAATTGTGAAGCCAGTCCTTGGTGGACAGTGTGGCTATTGTGAGCTGCGAGCTCTTGAAGGACTAGTGCCAAATAGGAAAGGTGAAGCCGACCCGCGTCTGCCGATGGTCCATGAGTACTGCGGTATTTGGCGTTGGTATGACGACTTGAGCCACGGGTAATGATGGAGCTGTACCTGCATTATGTCGGCTTGACAAGTGAGCGGCAAGCAATTGTGCTTCCGTCGGTGGCATAATGAGAGTCTCAGGCCTGCGCGCCATTAAGTATAAATGCTCAATACCATTGGGTTTCGGATTGTGAACGGTGGTGTTGACCCTGGTTCGCCAGTACACCAAGAATATGCCCTGCGTGCATAGAGCGTCTGGCCGGGTGGCTGACGTTTGTGATATGTTGATTGTGCTTGAGTGCACATCTTGTGATATATCTACTTGTGAAAATGCTATGCCTGCAAAGAAGGAATACCACTGCCCCGGGAAAGGGGTAGGGTCGTTATAAATTGGTCAGCTGAATGTTGACCGTTGCCTTATTTGCCACAATCATGGGGGGCTGTCCTTGTGCAGGTGCTGGAGAGCCGAGCGGGAAATAGCGGGCTGAAGACCTTGCTGTTGCTGCTGCTGGCCCTCGAAGGCCGAGCAAGAACGTTATTATTTTCATATGTCGCCGGCCTGCGCGCCGATGTTTGTAATCCACATTTGTGAAGCTTAACTGTAAGGCCTTAAGGCCAATTCTTTGTGTATTTAATGTACATTCCTTTGGGGTTATATATAAATGTTGTTGTTTATATATATAGTGGACATTCGTGGCTGTTGAGTTCAATATTAACTTTAAAAGCTTACACTAGCATGCTTTGAGTTAGGATACGAATATGTTTAGGTATTAACCTGTAACCTTGCCGCCTGTTTGTGGAATATGGTGTGTGGCCCCGGCCGGACCTTCTATTATATGTTATTTAATAGATGGGGTCGTTACAATTTGGTATCCGCCTGTCTCGGTCTTCCTCTTTCGAATTCGTGGTTGAATTCTTTTGTGGGGCGGTGAGCACGTGTACGTGCGACCCGCTTTAACATTAATGAACTCAAGAATGTCCACTAAGGAATGCAAATACACCTGTTTGAGGAACCTGCGCATTCCTATTTTGTTGTTATTGCTCGTGCATGGTTGCTAAAGTGTGTCTTGTTTACCTATAGGCGACTCATAGTGGTGCTGGGCAGTCTGAGCCCCAGCATTCTAATGAGAGTGCGGCACCAGCTAAGGTGCCTACACCTCATTCTGCGGAAACAGTATGCTTAGTTGCTGAGGAACTGTTTGCAATGATTCATGCATAGCCTACTGGGCAGGCGCAACCCGCATTGATGCCAGAACGGGTTGGTGTAAGGCCAAAACCTGTTGCAGCTGTTGATCCTCGAGCAGCTGAATGACAGTTGAAGCAGTTTATGTGCTTCAATCCTCCTACGTTTATGGGTGTGGGATCCCCAACGCAGGCATATGATTGGTTGTCGTGCATCAAGCGAGTATTGACGGCGATAAGGAAGGTAGAAGATCAGAAGGTCACCTTGGCCACCTTCTTGTTGGAAGGAGAGGCTCGGCTATGGTGGGACGAGATAGAGTTGCATCACTTAGCAGACAGGCAATTAACGGAAGTCTCGATCGAAGAGTTCTCGCGACTATATTTGGCAAAGCACCTGCCATCATCACAACGTATCGCCATGGAAAATGAGTTCCAGCATCTAACGCAAGGAGAAAGTAGTGTCGATACTTACTTGCATGAGTTTATAAGATAGGGACGCTATGCGAGGTCTATCTTCGCTGATGAATAACATAAAACCAATCGGTTCTACGAAGGGTTGCAGGATGAGTTGAGATTCCTGCTCTCAAGTTCGGTGAGCCGGGGGTTTCAGGCATTGGTGGATACGGCTTGTGCATTGGAGAAGGATATGAAGCGGGTGCAGGGAAAAAGGGACTTGGCTGTGACAAAGTCCGAGTTCAAAGTACCCCGTTCTGGAAAATTGAGCTACCAAAGAAAATGGGGCAAGAGATCCAAGTTGTCTGGATAGGCTTCTTCTATTGTTACGTCGGGGGAAACTTTGAGGCAAGAGTCTCGTACCTTCTATACATGTGGTAGAGTGGGGCATATAGCCCGTGAATATCGGGTTGGTCTGCCAAAGGTGGAAAGAAGAAGGGAGCGTCATATGTTGATAAGGGAAAGGCAGTGATGGAGTCCTCTACATCCCAGGCGTAGCCCCGAGTGTATAATCTTGGCCAGCAGGAGGCCATAAAGCAAATTGACGCTGTCACAGGTACAATCTAAGTTATTGATTACTTACTTTTCATATTTCATGCCTTGTGTGTAGCTTGTGTATGATGTGTTTGTCTTAGGCTTTGTCTTGATTCAGAACAATCCGGCGAGAGCACTATTTGATACAGGTGCTTCGCATTCATTTCTGTCTAAGGACTTCGTAGCGTGAATCAGAGTACCTAGTCATATGACGACAGATACTGTGAAAGTGTTGTTACCAAACAGATGTGTGATGCGTGCGGATAGGACTTGCTACGTGGAGGTACAAATAGGAAGTCAAGATTTCTATTTGAATGCATCTGTGCTACCGATATCGGAATTTGATGTGATCTTTGGTATGGACTGGCTCTCGGAGCAGCGTGCCTTCATTGATTATAATTCAAAGGAGATCACACTGGGCTAGAATACCGAGCTTGAGACTAAGTTTGCTGGTATGCGAGGAGTAAGCGGGATCTTGATGTCTGCTCTCCAAGTCGTCAATGCTTCTCGAAAGGATGCGGAAATATTTTTCATGCTTATTCAGGCTGTTGAGCCAAAGGCCAGTGTGAATGATGTTTCGATTGTATCGGAGTTTGCTAATGTGTTTCCTAAATATCTTCCTTGGTTACCACCCCAGCGGGAGATCTACTTCACTATTGAGCTGGTGCCAGGTGAGAAACCTGTGGCTCGCTCTCCATATCGAGTGGCGCCAAAGGAAATGGCAGAACTGAAAGTTCAACTGCAAGAATTGTTGGAACAGGGATACATATGCCCAAGTATGTCACCTTGGAGCGCACCTGTTCTATTTGTGAAAAAGAAGGACGGTAGTCTACGGTTGTGTATCGATTATCATGAATTGAATAAGGTAATAGAGAAAAACAAGTATCTGATTCCACGGATAGATGACTTGTTCGATCAGCTAGTGGGATCAACCGTCTATTCTAAACTGGACTTAAAATCTGGTTATTACAAGTTGAGGATTCAGGAATATGACATTCCCAAGACAGCGTTTGGAACACGCTACGGTCATTATGAGTTCACTGTAATGCCGTTTGGGCTTTGTAATACGCTATCAGTGTTCATGGATCTAATGCACCGAACGTTCCGAGAGTACTTGGACTTGTTTGTGATCGTCTTCATTGATGATATCTTGGTGTACTCTCAATCTGAAGCTGACCATGCGAACCATTTATGGTTGGTGTTGCATACCCTGCGGAGAAATAAGCTTTATGCCAAGTTCCCAAAGTGTGAGTTTTGGCTGTCGTCAGTGGCTTTTCTTGGCCATGTGGTAAGTGGAGAGGGCATTGCGGTGGATCCGTCAAAGATAAGAGCCATACGGGAGTGGCTAGTGTTGTCTTTGGTGGCCGAAGTAAGGAGTTTCCTTGGACTGGTAGGCTACTACAGACATTTTGTAGAAAAATTCTCACGGATCTCTTTGCCTCTTACCATATTAACGAGGAAGCATCAGAAGTTCAGTTGGATGTTGGAGTGCGCGCGAGCTTTTGAAGAGCTAAAGATTCGTTTCACCACGACGCCTGTTTTAACATCGCCATGTGGTACAGACGGCTACGAGATTTACAGTGATGTTTCAGGGGGCGGCTTAGGCTGCGTTCTTCTCCAGTTTGGAAAGGTGATCGCTTATGACTCACGCCAGTTGAAAGTGCATGAGCGAAACTATCCCGTCCATGACTTGAAGTTGGCGGCGGTGATTTTTGCACTGAAATTGTGGCGTCATTATCTATATGGCGTAAAAGTGGATATATTTACGGACCACAAGGTCTAAAGTACCTATTGTATTAGAAGAATCTCAATATGCGACAACGAAAGTGGATGGAGTTCCTCAGGGACTACACCTTTGATATTCACTACACTCCCGGGAAGGGAAACGTGGTCGTAGATGCCTTGAGTCGTAGGACTCCGTTAAGGAAAAATTAGTTGCAGATGCATGATGAGCGTCTGATCCAGGAGTTGGAAGAGTTAGAGATTTCTATTGTTGACAAGAATTCCACAGCAAATGCGTGCTTGAACTGGACGGAGGTACATTATGTCCTTACAGACAGAGTTTGGCGAGCAGCGGAACTTGATGAAAGTCTACAATGCTATGTAGTGGATGGTTCAAATGACCAATTCTCCTGGGATGACGACCTTTTAAGAAAAGAGGGTGGTTTGTGCGTCCTAAGTATGAGTAAGCTAAGAGAAGAATTGATGTATGAGGCTCACTTTACAAAATACTCAATTCACCTAGGGAGCACAAAGATGTAAAAAGACATGAAAAAGTTGTTCTAGTGGACAGGGTTAAAGAAAGACATAACACATTATGTGGATAAATGTCAAACATGTGCCTTGGTGAAAGCAGAATGCTAGAAGCCTGGAGGTTTCTTGAAGTCGTTACCTATTCCAGAATGGAAGTTTGATGATATTTCAATGGATTTCGTGTACAGTTTACCGAGATCTCAACGTGGTAACGATTCGGTATGGGTGATCATAGACCGGTTGTCTAAAGTGGCTCACTTTCTTCCGAAGAAGAGGGATGATTCAGTGGAAGTCTTGGCGAAGCTTTATGTTGAGCAAATCATACGGTTGCATGGTGTTCCCCGTAGCATCGTAAGTGACCGTGACAGGCGATTCACTTCGAATGATTGGAGGCTAATCCATCAGTTTTTGGGAACAAAGTTAACGTTCAGTACGACCTTTCATCCCCAAACGGAAGGCCAAACATAGAGGACCAACAGAATGATGGAGGACATGCTCCAAATGTGCGCCTTGGATTTTGGAAAGAGGTGGGAAGATCACCTCTATATGATATAGGGTCTGTTTGGGACAGCGGCTGCGGATAAGAAAGCTGCTCTCTGATCCGCAGTACCTGTTTTTGCTGTTTGTTTCAGGTGCGGATTGAAAATCGCGTTTTGAAAAACCGCATATGGAGTGCTTTTTTGAGCGCTTCGTAAATCTCGCGTGCACGTCTCCGCTTCCGCAAAAAATCGCGTGCCGCTCCCTGCTCCGAAAAATATCCCGCAGCCCGTCCATCTTCTCTCCCGCAGATCTCCATCTTCTCTCCCAATCAAGCAGCCCGCAGCTCTCCATCGACGAGCCTGAACGCGGCGATTCTTCGAATTCCATCGACGAGCCTGAACGCGGCGACATCCAACGAGATCCTCCGGCGAAATCGGCGCGACATCGGCTACCATCGACGAACCTGAACGGCGACCCGAGCTTCCATCATCTTCTCCAACCCAAGCTTACATCGGCTTCTCCAACCCGAGCTTCCATCTTCTTCTCCAGCCCTAGAGCAAAGGTCCGACTCCAGCCCTACAGCAAAGGTCCGACTCCAGCCCTAGAGCAAAGGCCCGACTCCAGCCCTACAGCAAAGCTTCGATCGACTTCTCCAGCCCTACAGCAAAGGTCCGACTCCAGCCCTAGATTTCTCCTCTGTTTTTTGGTCCAACTCCAGCCCTAATTTTTTTGTGTGTTTCTAATTTTTGTGTTTGTTCTGTGTATGTGTGGGTGTGTAATTTTTTTGTGTGGATGAGTGTGTATGAATGTAGATGTGTGTGTGTGTGTGTGTTTATGTATGTGTGTGTTTATGTATGTGTGTGTGTGTATGCTTGTGTGTTTGTGTGTGTCTTGTATGAATGTGTGTGTGTGTGTGTGTGTGTGATTGTGTGTTTGTTTGTGTTTATGTATGTGTGTGTGTATGAATGTGTGTGTGTGTTATGTGAATGTGTGTGTCTGTGTGTTTATGTATGTGTGTGTGTGTGTGTGTGTGTGTCTTGTTATGTGAATGTGTGTGTGTTATGTGAATGTGTCTTGTATGAATGTGTGTGTGTATATGATTGTGTGTTTGTGTGTGTGTGTTTATGTATGTGTGTGTGTGTTATGTGAATGTGTGTGTATGAATGTGTGTGTGTCTTGTATGAATGTGTGCGTGTCTTGTATGAATGTGTGTGTATGAATGTGTGTGTGTCTTGTATGAATGTGTCTTGTATGAATGTGTGTGTGTGTATGATTGTGTGTTTGTGTGTGTGTGTGTTTATGTATGTGTGTGTGTTATGTGAATGTGTGTGTATGAATGTGTGTGTGTCTTGTATGAATGTGTGTGTGTCTTGTATGAATGTGTGTGTGTCTTGTATGAATGTGTGTGTGTCTTGTATGAATGTGTCTTGTATGAATGTGTGTGTGTGTATGATTGTGTGTTTGTGTGTGTGTGTTTATGTATGTGTGTGTGTGTTATGTGAATGTGTGTGTATGAATGTGTGTGTGTCTTGTATGAATGTGTGTGTGTCTTGTATGAATGTGTGTGTGTCTTGTATGAATGTGTGTGTGTCTTGTATGAATGTGTGTGTGTCTTGTATGAATGTGTCTTGTATGAATGTGTGTGTGTGTGTATGATTTTGTGTTTGTGTGTGTGTGTTTATGTATGTGTGTGTGTGTGTTATGTGAATGTGTGTGTATGAATGTGTGTGTGTCTTGTATGAATGTGTGTGTGTGTATGCTTGTGTGTTTGTGTGTGTGTGTTTATGTATGTGTGTGTGTGTATGATTTTGTGTGGGTGTGTATGTGTGTGTATGATTGTGTGTGTGTGTGTGTGTGTGTTGTTAATTGGAATCTCACCATTTATACTGGTTATTTTAATTACGTTTTAGGGTATAACATAATGGTAAAGGATGGAGGAATCGTAGCGAGTTGGGAGTCAGTTGAAGTGATGTTATTTTGTGATCTCTGCATAAAGGAGATTGGTTTAGGAAATCGGCCAAACACCCACTTTAGCAAAGAAGGGTGGAAAAATTTGATTGTCGGGTTCAAAGAACGAACCGGGAAAAGCTACGATCGATCACAAATGAAAAATAAATGGGATCACTTGAAGAAGGATTGGAAGCTATGGAAGGAGCTGAAACATGGCGAGACTGGTTTAGGTTGGGATCCGGAGAAGAGAACTATTGCGGCTTCAGAAGACTGGTGGGCAGAGAAGATTAAGGTCCGAATGAATTATTATTTGATTTCATGAAATTGGTTTTTATTATGACAACATCTAATATTGATATACTAATTGAAATAGGTTGTTCCTGGCGCCAAAAAATTTTGATACGGAGGTATTGCTCCAGACTTGGAGGAGAAACTAAACTCCATGTTCAGTCAAGTTGTCGCAACTGGAGAAGACTCATGGGCTCCTTCAATTGGGAGTTTGCCACCGGATATGGGGAGAATCTAGTTGGAAGATATCGACGTAGTAGATAACATGGAAGGTGGTCCTGAAGATATAGGAGGTGCTTCAACACCTTCTGGGAATGCGTCTTCCTCGGCTAATAAAAGAAGAAAGATTGGAAAGAACAAAGGAATAGCAATGTCTTTGATGTCAGATTTGCATCAATCCACTCTAGCTATGAGGCCTCCACCTGTTGTCACAGTCAAGGAGGTGGTGGAGTTGATTTCCAGTAGCGCAGAGCTAAGGGAAAACCTGGACGTGTATTACTTTGCTCTGGAGCACATAAGGGACAAGACCACTAGGGAAATTTTCATGAGTATCCCAGAAGATATCCGCGTTTGGTGGATTATGAAGGCATATGAGAAGAGGGCTCAGTGATACGGGCATATGTCATTGATATTTATGTCGTGCAGTTATTTTGTGTTTTGCATGACGAACACTATGATATTTATGTCGTGCAGTTATGATGTTTCTATCGCATGTTGACTGATAGTTATCCTCGAAAATATAGTAGCTGTGTTGTTATTGTCTTTATATAAATAATGATAAATATTCGGTGTTGCTTTAAATGCAGGTACGATAATGGATATGCATTACTCCGATCCTGAAGATTCCGGGGATTCATCAAGTCTTTTGCCGGAGCGAACCCAATATATAGAGTACTATCGTGCAGTTATGTCATCGATTGAGAGACTGGATTATTATGTTCGTGACACAAGACCCTGCATAACATCTACCCAAACAGGTGCGAAATGGATTAAAGAATTACTAGACGGACATCCAGTTAGGATTCACGATTCATTACGGATGTCAAAACGCATTTTCATCGATTTACTTCATAAACTAGAAGTGAATCATGAACTACAAGGGTCACAATGAACGATGGCAAAAGAAGTTCTAGGGATTACATTGTACATGTTAGCACAAGGAGGTTCCATTAGGCTGGCAAAAGAGCGATTTCAGCACTCGACCGAGACCATTAGTAGATATTTCTCAAGAGGCCTTAAATCCCTTTTGTTGCTCTCTGTTGAGGTTATAAAGCCTGCAGACCCTCAGTTCAGAGAGATTCCGGTTGAGATTAGGAATGATGCTCGTTACATGCCATTCTTCAAGAATTGCGTTGGTGCAATTGACGGGACTCATGTAGATGCGAGTATACCCGTTGAAGATCAAGTCAGGTACATAGGCCGTCACGGCACTACGACGCAAAATGTAATGGCAGTCTGTGATTTTAATATGTGTTTTACATTTACATTGGCTGGATGGGAGGGCACTGCTCATGATAGCCGCATCTTCGCACGCGCATTGGGAGATAATAGATTAAATTTTCCCCATCCCCCGCAAGGTATGAAAATTAATTTTTGTTAAATTAATTTAAAAATTTAATACCACAGAAAGTTTAGGTGTTTAATATAACAAATAATTGCAGGTAAATTTTACTTGGTGGATGCTGGATACCCGTTGAAGATGGGTTATTTGAAGCCTTATCCGGATACACGATATCACTTGGCAGACTATGTAACGACCCCATCCGTTAAATGACGTATAGTAGAAGGTCCGGCCGGGGCCCCACACTATATGCCATAAACAGACGGTGAGGTCACAGGATAATACAAAACCATACACGAATCCTAACTCAGAGCATTCTAGCGGAAGCTTTAAGTTGTAATTTGAACTCTAACCAGGAATGTCCAATATATAAACCACCTTTATATATAACCACGAAATGTACAACAAATACATAAAGTTTGGCCTTCAGGCCTTACAGTTCCTCTTTTCACACCGTATGGATTACAAACCTCGGCGCGCAGGCCGGCCATACATGAGTAAAAGAAAACAAGCAAAAACATTCGCTTAGCCTTCAAGGGCTAGCCGCAGCAGCAACAGCAACAGCAGTAGGGCTTCAGCCCTTCACTTACCACTTGGCTCTCCAGCACCTGCATAGGGACAATCCACCCAACCGGTGGCAAATAATGCAACGGTCAGCATTCAGCTGACCCAATTATAACAATCCTACCCCTTTCTCGGGGCATGAGCATTCTTTCCCTACATAGCATGGCATCATCATATAGCAACTATGTGCGCGCAGGCACATTCAAGCCATCACAACCATCGACCACACGGCCCGACAGTCCGTGCACTCAGGGCACATTCTTGGTGTACCGGAATACCAGGGTCAACACCACCGTCTACACGGTATTTGAGCATTCTAGTCTTTCCGGCGCGCGGGCCTAAGACTCTCATTAGGCGCTCCAACAAAACCTATAACCAGGCTTCCAAGTCGGATGGACCTAACGCAGGTACGGATCAGCCACCCCCCGTTGCTCAAGTCGCCGTGCCACCTCGAATACGGAAGTATCCATGGCTATTTATAGGCGCGGGTCGGTTTCACCTTTCCTGTTGGGCAATCTGCCTTTTCATCGAGTTGCAGCCCAACGGCTCAACCGCTCATTAAGTGGCAACGCACGGCCACAAGAGTTGCATCCAACCCTCTTCATTTCCTGGACATCATCCAGTACTTCCTGCTGCACCAAGCAACAGGTAGGCACAAGGCAACACAAGCCATAATCACGGAGCCTTCTCCGATATGCAAACAAGCATCACCAATCCAGACCATGTCCAGATGGGCTTCACACAGCATGCCTAGAGCCGTACTCCAATTCCGGCCTCTAACAAGGGGGACTTCACATATCTACCCCAAGGGACACCACAACCCACAGCACACTCGCGGGGAAGGGTTTTCCCTATGCAATGCAAAAACGAAGGACTTCACATGTCCAAGAAGGGAGATCGTTACCCTTGTCGATCTCTTGGGAGCCATCGCAAACTAGCCGGTGAGAAAGAACCGCAGCAGCTTTGCCTTCACAACGCCGGCTTCGGATCACGAATCGGACCACGGGAACTCCGCCGGTGGCTTGATCTCCTCCTCCTCCTTCTTCCTCCTCTCTCTTTCTCTCTTCCTTAACCAAATGAAGAATGAAGTCTTCATCAGCCTTCACGGATTAAATCCAGCCAGGAAATCACCTGAGCCCTTGGATCCAAAGAGAGAAATCTGAACGGCTACGATTTGCCCAAAAACGCATTTTTTTGGCTGACACGGCCTGTGACACGCCCGTGTCACAGGCCGTGTACCCTTAAGCGGCACACGCGGTATTCGTACCGACTGAGATTTACCAGAACACGGGAATCGACACGCCCGTGTCGAAGCTGACACGCCCGTGTCATTCCTAAGACACGCCCGTGTCACCCCTGCCTCATCGAGCTGCAAGCAGTACACGGGTAGGCACACGGCATCGGACACGCCCGTGTCCAACCTGACACGCCCGTGTTCAAGGCTTGGTTCAAGGCCGTGTAACTTTCTGACTCAAATCGCATTTTATTTGCGTGACACGCCCTGGGACACGCCCGTATCCCAGGCCGTGTACCCCCGACACGCCCTGGGACACGCCCGTGTTCCAGGCCGTGTAACATGACCTGCACCTCAAAACCATTTTTGAGTCTTTTTGGGGTGTTACAATCCTCCCCCCCTTAACAAAATTTCGTCCCGAAATTTGCACGGTAAGGAAACAAGAACCAACAATACTATAACTTGAGAATTCTGATATAACAAACGTACACGGTCTACAGTTTATACAAACAGCTCGGGAAATTCAGCTCGCATGGTCTGCTCTCGCTCCCATGTTAGCTCTTCACGGCCACAATTGTCCCATCGGACCTTGACCATCCCGATCACTTTGTTCTGCAACTGTTTCTCGGCTCGATCCTCGATCCGAATGGGTCTAACCCTCGTCGTTAGCCCATACTCGACCGGTACCCGATCATTCTCCACTACTTGAGCTGGATCCTTCACCGCCTTACAAAGGACTGAGATGTGAAATACATCATGTAATCCACCCAAGTCTGCTGAAAGTGCTAGTCGATAAGCAGCTTTCCCAACTCGCTCCACCTCCTCAAACGGACCAAGATACCTCGGACTTAGCTTTTTCAAACGCCGAATCCTAGACACGCCTTTGAAGGGTTTGATCTTCAAATATACCCAATCACCCACCGCGAACTCCACGTTCCGGTGTTTGGCATTGTAGTACTTTGCTTGACGATCTTGGGCTATCAATAGCCTCTCCCGAATAGAGCGTATGAGCGAGGTAGCTTCTTCGACTTCCTTTTTTCCACTCAGCTTAGATTCGCCTGCTTCTGCCCAAGCTAACGGTGTACGGCATTTACGACCATATAAAGCCTCAAATGGTGCCATACCAATGCTCGCTTGTTAGCTATTATTATAGGCAAATTCGACAAGAAAGATATAATCTTCCCATCTCTTACCAAAGTCTAGGGCGCACATGCGGAGCATATCCTCCATCGTCCTGTTGGTTCGTTCAGTCTGGCCATCCGTTTGGGGATGAAAGACCGTACTAAACGCTAACTTTGTACCCAACATTTGATGAACGAGCCTCCAATCATTCGATGTGAACCGCCCATCACGGTCACTAACGATGCTCCGAGGAACACCGTGCAGTCGAACAACCTGCTCCACATAAAGCTTGGCCAAGGTTTCCACTGAATCGTCTCTTCTGTTTGGAAGGAAGTGCGCCACTTTCGTCAACCGGTCCACAATCACCCAGATGGAATCATGACCGCGTTGAGATCTCGGCAACCCGTGCACGAAATCCATCGAAATATCATCGAACTTCCACTCCGGAATAGGTAACGACTTCAGGAAACCGCCAGGCTTCTGACATTCTGCTTTCACCAATGCACAGGTGTTGCATTCAGCCACATAACGTGCGACATCTTTCTTTAGTCCGGGCCACCAGAACAGCTTTTTCAGATCTCTGTACATCTTTGTGCTCCCTGGGTGAACTGAGTACTTTGCAAAGTGAGCTTCGTACATCAACTCTTCCCTCAATTTACCCACACTCGGGACGCACACTCGACCATTTCTTCGTAACAAACCGTTATCCCAAGAGAATTGGTCATCCGGCCCATCTTTTGCATAGCGCTGGAGACTTTCATCAAGCTCCGTTGCTCGCCGAACTCTGTTCGTAAGGTCATATTGAACCTCCGTCCAGTTCAAGCATGCATCGGTTGACGAACCCTTATCAACACAAGATATCTCCAATGCTTCCAATTCCTGGATTAAACGCTGATCATGCCTCTGCAACCAGCTTGCCCGTACCGGAGTCTTCCGACTCAAAGCATCAGCGACCACATTTCCCTTCCCGGGAGTATAGTGAATCTCGAAGGTGTAGTCCCCAAGGAACTCCATCCATCTTCGTTGTCGCATATTCAGATCCTTCTGATCCAACAAATACTTTAGGCTTTTGTGATCTGTATAGATATCCACTTTAACGCCATATAGATAGTGCCGCCACAACTTGAGCGCAAAGATTACCGCCGCCAACTCCAAATCATGGACGGGGTAATTCCGCTCATGCACTTTCAACTGGCGCGAGCCATAAGCAATCACTTTACCAAACTGCAGAAGAACGCAACCTAAGCCGCTCCCGGAAGCATCACTATAGATCTCATACCCATCTGTACCACATGGCGATGTCAACACAGGCGCCGTGGTCAAACGACTCTTCAAGTCTTCAAAAGCTCGTGCGCACTCCGGCGTCCAAATGAACTTTTGATCTTTTCTCGTCAGCGTGGTCAGAGGTAAAGCAATCCGTGAGAAGTTTTCCACAAACCGTCTATAGTAGCCCGCAAGTCCAAGGAAGCTCCTGACCTCGGCCATTGAAGACATCACTGGCCAATCTCGAATGGCACTTATCTTCAACGGATCCACCGCGATACCTTCTCCACTTACCACATGGCCTAAAAAGGCTACTGAAGAGAGCCAGAACTCACACTTTGAGAACTTGGCATAAAGCTTATTCCTCCGCAGGGTATGCAAGACCAACCGCAAATGGTTTGCATGATTCTCTTCCGACTGAGAGTATACTAAGATGTCATCGATAAACACAATAACGAACAAATCCAAGTACTCTCGGAACGTTCGATGCATTAGGTCCATAAATACCGAAGGCGCATTACATAGGCCAAACGGCATTACCGTGAACTCATAATGACCGTAGCGTGTTCCAAACGCCGTCTTGGGAATGTCACCTTCCCTAATCCTCAGTTGATAATATCCCGATTTCAAATCCAATTTGGAATAGACTGTTGATCCTGCCAGCTGATCAAAGAGGTCATCAATCCGTGGGATCGGATATTTGTTTTTCTCCGTCAGCTTATTCAATTCGCGGTAGTCAATACATAACCGTAAACTACCGTCTTTCTTTTTCACAAATAGAACAGGCGTGCTCCAAGGTGACATACTTGGGCGTATATATCCCTGCTCCAACAACTCTTGCAATTGGACTTTCAACTCAGCCATCTCTTTTGGCGCGATGCGATATGGAGAGCGGGCCACAGGTTTCGCACCTGGCACCAACTCAATAGAGAAGTCAATCTCCCGCTGGGGTGATAACCCAGGAAGATCTTTAGGAAACACATCGGCAAACTCTGACACAACCAGTACTTCACAGACACTGGCCTTTGGCTCAACAGTCTGAATTAGCGTGAAGAATAACTCCGTGCCCTTCCGAACAGCATTGACGACTTGGAGTGCAGACAACAGAGTCCCGCCAACTCCTCGCATACTAGCGAACTTCGTCACAAGTCCGGTATTCTGGCCCAGTGTAATCTCCTTGGAGTTGCAATCAATAAAGGCACGCTGCTCCGAGAGCCAGTCCATACCAAAGATCACATCAAACTCCGATAACGGTAGCACAGCTGCACTCAAACCAAAATCCCGACTTCCTATTTGCACATCCACATCGCAAGCCCTATCCGCAAGCATCACACAGCCATTCGGCAATAGCACCCTTGTACTATCCACCGTCACATGACTCGGTACCCCAATGCGAGATACGAAATCCTCAGACAGGAAAGAATGCGAAGCACCCGTATCAAACAGGGCTCTCGCCAAATTATTCCGAATCAGGACAAAGCCTGCAGCACACACATCATGCACAAGCTATACATAACCAAAAACAATAGCACACAAGCAAGTAAGCTAAATCAACTCGTACCTGTGACGACGTCACTTTGCTTAATCACTTCCTGTTGGCCAAGCTGATAGATTCGGGGCTGTGCCTGAGATGCAGATGAATCAACCACCGCTTTGCCCTTCTCAGCATAAGACGCACCCGTCTTCTTTTCTCCTTTGGGCTGAACAACCCGACAGTCACGAGCGATATGCCCCACTCGGCCACAGTTATAACATGTACGAGAATCCGGCCTTGATGTCGCTCCCGACACAACGGTCGTAGTCACTTGCCCAGACGGCTTGGACCTCTTGCCCCCTTTCTTCTGGTAAAACGATTTGCTCGGGCGAGGTGCTTGAACCTCTGGCTTTGACACAACCAAGCCCTTGTTCCCTTGCACCCGCCGCATGTCCTTCTCCAACGCACACGCAGTATCAACCAACGCCTGAAACCCTTGGTTCACTGAACTCGAAAGCAGGAATCGCAACTCATCCCGCAATCCTTCATAGAACCGATTCGTTTTCCTTTGGTCATCCGCGAAGATTGTTCCCGCATACCGTCCCAACCTGGTAAACTCATGCAAGTAGATATCCACGCTATCTTCCCCATTCTTTAACCATTGGAACTCATTTTCCATAGCAATGCGTTGCGCCGCTGGGACATGCTTCGCCAGAAATATTCGAGAGAACTCCTCCATCGACACTTGCGTTAATTGCCTGCCCGCCAAATGGTGTACCTCAACCTCGTCCCACCACAACCGCGCCTCTCCTTCAAGCATGAAGGTGGCCAAGGTGACCTTTAGAGTTTCCTCCGCCCTGATCGCTATCATTATCCGCTTGACACGCGATAACCAATCTTCTGCCTGCGTTGGGGATTCCATTCCCGTAAACGTAGGAGGACTGAAGCTCATGAATTGCTTCAACTATCGGTCAGCTGCTCGTGGATCTACAGCCTCAACCGGCTCGGGTCTTACATCAACATGAACTGGCACTACTGCCGGCTGCGCTTGCCCGGTCGGCTGAGTCATGGCAAATAGCGCCTCAGCAACTAAGCGAACAGTTTCCGCAGATGGAGGAGGTGTTGGCACCTCAGCTGGTGCCGCACTCTCATCAGAGCGCTGGGGCTCAGACTGTCCAGCACCACTACGCGTCACCTATAGGTGGACAAGACACACATTAGCGAACGTATGCAAGCAAAACAACACAAAAAGGAACGCGCAGATTCCTCAAACAAGATTATGTACATTCTTTAGTGGACATTCCAGAGTTCATTAGCGTTACAGCAGGGCGCATAAACACGCGCTCGCAACCCCATAAAAGAATTCGTCCACGAATTCGATAGAGGAAGACCGAAGGAAGCTGATATCAAAATGTAACGACCCCATCCGTTAAATGACGTATAGTAGAAGGTCCGGCCGGGGCCCCACACTATATGCCACAAACAGACGGTGAGGTCACAGGATAATACCAAACCATACACGAATCCTAACTCAGAGCATTCTAGCGGAAGCTTTAAGTTGTAATTTGAACTCTAACCAGGAATGTCCAATATATAAACCACCTTTATATATAACCACGGAATGTACAACAAATACATAAAGTTGGGCCTTCAGGCCTTACAGTTCCTCTTTTCACACCGTATGGATTACAAACCTCGGCGCGCAGGCCGGCCATACATGAGTAAAAGAAAACAAGCAAAAACATTCGCTTAGCCTTCAAGGGCTAGCCGCAGCAGCAGCAGCAACAGCAGTAGGGCTTTAGCCCTTCACTTACCACTTGGCTCTCCAGCACCTGCATAGGGACAATCCACCCAACCGGTGGCAAACAATGCAACGGTCAACATTCAGCTGACCCAATTATAACAATCCTACCCCTTTCTCGGGGCATGAGCATTCTTTCCCTGCATAGCATGGCATCATCATATAGCAACTATGTGCGCGCAGGCACATTCAAGCCATCACAACCATCGGCCACATGACCCGACAGTCCGTACACTCAGGGCACATTCTTGGTGTACCGGAATACCAGGGTCAACACCACCGTCTACACGGTATTTGAGCATTCTAGTCTTTCCGGCGCGCGGGCCTAAGACTCTCATTAGGCGCTCCAACAAAACCTATAACCAGGCTTCTAAAGCGGACGGACCTAACGCAGGTACGGATCAGCCACCCCCCGTTGCTCAAGTCGCCGTGCCACCTCGAATACGGAAGTATCCATGGCTATTTATAGGCGCGGGTCGGTTTCACCTTTCCTGTTCGGCAATCTGCCTTTTCATCGAGTTGCAGCCCAACGGCTCAACCGCTCATTAAGTGGCAACGCACGGCCACAAGAGTTGCATCCAACCCTCTTCATTTCCTGGACATCATCCAGTACTTCCTGCTACACCAAGCAACAGGTAGGCACAAGGCAACACAAGCCATAATCACGGAGCCTTCTCCGATATGCAAACAAGCATCACCAATCCAGACCATGTCCAGATGGGCTTCACACAGCATGCCTAGAGCCGTACTCCAATTCCGGCCTCTAACAAGGGGGACTTCACATATCTACCCCAAGGGACACCACAACCCACCGCACACTCGCGGGGAAGGGTTTTCCCTATGCAATGCAGAAACGAAGGACTTCACATGTCCAAGAAGGGAGATCGTTACCCTTGTCGATCTATTGGGAGCCATCGCAAACTAGCCGGTGAGAAAGAACCGCAGCAGCTTTGCCTTCACAACGCCGGCTTCGGATCACGAATCGGACCACGGGAACTCCGCCGGTGGCTTGATCTCCTCCTCCTCCTTCTTCCTCCTCTCTCTTTCTCTCTTCCTTAACCAAATGAAGAATGAAGTCTTCATCAGCCTTCACGGATTAAATCCAGCCAGGAAATCACCTGAGCCCTTGGATCCAAAGAGAGAAATCTGAACGGCCACGATTTGCCCAAAAACGCATTTTTTTGGCTGACACGGCCTGTGACACGCCCGTGTCACAGGCCGTGTACCCTTAAGCGGCACACGCGGTATTCGTACCTACTGAGATTTACCAGAATACGGGAATCAACACGCCCGTGTCGAAGCTGACACGCCCGTGTCATTCCTGAGACACGCCCGTGTCACCCCTGCCTCATCGAGCTGCAAGCAGTACACGGGTAGGCACACGACATCGGACACGCCCGTGTCCAACCTGACACGCCCGTGTTCAAGGCTTGGTTCAAGGCCGTGTAACTTTCTGACTCAAATCACATTTTATTTGCGTGACATGCCCTGGGACATGCCCATGTCCCAGGCCGTGTACCCCCGACACGCCCTGGGACATGCCCGTGTCCCAGGCCGTGTAACATGACCTGCACCTCAAAACCATTTTTGAGTCTTTTTGGGGTGTTATAGACTATGCCCGTGGTAGTCGGCCTGTTCATGGAAGACAGGAACATTTGAATAAGGCACATTCATCTCTTCGCAGTGTTATCGAGCGTACGTTTGGAGTGTGGAAGAAGAAGTGGCATATTCTGAGCAAAATGCCACAATATACCTTCAAGAAACAGCGGTCCATAGCGCTAGACACAATGGCCTTACATAACTTCATTCGTAGACATCCTTCTCGCTGGGATCCTGAGTTTAATGCTTGTGATGCAGATGAGTCTTCTTACGTCCCCTTAGAGGATGAAAACCTTGCAGCAGAGGATGACATTAAAAGCGATGTGGGTGATGCTGCTGGAGCTGAATATATGTCGACGGTACGAGATAGCATCGCCGACAAAATTTACATGATGCGTAGGTAAAAATTCAATCCTTATCTGGTAAAATACTTTAGATTATTTAAATAATCATACCATTGATGCGTCTGAATTTTCTTCAATTAGGTGATCAAAAAGGATTGGATATAACGGTCAACGGATGTTGGACGTCGCTTGTTATCGGTTATTTGGTGTTATCTAGACATGTTTTTACGAATGATGAGAAAGACTCTAGTTATCTGTTGTTTTTTATTATTCATTGCGTTATAATATTTATGTATTTTAAAATTTGAAAACACCAGCTTCCAAAAGCTATTCCTCCAAACATCAAATTAGAGAATAGCTCTTCAAAGCGCACTTCTGGACAGAACACCCAAACACTCTACAGCTTTTCAAAACTGCTCCCCAGAGAGCTCTTTCAAAACCGCTCTATCTGGACATCAGCTTTTTAATCTGCCAGAGCTGTCCCAAACAGACCCATAGTTTGCCTACAATAATAGCTACCAAGCTAGCATAATATGGCACCCTTTGAATCTTTGTATGGTCGGAAATTCCGGACATCATTAGTTTGGGAGAAAGCAGGCGAATCTAAACTATATAAGCGAAAGGAAGTCGAAGAAGTTAATTCGACGATACGCTATATTCGGGAGAAGCTATTGCTAGTCCGAGATAGACAAATAAAGTATTATAACGCCAAGCACCGAAATGTTGAGTTTACGGTTGGCGATTGGGTATATCTGAAAATCAAGCCCTTCAAAGGCGTGTCCAGGATTCGGCACTTGAAAAAGTTAAGTCCGAGATATCTTGATCCGTTTGAAGTGGTCGAGCGAATTGGAGAAGCTGCCTATCGACTAGCTCTTTCGGCAGAATTGAGTGGATTGCATGATGTGTTTCAAATATCAGTGCTTCGAAAAGCCGTAAAAGATCTAGCTCAACTGATTGCGAATGATCGCATACCGGTCGAATATGGGCTAACGACGAAGGTTAGGCCCATTCGTATCGAGTATAAAGCCGATAAATAGTTGCGAAACAAGACAATCAGGATGGTCAAGGTCCGATGGGACAACTGCGGCTATGAGGAGCTAACATGGGAGCGAGAGCAGACCATGCGTACTGAATTTCCCAAACTATTTGTCTAAACTTGTATAAAAGTTGGTGTTTTATGTTGTACAAAACATAAAGTATTGTTTCCTGAGTACTATATACAAATTTTGGTACGAAATTTCTTGTAAGGAGGGTAGGATTGTAACGCCCCAAATCTCGATTTTTGAGTGGACTGTGTAGGCTGAGCAACACGACCTGGGACACGGGCGTGTCTAAGGCCGTATCCTTCTCTGTGTACTCGAGTGGGTCTCGAGTGGATCTGGAGTGGGTCTCGAGTGGGTCTCGAGTGAGGCACATGGCCGGTGACACGGGCGTGTCCTTCTCTGGGCGGTCTCGAGTGTCGCGCAGGGCTATCTCGAGTGGGGCACACGGCATGTGACACGGGCATGTCTAGGGCCGTGTCCTGTGAGTTCGATGAAATGATCTCGACAAAATTGAAAGTGGAAAGTTGTTGACCTAAATCACCTAGAGGGGGGTGAATAGGTGAATAGTGCGTTTGTTTGCGGAATAAAAATTTAGAGATCTAGCGCACGTAATCAAGCTATCACAGAAGGACACAAAAGATTTATAGTGGTTCCCCGTCCTTGGGTACGTCCACTTTACCTCACCGTTCTAGCAAATCACTAGATCTGGCTACTCCACTGTCTCGGATTGCAAACCAATCCTACGCCTCAGAACAACGTTCCTACAAACTCAATCCACAAGGGATCTACACTCGGAAGATAAAACTTCCTACCACTCGGAGATAAATCTCCTACAAAGAAAGTTGTTTGAATAAAAGTTACAAACAAAAATATCTCAGATCTGGATCTTGGTCTTCGTCTTCTTCATTGAGAACTTTAGGCTTGATCAGGAAAGGTAGAACAAGGCTGGACTGTTTTCCAAGGAACTGAGATCTGAAATCACCACGATCAACGAGAAATCCACAAGTCGTTGAAGCAGATCGGATGATTGTTCTTGTATCTTGGATCGATCTAGGTAGCAGCGCTTGAGAGAACATCGATCCAAAGCTTTCGTCCAGAAAACGCTAATGGCGGCGGCGGCCGGACGATCGAGAGATTAGGTTTTCAGGAATTCTTTCTTAACAAGGCCGGACGAGATTATCGTATTTTCTCTGTAATAACTTGTGTAATTAGTCAAATCTGAAAGGACCTATTTAAAGGCGATCTCCAACGGTCCTAATCATAATTAAGGATGACATGTGGACCAATCAGAGAAGATTAATTTGAAATCTCTGTCAAAACTAGACTTAGAGAATTTTCAGGAATAATGAAGTACTTAGTTCTTGAGAGGTCGAAATAGTTCTCGAGAACTATGTACTGACCTTTCGAAAACTATGGCAGGATCTCGATCACTGAACTTCTGGAAATGGCCTTGGACTTCTCGAGAACTTGGAATTATAGTTCCCGAGAACTATGCTCACTTTTCGAGAACTAAAACACTTCTCGAAAACTGATATAGGACTTCTCGAGAACTTAACAGAACTTCTCGAGAGCTAAAAGGAAACTTATCGAAAACTTGGTTAGCACTTCTCGAGAACTTAGTCAGAACTTTTTGAGAACTTTACTTAGAGTCAATTGCCAAAGAAAAATTCTGAGCTGAGAACTTCTCGAGAACTTTGTTAAGCAGTTCTCGAGAACTCTATCGACTTCTCGAGAACTTCTATTCTAGTTCTCGAGAACTTAGCTAGAGTCCAATTCCTGAAGAGAAGGGCAGAACTTTTCGAGAGCTAAGGATTACTTCTCGAGAACTTCTATAGTAGTTCTCGAGAACTTTGTTAACCTCTCGAAAATTTCTACTTAGAGGAAATCTAGCTGTCCTGACTTCTCGAGAAGTAAAGTCTGAGCCTCTCGAGAACTCTGTACTACTTCTCGAGAACTTTGAAGGAACTTCTCAGAGATGGACTTAGAAAAATTTCTTTAAGAATTCCATGTAAGATCTCTTTCTGGTCTTGTCTCCATCTTGTGTTCCAAAGTTTGAATATGAAGTGTATCCCAATTGAGAGGCTATACATGAGTCAACACCTTGGATCACCCAGTGAGGGATTACACTGAGTGGTCCTGTGTTCCTGACCCACTGTAGACTGACATTGGTCTACACTTAGAACTGAGAATCTGCAACCACACAACTAGAATACACATGTATAATACACCTTAATTCATCTTAGTGCAAAGGGTGACTTCATGAAAATCTGGGTTATTGTGGAGATAATACCCAACAATCTCTCCCTATTTGTAGAAGTCAGAACCCTTTATTCTAAGATGAATTATTATAACAAAAATAGAGCAAGAATAATGGAAAGTAAAAGCAGTAAAACACAGAAAGAAAATTAGAACTTATAATTAGGCAAAACTAGGAAATTGTCTATATATCAAAAATCTTTTAGAGTTTTAATCAACATTCATTTCATAGTTCTTAACACCATAATCATCAAGAATCATTTCTGGTCTCGTGTTGCTGGTCCAGCTTAGCCTGTTGTCTCCTCTGGTAGCTGAATGGTTTGGGATAGTACCTTGGAGGCTTTGGAGGAGCTTTGGGATTGTTTTTACCATATTCTCTATCATGCAGTCTCCTCTTAGTCATTGACTTCTCATATAATTCCCATTCTGTATAGCTGTAGTGCAGGTTTCTTTTCTCATTCAGATCCATTACAAGCTTCAAAGTATCAAGAATTAGAGATTTTGATGTAGGGCTCCATACTTCTGCAAACTCTTGGGCATTTCTCTTCTCTGCTCCAGGTTGAGGAACTTATCTACTGGCAGAAGGTCCCTCCCCATACTTCCTTTTATTTGGGATATGGATTTCTTGAAGATCTTCAGGTATTACATCATCCCAAACATGAGAGTATGAAGATGGAGGAGGTTCCTAATCTTCAGGCCTAGGAGAGAAGGTTGGATACTGAGGTTGAGGCATTTGGGGTTGAGCCACTTGGCTAGAAGTGCCTTCAACAAGAGGATTGAGGTGGTGAGGAATCACATTTGGATCTGCTTGAAAGTCTGGGAATATCTGATTATGCATCCATACTGCTGTATCATAAGTATAGAATTTTATAGATTGAATTTGTTCAAGAACACCTTTATTGATCTCAGTAATTTTGGCAGTCCACAGAGTTTTTGCTTCATCATTAAGCTTTTCAACTTGTTGTTTGACAATATCCTCCCCCTTTCTGACTTCTATAGTTGGTTTGGCTATGGCATCCTCCTTGAAGGTGCCAACCTCATTGCATACCTTCATAATATTTTCCTCTGCTCTTTTGTCCAATTGAATCTGATTGTTTGCAAGAGTAACTGACTGGTCCATAACTTGTCCAAATTTTGTGATAGTATGATCTAGAGCCTTTCCTCCTATTCTGAATAGTTCTTTAAGCTGATCAGTGTTTACCTGAATTTCTGCGAAGCCTCTGCTCATCTCTTGTGCCAAGGCAGTGACTTGCTTCTGAATGTCCTTAAGAGATTCATCAAAATGTTTCCTTTGTTCAGAGAGAATTTCTTCGATCTTAGAAAGAATATCTGTATTCACCATCATAGCAGCAACAGCAGCAGTAGTAGTAGATTGAGGAATGGAGGCAATTTGAGCTAGAGGGGCAACTGATAAGGCAGTAGAGGCGGGAGCACTGGTAGGAGAAGCTTGAGGAGGAGGGGCTTGCCATGGAGGCAGTTCTTCTAAAACAACAGAGCTCTTAGCTCTTACAGTGAGAGGGACTGGATCACCTTCCTCATCAATGAACCTAGGAAGGTTGAAGTCTAGATTCCTGAGAGGTGGTTCTACCTCCTCAGGAGGTGGCTCATTCTCTCCAGATAGCAGAATGGTTTCTGGAGGAGTGGATACTTGTACAGGGGATTGTGGAGGAGAAGGAGTACCTTTAGGTGAAGAGTGGGGGGATGGAGTATCTTTTGGTAGATCATTAGTGACATCCTTTGGATGAGGAGGAAGTGGGTCTTTAGCTAAGAGTTCCTCGATCATTCTGTCTATTACTTCATCTGTATCTTTAAGTACCTCTTGAGCTGGTAGTTCTAAGTGGGTAGATATTAGAGAAGCCTCCCTTGGGCTCTCTGGTGGAGTAGGTATCCTTAGGACTGAGGTAGAAGGTGCAGGCTACCCCTCTGTTGTTGCACCAGATGGTTCAACAACATGATGTTTAGGTGGAGATGGAGTCCTGACCTCTGTGATAGTAGCATCAACTTCCTTGGCTAGCTGTCTAGGGTTCTTCAACTTGAGTTCCCATCTTTGGATTTAGGAGACAGATATTTTCTTCAGATGATGGACTGGTGTACCTTTGGAGATTTTGAAAGTTACTGGATCAATCTCACTCAACAGTAATGAGATTATCCTTGCAAACTTTGGTTCATGAATGCTATCCCTTATCATTTCAAAGATCATCATGCCAAACTGAAAACTCTTCCTGCAGATTATAGCTGTCATAACTCCAAATAAATCGTGTGAGTTGAAACTTACAGAACCTGTGATGCACCATAGTATTTTCCCAAGGATATCAACGAGGAGTTTTCCCACATCATTTAGCAAATTTATCCTGAGGGAGTGGTATTCCTCGGAAATTCCACAGAGGGAGTATGCTCTGTTATAATCTTCAAGGGTGAGGTCATCTTCCTCATCCATAATAGGTAATTTCAGAAGTTGAGAAACTTTATGCTTGTCAAGCTTTATCTTATTTCCCTTGACCTTAGTCTTCAAAATCATCCCATTTCTCCTTATCTTGGCATTTTTGAAGAACTCCTCTACCTCTGGAAATACTATCTTCACTGGCTCTGTTAGAACGAACATGAGACCTGCTGTCTCGAGAAGTATCAGCAAATTCTTGAAGTCGTCGGAGATGTCGGCCATGCCTGCAACCACGAGTTCACTCCATATCCCTATCTTAGAGTTGTAAGCCATTTGCGATGAAGAAGGCGGCGAACTGAGCGGAGAGACAACGGCAGAGACAGAGGTTTCGGTCGGCGGAAGATGTAGAGGTGCGGGAGAAATTTTGAAATGACGGTTGATTTCCAATTCTAAAGGGATTTAGATATATATAGTATCCTAATTAAGTTAATTATAAGTCTAATTAGCCATAAATTAGGGCAAAAATCATGAAGTTTACGAAATTACAGAGTTGAGAAATTTCGGCGGAAGGTCGGTCCACCTCTCGAGAAGTAGGGTTAACTTTTCGAGAAGTGGCCGAGAGGTTCTCGAGATCTTTCAGTGAATTTTTCGAGAAGTGAAAGGATTTCGAGAACTTAAGACACTTTTCGAGAGCAATTTTCTGCCTCTCGAGAAGTTGACTTAGTTTTTCGAGAAGTGACTTCAACTTTTCCAGAAATTTAAGTGAGTTTTCGAGAACTCCCGTCTACTTAGTAAAATCTTACCTTTAAGGTGAATCCTTGATTCTTGAGCCTTTGAGCTGACTACTTTGGCTTAATCCTCCTTGTTCAGCAACCCAAGTTCAGTTTTGAAGAAATTGAACTTGGTCTCGTGTAACACCCCAAAAAGACCCCAAAAAGACTCAACATGAAGTTTGAGGTGCAGGTCATTTTACATGGCCTGGGACACGGGCGTGTCCCAGGGCGTGTCAGGGGTACACGGCCTGGGACACAGGCGTGTCCCAGGGCGTGTCGCGCAAATAAAATTCGAAAATGGCCTGTTCGAGTCAGAATATTACACGGCCTTGAACCAAGCCTTGAACACGGGCGTATCAGGGTGGACACGGGCGTGTCCAATGCCGTGTGCATACCCGTGCACTGCTTGCAGCTCGATGAGGCAGGGGTGACACGGGCGTGTCTCAGAAATGACACGGGCGTGTCAGGTTCGACACGGGCGTGTCGATGCCCGTGTTCTGGTAAA
The DNA here is from genome assembly GCA_039513925.1 of Platanthera zijinensis. Taxonomy (NCBI): domain Eukaryota; kingdom Viridiplantae; phylum Streptophyta; class Magnoliopsida; order Asparagales; family Orchidaceae; genus Platanthera; species Platanthera zijinensis. Next base: position 134,662,862 of record CM077082.1, read on the forward strand.
TCTCAGTCGGTTCGTATACCGCATGTGCCGCTTAAGGGTACACGGCCTGTGACACGGGCGTGTCACAGGCCGTGTCAGCCAAAAATTGGGTTTTTTGGGCAAATCGTGGCCGTTCAGATTTCTCTCTTTTGATCCAAGGGCTCAGGTGGTTTCCTGGCTGGATTTAATTCGTGAAGGCTGATGAAGATTCATTCTTCATGTGCTTAAGGAAGAGAGAAAGAGAGAGGAGGAAAAAGAAGGAGGAGGAGATCAAGCCACCGGCGGAGTTCCCGTGGTCCGATTCGTGTTCCGAAGCCGGCATTGCGAAGGCAAGGCTGCTGCGGTTCTTTCTCACCGGCTAGTTTTCGATGGCTCCGAAGAGATCGACAAGGGTAACGATCTCCCTCCTTGGACATGTGAAGTCCTTCTTTTCTGCATTGCATAGGGAAAACCCTTCCCCGCTAGTGTGCGGTGGGTTGTGGTGTCCCTTGGGGTAGATAGGTGAAGTCCCCCTTGTTAGAGGCCGGAATTGGAGTACGGCTCTAGGCATGCTGTGTGAAGCCCATCTGGACATGGTCTGGATTGGTGATGCTTGTTTGCATATCGGAGAAGGCTCCGTGATTATGGCTTGTGTTGCCTTGTGCCTACCTGTTGCTTGGTGCAGCAGGAAGTACTGGATGATGTCCAGGAAATGAAGAGGGTTGGATGCAACTCTTGTGGCCGTGCGTTGCCACTTTATGAGCGGTTGAGCCGTTGGGCTGCAACTCGATGAAAAGGCAGATTGCCGAACAGGAAAGGTAAAACCGACCCGCGCCTATAAATAGCCATGGATACTTCCGTATTCGAGGTGGCACGGCGACTTGAGCAACGGGGGGTGGCTGATCCGTACCGGCGTTAGGTCCGTCCGACTTGGAAGCCTGGTTATAGGTTTTGTTGGAGCGCCTAATGAGAGTCTTAGGCCCGCGCGCCGGAAAGACTAGAATGCTCAAATACCGTGTAGACGGTGGTGTTGACCCTGGTATTCCGGTACACCAAGAATGTGCCCTGAGTGCATGGACTGTCGGGCCGTGTGGCCGATAGTTGTGATGGCTTGAATGTGCCTGCGCGCACATAGTTGCTATTTGATGATGCCATGCTTTGCAGGGAAAGAATGCTCATGCCCCGAGAGAGGGGTAAGATTGTTATAATTGGGTCAGCTGAATGCTGACCGTTGTATTGTTTGCCACCGGTTGGGTGGATTGTTCCCATGCAGGTGCTGGAGATCCAAGTGGTAAGTGATGGGCTGAAGCCCTACTGCTGTTGCTGCTGCTGCTGCGGTTAGCCCTTGAAGGCTAAGCGAATGTTTTTGCTTCTTTTCGTTTACTCATGTATGGCCGGCCTGCGCGCCGAGGTTTGTAAACCATACGATGTGAAAAGAGGAACTGTAAGGCCTTAAGGCCAAACTCTATGTATTTGTGTACATTCCGTGGTTATATATAAAGGTGGTTTATATATTGGACATTCCTGGTTAGAGTTCAAAATGCAACTTAAAGCTTCCGCTAGAATGCTCTGAGTTAGGATTCATGTTTGGTTTGGTATTATCCTGTGGCCTCACCGTCTGTTTGTGGCATATCGTGTGGGGCCCCGGCCGGACCTTCTATTATACGTCATTTAACGGATGGGGTCGTTACATTTGGTATCAGCTTCATTCGGTCTTCCTCTATCGAATTCGTGGACGAATTCTTTTATGGGGTGGCGAGCGCGTGTTTATGCGCCCTGCTGTAATGATAATGAACTCTGGAATGTCCACTAAGGAATGTACAAAATCTTGTTTGAGGAATCTGCGCGTTCCTTTTTGTGTTGTTTTGCTTGCATACGTTCGCTAATGTGTGTCTTGTCCACCTATAGGTGACGCGTAGTGGTGCTGGGCAGTCTGAGCCCCAGCGCTCTGATGAGAGTGCGGCACCAGCTGAGGTGCCAACACCTCCTCCATCTGCGGAAACTGTTCGCTTAGTTGCTGAGGCGCTATTTTCCATGACTCAGCCGACCGGGCAAGCGCAGCCAGCAGTAGTGCCAGTTCATGTTGATGTAAGACCCGAGCCGGTTGAGGCTGTAGATCCACGAGCAGCTGACCGACAGTTGAAGCAATTCATGAGCTTCAGTCCTCCTACGTTTACGGGAATGGGATCCCCAACGCAGGCAGAAGATTGGTTATCGCGTGTCAAGCGGATAATGATAGCGATCAGGGCGGAGGAAACTCTAAAGGTCACCTTGGCCACCTTCATGCTTGAAGGAGAGGCGCGGTTGTGGTGGGACGAGGTTGAGGTACACCATTTGGCGGGCAGGCAATTAACGCAAGTGTCGATTGAGGAGTTCTCTCGGAAATTTCTGGCGAAACATGTCCCAGCGGCGCAACGCATTGCTATGGAAAATGAGTTCCAACGGTTAAAGCAAGGGGAAGATAGCGTGGATATCTACTTGCATGAGTTTACCAGGTTGGGACGATATGCGGGTACAATCTTCACGGATGACCAAAGGAAAACGAATCGGTTCTATGAAGGATTGCGGGATGAGTTGCGATTCCTGCTTTCGAGTTCAGTGAACCAAGGGTTTCAGGCGTTGGTTGATACTGCGTGCGCGTTGGAGAAGGACATGAGGCGGGTGCAAGGGAATAAGGGCTTTGTTGGGTACATTGGAAAATGTGTACCTGATTTGAAGAAGCCCAACCTAGCTCAATGATATCCATCAAGGTGTATTTGATGTTGTTTTGAGTTGACATGTGCAGGTGAAGAATTGATAAAGTATGCAGAAAAATTCTAAGTCCAAGTGTCGACACAGAGAAGGATGTGTCGACACATAGAAGAAATTAGTCGACACAACACTGGGAAGCAGTGTCGACACATAGCAGGTAGTCTACAACTACACTGGGAAAAAGTGTCGACACAGAGGAAGTGTGTCGACACATAGCAGTTAGTCTACAACAACACTGGGAATTTGTGTCGACACAGAAGAAGTAAGTCGACACAACACTGGGAATTTGTGTCGACATAGAAGAAAAGCGTCGACCTCAACATTGGGAAAATGTGTCGACACAGAAGAAAAGCGTCGACCTCAACATTGGGAAAATGTGTCGACACAGAAGAATATAGTCGACCTCAAGTTTGTCTACACCAGCAGAATGTGTCGACACATTGTGATTGAGTCGACACATTATAGCAGAGTTAGAAGAAGACTGTGTCGACACCTGAAGGCTAAGTCGACACTTACTAAGTTATGATTCTACAACAACTGTGTCGACACACAGGACTTGTGTCGACACACTGAAGAGTCAAGACCAAGTTATTTTCAGAAGAAGCTGTGTCGACTCAAAGGCAACTTAGTCGACATCACTGAAGACTGTGTCGACACCAAAGTCAATTGTGTCGACACAGATAGACAGATGGTCTCGACACTTTCTGACAGACTGTCTCGACAACTTGTGGTTCAAGACTATGGCACAGGACTTGTTTGAAGACTTGACAGCTGTGGGTTGCCACCGGTTAACTGAAGCTGTCAGACTTGTCAGAAAACGGTTAGAAACCGGATCAGCCGGTTACCATGAAGAAAGTCTATAAATAGACAGATTCAGAAGGAGAAAGTAACTTTTGAAAAACATTGTTAAGAATCAAAAAGTTGAGAAGGATTACAATCCAATTCATTTCAAGAAAGTGCTAGGCACTTAAGAAGATCTTCTCCGGAAGATCTAAGAAGACTATCTAAGGATAGATCAAAGAAGAGTTCTAATCAGAATTCAGAAGAATCATTCAAAGTGCTGGATAGAGAGAGATCAAGCCAGAATTGGAAGAAGAAGAAAGAAACCACCAGTGGATTCTCAAGAAGCTGTTTGGAAATCAACTCAGCTAAGTTCATATTCAAGAAGCTTTGAAGAAAGCTCAGATACAGTTGATTTCATCAGCTGATCAAGAATTGTCTTGGCCTTTTCTCTCTCAATTTAGGCAAGACAGTTAAATAATCTTTTCTATATTTCTGTAGGATCTGTTTACACAGATCTGAGTTGTAAGCCTGTGTTATAAAGGCTGAGTGTAGGAGTGTTGAACTCTGAGTGGTAGGGCTGTTTGCCTGAGTGTAGGAGAAGGGTCTTCTCTGAGTTGTAGGCCTTGGGGCAAGGCTGAGGTAGGGCTGTTGTGCCTGAGTTGTAGGAACCAGTTGGGTTCTGAGTTGTAGGATCTGTTGATCTGAGATTAGTGGAATTTTGGCCGAATCTAGCATACTGCTAGATAGGTGAAGGGGGAAAGTGGATGTACCCAGACCTTGGGGAACCACTATAAAACATTGTGCAATCTGTGATGTTTTATTTTCTGTGATTGCTGTGATTATTGTGTTAGCCATTAAATTGAATTCTGCCTAGAAGTTTTTATACAGAAGTAGAACCTATTCACCCCCCCTCTAGGTGTTTAGGCTGTCTTGAAAGTAAAACTATCAAGTGGTATCAAAGCGAGGTTCCTCAAAAAGGACTTAACAGTCTGAGGTAGATCTGAAAGGCAGATTCAAGATTCAAGAAGATGGGTTCTGGAGAGAATCATAAGGAGCTAGGGTCTATGAAATTACCCATATGCAAGAAAGAAATTTTTGGAATCTGGAAAGAAAGAGTCAGACTGTTTATGGAAGCATCTGACCCAAGAATTTACATCACAGTACAGGAAGGCCCCTTCATTCCAATGAAGGTATTAGTTCTTGATGCAAATATCCAAACTCCAAAGAGTTATTCAGAAATGACCAAGGATGAAATCATCTTGGCAACCATGGATAAAAGAGCTCAGAACATTATTGTTAGTGCCATAGATGATTCAACATTTCAGAATCTGATTCACTGCAAGACCTCCAAGGAGATGTGGGACACATTGATTGTCTACATGGAGGGATCTGAAGAAGTAAGGCTGGACAGGAAGTCTATGCTAAATCAGGAGTATGAAAGCTTTAGACAAGGAAAATCTGATAGCATAACTGAGTGCTATAAGAAATTCTATAGAATTGTGAATGAGCTAATATCCTATGGAAGAGTCTTCAGTACCTATGAACTGAATGACAAATTCTTAAGATCCTTATCAAAGGATTGGGATACAAAGATCTGTGCCATAAGAGAAGTGGCTAAATTGGCAGAGATATCTCCTCCAACCCTGTTTGGAAAGTTGCTATCTTATGAAATGCAACTTATGGTGAGGAAGGAGGAGGAAAGAAACTCAAGAGGAGAGCATAGAGAAAAGACTGTGGCATTCAATGCAGAAGCCACTAGAAAGAATAGGAGGAAATCACCATCTCCTCCTAAGGAAGTTGCAGAAGGTAGTTCTGAGAATTCAGATAAGGGTTCAGAAAGCTGTGATTCAGATGCAGACTTTGCTGCATTCACAAGGCAATTCCAAAGGTTCTTGAAAAAGAAGCAATGGAAGTCTAGGCCTTCCACATCACAGCAGGTTGATGACTATTATCAGAAGAGAAGGTCATCAAGGAAAGAGAAGAGCAGATCAAAACCCAGCAAAGCCACTACTTCAAAGATTGTCTGTTATTGTTGCAATAGGCCTGGACATATAGTGGCTGATTGTCCTGACAAGAGAAAGGAATCTTCAGAAAAGAAGAAGACTTATCAGAAAGGCAAGAAGGAGAAATCCTTTGTAGCAAAGAAAGATAAGAGTCTATCAGACCAGTCAACTTCAGAATCAGGATCTGAAGCTGAAGCATATATTGGACTATATGCTGCATCTGAGGAAGAGGAGTTTATGCAGTTGCTAGACTCCATCAATGAACATAAATGCATGGGGTTGATGACAAGATCAGAAGAGGACATATGCCAGAATCAGTCTGGTCCTAATGAGGTAAAATGTCCTTCCAGTACATCTGTTTGTAGTACAAGTGAAGAATCAGCTACATCTGCATCAAGTGATGAAGATGCATCTGAATCTGAAGGAGATGTCTATCAATTGATAGATAAGTATGGGGACTTGTTGCAGGCCCTTAAGAAAAGCAAGAACCTGGTTAAATCTCAGGCTCAGGAAATTGCTGAACTAAGGGTTGCAACAACTGAGTTAGAAAAAGTCCTTGATCAAAAATTAAATGAAATTGCCAAGCTGAAGAATATAACTATTATTCAGATGGGCACAATTAATTATACTAATGATCAAGTGAAGAGTCTGGAGGCCAGACTTAGAATTGAAAGGGATTTAGTGGCTAGTTACTCTAAGCCAAAATCTGTCTTACCCTTGATAGATGAATTTGTCACTCAAAAGGGTAAGGCTGGATTAGGATTTAAAGGTAACTTCAGGGCTGGCAGATTCAAGAGGAAAGGCAAAGCCCCTATTCAGCCACTAAACCTTTCAGTCCCCATAAAGTTTAGTAAGGTGAAAGTGCCTTCTAACATATATGATCATGAAGACATTCAAGGTCATATTAAGACTAATGTTCTGAAGAACAAGGGTGTAAATGCAAGCAGGCCTACCTATGGTCATAAACCCAATGGTTTTAAGAAATCAGTAGGTGAAGTTGCAACAGCACCAGCAATGAACAGAAATTCTTCTGACAAGGATGTATCTAGATCTAGATACAATAAGTTTGAATGTTGGTGCTGTGGCAAGAGAGGCCATTTTGCATTAGACTGCTGGTATAACACAAGTGTTATAAAGAATAAGAGTCTACCTGTTAGAAGAGGTTATGATAGCTTTATTAATGCTAACCTGAACCAAGGACCCAAGACTTACTTGGGTTCTAAGGGTAAGTAATTCTGTATTGCAGGTGAATCCAAGTAACCATGCCCCTATATGGTACTTGGATAGTGGTTGTTCCAGGCACATGACTGGAACAAAGGGGCTGCTGAAGGAGTATTCATCTGTCAAAGATGGACCTAAAGTGATCTTTGGTGGATCTGAGAAGGGAGTCATCAAAGGGTTTGGTAACATTTCTTCTAACCTAATTACTATCACCCAAGTGGCCTATGTAAAAGGTTTGAAACATAATCTAATAAGCATAAGCCAGCTGAGTGATCTAGGATATAACATTTCATTTGGTAAGGATGGATGTCATATCAAAAAGTCAAGTGATCAAGAGATCATATTGATTGGGTATAGGAAGAGAAATGTATATTGCCTTAATTTTGAATGTGAGAATAAGGCTTCCCCCATTTGTCTTGTAGCTGATGACAATGCTTCCCATTGTGTTAAGTGGCACAAGAGATTGGCTCATCTAAACTACAAGACAATTGGCCATCTCTTTAGCAAAGAGCTAGTGAGGAATGGACCTCAAATTAAGTGTATAAAGGAAGGGATATGCTCAGCTTGTCAAAAGGGAAAGCAAACAAAATCCTCCTTTCAAAGCCTTGAAAACAAGGATTCTGTGAGGTGCTTATACCTCTTGCATATGGATCTTTTTGGTCCTATGCCAGTTCATAGTCTAGGTAGGAAGGTCTACACTTTTGTGGTTGTAGATGACTATTCTAGATTTACATGGGTGTTCTTTCTGAGACAAAAATCTGAAACCCCAAGTGTATTACTTAATTTTGTAAAGCAAATTCAGAATGAACTGAATAGTACAGTGGTCAAAATCAGAAGTGACCATGGTACTGAGTTTCAATCTGAAAGCATGACAAGATTATGTGAGGACTTTGGGATTTTTCAAGAGTTCTCCTCACCAAGAACACCTCAGCAAAATGGGATTGCTGAAAGAAAGAATAGGACATTAATTGAAGCTGGTAGAACTCTATTGAGTGACACCTCTCTCCCAGAATATTTCTGGGCTGAAGCAGTTAACACTGCTTGTCATGTCATCAATAGGGCTTCTATCACCAAAAGCCACAAAAAGACTCCCTATGAGATTGTGAAAGGCAGAAAACCAAATCTATCATATTTTAGGATCTTTGGTTGCAAGTGCTATATACTTAACAATGGCAAGTCATATTTGACTAAGTTTGCTGCCAAATCCCAGGATGGGATATTTGTTGGGTACAGCACAAATAGTAAGGCCTATAGAGTCTTCAACTTAACTACTCAAGTTGTTGAAGAATCTGTGCATGTTGTATTTGATGAAACAAGATTAATCAATTGTGAGTTGTCTTGTAGATCAAATGACTCAACCGGTATAAGCAAGAGGATGGACAAGCTCTCCATTGCTGAAGCTTCAAAGGAAGATGGAGCATTGGAAAATGAAGGCTGCTGTCCAGGGGGAGTACAAGAGATAATGGAAGCTGATGAAAACCAAGAGGTTCAGCAGAATGAAGAAGCTGGAGATGCTCAACCTGAAGGGAATCTTCCTCCAGCTATAAGATATCTAAGAGATCATCCTGCTGATCAGATAATTGGTGATCCAAGACAAGGAGTGCAAACTAGAAGCAGAAATCAAAGCACAGTTTTGCATTCAAGTTTCTTGTCTCAAATGGAACCTAAGAAGTTTGAAGAAGCTATCCAAGACCAGCACTGGATTGATGCTATGCAAGAGGAGCTGAATCAATTCAGAAGGTGCAAAGTCTGGGAGCTTGTTCCTAAACCAAGAGGCCACAACATAATTGGCACCAAGTGGATCTATAGGAACAAGCTAGATGAAAGTGGGATAATAGTGAAGAATAAAGCAAGGTTAGTTGCAAAAGGATACAGGCAGGAAGAAGGGATTGACTTTGATCAAACCTTTGCTCCAGTAGCAAGGCTGGAGGCAATCAGAATATTCCTTGCCTATGCAGCCTACCAAGACTTCAAAGTATACCAGATGGATGTGAAGTCAGCATTTCTGAATGGTGATCTTAAAGAAGAAGTATATGTAGAGCAGCCATCAGGTTTTGTAGATCCTCTTAAACCTGATTCTGTGTATAAGCTTAGGAAAGCTTTGTATGGGTTAAAACAAGCTCCAAGGGCTTGGTATGAAACCCTGTCTACCTTCCTCATTGAGAATAAATTCTCAAGAGGAAAGATAGACAAAACTCTATTCCTTAGGGAATCCAAAGGTAAGATCATCTTAGTTCAGATCTATGTTGATGACATAATCTTTGGATCTACTGAAAACAACTTTTGTAAAAAGTTTGCCAAACTTATGCAAGGGAAGTTTGAGATGAGCAGTATGGGAGAACTTAAGTTCTTCTTGGGACTCCAAGTAAGACAGACTGATGATGGATTGTCCATATCCCAGTCTAAGTTCACCAAAGAATTAATTAAGAAATATGGTATGGAGTCATCCTCCACCATGAGAACTCCTATGGGAACAAGTATGCCTATATGCAAAGATGAGGCAGGAAAACCTGTTGATGAATCATTGTATAGAGGAATAGTTGGGTCTCTACTATATCTCACTGCTAGTAGACCAGACATTATGTATGCAACATGTGTCTGTGCTAGGTACCAAGCCTGTCCTAAAGAATCTCATTATACTGCAGTCAAAAGGATTCTGAGATATCTTAAGGGCACACCTAATCTAGGTCTTTGGTACCCTAGGAATAGAGATTTTTAACTAACAGGCTATTCAGATGCAGATTTTGTAGGATGTAGAGAGGATAGAAAGAGTACTACAGGTACTTGTCAATTCCTGAGAGGAAGACTAATATCATGGAGTAGTAAGAAGCAGACCAGTGTGGCAATTTCCACAGCTGAGTCAGAGTATGTTGCTGCTGGAAGCTGCTGTGCACAGCTATTGTGGATGCAGCATCAGCTTAAGGATTATGGTATTCAGGTAAGTAGAACACCCCTTTTATGTGATTCTAAGAGTGCTATTTCTATTGCTAATAATCCAGTTTCTCATAGTAGAACTAAGCATATAGAAATCAAATACCATTTTCTTAGAGAACATGTAGAAAAAGGAGACATCTCATTGGAATTTGTAAAAACAGATTATCAAATAGTAGATGTATTTACTAAGCCTTTAGTTGAAACCAAATTCAATAAATTCAAAATTGAATTAGGTATGTTAACCATTGATTAATGTATTAACAAAATCATTAACAATGCAATTGAAGTGGTATTCAAGTAAGTTAAAGTAATAACAACATAATTAAGTGTTAAAAAAAGGACACATTGAAGTAACACTTACAAGTGGTGTTGAACCAACAGAAATTGGCTAAGTAAGAATGTGTCGACACATTCAGTAATAATGTGTCGACTCAGAGAAATAATGTCGACAAGTCAGAAATATTGTGTCGACACAGAGAATATGTGTCGACACTTAAGAGTTATATTGTCGACTTAACCAGAAATGTAATGTCGACTCAACCAGGAAAATGGTGTCGACACTTACAGAATATGTGTCGACACTTATCCTTAGAGTCGACACAGAATTTCTGTCTATCTACTATGTATCCAAGGTGTCGACATAACCACAAATTGGTGTCGACACATAGTAGGCTGAAGTAATGTCGAGACAATAGAAGTTTGTGTCGACACATTCCGTCTGTGTCGACACATTTAGTCTGTTTTTGGCGCCTTTTGAACTTCTTTCAATAGAAGGTATAAATAGGTGAAAAACGCTTTTTGTCGACACGCTTCCAAGGTTTTCGAGACTAAAACCCTGTGTCGACAGTCTATCTTTCTCTCTTCTCTCAAGCTTTCTCGACGAATCGATGGCGCCAAGGATGGAAGACAACGTCAATGAGGGGTATGAGTTGGTGCGCCAGGTCCTTTGCAGATGCGCCGCCAGATGTTCAAGGGGTTATCACCCTCCTCTCCGAGTCAGGGTTAGAATTTCTAATCTCAGAACCGACTAAAATCTGGAAGAAGGAGGTGCACGAGTTCTTTATCTCGGCATCAGTCCACTCAAATGGCCTCAAGATTAAGTCCAATGTTCAAGGGACTAAGGTAAAGATTACTCCAAGAAATTTAAGAAAGATCTTTCAATTACAAGTAGTTGAGAATGAAGAGGAAGTTCCTAGTTCTAAGACAAGGGAAGCCCTTCAATGGTGTGGACTGGACTCGAGCATGAAGATTGGAGCTGCATTCAACAGGAAGGGTATGAATCAGCAAGGGAAGTTCTTGTCTGAAATTGTTGGGAAAGTAATTCTCTGCAAGACAGGTGGACATGATAGGATTTCTGCCTTTATGTTCAGCCTTATGACCAGGATTGTTTTTACAATTCCTACTGATTGGTCAGGAGTACTCTTTGACAAGATCAAAGAAGGAATCAAGAAGCCCAACATGGCTAGAATCATGAGCTTATATCTCATTGGAGTGATCCCTGAAGTGCTGCAGCAACTGCCAGGGACTAAGATCAATCATATGAGAAGGATGGATATGAGACTGTTCTCTAGGTGGGATAGGGTGCTGTCCAAGGATGTGCCTGAAGAGAGCAGGCCAGACACCCCTGTGAAATCCCCTTCTCAAACTCAAGAAACTGAACAACAACAAGAAGACCCACTCAGGACACAGGTTGAAGAACAGCCTGACTCAACTATAGTCCAGCAAGTGTCAACACCTGCACAGATGCATAGGGAGCCAGGTCACTCTCCTGCTCAAAATGTATCTACTACTGATAAGGTACAAGTGTAGGGGGGTGCTAATGTATTTTACTATAAAAGACATTGCTCATATTCTTATTACTGCACAGGTTCAGGGGGAGCTAGTGTCCACTCCTACTCTAGATACTACAATTACTGAACGAGTACAGGAGAAGCTGTTGTCAGTACAAGTGCAAGAGGAAGCACAGTTAGACTTATCTCAAGATTTACCTGCTGCAGAAGTTACAGCTCAACTGGAATTTACTCTGGATTAGTTATTCCCTGATGCTGATACTACTACTGATAAAGAGGGAGGAGGACAAGAAATTGAGAAGTCCATACGTATGGAAATTGATCAAGAAGCTGAAGTTGAGCCGCAGGTTGAGGGGGAGCCAGTGGATGTTGAGACTGAGCAACAGGTCACTGGGACAGATGCACTTCATCCTCCTCAAGAAAGAATTCACCTAGATACTTCATCTGATACTGAAACTGAAGAAGCCAGGGTTGCCAAGAAAAGAAAACTTGTTGTATTTAAGAGAAGAAGCAAGAATTATAAGTAGGCTTTACAGACAACACCTCAACAGGTATCTCCTGCCTTTGATCATAACAAGTTTCTTGTAGATCTACAGGTGAAATTGGATGAACAAAGAATGGCTCTGGAAAAGTATGTTGATGAAAATAGCAAGTCACTTCAGTTTGACTTAACTCAGGATATAAAGTCCATCCAGTTTCAAGTCAGCATGCATAAGAAAGAAATGACAGATTGCTTCCAAAAGGGAGGCCATGCTGTGGTTTATCTTGCTCAACAACAGGAGGCTATTACTAAAAAGGTAGATGATGTTGTCCTGAAGCAAAGCTATGTCTTGGAAAATCAGTTAAGAATGAATGATAATTTAACTGAATCTCATCATGAGATAATAGAGGAAGTGAAAAAGATTGTTCCAGGCCTGCCTGCAGATAAAACAAAAGAAAAGGAAGAGTTTAATAAGCAATTTCAAGATGCCATTGCCTCAGTACAAACTGCTATCTCCACCTGCCAACAGGAAATATCAACCAAGCTGCAAAAGTTGAAACCATTTTACAAAGATGGTATAAATTATCTAGATGGACAGATAAGGTTTCAGAAGGATGATCTTAGAGATCATATGACTAGAGAAGTCATAAAGGGGGAGAGGTTATTGATTCATGCAGGCCAAGAGCACTCGAAATGGGTGACAAATAGTATAAGAGCCACCTTGGGATGTCCACCCTTGTGTGATGATGATATGATGGCTGAATCAGGCATTCAAGCAGGACTACTTGAAGGCAACCAACCTGAGGTTGCCCAAGTTATTTACCCCCCTTCTGATTTTGAAATTCTGGATAAGCAAGTGCAGGTTATGTATAGTCCTCCAAAGGATGTGCATAATGTTGTGATTGAGAAAGTTGAGATGCCAGAGGCCTTCCTGAAAGAACAGCAAGATGCTCTATTAGCAAAGAAGAGATTTAGAGAGCAGGCTGCACTTAAGCCAGATTATGAGCAGTGGAGTCCTACTTCAAGGAACATAATACTCACTGCATGGAAGGCTGTACAAGACAAAGTTCATGAAAGAGGGAAGTGGTACAATGAGATAGAATGGCAGAAGTATGAGGCAAGACAGGAAGCAATAGTACAATTCAGAAGGAAAGCTAAGCTGGGGAGGCTGTCACCAGATACTAAGGAGCCAAGCAAGTACTTCCCAAAGCCTTTTCACTATTTTGAAAGGCAAAGGCTCAAGGAAGAAGCTAAGAAGAAAGCTGATCTAAAAGGAAAGAAGATAGCTGAAGAATCAGAAGCTCCTGTGACAGCTAAAATTCAATCTGGCAAAGGGATTATCATTAAAGAGCCTGATCAATCCTGATTGTGTTTTAGTTCCTTCATAATGTTTTGTAATGTTGTGATGTGATCATTAAATGTAAAACAATGTAGTCAAACATTACCCAGTAATAAACAAAATATTGTTTAAATCTGTGATAGATTGTTTTATTATTTTGTTTATAATTAAGTATCCCTGTGTTTTTGTCATATATCATCATTTAGTACTGTTTATAAATGGTGTATATCATTGGCTATAAGGGTTATGACTTCTCCAAATAGGGGGAGATTGTTGGGTACATTGGAAAATGTGTACCTGATTTGAAGAAGCCCACCTAGCTCAATGATATCCATCAAGGTGTATTTGATGTTGTTTTGAGTTGACATGTGCAGGTGAAGAATTGATAAAGTATGCAGAAAAATTCTAAGTCCAAGTGTCGACACAGAGAAAGATGTGTCGACACATAGAAGAAATTAGTCGACACAACACTGGGAAGCAGTGTCGACACATAGCAGGTAGTCTACAACTACACTGGGAAAAAGTGTGGACACAGAGGAAGTGTGTCGACACATAGCAGTTAGTCTACAACAACACTGAGAATTTGTGTCGACACAGAAGAAGTAAGTCGACACAACACTAGGAATTTGTATCGACACAGAAGAAAAGCGTCGACCTCAACATTGGGAAAATGTGTCGACACAGAAGAAAAGCGTCGACCTCAACATTGGGAAAATGTGTTGACACAGAAGAATATAGTCGACCTCAAGTTTGTCTACACCAGCAGAATGTGTCGACACATTGTGATTGAGTCGACACATTATAGCAGAGTTAGAAGAAGACTGTGTCGACACCTGAAGGCTAAGTCGACACTTACTAAGTTATGATTCTACAACAACTGTGTCGACACACAGGACTTGTGTCGACACACTGAAGAGTCAAGACCAAGTTATTTTCAGAAGAAGCTGTGTCGACTCAAAGGCAACTTAGTCGACATCACTGAAGACTGTGTCAACACCAAAGTCAATTGTGTCGACACAGATAGACAGATGGTCTCGACACTTTCTGACAGACTGTCTCGACAACTTGTGGTTCAAGACTAAGGCAAAGGACTTGTTTGAAGACTTGACAGCTGTGGGTTGCCACCGGTTAACTGAAGCTGTCAGACTTGTCAGAAAACGGTTAGAAACCGGATCAGCCGGTTACCATGAAGAAAGTCTATAAATAGACAGATTCAGAAGGAGAAAGTAACTTTTGAAAAACATTGTTAAGAATCAAAAAGTTGAGAAGGATTACAATCCAATTCATTTCAAGAAAGTGCTAGGCACTTAAGAAGATCTTCTCCGGAAGATCTAAGAAGACTATCTAAGGATAGATCAAAGAAGAGTTCTAATCAGAATTCAGAAGAATCATTCAAAGTGCTGGATAGAGAGAGATCAAGCCAGAATTTGAAGAAGAAGAAAGAAACTACCAGTGGATTCTCAAGAAGCTGTTTGGAAATCAACTCAGCTAAGTTCATATTCAAGAAGCTTTGAAGAAAGCTCAGATACAGTTGATTTCATCAGCTGATCAAGAATTGTCTTGGCCTTTTCTCTCTCAATTTAGGCAAGACAGTTAAATAATCTTTTCTATATTTCTGTAGGATCTGTTTACACAGATCTGAGTTGTAAGCCTGTGTTATAAAGGCTGAGTGTAGGAGTGTTGAACTCTGAGTGGTAGGGCTGTTTGCCTGAGTGTAGGAGAAGGGTCTTCTCTGAGTTGTAGGCCTTGGGGCAAGGCTGAGGTAGGGCTGTTGTGCCTGAGTTGTAGGAACCAGTTGGGTTCTTAGTTGTAGGATCTGTTGATCTGAGATTAGTGGAAGTTTGGCCGAATCTAGCATACTGCTAGATAGGTGAAGGGGGAAAGTGGATGTACCCAGACCTTGGGGAACCACTATAAAACATTGTGCAATCTGTGATGTTTTATTTTCTGTGATTGCTGTGATTATTGTGTTAGCCATTAAATTGAATTCTGCCTAGAAGTTTTTATACAGAAGTAGAACCTATTCACCCCCTCTAGGTGTTTAGGCTGTCTTGAAAGTAAAACTATCAGGCTTGGTTGCATCGAAGCCAGAGTTTCAAGCACCTCGCCCGAGCAAGTCGTTTTACCAGAAGAAAGGGGGCAAGAGGTCCAAGCCATTTGGGCAAGTGACTACGACCGTTGTGTCGGGAGCGACATCAAGGCCGGATTCTCGTACATGCTATAACTGTGGCCGGGTGGGGCATATCGCTCGTGACTGTCGGGTTGTTCAGCCCAAAGGGGACAAGAAGACGGGTGCGTCTTATGCTGAGAAGGGCAAAGCGGTGGTTGATTCCTCTGCGTCTCAGGCACAGCCCCGAATCTATCAGCTTGGCCAACAGGAAGCGATTAAGCAAAGTGACGTCGTCACAGGTACGAGTTGATTTAGCTTACTTGCTTATGTGCTATTGTTTTTGGTTATGTATAGCTTGTGCATGATGTGTGTGCTGCAGGCTTTGTCCTGATTCGGAATAAGTTGGCGAGAGCCCTGTTTGATACGGGTGCTTCGCATTCTTTCCTGTCTGAGGATTTCGTATCTCGAATTGGGGTACCGAGTCATGTGACGGTGGATAGTACAAGGGTGCTATTGCCGAATGGCTGTGTGATGCTTGCGGATAGGGCTTGTGATGTGGATGTGCAAATAGGAAGTCGGGATTTCGGTTTGAGTGCAGCTGTGCTACCGTTATCGGAGTTTGATGTGATCTTTGGTATGGACTGGCTCTCGGAGCAGCGTGCCTTTATTGATTGCAACTCCAAGGAGATTACACTGGGCTAGAATACCGGACTTGCGACGAAGTTCGCTGGTATGCGAGGAGTGGGCGGGACTCTGTTGTCTGCACTCCAAGTCGTCAATGCTGTTCGGAAGGGCGCGGAGTTATTCTTCACGCTAATTCAGGCTGTTGAGCCAAAGGCCAGTGTCGGTGAAGTACTGGTTGTGTCAGAGTTTGCCGACGTGTTTCCTAAAGATCTTCCTGGGTTACCACCCCAGCGGGAGATTGACTTCTCTATTGAGTTGGTGCCAGGTGCGAAACCTGTGGCCCGCTCTCCATATCGCGTCGCGCCAAAAGAGATGGCTGAGTTGAAAGTCCAATTGCAAGAGTTGTTGGAGCAGGGATATATACGCCCAAGTATGTCACCTTGGAGCGCGCCTGTTCTCTTTGTGAAAAAGAAAGACGGTAGCTTACGGTTGTGTATTGACTACCGCGAATTGAATAAGCTGACGGAGAAAAATAAATATCCGATCCCGCGGATTGATGACCTCTTTGATCAGCTGGCAGGATCAACGGTATATTCCAAATTGGATTTGAAATCAGGATATTATCAGCTGCGGATTAGGGAAGGTGACATTCCCAAGACGGCGTTTGGAACACGCTACGGTCATTATGAGTTCACGGTAATGCCGTTTGGCCTATGTAATGCGCCTTCGGTATTTATGGACCTAATGCATCGAACGTTCCGAGAGTACTTGGATTTGTTTGTTATTGTGTTTATCGATGACATCTTAGTATACTCTCAGTCGGAAGTGGATCACGCAAACCATTTGCAGTTAGTCTTACATACCCTGCGGAGGAATAAGCTTTTTGCCAAGTTCTCAAAGTGTGAGTTCTGGCTCTCTTCAGTAGCCTTTTTAGGCCATGTGGTAAGCGGAGAAGGTATCGCGGTGGATCCGTTGAAGATAAGTGCCATTCGGGATTGGCCAGTGATGTCTTCAGTGGCCGAGGTCAGGAGCTTCCTTGGACTTGCGGGCTACTATAGACGGTTTGTGGAAAACTTCTCACGGATTGCTTTACCTCTGACCACGCTGACGAGAAAAGAGCAAAAGTTCATTTGGACGCCGGAGTGCGCGCGAGCTTTTGAAGACTTGAAGAGTCGTTTGACCACGGCGCCTGTGTTGACATCGCCATGTGGTACCAATGGGTATGAGATCTATAGTGATGCTTCCGGGAGCGGCTTAGGCTGCGTTCTTCTGCAGTTTGGTAAAGTGATTGCTTATGGCTCGCGCCAGTTGAAAGTGCATGAGCGGAATTACCCCGTCCATGATTTGGAGTTGGCGGCGGTAATCTTTGCGCTCAAGTTGTGGCGGCACTATCTATATGGCGTTAAAGTGGATATCTATACAGATCATAAAAGCCTAAAGTATTTGTTGGATCAGAAGGATCTGAATATGCGACAACGAAGATGGATGGAGTTCCTTGGGGACTACACCTTCGAGATTCACTATACTCCCGGGAAGGGAAATGTGGTCGCTGATGCTTTGAGTCGGAAAACTCCGGTACGGGCAAGCTAGTTGCAGAGGCATGATCAGCGTTTAATCCAGGAATTGGACGCATTGGAGATATCTTGTGTTAACAAGGGTTCGTCGACCGATGCGTGCTTGAACTGGACGGAGGTGAAATATGACCTTACGGACAGAGTTCGGCAAGCAACGGAGCTTGATGAAAGTCTCCAGCGCTATGCAAAAGATGGGCCGGATGACCAATTCTCTTGGGATAACGGTTTGTTAAGAAGAAATGGTCGAGTGTGCGTCCCGAGTGTGGGTAAATTAAGGGAAGAGTTGATGTACGAAGCCCACTTTGCAAAGTACTCAGTTCACCCAGGGAGCACAAAGATGTACAGAGATCTGAAAAAGCTGTTCTAGTGGCCCGGACTAAAGAAAGATGTCGCACATTATGTGGCTGAATGCAATACCTGTGCGTTAGTGGAAGCAGAATGCCAGAAGCCTGGCGGTTTCCTGAAGTCGTTACCTATTCCGGAGTGGAAGTTCGATGATATTTCGATAGATTTCGTGCACGGGTTGCCGAGATCTCAACGCGGTCATGATTCAATCTGGGTGATTGTGGACCGGTTGACGAAAGTGGCGCACTTCCTTCCAAACAGAAGGCACGATTCAGTGGAAACCTTGGCTAAACTTTATGTGGAGCAAGTTGTTCGACTGCATGGTGTTCCTCGGAGCATCGTTAGTGACCGTGATGGGCGGTTCACATCGAATGATTGGCGGCTAGTTCATCAAATGTTGGGTACAAAGTTAGCGTTTAGTACGGCCTTTCATCCCCAAACAGATGGCCAGACTGAACGAACCAACAGAACGATGGAGGATATGCTCCGCATGTGCGCCCTAGACTTTGGTAAGAGATGGGAAGATTATATATTTCTTGTCGAATTTGCCTATAATAATAGCTACCAAGCGAGTATTGGTATGGCGCCATTTGAAGCTTTATATGGTCGGAAATGCCGTACACCGTTAGCTTGGGCAGAAGCAGGCGAATCTAAGCTGAGTGGGAAAAAGGAAGTCGAAGAAGCTACCTCGCTCATACGTGCTGTTTTCCAAAGACTTGGTAAGGGATGCTCCCATTATTAAGTGCATTAAAGATAGTCCCTGTCCTGCATGCCAGATGGGCAAGCAGACTCGGGCTACCTTTAAGGGCATCCCAGACAAAGACTCCTCCAGATGTCTTTATCTTCTGCACATGGACTTGTTTGGTCCAATGCAAGTTCATAGCTTAGGAGGGAAGTCTTATACGCTAGTGATTGTAGATGATCACTCTCTGTTTATTTGGGTGTTCTTTTTAAAACGCAAGTCTGATACGTTTGACATCTTCACCAGCTTTGTCAAGCAGATTCAGAACGAACTTAACTGCTCAGTGGTCAAAATCAGAAGTGACCATGGAACAGAGTTCGAGTCTAGTGCTATGACAGAGTTCTGTGAAGAACTTGGTATCTTTCATGAATTTTCCTCCCCACGCACTCCTCAACAAAATGGAGTTGCGGAGAGGAGAAATAGAACACTCATTGCATCCTGCACGACAATGTTGAATGACGCTTCACTCCCAGAATACTTCTGGGCCGAGGCTGTCAATACGGCTTGTCATGTTCAAAACTGGGCGTTGATCAACAAAAGTCATCGTAAGACGCCCTACGAGCTACTGAAAGGCAGGAAACCAACCATGTCCTATTTGAGGATCTTTGGTTATAGATGTCATGTACTGAATAATGGGAAGTACCCGCGTACTAAGTTTGGTGAAAAATGCTTCGAAGGCATATTCATGGGCTATAGTAGCCATAGCCGGGCTTATAGAGTTTTCAATAAGAAAACCCTAGTGGTAGAGGCTAATGATAGCCCAACATCGTCAAGCAAAGTACTACAATGCCAAACATCGGAATGTGGAGTTCGCGGTGGGTGATTGGGTATAATTGAAGATCAAACCCTTCAAAGGCGTGTCCAGGATTCGGCGTTTGAAAAAGCTAAGTCCGAGGTATCTTGGTCCGTTTGAGGTGGTGGAGCGAGTTGGGGAAGCTGCTTATCGACTAGCACTTTCAGCAGACTTGGGTGGATTACATGATGTATTTCACATCTCAGTCCTTCGGAAGGCGGTGAAGGATCCAGCTCAAGTGGTGGAGAATGATCGGGTACTGGTCGAGTATGGGATAACGACGAGGGTTTGACCCATTCAGATCGAGGATTGAGCCGAGAAACAGTTGCGGAACAAAGTGATCGGGATGGTCAAGGTCCGATGGGACAATTGTGGCCGTGAAGAGCTAACATGGGAGCGAGAGCAGACCATGCGAGCTGAATTTCCCGAGTTATTTGTATAAACTGTAGACCGTGTACTTTTTGTTATAACATCGTTATCGAGTTATAGCATTGCTGGTTCTTGTTTCCTTCCCGTGCAAATTTCGGGACGAAATTTTGTTAAGGGGGGGAGGGTTGTAACACCCCAAAAAGACCCCAAAAAGACTCAACATGAAGTTTGAGGTGCAGGTCATTTTACACGGCCTGGGACACGGGCGTGTCCCAGGGCGTGTCAGGGGTACACGGCCTGGGACACGGGCGTGTCCCAGGGCGTGTCGCGCAAATAAAATTCGAAAATGGCCTATTCGAGTCAGAATATTACACGGCCTTGAACCAAGCCTTGAACACGGGCGTGTCAGGGTGGACACGGGCGTGTCCAATGCCGTGTGCCTACCCGTGCACTGCTTGCAGCTCGATGAGGCAGGGGTGACACGGGCGTGTCTCAGAAATGACACGGGCGTGTCGATGCCCGTGTTATGGTAAATCTCAGTCGGTTCGTATACCTCGTGTGCCGCTTAAGGGTACACGGCCTGTGACACGGGCGTGTCACAGGCCGTGTCAGCCAAAAATTGGGTTTTTTGGGCAAATCGTGGCCGTTCAGATTTCTCTCTTTTGATCCAAGGGCTCAGGTGGTTTCCCGGCTGGATTTAATTCGTGAAGGCTGATGAAGATTCATTCTTCATGTGCTTAAGGAAGAGAGAAAGAGAGAGGAGGAAGAAGAAGGAGGAGGAGATCAAGCCACCGGCGGAGTTCCCGTGGTCCGATTCGTGATCCGAAGCCGGCGTTGCGAAGGCAAGGCTGCTGCGGTTCTTTCTCACCGGCTAGTTTTCGATGGATCCGAAGAGATCGACAAGGGTAACGATCTCCCTCCTTGGACATGTGAAGTCCTTCTTTTCTGCATTGCATAGGGAAAACCCTTCCCCGCGAGTGTGCGGTGGGTTGTGGTGTCCCTTGGGGTAGATAGGTGAAGTCCCCCTTGTTAGAGGCCGAAATTGGAGTACGGCTCTAGGCATGTTGTGTGAAGCCCATCTGGACATGGTCTGGATTGGTGATGCTTGTTTGCATATCGGAGAAGGCTCCGTGATTACGGCTTGTGTTGCCTTGTGCCTACCTATTGCTTGGTGCAGCAGGAAGTACTGGATGATGTCCAGGAAATGAAGAGGGTTGGATGCAACTCTTGTGGCCGTGCGTTGCCACTTTATGAGCGTGAATGTGCAGGATAAGATCAATCCTAACTCTAGAGGGGGGTGAATAGAGTTATTTAAAATAATTTTGCAAATAAAAACTTGTGTGCAGAGAAAATTTGTATTTACTTAGTGTATGGTGCTATAGCAAATAATCAGAGTAAAAAGAAAATTCACAGCACAAAGCAAAACACAAGGAGACAAGCAATCCAGACGACACAAGGAGCTATAGTGGTTCCCCAAATCTGGGTACATCCACTCTTCTATCACCCTTGATAGGAATCCACTTCAAGATGAGTTGATCAGGTGTCTTGAGCACCAGAGAGTTTTTGACCAGGTTCTCACAAACCAAAGAAGCTGATTTTGACCAGGTTTCAGCAAAACCAAAAGTAACTTTTGAAGGGAGTTAAAACCCTGTACAGAAAGAAAAAGAAAAAGAATGATGTTGTCTTCTCTATCAACAAGCAGAGAGAAGCAAAAGTGGATCTGTAGTTTTTGTCAAAGCTCCCCCTGAGATCAAGAAGAGGTTCAGGAAGGAGAGCTCTGCACAAGGGTGACAGGTCTTCAAAAGATCTGATTTGCTCCAGCAAGAGATGATCCAAGAAGGTTGGTGGGTTGTGTCTGAAGCAATCAGAATTCCTGTGAGTAAGCTTTCAAAACAATATCACACAGAGAGAGAAGCTGAAGTCCTGTGTATATTCTTGTCTCTTCTGTATAATCAAGAAAATTAATTATATATCTGGGTCTTCTCCTTCCTTTTCTTTGATAGCCGTTGGAAGTCAGCATTAATTGCTTTCCTTAAATGTCCATGCCTCAAAGGAAATGACAGGCAGACATTCCTTAGAAAATTCCTTGAGCCATGCACCAGATATGCTGTAACGGCCAATAAATCTTCAGCATTAATTGTCTGACAGAGGGAATTTGAATTCCTATCCAAAACTGACGGAGGTCTGAAAAGCGTCGAGCTCACAATAAAACGTCGATCTGAGCACGACACACGTCGGCCAGAGAGTGTTTTCTGTAAGTAGAACTGGGTTCGACGGAACGTCGAGCGGAGGTCGACTCTACGTCGAGCTGAGGTCGACTCAGCGTCGAGCTGAGGTCGACTCAGCGTCGAGCTGAGATCGACTCAGCGTCGAGCTGAGATCGACTCTGCGTCGAGCAGAGGTCGACTCTACGTCGAGCTGAAGATTATTCTACCTAGCCTATGTGACCTTTATAATCAACAAGGAGGTCACAAACCAAAATCCCTAGGAGTATAGTCATCCTGGTCCAAATAGTAATAGGGTGTTCCAACAATCTCCCCCTATTTGGATTAGGATTACTATTTACATGATTTTTGGGATTCAAAGAAAGATAAAGCAGATACAATACACTACAATACAACCAGACATGACAAAATAAAAAGCAGCATATATATAACATTATATAGCAGCACAAATGTTCAAATGTCCTGAGTCCAGCATATATAGAAAGAATTAAAGCATCTTACTTTACTTTCCCTTTGAGGCTTTGTCTTGATCACTCTTTTTGAAGATGATTTCTCTGTTTGGATTTGAAGCTTCCTTTTTAGATCTGTAGTCATCAGCTGCACCTAAAGATTTTTGATCTCTTGCACTGGGTGGTACAGCTGCAGGATGGAGTTGCATGTATCTGTCTGAATCAAAGAATTTCTTAGACTTATATTTCTCCAATTCCTCTTTACTTTGGTCTGACATTGTACTGATATGAGAGGTGTCCAGACCTTTTTCTCTAGCCTTATTAATCTCATTTAAAGCAGCCATCTCTGTCATTCTAGCTTTCCAGTAGGCTGGAGTTTTGGTGGGATCTTCAAAGGGTACAGCTGGTTCAAATCTGTTAGAGGAGAGTTCTTGAGAGGTAGTTGGGGTGAGGTCAGCTCTAGGTCTATAGGGATAGGGACCAGAGGTTGGATCAAAGGCTCCTCCCCTTTGATAAGGTTGAGAACCTGATCTTCCTCTGGACTGCCTGCCCCTATAGTTTCCTCTTTGCTGACCTCCCCTTTGCTGACTGTCTCCTTGATATCTTCTAGCTTGATATGTCTTTCCATGTAGAGCTGAAGGGGCTGGATTGGAAGATAGACTAGCACCTGCACCTGCATCTGGAGGAGGTGGAGGTGGAGGCTGATGGACAGGTTTGGATGGTCCTTCATTAAACTTCCTTTTCTTCTTCATTGCTTTTCTCTGATTTTGGGAGTACTGCATCCATGGCTCTGTGATTTCACAATTGTATTTGATATAGTAGGGAATGTCATGGTCTGTAGCTCTGGCAATTGGAACTCTTTTCAAAGCTTTTGATCTAGCTTTCCTCTTCCTTGCAATAGTTGCAGAGGAGTCATCAGAATCTGTAGCAAACTCATCTTCTGAACTTTGAGATTCTTCATATGGATCTATGTACTTCCTTTTAGAGATAGGAAAACTGATGGAGTCTGGAGCTGCTGAGGAGGAAACTGAAGGAAGAGCTGCTGTCAGAGGGGAGGAGGAGTCTACCACTGCAGGAGAGAGCACAGCCTCAGGAGCCATAGAGACTAAAGAGGCTGGTTCCTGAAGGGCTTGGGAGACATGGGTCTCAACTGCATCAGGTGTCTCAATTTCTTCACCTGAGGTTTCAACAGCTGCTAATATTTCAATTACATCATTAGCAGGAGCCACTGCTACCACTGCTACAACCGGAATCTTCAGAAAAGGGACAATAGCCCTGGACAGATCTTCTTGAATCTGAGCTGGAGGGGAGAAGCTCTGAAAAGAAGCTGGAGGAGGAGCCTCAGATACTATCTGAACTTCTGCAACTGATACTGTCTCTGAGCATGTCTGAACAAACTGAACTGAAGAAGGAGGCAGCTCTTCTTCTGCTGACATCTCCCCCTGCCTAGAATCAGTGGTAGCTGACTCTAGGCCCCCAGAAGAAGGGCATGCCAACTGAGAGGAGAGGGAGGAGACAGAGGCAGAAAGAGTGCTCAGGGAAAGGATTAGAGGAGCCAGCTTGGCATCCAGGAGGGAGGAGAGCCTAGGGGACAGAAGATCAAAAATTTGATTGGCTAAGGGCAGGAGGGCTACTTGCTCAAGGGGAACTTGAGTAGAGGTAGATGGAGTAGCAGAAACTGGAAATGAGGAAGATGTTGAGGGAGGTGCAGACAGTGGAGGTGTAACTGGCTCATGGATGGAGGAAAAAAGTAGCTCTGAAAAGATAGATGAATGGGGGAATTCGTGAGGAGAGGAGGTAGAGGCATCCATGAAGGAGTCTTCATGCATGTCAAAAGAAAAGAGATCCTCATGAGGGGAGGAATCCAAGTTTATTGGAAGGAAAGTAGTGTGAGGTGGAAGGGAGGAGGCAATGGTAGAGATGGAGGAAGGTAGAGGTTGAGAGGATGAGAGAACTGTGGTTGAGGGGATGAAAGTGGATGGGAGGGTGAGAGAGTCAGATGGCACAGACCCTGCTTCTGGACCAGTGGACTGAGGGGAAGTGACCTCTATAGTCCTGGTGTCTGTAGAGGATTTCATTGCTGCTGCTGCCCTGGGATTCACAATTCTTCTGTCCCACTTGCCAATTAGGGCACATGTGAGCCTCTTGGAAGCATTGATGTGCTTCTTGGAGGACACAAGCAGTTGAGGGCAGCAATGGTTGAGAATCAACCCAAGAACTCTTCCAAAGTGGACAGAGTTTTTATCCAATTTTTTCTTAATCAATTCAAACACAATTAATCCCCAGTTGGGATGTTTCTTATCTATAAGTGCAGCCATAAGGCAGAACTGATGCCTAGTGATTGCATCATGTGCAGTCCTCTTTGCACAGATCACTTTTCCTGTAATGTCTGCTAATAACCTATATTCATTAGCTAGGTTAACTTTGAGGAGTTTAGAGGGGTTACCAGCAGCATGCCCCATCCTGTCTAGCATCAAGGCATACTCTTCCACAGATAGTTCTATGCCATCATCTCCAGCAGCAAAGTTGAAAACTTCTGTAATGATTTGAGGTGAGATGGCTACCTCATTTCCTGAAACTTTTCCAGTCAATGTATTGTTATCTGAAAGAACTGCTGTAAGACTCCACTCTTTGATTTCTGACTCTGGGAGAGGGATCCTGGTTGACATAAAGTTAACCAGTTGCTGCTCCTTGAAGAGGTCCAGTATATCCAAAAAATATTGTGGAGATCCATCAAAAGAGTCGAAGTAGATATCGAATCCAGAATCGAACTTCATGGCCGCCAGAGCTCCTGCTGTGATCGCCATTTTCCTGCAAAAAGAATACCTTCCAAGATCAAGAGTAAGGAATTTGGAGGGAGAAAGCTTGAGCAGAAAGATATGAAAGCGCAACTGCGAACGACGATGAGAAAATGATTTTATACTTAGGGTTCGACGCAGAAAAGGAAAGAACGTCGAGCTCAGTTCGACGCTCTAAGGCTCTAGGAGAACTGAAACGACTCAACAGCGTCCAGCTTAGGTCGACGTTCGACGCTTTGGCTGAAGCTATACGTCGAGCTCAGGTCGACGTTGAACGAAGACATCGACCGGGGAGAGAGAAACTCAAGAAGCCAGGGAGCTGTGAACTCAGTTCGACGCTAGAAGCTGAGTTCGACGTTCGACGCTTTTGAGGGCGACAGACCGTCGATCTCCGTTCGACGCAGCGTCGAGCTTAGTTCAGAGCTCAGAAAAACCACTCAGACAGGAAATTTTAAAATGAAATTTTAAAATTGAAGGATCAAGCGCATACCCAACTGCACCAAAAGCCCGGACTGTTGGAGAGGGCGCTACTTAATTTTTTATATAAGTAGCAGAGCGCCACGGGTCAAGTGAAGGAACGCCGGACCCAACAATCCCCCCCGGCGTCCAGCACAACCCGTCGGCTCAGAGGTGGGGTTACCACATGGCCCACACGGCTCAGAGGTGGGGTTACCACATGTCCACGGTTGCCTGACCCACCAGACCCACACAGGTAGAAGGGAAAATCAGGATTTAATAGCGCCCCCTCGGTCTTGAACCCGTAACCTCCCTCTGATACCAATTGAAAGTGCAGGATAAGATCAATCCTAACTCTAGAGGGGGGTGAATAGAGTTATTTAAAATAATTTTGCAAATAAAAACTTGTGTGCAGAGAAAATTTGTATTTACTTAGTGTATGGTGCTATAGCAAATAATCAGAGTAAAAAGAAAATTCACAGCACAAAGCAAAACACAAGGAGACAAGCAATCCAGACGACACAAGGAGCTATAGTGGTTCCCCAAATCTGGGTACATCCACTCTTCTATCACCCTTGATAGGAATCCACTTCAAGATGAGTTGATCAGGTGTCTTGAGCACCAGAGAGTTTTTGACCAGGTTCTCACAAACCAAAGAAGCTGATTTTGACCAGGTTTCAGCAAAACCAAAAGTAACTTTTGAAGGGAGTTAAAACCCTGTACAGAAAGAAAAAGAAAAAGAATGATGTTGTCTTCTCTATCAACAAGCAGAGAGAAGCAAAAGTGGATCTGTAGTTGTTGTCAAAGCTCCCCCTGAGATCAAGAAGAGGTTCAGGAAGGAGAGCTCTGCACAAGGGTGACAGGTCTTCAAAAGATCTGATTTGCTCCAGCAAGAGATGATCCAAGAAGGTTGGAGGGTTGTGTCTGAAGCAATCAGAATTCCTGTGAGTAAGCTTTCAAAACAATATCACACAGAGAGAGAAGCTGAAGTCCTGTGTATATTCTTGTCTCTTCTGTATAATCAAGAAAATTAATTATATATCTGGGTCTTCTCCTTCCTTTTCTTTGATAGCCGTTGGAAGTCAGCATTAATTGCTTTCCTTAAATGTCCATGCCTCAAAGGAAATGACAGGCAGACATTTCTTAGAAAATTCCTTGAGCCATGCACCAGATATGCTGTAACGGCCAATAAATCTTCAGCATTAATTGTCTGACAGAGGGAATTTGAATTCCTATCCAAAACTGACGGAGGTCTGAAAAGCGTCGAGCTCACAATAAAACGTCGATCTGAGCACGACACACGTCGGCCAGAGAGTGTTTTCTGTAAGTAGAACTGGGTTCGACGGAACGTCGAGCGGAGGTCGACTCTACGTCGAGCTGAGGTCGACCTGCGTCGAGCTGAGGTCGACTCAGCGTCGAGCTGAGATCGACTCAGCGTCGAGCTGAGATCGACTCTGCGTCGAGCAGAGGTCGACTCTACGTCGAGCTGAAGATTATTCTACCTAGCCTATGTGACCTTTATAATCAACAAGGAGGTCACAAACCAAAATCCCTAGGAGTATAGTCAACCTGGTCCAAATAGTAATAGGGTGTTCCAACAGAGCGGTTGAGCCGTTGGGCTGCAACTCGATGAAAAGGCAGATTGCCGAACAGGAAAGGTGAAACCGACCCGCGCCTATAAATAGCCATGGATACTTCCGTATTCGAGGTGGCACGGCGACTTGAGCAACGGGGGGTGGCTGATCCGTACCTGCGTTAGGTCCGTCCGACTTGGAAGCCTGGTTATAGGTTTTGTTGGAGCGCCTAATGAGAGTCTTATGCCCGCGCGCCAGAAAGACTAGAATGCTCAAATACCGTGTAGACGGTGGTGTTGACCCTGGTATTCCGGTACACCAAGAATGTGCCCTGAGTGCACGGACTGTCGGGCCGTGTGGCCGATAGTTGTGATGGCTTGAATGTGCCTGCGCGCACATAGTTGCTATTTGATGATGCCATGCTTTGCAGGGAAAGAATGCTCATGCCCCGAGAGAGGGGTAAGATTGTTATAATTGGGTCAGCTGAATGCTGACCGTTGCATTGTTTGCCACCGGTTGGGTGGATTGTTCCCATGCAGGTGCTGGAGAGCCAAGTGGTAAGTGATGGGCTGAAGCCCTACTGCTGTTGCTGCTGCTGCTGCGGTTCGCCCTTGAAGGCTAAGTGAATGTTTTTGCTTCTTTTCGTTTACTCATGTATGGCCGGCCTGCGCGCCGAGGTTTGTAAACCATACGATGTGAAAAGAGAAACTGTAAGGCCTTAAGGCCAAACTCTATGTATTTGTGTACATTCCGTGGTTATATATAAAGGTGGTTTATATATTGGACATTCCTGGTTAGAGTTCAAAATGCAACTTAAAGCTTCCGCTAGAATGCTCTGAGTTAGGATTCGTGTTTGGTTTGATATTATCCTGTGGCCTCACCGTCTGTTTGTGGTATATCGTGTGGGGCCCCGGCCGGACCTTCTACTATACGTCATTTAACGGATGGGGTCGTTACATCTCGTCCAGCGGCTTGGTGAAGATATCTGCAACCTGCCGGTCTGTAGGCACATACCTCAGATCTACATCCCCTTGCTCCACATGCTACTGGATGAAGTGGTATCGCAGCTCGATGTGTTTAGTCCGGCTGTGTGAGACTGGGTTGTTTGCGATTGCGATGGCGCTGGAGGAGTCACAGAATAAGGGAATATCCTTGATCTTCATGTTGTAATCCTCCAGTTGGTGCTTCAGCCAAAGCAACTGTGCACAACAACTACCAGCAGAAATGTATTTTGACTCGGCCGTTGAGATTGCGACACAGTTTTGCTTCTTGAGGCTCCATGAAATGAGTCTTCTTCCTAGGAACTGACATGTCCCTGATGTGCTTTTCCTGTCATCTTTGCTTCCTGCAAAGTCAGCATCTGAAAAACCAATTAGTTCACTGTCATTACTTCTTGGGTACTATAAGCCAAGATTTGGTGTACCTTTAAGGTATCTCAAGATCCGCTTTGCAGCAGCATAATGAGATTCCTTACAGTTCACTTGGAATCTAGCACAGACACATGTGGAGAACATTATATCTGGTCTACTAGCAGTAAGGTAGAGCAAGGATCCAACTATGCTTCTATACTTGGTTTCATCGAAAGGTTTCACTTTCTCATCCTTGTCTAGAGACATAGCTGAGGCCATTGGAGTCCTCATAGAGGTTGCAATCTCCATTCCAAATTTCTTAAGTAACTCTTTGGTGAACTTGGTCTGAGAGATGAAGATCCCATCTTCAAATTGTTTCACCTGAAGTCCTAAAAAATACTTCAGCTCTCTCATACTGCTCATTTCAAACTTCCCTTGCATAAGTTTGGAAAACTTTTTGCAGAGGTTGTCGTCAGTAGAGCCAAATATGATGTCATCGACATAGATTTGCACTAGCAAAATCTTGCCTTTAATTTCCCTGAGAAACAATGTCTTGTCTATCTTTCCCCTCATGAATTTATTCTCGAGGAGAAAGCTAGACAACATTTCGTACCAAGTGTAACACCTCCACTGTAAAGACCATATAATATGGGTCCGGCCGGGGCCCCACAACATACGGACACCACAGCTTTAGTATTAAAAGATGATATGAAACTACCCAAACTCCAAACTCCCGACATACACAGCGGAAACATAAAACTAAAAGACAGAAGTTATCCACTAACAGTAGAGTATCAAAATGGCCTTAAGGCCTTACACAATATAAGTCCAAACATATAAAAGTGCCAAGCACCCCTAAGCTACCTCGGCATGCAAGCCGGACATGATCAAACAAAATCAACAAAACAAGGAAAAGAAACTAGCCAAGCACAGCAACACTTCATGAGGCTTAGGGCTTTTCGCCCGGCGCGCTAGCTCCTGCATGCGATCCTTGCCCTGAAAGAATTTGAAGTAACGTGGGTCAGCAAAGGCTGACCTCTACTGTGTAACAAACACATCTCCTCCCGGCCGTCCCTAACGGACCCCGGGGTACCACTCCACCTGCAAGTTAACACTTCGTACCAAAAGAGCATATATATTAAAGCGGTAAAACAGGCTTGGATGTCTCAAACAGCATACACGTTCTCTATGTTTTGAACAAAGTAAAAGGGGCCTACTATGCAACATGAATGCAACCCGGGTTTCACCCAAGGCACCCTAGCTCGTATGCATCTAGCACAACATCAAACATTGGGTACTTCCGTTTCCCCATTGGCTTAAAGCCGCAAACAAAAGGGAGACACCATGTCCCCAACGGCACACATGCCGTCACACGGAACCTTGCAATGGCCCCACCCGCACATGGGTCTAAAACCCCAGGCTTGCCCGCACAATCTGACGTCGCACGTCAGGGTTCCGTCTCACACTGACCGATTCTAAGAAGCCTCGCTGGACCCCACCCGCTCATGGCCACATTGCCCGGGCTTGCCCTCTGCTCGGCATTCTCGTCAGTCTTACACAAGGGCTAGTCTCGCCGGGACACTTTCCCCACATGACTTGCGCGTCACGGGATAGCCAGCCGACCACGGATACATAGCCGCGCCTTAGCACAGCACAAACAAAGGTTTCCCCACCCCAATTGCCACTCGCACCGCGTCTTTCCCGTGCTCCAAGGAAACCATTTACCGCACAAAGCGGAGCTAACCTCGTCCGGTTCCGACTACGAGTACTCACTCAAATACAATGGGGAAAACGCATACACACAACGGCGTATTGCCGCAACGGATTTTCTATCGAAGTTCGCTATGCAACATCACCGGGTCGGACTATCGGTCGCGACCACGGCTTCACCCACAATGCCTAATCCGCTAACGGAGCGGATCTCTAATGCAAAGCATGCCGGGATGAGCATACTCAACCCGGAGGTCCTCTTGAACCTAGGCTACACGGATCCCTCTCATTTGAGAGATCCGGTTCTCAAAATACGAAAGGAAGGGGATGCTATTCATGCATCCTAAATCCTAAAAACCGAGAGGAGAAGTGTCGTTACCTTCCGTCCCCTCTTCCTAGCCATGGAGAAGATTTGCTCGGATGAACACCACCGCAACGCTCCCACCTTCGCGGATCTGAACTCCGCTCGCGAAACGGACCTCCGAAGCTTCGCCGGCGGCCGGAACTTGGCCTCCTTGCTCTCCCTTCTCTCTAGAACTTAGAGAGATAAAAGGAAGTGGGGAATGAGGGTTTGGAACCCTATTCCCGGCCTTAAACCACCCAGGGAGGCTCCCCACCGTTGGATCTTCAAAAGAAAAGAACGAACGGCCACGATCGGAACTCACATTAGAAAATCTGGGCCGAACACGGGTTGCAACACGGCCGTGTGCATGGCCGTGTTAGCCATTCGCCGTCTCGATCGATTCGAAAACCAGCACACGGCCCCTGACACGGCCTTCGACACGGCCTTCGACACGGCCGTGTCTCGCTCCACACGGCCGTGTCGTGACCCGTGTCACGGCACCCGTTTTCAACATTTTCAGTCAGAGAAGTACACGGCCTCTGACACGGCCTTCGACACGCCCGTGTCACCTGGGACACGGCCGTGTCCGGACCCGTGTCATACCCCGTGTGCCAAACCTCAGAAAAAATTCGAAACGACCCAGGCTACACGGCCTGGGACACGGCCGTGTGCCTGGCCGTGTTCCATACTCAACGATCGTCGACCTTAACATGGTCGACCACACGGCCAGCTTGACACGGCCGACACGGCCTCTGGCACGGCCGTTTCAGGACCCGTGTCACCTGCTAAAAAAATAAAAAAAACTCTTTTGGCCAAAAGCGATCCCCGTCGCTCCTACAACATTTTTGGGGCGTTACAATTCTCCCCCCCCCTTAAAAGAATTTCGTCCCGAAATTTAAAACATGGAAAGAACACAAATTCTAAACGATACCTGAGGAGAAAAGCTCGGGGTACTCCTCCAGCATGGCTTGCTCTCGCTCCCATGAGAGCTCCTCGCAGCCACAGTTGTCCCAACGGACCTTTACGAGTCGGACCTCCTTGTTCCGCAGTTGCCGAACCTCCGAATCTTCTATCCCGACGGGACGTACTCGCGTCCTCAAGTCTTCCTCTACCGGCACCGCCACCGGTTCAATCACCACGCTGGCCTCTAACAAGGCTTTCCTCAGGACGGAGACGTGAAAAACGTCATGCAACCCACTTAGCTCCGTGGACAACGCCAACCGGTACGCTGCCTCTCCCACTCGCTCGATGACCTTGAATGGTCCCAAAAATCTCGGACTCAGTTTCTTGAGTCGGCGAATTCGTGAAACGCCTTTGAACGGCTTGATCTTAAGATACACCCAGTCGCCCACCGCGAATTCCACATGTTTGTGGCGAGCATTGAAATACTTCGACTGCCGATCTTGAGCCACCTTCATGCGCTCTTGGAGGGTCCGCACTAGCTCACTAGCATCGGCTACCACTTCTTTCCCCAAAAGCTTTGTGTCTCCCACCTCTGTCCAAGACATCGGTGTTCGACACCGCCTCCCATAAAGAGCTTCATATGGCGCCATCTTGATACTAGCTTGGTAGCTATTGTTATACGCAAACTCCACCATGAAGAGGTGATCCTCCCACTTCTTGCCGAAGTCGAGAGTACACATCCTTAGCATGTCTTCCAAAGTACGGTTCGTTCTCTCAGTTTGCCTATCGCTTTGAGGATGAAAAGCCGTACTGAACTTGAGTTTTGTGCCCAAGCTCTTCTGCACCAACCGCCAATCCTTAGACGTGAAACGTCCATCCCGGTCGCTGACTATACTCTTCGGAATCCCATGGAGTCGTACAATATTGCGGACGTACAACTCCACCAACTTTTCCACACCGTCCTCCTTCCGGTTTGGGATGAAGTGTGCCACCTTGGTCAAGCGGTCCACAATCACCCAAATGGCATCATTACCCTGCTGCGATCTAGGCAACCCATGCACGAAATCCATGGAGATGTCATCAAATTTCCATTCGGGGATTGGAAGAGGCTTCAAGAACCCGCCCGGCTTCTGACACTCGGCCTTCACCAAGGCACAAGTTTGGCACCGACTCACACACAAAGCTACGTCCCGCTTCATCCCAGGCCACCAATAGGACTTCTTCAAGTCCAAGTACATCTTTGTACTACCCGGGTGAATGGAGTACTTGGTGAAGTGGGCCTCAAACATCAACTCCTCGCGGAGCTTGCCGAACTGCGGTACACAAATCCTTCCGCCCTTCCTCAGAACCCCATCAACCATCTCCCAGGCGCTACCCTCGCCCTTAAGAGCTTCCTCCACGAAGGGTTGGAACTCCTCATCCACACGGGTCGCTTCCCGAATACGATAGCATAAGTCATTCTGCATCTCTATCCAGTTTAGCCGAGCCACGCTAGACTCGCCTCTTGCCACACATTCCAAACCAAGGGTCTCCCAGTCCCGCCTTAACCGCTCATCGTGAGCTTCAATCCAACTTCCTTGCCCCGAGTATTTCCTACTCAAAGCATCCACCACCACATTGGCTTTTCCTGGCGTGTACTGAATCGCCACCTCGTAGTCCCCAAGAAACTCGACCCACCTGCGCTGCCGCATATTTAGGTCCTTCTGATCCAGGAGATACTTCAGGCTCTTGTGGTCCGTGAAGATCTCCACCTTCGCACCATAAACGTAGTGCCTCCACAACTTCAAAGCAAAAATTACCGCCGCCAATTCCAGATCATGGACGGAGTAATTTCTCTCATGAGGCTTCAGCTGCCTCGACCCAAAAGCTATCACACTGCCATGCTGCACCAACACGCACCCTAAACCGCATCCGGATGCGTCGCTGAAAATCTGAAATCCTTCGGTCCCCTTTGGTAGACTTAGGATCGGTGCCATCATCAGCCTCTCCTTCAGGGTTTCAAACGCCTGACTACACTCTTGAGTCCACACGAACTTCTGATCCTTGCGAGTTAGCAAAGTGAGGGGTAGAGCTATCCGCGAAAAGTTTTCCACAAACCTTCGGTAGTACCCGGCTAGTCCAAGAAAGCTCCAGACTTCCGCCACAGTCCTCAAAACAGGCCAATCTCTGATGGCTTCCACTTTCGTTGGATCTACCGCCACCCCATCCCCACTAATCACGTGGCCTAAAAACGCCACCTTCTCCAACCAAAACTCACACTTGGAGAACTTCGCATAGAGCTGGTTCTCTCTCAATACTCGCAACACTGTCCTCAAGTGCACCTCGTGCTCCGCTTCCGACTTGGAATACACCAAAATGTCATCAATAAAAACGACGACGAACCTGTCCAAGTATTCGTGAAACACTCGGTTCATCAAGTCCATGAACACGGACGACGCGTTCGTCAACCCGAACGGCATCACCGAGAACTCAAAATGACCATACCTCGTACCAAACGCTGTCTTAGGTATGTCTTCGTCACGAATCCGCAACTGATAATATCCGGACTTCAGGTCCAACTTGGAGTACACCACCGACCCCACCAACTGGTCGAAGAGATCGTCTATCCGGGGAATCAGATACTTATTATTGATTGTCAATTTGTTCAACTCTCGGTAGTCTATGCACAAACGCATACTACCATCCTTTTTCTTTACGAATAACACCGGCGCACTCCACGGTGAAGAGCTAGGTCTGATATACCCTTGCTCCAAAAGCTCCTGCAACTGAACCTTGAGCTCGGCCAACTCCTTTGGTTCCATCCTAAATGGTGGACGCGACACCGGTCTAGCCTCGGGCACTAAGTCGATGGAGAAATCAATCTCCCGCCGAGGAGGTGCTCCCGGTAGCTCCTCGTGAAAAACATCTCCAAACTCCGCCACCACGGGAACTTCCCCAAGAGACAGCCTGGAAAGGCTAACCTCCAACAACGCTACTAGAGCTACACCTCCCTGGTTAACAGCTCGCACTAGTTGAAGTGCCGAAACTAGGGAACAGGCCACTCCAAGCAGGCCCTCAAACTTGACTTCTGCTTGCCCCACGCTCCTCAGGGTTACCACCTTGGACAAACAGTCAATACTGGCACGCTGCTCCGCTAGCCAGTCCATCCCCAAGATCACGTCGAACTCGGACAATGGCAAGATCGCCGCTACCAACACGAAGTCGACCCCCTCAAGACTCCAACAAATCCGGCCTCTAGCCCTGGTAGTCATAGACGACCCATTGGGCATGCGCACCTTCAACTCTGAGTCCGTTGAGAAGGACTCAACTCCAATCCTCCGGATGAAACTTTCCGCAAGGAAGGAGTGCGACGCTCCCGTATCGAAAAGTACCCTAGCGGGGTACCCTGATACCACTACAAAGCCTACACACATGCAACAAACATAAAAAGGCTTGAAATGAAGAAATCTAAGGTGCAGGTTGAATTCTCGTACCTGTCACCACATCGGGTTGACGGATTGCTTCCTGCTGCCCCAGGTTGTAGGCCCTTGGCTGCACCGGTTGAAACCGGGAAGCACTCGACTCCGCCATCTTCCCTTTCTCTGCGGCACTGGGGCCGGAGCGCACAGTCTGCTCCTGCCTTGGCTCTTGCTCAGCGCCCCCTTGGGTACAAAATCTTGCTATGTGGCCTGGCTTGCCACAACTGTAACACGTCTGCGGTCCCTTAGAGCGTGACCCTCCGGACGTCCAATTACTTTTATCGCCCGACTTAAACGGGGAAGGCTTCTTCTTCCATCGGCTCCCTTCCGCCTTTCCATGGGATTGAGCCGACTTCTTCTCCTCCCCCTGCTTGGGTGTGAAACCCTTTCGGCACTGGGATCGCTCCATATCGCTCTCCAAAATTCGGGCCGCCTCCACCAATTCGTTGAAGCCCGCACGCTTCATCGATATGAGGGGTTGTCTTAGATTCTCCCTCAATCCATGGTAGAAGAGATTGTCCCTCTCTTCATCGTCCGCCATGGTCGTCCCCGCATAACGACCCAATCGAGTAAATTCCTGAACGTACTCATCCACTGTCTTGTCTCGTTGCACAAGATGTAGAAATTGCCTCTGGAGGGCTAACCTTGTTGATGCGGGAATGTACTTCTTCAGAAAGGCATTCCCAAACTCCTCGATGGATGGTGTGCGTCCTGGAAATTGCAGGCCACTATGGCTCACCCACCATAACTTGGCATCTCCTTCTAGCATGAAGGCTGCGAACTCCGCCTTTTTCTCATCTGGCACCTCCGCCGCCCTCAGAAGCTCCTGACTTCTAGCCCACCAATCCTCTGCATCGGTGGGTGTGCCGGTTCCCTTGAAGGTTGGAGGGTGGAAACTCAGAAAGTACTTCATTTGCCGGTCCCCATGCCCGACAACCACTCTCTCGGCCTGCGGCTCTGCCCGCCTGGCTTCCTCAACCTGCACGGTCGCTGCCGTATCCGGGGTAGCAGGAGTTGCTACCTGTGCTGTCGCTGCAGCTTGAGCCGCCACCATCGCTTCTGCAAGCATACGACAAAAGTCGCCCGGGGTGACACCCATTCCTAGCGGACCGTGCGCAGTTGCACTACTTGCCAAGAGCTCTTCTCTTGGCCTCGAGGTCCCAGCCTCGTTGCTTGCACTCTAAACACAAGCAAGAAAACACAAATCAGCCTCTAATCGCAAGACCAGAACACCAGGACACTCATGGTCCTGCGATACTCCTATGTGGATAACTTCTAATACGCGACTCGACTTATAATTTCGACCGCGAAACTTCTCCTTGGAACGCGAACCTCCCTCTGATACCAAATTGTAACACCTCCCCTGTAAAGACCATATAATATGGGTCCGGCCGGGGCCCCATAACATACGGACACCACAGCTTTAGTATTAAAAGATGATATGAAACTACCCAAACTCAAAACTCCCGACATACACAGCGGAAACATAAAACTAAAAGACAGAAGTTATCCACTAACAGTAGAGTATCAAAATGGCCTTAAGGCCTTACACAATATAAGTCCAAACATATAAAAGTGCCAAGCACCCCTAAGCTACCTCGGCATGCAAGCCGGACATGATCAAACAAAATCAACAAAATAAGGAAAAGAAACTAGCCAAGCACAACAACACTTCATGAGGCTTAGGGCTTTTCGCCCGGCGCGCTAGCTCCTGCATGCGATCCTTGCCCTGAAAGGATTTGAAGTAACGTGGGTCAGCAAAGGCTGACCTCTACTGTGTAACAAACACATCTCCTCCCGGCCGTCCCTAACGGACCCCGGGGTACCACTCCACCTGCAAGTTAACACTTCGTACCAAAAGAGCATATATATTAAAGCGGTAAAACCGGCTTGGATGTCTCAAACAGCATACACGTTCTCTATGTTTTGAACAAAGTAAAAGGGGCCTACTATGCAACATGAATGCAACCTGGGTTTCACCCAAGGCACCCTAGCTCGTATGCATCTAGCACAACATCAAACATTGGGTACTTCCGTTTCCCCATTGGCTTAAAGCCGCAAACAAAAGGGAGACACCATGTCCCCAACGGCACACATGCCGTCACACGGAACCTTGCAATGGCCCCACCCGCACATGGGTCTAAAACCCCAGGCTTGCCCGCACAATCTGACGTCGCACGTCAGGGTTCCGTCTCACACTGACCGATTCTAAGAAGCCTCGCTGGACCCCACCCGCTCATGGCCACATTGCCCGGGCTTGCCCTCTGCTCGGCATTCTCGTCAGTCTTACACAAGGGCTAGTCTCGCCGGGACACTTTCCCCACATGACTTGCGCGTCACGGGATAGCCAGCCGACCACGGAGACATAGCCGTGCCTTAGCACAGCACAAACAAAGGTTTCCCCACCCCAATTTCCACTTGCACCGCGTCTTTCCCGTGCTCCAAGGAAACCATCTACCGCACAAAGCGGAGCTAACCTCGTCCGGTTCCGACTACGAGTACTCACTCAAATACAATGGGGAAAACGCATACACACAACGGCGTATTGCCGCAACGGATTTTCTACCGAAGTTCGCTATGCAACATCACCGGGTCGGACTATCGGTCGCGACCACGGCTTCACCCACAATGCCTAATCCGCTAACGGAGCGGATCTCTAATGCAAAGCATGCCGGGATGAGCATACTCAACCCGGAGGTACTCTTGAACCTAGGCTACACGGATCCCTCTCATTTGAGAGATCCGGTGCTCAAAATACGAAAGGAAGGGGATGCTATTCATGCATCCTAAATCCTAAAAACTGAGAGGAGAAGTGTCGTTACCTTCCGTCCCCTCTTCCTAGCCATGGAGAAGATTTGCTCGGATGAACACCACCGCAACGCTCCCACCTTCGCGGATCTGAACTACGCTCGCGAAACGGACCTCCGAAGCTTCGCCGGCGGCCGGAACTTGGCCTCCTTGCTCTCCCTTCTCTCTAGAACTTAGAGAGATAAAAGGAAGTGGGGAATGAGGGTTTGGAACCCTATTCCCGGCCTTAAACCACCCAGGGAGGCTCCCCACCGTTGGATCATCCAAAGAAAAGAACGAACGGCCACGATCGGAACTCACATTAGAAAATCTGGGCCGAACACGGGTTGCAACACGGCCGTGTGCATGGCTGTGTTAGCCATTCGCCGTCTCGATCGATTCGAAAACCAGCACACGGCCCCTGACACGGCCTTCGACACGGCCTTCGACACGGCCGTGTCTCGCTCCACACGGCCGTGTCGTGACCCGTGTCACGGCACCCGTTTTCAACATTTTCAGTCAGAAAAGTACACGGCCTCTGACACGGCCTTCGACACGCCCGTGTCACCTGGGACACGGCCGTGTCCGGACCCGTGTCATACCCCGTGTGCCAAACCTCAGAAAAAATTCGAAACGACCCAGGCTACACGGCCTGGGACACGGCCGTGTGCCTGGCCATGTTCCATACTCAACGATCGTCGACCTTAACATGGTCGACCACACGACCAGCTTGACACGGCCGACACGGCCTCTGGCACGGCCGTGTCAGGACCCGTGTCACCTGCTAAAAAAATAAAAAAAAAACTCTTTTGGCCAAAAGCGATCCCCGTCGCTCCTACAACATTTTTGGGGCGTTACACCAAGCCCAAGGGGCTTATTTCAAACCGTACAGTGCCTTCGATAATAAATAAACATAATTAGGATGGTTAGGATCAACGAAACCTGGGGGTTGTTCCACATAAACTTCTTCCTTTATGTTACCATTCAGGAAGGCGGACTTCACGTCCATTTGGTAGACGCTGAAGCCCTTCAGTGCAGCGTATGATTGAAACAGTCTGATGGCCTCCAGCCTTGCCACTGGAGCGTAGGTCTGGTCAAAATCGATCCCTTCTTCTTGATGATATCCGTTAGCAACGAGTCTGGCCTTGTTCTTTATGATCGTCCAATCCTCGTCCATCTTGTTCCTATAGACCCATTTTGTTCCGATAACGTTTTTATCTTTGGGTCTAGGAACAAGTGTCCAAACTTTGCAACGTTTGAACTGATTTAGCTCTTCTTCCATGGCCAAGATCCATGATGCGTCTACGTTTGCTTCATCAAACATCTTTGGTTCAACTAGCGAGAGGAAGCTTAGATAAAGATTCTCGTTAGCTGTACCTCGACGAGTTCTGACACCGACTCGGGGGTATCCTATGATTTGGTCCATAGGATGATCCTTTAGGTGTCTGAGCTCAGGATCTCTGGTATCTGGAAGTTCTTCAGCCATTGGTGTTGTAACATCCCATTTTCGGCTAGACCCCTAGGAGTTGGTTGGTCGTGACAGAACCCTAGGAGGCCCAAAAATTGAAATTAATCGACCGAGATTTCGGGTCACGGGTTGGTCACGCCTGTGACCGTCACGCCCGTGACCTAGGGCGTGACTCCTTCGACGATCGTCGATCTCAGGGAGACGATCGTCGGGCGCAGAATTTTTAACCCAGCCCTGTCACGCCCGTGACCCAGGTGTCACGCCCGTGACCAAGGGAGTGACCCCCTTCGGCGATCGTCGATCTCAGCGCGACGATCGCCGAGCGCGTAATTTGCCTCATGACCCTGTCACGCCCGTTACCCATGTGTCACGCCCGTGACCTAGGGCGTGACCACCCTTCGACGATCGTCGACCTCAGTTCGACGGTCGTCGAACCTAGAATTGGCCACCCGGGCCTGTCACGCCCGTGACCCATGTGTCACGCCCGTGACCTAGGGCGTGACCACCCTTAGACGATCGTCGATCTCAGTTCGACGATCATCGAACCCAGAATTGGCCACCCGGGCCTGTCACGCCCGTGACCTATGTGTCACGCCCGTGACCAAGGCCGAAACGTCAGCCAGACTAGAAATTTTGGTAACCGACGTCATAATCAATTCTAATTATGGGAATGTACAGTAGGAATATTTATTGGCCGTTTCTGTCTCTAATTATTTAATAAAAAAGTGAGTGAGGTCCAATAGAAAATCGCCACCTGGATCAGCAATTTCATCTTCCACCTTTTCCTCTTCCCAATATCATAACTGAAACGTTATTAAGAGAAATATTAATGGCTATGAACGTTTCATCCTTTCCCCTCCCCACTTGGAGATCTATAATAGCCCCCTTAGAGCAAGAGGAGAAGGTTACACGCTCGATCAAACGGATTCAGATTCCTCCCCTTGCTGTTGAAGAATTTCCTGCGACGCCACCACCGCGCAAATGGCTTCCCGACGGTCTGCACGCCTCCAGCCCGCGAACAAGGTCCTCCCCTCCCTCTTCATCTGCGGATAGATCTTAGAAATCATTAGGAGAGATATCGGGCTCGAAAGAGCCAGATCGGGTGAGCGTTTCCATGGTTTTCCAAAAATTTCATGGTGGCGGGTTTGCCGGAAACTGCCTCTCCGGCGGCCATGCCGCCGCCCGACGGTAGCCCTCACCTCAACAGAGGTGGTGGTGGTGGTGGCCGGCCAGGGAGATGGTTGGGTGGCCGGGAAATAGCTTTAGAAAAGCTACAGGTTTTAAGCATTTTAAGTGCTGGTTCGGGCTAAAGAAGAAGATGAACAGTAACATTTTATTATATTATATATTGTATAATTAGCAATTAAATCCCTTTACTGTACACTAGGTTAAAACTGAAAATTATAGCCCGTAGGGGCTGAAACATAAAAAGTGGTCAACATAGAAAATGTAGCCCTTGATGTCTAGTTTAATTTAAAATTAATTTCACTCGATTTGGAGTCCTGGTTAGACAACAACACACTTTTTGGTGATGTCTATACATAGGGCTATCCTGACCTTAGACAAATTCCCCACTCCAATCCTGTCATCAAAATAACTTGAAATTTGGAGTGTGGCCTAATCTTACATATATCTAGGTGCTATCCAAAAATTAGGATTTTTGGGAAATATTTTTCTATAGTTTTTAGAAAAATTCAATAATCCTAGCACCAAACCCTCCCAAATTTTGGTGAGTGGTCCCTGGGTTTATCATAAGGTTCTGGTAAAAATTACATCTCATTTGGAGGTGTCTTGATTAGGTTTGTGTCCAACCCTAGGTTGATCCTTATAGGATAATTTAGGATCAAACACCCCCTTGATATTTGAGTGGCCATATCACCTCAACAGGGGCTGATATTTTGGTCACTGACTCTTTAGGGCATGACACACCCTCCAAGGGAGTTTGGAGTGGTTTGGTGTAGGGTAGCCCTAGAACCCTAGGGTAGGTCCCTTAATGGGGATTTGTAGGGTTGTGAAGGTCATGGGGTCAAATGACCTTGGTCTGACTTGAAATTTGGAGGATAGGACCATAGGGCCATGAAAGTCCTCTGGTAAAAATTTTAGGGTATTTGGAGACCTTTAGCCCACCTAAAATCCTAACCCTAGTTTAGGTCACAAACTTTAATTTGAATTATTAAGCTATTAAATGAACTTCAAATCAAGTAAAATTTGGGTAGGGTGATTTTATGGTTCAAGTGGACATAATATAATTTTGTTAAGATTTTTGGGTTAATTTATACAGTACTTCATTCACACCCATAGTTGTGCCCTAGATATTTATTTTGATGATTATGGAATTTATGTTCACTGGAATATTATGTAATATTGTATTAGAGCATCATATAGCATATAATACTTTCTGTATTTTTCTTGGAAGTTTTATCCGATTATTTTGGGTACTTGCTTCTTTAATGTACCAATTGTGATATGTAGTCAAAAATACAAATAATGCCCATTTACTATTTGAAAAATTATGAAATTTGGTCAGTGGGTGTTTCAAATTATGATAGTCACCCTATAATTTTCTCTGAAATTTTACATGGATAAACACGGTACCTCATTCATTAAGTAGGGAAAATTAGTATCTTGAATTAAAGTAAATTCAGAGTTCAAATATTAGAGAAAACTTATGGTACTTGGTTTATGATGGTTTTAGGTCACTATATAGCCTCTATAATTTTACTGGGATTTTTGGATATATATTTACAGTACTTCTTTCATAATATAATAAAAGTGGCCTAAAATGGTAAATTAGGAAATGTAGGTCTAAACACCTCTGAAATTTCTCAAAATTTGGAATTACTGTTTAAATGTCTCATAGGATTTTTACTGATTTTATGATGATTTATTGTTGGCTCATTAGTGCACTTCGTGTTCATATTAGGGCATTTGGAATCTTAGAATAAATAAATTAAATGCCCGATAAATAGGAAAATTTGGAAATCTTGGTCTTAGCTATATTATGTCATGGTAGACCTCCAGTAAATATTACATGAGATTCGAAAGACAGTTTGGAGTACCACCCCTTGCATAACTCATAAAGCATAGGATGGTCTGCGTTTAGTAAAATCTGCAGAAGCTGAACTAGAGTGGGTAATGATCTAGGGAGATGGAATTTTGGTAGTTTGCTGGTTTGGATAGGGTGAGTTGAATCAAGTTCATTATTGGAAGTCAGGATGGGTAGGGTGTGAGATTGACTTGCGGTAAGTAGTGTTCAGGTTCGACGGAAGATCATCCTCCCCGAGAAGAGGAAGAGTCAAAGTCACCCTAGGATTAGCCCACTGTAATATGAGAAGGGAATGGGTTAAGGGAGCCAATCAATTATAATAAGCGCCTTGGAAAGGGAGCTTTGGGATTCACCCCATCATAGCTCCTAGTACCGCTGCGAGCCCTCCACCGGGTAAACCCTCGGGAAGTCCAAGGTTAACCCTAAATCTTAGGAATAAAATGATCAAGA
This sequence comes from Platanthera zijinensis, assembly GCA_039513925.1. Classification (NCBI taxonomy): domain Eukaryota; kingdom Viridiplantae; phylum Streptophyta; class Magnoliopsida; order Asparagales; family Orchidaceae; genus Platanthera; species Platanthera zijinensis. The sequence goes on from CM077082.1 coordinate 134,705,695, forward strand.
GTAACCCTAATAATAGTTCTACTTCACACCTACACTTGTATACTTAGGAAGAAGAATTGGCGTGGAATGGGTAGAGTAGGTCCGTGGTCTAAGGGCCTACTAGTAATGACAATGGTTTGGTTTGTAATTTGGAAGTCCAGGGAGCGGGATGCTCGGGGACTTGGTATATGCTTGGTATCCTAGAGAGCTGGAGGCTCGGTAACATGAGAACTTATACAAATATAATTGTCATGATTGCATGTGCATAAAAGTGGTGGGTCATCGGTACTGGGCGATCGATCACACCGACAGCGGTACGTTGACTCAGCGGTGTGGGACACTTAGCCAAAGAAAGCCTGGTGGGTATAGCCAGCACTAGTACGCGGATACTCTAGGTTGTGTTCTTCTAGGGGCGTACGGAAGGGCTAGGCCTGGTAGTGTGGTTATCCGCCTAGGAGTGGGGGGCCCGACCCACTGTCTCCGTTTGCCACAACGGAGGTTCCTGGGAGTGAAGCTAGCTTTCCGAACAGGGGGAATTAAAGGTCTGTGCGCATAGATTCGGTGGGTGTGTTGCATTTGCTTGTGCATTCCATAGCATATTTGTGTTTCATAGCATAAACATTGCCACCTATCGTATAAGATGGTATGGGACGTTTTATACGATAGGCCCTGCAAAACGACCCCTTGGTCTATAGGGGTAATCCCTATAAATCAATGGTTATATTTCTTGTGCTTTTACTTACTTGCTACTCCTTGCTGTTTGATAACCGACACCCCAACGTATAAGTGGTATGGGACACTTTATACGATGGGAGACCTACAAAAGATCCCTTGGCTTATGCGCTTCCACGCATAAGTTAAGGTTACACTTCCTACTTTCTGCTTCTATCATATTTACTATGGAATTGCTAGCATAGGTCCGCTATCACCTGTTTCTTTGATTTAATCTCCACCTTCATGTCCTTCCCTTTCTTCCTCTCCTCTCGGTACCTAGGAGCCATGGGGGAAGTGGTAAGGGATGATAGGGCTTAGTCTTTATGACTAACAATTTTCGAACCATAACATTTTAGGTGTACCATATGGAAGGGTCACGGGTATTGCAGTTTCTGACAGAGTTGACCCCGCGACCGTGTTACCATTGTCACCAGCCGGGACATACACGGGTCAAATGCCCCTTAATGGGTGGGATCCCACCAGCTCAGTAGCTAGGAGGCCGAAGATGTAGACACAGACGTGGATTGCGAGGCGGCGACGGCAGGCCGAAAAGGAAGAAGCATCCAAAGATGCAGCACCGGCAGAGTACGGAGTCGGTGGAGATGGGCCAGTCCATCTTGGGTGCTCTCGGTTCAGTGACAGTTACGGTGACGCTTTGTTTTAGTTTTGCTTCCGCGAGTGACTTGTAGTGAGGATTACATGTACTGGGCACAAGCCCTCCTTTTGTACTCTGATTATTATTATTATCGTGGACTCTCCCTTTGTGGAGATTTATTTATATACATGTGGTTATGTGGACTTGCTTTTACTTCATTATGCTACTATTCTGCGATCGAAAAGGGCCAGCAGAATTGGCGTTTTGTAGTGGCGACCTTCCCGTGAGTTGGTGCCTCCGCAAAGCGGCAGTTCTGGGCTAAGATCCCGGTGTTTTGAAAAGAAAAAAAAGGGGTCTTACAAGTGGTATCAGAGGAAAACCTCGATCGAAAATGTAGCAGTCCACTAACCCTGGGTCACCCCCGCTCGAGTTTAGTTTAGGGACAAACTAAGCAGCGGAAGCAGTGGTGTGCCCATAAGGGAAATCACATGTGAATGTCCACTTCGTCATTAATTGGAATTCCTCTTTGCAGCCTGCTGCAAACCCTGCCCCCAGCAGGGAACACCTCCGGCTACGAAGATCTCATCTTATCATCCTCTAACCAACGATTTAGACTCAACCAACTAGGGCTTGTGACTAACCATGACAATCTATAGTATGCCCTAGTTCAAAATAGACCTTGGGTATGAATTTGGTTAAGGTAAGGAGAAACCCAAAGAGAATAAAGGAGGTGTTTAGCACGAGAATGACTACCTAAGACGTAAACTCAGGTGTCCCTACTATCCCAATCAACGATTATTCGGATAGGTAGACTACTTTAAGGAGAATTGAGACCAATAGTACATTAGCAGAATGGTAAAAGACAAGTAGTCTTAATCCTCAATACCGGTAATAAAATTACCTGGAGGCAACCACCGAGACAAACACTGAGGGTCGGATAGGAATTCAAGTTTGGAAGATACCCATTTGGGATTGGGAACATTTTGACCCGGATAAAGTTGTCGTAAATATGACTCAGAGAGTTTAAAGTATGGAGTATATTAACGAGTTTCAGGGTGGAACCCCAAGTCGAAGATTGATGCCCTAGGGATTGCGCACCCAGCTAGGATAGATGTAACAGGGTAGTATCAAAGATACTTAGCCCAAGATAGGTAGGGGCTGATCTTTTGTTTATTGGGGGCTAAACCTTTGTTTATTGGGCAAATTAGTATTGGCTTGGGTTTCCTTGGACCTAGTTTAGGGAAAGTGGCGTAACAAACATAGTGAGATTGAAGTCGATATAATTCGACGTTATTCGGGCGAACATAAGATTTTGTAAAAAATGTTTGGAATGATGACCCGTAGCGTTACCAAGACAATGACATGGTAATAAGACGAAATAATTACGAGAATTAACTATTATCACGTGAAATTAGGTGACGGGTAACAAGATTCGGGATATCTGAGAAGGTAAAGATTTAATCGCTGGGTTGTATCATCAGAAGGATGATGTATCTCAGAACATGTACCCCCGGAGGGGAAATTTGAGGACATCGCGATGGATTTTATTCATGGACTTCCCCGATCACGGACAGGAAACGACTCGACTTGGGTCATCGTCGATCGGTTGACGAAGGTGGTCAGATTCATTCCGATCAAGAAGGATGACTCTGTGGGGGTACTAGTGCAGAGATTTGTGGAGCAGTTTGTTCGATACCACGGGGTACCCAAGACGATCTTGTCAGATCGGGATGGCTGGTTCACTTCCAGGGAGTGGAGGTCCGTGTATGCTCATTCAAACACGCGATTGACCTTCAGCACCGCATTCCATTCCTAGACGGATGGGCAGATAAAACGCACCAATCGGACGCTGGAAGATCTTCTGAGGCTATGCATCTTAGGCCACGGGGAACCATGGGAGAAGCTCCTACCCTTGATCAAGTTCTCTTATAACAACAGCTACCAGTCCAGCATCAGGATGACACCTTACGAAGCCTGGTATGGAAGGAGATGAAGGACCCCACTTTCTTGGATTCAGGACGAGGATCTGAAGGCATTGGGATCGGATTTTGTCGAAGACGCCGAGGCTCAGGTGAGACTAATCCGAGACAGGATGTTAGAAGCACAGATCAGACAGGCTAAGTATTATGACGCCCGACATCGTCAGGTGGAGTTCAGGTGGGGGACCGAGGTTTTCGAGGATCCGGCCCATGCATGGAGTTTCACAGGTGCGTGGTCAGAGGAAGAAGCTCAGCCCTAGGTATATGGGCCCTTACAGGATCCTGGAGCGGATCGGGGCCCTAGTTTACAGGCTGGAGTAGCCACCAGAGCTGGCACCTCTGCACGACGTATTCCACGTTTCTTCACTTAGGAGGGCTTTACTGTACCCGGAGCAGCAGATTTTCACCACAGATGGACCGGTAGCTTCCGACTGGTCAGTTCACTTGGAGCCGATTCGGATCGATGGCAGAGGAGTACAGACCTTGCGTCGGAAGAAGGTTCCGTTAGTCAAGGTCTTGTGGAACAATCATGGGCAGGAGGAGCATACATGGGAGCCACAGGACTTGATGCGACAAAAGTATCCGGAACTTTTCGGTCAGGTATACCTCACAACCCCTCTGGACAATCAATTTGCGTTCCTATTTTAAACCAATAAGACCGAAATTTCAAGAATAGGGGCTAATCCTTTGTTTATTGGGGTATATACCTTGACAATTGGACGAATTGGTCTTAGAATCAAAACTGCACACTGCAAACGTAACGTAGAGATGTAGATCTTTCAACTCTCATGGGATGTTACAAGCTTCTTTTTCCCGATTAGAGTCCCGTAGGCTTAACCTTGATTTCGGGGACGAAATCTTTGTTTTGTTTATTGGGATTTGTAACATCCCATTTCCGGCTAGACCCCTAGGAGTCGGTTGGTCGTGACAGAACCCTAGGAGGCCCAAAAATTGAAATAAATCGACCGAGATTTCGGGTCACGGGTTGGTCACGCCCGTGACCTAGGGCGTGACTCCTTCGACGATCGTCGATCTCAGGGAGACGATCGTCGGGCACAGAATTTTTAACCCGGCCCTGTCACGCCCGTGACCCAGGTGTCACGCCCGTGACCAAGGGCGTGACCCCCTTCGGCTATCGTCGATCTCAGCGCGACGATCGCCGAGCGCGTAATTTGCCTCATGACCCTGTCATGCCCGTGACCCATGTGTCACGCCCGTGACCTAGGGCGTGACCACCCTTCGACGATCGTCGACCTCAGTTCGACGGTCATCGAACCCAGAATTGGCCACCCGGGCCTGTCACGCCCGTGACCCATGTGTCGCGCCCGTGACCTAGGGCGTGACCACCCTTCGACGATCGTCGATCTCAGTTCGACGATCGTCGAACCCAGAATTGGCCACCTGGGCCTGTCATGCCCGTGACCTATGTGTCACGCCCGTGACCAAGGCCGAAACGTCAGCCAGACTGGAAATTTCGATAACCGACGTCATAATCAATTCTGATTATGGGAATGTACAGCAGGAATATTTATGGGCCGTTTCCGTCTCTAATTATTTAATAGAAAAGAGAGTGAGGTCCAATAGAAAATCGCCACCTGGATCAGCCATTTCATCTTCCACCTTTTCCTCTTCCCAACATCATAACTGAAACGTTATTAAGAGAAATATTAATGGTCATGAACGTTTCATCCTTTTTCCTCCCCACTTGGAGATCTATAATAGTTCCATTAGAGCAAGAGGAGAAGGTTACACGCTCTATCAAACGGATTCAGATTCCTCCCCTTGCTATTGAAGAATTTCCGGCGACGCCACCACCGCGCAAATGGCTTCCCGACGGTCTGCACGCCTCCAGCCCACGAACAAGGTCCTCCCCTCCCTCTTCATCTGCGGATAGATCTTAGAAATCGTTAGGAGAGATATCGGGCTCGAAAGAGCCAGATCGGGTGAGCGTTTCCATGGTTTTCCAAAAATTTCATGGTGGCGGGTTTGCCGGAAACTGCCTCTCCGGCGGCCATGCCGCCGCCCGACGGTAGCCCTCACCTCAACAGAGGTGGTGGTGGTGGTGGCCGGCCAGGGAGATGGTTGGGTGGCCGGGAAATAGCTTTAGAAAAGCTACAGGTTTTAAGCATTTTAAGTGCTGGTTCGGGCTAAAGAAGAAGATGAACAGTAACATTTTATTATATTATATATTGTATAATTAGGAATTAAATCCCTTTACTGTACACTAGGTTAAAAATGAAAATTATAGTCCGTAGGGGCTTAAACATAAAAAGTGGTCAACATAGAAAATATAGCCCTTGAAGTCTTGTTTAATATAAAATTGATTTCACTTGATTTGGAGTCCCGGTTAGACCACAACACACTTTTTGGTGAGGTCTATCCATAGGGCTGTCCTAACCTTAGAAAAATTCCCCACTCCAATCCTGTCATCAAAATGACTTGAAATTTGGAGTGTGGCCTAATCTTACATATATCTAGGTGCTATCCAAAAATTAGGATTTTTGGAAAATATTTTTCTATAGGTTTTAGAAAAATTCAATAATCGTAGCATAATTTAATTAGATGGCTAAATGACTTCCAAACCCTCCCAAATTTTGGTGAGTGGTCCCTGGGTTTATCATAAGTTTCTGGTAAAAATTTCATCTCATTTGGAGGTGTCTTGACTAGGTTTGTGTCCAACCCTAGGTTGATCCTTATAGAATAATTTAAGATCAAACATCCACTTGATATTTGAGTGGCCATATTACCTCAACATGGGCTGATATTTTGATCACTGACTCTTTAGGGCATGACACACCCTCCAAGGGAGTTTGGAGTGGTTTGGTTTAGGGTAACCCTAGAACCCTAGGGTAGGTCCCTTAATGGGGATTTGTAGGGTTGTGAAGGTCATGGGGTCAAATGACCTTGGAATGACTTGAAATTTGGTGGATAGGACCATAGGGCCATTAAAGTGCTCTGGTAAAAATTTTAGGGTATTTGGAGACCTTTAGCCTACCTAAAATCCTAACCCTAGTTTAGGTCGCAAACTTTAATTTGAATTATTAAGCTATTAAATGAACTTCAAATCAAGTAAAATTTGGGTAGGGTGATTATATGGTCCAAGTGGACATAATATAATTTTTTTGAGATTTTTGGGTTAATTTATACAGTACTTCATACACAACCATAGTTGTGCCCTAGATATTTATTTTGATAATTATGGAATTTATGTTCACTAGAATGTTATGAAATATTGGATTAGTGCATCATATAGTATGTTATACCTTCTGTATTTTTCTTAGAAGTTTTATCTGATTATTTTGGGTACTTGCTTCTTTAATGTACCAATTGTGATATGTAGTCAAAAATACAAATAATGCCCATTTACTATTTGGAAAATTATGAAATTTGGTCAGTGGGTGTTTCAAATTATGATAGTCACTCTGTAATTTTCTATGGAATTTTAGATGGATAAACACAGTACCTCATTCATTAAGTAGGGAAAATTAATATCTTGAATTAAAATAAATTCAGAGTTCAAATATTAGAGAAAACTTATGGTACTTGGTTTATGATGGTTTTAGGTCACTATATAGCTTCTATAATTTTCCTGGGAAGTTTGGATATATATTTACAGTACTTCTTTCATAATATAATAAAAGTGGCCTAAAATGGTAAATTAGGAAATGTAAGTCTAAACACCTCTGAAATTTCTCAAAATTTGGAATTACTGTTTAAATGTCTCATAGGATTTTTACTGATTTTATGATGATTTATTGTTGGCTCATTAGGGCACTTCATGTTCATATTATGGCATTTGGAATCTTAGAATAAATAAATTAAATGCCCGATAAATAGGAAAATTTGGAAATCTTGGTCTTAGCTATATTATGTCATGGTAGACCTCCAGTAAATATTACATGAGATTCAGAAGACAGTTTGGAGTACCACCCCTTGCATAACTCATAAAGCTTAGGATGATCTGCGTTTAGTAAAATCTGCAGAAGCTGAACTAGAGTGCGTAATGATCTAGGGAGATGGAATTTTGGTAGTTTGCTGGTTTGGATAGGGTGAGTTGAATCAAGTTCATTATTGGAAGTCAGGATGGGTAGGGTGTGAGATTGACTTGCGGTAAGTAGTGTTCAGGTTCGACGGAAGATCGTCCTCCCCGATAAGAGGAAGAGTTAAAGTCACCCTAGGATTAGCCCACTGTAATATGAGAAGGGAATGGGTTAAGGGATCCAATCAATTATAATAAGTGCCTTGGAAAGAGAGCTTTGGGATTCACCCCATCATAGCTCCTAGTACCGCTGCAAGCCCTCCACCGGGTAAACCCTCGGGAAGTCCAAGGTTAACCCTAAATCTTAGGAATAAAATGATCAAGAGTAACCCTAATAATAGTTCTACTTCACACCTACACTTGTATACTTAGGAAGATGAATTGGCGTGGAATGGGTAGAGTAGATCCGTGGTCTAAGGGCCTACTAGTAATGATAATAGTTTGGTTTGTAATTTGGAAGTCCAGGGAGCGGGATGCTCGGGGACTTGGTATATGCTTGGTAGCCTAGAGAGCTGGAGGCTCGGTAACATGAGAACTTGTACAAATATAATTATCATGATTGCATGTGCATAAAAGTGGTGGGTCATCGGTACTGGGCGATCGATCACACCGACAGCGGTACGTTGACTCGGCGGTGTGGGACACTTAGCCAAAGAAAGCCTGGTGGGTATAGTCACCACTAGTACGCGGATACTCTAGGTTGTGTTCTTCTTGGGGCGTACGGAAGGGCTAGGCCTGGTAGTGTGGTTATCCGCTTAGGAGTGGGGGGCCCGACCCACTGTCTCCGTTTGCCACAACGGAGGTTCCTGGGAGTGAAACTAGCTTTTCGAACAGGGGGAACTAAAGGTCTGTGCGCATAGAGTCGGTGGGTGTGTTGCACTTGCTTGTGAATTCCATAGCATATTTGTGTGTCATAGCATAAACATTACCACCTATCGTATAAGATGGTATGGGACGTTTTATACGATAGGCCCTGCAAAATGACCCCTTGGTTATATTTCTTGTGCTTTTACTTACTTGCTACTCCTTGCTGTTTGATAACCGACACCCCACCGTATAAGTGGTATGGGACACTTTATACGATGGGAGCCCTGCAAAAGATCCCTTGGCTTATACGCATCCGCGCATAAGTTAAGGTTACACTTCCTACTTTCTGCTTCTATCATATTTACTATGGAATTGCTAGCATAGGTCCGCTGTCACCTGTTTCTTTGATTTAATCTCCACCTTCATGTCCTTCCCTTTCTTCCTCTCCGCTCGGTACCTAGGAGCCATGGGGAAAGGGGTAGGGGATGATAGGGCTTAGTCTTTATGACTAACGGTTTTCGAACCACAACATTTTAGGTGTACCATATGGAAGGGTCACGGGTATTGCAGTTTCTGACAGAGTTGACCCCGCGACCGTGTTACCATTGTCACCAGCTGGGACATACACGGGTCAAATGCCCCTTGATGGGTGGGATCCCACCAGCTCAGCAGCCAGGAGGCCGAAGACGTAGACGCAGACGTGGATTGCGAGGCGGCGACGGCAGGCCGAAAAGGAAGAAGCACCCAGAGATGCAGCACCAGCAGAGTACGGAGTCGGTGGAGATGGGCCAGTCCAGCTTGGGTGCTCTCGGTTCAGTGACAGTTACGGTGACGCTTAGTTTTAGTTTTGCTTCCGCGAGTGACTTGTAGTGAGGATTACATGTACTGGGCATAAGCCCTCCTTTTGTACTCTGATTATTATTATTATCGTGGACTCTCCCTTTGTGGAGATTTATTTATATACATGTGGTTATGTGGACTTGCTTTTACTTCATTATGCTACTATTCTGCGATCGAAAAGGGCCGGCAGAATTGACATTTTGTAGTTGCGACCTTCCCGTGAGTTGGTGCCACCGCAAAGCGGCAGTTCTGGGCTAAGACCCCGGTGTTTTGAAAAGAAAAAAAAAGGGGGTCTTACAGGCGTGACTTCATCATCTTGGACAATCTCATCATCTTGATCAGCTGCCTCTTCAATGGGGTTGGAGAGGTGATCTCGATGAACTGTTCATTTCTATCTTTGGTGGGTTCATCCAAGTTGATTTCCTTAATTCTTATACCTGCAGCTTCAACACGCACACTAGACGATTCGCATTGCAGCAAGCTCGTCTCATCAAATACAACATGTTTCGATTCTTCAACGACCAGGGTTTTTCTATTAAAAATCCTATATGCCTTACTATGGCTGCTATATCCTACAAAAATACCTTCAAAACTCTTCTCACTGAACTTGGTAGTTTGATACTTGCCGTTGTTTAGCACGAAGCATTTACAGCCAAAAATTCTAAAATATGAAACTGTTGGTTTCTTGCCTTTTAGAAGTTCATAAGGTGTCTTATCATGGTTCTTGTTTATGAGGGTTCGGTTTTGCACGTGGCATGCAGTATTGACCGCTTCAGCCCAGAAGTACTCTGGTAGTGAAGCATCACTTAGCATGGTCCTGCAGGCCTCTATGAGTGTTCTGTTCCTTCTCTCGGCTACTCCATTTTGCAGTGGAGTACGGGGAGAGGAAAACTCATGAAAGATACCTAGGCTTTCACAGAATTCTGTCATGGCTCCAGATTTGAACTCCGTTCCATTGTAACTTCTGATTTTGACTACGGAACAGTTGTATTCATTCTGGATTTGCCTGACAAAATTAGTAAAGATATCGAAGGTATCTGACTTGTGTTTCAGAAAGAACACCCACGCAAAACGCGAGTAGTCATCAACAATAACCAACGTATAATCCTTACCTCCTAAGCTTCTAACGTGCAGTGGACCGAACAAGTCCATATATAGCAGGTGTAAACACCTGTTAGAGTTTTTTCCTATAGTGCTTTTGATAGTAGCCCTTGTTTGCTTGCCTTTTACGCATGCATGACAAGGTCTCTCTTTGACATGCTTGACATTCGGGGCATCACACACTAAGTTTTGGGATAATAATTTATTAATAGTTTTAAAATTAATATGTGCTAGTCTCTTGTGCATATGGTCAACAAGAGACGCACTATCTTTAGCCAAAAGACACACTGGTGTGGAAGAATCTATACAAATAAAATTTAAGCAAAACACATTCCTGCTTCGAGTGCCTGATAGAATTGTTTCCATATTGTCAACAGATTTTATCAAGCACTTGTCAGCGTGGAATTCAACTACGTATCCTTTGTCGCATAGTTGGCTTATGCTGATGAGATTGTGTTCCAATCCTTCAACATAAGCTACATCGAAAAAGTATACGCTACCGTTAGTAATCATACCGTAGCCTTTGGTAATTCCTCAGTCTGAACCTCCAAAGATGACCTTTGGTCCGTTCAACACCGGTGAATAATTCTGGAGTAGGCTTCTTGTCCCGGTCATATGCCGAGAGCATCCACTGTCCAAGTACCAGATTGGCATTTTGGTGGCCTTTGGACATACCTGCAATTACAATCACTTAGCCTTAGGAACCCAAACACGTTTGGGTCCTTGGTATCGAGTTAGAATACTCCCCCTACGAGTATTAGCCTCATGAGTGGTCATTCTCATGTTGCCAACTTGAGGAGTTGTAGCATTTCTAGGATTAAACCAACAATCTGTGGCAAAGTGACCAATTCTACCACAGCACCAACAGTCGAATCTGTTGTATCTTTACCTTCCAAACTCCTGCTTGACCTTCTTGGGTGGAGGTCTAGCCGGGGTAGTATTGTTGGAGGAAGAAGCTTCATGATGATGGCAGCTACATGAGGTCTTCTCCTTCATAGGCTTTTCCACAACAGGTTTTACCTTTGGTCGTTTCTGGAAGTTGTGACCATGAACATAGGGACCATAGCCCTGAAGAATCACTTCTTCATAAGGTGCCTTAAAGGCACTCTCACCAAAGTTCTGAGGGCGATTCCATCTTTGGTACCGAGACATAGGCTCTACATGGGTAGGCCTAGAGATGTGTCCATAGGTGGACTCATAGTCGAATTCGTTCGTAGGAAAGATAACTTTCTTGAATGATACTGGCTCCAAAGGAGCTTTCCCTTTTTCCTCGGCTAAGGCCTTCATAGCATTCTTATTCTTTCTCTTGGCCTTGTTTCTCCTAGAAGATTTAATAGGAGCGGCATTATGGCCTAGTCCAGCTCCTTTGGCCTTAGCTGAGAATTTAGCAATGAGTGGAAGAACTGTTTTAGGCTTAGAGAAACTTTCAACTAGTCTCTTCTCAGCCTCGAGTTATTTTTCCAACTCCTTGATGATTTCATCTTTAAGGTCGAGGTGCTTGAGAGCCTGATTGTATTCTTCAATAGCAAGATTGAAGTTCTCCTGAAGAGTGTTAGTCTTAGCGACTTCTTCTCTCAGGCTGCTCTCAGAAGCCTTTAGAGACTTAATCTCTTTGGCCTGAGTTTTTATAACTCGACGACACTTATCGTAAGTTATGATTAACTCCTTGTACTAGGCCATAAGTTCAGACTCATCTTCAGAAGAGCTGTCCTCATGTTCATGTTTAGAACTTTCAGATTCAGAGAGAGGAGTATGTTAATTTACCTCCCCAGTAAACTGGGGCTCTTATTCATCATCTGATTGGGCCATGAGGCCAAAGTAGGCTTCCTCTTCTTCACCTGACTCAGATGAGTCGGAGTCACTGAGAGTTTTGCCCTTCTTGGCCACCAGGCTCTTCTCAGTTCTTTTTTTGTGGTATGAGGATTTCTTTTCCTCTCTTCTGCCACCTTCCTTCTTTTTGTGGGGGCAGTCAATTATGACGTGACCTGGCTTGTTGCAACAGTAGCAAATGATGTCAGTAGAAATCTGTTTGTTCTGTTTAGAATTATACCTGTCATGGCTACCCGAGCCTTTCTTTCTTTGATCATTTTCGTGTCGTGATCTTCGGTATGAGGTATACTTGCCTCTCCAATGCTTCTTCTTATTCAAGAATTTCTTGAACTGTCATGAAAGTAGTGAGAACTCTCCATCAGATAGTTCTGATCCCGAGGAGCTTGGCTCGGAGCTTTATTCTTCACTGACTTCTTGAGCTGGTGCTGGTTGGGTAGCTTTGCCCTTCCTTGAACTGCCAGCCTTTAATGCAGTAGGCTTCTCTTTCAACGAGAAGCGACTTTTCTCTTCTTCAGCTTTCCTGGAGTTTATTTGCAGTTCATAGGACATCAGCTTCCCAAAAAGATTTTGTGGATCTGTCTCTGCTAGTCTCCCAAACTCCCGAATATCACAGACTTTATTGTCCCATTCCTTTGTGAGAGATCTCAGAAATTTATTGTTCAGCTCTCCATTTGTGAAGACTCTGCCATACACTCTTAGGCCATTCACTATCTTGAAGAAATTTTCAAAGGTGTCAGCAATGGTCTCCTTTGGTCCGTGTCTGAAGGCTTCATATTTCTGGTTCAGAAGGGACCTTCTATCATCCGTCACTTCTTCAGTGCCTTCCATAAGGGTAACTAGAGATTGTCACATCTCTTTAGCCTATTGGCAGTGAATAAGGTTTTGCAACATTGAGTCATCGACTGCACTTGCTATAATGTTTTTAGCCTTTTTGTCCAAAGAGACAAGTGCAATCTCGTCCTTGTCCAGATCCATCAATTTCTTGGGAACCTTTTTGGTTGGATCTATGGTGGAGGCGATCATAAGAACATAGGGACCTTCTTCGACAATCATGAAGATCCGGGGGTCCACAGCTTCCATGAAGAATTTAATTCTTTCTTTCCACATGGGAAAATTGTTCTTTGTGCACAGGGGAAGCTTGGCGAAATCTTTGACTTTGTCCATTGCTAGATTGAGTAACAAATTTCAGAAACAGGAACTTGATCAAGGTGTTAACCTTTTTAACGATCAACCTCCCTCTGATACTAATTGAAAGTGGACAGTTGTTGACCTAAATCACCTAGAGGGGGGTGAATAGGTGAATTGTGCGTTTGTTTGTGGCATAAAAATTTAGAGATCTAGCGCACGCAATCAAGCTATCACAGAAGGATACACAAGATTTATAGTGGTTCCCCGTCCTTGGGTACATCCACTTTACCTCACCGTTCTAGAAAATAACTAGATCCGGCTACTCCACTATCTCAGATTGCAAACCAATCCTACGCCTCGGAACAACGTTCCTACAAACTCAATCCACAAGGGATCTACACTCGGAAGATAAAACTTCCTACCAATCGGAGATAAATCTCCTACAAAGAAAGTTGTTTGAATAAAAGTTACAAACAAAAATATATCAGATCTGGATCTTGGTCTTCGTCTTCTTCGTTGAGAACTTTAGGCTTGATCAGGAAAGGTAGAAGAAGGCTGGATTGTTTTCCAAGGAACTGAGATTTGAAAATCACCACGATAAACGAGAAATACACAAGTCGTTGAAGCACGATCGGATCGGATGATTGTTCTTGATCTTGGATCGATCTAGGTAGCAGTGCTTGAGAGAACGTCGATCCAAAGCTTTCTTCCAGAAAACGCTAATGGCGGCGGCGGCCGGACGATCGAGAGATTAGGTTTTCAGGAATTCTTTCTTAACAAGGATGGACGAGATTATCGTATTTTCTCTGTAATAACTTTTGTAATTAGTCAAATCTGAAAGGACCTATTTATAGGCGATCTCCAACGGTCATAATCATAATTAAGGATGACACGTGGACCAATCATAGAAAATTAATTCGAAATCTCCGTCAAAACTGGACTTAGAGAATTTTCAGGAATAATGAAGTACTTAGTTCTCGAGAGGTCGAAATAGTTCTCGAGAACTATATACTGACCTTTCAAAAACTATGGCAGGATCTCGATCACTGAACTTCTGGAAATGGCCTTGGACTTCTCGAGAACTTGGAATTATAGTTCTCGAGAACTATGCTGACTTTTCGAGAACTAAAACACTTCTCGAAAACTGATATAGGACTTCTCGAGAACTTAACACAACTTCTCGAGAGATAAAAGGAAACTTCTTGAAAACTTGGTTAACACTTCTCGAGAACTTAGTCAGAACTTTTCGAGAACTTTACTTAGAGTCAATTGCCAAAGAAAAATTCTGAGCTGAGAACTTCTCAAAAACTTTGTTAAGAAGTTCTCGAGAACTCTATCGACTTCTCGAGAACTTCTAGTCTAGTTCTCGAGAACTTAGCTAGAGTCCAATTCCTGAAGAGAAGTGCAGAACTTTTCGAGAGCTAAGGAGTACTTCTCGAGAACTTCTATAGTAGTTCTCGAGAACTTTGTTAACCTCTCGAAAATTTCTACTTAGAGGAAATCTAGCTGTTCAGACTTCTCGAGAAGTAAAGTTTGAGCCTCTCGAGAACTATGTACTACTTCTCGAGAACTTTGAAGGAACTTCTCGAGAGATGGACTTAGAAAAATTTCTTTAAGAATTCCATGTAAGATCTCCTTCTGGTCTTGTCTCCATCTTGTGTTCCAAAGTTTGAATATGAAGTGTATCCCAATTGAGAGGCTACACATGAGTCAACACCTTGGATCACCAAGTGAGGGATTACACCGAGTGGCCCTGTATTCCTGACCCACTGTAGACTGACCTTGGTCTACACTTAGAACTGAGAATCTGCAACCACACAACTAGAATACACATATCAAATACACCTTAATTCATCTTAGTGCAAAGGATGACTTCATGCAAATCTGGGTTATTGTGGAGACAATACCCAACAGTAATGTACTCGACGATCCTCGTGAGGCAAGACATATTGCGCACACGGCCAGAGATACGGGCGTGTCAAGGGCCGTGTCCTTCTCTGTGTTTGGCCAGGTCTGTGAGGACTGTTGAACATGGGCTGGATACGACGTGTTCGAAGCCGTGTCTAACACACGACCAGTGACACGGGCATGTCACAGAGTCGTTTCCTGGTCGGGTCAAGTCAATTTCTTTGCCTCTTAAGGAACACGGCCTGTGACACGGGCGTATCACAAGCCGTGTTCGGCCAAGAAAAGTGATTTTCAGGGCATTTTGTGGCCGTTCATTTCCTTCAATTAGGATCCAACGGTCCAGAACTCTCCCTATTGTGATAAGGCAAAGAGTTGAAGGATAAACTCTCATTTTCTAACAAGCCTTTATCTTTCTAAAGTGTTAGAGAGTGGGGAGAGCAAGGAAGGAGGAGGAGGAGGAATCCGGCTATCGGTTGAGCTTCAGAGCCCCGAATCGTGAGCCGAGTCCAGATTTGTTGAGGCAAGGCCATTGCGGTGCTTTTCATCTAGATAATTTTCTATGGCTCCAAAGAGATCGTCATGGGTAACGATCTTTCTTCCTTGGACATGTGAAGTCCTTATTTGGCATGCGCATGAATTTCCCCCACCAAAAGGTGGAGTATTGAGGGATTTCCTTTGGGTTGATTCTTGAAATCCCCAACAAGTCTTGCATATAAATTCCGAAATGTGTAGTACGGAATAAGCATGCTATGTGAAGCCCATCTGGACAGGTTGATCTGGATTGGTGATGTTTCATTTTATGCACCGGATAAGACTCCGCGTATAAACGTGTATGTTATGGAGTCGACGAGTTGTGCCTATGAAGGGTAGTAACAGGAAGTACTGGAGTGGAATTCTAGGAAAATACCCCCGTAATTCTTGTGCTGAATGCTACGAAATACCATTTTTCTGGCATTGCAGGATGCTGCAGGGTTTGGGTTGAGTTTAGGTGTAGAAAGAGAGTTTCTGCTGAACCCGCCAAGCGACCGCAAGGAATGTTGACACTAGCTCCCCTTTTTGATTGTGAAGTTAGTCCTTTGTGGACAGTGTGGCTATTGTTAGTTGCGAGCTCTTGAAGGATTAGTGTCGAATAGGAAAGGTGAAGCCGACCCACGTCTTCCGATAGGCCTTGAGTACTGTGATATTCGGCGTTGGTATGGTGACTTGAGCAACGGGTAATTGTGGAGCTGTACCTGTGTTATGTCGGCTTGACAAGAGAGCATCAAGCAATTGGGCTTTCGTCGGTGGCATAATGAGAGTCTTAGGCCTTCGTGCCATTAAGACTAAATGCTTAATACCGTTGGGTTTTGGACCGTGAACGGTGGTGTTGACCCTGGTTCGCCAGTACACCAAAAATGTACCCTGAGTGCACGGAGTGTCGGGCTGGGTGGCTGACGTTTGTGATATCTTGATTGTGCTTGAGTGAACATCTTGTGATACATCTGCTTGTGAAAATGCTATGCTTGCAGGTAAGGAATACCACTGTCCCTCGAAAGGGGTAGGGTCATTATAAATTTGTCAGCTTAATGCTGACCGTTGACTTATTTTCACCATCATGGTGGGCTGTCCTTGTGCAGGTGCTGGAGAGCCGAGCGGGAAATAGCGGGTTGAAGCCCTTGCTGCTGCTGTTGACCCTCGAAGGCTGAGCGAGAACGTTATTATTTTCATGTGTGGCCGGCCTTCACGCCGGTGTTTATAATCCACACTTGTGAAGCTTAACTATAAGGCCTTAAGGACAATCCTTTGTGTATTTGATGTACATTCCTTTGAGATTATATATAAATGTGGTTGTTTATATATATAGTGGACATTTGTGGCTGTTGAGTTTAATATTAACCTTAAAAGCTTCCGCTAGCATGCTTTGAGTTAGGATACGAATATGTTTTGGTATTAACCTGTAACCTCGCCGCTTATTTGTGGCATATGCTGTGGGGCCCCGATCGGACCTTCTATTATATGTTATTTAACGGATGGGTTCGTTATATGACCGGTGCCCCACAACATATAGACGTCACAGCTTTGATATTATAAAATGATATAAAAATACTACCCATCTCAAAACTTAGAATATAAAACAACGAAAACTTTAAACAGAAATTAAAAGCTGTCCACAATCACATATGAGTCTAAAAATGGCCTTATGGTCTTATATCAACTATATGATCAAATCAACTTTCATTATATAATTCAAATCAAGAGTAAAACAATCGTATGCTACCTTGGCATACAAGCCGGAAACATAGTAAAGGAAACATAACTGTTGGGTACATTGAAAAATGTGTACCTGATTTGAAGAAGCCCAACTTAGCTCAATGATATACATCAAGGTGTATTTGATGTTGTTTTGAGTTGACATATGCAGGTGAAGAAGTATTAAAGAATGCAGAAAAATATTCTAAGTCCACATGTCGACACTTCAGAATATTTGTGTCGACACTTCAGAATATTTGTGTCGACACTTCAGAATATCAGTGTCGACACAGAGAATGATAGTCGACCACATTTATGTCGACACTGGGAAGCAGTGTCGACACATAAAGAAAATCGTCGACCTCAGCACTGGGAAGCAGTGTCGACACCGTGAAAGATAGTCGACCAGAGAAGGTTAGTCGACACCGTGAAAGATAGTCGACCAGAGAAGGTTAGTCGACACCGTGAAAGATAGTCGACCAGAGAAGGTTAGTCGACACCGTGAAAGATAGTCGACTAGTGAAAGATAGTCGACCAGAGAAAGATAGTCGACTCACAGAAGAAGATAGTCGACCACAACTGTGTCGACACTGGGTGGATGTGTCGACACCAGAAGACTGTGTCGACACATATTGGCAGAAGTCGACTATGCTTGTGTCGACACCAGAAGACTGAGTCGACACATTTTGGCAGGATTGAAGATTGCTGTGTCGACACCTGAAGGCTGAGTGAACACATGCTGAGTTCTGAATCTACAACAACTGTGTCGACACACAGGACTTGTGTCGACACACTGCAGAGTCTAGACCAAGTTATTTTCTGAAGAAGCTGTGTCGACTTAAAGGCAACTTAGTCGACATCATCAAAGACTGTGTCGACACCTAAATCACTTGTGTCGACACAGATAGACAGATTGGTCTCGACACTTTCTAACTGACTGTCTCGACATTTTGCTGTCCAAGGCTAAGGTACAAGAACTGTTTGAAGACTTGACAGCTGTGGGTTGCCACCGTTTAACTGAAGCTGTCAGACCTGTCAGAAAACAGTTAGAAACCGGATCAGCCGGTTACCATGAAGAAAGTCTATAAATAGACACATTCAGAAGGAATTAAAGAGTAGCTAAGCAAAAAAAAATAATAGAAGAAGATCTAAGAAGAAGAAACAGAAGGATTACGATCCTGTTGAAGTTTCAATTCAAGAAAGTGAAAAAGAAGATCTTCATTAGAAGGTCTAAGAAGAAGAAGTCTGAAGTATCAGTAAATGTGTTGGATAGAGGGAGATCCAGTCATCTTGAAGAAGAAGAAGGAAGCCATCAGTGGTTTCTCAAGAAGCTGTTTGGAAATCAACTCAGCTAAGTTCAGATTCAAGAAGCTTTGAAGAAAGCTCAGATTCAGTTGATTTCATCAGCTGATCAAGAAGTGTCTTGTCCTCTTCTCTCTCAACAAAGGCAAGACATCAAAATATCTTTTTCTAAATTTTTGTAGGATCTGTTTACACAGATCTGAGTTGTAAGCCTATGTTATAAAGGCTGAGTGTAGGAGAGGTGATCTCTGAGTGGTAGGGCTATTTGCCTGAGTGTAGGAGAAAGTTATTCTCTGAGTGGTAGGCCTTGAGGCAAGGCTGAGGTAGGGCTGTTGAGCCTGAGTTGTAGGAACCTATCCTAGTTCTGAGCTGTAGGATCTGAGGATCTGAGTATAGTGGAAGTTTGGCCGAATCTAGCATATTGCTAGATAGGTGAAGGGGGAAAGTGGATGTACCCAGACCTTGGGGAACCACTATAAAACATTGTGCAATCTGTGATGCTTAGTTGTCTGTGAATGCTGTGCTAGATGTTTTAAATTGTAATTGAATTCTGCCTAGATTTATAGACAAGAAATTAGAACCTATTCACCCCCCCTCTAGGTGTTTAGGTTGTCTTGAAAGTAAAACTATCAAGTGGTATCAGAGCGAGGTTCCTCAAAAAGGACTTAACAGTCTGAGGTAGATCTTATAGGCAGAATCAAGATTCAAAAAGATGGGTTCTGGTGAGAATCATAAGGAGCTAGGGTCTATGAAATTACCCATATGCAAGAAAGAAATTTTTGGAATTTGGAAAGAGAGAGTCAGACTGTTTATGGAAGCATCTGACCCAAGGATTTACATCACAGTATAGGAAGGCCCCTTCATTCCAATGAAGGTATCAGTTCTTGATGCAAATATCCAAACTCCAAAGAGTTATTCAGAAATGACCAAGTATGAAATCATCTTGGCAACCATGGATAAAAGAGCTCAGAACATTATTGTTAGTGCCATAGATGATTCAACATTTCAGAATCTGATTCACTGCAAGACCTCCAAAGAGATGTGGGACACATTGATTGTCTACATGGAGGGATCTGAAGAAGTGAGGCAGGACAGGAAATCTATGCTCAATCAGGAGTATGAAAGTTTTAGACATGGAAAATCTGATAGCATAACTGAGTGCTACAAGAAATTCTATAGAATTGTGAATGAGCTTATGTCCTATGGAAGAGTCTTCAGTACTTATGAACTGAATGACAAATTCTTGAGATCCTTAACAAAGGATTGGGACACAAAGATCTGTGCCATAAGAGAAGTGGCTAAATTGGCAGAGATATCTCCTCCCACCTTGTTTGGAAAGTTGCTATCCTATGAAATGCAACTTATGGTGAGGAAGGAGGAGGAAAAGAATTCAAGAGGAGAGCATAGAGAAAAGACTGTGGCATTCAATGCAGAAGCCACTAGAAAGAATAGGATGAAATCACCATCTCTTCCTAAGGAAGTTGCAGAAGATAGTTCTGAAAATTCAGATAAGGGTTCAGAAAGCTGTGATTCAGATGCAGACTTTGTTGCATTCACAAGGCAATTCCAAAGGTTCTTGAAAAAGAAGCAATGGAAGTCTAGGCCTTCCACATCACAGCAAGTTGATGACTATTATCAGAAGAAAAGGTCATCAAGGAAAGAGAAGAGCAGATCAAAGCCCAGCAAAGCCACTACTTCAAAGATTGTCTGCTATTGTTGCAATAGGCCTGGACATGTAGTGGCTGACTGTCCTGATAAGAGAAAGGAATCTTCAGACAAAAAGAAGACTTATCAGAAAGGCAAGAAGGAGAAATCCTTTGTTGCAAAGAAAGATAAGAGTCTAACACACCAGTCAACTTCAGAGTCAGAATCTGAAGCTGAAGCATATATTAGACTATATACTGCATCTGAAGAAGAGGAGTTTCTGCAGTTGCTAGACTCCTTCAATGAACAAAAGGATCATCAGTGTATGGGGCTGATGGCAGGATCAGAAGAGGACATATGCCAGAATCAGTCTGGTCATAATAAGGTACAATGTCCTTCTATTACATCTGTTTGTTGTACAAGTGAAGAATCAGCTACATCTGCATCAACAGATGTAGATGCATCTGAATCTGAAGGAGATGTCTATCAATTGATAGACAAGTATGGGGACCTATTGCAGGCCCTTAAGAAAAGCAAGAACCTGGTTAAATCTCAGGCTCAGGAAATTGCTGAACTAAGGGTTGCTACAACTGAGTTAGAAAAAGTTATTGATCAAAAATTAAATGAAATTGCCAAGCTGAAGAATATAACTGAAAGTGAGGCTAAGATCTATCTCAACTCTAGAGGGGGGTGAATAGAGTATTTAAGATAATTTTTCACAGTTGAAATAAACAGCACATATAAAATTCAATTTATGATATAGTGTAGAGTGCTAGTAAGAAGTTAAAAACTAAGAAGTAAAAAGCACAGCACCCAGCAAACAAATCACACAAACAAACCAGAAGACACAAGGAATTATAGTGGTTCCCCAAAAACCTGGGTACATCCACTCTTCTACCACCCTTGGTAGGAATCCACTCAGGATGAGTTGATCAGGTGTCCTGACACCAATGAGCTTTTGATAAGGTGCCCAAAAACCAAAACTAGATTTTTTGATAAGGTGTCTTGCCACCACTGAGTTTTGACAAGGCTCTCAGAACCAGACAGAACTTTTGAAGGGAGTTCAAGAACCCTTTTACAGCAGGAAAAGAAAGATAAGAGTGAAGGGTGTCTTCTCTATTCTCATTCAGATGAGAGAAGCACAAGTGGATTGATGATGTCAAAGCTCCCCCTGAGATGTAGAAAGGTTCAGGAAAAGAAGCTTTGCTCTAGGGTGATAGGTCTTCAAAACTTTGATCTCCAGCACAAGATGGTTTCAGCAAGAAGGCTGAAGGTGAGGTGTCTGGAGTGATGAGATTATGAAGACTTTTCAGTCAGCAAGAAGATTTTTGAGTCACAGTTCTTCTGTTGTTCTTCTGCTATCAGTATATTCTATTCTGTGTGTTCACTTCTGTATGTCTTCTTCTTGTGTATTCTCTAAATCTTAATAACACAGAAGAAAGGAATAATAGATTTCTGACGTTTTTTCTTGTCCAAAATTAGCCGTTGGGAGTCATAAATGTCTTCCAAAAATAGTCTTGTCTTCTAGAGGAAAGTCCAGCAAACATTCTCTGAATAATTCCTTGAAACTTGCTCCAAAAATAAAGACAAACGGCTGGGAGATCTTCTGACATAAATGCTGATAATATTCAAAAACATTCCAATTATAAGCAGCATTTGAATTCCTGAAAGCGTCGATCTCTCCAAAGAAAACGTCGATCTGAGCTCTACGATTGTCGAACTGAGCTCAGAGATTGGATGGACAAGCAGACAGAAAACGTCGATCTGAGCTCTACGATCGTCGAACTGAGCTCAGAGATCTGAGAAATAACTTTAGGGAGGGATCGTCGAACTGAGCTAGAAGATAGTCGAGGGGAGTTCGACGACTCAGCAGAAGCTAGACGAAGGCAGATAGTCGATCTGAGCTCGACGATCGTCGACCGGAGTTCGACGTTTTATTGAAGATGAGCTCAGAGAGCGTCGAACGGAGTTCGACGATTCGTCGACCTTAGCTCGACAAAAATTGCCTTAGACTAAGCTCTTCAACCTTGATCTTGGAATGGTCCTGGGGGCAGCTTCAGACCTAAGTTCTAAGACCTAGACTCATACTAATGTTGACCTTTTCAACTATACAACTAGGTCAACTGGGATTCCTAAGACAAGCATAGTGATCCTTACCCAAATTAGTAATAGGGTGTTCCAACAATCTCCCCCTATTTGGGTTAGGATTACTATTTACAGACAATCATAGGAAATGAAAAGCATACATCAATACATAAGCTAATACAAAATGCATAGAAGATATATAGCAGTAAAGCAGATCACAGATAAATATCAGCAGATATCCAAAGGTGGATGAAATGTTTAGCTTACACAGTTCACTTCCTTTCAGATCCCTTTTTAAATAAAATTTCTCTATTTGGATTCTAACTTTCTTTCTTTGACCTTCTGTCATCCTCTGCACCTAGAGAAGTTTGAGATTTGGGCCTTGGAACAACAGCCTCTGGGTGCAGCTTTCAGTTGATTTTTGGAATATTGCATCCAAGGCTCAGAGATTGGGCAGTCATGCAGGATGTAGTATGGAATATCATTTGAGTCTTTGGCTTTGGCAGGAGGGACTGACATCATTGCTTTACTTCTGGCTTTTCTCTTCTTGGCAATAGTTCTAGCAGAATCATCAGAATCAGTCCTGTATTGGCACTCTCAGAACTTTGATGTTGATCATACAGATCATCAATTCTTCTGATAAGCTCTTCTTGAGCTTTAAGTTTTGCAGAAACCTCAGGAGCAGGAGGAGAGAGAGCAACATCAGAGTAGGCAGAAACAGGAGCAGACACTGGAGCAGGAGCAGCAATTTCATCAGCATCAGTTGCTGGAATCATTTCTATGTCAGCAGTAGCAGCAGCATCAATTTCAACAGAAGGAGGCACAGTGGCCTTAGTAACAATTGAAAGAGGCACAGTGGCCTTAGTATCAGCATCAGAGATATCCACAGCCTTCCAGGATTTGATGTAGGAATCGATATGGCTTGGATCACAGGTAGCTATAGGCACAATGGCCTTAGACAAATCTTCAGCAGGAGTTGCAGGCAGACAACTGAAATGGACTGTATCAAATATAGATAGCAGCCTCTGCAGATTCAGTGCAAAAGCACATCCAAGAGCTGGAGCTGGAGCAGACATAATATCAGCAGCTGGCACATCCACTTCTTCATAAGGCATCTCCCCCTGCCTTGGTTCAGAGAAAGATGAATCAAGGCACACAGAAGATGGGATAGCCAGGGAGGATGAAAGGAAGGCAATCTTGGTAGACAGCTCCTGTACTTGCTTTAGGAGTGGAGCCAGGGAAGACTCCAGTAGAGATGTCAGCTTGGGAGCTAGCAACTCATACAGCCTGTCTGCCAAAATAGGAAGATCTACATGCTCAAGTGGGGCTTGAGCAGAGGTAGAGGCAAAGGTAGATGGAAGGATGGTGGCTGAAACTGAAATTGTGGAGAAAGGTGGAGAGGGAATGGTTGGTTCAGAAGATGGAATAATGGAGATAGAGGAGGTTGAGGTGGAGATAGGGGAAGTAAGAGATGGTGTGAAGGAGGGTTGAGAGAGAATGTCATGGAGCAGTTGTTGAAAGGAGGAAGTGGAGGGTGGCTCAGGAGAAGTAGAGGGTGAATCATCCATGAAGGAATCATCTGTAAGTGAGAAGGATGGAAGGGTGAAGGATGAATAGGAGAAGAGAGGATGGAATTCCTCTGAGGTGGATAGAGGAGGGGATGGCATAGGTGAGGAAATGGTAATTGGGGATGAGATGATTATGGTGGTGACTGGTAGTGAGGAGGTGACAACTTGGGTGGATATGGCTGGAGGAGGGGAGGAAGCAGGCAGCTCTTCTGCTGAAGGAGTGACTGAAATAGTCCTTGTGCCTGAATGAAGTGTTGCAGCAGCCCTGGAGGGGTTTATGATCTGCCTGTCCCATTTACTGAAGAGGGCACAGGAAAGCCTCTTGGATGCATTGATAAACATGCCAGAGGAGGTTAATAGGTCAGGGCACCTGTTGTGCAGAAAGACTCCTAAGATTCTCCCATAGCTAACTGCATTCTTGTTGATCTTCTTCTTAATCAGAGTGAAGAAGATGGAGCCCCAGTCCAGGTGTTTCTTATCTAATAAGGCTCCCATCAGGCAGAACTGATATCTTGAAATGGTGTCATGGGCTGAATGCTTGGCCAACAACACCTTCCCAACTACATCAGCCAGGAATTGAAATTCTATAGCCAGATTTTTCTTCAGTAGCTTATTAGGGTTTGCTGCATTGTGACCCATCCTATCCAGCATGGAGTCAAACTCCTCTCCAGACAGTTCAATGGAGTCTTCTCCAGTACTGAGTTGAAAGACTTCTGTTAAAAGAGCCGGGGATAGAAATACCTGAGTCCCCTTAATGGTGCCGACAACAGAATTCTCAGACTCGTCTGTTGCGGTAAGACACCAATCTTTTATTTCTTCTGAGGCGATCTTCATCCTTGTAGTCATTATTGGAGTCAGCTGTTGTTCTCGGAATAAGTTTAGGATGTCCTTGAAGCGCTGGTCGCTTCCGTCGAAGGAGTTTATGTCGATGTCAAAACCTGTGTCGAACTTCATCTTAGCAATAGCAGCACTCGATTCAGCCATATTCACCTGCAACAGAAAACCAAAAACGACCAAGCGTAGAGAATTTGGAGGGAAAAGAAAGAGAGTTGCAGAGTATGAAAGCGCAAAGGGAGAACGACGGCTGAAAGAAAGATTTTATATTAGGGTTCGACGCGAAAAAGGAAAATCGTTGAGCTCAGCTCGACGAAACTTGCCTTAGACTAAGCTCTTCAACCTTGATCTTGGAATGGTCCTGGGGGCAGCTTCAGACCTAAGTTCTAAGACCTAGACTCATACTAATGTTGACCTTTTCAACTATACAACTAGGTCAACTGGGATTCCTAAGACAAGCATAGTGATTTACCCAAATTAGTAATAGGGTGTTCCAACAATAACTATTATTCAGATGGGCACAATTAATTATACTAATGATCAAGTGAAGAGTCTGGAGGCCAGACTTAGAATTGAAAGGGATTTAGTGGCTAGTTACTCTAAGCTAAAATCTGTCTTACCCTTGATAGATGAATTTGTCACTCAAAAGGGTAAGGCTGGATTAGGATTTAAAGGTAACTCCAGGGCTGGCAGATTCAAGAGGAAAGGCAAAGCTCCTGTTCAGGCACTAAACCTTTCAGTCCCCATAAAGTTTAGTAAGGTGAAAGTGCCTTCTAACAAATATGATCATGAAGACATTCAAGGTCATATTAAGACTAATGTTCTGAAGAACAAGGGTGTAAATGCAAGCAGGCCTACCTATGGTCATAAACCCAATGGTTTTAAGAAATCAGTAGGTGAAGTTGCTACAGCACCAGCAATGAACAGAAATTCTTCTGACAAGGATGTATCTAGATCTACATACAATAAGTTTGAATGTTGGTGCTGTGGCAAGAGAGGCCATTTTGCATTAGACTGCTGGTATAACACAAGTGTTATAAAGAACAATAGTCTACCTGTTAGAAGAGGTTATGGTAGCTTTATTAATGCTAACCTGAACCAAGGACCCAAGACTTACTTGGGTTCTAAGGGTAAGTAATTCTGTGTTGCAGGTGAATCCAAGTAACCATGCCCCTATATGGTACTTGGATAGTGGTTGTTCCAGGCACATGACTGGAACAAAGGGGCTGCTGAAGGAGTATTTATCTGTCAAAGATGGACCTAAAGTGATCTTTGGTGGATCTGAAAAAGGAGTCATCAAAGGGTTTGGTAACATTTCTTCTAACCTAATTACTATCACTCAAGTGGCTTATGTAAAAGGTTTGAAACATAATCTAATAAGCATAAGCCAGCTAAGTGATTTAGGATATGACATTTCATTTGTTAAAGATGGATGTCATATCAAGAGGTCAAGTGATCAAAAGATCATATTGACTGGGTATAGGAAGAGAAATGTATATTGTCTTAATTTTGAATGTGAGAATAAGGCTTCTCCCATCTGTCTTGTAGCTGATGATAATGCTTCTCATTGTGTTAAGTGGCACAAGAGATTGGCTCATCTAAACTACAAGACAATTGGCCAACTCTTTAGCAAAGAGTTAGTGAGGAATGGACCTCAAATTAAGTGTATAAAGGAAGGGATATGCTCAGCTTGTCAAAAGGGCAAGCAGACAAAATCCTCCTTTCAAAGCCTTGAAAACAAGGATTCTGTGAGGTGCTTATACCTCTTGCATATGGATCTTTTTGGTCATATGCCAGTTCATAGTCTAGGTAGGAAGGTCTACACTTTTGTGGTTGTAGATGACTATTCTAGATTTACATGGGTGTTCTTTCTGAGACAAAAATCTGAAACCCCAAGTGTATTACTTAATTTTGTAAAGCAAATTCAGAATGAACTGAATAGTACAGTGGTCAAAATCAGAAGTGACCATGGTACTGAGTTTCAATCTGAAAGCATAACAAACTTGTGTAAAGACTTTGGGATTTTCCAAGAGTTCTCCTCACCAAGAACACCTCAGTAGAATGGAATTGCTGAAAGAAAGAATAGAATATTAATTGAAGCTGGTAGAACTCTATTGAGTGACACCTCTCTCCCAGAATATTTTTGGGCTGAGGCAGTTAACACTACTTGTCATGTAATCAATAGGGCTACTATCACCAAAAGCCACAAAATGACTCCCTATGAGATTGTGAAAGGCAGAAACCCAAATCTATCTTACTTTAGGATCTTTGGTTGCAAGTGTTATATACTTAACAATGGCAAGTCATATTTGACTAAGTTTGCTGCCAAATCCCAGGATGGGATATTTGTTGGGTACAACACAAATAGTAAGGCCTATAGAGTCTTCAACTTGACCACACAAGTTGTTGAAGAATCTGTGCATGTTGTGTTTGATGAAACAAGATTAATCAACTATGAGTTGTCTTGTAGATCAAATGACTCAATAGGTATAAGCAAAAGTATGGACAAGCTTTCCATTACTAAAGTATCAAAGGAAGATGGGGCATTGGAAAATGAAGGCTTCAGTCCAGGGGGAGAACAAGACACTATAGAAGTTGATGAAAATCAAGAGAATCAGTTAAATGAAGGAGCTGGAGATGTTCAACCAGAAGGAAATCTTCCTCCAGCTACAAGACATTTAAGAGATCATCCAGCTGATCAGATAATAGGTGATCCAAGACAAGGGGTGCAAACTAGAAGCAGAAATCAAAACACAGTTCTACATTCAAGTTTCCTGTCACAATTGGAGCCTAAGAAGTTTGAAGAAGCCATCCAAGACCAGCACTGGATTGATGCTATGCAAGAGGAGCTGAATCAATTCAGAAGGTGCAATGTCTGGGAGCTTGTTCCTAAACCAAGAGGCCACAACATAATTGGCACAAAATGGATATATAGGAACAAGCTAGATGAAAGTGGAATAATAGTAAAGAATAAAGCAAGGTTGGTTACAAAAGGATACAGGAAGGAAGAAGGGATTGACTTTGATCAAACCTTTGCTCCTGTAGCAAGGCTGGAGGCAATCAGAATATTCCTTGCCTATGCAGCCTATCAAGACTTCAAAGTATATCAGATGGATGTGAAGTCAGCATTTCTGAATGGTGATCTTAAAGAAGAAGTATATGTAGAGCAACCATCAGGTTTTGTAGATCCTCTTAAACTTGATTTTGTTTATAAGCTTAGGAAAGCTCTGTATAGGTTAAAGCAAGCCCCAAGGGCTTGGTATGAAACCCTGTCTACTTTCCTTATTGAGAACAAATTCTCAAGAGGAAAAATTGACAAAACTCTATTCCTTAGGGAATCCAAAGGCAAGATCATCTTAGTTCAGATCTATGTTGATGACATAATCTTTGGATCTACTAAAAACAACCTTTGTAAAAAGTTTGCCAAACTTATGCAAGGAAAGTTTGAGATGAGCAGTATGGGGGAACTGAAATTCTTCTTGGGACTCCAAGTAAGACAGACTGATGATGGCTTGTCCATATCCCAGTCTAAGTTCACCAAAGAATTGATTAAGAAATATGGTATGGAGTCATCCTCCACCATGAGAACTCCTATGGGAACAAGTATGCCTATATGCAAAGATGATGCAGGTAAACCTGTTGATGAGACTTTGTATAGAGGAATAGTTGGCTCACTACTCTATCTCACTGCTAGTAGACCAGATATTATGTATGCTACATGTGTCTGTGCTAGGTACCAAGCCTGCCCTAAAGAATCTCATTATACTGCAGTCAAAAGGATTCTGAGATATCTTAAGGGCACACCTAATCTAGGTCTTTGGTACCCTAGGAATAGAGATTTTCAACTAACAGGCTATTCCGATGCAGATTTTG
Organism: Platanthera zijinensis; assembly: GCA_039513925.1. NCBI lineage: Eukaryota > Viridiplantae > Streptophyta > Magnoliopsida > Asparagales > Orchidaceae > Platanthera > Platanthera zijinensis. The sequence goes on from CM077082.1 coordinate 134,734,150, forward strand.
CAGGATGTAGAGAGGATAGAAAGAGTATTACAGGTACTTGTCAATTCCTGGGAGGAAGACTACTATCATGGAGTAGTAAGAAGTAGACCAGTGTGGCAATTTCCACAGCTGAGTCTGAGTATGTTGCTGCTGGAAGCTGCTGTGCACAGCTATTATGGATGCAACATCAGCTAAAGGATTATGGTATTCAAGTAAGTAGAACACCTCTTTTGTGTGATTCTAAGAGTGCAATTTCTATTGCTAATAATCCTGTTTCTCATAGTAGAACTAAGCATATAGAAATAAAATACCATTTTCTTAGAGAACATATAGAAAAAGAAGACATCTCATTGGAATTTGTGAAACAGATTTTCAAATAGCAGATGTACTTACTAAGCCCCTAGATGAGACCAAATTCAATAAATTCAAAATTGAATTAGGTATGTTAACCATTGATTAGTGTAATCACAAAATCATCAACAATGAAGTTGAAGTGATAACAAGACATTCAAGTGATATTAAGACACATTGAAGTAGTATAAAGTACTTTGTAGTACTTATAAGTTGAATTGAACAAACAGAAATTGGCTAAGTAAGATGGTGTCGACACATTCAGTAATAATGTGTCGACTCAGGGTAGTAATGTCGACAAGTCAGAGATATTGTGTCGACACAGAAAATATGTGTCAACACTTAAGAATCTTATTGTCGACTTATCCAGGAATGTAGTGTCGACTTCACCAGGATAGTGGTGTCGACACTTACAGATTTTGTGTCGACACTTATACTAAGAGTCGACACAGAATTTCTGATGCTCTACTATATATCCCTAGTGTCGACATAACCGCAAATTGGTGTCGACACATAGTAGACGAACTTGTAGTCGAGACAATAGAAGCTTGTGTCGACACAATCCATCTGTGTCGACACTTATAGTCTGTTTTTGGCAACTTTTGATCTTCTTTAAACAGAAGGTATAAATAGGTCAAAAACTCATTCTGTCGACACGCTTACAAGGTTTTCGAAACCCTGTGTCGACATTCTCCCTCTCTCTCTCTATCTCTCATCTTGCAAGCTTTCTCGACTGATCAATGGCGCTGAAGATTGAAGACAATGTGAATGAAGGATATGAGTTGGTGCGCCAGGCCTTTACAGCTGCCCCTCCAGATGTTCTTGGGGTTATCTCTCTCCTCTCCGACTCTGGTTTAGAATTTCTGGTCTCCGAACCATCAAAGATATGGAAGAAGGAGGTGCACGAGTTCTTTACCTCTGCATCTGTGAACTCTGAAAGTCATCAGATAAAATCCACAGTACATGGGTCACCTGTGGAGATTACACCAAGAAAGATAAGAACAATTCTGCAATTATCTACAATTGAGAATGAAGAGGATGTCCCTGCTTCTAAATCTAGGGAGGCTCTTCAATGGTGTGGATTGGAATCCACCATGAAAATTGGAGCTGCGTTCAATCGGAAAGGAATGAATCAACAAGGCAAGTTCCTGTCAGAAGTAGTTGGAAAAGTTATTCTGTGCAAGTCAGGTGGACATGATAGGATTTTTGCCTATATGTTCAGCCTAATGACCAGGATTGTGTTTACAATTCCAACGGATTGGTCATCTGTAATTTTTGAAAAGATTAAGGAAGGGATCAAGAAGCCAAATCTGGCTAGGATAATGAGTATATATCTAAGTAAGGAGATTCCTGAGGTTATGCAACAACAACCTGGAACTAAAATTAATCACATGAGAAGGATGGACATGAGATTGTTCTCCAGATGGGATAGGGTGCTGACCAAAGAGATGCCTGAAGTGGAAAGGCAGGATTCCCCTGAGAAATCCCCAGGTCATGCTACCAGTACTGGGCATCCACAGGAAGAGCAAGAAAGACTGGAGGTTGAAGATCAGCCTGCATCTATACAAGTTCAGGATGCCACAATACCTGCAGTTCAAGAAGAAGAAGTAAGTATACCAGCTCAGCAAGTTTATTCACCTACACAAACTGTATCTACTCATGACCAGGTACAGGTGCAGTGGGAGCTGGTGTATTTTCCTACAACAGAGATTTCTAATATTTCTATTTCTGCACAGGACCAGAGGGAGCAAGTGCTAGAAGATGCTCCAATTCATCAATCTCCAAATTTGAATACTGCAAATGAACAAGCCCAGAAGGAATATACTCTGGAGGAGTTATTTCCAAATGATGAAATAATTACTGATAGTCTGGCAGTGGAGCAAGAAATTGAGGGGGAGCCAGTGCATGTTGAGACTGTACAACATGGCACTGAAGCAGCTGTTTCTCCTCCTCCCAAAGAAAGAGTTCAAATTGATAGCACTTCTGATTCAGAGACTGAAGAAGCCAGGGTGGCTAAAAAGAGAAAACTTATGGTCTTTCAGAGAAGGAGCAAGAGCTATAAGCAGGCTCTACAGTCTACAGCACATCACACTCCTTCTGACTTTGATTATAACAAGTTCTTGGTAGATTTGCAAGTGAAATTGGATGAACACAGGGTAGCCATTGAAAAATATGTTGATGAGAACAACAAGTCTCTGCAGTTTGACTTAGCTCAAGATATAAAATCAATTAGGTTTGAGGTCAATATGCATAAGAAGGAAATGACAGATTGCTTCCATAAGGGAGGTAATGCTGTGGTATATCTGGCAAAACAACAACAGACTATCATCCCTAAGGTGGATGACATTGCTTTAAAGCAAAGCTATGTCTTGGAAAATCAGTTAAGAATGAATGATAATTTAACTGAATCTCATCATGAGATAATAGAGGAATTGAAAAAGATTGTTCCAGGCCTTCCTACAGATAGAACAAAAGAAATGGAAGAATTTGATAAGAACTTTCAAGCTGCTATTGCTTCTGTTAAGACTGCAATCACTACCTCTCAAAAAGAAATATCTGACAAGCTTCAAAAGTTAAAACCATTTTTTAAAGAGGGTGTCAATTATCTGGATGGCCAAATCAGATTTCAAAAGGAAGATCTCAGAGATCATGTTTCTAGAGAAGCCATAAAGGGGGAGAGGATGCTAGTTCATGCAGGCTCAGAGCACTTCAAATGGGTGACCAATAGTATTCGAGCCACATTGGGATATCCCCCATTGTGTGATGATGCTATGGTGGCTGAGTCAGGAATATAAACAAGTCTACTTGAAGGCAATCAACCTGAGGTTGCCCAAGTCATTTACCCCCCTCCAGATTATGATATGACTGATCAGCAGGTTCAAGGGATGTATAGTCCTCCAAAGGAGGTTACTAATATTGTTATTGGGAAGGTTGATAAGCCTGAGGCTACTTTGAAAGACCAGCAAGACGCTCTTCTATCTAAGAAAAGGTTTAGAGAGCAGGCTGAACTTAAGCCAGATTTTGAGCAGTGGAGTCCTACTTCCAGAAATATAATACTCACTGCATGGAAGGCTGTCAAAGACCAAGTGCAGGAAAGAGGCAAGTGGTACAATGAGATGGAATGGTAGAAGTATGAAGCCAGGCAAGAGGCCATTGTACAGTTTAGAAGAAAAGCCAAGCTGGGTAGGCTGCCTTCAGATGCTCAGGAGCCAAACAAGTACTTCCCAAAACCCTTTCATTATTTTGAAAGGCAAAGGCTCAAGGAAGAAGCAAAGAAGAAGGCTGATCTAAAAGGCAAGAAGCCAGCTGAAGATTCTGAAGCTCCTGTGAAGGCTCAAGTTCTGTCTGGCAAAGGAATTGTCATTAAAGAGCCTGATCAGTCTTAATCTTTAGTTCTTTCAAAGTATTTTGTAATGTTTTGATTAAATCATTAAATGTAAATCTCTGTATTCAAACATTATCAAGTTATAAACAAAATGTTGGTTGGTGTCATATAATGTTTATTCTGTGATGGATTGTTTTTATGTTTTGTTTATATTAAGTATTCCTGTTATGTCATATATCATCAGATTATACTTTTTGTAAATGGTGTATATTATTGGCTATAAGGGTTATGACTTCTTCAAATAGGGGGAGATTGTTGGGTACATTGAAAAATGTGTACCTGATTTGAAGAAGCCCAACTTAGCTCAATGATATACATCAAGGTGTATTTGATGTTGTTTTGAGTTGACATATGCAGGTGAAGAAGTATTAAAGAATGCAGAAAAATATTCTAAGTCCACATGTCGACACTTCAGAATATTTGTGTCGACACTTCAGAATATTTGTGTCGACACTTCAGAATATCAGTGTCGACACAGAGAATGATAGTCGACCACATTTATGTCGACACTGGGAAGCAGTGTCGACACATAAAGAAAATCGTCGACCTCAGCACTGGGAAGCAGTGTCGACACCGTGAAAGATAGTCGACCAGAGAAGGTTAGTCGACACCGTGAAAGATAGTCGACCAGAGAAGGTTAGTCGACACCGTGAAAGATAGTCGACCAGAGAAGGTTAGTCGACACCGTGAAAGATAGTCGACTAGTGAAAGATAGTCGACCAGAGAAAGATAGTCGACTCACAGAAGAAGATAGTCGACCACAACTGTGTCGACACTGGGTGGATGTGTCGACACCAGAAGAATGTGTCGACACATATTGGCAGAAGTCGACTATGCTTGTGTCGACACTAGAAGACTGAGTCGACACATTTTGGCAGGATTGAAGATTGCTGTGTCGACACCTGAAGGCTGAGTAACCACATGCTGAGTTCTGAATCTACAACAACTGTGTCGACACACAGGACTTGTGTCGACACACTGCAGAGTCTAGACCAAGTTATTTTCTGAAGAAGCTGTGTCGACTTAAAGGCAACTTAGTCGACATCATCAAAGACTGTGTCGACACCAAAATCACTTGTGTCGACACAGATAGACAGATTGGTCTCGACACTTTCTAACTGACTGTCTCGACATTTTGCTGTCCAAGGCTAAGGTACAAGAACTGTTTGAAGACTTGACAGCTGTGGGTTGCCACCGTTTAACTGAAGCTGTCAGACCTGTCAGAAAATAGTTAGAAACCGGATCAGCCGGTTACCATGAAGAAAGTCTATAAATAGACACATTCAGAAGGAATTAAAGAGTAGCTAAGCCAAAAAAAAATAATAGAAGAAGATCTAAGAAGAAGAAACAGAAGGATTACGATCCTGTTGAAGTTTCAATTCAAGAAAGTGAAAAAGAAGATCTTCATCAGAAGGTCTAAGAAGAAGAAGTCTGAAGTATCAGTAAAGGTGTTGGATAGAGGGAGATCCAGTCATCTTGAAGAAGAAGAAGGAAGCCATCAGTGGTTTCTCAAGAAGCTGTTTGGAAATCAACTCAGCTAAGTTCAGATTCAAGAAGCTTTGAAGAAAGCTCAGATTCAGTTGATTTCATCAGCTGATCAAGAAGTGTCTTGTCCTCTTCTCTCTCAACAAAGGCAAGACATCAAAATATATTTTTCTAAATTTCTGTAGGATCTGTTTACACAGATCTGAGTTGTAAGCCTATGTTATAAAGGCTGAGTGTAGGAGAGGTGATCTCTGAGTGGTAGGGCTATTTGCCTGAGTGTAGGAGAAAGTTATTCTCTGAGTGGTAGGCATTGAGGCAAGGCTGAGGTAGGGCTGTTAAGCCTGAGTTGTTGGAACCTATCCTGGTTCTGAGCTGTAGGATCTGAGGATCTGAGTATAGTGGAAGTTTGGCCGAATCTAGCATATTGCTAGATAGGTGAAGGGGGAAAGTGGATGTACCCAGACCTTGGGAAACCACTATAAAACATTGTGCAATCTGTGATGCTTAGTTGTCTGTGAATGCTGTGCTAGATGTTTTAAATTGTAATTGAATTCTGCCAAGATTTATAGACAAGAAATTAGAACCTATTCACCCCCCTCTAGGTGTTTAGGTTGTCTTGAAAGTAAAACTATCAATAACACACTACCAAAATAGGAGGAGGAACACTTCATGAAGATTAGGTCTTTTGGTTGGCAAGCTACCTCACCCTTGTGATCCTTGCCCTGTAAAAAATTAAAGTAACATGGGTCAGCTAAGACTAACCTCGACTATGTAACAAATACCCCTCCTCCCAGACATACCTAGCAGACCCCGGGGCACTCCATCATCCTATAGATCAGCAATTCATATGCATATGTAATAAAACATAAAATAACATAGAAATAATAAGGACGCATGTCACAAACATCAAACATATTTCTATGTTGAGCATTTAAATAAAAAGGGGCCTATAATGCATCATGTATGCAAACCTGGGTTTCACCCAAGGCACTCCACCATTCTTACCAATTTCAGCGATTCAAACAACACCGATGCTAAGAACTCTAACTTAAAACCCACCTGCACATAGATAACAACACCATCAGGCTTTTCCAAAAGCATAGACGCTCTTGCAAGTTTTCACAAAAGCGAACTTGTCTTGTCGGGACACTCTCCATGCGTGAATCATAATATCACGGGGTAAGCCAGACGACCACGAAGATAGAGCCGCACCTTCAGAACCAAATGAACATCACAATCCATCACACGTTCACCTCATACATTTCCACGCCCCCAAGCCAACATTCATTCTTATACGAACCACAAGGGCATCACAATGCCCATCTTCGTTGCAATTAGATTTATAGCAAAATCCCTAAAATGCACGTTTAAAACATCACCGAATCAAACCACCAGTCGCAATTTCGGCTTCACCCACATTGCATAATCCACTAACGGGGCGAATTTCTAATGAAAGAAAAATAAATATGTCGGGGACGGAATCAATTGACCCGGTGGTTCCTCTTGAACCAAGGCGGCCCAGATCCCTCTCACTTGAAAGATCTGGAGCTAAACATTTGCAAGAAAGGTAAATACATAAAGAAAAGATGTCATGCATGCATCATAAGATCGGAAGGAGAGATGCCATTACCTTACGAAACCTATTCCTTGTCATTGAAATCTTGAATAGCACAGATGAAAGTGTTCTCCTTTATGCCCCTCAACAAATCCAATCTCAGATCGACAAACGGAGCTCCTAAGCTCCAATAAAGGCAGATCTAGGTCTTCTTCTTCCTCCGATCTCTTTCTCACTCATGCCCACCAAGTCACGAATGACTAGAAGAATGAGAGGGGAAAACCCCTCTGTCCTTTTTAGGGTTCACAAACACAAGACCCGGGTCATTGGATCAATCCCCAAGAATATCAAATGCCCAGAAATCGCAGGTGTTGAGTCCGATTTATATAGGGTTTTTCAGACTCATCTGGGTTTATTATCTTGCATGTGCACTACTATTTCAGTAGAAAAGTCATATATTTGATTAGGGCTTCACTTAGCCATTGTTGCACTGTTTCAACCAATTTTGGTTTGCGAATTGCACTGGGATGTTGGGGGTAAGTACCGGGGTACTCTCCATATGGATTTGGTTATTTTATGTTGTATATTGGTGCTGGGAGCTTTTGCTCCAGCTATGGTTTTTGCTGTGCAGGTGGTCAGTTTTCCGCCAAATCAGGATTACTGACTTGTGGAAAATGCACGGTCGTGCGATTCCTTAGCACACTCTTTCTACCAAATCGTGCATTTTCTGCAGATTTCTCTAGAGGATTGACCAACCCATGCGATTTCTTCATGCATGGTTTCTTCTGAACCGTGCGCGAAGGAGACGCACGGTTTTCCTGTAGCTGTCTGGCTTTATAGCGCTCTGTGGTTAATCATGCGATTTGTTCACGCATGGGCAGAAGTGTTTGTGCGCGAGTAAAACACACGATTCCACTTGCTTGCTAGGAATTTCAGCGCTGTGTGGTTACCCATGTATTTTCCTTCACGCACAGGCGGAAGCATCCATGCGCGAGTAAAACGCACGGGTCAACTCATCTTCCTCCGCAAGCTTTGTCCTGGAAGTTAATATCACACGGTTAATGCACGGTCGTTCTCCAATCCGTGCATGACCATTTTTCTGACCCACTCGTATTTAAGATCAGGAGTTGACTGAAGTAGGATGATTCCGCCATTTCCTCTCCTCTGAGCAGGAAAATTTACCTCCATCCATTTTTTCATCTCTCCTCCTTGGAGAGCTCGTCCAGCCACCGTTCTTCCTCCAAACTTCACCGCAAGCGAAGATCTTCCGCTATTTTCTTCATCTCCATCTCAAGAGGAGAATTTTGAACTCCTTCTTGCTGCCATTGGAGAGCTTTCCGGCAGCCACCAACCTTCACGGATCGTGAAGAAGACGGGGAAAACACCTTCTAAGTAGGTGACAACACTTCAAGCTTCCTCGGACGTCAACCACCCACCGAGCCCGGACGAATACCAACAACCTTCGACTCCAGCCGAGAATTGTGGCTAGCCTTCATGCATTGGGGTATAAATCTCATCTTTACTCTCATTTGAATGTTGTTTTTATGCTTTGAATGTTAGCTAAACTTGCTAGGAACTCCTAACAATGTTCATGGTGGTTTACTATTACAAATGTTGATGTAGTTCATAGTTTGGCTTTACTTCCTTTGCTTGCTTTGGGTTGTTGCTTGGTGATGCGTCGCACTAACGTGTGTTAGGGGCTGTCTTGGCGAAGAGGTGTTTTCGACCCTCAACGGTTACGACCACACACCCTAATACTCATCGGAGTATTCCACCATTGCGATGCGGTGAAGGAGATCCACGTAATTACTTTTAGTTGTTCTAAAATAAAAACTCATCCCCTAAACCTTTGTTGCATTTGCAATAACATTCCAACGAGGAAGATCACACTCCCAATCTGCACTCCTCGAGATATTCGATACTCGGAGGATAACTCCCCAGTTTATTTCTTGACTACGATCGGTGCACTTGCCGAGATTGCATCAAGTTTTTGGCGCCGTTGCCGGGGAGTGCAACCGTTGTGTGCACTATTTCTTCTTAAGAAAGATGATTTTTGTTTGACCATTCAGTCTTCTTCTTTACTCGTTCTATTCCGTTCAATTTTGTTCACGGCTAATTCAAAATGCAGGAACCTCAGCTAGCCTCCAACCACAATGAGGACAACTTTGAGCTATCCACGGAGCAAATCAAGTTTATCTCGCAACATTGTTTGTTTCATGGGCTCCACGGAGAGAATGTCGAGGCTCATATTTATAGCTTCCTGGAGCTTTGTGACACCTTTTGCTATGATGGGGACGTGCATGACAAGGCTATGATTCGGCTTTTCATGTTTTCTCTTGCTGGAAAAGCTAGAATATGGTAAAGGGATATCATCTAGAGCAAGCTAACTTCATGGAAGTGTGCTGAAGTCCAATTCCTCAGAAAGTACTGTTCACGTGCGTAGTCGACGCAGGTGAATTTAGATTTGTTCACATTCTCGCAGATCCCTGGCGAGTCTTTTTGTGAGGTTTTGGAAAGATTTCGGTTGCTGCAATCCAAGTGTTTTTGTCAGGACGCGTTTGGAATGCCGTTTTTGCAAACATTTTATTTCGGTATTCAAGAGTAGTTTTGATACCTGTTCGACACCGCCGCTGGAGGCGCCTTTTTTAATAGGACTATGGCTGACTTTTAGCAGATCGTGGATGACGTGGTGAGCTCCAGTAGTTTGTGGAAGATGCCTCCCGTGCGTGATTCAATAAGGGACTCTCAGTTCATAGTTAGTAATACTGGGGATAGCGAGCAGCTTATCCATCATTTTATGGTATGGGTTGGAAAAAAGTGGCGATCTCAAGCAGTAATATTGCAATAGTTACAAGTCATTATTTCCACCGTCGGTAAAATGCTGGATTTATGGGTCTGCCGTCCAGCTGAGACAGTAAATGATATGAACCTCAGAAGCGGTAGGATGACGGAGAGTCATGAGCATCAGGAAGACCAACCTTCTGAAAACGTGGATAAGCCAAGTACTGATAAGTCTCCCAAGGAACCCTCGATGGATATTACACCTGAAGTCCAACTCCAGCGGGCAAGGCCTCCATTTCCGCATAGGAGGCTAAGTATGATGGGGAGAGTTATGCGGGGTACTCACGCACGTGCATTAAACCATTGTCATACTAGAAAAATATTTTCATTTGCTGTCTATGATGATTGGCATTGCATACCACTGCACCACACTTGACCGTGTGCTTGAACAGGAGCATGTCGTGAGTTTTATCGTCACTAGTGTGCGATTTGAAAATTTTTGGCGCTGGCCTAGGATTGCGAGGCAGAGTAAAATGTTGCCTCCATTAGTGCTCCTAATCGAGTGATCACGTCTCATTTAGGATTACGTGTAGAATTAGATTCTTTTTATGCTCATAGCATATTTTATTTCTATTGGCATAAATCTTATTTATTCTACTCGCCTACTTCGAATCTGGTGTGAATCAAACGGTAGCGTAGGGATGTGTGTCGACATCGCTAGCCTCGTATTGCTCGAGTCGGGAGGAAGGATTGTATTTCTCGGTGGCTAAGAACTTCCCCTAGGTACTCTCGAAGCATGGGTGCATGATTAGTCAAGTGAGCGCGTGATGTAGGCTGTTACTTTGTTCTAGTTTGAGCCTTGTACCATTCTCTACGTCTATCCATTGCTATCCCCGTTGAGGCTGTCCCTTTCTTTGGCATCCCTACGCCTCGCTACCAAAGCCATATAGCCTTTCCTACTCGCACACCCCGAATGTGGTCGCTCGGTTGGTTTTTTATTGTAGTTTTGTATCCATTATGTGTGACTGTTATGCGGGAGATTTATGTCGATTGTGGTGTTGCCGTGTTTTCAGCTATATTTGGTTATTTGGTTATATAAAAAAGAAGAAGAAAAAAAATTAAATGAATTGGAAATGAAAATTCTAAATGTGGAATAAAAGAAAAAAAATTGTTGTAGAGTTGTGGTTTTATGGTGGTGAAATTTGGTTGTATTGTGTTCGTTATGGGCGTGCATGCACCGTTAAAAGTCTAAGTCTGGTGGTGCGCTACACGTGTTTGTCGTTGTGTGTAGCTGTGAGTGTTTTCGAGCGATCTCATTTTGGGTGTGTGTATCCGTCGTGTTTATGTTTGTATTCCCCGCCTTCGCTTAAGCCTCCATTATACTCCAATTCCTACGGATTTGCGCTTGATTCAAACTAGTGCTGTGGAGAGAGTGTGAACGGGCAAGCTTATGGTCATCGATATTGGAGGATTCCATAAGAGGTTATCCCGATCCCTTGCTTTTGCAATGCTTAAATCAGTGATTGTTTGCTTTCTACTTGCGCGTGACCGAATGATTCCCCTCAATTCTATAGTAGAGTAGTAATAATATTTTGATACGCCTTTAGAAATATATAGGCTATTAGTGCATAATTAGAAATTCCTTCTACGGTATTCCTATGAGCGTGAGCATGTGATTTTACATGGTACTCCGCTGCGCAGTTATAGGCCAGCTATGCTATTTTTCTCGTCCGCGTTAGGGATGATTTTCTCGGGACGAGCAAATATTTAAGTCTGGTGGTGCGATGAGTCCGATTTATATAGGGTTTTTCGGACTCATCTGGGCTTACTATCTTGCATGTGCACTACTAATTCTGTAGGAAAAGTCATATATTTGAATAAGGCTTCACTTAGCTATTGTTGCACTGTTTCAACCCATTTTGGTTTGCGAATTGCACTGGGATGTCGGGGGTAAGTACTAGGGTACTCTCCGTGTGGATTTGGTTATTTTATGTTGTATATTGGTGCTGGGAGCTTTTGCTCCAGCTATGGTTTTTACTGTATAAGTGGTAAGTTTTCCCCAAAATCAGGATTTCTGACTTGTGGATAATGCACGGTCGTGCGATTCCTTAGCGCACGCTTTCTACCAAATCATGCGTTTTTTGCAGGTTTCTTTGGAGGATTGACCAACCCGTGTGATTTCTTCATGTACAGTTTCTTATGAACCGTGCGAGAAGGAGACACACAGTTTTCCTGTAGCTGTCTGGTTTTATAGTGCGGTGGTTAATTGTTTGATTTGTTCACGCATGGGAAGAAGTTCCCGTGCGCGAGTAAGAAACATGGTTCCACTTGCTTGCTGGGAATTTCACCGCTCAGTGGTTACCCCTACATTTTCCTTCATGCACGGGCGGAAGCGGCCGTGTGCGAATAAAACGCACGAGTCAACTTATCTTTCTCTGCAAGCTTTGTACTAGAAGTTAATATCGCACGGTTAACGCACGGTCGTGTGCCAAACCGTGCGTGACCATTTTTCTGACCCACTCATATTTAAGCTCAGGAGTTGACTGAAGCAGGATGATTCCGCCATTTCCGCTCCTCTGAGCGCGAAAATCTTCCTCCAACTATTTTTTCCTCTCTCCTTCTTGGAGAGCTCGTCCGGCCACAGTTCTTCCTCCAAAATTCACCGCAAGCGAAATCTTCCGCTATTTTCTTCATCTCCATCTCAAGAGGATCATTTGGAGCTCCTTCTCGCTGCCATTAGAGAGCTTTCCGGCGACTAACAGCCTTCACGGATCGTAAAGAAGATGGGAAAACACCTTTGAAGTAGGTGACAACACTTCAAGCTTCCTCGGACGTCAACAACCGACCGAGCCCGGACGAAGACCGACAACCTTCGACTCTAGCCGAGAATTATGGCTAGCCTTCATGCGTTGGGTTGTAAATCTCCTCTTTACTCTCATTTAGATGTTGTTTCTATGCTTTTGATGTTAGCTAAACTTGCTAGGAACTCTTAAAAATGTTCATGGTGGTTTACTATTGCTAATGTTGTTGTAGTTCATAGTTTGGCTTTACTTACTTTGCTTGCTTTGGGTTGTTGCTTGGTGATGTGCCACACAAATGTGTGTTAGGGGCTAGCTTGGCGAAGAGGTGTTTTTGACCCTCAACGGTTACGACCACACACCCTAATACTCATCGGAGTATTCCACCATTGCGATGTGGCGAAGACGACCCACGTAAATACTTTTAGTTATTCTAAAACAAAAACTCATCCCCCAAACCTTTGTTGCGTTTGCAATCACTTTCCAACGAGGAAGATCACACTCCCAATCTGCACTCCTCGAGAGATTCTATACTCGGAGGATAACTCCCCAGTTTATTACTTGACTACGATCGGTGCACTTGCCGAGATTGCATCAATAAGAACTCGACACACCTGCTTCGATAAGAACTCGAAGCACCTACGTCGATAAGAACTCGGCATAGTGTCGACATCTGTAGGATCAAGCGCATACCTTACTGTTCCAAAAGCCCGGACTGTTGGAAAGGGTCCTACTTAATTTCTTAAATAAGTAGCAGAGCGCCACGGGTCAAGTGAAGGAACGCCGGACCCAACAATCCCCCCCGGTGTCCAGCACAACCCGTCGGCTCAGAGGTGGGGTTACCACATGGTCCACACGGCTCAGAGGTGGGGTTACCACATTTTAACAGTTGCTTGACCCGCCGGACCCACACAGGTAGAAGGGAAAAATCGGGATTTAATAGCGCCCCCTGGTCTTGAATCTGTGACCTCCTCTGATACCAAATGTAGGATCAAGCGCATACCCAACTGTTCCAAAAGCCCGGACTGTTGGAAAGGGCGCTACTTAATTTCTTAAATAAGTAGCAGAGCGCCACGGGTAACGTGAAGGAACGCCAGACCCAACAACATCCACTCAACACACCTACATTGATAAGAACTCGACGTAGCGTCGATATCCACTCGACACACTTGCATCGATGGGAACTAGATGCAATGTCAACATCCAATCGACACACTTGCATCGATAAGAACACGACACAACGTTAATAGCCACTAGACGCACTTGCATTGATGGGAACTTGATGCAATGCCAACATCTACTTGATGCACTTGTGTCAAAAAGAACTCGATGCAGTGTTGAATGTCATTCTCTGCCTCTAGGACAACTATTTTTGGGGTATTACAGCTCCACCCCCTTAAAAAAATTTCGTCCACAAAATTTAAAGTGCTATAAAACATAAATACGCACCTTAAGAAAACAGCTCTGATAAGTCTTCCCGCATCGCTTGCTTCGCTCCCAAGAGAATCAGTCTCGCCCGCAATTGTCCTAATTCACCTTCACAAGCTTGGCTTCTTTATTCAAAAAATGCCAGGTTTTTGAGTCCTCTATGGACACGGGATGAACCATCATACTCAAATCTTCTATCACCAACACTGCTGCTGATTCAACCACATCAATAGGCTCCACCAAAGCCTTCCTCAACACCGAGACCTGGAAAACATCATCTAATCCACCCAACTCTTTGGACAACCCCAATCGGTAGGCTTTTTTGCCTATGCACTCCGTTACCTCGAACGGACCCAAAAAACAACTTCTTGAGTCGCCGAATTCTCGAAACACCTTTGAATGACTTGATCTTCAAGTAGACCATATTGCCCACTACAAACTCCACATTCATGTAGCGCGCATTGATATACTTTCGATGCGCGCCGCGGGCCCCCTTTTTGAAAGAGAAAGACGGGTTTTTAATTTAATTATTAAGAAGGGGCTGTTTAGCTTAAGTGGTCGGAGACCGCAAGCGATTTTTCGCTTTAAATTTAGATTTTAACAAAAGGAGGCAAGTGCACTTATCGTCAGTAGTACATGATATTCTGGTGGCAAATATCGGGATTGTATTGTTCTCGGGGACGAGTTGATTATTTTTATTCCTCTAGGAGGAACTATTATTTTACCGCTGATTAACTTGTCGGGTTAATTAATTATTTAAAGCGGTTTTAAAAAAAAGCAGAAAGAAAACTTAGAAAAATGATGAAGAAATAACGCTCAGTATTGAATCGATTAGGACTAAAATAATTTTAGTAACTAGAGATCCTAGGTTTCAAATTAATTAAAGAGCGACTTGGCCGTGGAGGCTCCATAAAAATGAGCTCACCTATCTCTAGGACTATCGCTCACTTGAACATTAAGACTATTCGACTAGGCTCTCGTCCGACGAAGGATTCCTCTTAATGCTCGCATTACGCAAAGAACCCCGCTATTGGGTGGGGAACCCAATCTGGTAGAATTACGATTCTCCTCTCTCTTGGTTATATACGCAACTCTCTTTACCCAAGGGTGATCTGTCCATACGCACGGCCTCTCGGTAAGCTAGCGTATGAACAACGGAAATAGAGCCCACACATCGTTTTGTGGTCCTACGCGTCGTATACCCGGGGTAAACCTTAAGTGCTTTAATTAAAGAGAAAAAGAAGACCTTTAATTATTTAAAAATATTTTAATGTCCCAATGCTCTTCGATACTGAGGGATAAGAGAGATTAACCACTCATCGGAATGGGGACGGCTTATGGGTTTGGTTAAACTTAAGTTCGAAAATAAACTCTAAGCGATTATAAAAGTACTAAAAAAAGAAGAACTCACACACACCAAACCCATAAAAAAGAAAAGACATAATCAATGAGTCCTACTCAAACGAGTAGGCGGGATATTGCAAGTCCTACTCAAACGAGTAGCCGGGAAATAAAAGTGGTAAATTATAAGTCCTACTCAAACGAGTAGGCGGGAAGTGAAAGCTATAAAATGGAAGTCCTACTCAAATGAGTAGGCGGAAAATGAAAGCAGTAAAGGAAAGCAGTAAAGGAAAGTAGTAAAATCTATCTCATACACGAACATACTCTACGTAATTGAAGAAAGCAGTAAAAGGAAGCGATAAAGGAAAGCAATAAAATCTAACTCCTAGATGCACACACTCTACAAAAAGAGAAAAAAAAAGCAAAGTATTCAAAAAATTAAAATAACTACTTTTCTACTCCTAGAATTTGATAAAAATGCAAAAAAACAAAATAAAAAAATTAAAGGAGCAAAAGTTTTTTGGAAATAAAAGCAGTAATCAAAGTGCTCGAAAAATAAAAATAACAACTTTTTCATTCTTATAACTTTATAAAAGTTCATAAAAAGTGGAAATAAAAACTAATGGAATAAAAAGTTTATGAAATAAAGAGTAAAACTCAGTTAGAGAAAAATAAAAACACTTTAAACCCACTTTTATAAGACCATAAGAATGAATAAAAAACTATTAAAAAGTATGAAAGCTAAAAAGACTAAGTAAAATAAAGAAGAAAAACATAAATTTAGCAGATTATTCTCTCTCTCACACACACACACCTATTTTAAAGAGAAATAAAAAAGACAAAAAGATCACTTAAGGAGGGGCACTCAGATGCATTCCAATACACAATAAGAAGAGAAAATCTACAAATTTTATTAAGGAAAAGGGAGTTACAAAAAGCTAAAACAAACATAAAAGAGAGGGAGAGAAAATTCTCCTTACATAGCATGAAAAACACCTAAGCAGCCCCCACCTAAAGCAAAATGGATCAAAAAAGGTGAACCATTGGGACTTACAGAAAATTTACATTTATAGACAAAATTTCGGGGGTGACATGCCCTAGTCACGGGCCTGACAGGGGGGTGTGTCATGCTTGTGTGTTGGAGAAGTCAAAATCCCGTTGACTAGTCGAATTCTGAAAGCTTCTGGAACGGGACACAAGTCGATCACGGGCGTGCGCCGAATGACACTGGCGTATCAGCAAGGTATGACTGGTGAAGGCATCGAGCGTCGAACGTCGAGCGGCGATCGACTATTGTCGAACGTCGAACGGGATTGACACGGGCATGTAGAAAAGGTCACGGGCGTGTTCAAGGCATTGAGTGTCGAGTCTGCTGGATGCATTGAGTGGTTGGACAAGGGCGTAACTGATGGCATTGAGTGGTTGCTGGAAGCATCGAGCGTCGAGTGGCCATCGACGAACATTGAGTGGCGATCGATGAACGTCGAACCGGATTGCCACGGGCGTGTCGGACGGGAAACGGGCGTGACATCCTCTTTTCTTTGCAGGCAACGCTTTTTCACTGGGATCAAAGTAACACGCCCAGGTCACAGGCTTGACCAATTTAACACGGGCGTGTACTATGAAATCTTGACTTTTTTCTGCAAATTTTTTGGAAAAAAAAAAACTTAAGTTAGAAAAGTATTTACAAAAAGAAGAAACAAATTATTGAACAAAAATAACCAAAAATAATGAAAATAGACTAAAATGACCTAAATAAAGTATTGAAAAATACGAGTATTTTCAACTCATCAAATACTCCCATACTTACTTAAGCTTGTGCTATTCCAAAGCAAAAGTTGGAGATGAACTTATAAGGAATTGAAAAAATTCTAAATTTAGCTATCGCTTAAATTAATTAAAAGAAAGATTAAAATAAACATCCAGGATATGAGAGTTAAGTTCTAAATTATAAAGATGATTTAAATAGAATAAATTTTTTGGCCAAAAGACTTCTTAAGATAACAAAATAGTAAGAAGAAATTGCAATCGTTAGTTTAACAAAAATAAACTGGAATTATAGGAACTCTAGCTTATAAGAATTAAAAAAAATAATGCAATTTAAAAATTATGTTCTCAAAAAGATTTTATACAAATTCTAGAATCATTGAATAAGGCTAAGGGTTTTGTTTTGGTTTATGAAGAGGGCTTAGATTTTAGGGGTGAGGTATTTTTTCTCAAACCTCTAATGATTTTATTTTGTATGTTGTATGTTTAGGAAAATAAAATCTTATTTTTCATAACAAGATTTTTTTGAATAACTTCATAATAACCCAAAGTATATGTATAAGAGTAATGAATTTTATCCTCTTACTCCGTAACATATAATCTTTTAAAAAATTGGATGCCTATGTTTACAGCATGAAATCTTATTCTCATTGACATTAGAATTTTTAAGGATAAAAATTCACATGCCAAGTAAGACATGAAAAAAAGGAGATGAGTTTATTTTTTTCAAGAAGAAAACTAGATTTTAATAAAAATTTTTTGAGAGCAACTTTAATAAATTGAACGTTACTGTGTTTCAAAAAAAAACTTGAAGTAAACATAATTGAAGTCCAAAGTTGTTATTTTCTAATATAATACACGCACATCTATTTTAGATAAATAAGAAGTAGTGCCGAAAAACGAGTCTCCTATCTTAAGAACAAAGTATAATAAATTTTTAAAACTTAATTCCGGACACTTAATCTATCAATCTCTAATTAACAAATAAATTGTAAATAAAGGATTAATAAAATTCACTTATAAATAAAACTCAAAACAAAATTTTTGAAAAGCAAGGAGGTTAAAAATGATGTATTCGATTTATTTGTTCCATAATAAATTTTTTTGGATTTTTTTTAGAGGTATTATCTTCGTTTGTAATTTTTTTAAGAGTTATTCTAGTTTTTTGTAATTTTTTTGAGAGTTATTCTCTTTTTTTATTCTTTAGAGTTATGATCTTTTATTTTTTTTTCATTTATGAAAATATTTAAAAGAAGAGGAAGAGAAATTTATTTACAAAGATGAGAGAGAAAAGAAGAGGGGAAAGAGAGTATTTACAAAAAATATTTACAAAAATGTTTTTGGAATTTTTTTTTATATTTTTTTTGTATATATATATTTTTTTGATGTAGGAAATAAAAATTTTTGGGGTTTCTATTTTAAATTATTTTTTATTTTTAAAGATGTGCAGAAAATATAAGTGTAGAAAATGAAAGTGTAGAAAATAGGAAAACACACCATACTTAATTCTAACATTGTCTCCAATATTGTAATATGAGTATGCAGAACAAAAAGAAACGAGATTGCATTATGTATAAACAATAAAGATGGAGGGTTGAAAACTTCCTGAAACGTGCTCAGGGAGGCGTGTTTAGAAACCCTACAAAAATAAAGAAAAAACAAAAAGATAAACATGGGGTGCCTCCCAGGAGCGCTATGTTTATAGTCGTGTAGCTTAACTATTTAGGTGGAGTTATAATTCGGGGAGGGGTTATAATTTAGGAAGGGGTTATGAAAGCGAGAAAATTGTTTTATGGGAGGCTATTTAATTAACTTCTTGGTTTTTTTGAAATAAATTTTTTTTCATTAATTTTTTTAGATTTTGAAATAGAAAAGAAAAGAAAAGGAAAAAGCAGGCGACCGACCTTTTATTTTTAAAAATATACTACATAATAAAATTTTTTGATTTTTAATTTTCGAAATAAAAATAAAAAATATTAAGACAAAGGGGGAAGAATTTTTTTGTTTTTAAGTAGAGTTTCTAAGTTTTTTTTAGTTTTAAAGATATTTTTTAGTTTTTTCACATAAGTTTTTTGGTTTTTTTTAGTTTTTAACTTAGTTTTTTTTAAAATAATCTTTTAAATAAATATATATACAGGTAAAAGTAATAGCTTCCTAGATTCAAAATAACAACACGGAACTCCCCGGCAACGACGCCAAAAACTTGATGCGCGCCGCGAGCCCCCTTTTTGAAAGAGAATGACGGGTTTTTTTATTTAATTATTAAGAAGGGGCGGTTTAGCTTAAGTGGGTGGAGCCCACGAGCGATTTTACGTTTTAAATTTAGATTTTAACGAAAGAAGGCAAGTGCACATATCGTAAGTAGTACAGGATATTCTGGTGTGGAATACCGAGATCGTATTGTTCTCGGGGAAGGGTTGATTATTTCTACTCCTCTAGGATGAACTATTATTTTACCATTGATTAACTTGTCGGGTTAATTAATTATCTAAAGTCGTTTAAAAAAAGCAGAATGAAAACTTAGAAAAACGATGAAGAAATAACGCTCAGTATAAAATTGATTAGGACTAAAACAATTTTAGTAATTAGAGATCCTAGGTTTCAAATTAATTAAAGGGCGACTTTGCCGTGGGGGCTCCATAAAAATGAGCTCACCTATCTCTAGGACTATCGCTCACCTAAACATTAAGACTATTCGACCCGACTCTCGTCTTACGAAAGATTCCTCTTAATGCCCGCATTACGCTAAGAACCCTACTATTGGGTGGGGAACACAATTTGGTAGAATTATGCTTCTCCTCTCTCGAGGTTATGCACGTAACTCTCTTTACCCAAGGGTGATCGGTCCAAACGCACGGCCTCTCGGCAAGCTAGCGTATGGACAACAGAAATAGAGCCCACACATTGAATTGTGGTCGTACGCGTTGTATACCCAGGTTAAACCTTAAGTGCTTTAATTAAAGAGAAAAAGAAGACCTTTAATTATTTAAAAATATTTTTATGTCCCAATGCTCTTCGATACTGAGGGCTAAGAGCGATTAGGCACTCATCGGAATGAGGACGGCTTATGGGTTTGGTGAGACGTGAGTTCAAAAATAAACTCTAAGCGATTATAAAAGTACAAGAAAAGAAGAACTCACACATGCCAAACCCATAAAAAAGAAAAGACATAATTAAAATTGCAAGTCTTACTCAAACGAGTAGGGGAGAAATTGCAAGTCCTACTCAAACGAGTACGCTGGAAATAAAAGCGGTAAATTATAAGTCATGCTCAAACGAGTAGGCTGGAAATTAAAGCTGTAAAGAAAGCAGTAAAATGCAAGTGCTACTCAAATGAGTAGGCGGGAAATGAAAACAGTAAAGGAAAGCAGTAAAGGAAAACAGTAAAATCTATCTCGTACACGCACGCACTCTACGTAATTGAAGAAAGTAGTAAAAGAAAGCGATAAAGAAAAGCAATAAAATCTGACTCCTACATGCACACACTCTAAAAAAAGAGGAAAAAAAGCAAAGTACTCGAAAAATTAAAAATAACTACTTTTCTACTCCTAGAATTTGATAAAAACGCATAAAAAGATAAAATAAAAAATTAAAGGAGCAAAAGTTTTTTGGAAATAAAAGCAGTAATCAAAGTGCTCGAAAAATAAAAATAACAAATTTTTCATTCTTATAACTTCATAAAAGTGCATAAAAATGGAAATAAAAATTAACGAAACAAAAAGTTTCTGAAAAAAAGAGTAAAACTAAGTTAGAGAAAAAAAACACTTTAAACCCACATTTATAAATCCATAAGAATGAATAAAAAGCTATTAAAAAGCATGAAAGCTAAAAATGCCAAGTAAAATAAAGAAGAAAAACATAAATTTAGCTGACACACACACACACACACACACACACATTTTAAAGAGAAAATAAAAAGACAAAAATATCACTTAAGGAGGGGCACTCAGATGCATTCCAATACACAATAAGAAAAGAAAATCTACAAATTTTTTTAAGGAAAAGGGGAGTTACAAAAAGCTAAAACAAACATAAATGAGAGGGGGAGAAAATTCTCCTTACCTAGCATGGAAAACAACTAAGCAGCCCCCACCTAAAGCAAAATGGTTCAAAAAAGGTGAACCCTTGGGACTTACAAAAAATTTACATTTATAGATAAAATTTTGGGGGTGACACGCCCTGGTTACGAGCGTGATAGGGGGGCGTGCCATGCTTGTGTGTTGGAGAAGTCAAAATCCCGGTGACTGATCGAATTCTGGAAGCTTCTGGAACGGGACACGTGGCGGTCACGAGTGTGCGCCGAATGACACGAGTGTGTCAGAAAGGTATGACTGGTGAAGGTGTTGAGCGTTGAACGTCGAGAGGCGATCGACAATCATCGAACGTTGAATGGGATTGACATGAGCATGTCAAAAAGGTCACGGGCGTGTTCAAGGCATTAAGTGTCGAGTCTGCTAGAGGCATTGAGTGGTCTGACACGGGCGTGACTGATGGCATTGAGTGGTTTCTAGAAGCGTCGAGCATCGAGTGGCCATCGAAGAACGTCGAGTTGCGATCGACGAACGTCGAACAGGATTACCACGGGCGTGTCGGACGGGATTACCACGGGCGTGTCGGACGGGACACGGGCGTGTCGGACGGGACACGGGCGTGTCGGACGGGACATGGGCGTGTCGGACGGGACACGGGCGTGTCGGACGGGACACGGGCGTGGCATCCTCTTTTCTTTGCAGGCAGCGCTTTTTCACTGGGAGCAAAGTAACACGCCCAGGTCACGGGCGTTACCAATTTGACACGGACGTGTACTTTGAAATTTTGGCTTTTTTTGCAAAATTTTTGGAAAACAAAATAAACTTAAGTTAGAAAAGTATTTTAAAAAAAAGAACAAATTATTGAACAAAAATAACCAAAAACAATGAAAATAGACTAAAACGACCTAAGTAAAGTATTGAAAAATATGAGTATTTACAACTCATCAACTTCGCCTGCCAATCTTGAGCAACCTTCTTGTGCTCTTCGATCATCCACACTAACTCACAAGAACCCACCAGTATTTATTTTCCCAAAAGTTGGGTGTCTCCCAACTTTACCCAAGACATCGGCGTTTGACACCGCCTGCCATATAATGATTCATACGAATCCATCTGGATGCTCGCTTGGAAACTATTGTTGTAGGCAAACTCCACCATAAACAGTTAGTCTTTCCCTCTTCTGCTGAAATAAAGAGCACGCATTATCAACATATCTTCCAAAGTATGATTCGTCCTCTCCGTTTGGCAACTGGTTTGTGAATGGAATGCTGTACTGAAATTAAGTTTTGGCCTAAGCTCTTCTACACTAACCTCCAATCCTTTGACATGAACTGTCCATCTCGATCACTTATGACACTCTTTGGAATCCCATGCAACCGCACTATGTTCCAAACATAAAGCTCTACGAACTTCTCC
Organism: Platanthera zijinensis; assembly: GCA_039513925.1. Lineage (NCBI taxonomy): Eukaryota > Viridiplantae > Streptophyta > Magnoliopsida > Asparagales > Orchidaceae > Platanthera > Platanthera zijinensis. Next base: position 134,756,467 of record CM077082.1, read on the forward strand.
ACACTATCTTCCTTCTAATTTAGAATGAAGTGAGCCACTTTGGTCAAGCGTTCTAAAATCACCTAAATTGTATCATTACCTGCTGTAACCGAGGCAAACCATGCACAAATCCATAGAGACATCGTCAAATTTCAACTTGAGAATAGCAAGGGGCTTCGAAAACCCACCCAACCTCTAGTACTCAGCCTTCACCAAGGCACAAGTCTGACACCGACTCACATAGAAAGGCACATCATATTTCATCCCAGGCCACCAAAAAGATTTCTTCATATTCAAGTACATCTTTATACTTCCTGGATGAATGGAATACTTTGTAAAGTGCGCCTCAAACATTAACTCCTTACGAAATTTGCTGAACTACGATACACACACCCTTCCATTCCTCTTTAGGATCCTATCGAACATCTCTAAGGCATTGCCTTTGTCTTTCTGAACTTCCTCCAACAATGCTTGGAACTCTACATACACACTGGTTTCCTCCCAAATATGATTTGACAAGTCACACTACAACTCTATCCAATTCAATTGTGCTACGCTAGACTCACCTATGGCCATACAAATACTGTTAAGAGACTCGAAGTCTCAGACTAATCGCTCATCATGCGCCTCAATCTAGATCCCCTGCCTGGAATGTTTTCTACTTAAGGTGTCAGCCATAACATTGGGCTTGCTTGGTGTATACTGATTCGCCGCGTCATAGTCCCCAAGAAACCTGACTCACCTGCGCTACTATAAATTCAAATCTTTTTGTACCAAGAGATACTTCAGGCTCTTATCATCTGTGAGGATCTCCACCCTTGCGCCATACATGTAATGTCACCACATCTTCAAAGTAAAAAACACTGTGACCAAATCCAAGTCATGGGCAATGTAATTTCTCTTATGAGGCTTCAGGTATCTAGACTAATAAGCTATTATATTTCCATGCTATTTTAGCATGCAACCCAACCCACAACTTGTTGCATCACTGAAAATCTAAAATTCCTCACTCTTACTAGGAAGACTTAGGACTAGAGCAGACATTAATCTTTCCTTCATGGTCTCGAATTCTCGGGCACACTCCAACGTCCATACAAACTCCTGATCCTTGCAAGTAAGAGAAGTGAGGATCAATGCTATCCGTGAGAAGTTTTCTACAAACTTTTTGTAGTACCCGACTAGTCTAAGGAAACTCCTGACCTCCGCCACAGTTCAAAAAACATGCAATTTTTATTGGATTTAACTTTCACATGATCCACTGCCACCCCATCACCACTAATAACATGACTCAAAAATGCCACTTTCTCTAACCAGAACTCACACTTCGAGAACATAGCATAAAACTGGTTTTCTCTCAAAATCTACATGATCACTCTCAAGTGAGTCTTATGCTCTGCCTTTCACTTTGAGTACACTAGGATATGATCAATGAAAACCACCACAAACGAATCTAAGTAATTGTAACATCCCTCAAACAATTAGACCCCTAGGAGTAGTTTTGTCATGACTAGATCATGACAAAACCCTAGGAAACCCAAGAAAGCCAAGTGAACCTAGGAATGTAGGTGAGACCAATGTGGTCTGCAAAGAGTAAATTTCTGAACCCTAGTTTAAGATGGCCATGGGGCTTTACCAAGACTTCAAGACCCCCCACCATGGTTTCATCAACCCATTGTAAGGACAATTAGAGCCCCAGGGGTCAATTGGATAGGTATAGGGTGGCCAAGTTGACCTAGAACCACCCTAGGCCTAAATTATGCAAGGTGACCTAACTAAGGGCAGTGTGCCCTAGTAAAGCACAAATAACCCTACCAAGGCCATCCTAGACCTAAAGTGGGGTCAATGGGTCACTAAGGACCCAAGGAGGGAAGTCATTTTGGTTAAGTTGACCAAAGTCAACTCTAACCATAAATTGGTCAAACTGACCTGCACAAGGGCCAATTGAAGTCCCTTAGCCAAGTAGACCCCACACATACCTAACCCTAGTGAGGGGTCAATTGGTCACTATGGACCCATTGGGACCAATCAAAAAGGCTAAGTTGACCAAAGTCAAATCTAGCCCTAAAGTGGTCAAAGTGCCCTGGTTAAGGGTCAAGTGACCTCCAAGGGCCAATCCAACCCCACCTAGACCTTAGGGGAGGCCAATGGGTAACCAAGGATCCATTAGGGGCAACATCAAAGACCAAATTGACCAAGGTTAACCCTAGTCAAGGTTTAGGTCAAGATAGCCCAAATGGGCTAACTCAAGCTCAAGCCCATTTCACTTGGGCTAAGCTTGCCTTGATGGATGAAATGAATATGTGGCCTGCCATTTGGTTAGGTAAGAGCCAAAATTCAGCTTGGTGTGTAGGAGAGAGAGAAAACCACCTATGGAGGAGAGAGAAAGAGAAGAAAGAAAAATGGGGAAGACTTTGGGCTCATCCTCCCCCTTCCCAACCCCCTCCATTCATTCCACTTGGACAGGGAATGTAGCCCCAATTCAACCAACAAGTCCTTGACTGGTTGGAGCCAAGTTTCACCCCCTACCAACCATGGCCGCTAACCTTTACTTTGGCCAAAAATGGCAATGGAGTCTACAACCACCTAACACCCCATCTCTCCCTTTTAAAAGCTTCCCTGGACTCCAAGGATGATTTCCCACCACTTACCTGAAGGAGTCAAGTAGTTCCACTGCACTTTTTTAAGAGGACGACCACCACCAGCCACCACCATGCCAATCCGACGATCAGCAAGGCTTTAGCCACCCCCACAGGTCCTCCTCCACTTCTTTTCCCATGGGTAGTTTGTAGGAATCATTAGAGCCAAGGTTCGGGCTCAATTGAGCCCGATCCAAGTTCAAATTTTCATGGTTTTTCCGAGTTTTTCATCTTATCGGGTTCGCCGGAATAGTGCTCTCCGGCGGCAGTGCCGCCGCCTTGAGGTAGCCACCACCTCCATGAAGGTGTTGGCGTTGGTGGCCGGCCGAGGAGGTGGCCGGATTGCCGGCAGTAGCGGCTGGAAGATGGACCAGCATATTGAATCTGGGCCGTCTGCTGGAGGTAGAAGACGACCAGATGCCGTCCAAAGTGCGCCAAGATTCGTGCAGGGAATGATTTCATACTATAGTATATGAATTTCTGATTATTTAATAATGTCACAGATTTTATATTTAATGTTTTTAATATTTAGAAATACCTAGAGGCATTTTCAGAAAGAATAGTCAACACATAAAATGTAGCCCTATGGGTCTACTTTAAAACAAAATTGGTTTGAACCAATTTGGGTGCCTGGTTTGACTAGGGCACGCATTTTGGTGGCATCTATAAATATGGTTGGGCAGAAATTAAAAAGGGTGCCCACACCTCATCTCTGGTCCAAATGACTTGAAATTTTGGCAGGAAGTCACCCTAGTCTATATTTAGACCCTGTCCAAAAATGGTAATTTTTGGGAAACTCTTTTCTATAGTTTTGTAAATAATTTAGTTTCTCTAGGGTAAATTAATTTAGGTGTCAAATGAACTCCAAACTCATCCAAATTTTGGTGGGTGGTGTATGGGGTCATTATAAAGCCCTGGCTAAAATTTCATTATATTTTGAGGAGGTTTGAATTGGATACGACTTTTGCTGATATGGAGGTTGCAGAAATTACTTGGGTGGAGTTCAAGGCCGCATTACTGGAGCATTTTGTTCCACAATCGGCTAAGGATGAGATGGAGGAAAGGTTCCTGCAGTTGAAGCAGGGCAACAAGACAATGGTAGAATACCACCAGGAGTTCAACCATTTAGCCCGGTTTGCAAACTCCTATCAGTTGGATAAGGCAGGATACACCAATAGGTTCTACAAGGGCCTGCGGGAGGAGTTGAGGGAGGCCCTTTTGTTCCTATCAAACCGGCCTATACCTCGGATGTTAGAAATGGCCAAGAGGATTCAGGCTGATTGGTACACGACTCGGGGTCGGAAGAGGCCAACGGAGGACTAGGGCCGGGGAGCCAGGAATGATCAGTGGCGGGGCCGCATAACTGATGGAAGAGAGGGAAGAAGAGAAGAGGATTAGCCTCATCAGGAGGTGAGACAGGAACCGAGGGAGCCGGTGTTAGTGGCTCCTCAGCCTCTTCAGATGCGGGAGGCACCGAGACCTGGGGGTATGGCATTTCCCCCGCCGGAGTGCTACAACTGCCATCAGACGGGGCACATCCGGAGGAACTACCCCATGAGGGGAGCACCTCTACCAGCACAACAGGCTTCCCAACATGCTCAGCAGTTTGGAGGGCGGGGATGTGGCCGAGGACGTGGATACCAAGGTGTAGATCGCAGGCGGGACATGGAGCAAGTTTATGCACTGGATCTGGCTCAACCCCAGAACCCGGAGCAAGTGATCACAGGTACGCCAAAAAGTTTTAAGTTTTCTTCCTGAACACTTAAATTTATGGATATAGAATTGATAATATAGGAAAGAAAACCATAACTAAATTATAAGACATTTAACTCCCCCCCCAGGCATAGTTTTCGTCAGCGGCAAGCCCACATATATGCTGTTCGATACAGGTGCTCGCACTCATTCGTATCAGAGGCCTTCGTGAAGGGTTGGAAGGCGTGGAGCGATTCACGGGTTTGATGATGAGGATACGATTACCCGACGGATCAGAGCTGTTCACCTCTGCCCACTGCAACATGGAGGCGGAGATCGGCGGAAAGATATTTGATGCACCAGCGACGATCATGAAGATGCCTGTCTTTGATTTGATCCTTGGAATGACATGGTTGCACTGGAACCATGCTTAGATTGACTGCATGTCCAAGAGAATTACGGTGAGGCATGGGGATCCCTACATCATCATCGAAGGTATTATATCTATTCCCCCTCTCTTGCTGTCATCCGTGCAAGCCGTCAAGGCCCACTTGCAGGGGGAGGAAGTCTAAGAGGTGTTGTTCGAGATGGCTGAAGCCAAGGGTTCCATCTCGGATATCCCGATGGTATGAGATTTTGCCATCCTATTCCTAGAGAAGCTGTCAGGGCTACCCCCACACCGGGAGCAGATTTTCAGATACAGCTAGTGTTAGGGGCTAAGCCGGTAACTAGAGCCCCTTACTGGATGGCCCCGAAAGAGCTGACGGAGTTTCAAAGCCAACTCCAGGAACTAGTGGAGGTCGGGTTTGTCCTACCAAGCTCTTCACCATGGGGAGCCCCAGTCTTGTTCGTTAAAAAGAAGGACGGGATACTGAGATTGTGCATCGACTATCGAGCACTAAATCGACCGACAGTCCGAAATACATATCAACTACCAAGGATAGATGAGCTATTTGACCAGCTAGAAGGTGCCCATTTCTTTTCAAAATTGGATTTGAGGTCGGGCTACTATCAGCTGCAGATCTAGGAGGAGGACATACCAAAGACGGCCTTCAGTAGCAGATATGGATTATTCGAGTTTACCGTGATGCCCTACAGGATAACGAATGCACCGTCGACATTCATGAGCCTCATGAATCAAGTATTCAAGGCAAATTTAGATGTGTTTGTCATCGTGTTTATTGATGACATCCTCATTTACTCGAGGACAGAGGAGGAGCACACACGACATCTGACGCTCACCCTGGAGAGACTGCGAGAGCACAAGATTTATGCAAAGATCAACAAGTGTCAGTTTTGGTTGAGGGAGGTGGCCTTTCTAGGCCATATTATCAGTGGTGCTGGGTTGGCAGTAGACCCGACCAAGATTCAAGCAGTTCAGGATTGGCCGCAGTTAAAGACGGCCACCGATGTGCGAAGTTTCCAAGGACTTGCCGATTACTACCAGAAGTTCGTAGAAGGATTCTATCGTATTTCCCTTCCACTCACATCCCTGACAAGGAAGGAGGTGCCCTTTGTATGGACCCCACAGTGTGAGGTGGCCTTTCAAGAGATGAAGGGTCAGCTCACTTCGGCTCCTATACTTGCCCTCCCTTCAGGGAAAGAAGGATTCTAGGTCTACACCGACGCCTCCTACCAGGGCATGGGTATAGTGCTAATGCAGAATGGTCATGTGATAGCTTACGCTTCTCGGCTACTGAAGAAGCATGAGAACTACCTAGTTCATGACTTAGAAATGGGAGCTGTCATTTTTTGCTCTGAAAGTCTTGAGGCACTATCTGTACGGTGTCCACTGTGACATATACTCCGATCAAAAAAATTTGAGGTATGTGGACATGCAGAAAGAGCTGAACATCAGTCAGAGATGATGGGTGGAATTTTTAGCACACTACTAGTACGAGATGCACTACCATCCCGGGAAGGCAAACGTGGTGGCAGACGCTTTGAGCCGGAGAGCGAGTACATCAGGAGCAGGACCACAGCTGATGGCCTTAGAGTTGGTAAAAGCGTTTAAGGAGATGCAGATATCCTTAGTGTCCGAGGACGATCCGAAATTGTATAAGGAGTATCTAGGATCGATGGTTGCCACCGATGATATTCGAGATCGCATCAGGGATGGGTAGAGGCTGGATGCGAGGGCAGAACCAATATTTAGTACCTTGGAGGAAGGCACGACAGGGGATTACTCGTTGAGAGATGGACTACTATGTTTCTGAGGCAGGGTTTATATACCGACAGGAGGCCAGATTCGGGAGGACATCATTGCAGAGGCTCACTACAGCAGATACTCAGTGCATCCGGGGATCACAGGGATGACAGCGGACTTGAAGAGAACGATGTACTTAACAGGCATGAAGAAAGGCTTTACATATTTTGTGACGCATTGCGAGGCTTGCCAACTCGTAAAGGCGGAGTGCGAGAATCTAGCCAGATTACTACAGCCACTTCCGGTGCCAGAATGGAAGTTCGAAGATATAGCCATGGATTTCATACATGGGCTACCCGGGTCTCGTGCGTGGAATGATTCAATATAAGTAATCATCGACAGACTGACAAAAGTAGTCAGATTTATTCCAGTTGCAAAGGATACTCCGATCAGAGTTCTTGTGCTGAGGTTCGTCGAGCAGTTTGCTCGCTATCATGGAGTGCCCAGGACGATCGTTTCAGATCGGGATGGATGGTTTACGTCCACAGAATGGAGGTCGGTTCAGGCCTGCCTGGGCTCTCGGTTGACGTTCAACACGACTTTTCACCCTCAGATCGATAGACAGACAGAGCGCACCAATCGTGCATTGGAGGATCTTCTACGCCTATGTATTTTGGACCGCGACGATCCTTGGGAGAAGTTACTGCCGCTGATTGAGTTTTCATACAACAATAACCATCAGTACAACATAGGCATGGCCCCTTACGAGGCATTATACGGACGGAGGTGCAATACCCCACTATCATGGATTCAGGATGAGGATCCGCAGGCACTTGGCTCAGAGTTTGTTGAGGATACCGATGCTCAGGTTAGATTGATCCGGGATAGGATGTTGGAAGCCCAGAGTAGGCAGGACAAATACTACGATGCGAGGCATCATCGGGTGGAGTTCCAGGTGGGAGACCGGGTTTTCTTGAAGATATGGCTGATGCATAGGGTCTCGCAGGTTCGCGGGCGGAAGAAGCTCAGTCTGAGATATATGGGGCCTTACAGGATCTTGGAGCAGATCGGCCACTTGGCTTATAGACTGGAGCTACCGCAAGAGTTAGCGGGATTATACGACGTCTTCCACGTCTCCTCACTACGAAGGGCTCTACTACGCCCTGAGCAACTTATTTCCATAGCAGACGGTCCAGTGCCTCAGATCGATTATTCAGCGTGGAGCCGATCAGGATCAATGACACGACAGTATAAGTCTTGCGACACAAGAAGGTTCCTCTAATCAAAGTTCTGTGGAGAAACCATGGGCAAGAGGAGCACACATGGGAGCCTCAGGACTTGATGCGACAGAGGTAGCCAGAGCTTTTTAGTCAGGTATTACTCACAACCTCTCAGGATGTTACAATTTACTCTCCATATTCGAAACCCAGTGGGCCTAACTAGAATTTCGAGGACGAAATTTTTTGTTTATATATTGGGATTTGTAACATCCCTCAAACAATTAGACCCCTAGGAGTAGTTTTGTCATGACTAGGTCATGCCAAAACCCTAGGAAACCCAAGAAAGCCAAGTGAACCTAGGAATATAGGTGAGACCACTATGGTCTGCAAAAAGTAAATTTCTGAACCCTAGTTTAAGATGACCATGGGGCTTAACCAATACTTCAAGACCTTCCACCATGGTTTCATCAACCCATTTTAAGGACAATTAGAGCCCTAGGGGTCCAATGGATAGGTATAGGGTGGCCAAGTTGACTTAGAACAACTCTAGGCCTAAATTGTGCAAGGTGCCCTAACTAAGGGCAATGTGCCCTAGTAAAGCACAAATAACCCTACCAAGACCATCCTAGACCTAAAGTGGGGACAATGGGTCACTAAGGACCCAAGGAGGGATGCCAATTTGGTTAAATTGACCAAAGTCAACTCTAACCCTAAATGGGTCAAACTGGCCTACACAAGGGCCAATTGAAGTCCCTTAGCCAAGTGGACCCCACACATACCTTCATAACCCTAGTGAGGGGTCAATGGGTCACTAAGGTCCCATTGGGACCAATCAAAAAGGCTAAGTTGACCAAAGTCAACTCTAGCCCTAAAGTGGTCAAAGTGCCCTAGTTAAAGGCAATTGACCTCCAAGGGCCAATCCAACCCCACCTAGACCTTAGGGGAGGCCAATGGGTCACCAAGGATCCATTTGGGGCAACATCAAAGACCAAATTGACCAAGGTTAACCCTAGTCAAGGTTTAGGTCAAGCTAGCCCAAATGGGCTAACTCAAGCTCAAGCCCTTTTCACTTGGGCTAAGCTTGCCTTGATGGATGAAATGAACATGTGGGCTGCCATTAGGTTAGGTAAGAGCCAAAATTCAGCTTGGTGTGTAGGAGAGAGAGAAAACCACCTATGGAGGAGAGATAAAGAGAAGAAAGAAAAAGGGGGAAGACTTTGGGCTCATCCTCCCCCTTCCCAACCCCCTCTATTCATTCCACTTGGACAAGGAATGTAGCCCCAATTCAACCAGCCAGTCCTTGACTGGTTGGAGCAAAGTTTCACCCCCTACTAACCATGACCGCCAACCTTGACTTTGGCAAAAAATTGCAATGGAGTTTTCAACCACCTAACACCCCATCTCTCCCTTTTAAAAGCTTCCCTGGACTCCAAGGATGATTTCCCACCACTTACCTGAAGGTGCCAAGACGTTCCACTGCACTTTTGTAAGAGGCCAACCACCACCAGCCACAAACATGCCAATCCGACGATTAGCAAGGCTTCAACCACCCGCACAGGTCCTCCTCCACTTCTTTTCCCATGGGTAGTTTGTAGGAATCATTAGAGCCAAGGTTCGGGCTCAATTGAGCCCGATCCAAGTTCAAATTTTCATGGTTTTTCCGAGTTTTTCATTTTATCGGGTTCTTCGAAATAGTGCTCTCCGGCGGCCGTGTCGCCGCCTGGAGGTAGCCACCTCCTCAACGATGGTGTTGGCGGCGGTGGCTGGCCGGGGAGGTGGCCGGATTGCCGGCAGTAGCGGCTGGAAGATGGCCCAGGCATATTGATTCTTGGCCACCTGCTGGAGGTAGAAGACGACCAGATGCCATACAAAGCACGCCAAGATTCGTGCAAGGAATGATTTCATACTATAGGATATGAATTTCTTATTATTTAATTATGTCACAGATTTTATATTTAATGTTTTTAATTTTTAAAAATACCTAGAAGCATTTTCAGAAGGAATGGTCAACACATAAAGTTTAGCCCTGTGGGTCTACTTTAAAACAAAATTTGTTTGAACCAATTTGGGTCCCTGGTTTGACTTGGGCATTCATTTTGGTGGGGTCTATACATATGGTTGGGCAGAAATTAAAAAGGGTGCCCACACCTCATCTCTGGTCCAAATGACTTGAAAATTTGGCTGGGAGTCACCCTAGTCTATATTTAGACTTTGCCCAAAAATGATAATTTTTGGGAATAATGTTTCTATAATTTTGTAAATAATTTAATTTCTCTAGGGTAAATAAATTTAGGGGTCAAATGAACTCCAAACTCATCCAAATTTTTGTGGGTGGTGCATGGGGTCATTATAAAGCTCTGGCTAAAATTTTATTATATTTTGAGGAGGTGTGAACTGAAATCATGCAAACCCTAGCCTTGCTTTAAAAGGGTATTTTGGTCCAAAAGTGTACCTTGGACTTTGTGTGGCCAAATGACCTCAAAAGTGGTTGAAATTGGGGCCACTGACTTGGCATGACATTTTGCACCTTCCCATGAAAGATGGGGTAGTTTGGGATTGATTTGGCTTAAGATCCAAGGTAAAACCCTAAGGAAGGGCTTTTGTACCTTGTGAAGGGCATAAGACCAAAACACCTTGAATGGCCTTGAAATTTTGTAGGGAGGGTACTAGGGTAGATAAAACCCTCTGGTAAAAATATTAAGGGATTTTGGAAAGGGTGGGCCCCACAAAACCCTAACCTTAGTTTAGGGCACAAACATTATAATTCTAGAATAGAGTAGTAAAACTCCTTGAACTATGATGAAAATTGGGTAGAATGGTCATAAGGATATATTGAACTTCTGGTTATTTAATTGGAAATTTTGGAACAATAATTTTAGCACTTTTTTTGTAACTCATGGGATTGCCCTAATAAATCATTTGATCATTTTGATCCCACTACCCATTGGGAGGTCATAAACATTTGGCAGAGGGAGTTTTAAACCTTCTTAGTAATGTATGAATTTTATGAGAATTTTTGGATACATTTTTGTGGTACTTACTTCACAAGCTTAGTAAATTGGAAAATTGTTCAATAATTTATTTAAGGCTCTTTACTGGTTAATAAATTATGAAACTTGACCTAAAGCATTTATATGCCCTTAAAATCATTCTTGAATTTTTTCTGAATTTTTGGAAGTAATATTGTCCTGGTTGTTTCTTTAAATGAATTATTATGGGATATAATTGAAATAAAAGAATTTGGGGCCTAAAACTTACTGAAAAATTAGGAAATTTTGGAGAGTAAGTTGATTATTTATTTTGCATATAATATAAATTTGGTGGAATGTTATCTTGTCTGAATTTGGTACTTCATGTTCAATCTTGGAATTTTTGGCTACTAGAATAATTAAATAAATTATCAGATAAATAAGAAAATTGAGAATCTCTGGATTTAGGCCTCAAGGGACATAATGGACCTCCAATAATTATTATAGGAGTACTGGTTGATTATTTAGTGTACCTCCCATTTTACGGGTCATATAGCTTAAGTGGTCTGCATATAGTAAAAACTGTAGAAACTATGTTGGAACATAAATTTGGGAACATGAGTCAGGATTAGTGGTTTGCTGGTTTGATAAATAAAAATGAGTTCTTCATTGGAAGTCAGATGAGTGGATGGTTGGATTTGGCTAGATGTTAGATGGTGCTCTGGATCGACGAAAGATCGTCTAACCCGTAGAGAGGAAATGTCAAAATACTAGGGTTAGATCCAATGCAATAGTTAAGGGACTTGGAATGAGGTATTAACCAATAAGAATAAGTGCCTTGCGAAAGGGATCCTTGGGCTTCAGCCCATCGTAGCTCCTAGTGCCCTCGAGAGCCCTATACGAGGAATACCTTGGGCAGTCTTGGGCTAAACCTAAGTCATAGGCAGAACTGGAATGCAAGAGTAACTAGTAAATCTAGGGTTTCAACTTCTCACACCTCGATGTCTCGGGGAGATAGGTTGGGTCACTCGGGAATTAAGCCCAATGGTTTTGGGGATGGGCAGGTTAGCTCGGCGAGCTTTGGCTTAGTGATGGTTTATGATGGGTAGGATGGCTCGACGAGCTTTGCCTTTGTTATTTTTTATGACAGACGGGATGGTCCGGGGAGCCTTGGCTCGATAGCTGATACATGAGGTTGCATGTGCTTAAGTATAAGGTGGTGGGTCTTCAGTATTGGAGGGTCGATGCACTGATGCCAATACGTTGACTCGACAAGTGTGGTTTAGCACTTGGCCAAATAAAGTCTGGCGCGCTAGCCGGCAAGAGTATGCAGGAGCTCCGCTTAGTGCACCAGCGTTGAGATGTACGATAGGTCTGACTGGTAGTGATATTACCGATTTAGAGGTTGGTGAGGCCCAACCCACCGCTTCCATTTGCCACTACGTAGGTATCCTGGGAGGTTCGGCTCCAGAAAGGGGGAACTAAAGGTCTGTATACACAGAGACGAGTGGGTGAGTTGCACTTGCATGTTCACGTCATGTCATAATTGTATTTCATAGCATAATCATTGCATATAACCTGACACCTAATGTATAAGTGGTATGAGACGCTTTATACATTAGGCCGTGCAAAACGACCTCTTGGTTTATAAGTTTGTGCGAGCGTGCTTATAATTTAAGGGTTTTATTCAGGATTACATATTTATGCTTGCTAGTAAAACTGACACCCTATCGTATAAATCTGTATGAGACTTTTTATACGATAGGATCCCTACAAGAGATCCCTTAGCTTATGTATTTTCACATAAGATAAGGTTACTTTATTTTTCAGTGTTCCATACCTTTATTACTGTATTATATACCTTAGAACTGCTATATTAGTTTCACCGCCATCTGCTTGATTGTTATTCTCCACTATCATGTCCTTCCCTTTCCTTCTCTCCGCTCGGTGCCTGGAAGCAATGGGGGAAGGGGAGGGGGATGATAGGACTTAGCCTTTTAGACTAACAGTTTTCGAACCACATCATTTTAGGGGATCATGGAGCCCAGTATGGAGGAGCAGCCCCAGAGGTAGGCATGCTTGGAGATTGGGCAGTCTAGTACCGGAGTTCGAATGGCAGGGACTGTGAGTTCTGATCGCTAGTAGTTATTTTAGTTTTCTTCCGTAATGAGAGATATGTAGTGAGGACATGATGTACAGGGCATAAGCCCAAGATGCAGTTATGTGTTATATCTGTGGACACTCCCTTCGTGGAGATTATTTATTTATATCTGATTTCTATGGACTTGCTTTATTATATTGCTACAGTTGTGATCGATTTGGCCAGCAGGATCGGCGTTTTGTAGTGATGAACTTCCCGGGTGCGAAGGTGTCACTGCAAAGCGGCAGTTCTAGGCCTAATACCCCGGTGTTTTAAAAGAAAAAAAATGGGGGTCTTACAAGTTGTATCAGAGGAAAACCTCGATCGCAAAGTAGCAGTCCACAATCCCCGGGTCACCCCCGCACGAGTTTAGTTTGGGGATAAACAATGAAGCGGAAGCAGTGGTGGGCCCATATGAGGGATCACATGAAGTTGTCCACTTTTACTTAGTTTGTAGCGATTACTTATAATTGGCTTTTGTTACGCAGCCCCTAGCGCAACCTACACAACAGGGGGGAGTCTAGCAGACTCTGAATGTTGCACCCCCCGGTCCCCTCCCCATTCCTACAATCGGAGATGGGACATACTCTGACAGTTATTCTAGAAGCATTCAGGGCATAACAGGTTCCGGTTCCGCAGCCAAACTCGGGGGCCAATTGGCTGAGCATCTTCCGAGGACTCTCTCCCCCATCCTACTTAGGGACAGAGTCAGCTGTTAGGACGGAGGAGTGGCTGGACATTATGTACGAGATGTTGACCGGGATACGGTGCCCCTGCGAGGAGAGGGTGCCTTTGATGGTCTCTTTCTTGGAGTCTCATGCAAAGCGATGGTTGAAGACGTCATTAGATACGACTTTTCCTTATATGGAGGTTGCAGAAATTACTTGGGTGGAGTTCAAGGCCGTATTACTGGAGCATTTTGTTCCACAATCGGCTAGGGATGAGCTGGAGGACAGGTTCCTGCAGTTGAAGCAGGGCAACAAGACAGTGGTAGAATACCACCGAGAGTTCAACAATTTAGCCCGGTTTGCGGACTCCTATCAGCTGGATGAGGCAGGATACACCAAGAGGTTCTATAAGGGCCTGCGGGAGGAGTTGAGGGAGGCCCTTTTGTTCTTATCTGACGGGCCTATACCTCAGATGTTAGAAATGGCCAAGAGGATTGAGGCTGATTGGCACACGACTCGTGGTCGGAAGAGGACAATGGAGGACTAGGGCCGGGGAGCCAGGAATGATCAGCGGCGGGGCTGCATCAATGATGGAAGAGAGGGAAGAAAAGCAGAGGACCAGCGTCGTCAGGAGGTGAGTCAGGAACCAATGGAGCCGGTGTTAGTGGCTCCTCAGCCTCTTCAGATGCGGGAGGCACCGAGACCTGGGGGTATGGCATTTCCCCCGCCGGAGTGCTATAACTGCCATCAGACGGGGCATATCCGGAGGAACTGCCCCATGAGGGGGGCACCTCTACCAGCACTACAGGTTTCCCCGCATACTCAGCAGTTTGGAGGGCGAGGACGTGGCCAAGGATGTGGATACCAGGGTGTAGATCGCAGACAGGACAAGGAGAAGGTCTATGCACTGGATCTGGCTCAACCCCGGAACCCGGAGCAAGTGATCACAGGTATGCCGGAAAGTTTTAAGTTTTCTTCCTTAACACTTAAATTTATGGATATAGAATTGATAATCTAGGAAAGAAAACCATAACTAGATTCTAAGACATTTAACTCCCCTAGGCATAGTTTTCGTCAGCGGCAAGCCCGCTTATATGTTGTTCGATACAAATGCTTCGCACTCATTCATATCGGAGGCATTCGTGGAAGGTTTGGAAGGCATGGAGCGATTCACGAGTTTGATGATGAAGATACGATTACCCGACGGATCAGAGCTATTCACCTCTACCCACTACAATATGGAGGCGTAGATCGGCCGAAAGATATTTGATGCACCAGTGACGATCATGAAGATGCCAGTCTTTGATTTGATCCTGGGAATGATATGGTTGGACTAGAACCATGCTCAGATTGACTACATGTCTAAGAGAATTACGGTGAGGCATGGGGATTCCTACATCGTCATCGAAGGTATTAAATCTATTCCCCCTCTCGTTCTGTCATCCGTGCAAGCCGTCAAGGCCCACTTGTAGGGGGAGGATGTCTACGAGGTGTTGTTCGAGATGGCTGAAGCCAAGGGTTCCATCTCGGATATCCCAGTGGTGCGAGATTTTGGCGACATATTCCTAGAGAAGCTGCCAGGGCTACCCCTGCACCGGGAGCAGATTTCCGGATACAGCTAGTGTCAGGGGCTAAGCCGGCAACTAGAGCCCCTTACCGGATGGCCCCAAAGGAGCTGATGGAGTTTCAAAGCCAGCTCCAGGAACTAGTTGAGGCCGAGTTTTTTCGGCCAAGCTCTTCACTATGGGGAGCCCCAGTCTTGTTTGTTAAAAAGAAGGACGGGACACTGAGATTGTGCATCGACTACGAGCACTAAATCGACTGACTGTCCGAAATACATATCCACTACCAAGGATAGATGAGCTATTTGACCAGCTAGAAGGCGCACATTTCTTTTAGAAATTGGATTTGAGGTCAGGCTACTATCAGCTGCGGATCCAGGAGGAGGACATACCAAAGACTGCCTTCAATAGCAGATATGGGCTATTCGAGTTTACCGTGATTCCCTTCGGGCTCACGAATGCACTGTCGGCATTCATGAGCCTCATGAATCAGGTGTTCGAGGCATATTTAGATGTGTTTGTCATCGTGTTTATTAATGACATCCTCATTTACTCGAGGACAGAGGAGGAGCACACTCGATATCTGACGCTCACCCTAGAGAGACTGCGAGAGCACAAGCTTTATGCAAAGATCAGCAAGTGTCAGTTTTTATTGAGGGAGGTGGCCTTTCTAGGCCATATTATCAGTGGTGCTAGGTTGGAAGTAGACCCAACCAAGATTCAAGCAGTTCGGGATTGGCCGAAGTTGAAGACGACCACCGATGTGCGGAGTTTCCTAGGACTTGCCGGTTACTACCGGAAGTTCGTAGAAGGATTCTCTCGTATTTCTATTCCACTCACATCCCTGATAAGGAAGGATGTGCCCTTTGTATGGACCCCACAGTGTGAGGTGGCCTTTCAAGAGCTGAAGGGTCGGATCACTTCGGCTCCTATACTTACCCTCCCTTCAGGGAAAGAAGGATTCCAGGTCTACACCGACGCCTCCAACCAGGGAATGGGTGCAGTGCTAATGCAGAATGGTCATGTGATAGCTTACGCTTCTCGGCAGCTGAATAAGCATGAGCAGAACTACCCAGTTCATGACTTAAAAATGGGAGCTATCATTTTTGCTCTAAAAGTCTGGCGGCACTATCTGTACGGTATCCACTGCGACATATACTCCGATCATAAAAATTTGAGCTATGTGGACACGCAGAAAGAGCTGAACATCAGGCAGAGACGATGGGTGGAATTTTTAGCAGACTACCAATGTAACGACCCCATCCGTTAAATGACGTATAGTAGAAGGTCCGGCCGGGGCCCCACACTATATGCCACAAACAGACGGTGAGGTCACAGGATAATACCAAACCAAATACGAATCCTAACTCAGAGCATTCTAGCGGAAGCTTTAAGTGACAACTTTGAACTCTTAACCGGTATGTCCAATATATAAACCCACATTTATATATATACCATGGAATGTACACAACCACAAGAGTTTGGCCTTAAGGCCTTACAGTTCCTCTGAACATACATCATGTTTTACAAACCTCGGCGCGCAGGCCGGCCATACATGAGTAAAAAGAGAAAACAAAACAAAGCCATTCGCTTAGCCTTCCAGGCTAGCCGCAGCAGCAGCAGCAACAGCAGTAGGGCTCTCCCGTCCATCACTTACCACTTGGCTCTCCAGCACCTGCACGGGAACAATTCCACCCAACCGGTGGCAAACAATGCAACGGTCAGCTTTCAGCTGACCCAATTATAACAATCCTACCCCTTTCTTGGGGCATGAGCATTCTTTCCCTGCAAGCATGGCATCATCAATAGCAACTATGTGCGCGCAGGCACATTCAAGCCATCACAACCATCGGCCACCCGGCCCGACAGTCCGTGCACTCAGGGCACATTTTTGGTGTACCGGAATACCAGGGTCAACACCACCGTCTACACGGTATTTGAGCATTTCTAGTCTTTCCGGCGCGCGGGCCTAAGACTCTCATTAGGCGCTCCAACAAAACCTATACCAGGCTTCCAAGTCGGACGGACCTAATGCAGGTACGGATCAGCCACCCCCCGTTGCTCAAGTCGCCGAGCCACCTCGAATACGGAAGTATCCATGGCATTTTATAGGCGCGGGTCGGTTTCACCTTTTCTGTTCGGCAATCTGCCTTTTTATCGAGTTGCAGCCCAACGGCTCAACTACTCACAAAGTGGCAACGCACGGCCACAAGAGTTGCCGCCAACCCTCTTCATTTCCTGGACATCGTCCAGTACTTCCTGCCGCACCAAGCAACAGGTAGGAACAAGGCATCACAAGCCATTATCACGGAGCCTTCTCCGATATGCAAACAAGCATCACCAATCCAGATTACATCCAGATGGGTTTCACACAGCATGCCTAGAGCCGTACTCTAATTCCGGCCTCTAACAAGGGGGACTTCACATATCTACCCCAGGGACACCACAACCCACCGCACACTCGCGGGGAAGGGCTTTCCCTATGCAATGCAGAAAAGAAGGACTTCACATGTCCAAGGAGGGAGATCGTTACCCTTGTCGATCTCTTCGGTGCCATCGAAAACTAGCCGGTGAGAAAGAACCGCAGCAGCCTTGCCGTCACAACGCCGGCTTCGGATCACGAATCGAACCACGGGAGCTCCGCCGGTGGCTTGGTCTCCTCCTCCTTCTTCCTCTCTTTCTCTCTCTTTTTCTCTTCCTTAAGAATAATGAAGAATGACTTCTTCAATCCTCTTTCACGACTTATCCAGCCCAAGAAACCACCTGAGCCTTTGGATCAAAAGAGAGGAAACTGAACGGCCAAGATTGTCCCAAAATTTCACTTTTTGGCCGACACGGCCTGTGACACGCCCGTGTCACAGGCCGTGTACCCCTTAAGCGGTGCACACAGCTTGAACCGACTGAACAACACGGGTCATCGACACGCCCGTGTCGGACCTGACACGCCCGTGTCGAACCTGAGACACGCCCGTGTCTCCTGCTCCATCGAGCTGCAACCAGAACACGGGTCGGAACACGGCAGCTGACACGCCCGTGTCCAGCCTGACACGCCCGTGTTCCCGGCCGTGTTCAAGGCCGTGTCCGGCTCTGACCGGAATAGGCCAATTTTGCAAAATAAATAGAACACGCCCTGGGACACGCCCGTGTCCCAGGCCGTGTACACCCGACACGCCCTGGGACACGCCCGTGTCCCAGGCCGTGTAACCTGACCTGCTACTCAAACTTCAAGTTGAGTCTTTTGGGCCTTTTTGGGGTGTTACAACCCTCTCCCCCTTAACAAAATTTCGTCCCGAAATTTGCACGGTAAGGAAACAAAACCAGCAATGCTATACCTCTGTTATAACAAAAAGTACACGGTCTACAGTTTATACAAATAACTCGGGAAACTCAGCTCGCATGGTCTGCTCTCGCTCCCATGTTAGTTCTTCACGGCCACAATTGTCCCATCGGACCTTGACCATCCCGATCACTTTGTTCCGCAACTGTTTCTCGGCTCGATCCTCGATCCGAATGGGTCTAACCCTCGTCGTTAGCCCATACTCGACCGGTACCCGATCAGCCTCCACGACTTGAGCTGGATCCTTTACCGCCTTACGAAGGACTGAGATGTGAAACACATCATGTAATCCACCCAAGTCCGCTGAAAGTGCTAGTCGATAAGCAGCTTCCCCAACTCGCTCCACCACCTCAAACGGACCAAGATACCTCGGACTTAGCTTTTTCAAACGCCGAATCCTGGACACACCTTTGAAGGGTTTGATCTTCAAATATACCCAATCACCCACCGCGAACTCCACGTTCCGGTGCTTGGCATTGTAGTACTTTGCTTGACGATCTTGGGCTATCAATAGCCTCTCCCGAATCGAGCGTATGAGCGAAGTAGCTTCTTCGACTTCTTTTTTCCCATTCAGCTTCGATTCGCCTGCTTCTGCCCAAGCTAACGGTGTACGGCATTTCCGACCATACAACGCCTCAAATGGTGCCATACCAATACTCGCTTGGTAGCTGTTATTATAGGCAAATTCAACGAGAAATATATAATCTTCCCATCTCTTACCAAAGTCTAGGGCGCACATGCGGAGCATATCCTCCATCGTCCTGTTGGTTCGTTCAGTCTGGCCATCCGTTTGGGGATGAAAGGCCGTACTAAACGCTAATTTTGTACCCAACATTTGATGAACGAGCCGCCAATCATTCGATGTGAACCGCCCATCACGGTCACTAACGATGCTCCGGGGAACACCGTGCAGTCGAACAACCTGCTCCACATACAGCTTGGCCAAGGTTTCCACTGAATCGTCTCTTCTGTTGGGAAGGAAGTGCGCCACTTTCGTCAACCGGTCCACAATCACCCAGATGGAATCATGACCGCGTTGAGATCTCGGCAACCGGTGCACGAAATCCATCGAAATATCATCGAACTTCCACTCCGGAATAGGTAACGACTTCAGAAAACCGCCAGGCTTCTGGCATTCTGCTTTCACCAACGCACAGGTGTTGCATTTAGCCACATAACGAGCCACATCTTTCTTTAGTCCGGGCCACCAGAACAGCTTTTTCATATCCCTGTACATCTTTGTGCTCCCTGGGTGAACTGAGTACTTTGCAAAGTGAGCTTCGTACATCAACTCTTCCCTCAGTTTACCCACACTTGGGACGCATACTCGACCATTTCTCCGTAGCAACCCGTTATCCCAAGAGAATTGATCATCCGGCCCATCTTTAGCATAGCGCTGGAGACTTTCATCAAGCTCCGTTGCTCGCCGAACTCTGTCCGTAAGGTCATATTGCACCTCCGTCCAATTTAAGCACGCATCGGTTGACGCACCCTTGTCAACACACGATATCTCCATTGCTTCCAATTCTTGGATCAAACGCTGATCATGCCTCTGCAACCAGCTTGCCCGTACCGGAGTCTGCCGACTCAAAGCATCAGCGACCACATTTCCCTTCCCGGGAGTATAGTGAATCTCGAAGGTGTAGTCCCCGAGGAACTCCATCCATCTTCGTTGTCGCATATTCAAATCCTTCTGATCCAACAAATACTTTAGGCTCTTGTGATCCGTATAGATATCCACTTTGACGCCATATAGATAGTGCCGCCACAACTTGAGTGCAAAGATTACCGCCGCCAACTCCAAATCATGGACGGGATAATTCCGCTCATGCACTTTCAACTGACGCGAGCCATAAGCAATCACTTTCCCAAACTGCAGAAGAACGCAGCCTAAGCCGCTCCCAGATGCATCACTATAGATCTCATACCCATCGGTACCACATGGCGATGTCAACACAGGCGCCGTGGTCAAACGACTCTTCAAGTCTTCAAAAGCTCGAGCGCACTCCGGCGTCCATATGAACTTTTGATCTTTTCTCGTCAGCGTGGTGAGAGGTAAAGCAATCCGTGAGAAGTTTTCCACAAACCGTCTATAGTAGCCCGCAAGTCCAAGGAAGCTCCTGACCTCGGCCACTGAAGACATCACTGGCCAATCTCGGATGGCACTTATCTTCAACGGATCCACCGCGATACCCTCTCCGCTTACCACATGGCCTAAAAAGGCTACTGAAGAGAGCCAGAACTCGCACTTTGAGAACTTGGCAAAAAGTTTATTCCTCCGCAGGGTATGCAAGACCAACCGCAAATGGTTTGCGTGATCCTCTTCCGACTGAGTGTATACTAAGATGTCATCGATAAACACAATAACAAACAAATCCAAGTACTCTCGGAACGTTCGATGCATTAGGTCCATAAATACTGAAGGCGCATTACATAGGCCAAACGGCATTACCGTGAACTCATAATGACCGTAGCGTGTTCCAAACGCCGTCTTGGGAATGTCACCTTCCCGAATCCTTAGCTGATAATATCCCAATTTCAGATCCAACTTGGAATAGACCGTTGATCCCGCCAGCTGATCAAAAAGGTCATCAATCCGTGGGATCGGATACTTGTTTTTCTCCGTCAGCTTATTCAACTCGCGGTAGTCAATACACAACCGTAAGCTACCATCTTTCTTTTTCACAAAGAGAACAGGCGCGCTCCAAGGTGACATACTTGGGCGTATATAACCCTGCTCCAACAACTCTTGCAGTTGGACTTTCAACTCAGCCATCTCTTTTGGCGCGACGCGATATGGAGAGCGGGCCACAGGTTTCGCACCTGGCACCAACTCAATAGAGAAGTCAATCTCCCGCTGGGGTGGTAACCCAGGAAGATCTTTAGGAAACACATCGGCAAACTCTGACACAACTGGCACTTCACCGACACTGGCCTTTGGCTCAACAGCCTGAATTAGCGTGAAGAATAACTCCGCGCCCTTCCGCACAGCATTGACGACTTGGAGTGCAGACAACAACGTTCCGCCAACTCCTCGCATACCAGCGAACTTCGTCACAAGCCCGGTATTCTGGCCCAGTGTAATCTCTTTGGAGTTGCAATCAATAAAGGCACGCTGCTCCGAGAGCCAGTCCATACCAAAGATCACATCAAACTCCGATAACGGTAGCACAGCTGCACTCAAACCGAAATCCCGACTTCCTATTTGCACATCCACATCGCAAGCCCTATCCGCAAGCATCACACAGCCATTCGACAATAGCACCCTTGTACTATCCACCGTCACATGACTCGGTACCCCAATGCGAGATACGAAATCCTCAGACAGAAAAGAATGCGAAGCACCCGTATCAAACAGGGCTCTCGCTAAGTTATTCCGAATCAGGACAAAGCCTGCAGCACACACACATCATGCACAAGCTAAACAAAACCAAAACCAAAAGCACAGCAAGTAAACTAACTCAACTCGTACCTGTGACGACGTCACTTTGCTTAATCGCTTCCTGTTGGCCAAGTTGATAGATTCGGGGCTGCGCTTGGGAAGCAGAGGAATCCACCACCGCTTTGCCCTTCTCAGCATATGACGCACCCGTCTTCTTTTCCCCTTTGGGCTGCACAACTCGACAGTCACGAGCAATATGCCCCACCCGGCCACAGTTATAGCACGTACGAGCATCCGGCCTTGATGTCGCTCCCGACACAACGGTCGTAGTTACTTGCCCAGATGGCTTGGACCTCTTGCCCCCTTTCTTCTGGTAAAACGACTTGCCTGGGCGAGGTGCTTGAAACTCTGGCTTAGACACCACCAAGCCCTTATTCCCTTGCACTCGCCTCATGTCCTTTTCCAACGCGCACGCAGTATCAACCAACGCCTGAAACCCTTGGCTCACAGAACTCGAAAGCAGGAATCGTAACTCATCCCGCAATCCTTCATAGAACCGATTCGTTTTCCTTTGGTCATCCGCGAAGATTGTTCCCGCATATCGTCCCAACCTGGTAAACTCGTGCAAGTAGATATCCACACTATCGTCCCCTTGCTTTAACCGTTGGAACTCATTTTCCATAGCAATACGTTGCGCCGCTGGGACATGTTTCGCCAGAAATATCCGAGAGAACTCCTCAATCGACACTTGTGTTAATTGCCTGCCCGCCAAGTGGTGTAACTCAACCTCGTCCCACCACAACCGCGCCTCCCCTTCAAGCATGAAGGTGGCTAAGGTGACCTTGAGAGTTTCCTCCGCCCTGATCGCTGTCATTATCCTCTTGACACGCGACAACCAATCTTCCGCCTGCGTTGGGGATCCCATTCCCGCAAACGTCGGAGGACTGAAGCTCATGAATTGCTTCAACTGTCGGTCAGCTGCTCGTGGATCTACAGCCTCAACCGGCTCGGGTCTTACATCAACACGAACTGGCACTACTGCCGGCTGCGCTTGCCCGGTCGGCTGAATCATGGCAAAGAGCGCCTCAGCAACTAAACGAACAGTTTCCGCAGATGGAGGAGGTGTTGGCACCTCAGCTGGTGCCGCACTCTCATCAGAACGCTGGGGCTCAGACTGCCCAGCACCACTACGTGTCACCTATAGGTGGACAAGACACACATTAACGAACGTATGCAAGCAAAACAACACAAAAAGGAACGTGCAGATTCCTCAAACAAGAGTTTGTACATTCCTTAATGGACATTCCAGAGTTCATTAGCGTTACATCAGGTCGCACAAACACGTGCTCGCCACCCCACAAAAGAATTCGACCACGAATTCGAAAGAGGAAGACCGACGAAAAGCTGATACCAAAATGTAACGACCCCATCCGTTAAATGACGTATAGTAGAAGGTCCGGCCGGGGCCCCACACTATATGCCACAAACAGACGGTGAGGTCACAGGATAATACCAAACCAAATACGAATCCTAACTCAGAGCATTCTAGCGGAAGCTTTAAGTTACAACTTTGAACTCTTAACCGGTATGTCCAATATATAAACCCACATTTATATATATATACCATGGAATGTACACAACCACAAGAGTTTGGCCTTAAGGCCTTACAGTTCCTCTGAACATACATCATGTTTTACAAACCTCGGCGCGCAGGCCGGCCATACATGAGTAAAAAGAGAAAACAAAACAAAGCCATTCGCTTAGCCTTCCAGGCTAGCCGCAGCAGCAGCAGCAACAGCAGTAGGGCTCTCCCGTCCATCACTTACCACTTGGCTCTCCAGCACCTGCACGGGAACAATTCCACCCAACCGGTGGCAAACAATGCAACGGTCAGCTTTCAGCTGACCCAATTATAACAATCCTACCCCTTTCTTGGGGCATGAGCATTCTTTCCCTGCAAGCATGGCATCATCAATAGCAACTATGTGCGCGCAGGCACATTCAAGCCATCACAACCATCGGCCACCCGGCCCGACAGTCCGTGCACTCAGGGCACATTTTTGGTGTACCGGAATACCAGGGTCAACACCACCGTCTACACGGTATTTGAGCATTTCTAGTCTTTCCGGCGCGCGGGCCTAAGACTCTCATTAGGCGCTCCAACAAAACCTATACCAGGCTTCCAAGTCGGATGGACCTAACGCAGGTACGGATCAGCCACCCCCCGTTGCTCAAGTCGCCGAGCCACCTCGAATACGGAAGTATCCATGGCATTTTATAGGCGCGGGTCGGTTTCACCTTTTCTGTTCGGCAATCTGCCTTTTTATCGAGTTGCAGCCCAACGGCTCAACTACTCACAAAGTGGCAACGCACGGCCACAAGAGTTGCCGCCAACCCTCTTCATTTCCTGGACATCGTCCAGTACTTCCTGCCGCACCAAGCAACAGGTAGGAACAAGGCATCACAAGCCATTATCACGGAGCCTTCTCCGATATGCAAACAAGCATCACCAATCCAGATTACATCCAGATGGGTTTCACACAGCATGCCTAGAGCCGTACTCCAATTCCGGCCTCTAACAAGGGGGACTTCACATATCTACCCCAGGGACACCACAACCCACCGCACACTCGCGGGGAAGGGCTTTCCCTATGCAATGCAGAAAAGAAGGACTTCACATGTCCAAGGAGGGAGATCGTTACCCTTGTCGATCTCTTCGGTGCCATCGAAAACTAGCCGGTGAGAAAGAACCGCAGCAGCCTTGCCGTCACAACGCCGGCTTCGGATCACGAATCGAACCACGGGAGCTCCGCCGGT
The DNA here is from genome assembly GCA_039513925.1 of Platanthera zijinensis. Classification (NCBI taxonomy): domain Eukaryota; kingdom Viridiplantae; phylum Streptophyta; class Magnoliopsida; order Asparagales; family Orchidaceae; genus Platanthera; species Platanthera zijinensis. The sequence goes on from CM077082.1 coordinate 134,781,015, forward strand.
GGCTTGGTCTCCTCCTCCTTCTTCCTCTCTTTCTCTCTCTTTTTCTCTTCCTTAAGAATAATGAAGAATGACTTCTTCAATCCTCTTTCACGACTTATCCAGCCCAAGAAACCACCTGAGCCTTTGGATCAAAAGAGAGGAAACTGAACGGCCAAGATTGTCCCAAAATTTCACTTTTTGGCCGACACGGCCTGTGACACGCCCGTGTCACAGGCCGTGTACCCCTTAAGCGGTGCACACAGCTTGAACCGACTGAACAACACGGGTCATCGACACGCCCGTGTCGGACCTGACACGCCCGTGTCGAACCTGAGACACGCCCGTGTCTCCTGCTCCATCGAGCTGCAACCAGAACACGGGTCGGAACACGGCAGCTGACACGCCCGTGTCCAGCCTGACACGCCCGTGTTCCCGGCCGTGTTCAAGGCCGTGTCCGGCTCTGACCGGAATAGGCCAATTTTGCAAAATAAATAGAACACGCCCTGGGACACGCCCGTGTCCCAGGCCGTGTACACCCGACACGCCCTGGGACACGCCCGTGTCCCAGGCCGTGTAACCTGACCTGCTACTCAAACTTCAAGTTGAGTCTTTTGGGCCTTTTTGGGGTGTTACAACCAGTACGAGATGCACTACCATCCTGGGAAGGCAAACGTGGTGGCAGACGCTTTTAGTCGGAGAGCGAATACATCAGGAGCAGGCCCACAACTGATGGCCTTAGAGTTGGTAAAAATGTTTAAGGAGATGCAGATATCCTTAGTGTCTGAGGATGATCCGGAATTGTATAAGGAGTATCTAGGATCGATGGTTGCCACCGATGATATTCGGGATCGCATCAGGGACTGGCAGAGGCTGGATGCGAGGGCAGAACCGATATTTAGTGCCTTGGAGGAAGGCACGGCAGGGGATAACTCATTGAGAGACGGACTACTATGTTTCCGAGGCAGGGTTTATATACCGGCAGGAGTCTAGATTCGGGAGGACATCATGGCAGAGGCTCACTACAACAGACACTTAGCGCATCCGGGGATCACCAAGATGATAGCGGACTTGAAGAGAACAATGTACTGGCCAGGCATGAAAAAAGACATTACATATTTTGTGATGCATTGCGAGGCTTGCCAACTCGTAAAGGCGGAGTGCAAGAATCCAGCCGGATTACTACAACCACTTCCGGTGCCGGAATGGAAGTTCGAAGATATAGCCATCGATTTCATACATGGGCTACTCCGGTCTCGTGCGAGGAATGATTCAATATGGGTAATCATCGACAGACTGACAAAAGTAGCCAGATTTATTCCAGTTGCAAAGGATACTCTGATCAGAGTTCTTGTGCTGAGGTTCGTCGAGCAGTTTCTTTGCTATCATGGAGTGTCCAGGACGATCGTTTCAGATCGAGATGGACGGTTTACGTCCACAGAATTGAGGTCGGTTCAGGCCTACCTGGGCTCTCGGTTGACGTTTAGCAAGACTTTTCACCATCAGACCGATGGACAGACGGAGCGCACCAATCATACATTGGAGGATCTTCTACACCTATGTATTTTGGACTGCGACGAGCCTTGGGAGAAGTTACTGCCGCTGATTCAGTTTTCGTACAACAATAACCATCAGTCCAGCATAGGAATGGCCCCTTACGAGGCATTATACGGACGGAGGTGCAGGACCCCACTATCAAGGATTCAGGATGAGGATCCGCATGCACTTGGCTCAGAGTTTGTGGAGGATACCGATGCTCAGGTTAGATTGATCCAGTACAGGATGTTGGAAGCCCAGAGTAGGCAGGCCAAATACTACGATGCGAGGCATCTTCGGGTGGAGTTCTAGGTGGGAGACCAGGTTTTCTTAAAGATACGGCCGATGCATGGCGTCTCGCGGGTTCGCGGGCGGAAGAAGCTCAGTCCGAGATATATGGGGCCTTACAGGATCCTGGAGCGGATCAGCCCCTTGGCTTATAGACTACAGCTACCACTAGAGTTAGCGGGATTGCATGACGTCTTCCGCGTCTCCTCACTACGAAGGGCTCTACTACGCCCTGAGCAGCTGATTTCCACAGCAGACGGTCCAGTGGCCTCAGATCGATCAGTCAACATGGAGCCGATCAGGATCGATGACACGGCAGTACGGGTCTTGCGACACAAGAAGGTTCCGTTAATCAAAGTTCTGTGGAGAAACCATGGGCAAGAGGAGCACCCATGGGAGCCTAAGGACTTGATGCGATAGATGTACCCGGAGCTTTTTGGTCAGGTATTACTCACAACCTCTCGGGATGTCACAATTTACTCTCCATATTCGAAACCCCGTGGGCCTAACTAGAATTTCGAGGACGATTTGTTTTGTTTATATATTGGGATTTGTAATATCTCTCAAACAAATAGACCCCTAGGGGTAGTTTTGTCATGACTAAGTCATGACAAAACCCTAGGAAACCCAAGAAAGCCAAGTGAACCTAGGAATATAGGTGAGACCACTGTGGTCTGCAAACAGTAAATTTTTGAACCCTAGTTTAAGATGACCATGGGGCTTCACCAAGACTTCAAGACCACCCACCATGGTTTCATCAACCAATTATAAGGACCATTAGAGCCCCAGGGGTCCAATGGATAGGTATAGGGTGGCCAAGTTGACCTAGAACCACTCTAGGCCTAAATTGTGCAAGGTGCCCTAACTAAGGGCAGTGTGACCTAGTAAAGCACAAATAACCCAACCAAGGCCATCCTAGACCTAAAGTGGGGTCAATGGGTCACTAAGGACCCAAGGTGGGAAGTCAATTTGGTTAAGTTGACCAAAGTCAACTCTAACCCTAAATGGGTCAAACTGACCTACACAAGGGCCAATTGAAGTCCCTTGGCCAAGTGGACCCCACACATACCTTCATAACCATAGTGAGGGGTCAATGGGTCACTAAGGACCCATTGGGACCAATCAAAAAGGCTAAGTTGACCAAAGTCAACTCTAGCCCTAAAGTGGTCAAAGTGCCCTGGTTAAGGGTCAAGTGACCTCCAAGGGCCAATCCAACCCACCTAGACCTTAGGGGAGGCCAATGGGTCACCAAGGATCCATTAGGGGCAACATCAAAGACCAAATTGACCAAGGTTAACCCTAGTCAAGGTTTAGGTCAAGCTAGCCCAAATGGGCTAACTCAAGCTCAAGCCCATTTCACTTGGGCTAAGCTTGCCTTGATGGATGAAATGAACATGTGGGCTGCCATTGGGTTAGGTAAGAGCCAAAATTCAGCTTGGTGTGTAGGAGAGAGAGAAAACCAATGGAGGAGAGATAAAGAGAAGAAAGAAAAAGGGGGAATACTTTGGGCTCATCCTCCCCCTTCCCAACCCCCTCCATTCATTCCACTTGCACAAGGAATGCAACCCCAATTCAACCAGCCAGTCCTTGACTGGTTGATGCCAAGTTTCACCCCCTACCAACCATGGCCTCCAACCTTGACTTTGGCCAAAAATGGCAATGGAGTCTACAACCACCTAACACCCCATCTCTCCCTTTTAAAAGCTTCCCTGGACTCGAAGGATGATTTCCCACCACTTACCTGAAGGAGCCAAGCAGTTCCACTGCACTTTTGTAAGAGGCCGACCACCACCAGCCACCACCATGCCATTCCGATGATCAGCAAGACTTAAACCACCCCCACAGGTCCTCCTCCACTTCTTTTCCCATGGGTAGTTTGTAGGAATCATTAGAGCAAAGGTTCGGGCTCAATTGAGCCCGATCCAAGTTCAAATTTTCATGGTTTTTTTGAGTTTTTCATTTATTGGGTTCGCCGGAATAGTGCTCTCCGGCGCCCGTGCCGCCGCCTGGAGGTAGCCACTACCGCCACGAAGGTGTTGGCGGCGGTGGCCGGCCAGGGAGGTGTCCGGATTGCCGGCAACATCGGCTGGAAGATGGCCCAGGAATATTGAATATGGGCCGTCTGCTGGTGGTAGAAGGCGACCAGATGCCGTCCAAAGCGCGCCAAGATTCGTGCAGTGAATGATTTCATACTATAGGATATGAATTTCTTATTATTTAATTATGTCACTGTTGGGTATTGCATCCACAATGTACCTGATTTGAAGAAGCCCCTGTACAAGCCAAGGTAAATAGACAATGTATTTGATGAATTATTTTCTAGTTGTACTTGCAGATATTCTATGCTAAGTACACACCAATGTCAGGGTGCAGTGGGTCAATATACACGGGTCTGTGCAACGTAATCCCTCGTTGAGCAGATCAGTGTGTTGGCCTACGTGTACTCTCTCTATTGGGGTGTACTTAATTTCAAGTACAGGGCTATGATAAAGCAAGAGCAGACAAGGAGCAAGGATGGGCCAAAGACCAGCTCTCGAGCGGAAAGTCGAAATTCGTCTAAGTGAAAATCGTCGAGAATCACTAAGTGATTCTCGCCGATTCGTCGAGAATCATGAGTGATTCTCGACGAGTCGTCGAGAATCACTAAATGATTCTCGCCGGGTTGGGCCGGCTATCTTGACACAGACAGGGAAATTTTCTAAGGCAGAATCGTCGAGAATCACTTATGATTCTCACCGATTCGTCGAGAATGACCTTGCATTCTCGACGATTTGGTGAGAATCAAAAGTGATTCTCACCGATTCTCCCCGGCTTCTGTATCTGCACAGCCAGAATTCGGCTAAGTAGAAGTCGGCGAGAATCATAAGTGATTCTCGCCGATTCGTCGAGAATCACCTACGATTCTCGACGAATTTGACTTAGGCGATTTACTGTTGTTCTCTGGACCGGTTCAAATTATTTAAACTGTTTCGAACCGGGCTCAAGTCTTCTTATCGGTGGGACCCACAACGGTCATATACTTGACCTAATGTATATATACTCCGTATGTATGAACAGTAAAAAAAAAAGATACGAGATTTCAAAAAGCACGAGCCGCCGATAAGCCCTAACGCTCCGATCTTGCTCCGCCGATCTCTCCGTCGCTCGTGCACTTGTCGCCGCTGCTGATCTCAGGTTCTTCCAGATCTCCGACGACCGAAGCTTAGGCTAGCATGGCGTCTCACGCGTCTAACCAGAGATCCCTTGTCTCTTGATTCGTTGATCGGGAAAATCCTTCCCCTTCCGAATCGATCGAGACGATCGATCCTAGTGTGACCATTGGAAGACCTTGCTTCCTTCGCTACGAAGTTTGAATCAAGTTGGCACTGCTGCTGCTCTCCGTTGCCGCCGCCGATTCCGAGAACCTTGCCGTCGCTTTAAGCCGCCGCCGGTTTCGGGAAGATTCTTTCCAAGTGAGATCTAGGGTTGTGGACTCTTCATTGACTTCAAGAACACGTCGTCGAACGAAGAGGGACACCTTACTCTCCAAACGTCGTTTGTATTTCTTACAAGCATTTTCAATTTCTTTGTATCAGACTGATTGGTCTTTAGTTGTAAGGGTTGGGTGCAACCCGGGTTGTGGGAGTGTTGACTCCTACGTGTGGAAGGGTTCCTTCTGTTAGTACAAGGATTGGATTTCAATCCTGTTGGTGAAGTGACCGAGTCGTCCCTTGTTGGGAGATAGGTCGAAGGGGGAAAGTGGACGTACCCAAATCGGGGAACCACTATAAATTGACTGTGTATTTTCTGTGCTTGGTTGTTTTGTTTTCTTGTGCAGGTAAATCTTAATTCCGTAAATACGCTGCAAAGACACCTATCCCCCCCATAGGTGAAGGTAGCTAACAATAGGTGAAATTTCAAGTGGTATCAGAGGGAGGTTACTCATCAAAAAGGTTCACACCTTGAGTAGAATCTTGCCACCAGTGTCAAGCAGCAGATAGAGATCTTCCATGGAAGGACTCAAGCACTCCGGCAAAATCCCAGTATGCACCAGACTGAACTTTCCTATCTGGAAGGAAAGAATCAGATTCTACATGGAAGCAGTCGACCCCCGGCTCTTCATGATAGTGGGGGAGGGACCTTACATTCCCACTAAGGCCTCCACCATTGATCCTACCAAGAAAGTGCCCAAGAAACTTTCGGAAATGGACAAGGACGAAATGGTGCTGTTCGGACTCGACAAGAAAGCTCAGAACATCCTGGTAAGCGCAGTTGACGACTCTATGATGCAGAACTTCAGCAACTGCAGGACAGCCAAGGATCTCTGGAGCTGTCTGATTGTCCTAATGGAAGGCACAGATGAAGTGAGGGACGATCGGACATCCCTCCTCAATCAGAATATGAGGCCTTCAGACAAGGGCCAAAGGAGGAGATCGGAGTCACCTTCGAAAATTTCCTCAAGATCGTCAATGCACTCAAAGGATATGGAAGAGTGTTCACTGACGGTGAACTCAATGATAAGTTCCTTAGGTCCCTTACTAAGGAATGGGACACAAAGATCTGCGCCATCCGCGAGTTTGGCAGACTTGCGGAAACCGACCCTCAAATCCTGTTCAGGAAGCTCATGTCCTATGAGCTTCAGTTGAACACAAGGAAGGCTGAAGAGGAAGCAGAGAAAGCCGCGGCCAAAGAAAAGACGGTGGCCCTTAAAGCCATTCATTCCAGAAAGGGCAAGGGTGTTGTCTCTTCCCGTGCGTGGAAGAAAGATGAAGAGGAAGACTCGGAGCCTAGCTCCTCAGACTCAGAATTGTCGGAGGAAGACTTATCCCTTATCACAAGGGAATTCAAGAAGTTCCTCAAACTGAGGAATCAGAGAAAGAGAAACGGGTCCTCTTCAAGGGATCAGAAGAAGAACTATTCTTCTGACAGGTATGTATCCAAACCGAACAAACACCGCTCATCTGACATTATTTGCTATGGTTGCAACAAGCCAGGACACGTCGTGGCCGACTGCTATCAAGGCAAGAGGGACAAGGGAAAGGGAGAGGAGCACAGGTCCTCAAGAGACAAGAAGAAGGAGAGGAGTTACATCGTAAAGAAGTCAAAGACGCTGAGTGAATCTAACACGTCAGACACCAGTGATGATGAGGAAGCCTACTTTGGGCTAATGGGTCGCTCTGACTCAGAAGGAGATTGCCCCCCATTTACTGGGAAGGTAAAAGCTCACACCCCTCTCTCCGACTCTGACTCTGATCCTGAGTCTCAGGATGATGATGCTGAGGATAGCCCCTCTGCCCTTGAAGCTGAGCTCCTAGATAAGTATGAGCTTCTGCTCAATACATTCCTGAAATGTCGAACGAAACTGAAGGCGGAGAAAAAGGAAGTCAAATTCCTTAAAGGTGAGAGTGTCTCCCTGAGGGAAGAGATCACCAGTTTGATCTCCCTCCGACAGGAGCACTTGGACCTGACTTCAAAGCATTCAGAGTCTCTTAAGCTCCTTGATCTTAAGCAGGAGGAAGTCGACAAGTTGGAAGAACTACTTGCGGCAGAAAGGAAGATCGTCAAGAGCTTCTCTATGCCAAAAACTGTTCTTCCTTTAGTTGATACCTTCTCTGCTCAAGCCAAAGTGGCAGGCTTGGGGCACGTAGGGGTATCTAGCTCCTCGTCCAGGAGAAACAGGAACAGGAGAAAGAATAAGGCTGCCAAGAAAGCCTCTGCTGATGAGAAAGGAAAGGCCCCACTCAGTCCTGTTGAGTTCAGAAAGCCTAGCTTTCCCTGTAACCAACATGACTTTGAGTCAACATATGGGCATCACTTCAGGCCCTCGGTTACAAAGCCGAAGAGCCGATATGATGGGTGGACCTTTCCCCGTAACTTCAGTGAGAGTGTCTTCAAGGCACCCTATGAGGAAATCCACTTGGGAAATTATGGTCAATTCTCTAGCGGCCATAATAGGAAGCTGACACCTAAGGCCAAGCATGTTACACTGAAAAGCCAAGAGGTGAAGAAGTCATGTGACTGTGGTCATCATGTTGCCTCCACCTCCAGGTCTTCGGCCCCAGCTGAACCCCACGTCTCAAGGGTAAAGCAGGCGCCCAAGAGGAAGTATAACAGGTTTGACTGCTGGTGCTGTGGCAAAATTGGTCACTTTGCCGTGGATTGTTGGTTTAATCCAAGGTATAACGAGACTCCTTATGTTAGCAATGCGAGGCCGACCACTCGTAGAGTTAACCAATCGAGGGGGAGTATGCTAACAAGAAATCTAGGACCCAAGTTCGATTGGGTTCCTAAGACAAACTAATTCTGTTTTGCAGGAATGTCCAAAGGCCAACAAAACTCCTATTTGGTATTTGGACAGTGGATGCTCCCGTCATATGACTGGGACAAGAAGCCTGCTATGGGAGTACACCCCAGTCGAGAATGGACCCAAAGTCATCTTTGGGGGATCTGATCGGGGAGTCACCAGAGGTTACGGTATGATTTCCAACGGTATACTCTCTATCTCCGACGTAGCCAATGTTGAAGGGTTAAATCATAACCTGATCCGCGTAAGCCAGTTATGTGATAAAGGGTATGACGTTAAGTTCTGCAAGGATAAATGCCTGATAATATCATGTGCCTCTTCGGAGACAGTATTAACTGGCATTAGGAGCAGAAATATTTTCTGTTTAGATTTCCTTAGTTTAGACTCTTCTACCCCTGTATGCCTCGTAGCAAAAGGCAGTGCATCTCTTTGCGAACAATGGCACAAGAGATTGGCACACATTAATTACAAGAGAATCAATATGCTATTTTCCAAAGACTTAGTAAGGGACGCTCCCATTATTAATTGCATTAAAGATAGTCCATGTCCTGCATGTCAAATGGGCAAGCAGACTCGGGCTACCTTTAAGGGCATCCCAGACAAAGATTCCTCCAGATGTCTTTATCTTCTGCACATGGACTTGTTTGGTCCTATGCAAGTTCATAGCTTAGGAGGGAAGTCATATACGCTAGTAATTGTAGATGATCACTCTCGGTTTACGTTGGTGTTCTTTTTAAAACGCAAGTCAGATACATTTGACATCTTCACTAATTTTGTCAAGCAGATACAGAACGAACTTAACTGCTCTGTGGTCAAAATCAGAAGTGACCACGGAACAGAGTTTGAGTCTGGGGCTATGACAGAGTTCTGTGAAGAACTTGGTATCTTTCATGAGTTCTCCTCCCCTCGCACTCCTCAACAGAACGGAGTGGCGGAGAGGAGAAACAGAACACTCATTGAGGCGTGCACGACAATGTTGAATGATGCCTCTCTCCCAGAATACTTCTGGGCTGAGGCTGTTAATACGGCTTGTCATGTACAAAACCGGGCATTGATAAACAAGAGCCATCGCATGACTCCCTATGAGCTACTGAAAGGCAAGAAACCAACCATGTCCTACCTGAGGATCTTTGGCTGCAAATGCTATGTACTGAATAATGGGAAGTACCCGCGTACTAAGTTTGGTGAAAAATGCTTCGAAGGCATATTCATGGGCTATAGTAGTCGCAGCCGGGCTTATAGAGTTTTCAACAAGAAAACCCTAGTGGTAGAGGAGTCAATCAATGTTGTATTTGATGAAGGAAGTTTGCTTAATTGCAAGACTTCTAGTCTTCTTCCTGAAGATGCAGGTGACAGACTCGAAAGGTTGCAACTGGATGAGCCCGAGGAAGATGCACCTCCAACATACGTCAAGGTATCCACTTCTACGCAGATCGGAGAAGTTGAAAATCAAAATGGAGCAAATCCTTTAGAAGAAGGCGATGCCCAAGAAGTAGTCGACGCTCCTGACGCCAGACTTCTACAGCTCAGACACGTGAGGGATCATCCCAGAGATCAGATCATCGGAGATCCTCGTGACGGGGTCAGAACTCGCTGAGGTACTATTAACGAGATTTTGCATCTTAGCTTTCTGTCCCAGGTTGAGCCAAAGAAGTTTGACGAGGCAAACAAAGATGCTGCCTGGATTTTGGCCATGCAAGATGAATTGCATCAGTTCGAAAGATGCAACGTTTGGACGCTTGTTCCCAGACCTCAAAAGCAGAATGTGATTGGCACCAAGTGGATCTTCAGAAACAAACTGGATGAACATGGTGTCATCATAAAGAACAAGGCCAGACTAGTGGCTCAAGGTTACCGACAGGAGGAGGGGATTGATTTTGACCAGACGTTTGCACCAGTTGCACGGCTCGAAGCAATCCGGCTATTCCTAGCCTATGCCTCCCACAAAGGATTCACAGTTTATGAGATGGACGTGTAATCGGCTTTCCTAAATGGAGATTTGAAAGAGGAAGTATACGTCGCTCAACCTCCAGGTTTTGTCAATCCTACATATCCTAATCATGTCTATTTTCTTAATAAAGCGTTATATTGCTTAAAACAAGCTCCTCGAGCTTGGTATGAGACATTGTCTAGTTTTCTTCTTGAGAACAAGTTCTCTAGAGGAAAAATAGACAAGACATTGTTTCTCAGGGAAGTCAAAGGCAAGATTTTGCTGGTGCAAATCTATGTTGACGACATCATATTTGGCTCAACGGATAACAATCTTTGCAAAAAGTTTTCCAAACTTATGCAAGAAAAGTTTGAAATGAGCAGTATGGGGGAGCTGAAGTACTTCTTGGGACTTCAAGTGAAACAGTCTGAGGACGGAATCTTCATCTCTCAGATGAAGTTCACAAATGAACTCCTCAAGAAATTTGGAATGGAGAATGCAACCTCTATGAGGACTCCAATGGGATCCACTATGTCTCTGGATAAGGATGAGAAAGGTAAACCTTTCGATGAAACCAAATACAGAAGCATCATTGGATCTCTGCTCTACCTTACTGCCAGTAGACCGGATATCATGTTCTCCACATGTGTTTGTGCCAGATATCAGGTGAACACTAAGGAATCTCATTATGTCGCTGCAAAGCGCATTCTTAGATACCTTAAAGGTACTCCCAATCTTGGCTTGTGGTACCCGAGAAACAATGATGTCGAGCTAATAGGTTTTTCAGATGCTGATTTTGCAGGGAGTAGGGATGACAGGAAAAGTACCTCCGAGACGTGTCAATTCCTCGGAAGAAGGCTTATCTCATGGAACAGCAAGAAGCAAAATTGTGTCGCAACCTCCACAGCAGAGTCTGAGTACATCTCGGCAGGGAGCTGTTGCGCATAACTCCTATGGATAAGGAACTAGTTAGCAGACTATGATCTCCAGTTCAAGGAAGTACCCATGTACTGCGATTCCTCAAGTGCAATTGCCATCGCAAACAATCCAGTATCGCATAGCAGAACGAAACATATTGAAGTGCGCTACCACTTCATTCGGGAGCACGTGGAGAACAAGGACATCTCTCTCTACTATGTCCCCACGGACAAGCAGATTGCAGATATTTTCACAAAGCCCTTGGACGAGGCCAAGTTCAGTCTCTTCAAAACTGAATTGGGGATGCTCAACTATGAGGAATAAAGACTTCGGACGCTCCTGGCTCGTGCATCTAGGGGGAGCATCTGCCAGCAACTCACGTGACAACATAAGTGCACGGACTGAGGGGGAGCATGGTGTCAGGTGCACCAGAACCAAATTTGCAGAAGCCGAAAAGGGGGAGATTACCCTCTCGGCTAAGGCTAAGGTAGCTCAATGCTCTAGTTTGCTCTCAAGTAACGGGTAATGCTTATCCCTCTCACCTCACTCTTAAGTTTCGGTTTTTCATTTCTATATGCTCTATTCACCTTAGCTTGTAGGGTTTAGGCTTCTTCAAATAGGGGGAGATTGTTGGGTATTGCATCCACAATGTACCTGATTTGAAGAAGCCCCTGTACAAGCCAAGGTAAATAGACAATGTATTTGATGAATTATTTTCTAGTTGTACTTGCAGATATTCTATGCTAAGTACACACCAATGTCAGGGTGCAGTGGGTCAATATACACGGGTCTGTGCAACGTAATCTCTCGTTGAGCAGATCAGTGTGTTGGCCTACGTGTACTCTCTCTATTGGGGTGTACTTAATTTCAAGTACAGGGATATGATAAAGCAAGAGCAGACAAGGAGCAAGGATGGGCCAAAGACCAGCTCTCGAGCGGAAAGACGAAATTCGTCTAAGTGAAAATCGTCGAGAATCACTAAGTGATTCTCGCCGATTCGTCGAGAATCATGAGTGATTCTCGACGAGTCGTCGAGAATCACTAAATGATTCTCGCCGGGTTGGGCTGGCTATCTTGACACAGACAGGGAAATTTTCTAAGGCAGAATCGTCGAGAATCACTTATGATTCTCGCCGATTCGTCGAGAATGACCTTGCATTCTCGACGATTCGGTGAGAATCAAAAGTGATTCTCACCGATTCTCCCCGGCTTCTGTATCTGCATAGCCAGAATTCGGCTAAGTAGAAGTCGGCGAGAATCATAAGTGATTCTCGCCGATTCGTCGAGAATCACCTACGATTCTCGACGAATTTGACTTAGGCGATTTCCTGTTGTTCTCTGGACCGGTTCAAATTATTTAAACTGTTTCGAACCGGGCTCAAGTCTTCTTATCGGTGGGAACCACAACGGTCATATACTTGACCTAATGTATATATACTCCGTATGTATGAACAGTAAAAAAAAAGATACGAGATTTCAAAAAGCACGAGCCGCCGATAAGCCCTAACGCTCCGATCTTACTCCGCCGATCTCTCCGCCGCTCGTGCACTTGTCGCCGCTGCTGATCTCAGGTTCTTCCAGATCTCCGGCGACCGAAGCTTAGGCTAGCATAGCGTCTCACGCGTCTAACCAGAGATCCCTTGTCTCTTGATTCGTTGATCGGGAAAATCCTTCCCCTTCCGAATCGATCGAGATGATCGATCCTAGTGTGACCGTTGGAAGACCTTGCTTCCTTCGCTACGAAGTTTGAATCAAGTTGGCACTGCTGCTGCTCTCCGTCGCCGCCGCCGATTCCGAGAACCTTGCCTTCGCTTTAAGCCGCCGCCGGTTTCGGGAAGATTCTTTCCAAGTGAGATCTAGGGTTGTGGACTCTTCGTTGACTTCAAGAACACGTCGTCGAACGAAGAGGGACACCTTACTCTCCAAACGTCGTTTGTATTTCTTACAAGCATTTTCAATTTCTTTGTATCGGACCGATTGGTCTTTAGTTGTAAGGGTTGGGTGCAACCCGGGTTGTGGGAGTGTTGACTCCTACGTGTGGAAGGGTTCCTTCCGTTAGTACAAGGATTGGATTTCAATCCTGTTGGTGAAGTGACCGAGTCGTCCCTTGTTGGGAGATAGGTCGAAGGGGGAAAGTGGACGTACCCAAATCGGGGAACCACTATAAATTGCATGTGTATTTTCTGTGCTTGGTTGTTTTGTTTTCTTGTGCAGGTAAATCTTAATTCCGCAAATACGCTGCAAAGACACCTATCCCCCCCCCATAGGTGAAGGTAGCTGACACTAGGTGAACTTTCAGTCACAGATTTTATATTTAATGTTTTTAATTTTTAAAAATACCTAGAGGCATTTTCAGAAGGATTGGTCAACACATAAAATGTAGCCCTGTGGGTCTATTTAAAACAAAATTTGTTTTAACCAATTTGGGTGCCTAGTTTGACCAGGGCACTCATTTTGGTGGGGTATATACATATGGTTGGGCAGAAATTAAAAAGGTTGCCCACACCTCATCTCTTGTCCAAATGACTTGAAATTTTGGAAGGGAGTCACCCTAGTCTATATTGAGACCCTGCCCAAAAATGGGAATTTTTGGGAACAATTTCTTTATAGTTTTGTAAATAATTTAATTTTTCTAGGGTAAATTAATTTAGGGGTCAAATAAACTCCAAACACATCCAAATTTTGGTGGGTAGTGCATGAGGTCATTATAAAGCTCTGGATAAAATTTATTTACATTTTGAGGTGGTTTGAACTGAAATCATGCAAACCCTAGCCTTGCTTTACAAGGGTATTTCGGTCCAAAAGTGTACCTTGGACTTTGTGTGGCCAAATCACCTCAACAGAGGTTGAAATTGGGGCCACTTACTTGGCATGACTTTTTGCACCTTCCCATGAAAGATGGGGTAGATTGGGATTGATTTTGCCTTAGATCCAAGGTCAAACCCTAAGGAAGGGCTTTTGTACCTTGTGAAGGGCATGAGACCAAAACACCTTGAATGGCCTTGACATTTTGTAGGGAGGGTGCTAGGGTAGATAAAACCCTCTGGTAATAATCTTAAGGGATTTTGGAAAGGGTGGGCCCACAAAACCTTAACCCTAGTTTAGGGCACAAATATTGTAGTGCAAGAATAGAGTAGTAAAACTCCTTGAACTATGCTGAAAATTGGGTAGAGTGGTCATAAAGATATATTGAACCTCTGGTAATTTAATTGGGAATTTTGGAACAATAATTATATCACTTCCTTTGTAACTCATGGGATTAACCTAATCAATCATTTGATCATTTTGATCCCACTTCCCATTGGGAGGTCATAAAAATTTGGTAGAGGGGGTTTTAAACCTTCTTAGTCATGTATGAATTTTATGAGAATTTTTGGATAGATTTTTGTGGTACTTACTTCACAAGCTTAGTAAATTGGAAAATTGTTCAATAATTTGTTTAAGGCTCTTTACTGGTTAATAAATTATGAAACTTGACTTAAAGCATTTATATGCCCTTAAAATCATTCTTGAATTTTCTATGAATTTTTGGAAGTAATATTGTCCTACTTGTTTCTTTAAATGAATTATTATGGGATATAATTGAAATAAAAGAATTTGGGGCCTAAACCTTGCTTAAAAATTGGGATATTTTGAAGAGTAAGTTGATTATTTATTTTGCATATAATATAAATTTGGTGGAATGTTATCTTGTCTGAATTTGGTACTTCATGTTCAATCTTGAAATTTTTGGCTACTAGAATAATTAAATAAATTATCAGATAAATAGGAAAATTGTGAATCTCTGGATTTAGGCCTCAACGGTCATAATGAAACTCCAATAATTATTATAGGAGTACTGGTTGATTATTTAGTGTACCTCTAATTTTACGGGTCATATAGCTTTAGTGGTCTGCATATAGTAAAAACTGCAGAAACTATGTTGGAACATAAATTTGGGCACATGAGTCAGGATTAGTGGTTTGCTGGTTTAATAAATAAAAATGAGTTCATCATTGGAAGTCGGATGAGTGGAGGGTTGGATTTGGCTAAATGTTAGATGGTGCTCGGGATCGACGAAAGATCGTCTAACCCGTAGAGAGGAAGTGTCAAAATACTTGGGTTAGATCCAATACAATAGTTAAGGGACTTGGAATGGGGTATTAACCAATAAGAATAAGTGCCTTGCGAAAGGGAGCCTTGGGCTTCAGCCCATCGTAGCTCCTAGTGCCCTCGAGAGCCCTTCACGGAGAATACCTTGGGCAGTCCTGGGCTAAACCTAAGTCATAGGCAGAACTGGAATGCAAGAGTAACTAGTAAATCTAGGGTTTCACCTTCTCACACCTCGATGTCTCGGGGAGATAGGTTGGGTCACTCGGGAAGTAAGCCCAGTGGTTTTGGGGATGGGCAGGTTAGCTCGGCGAGCTTTGGCTCAGTGATGGTTTGTGATGGGTAGGATGGCCCGACGAGCTTTGTCTCGGTTGTTGTTTATAACGGACGGGATGGTACGGGGAGCCTTGGCTCGGTAGCTGATACATGAGGTTGCATGTGCTTAAGTATAAGGTGGTGGGTATTCGGTATTGGAGGGTCGATGCACCGACGCCAATACGTTGACTCGGCAAGTGTGGTTCAGCACTTGGCCAAATAAAGTCCGGTGCGCTAGCCGGTAAGAGTACGCAGGAGCTCCGCTTAGTGCACTAATGTTGAGGCGTACGATAGGTCTGACTGGTAGTGCTATTATCGGTTTAGAGATGGGTGAGGCCCAACCCACCGCTTCTGTTTGCCACTACGGAGGTATCCTGGGGGGTTCGACTCCAGAAAGGGGGAACTAAAGGTTTGTGTACACAGAGTCAAGTGGGTGGGTTGCACTTGCATGTTCACGTCATATCTTAATTGTATTTCATAGCATAATCATTGCATATAACCCGACACCTAATGTATAAGTGGTATGGGACGCTTTATATATTAGGTCCTGCAAAACGACCACTTGGTTTATAAGTTCGTGCGAGCGTGCTTATAAGTTAAGGTTTTTATTCAGTATTAAATATTTATGCTTGCTAGTAAAACCGACACCCTATCGTATAAATCGGTATGAGACTTTTTATACGATAGGAGCCCTACAAGAGATCCCTTAGCTTATGTATTTTCATATAAGATAAAGTTACTTTCTTATTCAGTGTTCCATACCTTTATTACAGTCTTATTTACCTTGGAACTGCTAAATTAGTTCCACCGCCATCTGCTTTATTATTCTCCACTATCATGTCCTCCCCTTTCCTTCTCTCCGCTCGGTGCCTAGAATCCATGGGGGAAGGGGTGGGGGATGATAGGACTTAGTATTTTAGACTAACGGTTTTCGAACCACATCATTTTAGGGGACCATGGAGCCCAACATGGAGGAGCAGCCCCGGAGGTCGGCACGCTTGGAGATCGGGTAGTCTAGTACTGGAGTTCAGACGACAGGGACTGTGAGTTCTGATCGCTAGTAGTTATTTTAGTTTGCTTCCGTAATGAGAGAATTTAGTGAGGACATGATGTACAGGGCATAAGCCCAAGATTCAGTTATGTGTTATATCTGTGGACACTCCCTTCGTGGAGATTATTTATTTATATGTGATTTCTGTTGACTTGCTTTATTATATTGCTACAGTTGTGATCGATTTGGCCGGCAGGATCGGCGTTTTGTAGTGATGACCTTCCCGGGTGCGAAGGTGTCACCGCAAAGCGGCGGTTCTGAGCCTAAGACCCCGGTGTTTTAAAAGAAAAAAAAAATGGGGGTCTTACTGTAATACTGAAACACCTAGTTCATCAAATCCATGAACACTGATGATGCTTCCATTAAACTGAACGATATCACCAAGAACTTGAAATGACCATACCTCATCCCAAATGTTGTCTTGGAAATTTCCTCCTCCCGAATACGCAACTAGTAATACCCTGATTTCAAGTCCAACTTGAAGTGCACCACCGACCCTACCAACTGGTCAAACAAATCATCAATCAATGAAATCGAGTACTTATTCTTGATGATTAGTTTATTCAGCTCACAATAGTCCATGCATAGCAACATATTACCATCTTTCTTCTTCAAAAAAAGTATCGGCGGACTCCATGATGAAGATCTAGGCCTAATGTACCCTTGCTCCAATAACTCTTGCAACTAGACTTTGAGATCGGCCAACTCCTTCGGTGTCATCCAAAATAGAGGATGTGACACCAGCCTTGCTCCTGACACTAGATCAATCATGAATTCGATCTCACGTAGAGGAGATGCTCCTAGAAGCTCATCGGGAAACACATCCTCAAAATTTGCCACCATAGACACCTATCTAATTGCTCACTTTGTAGGGTGAACCTTTAATAGAGCTGCAAACACTACACCTCCCTGATTCACTGCACGTACCAACTGCATGGACAAATTAACTAGGGAGCAGGCCACTCTGCTATGTCCCTCAAACTTGATCTCCTCTTCTTCCATCGCTCTTCAAGGGCACCACCATCAATAGGGAGTCAATACTGGCATACTGCTCTGCAAGCCAGTCCATCCCCAGAATAATGTCAAACTCTGCTAGTGGTAGAAATGCAACTACCAAGTCAAAGTCAACTTCGCAAGTTCTCAGACCAATGCACCCCTTTATTCCCGGTAGTCAAGAAAGACCCATTCGACACACGCACACTAAGCTCCACATTCTCCTCGAAGGGCTCAACACTAATTCTCTAGAGAAAGATTTTAGCAAGAAATGAGTGTTACACTCCAGTATCGAAAAACACACTGGGGGCAACTAGAATCCAGTACGTAGCCTAACATGTATATAACAAACACAAAAGGTCACAACAAATATTAAGCTATCAAACAAACTTAAAATTTTCATCCTATCATAACATCGGGCTAACGAATCACTTTCTACTGCCCAAGGCTGTAAGCTCGTGGTTACACTAGAGGGAAATATGAAGCACATGACTCCGCCACCTTCCCCTTCTTCGCAAAACTAGGACCGAAATGCACTGACTGCTCCTGCCTCGACCTTAGCTCATCACCGTCCTCGATATAATTCCAAGTTGTTGGGAAAATTTCCCTCGTTATTCTAAGATTTGAAGAAGTACTTCTTACAATGATAAGTGTATCTTGTTTTTGATGTCAATCTGTTGAGATATATGCAGTTTTAATATTTCATAATGCTAGTAAATCTCGGTATGGAGGAGATCAGTTTAGAACATTAGTGAACTTGCTTATAACTCAGATATGGTTTTTGTTCAGAGTAGTTGAAGTAAGTGTTTATACCATTTTGATGAGTAAGGATCATATAACGATATCATTGTGATAGAAGGCTTCACACAACACGATCGTTATTTCAACCACAAAAGAAGAAGATTCTTGCGCTAAGCATAAAATTGTTTTGTGAGATATCTTCACAAAATAATATTTTCTTGATGGAAGATTACCGGTTTGTTCTTAAGAAAAGCGGAATTTCAAATGGCGAAGGCATCGAAAGCAGGTGTCTCATCAGTCCTTTCTGAAAGGTGATTTGACTTTATATTTCTAATATTTTGACCGTTAGAATAGTCAAAAGTATATAAAGATAAGAGAGGAGTTCTTCAAAGCCTAACAATTCTACAATAGGTAACAAGTCATTAGAAGCAACAAGTTTCCGACAAGCAAACATAGAAGAACTCTGTGAACATTGCAAGTTTTGCAGATTATCCCATATAACAATACAACAAGAAGTTAATCTTCCTACTGTAGAAGAAGAAGAAATCAAGCCATCTATTCATATAAGCAGAACAACACTGAACCTGCTATCAAGTTAAAGTCAACTCTATTCAGGTGCTGACTCAGAAGAAGGTTTTCTTTCTAAAAAGCATAAGAACACCGAAATCATTAAAGTAACATCTTTCATTGAGTCTATCTCTGTAATCATTCTTATAAACCATTGATGAGTAAGATCAATTTGAGATCAGAGTATAGGGCTTAGAATTAAGCATGAGGTAGGATCTTATATAGATCTAAGGTAGGAACTTGTAAATATCTGAGGTAGGATCTTGTATAGATCTTAGGTAGGATTTAAAGGGTAGATCTAAGGTAGGAGACCGACTGGGTTTTTGAGTTGTACGAGTGCTTGCACTCTGAGGTAGGGCTATGGACAACTTGAGGTAAGGCTTTACTGAAGCCTGTGGTAGGGTCTTGCTAAAGGCTTGAGGTAAGATTTCGATGAATCTGAGGTGTAAGATCTTTAATCTGATAAGTTGGAGGAGTTTGCTGAATCTAGCAAATTGATAAATAGGTGGTGCGGGACAATGAATGTACCCATACCCTGAAGAATCACTATAAATTTTTGTGTACTTGTCTATGCCGTGTTTGGTGCTTTATTTTCTATGATAGATTATCTTAAATATTTAAAAAGGTCAAATTCAGCTTAACACATATTCACCCCCTCTAGTTATTTTAGACAATCTTAATTATTCTTTTAAGTTCTATCAGAGAGAGGTTGGTTGAAAATGCTTAACAATAAGACCAAGTTCCTAAAAGGGTAGTTAGTCTATACACCATGACTTCCAGTGATGGCTATATGGAGATGTGTTCCATGAAGCTTCCAATTTACAGAAAATAGAATTTATTTATCTGGAAACAGAGGGTCCAATTATTTATGGAAGATTTAGATCCAATAATAGACATCATCATTGAGGAGGGGCCATTCATCCCCATGATGGCCTCCTCTATAAATAGAAATATGCATGCAGTCAAGTTGTATTCTAAAATGACTAGGGATGAAGTTGTTCTGGTCACAATGGATAAGAGGGCCAAGAATATTATAGTAAGTGTCATGAATGACTCCATCTTCCAGAACTTTATCCACTGCCAAACTGCCAAGGATATGTGGGATACACTAATTATGTATATGGAGGGAACTGAAGAGGTCAAGGATGATAAGAAATCCCTTCTAAACCAGGAATATGAGGCATTCAGTCAAAGGATGAAATATTCTATTATTGATTGTTATGAGAAAATTTTCAAAGTTCTTAGTGAACTGAAGACATATAGAGGAGTCTTCATAGAATATTAACAAAATGATAAATTCTTTAGTTACCAACTAAATAAAAAGATAACAAAATCTATGCCATCAGGGAAATAGAGAATCTGGCCAACATTCTACCCCATACTCTATTGAGGAAGTTGCTGTCTTATGAAATGCAGCTTAATAGAAGAGAGGACGAAGATATATCTAGTTTGTGGATTTCAAGGCTGAATCCACAAAGAGAAGTAAGAAGAGAATTCCCTCTCCTCTAAGATGGGCTACTGACTCAGAGAACTTTGAGCCCAACAACTAAGAAGCTGAGCTAACTTATGTGCAATTTACAACATTCTCCAAACTGTTCAATAGGATGCTGAATAGGAGAAAGCAATATAAGAACAAAACTTCTTCCTCCTCTAACTCTAAGAAGGACTAGTATAACTATGATAGATTCAAGGACCTCAAGGGGGAAATGTATGCTTAAAATAGGATAAACATATTTATGACATCATTTACTATTGCCGTAATAGGTCTGAGCATGTCATTACTGTCTGCTTAGTAAAGAGAAAAGAGAGAAAGAATGTAGGTGAAAAGAAGCACCACAAGGGAAAGAAGTCTGGGAAGACCTTCTTAGCAAAGAAGGAAAATAGCTGGAGTGAACGTGATTCTGACTCATTTGAGTCAGAAGAAGAAGCCTACATTGGGCTTATTTATTTAAGTGAAGAGAAGGAATTTCCTGCTGTAAGGATTGACATTAGGGCTCCTTCATCACATTCTGATAATGACAATGATGAAGAAAAAAGTTGTGGTCTCATGGTCATGACAGATGAGGATGATCAGGATGACTCCCACCTTGATGAGGTAATTCTTCTAGCTCTTTTATCCATATTAGATTAAAATTATGAAATTGGTGCAGAATTTGAGGCACTCTCATCATCAAATGAGGAGGGTGACTTAGTTCCAAGGATGAAGTTATTCATTTGATTGACAAGTATGGTGCACTCCTGGAGGCCTTGAAGAAAAGTAAGAAATTTTTTAAGAAGAAAGCTTAGGAGATTGCATCTCTTTAACTTTCAAAGTTTGAATTCCTTAAGATTGCTACCCAAATAACTCAAATGAGTAAGGAGATCAGCAAGATGAGAGGTATATCAATCATTCATCTTGGCACCATCAGTCATAAGATCTAGACCATTAGGGATCTTGAAGAGAAGCTCTTCAAGGAAAGGATGTTAGTGGTCCAGTTTTTTAAGACACAAACAGTGCTGCCTATTATTGATAGGTTATCTGCTTTATTCAGAAGTGGAGTAGTATTCAATAAGAAGGCAGTAGTTGAGAATCGAGGAAAAGGAAAAGCTGAAGTGCATCAAATCACCTTTCAAAGGGTATTACTTCCATCCAACACCTCTGACCAGGACAACTTGTATGGTCACTAGAAAAATGAATGTTCCTCCAGTAAGGTTGTAACAACCCACAAACAACCAGACCCCTAGGAAATGTTGCCACAACTAGGTTATGACAAAACCTTAAGAAGACCAAGAGGACCATGAGTACCTAGGCAAATAGCTGAAATTACCTTGGTCTGCAAATAGCAATTTCTGGTTACCTAGCCTAGGGTTTGGCTTTTGGGTCTCAACTTTACTATTTGACCCCACCATAACACTTCCAATCTTATAAGGAGTCCCTTAGAGAACTAACAACCCATTGAGGTCAACCAAAGAGGTAAAGTTGACCAAAGTCAACCATAATCCTAGTTAGATCAAATTTCCCTGATTTGACTCAATTTGATTACCCCAAGCCATAAGTGGACTTGGATGGTGTAAAGGGACTCAAGACACACATTTCACCATTCAACCCACCCAATTGACAAAGTCAACATCCCAAGTCAACCTTGGTCAAACCAAGCACAAGGTAGGAAAATTAAGCTCAAGGAAGGAAAATTGAGCCAAGGAAAATTACTGTGGGCTAAGGCCATGCCAAAGGTCCATTCTACAACCCATTAGGATCAATTTAATTGATTTTATCTGATTAAATGAATTTGGTAAAAATTAATTGGTGATTAATGGGAGATTCCATTTTTAATGAAAGAGAGAGATGAGATTAATGGAGAATGAAAAGAGACTCTTCCTTTCCCCTTCCCTAAGCCTCCCTTCCTCTTCCCTAACTCTTGGAAAGAGGATGGCATCAATACCAGCCAGCCAAGCACAAAGGAGGGAACCAATTCTGTCACAACCCGCATTTTCTCTGGAATTAATAATATATCAGGGTAAGAAAAAATATGCGTCGTGATGCCATGCCGTGCAGGGAATAATTGCAGACGCTCAGACAAGAACTTACTCCTAAAACTTTTCATGAAATTCTCAAGTTTGTTATAATGAAGATATAGTTTGAGTTTAAGTTTTAATGGTTGTGTCCCTCGACTTAGTAGATCAACTAGTCAACGAGTAAAAGTATACATTATGCAGCGAAAAATACTTTGTTTAGTTCATTTATTATCATATATGAGCATGAAAATCCAACGGAACAATTCATGATATGCACACCTCTAGATTTAATATAAGTATTGAAGGGTCTTTTACATTCATTAAAATAGAGTGATATTTGTTTTAAGGAGATGTTATGAGCATGAGATAAAAACATTGATCTTTTGTTATACTCTGAAAATAACTAACATGCCACCCTAACATAAATCCTTCCTAGAGAGCAAGTAGGTAGACAAACCAACTAGAAAATAGCATAACATCTAGCAAAGAGTCTAACATCTACAATAATTCACTATGGGCGTCAACAACCTGACACGAACCCACAGAACAAAGTGCACGTGTGAACTAAAAAAAGAACAACAAAACAACCTCACCAAGGTGAGGGAGGAAAAACACTGCTACTAAATCCCACACTAGAAATCACCAACACTAGCAACTCATACCGCTACTGCTCTGAGCCTGAGGTATTTAAAAGAAAAGAATGCCTCAGTAAGAACGTACAAGCGGTATTAAAAGACCAAAAGTAAATAAACAAGGGAAGTCAAGGGTTACCAACCTAGGACAGGATAACTAAAAGGAAAACATCAGCACTCAACCACAATATAGTAAGTAATAATGAACTCACATGGGGTTAGATACACCAAGCTACACCAAGTGCGACAAAGATCTAAGCTTTATAACATAAATATGAGCAAGTGTATATATAAGATATTGACCAACCAAACATTGAGCGAGCATAAACACCGACAAAATCTGGTACATGTGGTGGTGGCTTCCTTCACCTACACACCAATAGTGAAAACTTTGCAATGGCCCAAGGAAGGTGGTCTTTTTGCTCGACACACAAAAAATCGGGGAATAACGAAACCTGCGGTGGTGTTAACCATCCCTACCACACCCAGTCACAAACCAACATCGAGGACAACCCACCAGGAGTAATGATTAAAAAAATAGGTCATTATGACGACGATACATTCCACTAACACCCGCAGTGTAACATCCCTCAAACAACTAGACCCCTAGGAGTATTTTTGTCATGACTAGGTCATGACAAAACCCTAGGAAGCCCAAAAAGGCCAAGTAAACCTAGGAATGTAGGTTAGACCACTGTGGTCTGCAAACAGTAAATTTCTGAACCCTAGTTTAAGATGACCATGGGGCTTCACCAAGACTTCAAAACCCCACCATGGTCTCATCAACCCATTGTAAGGTCCATTAGAGACCTAGGGGTCCATTGGATAGGTATAGGGTGGTCAAGTTGACTTAGAACCACTCTAGGCCTAAATTGGGCAAGGTGCCCTAACTAGGGGCAGTGTGTCCTAGTAAAGCCCAAATAACCATACCAAGGCCTTCCTAAACCTAAAGTGGGGTTAATGGGTCACTAAGGACCCATGGAGGGCAGTCTAAGTGGTTAAGTTGACCAAAGTCAACTCTAACCCTAAATGGGTCAACCTGACCTATGTAGGGTCAACTGACCTTCCCTTAGCCATGTGGACCAAACATATACCTTCTTAACCCTAGTGAGAGGTCAATGGGTCACCAAGGACCCATTGGGGTCAACCAAAAAGGCTAAGTTGACCAAAGTCAACTCTAGCCCTAAAGTGGTCAAAGTGCCCTAGTTAAGGGTCAAGTGACCTCCAAGTGCCAAGTCAACCCCACCTAGACCTTAAGGGAGGCAAATGGGTCACCAAGGACCCATTAGGAGCAACCTTAAAGACAAAATTGACCAAGGTCAACCCTAGTCAAGGTTTAGGTCAAGCTAGCCCAAATGGGCTAACTCATGCTCAAGCCCAACTCACTTAGGCTAACCTTGTTTTGGTGGATGAAATGTACATGTGGGCTGCCATTGGGTTAGGTAGGAGCCAAATTTCAGCTTGGTGTGTAGGAGAGATAAAAATCCACCTATGTAAGAGAGAGAAAGTGAAAGAAAGTAATGAAGGAAGACTTTGGGCTCCTCCTTCCCCTTCCCCAACCCCCTCCATTCATTTCACTAGGACAAGGAATGCAATCCCATTTCAACCAGATGGCCATTAACTGGTTTGAGCCATGCTCCATCCCCCACCTACCATGGCCAAACTTTCCTAAAGAGGGCCATTAATGGCCATGCCAACCTACACCCACCCCCTCCCCCTTATCTTTATCTTAAAAGGTTCACTGGACTCCAGAAGTTCATTTCCAACCCTAACCAAAAGGAGCCAAGCCATCCCACTGTGTAATCGAAGAAATCCGACCACCACCATCACCACCATGTCAACTCGGCGATCAGCGCGACTCCAGACCGCTGCAAAGGTCCTCCCCTTCCTCTTCTTCTATGGTTAGATCATAGGAATCAATAGGGCCAAGAATCGGGCTCAATTGAGCCCGATTGGAGTGAGAAAATTTCTTAATTTTAATGGTTTTTAAAAAAAAATGGAGTGGTCGGATAGCCGGAAACCGCCCCTCCGGTGGTCGTGCTGCCGCCCTGCAATAACCCCCACCTCAACGAAGGTGGTGGCGGTGGTGGCCGGCCAGGGAGGTGGCTAGAAGGCCGGCAAATGGCTTGAAAAGTTGCTCCAGGTCGGGCTGATCCCAGCCCTTGGCTGGTTAAAGAAGATGATAGGAGCCCCGTGATTTTGCTTTAAGATCCGTGCTGGATCTGATTTTATTAAATACTATTATTTCAATTTCTGTCCTATTTACTGGTCTTTTTTAAATTAAATATTAAAAATACTTAAGCCCACCTAAAGAAAACGTGTCCAACATGAACGTTTTAGCCCATGAAGTGTAGTTTAATTGAAATTTTTTTTGAACCCATTTGGGTAAGTGGTTGCACCACAACACCCAGTTTCGTGGGGTCTATACCTAAGCTAGACCAGATAGTGTTTTGAGTGCTCCCACCAATCCAGAAATTTAAATGACTTGAAATTTTGGAGGGGTCACTAGAACCTATACCTAAAACATATCCAAAAATGAGAATTTTTGGAGAACATTGTCCTATAGTTTTTTAAAAATTCAAGACACTATTTATGAATTATTTTAGGGGTTTAATGACTTCTATACCCCCCAAGATTTTGGTGGCTGACTCTTAGGGTTATTGTTTTACCATGAGAAAAATCTCAGCCCAATTGGGTTTGATTTGAATAGGTTTTGGTGTGACCAAATTTTGGTCTCCTAAGGGGAACATTAGGGCAAAGAGTATTTAGGGCATAGAGGGGCCAATTCTCACCCAAATGGGATGGGACCTTGGCCAGAGCCCCATGGCCAGTAAAAACACCCTATCTTGGAATTTGAGACTAATTGGGGTTGGTTTGCCCTAGGAACTTAGTTCAAACCTTAAGGTTGAACTTTGGGGGCTTTTGAAGGACATAAGGTGATATGTCCTTGGATGGAGTTGGGGTTTAGTCCATGTAATCCTAGGAGGTTGAAATGCCCTAGGAAGGGATTAGGCAGTAGTTGGACACATACACCCTACTTAAACCACTAAATAAATATTTAAGTCCTTACACCCTAAGAACTAATTAGTGGGACATATTGTAAGACCCCCCTCCCGGAACATAAAACACGGCACGAGAGGGGTCTTATGCCCAGAACAGCCGCCTTGCGGTAGTACTAGCACTCGGGCTAGCCTGTACCACAGGACGCCTACTCTGCCGGCTACAACCAATATCAGAGAATAACTGCCAACCCAACCATAATAATATGAAAGTCAAATCCACACCAAGCATATGTCCATAATATTATAAATAAAGAAGATACAGCAAGCTTCTAATATCAGAGTACGAGAACAAAATTGCCCCGAAGGGCTACAACAAAATCTCTCTCTCACTCACACCTGTAACCGACGGTAGCGACGGTACCGTCCCATTTAGGCCCTGTCACCCTAGCCTGGCTGTACGTCTCCATAGCCTATTGCTCCACCTGCGGGGTTTCCTCCTAAAAAGGAAGACGTAGCAACCGTTAGTCAAAAAGAATAAGTGGTTTCACATCCGCTCCCCCGACGACTCCTCGGCACCGGGCGGAGAAAGGAACAAGTACAATAAATATATATCAGTAGTACAAGCAAGTGAAGTATGTGTACATATCATAAATAGCAATAGAAACAGTATACAAATGAACAAGGTCTTATTTTACAAATCTACAATCTACAGCAGCAAGAGAGTATATATCTAGAACAGTAAGTAACTAAACTTATATGGGTGCCCATACAAGAATATAAGTTGAGGGTCGTTCAGCAGAAAGTAACTCATTTTTATAGGAGTGCCCATACAAACTTATACGATGAGGGTCTTGTGTATGTAATGAAGTGCAATGCTATATATGCAATGCAATGACACACCCATGATCAAGCACATGCAATCGCTATGTCGACACAGACTTATAGTTCCCACTATTCGAGCAGGTAGCTAACCTCTCAGGCATCAACCGTCGTGGCCTAACGGTGATAGTAGAGCGGGCATCTCCACTATTAGGCTGGTCTCCACACTACCTGGCCTAGGCCTCCGTACACCTCAACGCTAAGAACACAACAGCAGAGCTCACATGCGTACTACGGCTCAGCGGGTTCTCTCGGGTAAATATGCACCAAGATCCTAGCCCCGACTGGCCTATGGTATGACACGGAAGGAGCCTCGGAAATGAGCACGAGGACAAAGCCCAACCGTTCACTTGGCACGGAAGGAGCCTCGGGACGTGGACACCGAGGACCAAGCCCAACCGCCCAAGGTCTAACTGTCAACTCCCATCGGTGTGACGATTGGCGAGCCCATATACCTGCCACACTATCCTTAACCCGAGATTACGACACCGCGTGTCGACTCACACCGCATGCAATTCCACAATTCATGGCATGTAAGGAGCCTCGGAGAAAGCACGAGGACCAAGCCCAACCATCCAACAAATACGGATGGAGCCTCGGGACGTGAACACCGAGGACCAAGCCCAACCGTACAATTTTATCCAACTCAACCTCATTCCCATTAGTGACGGTCAACACCGCACTTGTTAACTTCCACAATGCTACCCGTAGGGAGACGACACTCTAAGCATTGGACTATCCATTCCCTTCCATCAATTCATTATACATCAGGGCCATAGTTTAATCATTTACAAATCCTTCCACATGAATTCAACATATTATAGATAATGCGCATAATGGTGATCTACCAAATATAACAAAGCCTTTCATTCACATCTCGGCATAGGAATTCAAGTCCTCAAACATCAACCCTCACATTACCTCGGTGATTAACACAAAAGAATTCACCCAACCTCGAGATGGATTGCAACATCTATTCTATCGAATCCAAGTTCATATTGTAATCACCTAGAATTATATGTAATCTGGTCAGCAACTTTGACTGGGGATTCCCGTGGCTACAGGTATTGCCTGAAAATGTGCAATCAGTCGTTGGAAAGGTAATTCAAGGGCTACGACTTTCATGTTTAGTCGAAAGCCCAGATCTGGTCACGTCATACCAGAAATCCAACTCGAAGTCTGCTGCGTACATGATACAGATTTCCTGGGCATTAACTCCCAACCGCAGCGGATTCAAACGGACTTTCCCGTGGCTACAGGTATCGCCTGGAAACGTGCAACCACTCGTTGGAAAGGTAATTTCAAGGGCTACGACTTTCGTGTTTAGTCGAAAGCCCAGATCCGAACCTTTCTTACTTAAAAGTAGCAAAGAAGGTCGCTGCGTGTAGAACACAGATTCTGCACGCATCTTGAAGCGAAGTGAACGACATCCGTTCATCTTCCTCCTCAAGCGATTTTCACCAAATCGCAACCAGAAGTTCCTCCACCCTTATTCTCCCTCTTGAGGCCATTTCCTCTTCACGAGACCACCCCTATCATCACTTTGAAGCGAGGAGAGGTTGAAGATGACTAAGCTTTAGAACACAAGTTCTAGCATGGCCTTCCTAGAAAGCTTCATCTCACACATCAAGACTCTTTTGAGTCGATGTCTCGACTAAGAATAGCTACAGATCTAGCACCAAGGGAGAGGGGAGGAAACTTACCTCATTTCTGGCATTTCCTCCGTTGTCGGCCATGGATCGCGTTACCCTTCTCCGCGACATCTCTCGGTGCAGACGTTCTTCACGGCAAAGGCGTTTCTCCTCCTCCAAAACTAGCTCCAGCAAGCCTTCCTTCAACGATCCGAACTTTTCCTCCGGCGATCTGCGATATTCCTCTCTCTCCCGCTCCCGTCGGTTTTGCACGGTGACGGCTCGGTAAGAACGATCGCGTGCGATGGCTAGGGTTTGGTTTACTCCCTTTTATATTGCATATTAGGTTAAGTCCCTTCCGCCACGTGTCACTCTCTAATTGGACCGCCCAAATTAGGTTTCATTTGAAGTGACCGGTCCAAGGATCATTCAGCACGAATCCCGGAGTCTGGTTCGGTCCGCCTGTACAAGCCGGTGAATCTGCCTGGGCGCAAAAAACGCACAAGTCAAATTTGACGGGAATCAGCCAGTGATTCCCGTCGATCGATGAGTATTAGCGGGTCATTCTCGACGAATTCGTCGAGTATCAACAATGATACTCGATGATTTTCCCTTAGCCGTTTTATCGGACATCCTGTCAATGTGTGCGTTGAGTATCAGTTGGCGATACTCGACGGTCGGTGGGTATCACCGGGTATTTTCGGCGATCGGTGAGAATCGTCAGGCATTCTCGACGATTTTCCCTTAACCTACTACAGTTTTGAGTCCAGCGGGTATCGACCTCTATTCTCGACGATCGACGAGCATCAACCTCCATTCCCGTAGATTTTTACTGGGCCGAGTTCCCTCATCTCGACTACTGGTTGGGGTATCCTTGAACCCAACCCTACACTTATTCAATGTACCTGACACCTCGCGTCAGTGCACCCCGAGCCCGAGTTGAGTCTCTTGACTCAGAACACGTGTGAGGGGCCTAGAGCGAATTGGGACGTTACAAATCCTATAAACTAAATAAAAAAATTTCGTCCCCGAAATCAGGCTGAGGTCGTGGGGAGTAAAGCATACAGAAAACAAAATATGCTTTTAAATAAAATTACCTAAAGAAAACAAGTCCGGGTAGCGTCTTTGCATCAAATCCATTGGCTCCCATGTGAATTCCTCCTTCCCATGATTAGACCATAGCACTTTTACCAAGGGGATACTTTTGCGGCGCAAGGTTCTTATCTCATTATCAACGATCCGTATCGGCTCCAGTCACACATATCTGTCAGACGCCACAGTACCATCAGTTGTGGGGATGTATTGTTCGGGCCGCAACAACGCCTTCCGAAGCGACGATACATGGAACACATCGTGGAGATTCTCTAGCTCGGGCGGTAGCTCCAGCCGGTAGGCCAAAGGGCCAACCCTTTCCAATATGACATAGGGCCCAACATACCGTGGACTGAGCTTCTTCACTCCTCGCACTCGTGACACTCCATGCATCGGCCGGATTTTTAGAAACACCTTATCACCCACTTGAAATTCCACCATACGGTGCCTTACGTTGTAATACTTTGCCTACCGACTTTGAGCCTCCATCATGTGATCGCTTATCAGCCTAACCATCTCATCAGTGTCATCAATGTACTCAATTCCCAAAGTCTTCGGGTCTTCATCTTGCACCTAAGACAAGGGGGTCCTACACCTCCTTCCATATAGGGCTTCATAGGGCGCCATGCCAATACTAGCTTGATGGCTATTGTTATAGGAGAATTCCACCAAGGGCAATAGTCTTTCCCACGGCTCTCCCCTATCTATCACACACAACCTCAACAGATCTTCCAATGTTCGGATGGTCCGCTCAGACTGTCCGTCCGTCTGAGGATGAAATGCGGTACTGAAGGTAAGACGTGAGCCCAAATACGTCTGTACCGCCTTCCACTCCTTGGAGGTGAAACGACCATCACGGTCCGAAACTATCGTCTTGGGTACGCCGTGATACTGTACAAATTGTTCCACAAACAGGCGTACCAAGACATCCACATGAGCCTCCTTCTTCATAGGAATGAACCGGGAACCTTCGTCAGGCGATCAATGATCACCCACACTGAATCATTCCCTGAGCGGGAGCGAGGTAGCCCATGTACGAAGTCCATGGATATATCCTCGAACTTCCATTCGGGGATTGGCAACGACTGCAATAGGCCACCGGGGCTCCTACATTCCGCCTTCACTCTTTGGCAGGCTTCACAATGCGTGACAAAGTACCGGACATCTTTCTTCATCCCTGGCCAACACATCGTCTTCCGTAAGCCGGCGTACATCTTTGAAATTCCTGGGTGCACGGAATATTGAGAGTAATGTTCTTCTCTCATAATATCCTCCCGGATTCTGCCGCCCTTGGGAATGTAGAGTAGGCCGCGAAAGTAAATGAGGCCGTCCTTTAGTGTGTACTGGTCGGTAGTCCCGTCTTCGATTAACTTTATTGCCAGGGCCAAAGCCGCATCCAATCCTTGCTCCACTCAGATCCGGTCCCGGATATCACAAACTATGCTCATGCTGGACAGGTACTCCGTATATTCCGAAGAAGCCTTAAATATTAAGGTGATGTCCATCTCCTCGATCATCCGTGCCAACTCCATGCTCATCAATCGAGATTCTGGGTTCGAGCCGGGTACTTTCCTACTCAACGCATCGGCTACTGAGTTTGCTTTTCCGGGGTGGTAGTTCAAGGTGAACTCATAGTCGCATAGAAACTCTAACCACCGCCGTTGTCTTAAGTTCAATTCCTTCTGGGTATGGACGTACTTCAAATTTTTATGATCCGAGAAGATTTCACAGTGGACGCCGTATAGATAATTCCTCCATACCTTCAAAGCGAACACCACCGCTCCTAGCTCCAAATCATGCACCGGGTAATTGATTTCATGCTTCTTCAATTGTCTTGAAGCATAAGCAATTACGTGCCCGTGCTGCATCAACACCGCTCCCAACCCCTGATAAGACGCGTCCGTGTAAACTTGGAATCCTTCCTTCCCAGATGGAAGGACAAGGATGGGGGCGGAGGTAAGTCTATCCTTCAATTCCTGGAATGCCGCTTCATACTGGGGTGTCCACTCAAATGGCACTCCTTTCTTTATCAAGGAAGTAAGCGGGAGGGCAATCTTGGAGAATCCTTTTACGAACTTGCCGTAGTAACCGGCATGTCCAAGAAAACTCCTCACATCGGCCGCTGACTTCAAAGGTGACCACTCCTTCACGGCACGCACCTTGGCCGGATCCACAACTAGTCCAGCCCCACTGATTACGTGACCCAAGAAAGCAACTTCCCTAAGACAGAATTCACACTTGCTAAACTTGGCGAATAGGGCGTGCTCCTTTAACTTCTCCAGTACCAAGGCCAAATGTCCGGCATGTTCTTCCTCTGTCTTCGAGTAGACCAGGATGTTGTCAATGAACACAATGACGAAGACATCTATGTAGGGCTCAAACACTTTATTCATCAAGCTCATGAAAGCTGATGGGGCATTGGTGAGTCCAAACGACATCACTGTGAACTTATATAAGCCGTACCTTGAGCTGAAAGCCGTTTTATGTATATCATCCTCCTGTATTCTCAATTGGTAGTACCCCGAGGGCAAGTCTAGCTTGGAGAACCAATGCGCTCCCACCAGTTGGTCGAACAACTCATCGATCCAAGGTAACGGGTAGGTGTTCCGTACTGTCAGTCGGTTGAGTTCCCGATAGTCTATACATAAACGCAGGGTTCCATCTTTCTTCTTAACAAATAGAACACGGGCTCCCCAAGGCGACGAGCTGGGGCGAACAAACCCTAATTTTACCAACTCCTGCAATTGCACTCTAAACTCTGCAAGTTCTTTTGGGGCCATCCGATAAGGGGTCCTGGAGACAGGCTTAGCTCCTGGTACAAGCTTAATCTGAAAATCCACTTCTCTATGCGGGGGTAACCCTGGCAATTTCTCGGGAAATACCTCAGGGAAATCCCGTGCTACCCGCACATCCTTCACATCTACCTTCATCTCTTTTAGTTCGAATCATATCATGTAGACTTCATCCCCTCTCATATGAGCTTTCAAGGTCTGGATTGAGGATAACAATATTCGTGGTGCGAAATTTATACCTTGGAAGACTACCTCAGTATCCCCATGTCTCAAATAGATACGCTTCTCTGCACAGTCGATTCTTGCATGGTGCCAATCCAGCCACGCCATACCCAGAATGAGGTCGAACTCTGGTATTCTCAAAATTGTGGCAGGGGTATCAAAGGTCTTTCCCCCAATGGTTATCTATAACTCACACTTCGCGGTTGCTGTCATCTCAGATCCGTCTGGGAGGCATACTCTTCGAGCAATACCAGTGAAATATTGCACTCCGTGTATATGTTTGATGAAGTCTTCAGACACGAATGAATGTGAGGCACCGGTGTCAAATAACGTATAAGCCGGTTTCCCGCCGACCATCACGGTGCCTAAGTGTCATTAATAATACTCAAGCTAGACGTCTAGTATATCTCAAGCAACTAGAGGATATTAATGGAAGCAAAATGACTAATTCAAATCGTACCTGCAATCATCTCTTGAGGGTTCTGCTCTTGAGTCATGTCCAGGGCATACATCTGATCTCGAGCGGGTCCGGGGTTTCTTCCTCGTGGTCCTCGTCCTCGACCACGCACATACCCTCTCCCCCGCGGGGCTGCTGGAGGGAGAGCGAAAGGCGCATCTCCAAACAGTTGCGGGCAGTAGCATCGAATGTGGCCAGGTTGGTTGCATTCAAAGCACACCCGTTCCTGCCTTCCGCCGTGTTGCTGAAACTGTGGAGGTGGAGGTAATGCTGGCGGTTGTGGAACCGGGCGCTCCTCTCTAAAGTTCTGGTGGAAACGTCCGCCACACCTCCGATATCCTCTTCCTCTTTTATTGTCAAATCTCCTTCTATTGCTGGGGCCTGCTTCCATCACGCCTTCCGCTGGCATCTTACCACTTCCCAAGTGGTCCGCTTCCAATCTCTTTGCCATATCAATAATCTCCGCCATACTAGAGTCCGCTATAAACAAAAGGGCTTGCCTTAGGGGATCTCGCAAGACTTTGTAGAACCGTTTGGCGTACCCTGTATCATCTAGCTCATAGGAGTCGGCAAATCTAGCCAGGTGCAGAAACTCCCGTTGGTACTCCGTCACCGACATGGACCCTTGCTTTAGTTGCAAAAATCTCTCTTCCAGACCATCCTGAGCGGCCGAGGGGATGAAATGCTCTAAGAAGGCTTCGGAGAATTCGCTCCAACTAATGTCCGTGTACACTCTTCCACGAAAATTGGAGCCCATGAGGGACTTCCACCACCTTTTGGCGTGCAGCTCTAAGAGTGTCACCACAAGGGTCACCGCCATGTTTTTTGGACATCTTATTCCTGCCAACAACTCTTGTATAGTGTCGAGCAACTCTTCCGTACGCACTGCCAACTCTGTCCCAATATAAGCAGGAGGGGAGAGAGCTCGGAAAACACTTAACCAACTAGATCCCGGATCCTGTTGTTGTACAGGTGTCTGATGAGATTGGGACCTAAAGGCGTCTAGAATAGCTGTGAGCGTCTGCCCCAGCTCTGATTGTTGGAATTGTGTAGGTACGGACGGGGCGGGGGTGCCCCTTTCTGGCTCAACATGTGATGGGATCTACACATAAGGTACAAACCTAGGGTTAGGTTGGCTAATCTAAGGTTAAAGATGGGCAACTTAGTGTGAATTACATATGGGCACACCACTGCTTCCGCTAAGTCAGCTTGTCCCCAAACTGACCAATCAAACGGGGGTGGCACCATTGTTAAGTGACTTTCGTCTTGGAGGATCGTAGCAAGCTGATACCATTTGTAAGACCCCCCTCCCGGAACACAAAACACGACACGAGAGGGGTCTTATGCCCAGAACAGCCGCCTTGCGATAACACTAACACTCGGGCTAGCCTGTACCACAGGACGCCTACTCTGCCGGCTACAACCAATATCAGAGAATAACTGCCAACCCAACCATAATAATATGAAAGTCAAATCCACACCAAGCATATGTCCATAATATTATAAATAAAGAAGCTACAACAAGCTTCTAATATCAGAGTACGAGAACAAAATTGCCCCGAAGGGCTACAACAAAATCTCTCTCTCACTCACATCTGTAACCGACGGTAGCGACGGTACCGTCCCTTCAGGCCATGTCACCCTAGCCTGGCTTTCCGTCTCCATAGCCTGCTGCTCCACCTGCGGGGTTTCCTCCTAAAAAGGAAGACGTAGCAACCGTTAGTCAAAAAGACTTAGTGGTTTCATATCCGCTCCCCCGACGACTCCTCGGCACCGGGCGCAGAAAGGAACAAGTACAATAAATATATATTAGTAGTACAAGCAGGTGAAGTATGTGTACATATCATAAATAGCAATAGAAACAGTATACAAATGAACAAGGTCTTATTTTACAAATCTACAATCTACAGCAGCAAGAGAGTATATATCTAGAACAGTAAGTAACTCAACTTATATGGGTGCCCATACAAGCATATAAGTTGAGGGTCGTTTAGCAGAAAGTAACTCATTGTATAGGAGTGCCCATACAAAATTATACGATGAGGGTCTTGTGTATGTAATGAAGTGCAATGCTATGTATGCAATACAATGACACACCCATGATCAAGCACATGCAATCGCTATGTCGACACAGACTTATAATTCCCACTATTCGAGCAGGTAGCTAACCTCTCAGGAATCAACCGTCGTGGCCAAACTGTGACAGTAGAGCGGGCATCTCCACTACTAGGCTGGTCTCCACACTACCTGGCCTAGGCCTCCGTACGCCTCAACGCTAAGAACACAACAGCGGAGCTCACATGCGTACTACGGCTCAGCGGGTTCTCTCGGGTAAATATGCACAAAGATCCTAGCCCCGATTGGCCTATGGTATGACACGGAAGGAGCCTCGGAAAAGAGCACGAGGACCAAGCCCAACCGTTCACTTGGCACAGAAGGAGCCTCGGGACGTGAACACCGAGGACCAAGCCCAACCGCCCAAGGTCTAACTGTCAACTCCCATCGGTGTGATGATTGGCGAGCCCGTAAACCTGCCACACTATCCTTAACCCGGGATTACGACACCACGTGTCGACTCACACCGCATGCAATTCCACAATTCATGGCATGGAAGGAGCCTCGGAGAAAGCACGAGGACCAATCCCAACCATCCAACAAATATGGATGGAGCCTCGGGACGTGAACACCGAGGACCAAGCCCAACCGTCCAATTTTATCCAACTCAACCTCATTCCCATTAGTGACGGTCAACACCGCACTTGTTAACTTCCACAATGCTACCCGTAGGGAGACGACACTCTAAGCATTGGACTATCCATTCCCTTCCATCAATTCATTATACATCAGGGCCATAGTTTAATCATTTACAAATCCTTCCACATGAATTCAACATATTATAGATAATGCGCATAATGGTGATCTACCAAATATAACAAAGCCTTTCATTCACTTAGGCTTGATTCACATCTCGGCATAGGAATTCAAGTCCTCAAACATCAACCATCACATTACCTCAGTGATTAACACAAAAGAATTCACCCAACCTGAAGATGGATTGCAACATCTATTCCATCGAATCCAAGTTCATATTGTAATCACCTAGAATTATATGTAATCTGGTCAGCAACTTTGACTGGGGATTCCCGTGGCTATAGGTATCGCCTGAAAACGTGCAATCAGTCGTTGGAAAGGTAATTTCAAGGGCTACGACTTTTGTATTTAGTCGAAAGCCCAGATCTGGTCACGTCATACCAGAAATCCAACTCGAAGTCTGCTGCGTACAGGATACAGATTTCCTGGGCATTAACTCCCAACCGCAACGGATTCAAACGGACTTTCCCGTGGCTACAGGTATTGCCTGGAAACGTGCAACCACTCGTTGGAAAGGTAATTTCAAGGGCTATGACTAGATCCGAACATTTCTTACTTAAAAGTAGCCAAGAAGGTTGCTGCGTGTAGAACACAGATTCTGCACGCATCTTGAAGCGAAGTGAACGGCATCCGTTCATCTTCCTCCTCAAGCGATTTTCCCCAAATCGCAACCAGAAGTTCCTCCACCCTTATTCTCCCTCTTGAGGCCATTTTCTCTTCACGAGACCACCCCTATCATCACTTTGAAGCGAGGAGAGGTTGAAGATGACTAAGCTTTAGAACACAAGTTCTAGCATGGCCTTCCTAGAAAGCTTCATCTCACGTCTCGCCTAAGAATAGCTACAGATCTAGCACCAAGGGAGAGGGGAGGAAACTCACCTCATTTCCGGCATTTCC
Organism: Platanthera zijinensis; assembly: GCA_039513925.1. Classification (NCBI taxonomy): domain Eukaryota; kingdom Viridiplantae; phylum Streptophyta; class Magnoliopsida; order Asparagales; family Orchidaceae; genus Platanthera; species Platanthera zijinensis. Next base: position 134,817,672 of record CM077082.1, read on the forward strand.
TCCGTTGTCGTCCATGGATCGCGTTACCCTTCTCCGCGGCATCTCTCGGTGCAGACGTTCTTCACGGCAAAGGCGTTTCTCCTCCTCCAAAACTAGCTCCAGCAAGCCTTCCTTCAATGATCCGAACTTTTCCTCCGGCGATCTACGATATTCCTCTCTCTCCCGCTCCCGTCGGTTTTGCACGGTGACGGATCGGCAAGAACGATCGGGTGCGATGGCTAGGGTTTGGTTTACTCCCTTTTATATTGCATATTAGGTTAAGTCCCTTCTGCCACATGTCACTCTCTAATTGGACCGCCCAAATTAGGTTTCATTTAAAGTGACTGGTCCAAGGATCATTCAGCACGAATCCCGGAGTCCGGTTCGGTCCGCCTGTACAAGCCGGTGAATCTGCCTGGGCGCAGAAAACGCACAAGTCAAATTCGGCGGGAATCAACCAGTGATTCCCGTCGATCGTCGAGTATTAGCGGGTCATTCTCGACGAATTCGTCGAGTATCAACAATGATACTCGATGATTTTCCCTTAACCGTTTTATCGGACATCCTGTCGTTGTGTGTGTTGAGTATCAGTTGGCGATACTCGACGGTCGGTGGGTATCACCGGGTATTTTCGGCGATCGGTGAGAATCGTCAGGCATTCTCGACGATTTTCCCTTAACCTACTGCAGTTCTGAGTCCGGCGGGTATCGACCTCCATTCTCGACGATCGACGAGCATCAACCTCCATTCTCGTCGATTTTTACTTGGCCGAGTTCCCTCATCTCGACTACTGGTTGGGGTATCCTTGAACCCAACCCTACACTTATTCAAAGTACCTGACACCTCGCGTCAGTGCACCCCGAGCCCGAGTTGAGTCTCTTGACTCAGAACACGTGCGAGGGGCCTAGCGCGAATTGGGACGTTATACATATGACCTTGAATCCTGATGAAATTTTGGTAAAAGTATTTTTATAGTGCTAATCATCTCTAGAAATTTTGTTATGAATTTTAGATCAATAAACAAATACATCATTCACAACCATTCAAATTACACTATCTACTTAGGAATTTATTTTGAATTAACCACTCATTGGAATTTTGTGAAGTTCTGTAAAGTTTTATGTAATTTTTGGAAGTGTATTAAAAGTACTTGTTTCATTATATTGATAAATGTAAGTTATATTCAACAATTATGTTTAGAGATTTAAATATTACTGAAAAATTATGAGGCCTTGAATTTACAGTAACCTAGATGCCTAGTATTTATTATAATTTTGTCAAGTATTTTGCATGACTGAAAATGGTACATCATGTACAAAACTAGGGCATTTGGATTTCTTAGAAAATTTATTAATTACCAAATTAATTAAGAAAATTGTGAATCTCTGGATTTTGGCCACAAAGGTCATAATAGCCCTACAATAATTATTATAGGAGTACTGGGTGATTATTTGATGTACCTCCCATTTTACATACTATTTAGCCTTAGTGGTCTACATATAGTAAAACTGCAGAAATTATGTTGGAGTTTAAATTTGGGCACATGAGTCAGGATTAGTGGTTTGCTGGTTTGGATAAATTAAAAATGAGTTCATCATTATAGGTAGGATAAGTAGTGGGTTGGATTGGTTAATGTTAGGTGGATCTCGGGATCGACGAAAGATCGCCTTTCCCCGTATAGAGGAAGTGTCAAAAATACTAGGGTTAGATCCAAGGCAATAGTACGGGACCTGGAATTGGGTATTAACCAATAAGAATAAGTGACTTGCGAAAGGGAGCTTTGGGCTTCAGCCCTGTACAACCCCGTGTCCGCCGGAGGATCTTAGACCCCTCTACCCGCTCCTTTAGGCGGGCCAGCCTCGACCCGCTCCTTTAGGCGGGCCAGCCCCGACCCGCTCCTTTAGGCGGGCCAGCCTCGACCCGCTCCTTTAGGCGGGCCAGCCTCGACGCGCTCCTTTAGGCGGGCCAGCCCCGACCCTCTCCTTTAGGCGGGCCAGCCTCGACCCGCTCCTTTAGGCGGGCCAGCCTCGACCCGCTCCTTTAGGCGGGCTAGCCCCGATCCGCTCCTTTAGGCGGGCCAGCCTCGACCCGCTCCTTTAGGCGGGCCAGCCCCGACCCGCATTTCTCGGTTATCAGGTCGGGACGGACTGCGCATAGCTGGTCAGGACAGCGGGATTAGGCTGTTGGCAGACCATCCCCAGGGGTCTTTTAGTAATTTCAAGCCATCAGAGGTTAGTTATTGGCAGGCCATCTTCTAAAAACTATAAATAGGACCCAAGGGGTACCTCAGAGGGGACGGACTTGTCTCCCAGTCTTTCAGTGTTCTCTGAGATACCTTAGCCCGACCTTTTTGGCTAAGGAGGGGAAGCGCTCTGAGATCTTCCGGGTTTGTGGTGGGACCTCCGCGTCGGGCCCTTGGTCTAGTCCTCTGTTCTTTCCTTCTCTTCGGTTGCTTTTCTTGCAGGAACGAAGTAGGTGTGCGACCACCCGTTCCCCAAGGGTGAACTCCACAAAGACCGATCTTTCGGTTTCAACATTTTGGTGCGGTGAGCGTGGAAAGTGGTCAACTCAGAAAACCTTTCGCAGGATCAATGACTGGAGGAGAAGGGCAGGGCTCAGACAGGACCGACTCGCCTCCCCCACCCCTCCCGCCATCGCGGGGATGTTTGAGGAATTTAGACAGGAAATGCTCGGCGTGGTCAGGCTCACACTTGGCATGCGGGCCGAAAGTACGACCCCAGTAATCCCGGTTCTCGCGGACCCGACGCTCGGCGAGGCGGCTCCCGCCCGGCGAGCCGGGAAGGAAGTGGTCTATGAGGGCCGAGGTGCCGAGCTCCCAGGGCAAGTGCTCTTCCCAGACTCGGGGAGCGGTGGTCGATTCAGCGAGCTAGGGGCGCGAGACCCTCCAACCCGCCCGGCGGGTGGAGGCAGTCCTTTCAGCGAATTGGTCTCTTCCGCGCCAGTCCCGGATGGGTTCAGGGAGCCCGAGGTGTCCTATTACACCGGAAAGGGAGATCCGGTCCAACACGTCCAGTGGTTCGAGGACGTGGTCTCCATCCGGCAAATGTCGGACGGTTTCAAGTGCCGACTCTTCGCTATCACTCTCAGAGAGAAGGCGAGGGAGTGGTTCCATCAGCTACCGTCCAACTCCATCCACTGTGTTGGTACCCTAGATGTGATTTGGCTTATGTAATCCCTTTCCAGCCCCTCTTGATCCATATAACTATATATGATCATGTTTAGACTTTGTTTATTCTCCCTAGGGCAGTTTATATCTGACCTAGAGTTTAGAATAGAAGAGGTAGAATGAATTTTTAGTTAAGGTTCTTTTTCCGTTCGACCATCGTCGAACGAGGCCTCGCGATCGTCGATCAGTGGTCGATGATAGCAGGGCTATAGAATCGTTGAAGTCAAGACAATTATCGTCGACCGATGGTCGACGATCTCAGAGCAAGCTTATTATGCTCTGAAGGATGGTCGACGATCTGCTATCAGCAGTTCGACGATCGTGGTCTTGTTTCACGATTTCTGTCTCGACAGATCTTTGCCTTAATCATCGACATCATGAGATGGTCGACGATATCTGTCTCGACAGATCTCTGCCTTAGTCGTCGACATCATGAGATGTTCGACGATTTCTGTATTAACAGATTTTCTGCTTTAGTCGACGATATCTTGAGCTGGTCGACGATTGCCGTTCGACGATTTCTGTTTCGACAGATTTCTGTTTTCAGTCGACGATCTGTTAGCTAGGTCGACGATCATCGAACCCCTGTTCGACGATTTCTGTCTGCCTTTAACAGTTTGTATTTATTTTATTCCTTGGTTTATTTCCAAGTGTTTTAGCGTGTGGTTAGAAAGATTTTCTGAAGAATGTTTTTGCTAATTTATGGCTTAAATTCAAATGAATTACTTACCAAATATGTCAAGCATAAATTACGGGATTTCGTATTTTGATAAAGCATTTCTGTCTTATTATACAAAATATATTGCCAGGCTGTATTCTAGCCGTTGGCGGTGTATGCTATTTCCAAGAACGATAAATCTTTATGCTGAGATATTTTCCTATTCATTTATTTCCTTATTGGGACTGACAGAGAGCTAATAGGTCATTCTATTCCTATTGCTATATTCTATTTTGAGATAATCTGTTGCAGGGCTCGAGAATTCAAATCAATAGAGCCGTTCCAAAAGATAAACGAGAAGACATATTTAAGAGAGATTTTTTTTAGAATAATAAGAAGTCACAGTAACAGAGAGATTTTGGTGTGCTGCATTCTTTCAAGCTTCTCCAGAGCAACTCTTCACAATCTCACAATCAGAAGAAGAAAAGCTTTCCTGAAGCAAAAGTCCATAGCAATCTATTTCATTCTCAAGTCTCCTGAGCATCTGCTTAGAGTTTTTCAAGACTTCAAAAAGAGCTCCAGATCTGCTTCACGTGCTCCAGAATCTGAAGACCTGATAAAAATCAGTCTACAGATATCTGAGGATTTAGTTTCAGTTTATCTGAAACTCCTTCATCCTGAAGCAAAGGCTTTCCCTGGACTTTCACTGAGCCAGGGGGAGACTTTGATTCTTTAGAGAATCCACAAGTCTTCTCTAATCTGTATTTACAATAGAGAAGATAATCTAACCCTCTCAACCCCTTTGTAAAAAGAGTTTGTTCACATCTCTTCAAAAGTGAACGTTGGTGACAGGGCACCTTATCAACAACCTGTGGTTGAGCATCCTTATCAAAAGCTCAAAGGGTCTGTTTGATCTACCTGAATCAGATCATTGGTGGCAGGGCACCTTAGCAAAAACCTGTAGTGGATTCCTACCAGGGTGGTAGAAGAGTGGAGTACCTATTAAGAGGGAACGACTATATATCCTTTGTCTCTGGCTATTTTGTTTAAATTGCTTATTCTGTGGCTGTGATAGAACTACCTAGGATTGCTAGTTGCTGTGATAGGTTTATAGTTAATCTGAAATTTCAGTTAACTCTCTCACTTGTGCACTTCACTGTGTTAGGCTCTTAGGGTTCAAGTATCAGATTATTTTATTCCGCAAATCAACTCCAAGGGAGCTGACTAGTTATTCATAAAATTTGAATACTCTATTCACCCCCCCTCTAGAGTAGTTTACAACTTATCCCCTCACTTTCAATTGGTATCAGAGGGAGGTTAGCTGTTCATACAGGCTAACACCTGAGTTAAAAGATCCTGTGATAAGTTGTTTCCTAATACCATTCACAAACACTTTCACACATGGCCCAGTCTAAGGATTATTCAAGCACCAGACCTCCTGTATGCAACTTGTCCAAGTTTGGCATATGGAAGGCCAGGATAAGACTATACATGAATTCTATTGATGAAGATATCTTTTCTTCTATTTTGACAGGACCACCTGCTAGGCCTGCTGCTGCTTCCACTTCTGCTGATCTCAGTGCTGTGCCACCACCTGACTACAATGAAACTTACAAGAAGGCAAAAGCAGCTGATGCTAAAGCAATGAATATCCTAGCTCAGACAATGTCTGATGAGATATTCCAGAAGCTTGCTGAATGTACCTCAGCCAAAGCTATGTGGGATTCCCTCAACCACATAGTTGCTGGCTCAGCTGATGAGAGGAAGGACAGGAGATCCAATCTCACCTCTCAGTATGAAAATTTCAAGAAGGATGATGCTGAAGACATTGACACAATGTACACAAGACTCAGTTCAATAATAAGTGAACTGAGGTCTTTGGACAAGGAGATAACTTTGTCAGAAGTAAATGACAAGATCCTGATGTGCCTTCCCATCTCTTGGGACTCAAGGATATGGCCCATCAAGGATGGAAGAAACACTGTGGAACTCTCCACAGAAGCTCTGTTGGGAAAGCTCAAGTCATATGAGCAAACTCTAAAGAGCAGAGCTGCTGCAATTGAAGTAAAAACTCCTACACCTACAAAGAAAGAGCACTCTCTAGCTCTTAAGGCGGCTGAGACTTCTGAAGGAAGTCAATCAAATGAGGAGTTACTGGCACTCATTGCCAAGAGATTCTTCAACATGGGAAGAAGAGACCTCAGAAAGAAGTTCTCCAAGCATGAGGACAAACCAAGGTATGACAAGACTCCATCTAAAGAAATCATTTGTTATGTTTGCAGCAAGCCTGGACACATTGCCCCAGATTGTCCAGAGAAGAAACACAAGGAGAAGAAACATGAGAAAGAGTACAGGAAGCACCACTCCAAGTCCTCATCACACAAATACAAGAAGAAGGACAAGGGATTTGTGGCTGCTACCTAGAGTGAAACAGAAGAGGATACCTGCTCCTCTAGCTCCAGTGATTCAGAAGAAGAAGAAGAGAAGAAAGCCAAAGAGGTCTGCCTCATGGCTATTGATGCCTGCAGCTCTCTGTCAGCTGCAGAGAATTCTGAAGAAGAAGGAGACAATGAAGAAGATTCCTTTATGGAAGACCAGGTAATCGACTCATTTGATTTCTCATCTCCTGAGTTCAAACTAAAATATAAAACTCTATGTTTAGATTTACTATTGTCTAAAAAAGAAATTAAGTCACTTAGATTAAAAATAATGGAACTAGACATGGAAGGTACTGAAATAATCAGATTAGAAAAGGAATTAGAAAGATTAAGAGAAGAAGTAACATTCTTAAAATTAGAACTAGCTAAATCTAAGAGGTTAGAAGAACAATTAAATGGCAGAAGCCTTAAATTATCTGAAATAACCTGTATAGCAAACACTAGGGTTGGTAATGATAAACTAGGCTTAGGTGCTACACCTAGTGAACCCATCCTCCTCACAAAGGAGAGATTTAGCACTCCAGTAAAATTTGTTTCTGAATTTGGAATAAAGAATACTGAGGAAATTGAAAAATGCAAGAAAATTCAGAATAAGATTAAGAAAGAGAATAGGAAGAAAAAATTTCTAGCTTTACAAAAATCGTCGAACATTAATCGACGATCGTCAAACCAATCGTCGAACGTCTATCGATGATCGCTGAACACCTTCACCAAGTATGATATCTTTGGTGCAGGAGATCGAAGATCTCATCTTGAGTCGTCGACCAGTGATTGACGATCGTGGAATCCAGAACATAGCACTACTACAAATGGTCAACGATATGGCTTGCGATCGTCGACCGTAGATCGACGATCTGGACTTAAGCTGGAAAATAAATTTCAAACTTCCAGATGTGCAAATCCCAATCACTACCCTAGGATGTTTAATCCTTCAACTGAATGGATTATCCCACCTAGGAGATCACACCCTTTAGGATATAAATCTAAGCCTGCAAAATCTTTTATATCTAGTTTTTCTTTTGTAAAGAATACTGGACCCAAGGTAACCTGGGTCCACAATGTATAATTGATATCTTTGCAGGTGAAGACCTATCCAGTCATACATGACAAATGGTATCTGGATAGTGGATGCTCAAAGCATATGACAGGAAAGAAGAAGAATCTGTCAGGGTTCAAAGCCAAGCTGGGACCAAAAGTTGTATTTGGGGATTCCAGCTGTGGACAGACTGAAGGGTATGGCAGCTTCACCATAGGAGCTGTAACATTCAAGAAGGTTGCGTATGTCTCCGGACTAAAGCACAACCTAATCTCTGTAAGTCAAATGTGTGATGCTGGGTACAAGGTATGGTTTACTGACACTGCTTGTAATATTGCTTTAAATAATACTGTTGTGTTAGTAGGTATTAGAATTGGTAATGTTTATGTTGTAGACTTTAACTCATCCAAATCTGAAATATGCTTATTTAATGAAGTAACCAGTAATAATACCCTTTGGCATAAGAGACTTAGTCATGTAAATTTGAAAAACATTTCTAGGTTGGCTAAATACAATCTTGTAAGAGGCTTACCTTCTTGCCCCTACAAGAAGGAAGGCCTTTGCAAAGCTTGTCAATTAGGTAAGCAAACAAGAAATAGCTTTAAATCAGTTAATAAAAGTGATTCTCCCAGGATCCTGTACTTGCTACATTTGGATTTGTTTGGTCCTATTGCTGTACAGAGTCTTGGAGGAAAGTCTTACACTCTAGTAATTGTAGATGACTTCTCTAGGTTCACTTGGGTATTCTTCTTGAGAACTAAGGCTGATAACTTCAAGGTTCTTACAGATTTTCTAAAGTGTATACAGAGTGAGTATTCTACTCAGATTGCCTTGATCAGAAGTGATCATGGTACTGAGTTTGAGTCTCTTCTTATGCAAGAATTCTGTGAGAAGGAAGGTATCAAACATAGCTTCTCTGCTCCTAGAACTCCTCAACAAAATGGGGTAGTTGAAAGGAAAAACAGAACCCTAATTGAAGCTGCAAGTACATTGTTGGCAGATGCTAACATGCCTCTGTCCTTTTGGGCTGAAGCAGTTAGCACAGCTAACTATGTATTGAACAGAAGTCTGATACATAAACTTAAGGGTAAGACTCCCTATGAATTACTTAAGCAAGTGAAACCTAAAATAGACTATTTTAGAGTATTTGGCTGTGTTGCTTTTGTTCACAACAATAACAAAGAATACCATAGAAAATTTGAGGCAAAAGCTTCAATCGGAGTTTTTCTAGGATACTCTCAAGTAAGCAAAGCCTATAGGGTCCTCAATAAATCCTCTCTTAAGATAGAAGAGTCTGCACATGTCTCTTTTGATGAGACAGTCATGTATTATAAGGAGAAGGACTCTTCCTCTAATAGTACAGTGCAAGTCCTAGGAGTAAGTAAGGATTTGGAAGGTTTGAGACTCACACAGGAGAATCATCCCCAACAAACTCCTCAGGTTGCTTCTTCAGATTCTGAATCTGATGTAGAACTTCTTCAAGTTAAAGCACCTGCTCCAACAGTTGATCAAATTCCACATGAGGAATCAAATCCTGAAAATGTTGAAGATCAGATCATTGTTGAACCTACTAATCTTGTCACACTTAGAGATCATCCTGTATCTCAAGTGATTGGAGAAATTTCAGTAGGAGTCCAGACAAGACATCAACTCAACAAAGATGTGATGTTTGCTTGTTTCCTTTCTCAGGTTGAGCCCCTAACCATTAAAGATGCTGAGCTTGATCCACACTGGATTATAGCCATGCAAGAGGAACTTAACCAGTTTGAAAGATGTAAAGTTTGGACCTTGGTTCCAAGACCAAGAGGCCAACGGATCATAGGCACCAAGTGGGTGTTTAGAAACAAGCTTGATGCCCAAGGCATAGTAGTTAGAAATAAGGCTAGGCTAGTAGCTCAAGGCTATAGACAGGAGGAAGGCATAGATTATGATCAGACTTTTGCCCCTGTAGCTAGACTAGAAGCCATTAGGATTTTCCTAGCCTATGCTGCCTATAAAAGATTTAAGGTCTTCCAAATGGATGTGAAGAGTGCCTTCCTCAATGGAGATTTAAAGGAAGAAGTGTTTGTTGAACAACCACCAGGGTTTGTTTCATCAACCTTACCCACTCATGTGTTCAAACTCCAAAAGGCTCTATATGGACTTAAGCAAGCTCCTAGAGCTTGGTATGAGACCTTAGCAAATTTCCTTCTAGAACACAAGTTTGTGAGAGGTGTAGTAGATAGAACCCTATTTATTAGACATCATAAGGACTCACAACTGTTAGTTCAAATCTATGTAGATGACATTATATTTGGCTCCACTGATCCCAAACTATGCAAGAGGTTCTCTGAACTAATGCACTCCAAGTTTGAGATGAGCAGCATGGGTGAGTTATCCTATTTCCTTGGTCTCCAAGTGAAACAGTGTGATGATGGTATCTTCATTTCTCAATCAAAATATGCCAGAGAGCTGGTTAAAAGATTTGGAATGTCTGATGCTTCATCAATGAGCACACCTATAGCCTCAAATGCAGTTATTGATTCTGATGTCAATGGCAAGTCTGTTGATCAAAAGAACTATAGAGCCATTGTTGGTTCCCTGCTGTATTTGACTGCAAGTAGGCCTGACATAATGTTTGCTACATGCCTATGTGCTAGGTTTCAGGTCAACCCAAAGGAATCTCACTTAACTCTCCTCAAGAGGATCTTGAGATACCTTAAGGGATGCCCTAACTTAGGACTGTGGTACCCAACTGAGTCAGGATTTGAATTAATTGGATATTCAGATGCTGATTATGCTGGATGTAGAGTTGACAGGAAAAGCACCTCAGGGACCTGTCAGTTCCTGGGAGAGAGACTTGTCTCTTGGTTTTGTAAGAAACAGGCATCTGTGTCTACTTCAACTGCTGAGGCTGAATATATTGCAGCAGCTAGTTGTTATTCACAGATTCTGTGGATTCAAAATCAGCTAGTGGATTATGGGTATACACACTCAAAAACAAAAATTCTGTGTGACAGTACCAGTGCAATATCAATTGCTCAAAATCCTGTGCACCATTCCAGGACCAAGCACATTGAGATTAGACATCATTTTCTGAGAGATAATGTGGAAAAGAACAAGATAGCAATGGAATTTATATCCACAGACCTGCAGAGAGGAGATATTTTCACTAAGCCCCTTGATGAACAAAGGCATTTGTTCTTCCTGAACCAGCTTGGTATGATTAATGGTTCAGAGTAGTGAAAATTTGGATAGTTTTGTTTTCTGTCTAAAATCGTCAAACGACTGCTCGACGATCTTCGACCAGGTCAGAACTATCGTCGACCAACGGTCGACGACAGCTCGTTCGGTAGTAAGGCAGAAATCATCGATCAACCGGTCAACGATCTCTCCTTAGGTATCTATCGTCGACCAATGGTCGACGACAGATTTTCTGTGCTGTGTGGAGAATCGTCGACCAACATATATTGATCGACGATCGTGGTGATTGCTTGTAGTCGGTCGATATTTGACGATTAGTCAAACATTGACTATCGTCGATCATTATTCGACGACCGATTTTATTCCGGGATCGACGATCGCAGATTTGTATCTAATAGTCGATTTAGGTCTAGAGATCGTCGTCCTTCCGCTCCGTCTTTTCATATTCCATCTTCTGGCTTAGAATTCGCTCTCGAACTCTAATCCCGCGCGATTCTCTTCTCCCCTGCTTTGCTTCTCGATTCGCCATTTTCTCTCAAATCCTATGGCGATTCCTTCTGCAGTTCTCTTTGGGATGAAGTTCGACACTGGCTTCTGTGTCGACTTCGATTCTTTCAGCCGATGTGATCAACCCATCCAAGCCATTCTGCAGCTATGTGAAGATCAAGGCCTAAAGAAATTTATGTCATTCTCACCAAAGATTAATATACCTGAGATTCGAGAATGGGTATATACCTCGTCCTCCAGCGACGAAGCGATGACTGGAAAGATAAATGGAGAGGAGGTCACTCTGACTCCTGAAGTTTTGACTGAGCTGTTTGGACTGCCAACCGGTGCTGAGGACTATGAGCAAACTGCAGAAGAATATGGCCGCATGCTAACTGTGATGGGCCATGCTGAGGGTATTCCAGCTAAGCTGCTAAAGATAAACCTGTCTCCAGAGTACAAGTTTCTGGCCGACCTGGTGGGCAAGGTCGTTTTGGGAAAACATTCTGCTCACGACAACATCAACAGGCAACAATTTGCCCTGATGTCAGCTTTGGTGAATAAGGCGCAGATTGCCTGGGGAAAAGTTCTGTTTGAACTAATAAGGAGAAAGAACAATCAGAAAGAAGTAAATTTTGCCAGGGTGTTGGGTGTGTTTCTATATGTGAAAGCACCCCTGCTGCTTGTTTCTGCACCCTCCGCAGTCAACGCCAGCAAGAGGTTGGACCCCTCTCTCTTCAAGAAATCTCAGAGAGTTATCAAGAAGTCAGCCAGGGTTGATCCTAACCCTCCATCAGACACAAGGGCTGATTCAGCCACTCTCCAGCTTGCTGGGGAAGGCTCAGAAATTCCTTCATCCTCCCTCTTTACCCCTGCATCCTCATCTCCTGCATTACCTTCCACACACCCTGCAGTGCCACCACAACATGCATCTCTCATTCCACCTGCATCTCCACCCCAGTCACCAACACCACAACATCTGGCAGCTTCAGCCAGTGTTGACATGGTGACTGCTACCATCCTCACGCACCTCTCTCAACATGAATCCCACACTCATGTTGATGTTCACCCATCTCCACATGATTCCTTTGATCATGTGGTAGATCATACTGCTTCCATTCCATCCACCTCTACATCATCAGCATTTCAGATAACTCCTGAATTGCTTGCACATGTTGTAGAGCTCATCACTCCATCCATCCAAAAAATGATTGAGGCTGCCAATGCCCCTCTCATTGCATCCATCAAAGCCCTTACTGAAGCCATCAAATCATTTCCACCCTCTGCTGAGCCCTCTTCAGTAAGATGCATGACTCCAGTTCCCACTGAAGTCATGCAGGGGGAGATGTCTGTTGAAGTGGTCTCAGGTGATGCCTTGGCCCTTCAGGACAACTCTTCTCTTCCCCTTTCAGCAATTGTAGAAGAATCTCAAGAGCTTCCAAAGCATCCAGAAGGTAAATCACTTCCTCTAAAGGTTATAATCAGGATTTTAAATTGATATCTTTATCTAACAAGGACATTCACTCCCTAGTGAATCAAGCTTCTGATGAAGAAATCCCTGAGAAAGATAATGAAGTAGTCCCCATGGACATTGGTGAAAAATCTCCATTGAATACTACTGATACAGAAGTAGTGGTTCAACAATTTGAGAATGTTGCTGCTCAATCTGATGGTATAATGTTATTTAAGATTCTAATTAATTCACTCCAACTTGGAGTTAATTTCTTATTCCTTCCTATCTCATCTCAGCTGCTGATGATCCTGCATCAGTATTGCAAGATGTTACTGCAAATTCCATTGAAGATTTGGAATCCTATCTTAACCTAGACTGTGAGTCCTCACTCACATCTACTCCTCTTGTTCCTTCTTTTCAAGAGAAAATGGTCTCTTATAGACCTGAGTACCTTGATGACCCCTTGGTCAAGGACTCTCTCTTCTTTTCCTGTATAGCACTCCTCGTGTGTCTTGCAGAGGTGTCTATCCCTGATGTCGCTAAACATCTAGAAGGAATTATAACCTCCTTCCTAGATGCAAAGTGGTATCCTGTGTAGATCTTCAGGTAACTCTATCAATTACCTGTTGTTGCTCACCTTGGGGGGAATATTTTATTCCCACTTGGTTGTTAACCTATCTTTCCTTGTATGCAAGCACAATCAACACTGCTGCTGCTGCTGCTGCTGCTGAAGAAGCTGAGGCCGTGCTAGATTTACCAGAAAAAGCCTCCAAGATGACTGAAAAGGAATCAAGCTCAGGTACTCTAAACCTAGAACAATTTATAGCCTTTGTGGCTGAAAATATTGCCTCTGAGTACATTGAAGGGTTGGCTAATTATCATTTGGATTCCCTAGCCATCTCTCTAGAAAAAGCATCTGCCCCTGCAGATATTGTCATCTTTTCTCCTCCTATCCTTACCTATCCTCTATCCATTCCTTCTACTGCAGAACTGGTCCCCAGGATAGTTCCTGACTTGTATCCTAAATCAGATCTCTGGAAGAGCACTCCAAATGTTGATCTTGATGCCCTCCTTGAGCAAGATGCCATTGAGGAAGCAAGAGAAAGAGAAGATAGAGAGAAGCAGAAGGCTGAACATGCTATAGCTGCCAAGGATATCCCAAATCTAGACTTTGATGATTATGCCGGCAGAACCTCATCTCACTCCTCTGATGATGATGACTCTGAGGATTCTGATAGCTCCCAGAAAAAGAAAAAGGCTGTATCCAAGAAAAGGAAAGCATCTGCTCCTCCTACTGCCAATCCAGACAAGGATGTTCCATATTTCATTCTGAAGGGAATTGATCCCAAGAGCAAAGAATTTCGACCCTGGATGAGGCTCTCAAAGAATCAGACAAGAGAGAAAAAGAGATCAAAAAGATATGACACCCCTATTCAGAAATTCCCCCCCAGAGGTCCTCCTCCACCTCCTGGTGCTGGAGCCTCTAGAAGTCTCTCTTCTGCCCCATCTGCAAGATCAGCCAGCTCTAACATTCATCAGTCCTACCAGAGAAGGAGTAACCAAAGCCAGGGAGGCCAAGATGTATCAGGACAAGGAAGAAAAAGAAATGAAAATGTTCTCATGGAACAAATAAAGGAGATGACTTTTCAGCAACCTACCTTCTCTCCTCCTCCTTCTCCTAAAAAGAAAGTTCCAGAATGGAAACCTTCTCCTCCCAGGAGAGGTCCATCCTCCTCATCTAGGAAACCTGCTGCTGCTGAGACAATTGAAACAAAAGGAAAAAGAGTGGTCTATTCAGAGAAATCCCACAAGAAGTTCATTGAACTTGCTCCTCCAAGATCTCTTTATGCTGAAACAAATCCTAAGAAGGCTGCATAAATTCCTTCTGACTCAAGCAAAATAGCCACAGCTCTTCAATGGAACATGCAGATTGCAGCTCAAGCTGACTCTGACAGACCACCGTCTCCATCAGATATGACTGAATCTGAAAGAATTGCCTCTATGGCAAGATTTAAGGAATCTATTGCACTAAGCATGATGGAGAGAGCCAAAGCTCAAGGACTAGACCCTACAACATATACAACTATGTCCGAATTTAGAGAAAAGGAACTCAGCAAAATTCAAGTAAACTCTGAAATTTTCAATACTGAAGAATACATGAAATTGCACCCTGCTGCAGTTCTACCAAGCTATGCTGAAAAGAAAATTATTGGTGAACATGATCTAATGCTATCCAAAAGACAAGCAGCAAATCCAAACAGAGAAATTATCTTCAAACCAGCTGTAATCCCTAAGAAATCATCTGATGCTAAAACCTCTGATAAATCTGCTTGATACTTTAGTTCTGCTGATTTATGGTTTTTTTTTTGTTTTCCTGTGGATTGCCTGTGATTTAAAATTTTGGTTAATATCTGCTTTTGTTATTGTGTGCATTACTTTTTAGATCGAATTGGATAACATAACCCAAATAGGGGGAGATTGTTGGTACCCTAGATGTGATTTGGCTTATGTAATCCCTTTCCAGCCCCTCTTGATCCATATAACTATATATGATCATGTTTAGACTTTGTTTAGTCTCCCTAGGGCAGTTTATATCTGACCTAGAGTTTAGAATAGAAGAGGTAGAATGAATTTTTAGTTAAGGTTCTTTTTCCGTTCGACCATCGTCGAACGAGGCCTCGCGATCGTCGATCAGTGGTCGACGATAGCAGGGCTATAGAATCGTTGAAGTCAAGACAATTATCGTCGACCGATGGTCGACGATCTCAGAGCAAGCTTATTATGCTCTGAAGGATGGTCGACGATCTGCTATCAGCAGTTCGACGATCGTGGTCTTGTTTCACGATTTCTGTCTCGACAGATCTTTGCCTTAATCGTCGACATCATGAGATGGTCGACGATATCTATCTCGACAGATCTCTGCCTTAGTCGTCGACATCATGAGATGTTCGACGATTTCTGTGTTAACAGATTTTCTGCTTTAGTCGACGATATCTTGAGCTGGTCGACGATTGCCGTTCGACGATTTCTGTTTCGATAGATTTCTGTTTTCAGTCGACGATCTGTTAGCTAGGTCGACGATCATCGAACCCCTGTTCGACGATTTCTGTCTGCCTTTAACAGTTTGTATTTATTTTATTCCTTGGTTTATTTCTAAGTGTTTTAGCATGTGGTTAGAAAGATTTTCTGAAGAATGTTTTTGCTAATTTATGGCTTAAATTCAAATGAATTACTTACCAAATATGTCAAGCATAA
The DNA here is from genome assembly GCA_039513925.1 of Platanthera zijinensis. Lineage (NCBI taxonomy): Eukaryota > Viridiplantae > Streptophyta > Magnoliopsida > Asparagales > Orchidaceae > Platanthera > Platanthera zijinensis. The sequence goes on from CM077082.1 coordinate 134,833,347, forward strand.
ATTACGGGATTTCGTATTTTGATAAAGCATTTCTGTCTTATTATACAAAATATATTGCCAGGCTGTATTCTAGCCGTTGGCGGTGTATGCTATTTCCAAGAACGATAAATCTTTATGCTGAGATATTTTCCTATTCATTTATTTCCTTATTGGGACTGACACAGAGCTAATAGGTCATTCTATTCCTATTGCTATATTCTATTTTGAGATAATCTGTTGCAGGGCTCGAGAATTCAAATCAATAGAGCCGTTCCAAAAGATAAACGAGAAGACATATTTAAGAGAGATTTTTTTTAGAATAATAAGAAGTCACAGTAACAGAGAGATTTTGGTGTGCTGCATTCTTTCAAGCTTCTCCAGAGCAACTCTTCACAATCTCACAATCAGAAGAAGAAAAGATTTCCTGAAGCAAAAGTCCAAAGCAATCTATTTCATTCTCAAGTCTCCTGAGCATCTGCTTAGAGTTTTTCAAGACTTCAGAAAGAGCTCCAGATCTGCTTCACGTGCTCCAGAATCTGAAGACCTGATAAAAATCAGTCTACAGATCTCTGAGGATTTAGTTTCAGTTTATCTGAAACTCCTTCATCCTGAAGCAAAGGCTTTCCCTGGACTTTCACTGAGCCAGGGGGAGACTTTGATTCTTTAGAGAATCCACAAGTCTTCTCTAATCTGTATTTACAACAGAGAAGATAATCTAACCCTCTCAACCCCTTTGTAAAAAGAGTTTGTTCACATCTCTTCAAAGGTGAACGTTGGTGACAGGGCACCTTATCAACAACCTGTGGTTGAGCATCCTTATCAAAAGCTCAAAGGGTCTGTTTGATCTACCTGAATCAGATCATTGGTGGCAGGGCACCTTAGCAAAAACCTGTAGTGGATTCCTACCAGGGTGGTAGAAGAGTGGAGTACCTATTAAGAGGGAACCACTATATATCCTGTGTCTCTGGCTGTTTTGTTTAAATTGCTTATTCTGTGGCTGTGATAGAACTACCTAGGATTGCTAGTTGCTGTGATAGGTTTATAGTTAATCTGAAATTTCAGTTAACTCTCTCACTTGTGCACTTCACTGTGTTAGGCTCTTAGGGTTCAAGTATCAGATTATTTTATTCCGCAAATCAACTCCAAGGGAGCTGACTAGTTATTCATAAAATTTGAATACTCTATTCACCCCCCCTCTAGAGTAGTTTACAACTTATCCCCTCACTTTCACACTGCTTTGAGGACCTCCGCTGGGGGTCGTGCTGAGATTCACTACCTCTAAGAGGAGGAAGAGGGAGTCGGAATCTCTGTTCCGTATCAAACAAGAGGCGAACGAGACCCTGGGAAGCTATGTTGACTGCTTCCAGGAGGAGGTTACCCAGGTTCAGGAGACGCCAGGCCATACCCTGATGATGGCCTTCACATTGGGACTGCAGCAGGGTTTCTTTCGCATGGAGTTGAAAAGGGTTCCCCCCCTCTCCTATGAAGAGTTAATGGAAAGGGCGGCGAGAGAAGTCGACGGAGAGGCGTCGAATCCAGAGTTTGCCCAAAAGCTAGCCAGATGGGCTATGGAAGAAGAGAGGCCAAAGGGAGGTAGAGGCCAGGAGTAGAGGAGAGCCGAGCCCCGGCAGAGGGACGGGCAACATAAGCAGCAACAGCAGCAGCCTAGGTGGGGGCGCCAAGAGCCGAATCACCGGCTAGGATGGAGGCCAGAGTGGCAGGAGCAGAGGGCGAGGAGAGGGTTCTACGGAGGGGACCGTTGCCAGGGAGGCCAGGGTCAGTTCTACCCTCCCGGAGGAAGGCAAGGCCGAAGGCCACCTCTTCCCGACCAAGAAGAGGCTATGGCCATAGACATGGGGGAGAGAAGAAGGCCGGCGAGAAGGAGGAGAAGAGAAGTCAGGGTGGAGATGCCGTACTGCGATTTCCACCAGGAAGAAGGGCACTCCACCGTCACGTGCCCGGAGTTCCTCGAGATGAGAGGAAACAGGGAGCAGCAGCGCCAGCAAGATCACCAGGGAGTGCGGATCGAAGAAGTCCTGCCTCGGAGGGAGGAGGACAGATACGAAGATCGGGCTGATGTGGGGTCCCGGGGAGGGATCGGAGCGATCCACGGGGGGGGGGGGGGGGGGGGGGGGGGGGGGGCGGTGGTCGAGGCCTCCCGCAAGGCGAGCCTCCACACCATGTACCGCAGGAGCGTTGGCTCCACGTCCCAGACCCCGCCCCCAGAAGAGAGAATCACATTCTCCATCCAGGACATGCCAGGTCACGAAGATCCCTTTTTGCGATGCGCTGGTCATTCAGACAGCCATCGAAGATTTCACCGTCTCCCGGATCCTCATCGACAAAGGGAGTTCGGTCAACGTCATCTTTAAGAGGGCGTTCGACGCGATGAAGGTGGAGGCCAGGAGGGTGTTGGCCTCGGATGGGCCCCTGTTCGGCTTCTCAGGGGAGAGGAAGGAAGTTGAAGGAGGAGTGGGACTCAATGTTTCCCTGGGGGGGGGGGCAGTCTCGCAACTGCAAGTTCGTCATCGTGGACGCCCCCAGCAGCTACAGCGCCATCTTCGAGAGGCCCCTTATCAGCGCCTTCTGCTGCGTCCCCTCGTCCTTCCACCAATGCCTCAAGTTTAACATCGAGGGGGTCCAGGTCCGGGTCCGCGGAGACCCCAAAGTGGCGAGAGAATGCTACGTCACGGCAGTGAACTTTATCTCTTGGTTAGAAGGAGCCGAGGAGATGGGACGGAGGATGGAGGAGATGGAGCAGGAGGCCGGCAGAGACGATATGGAAGTGGAGGAGAGCCGCGCCCAGAAAGAAGTGGTGGAGGAAGTCCAGGGGCCGGCCGAAGCAATGGCCGTGGAGGAAGTCGAGGAAGAAGTCTCCGCCCCCGGAGGTGTTACTGAAGAATGGGGGGAGCAGTCCCGTCTGGAGGCAGCAGAAGAGGTGGTGGAGGTGGAGGTCCTCACCATCGGTGGCAGGGTCGAGAAGGTCCGCGTCAGCGGAGGTCTGACTCCGGAGGCTCAAGGCAGGATGCTGGAGTGCATCCAGAAGAACGTGGATATCTTCACCTGGAGTGCTGCGGAGTTGCTGGGGATCGACGCCGACGTGGCCTGCCACCGCCTTAACCTGAACCCGGAGGCTCGCCCCATCCAGCAGAAGAAGAGGGCCACAGCGGACAGGCTGGCCGAGCCGATTCGGGAGGAGGTGGCCAAGCTCCTCAAGGCCGGTTTCATTTCCGAAATCCAATACCCCGGCTGGGTCTCCAATGTTGTAATGGTTAAAAAAGGAGACGGCCGGTGGAGGATGTGTGTCGATTTTTCTTTACTTAATAAAGCATGCCCTAAGGATTGTTATCCCTTGCCTCGGATCGACGCGCTGGTAGATTCAGCCGTTGGTTTTTCTATAATGAGTTTCCTAGATGATTTTTCAGGTTACTGATAATACGTTTTGTAGCCTAAACTATTATCGTATTTTATATTTTATATTGTACAAATTATGTCTATTATTAGTTTATTTTTATCCTTTTTATGTAAATTTTATTGCCACTAACTTTTTCCTGTCTTTTTGCAGGTTTTCAGAAAAATTGCCAAAATGGCCTGTCACGCCCCCCTGTCACGCCCTCCCTGGGCGTGTCACTAGGCGTGACCAGGGGCGTGTCGCCCTCTGCCGCAAAGCTGCCGCCGCATTAAATGCCCTTCCGCCTCAGCACGCAAATAGTACTGTCACGCCCCATGTCACGCCCGTGACATGGGCCTGACACCTTCCTTTTTCGGCGACTGACGGATTTCCGACCAATGATTTGGACATGACATGCCTGTCACGCCCCCCTGTCACGGGCGTGACCTAGGGCGTGACCACCGACGTACCGAAGCAATCATCCCTCCCGCCAGAATCCAGAGCCCGAGGTCAAATCCGTACCTGTCACGCCCCCTGACACGCCCCCCCTAGGGCGTGTCGGAGGGCGTGACAAACCCGAGAAAAAATCTATAAATTGAGCCCCCCTCCCCCCCATTTCAGCAAGCTTTGGTTGAGTGGGGGAGGTGCTGCCCCTTTGTTTCTTGATCCTTTTTCATGCTTTTTCTCTCTCTCTCTCCCCCTCTCTTTGTACTTTTTGGTTAACCCTAGTTTAATCTTAGTTTGTGCTAGCATTTAATGTAATTTTCTTCTTGCTTAGTGCTTAATGTAGGGCTAGAATAGGGTTTAATTTTCATGCACTTGTAACTTTAATTTTCAATAGTGTAACTTGCCCTTTTTATTAATAAAAGTGTTCTTGTTTAGCTTGTGTTCTTCTTATGCTTTTCTACTCATCTTCCCCCTCCACTCCATTATGATTAACTAATCCTCCTTGTACTCGATCTTGATGATCCGAGGTTAGAGCGATTATGTTATGATGTTTTAATTAATCTTTTCTTTTTAGGTTAGGGCCTTGAATTACTCTTGATTTATCACGGGTCGGAGGTATATTTTCGATATATACTCTCCGCCTTTGCTTTCATTCTGGGCTAGCCGAGAGGCCGAAAGAATGAAGTGAGCATTCAAGAGTAAAGGGAGTTGTACGCACCCTCGAGAGAGGCAGACGTCCAAATCTCCCGGATTGGAGTAAAATCCAATAGTGGGGTTCACCGCGTAAAGCGAGTTTTAGGCCTCCGATTTAGACGAGAGTCGGTCGGACCTTCCTAAACTCAGTTGGGCACGACTTCGAGAGAAGCGTGTTCAAGCTTTAGGAACCTCCACGGTCAAGGACCCTTATCCTATTAAGTTTAGATTTTTTATCGCATTTTCTTAATCGTCTTTAGCCGAGGTGAATCTTGATCGGGTGCATTTCCATTTCATATTGTTCTACCTTTTGTAGTAATCTCATATATTGTGCTCTTTAATTAACTGCAGTAATTTCCTTTCTAGCTTAGTTGTTTGCTTAATAGCGTAACTTAATTGCGGTAGTTCTCTTTCTAGTTTGCTTTAATTTCTCCATTGCGCTTAGATTTTCTAAAAACCCTAGTTTTTCCGTCGATAAGATAATAGCGTTCGTGTGAGTAAGCTTAGCCAACAGTTCCCGGATCTTAATACGACACTTGTGTCCCCTTGCTACAATTCGATAGGTATACTTGCCTCATCGGGTTGCTAGTTCGGTTGCGTTTATTTTCTTCGAACCCTAGCGCGCAACAGTTACCACCAGATTAGGATGCACCCTCCCGACGTCAAAGATGTCTCTTTCATCACGGGGGATGGGTGTTATTGCTACAAAATGATGCCCTTCGGGCTAAAAAATGCAGGTGCGACCTACCAGAAAATGATGGACAGGATCTTCCGAGAGCAGAAGGGCAGGAACCTGGAGGTGTACGTAGACGATCTCATGGTCAAGAGCCTCAGCATCGACTCTCACCTCCTGGACCTGGAGGAGACTTTCACTACCCTTCGGAAGCATAAAATGAGATTGAACCCCTCGAAGTGCATCTTCGGGGCAGGCAGGGGGGAATTTCTGGGGCATCTCCTCACCCCTGCTGGAGTAGAGCCCATTCCCGACAAGGTGAGGGCAATTCTGGAGTTAGGGTCACCGCGGAATGCAAGAGAAGTGCAGCGGCTGACGGGGAAGTTAGCAGGGCTGAGCAGGTTCCTTTCTCGGGCCGGAGAGAAGTGTTCTCCCTTCTTCAAAACCCTGAGAGGAGGTCGGAAGTTCGAATGGACCCCGGAGTGCGAGGAAGCACTCCAGACCCTGAAGAGACAGTTGACTCGGGCTCCCCTGCTCCAGGGACCAAAGGAAGGGGAGGACTTATTCCTGTACTTGGGCATTGGGACAGAGTCCCTGAGCTCTGTGTTAGTTCGGGAAGAGGGGAAGAAGCAACTCCCGATTTACTATGTCAGTAGGGTGTTGAGGAAGGCCGAGCTCTGCTACCCTATTCTGGAGAAGTTGGCATTTGCTCTGATCATCTCGTCCCGGAGGCTCCGGCCTTACTTCCAGGCTCATTCAATCCGAGAAGTGACTGACCACCCCCTCCGTAACATCTTTGGGGGGTGGAGAATTCGAGCAGATTGGCAAAGTGGTCGGTGGAATTGAGCGAGTTCGACGTCTCCTTCGTCCCCCGTCTCTCGATCAAAGCACAAGTTATGGCAGATTTTCTGGCTGAATACGTGATCGATGTGGCGGAGGAAGAACTCACTCGCCCGGTTCCTTGGAAGATTATGGTGGATGGTGCTTCGGGAAAAAATTCCCTGGGAGTCGGGATCATCCTGGAGAGCCCCCATGGGACAAGAATAGAGCAGACAGTGGTAATACACTTCCCCATCACCAACAACCAGGCAGAGTATGAAGCAGTGATCGCAGGGCTGCGCCTGGCTCGGGAACTGGGGGTGCAGGATGTGGAGGTCCTCACTGATTCCATGGTGGTGGCCTCCTAGATCAACGGGGAGTTTGAGGTCAGAGAGCCTACTCTGCAGCTATACTTAACTAAGGCGAAGGGGATCATCGGCTCGTTCCAGACTTTCTCCATCCGGGATGTGCCCAGAGTGGAGAACGAGCAGGTAGTCCAACTGGCAAAGCATGGTCCCCGGGCGGGGGGAACTATCACCGACTTATTTCGGCCCTCCATCGAGGAAGGAGAATTGATGGAGGTGGAGCAGCACCCCTCATGGATGGACCCGTTCACGACATTCCTATCCACGGGGGAATATCCCGAGGGGATGGACCGGAAGAAGCTCAAGTATAAGTCAGCCTATTACCTTACACGAGACGGTCAGCTGTACAGGAAGACCCTCTCAGGCATGTTGGCTCGTTGCGTGGCCGAGGGAGAGGTCCAGAGAATCTTGGAGGAGGTTCACTCCGGAGAGTGCGGGAGCCATTCTGGGAGTCGGACATTGGAAGGGAGGATCGTCAGACAGGGGTACTTCTGGGCAACCTTAGGCCGCGACGCGGCAAAATTCACCAAGGAGTGTCACAAGTGCCAGCTCTTCGCTCCACTCCAGCTGCAGTCGGCCCAACGTCTCAGGAGCATCTCAGCCCCTTGGCCCTTTGCGATCTGGGGAATGGACTTGGTTGGACCCTTCCCCCAAGCCAGCGGACAGAGAAGATTCCTGCTCGTGATGATCGATTATTTCTCCAAGTGGTTGGAAGTGAAGGCATTGGCCAAGGTGACCTCCCAAGTCGTGAGGAACTTCGTATGGGGGGAAATCATCTGCCGTCACGGGCTCCCCGAAGCCATCGTCACAGACAACGGACCTCAGTTCGCGAGCGCCGAATTCTGCAGCTTTTGCGAGCAGCTCGGGATTGATCTTAGGTTCGCCTCGATCCATCACCCGAGGAGTAATGGGCAGGTGGAAGCGGCAAACAAGATCATCGTCAACCTCCTCAAAAAGAAAGTGGAAAACTTGAAGGGTAGTTGGTTGGAGCAGCTCCCCTCGGTCCTCTGGGCTCTCAGGACCACGCCCAACGCGGCCACAGGAGAGACCCCGTTCAAGCTCTCCCACGGATGCGAGGCGGTGCTCCCGATAGAACTTGAAGTCCAAACACCCCGGGTGGCTGAGGCAGGAGAAGGCAGGGAAGAGTGGAGAGTCGGGAATGAGGAGGAGCTGCGACTCTCCCTTGACTTGGTAGAAGAGCTGCGGGACCTCTCTGCCATCAGGCAGGAGGAGGTGAAGAGGAGAATGGCCAAATACTTTTACAAGCACGTCAGGATCAAACAATTCGCGGAAGGGGACTTAGTATTGAGAAAGGTGGACGCAGCAGGAAGATCAGCCGCAGTGGGGAAACTTAACTCCAACTGGGAAGGGCCATACATAGTGCAATAAGTCTTAAAGTCAGGTGGTTATCGCCTTCGAAATGCGGAAGGTGCACCCATGGGTCTCACCTGGAATGGAGACAACCTGAAGCGTTTCTATCCCTGAGTCATGTAACTTTCGCTCTATGAAATAAAAAGTTCTTTTTTGAAATGATGAGGTTTACATGGTTTCGTATGAGTCGGAGGAATTTACCCCGTACCTCGAGCAGATCCCGCTGTCAGGCTTCCATCAAGCTGGCAGGGCTGGATGTCACTCGGAGGAATTTACACCGGACCCCGAGCAGATCCCGCTGTCAGGCTCCCATCAAGATGGCAGGGCTGGATGTCACTCGGAGGAATTTACCCCGGACCCTGAGCAGATCCCGCTGTCAGGCTCCCATCAAGCTGGCAGGGCTGGATGTCACTCGGAGGAATTAACCCTGGACCCCGAGCAGATCCCGCTGTCAGGCTCCCATCAAGCTGGCAGGGCTGGATGTCACTCGGAGAAGTTTGCCCTGGACCCCGAGCAGATCCCGCTGTCAGGCTTCCATCAAGCTGGCAGGGCTGGATGTCACTCGGAGAAGTTTGCCCCGGACCCTGAGCAGATCCCGCTGTCAGGCTCCCATCAAGATGGCAGGGCTGGATGTCACTCGGAGAAGTTTTCCCCGGACCCCGAGCAGATCCGGCTGTCAGGCTCCCATCAAGCTGGCAGGGCTGGATGTCACTCGGAGAAGTTTGCCCCGGACCCCGAGCAGATCCCGCTGTCAGGGTCCCATCAAGCTGGCAGGGCTGGATATCACTCGAGGAAGTTTGCCCCGGACCCCGAGCAGATCCCGCTGTCAGGCTCCCATCAAGCTGGCAGGGCTGGATGTCACTCGGAGAAGTTTGCCCCGGACCCCGAGCAGATCCCGCTGTCAGGCTCCCATCAAGCTGGCAGGGCTGGATGTCACTCGGAGAAGTTTGCCCCGGACCCCGAGCAGATCCCGCTGTCAGGCTCCCATCAAGCTGGCAGGGCTGGATGTCACTCGGAGAAGTTTGCCCCGGACCCCGAGCAGATCCCGCTGTCAGGATCCCATCAAGCTGGCAGGGCTGGATGTCACTCGAAGAAGTTTGCCCCGGACCCCGAGCAGATCCCGCTGTCAGGCTCCCATCAAGCTGGCAGGGCTGGATGTCACTCGGAGAAGTTTGCCCCGGACCCCGAGCAGATCCCGCTGTCAGGCTCCCATCAAGCTGGCAGGGCTGGATGTCACTCGGAGAAGTTTGCCCCGGACCCCGAGCAGATCCCGCTGCCAGGCTCCCATCAAGCTGGCAGGGCTGGATGTCACTCGGAGGAGTTTGCCCCGGACCCCGAGCAGATCCCGCTGTCAGGCTCCCATCAAGTTGGCAGGGCTGGATGTCACTTGGAGGAGTTTGCCCCGAACCCCGAGCAGATTCCGCTGTCAGTCTCCCATCAAGCTGGCAGGGCTGGATGTCACTCGGAGGAATTTACCCCGAACCCCGAGCGGATCTCGCTGTCAGGCCCCCATCAGGCTGACGGAGCCGAATGTCACTCGGGGGAGCCAGTTTAGGCCCCAGCCAGTACAAGCCCGCGGGCGGTGTTCGACTATCGTCGATCTCTACCTCGGCCGAGGCGCCGTTCGACTATCGTCGATCTCCCTCTCGGCCAAGGCGCCGTTCGACTATCGTCGATCTCCCTCTCGGCCAAGGCGTCGTTCGACTATCGTCGATCTCTGCTTTCTTCGAAGCGCCGTTCAACTATCGTTGAGATCCGAATAGAGATAGTCGAGCTTCAGTTTGTCTTAATTCCGCTGTCCGCTCGACGCTTTTCCGGGGAAAGAACGCCGAGCTCGGATTTGTTTGAAGTCGTTCGACGCTCTGGCGCCTTTCCAGGAGGAGATCATTGGCCGACCCGCGCGAGCTTTAGCGCAATAGCCCGGCCTACTCGCTCGCTTCGCGACAAAGAGTATGACAGCGAACCCGGACAGGCGATGCGAGTCGCCCATCCGCGTCGCGACTGCCCGGCGTTCCTTGCACTCCCAAGTCAAAAATCTCACTCAAGAGCGACTCTACAACTTCACTCGCGCGCGACGGCAAAGACGTAAAGTGAGCGACTCAAGGCAAAATACAAGAGGCGAACACGAGAAGCGAATAATGAAGAATGAGCAAAGAAAGCATTCACATTACAGCGAAAGAATGAAAGATTTATCATTACACTTAAGTTTGTCAAAAAGAAAATATTACAAAAACCCCAGACATGGGCCCTCGACGCTGCGACAAAAAGAAAAGGAAAATCAAGTGTGCAAGCCCTCGGCGAGGCGAACCCTAAGCTGCGAGCCCCCTCATATGGGGTGAAAGGGAGACCCACCCGGCTTCGGTATCGGGAGGAACAGCTCTGGTACCACCTCGTCAGCCGAAAGCTTGGCACAACTACTCCTAAGGAGATTGGCCCGTTGCAACGTCTGGAAGGTGTATTGCGCCGCGCTGGCCGCGTTCTTCTGCATCATCACTTCTATATCGTAGTCGCTGTAATGAGTAAGTTGACAGCCGCTTGTGGATGACGGTGGCGCAGCCGCAGCAGCCTCTAGTGCATCCACCGGCGCCCATAATGCCTGCTTCTCCTGCTGAAGGGTGGCGATTTCAGTGCCCATCCGGCTAGCCGTCGCCGCGTCCTGCGAAAAGGAAGATTATTGAGTCAGATTGCTCTGGGCGAGGAAAGGCCGACGCGAGTTAGCTCGCTTACCACTCCCCCCAAGTATTGCGCGAGGGCGGCATCAGATGTCTCGGTCCGCTTCCGTAGCTCGTCCGCCTCCTCTTGAACAAGCTTGCGAGCCGCCTCCTTCTCGTCAATAATTTTTTTGAGGGACGGGATGTTCTTCTCCATCCGAAGGCATCGCCGGCTCAAGGCTGCGAAGCTGGGCCCGCGCGCTTTCGTAGACCAGCACCCGCGTCCCGTCCTCGCTATAGATGGCGGCTTCCTCCCGCCCGTAGACGCCGAAGGAGAGGTTATACACATCTCCGCGGGTGGTTTCCTGCTCCACCCAACTCGGCAGCGCCGAGGATATGGAGACTCGGTTGATCTCTTTATCCCACTGAAGTAGCGGGACCCCGAGCTCGTCCAAGGGCCCATCCCTGAATCCGAAGTTGCAGTGTCCCCGGGGGACCAACTTCTTTGCGGGCTGACCCTCTTCTAGTGATTGCGATGTGCCCGCCCCCGCACCGGCTAGGCCGATGGCCGGTGCGACCGAGGGACAAGGCGGAGGAGGATCAACAGACTGTTGACCGACAGGAGCCTTGCCCTTGTCGGGAGTCCGGAGAGGTGCGCCACTCGCCTTTTTGGACTTCTTGGGCGGCGGCAGTGTAACACCTCTACCCGTCACGAAGAATATAATAGAGGGTCCGGCCGGGGCCCCACACCATATTCCACAAACAAGCGGAGACGCTACTAAATAATATCATAACCAACGCATCCTAACACAGAGCATTCTAGCGGAAGCTTCACGGTTGAATTAATGAACTCAAGATAAACAACATTGTCCACTAACATAGGAATGTATAGACATACATCAAAAGAGTCTGGCCTTAAGGCCTTACAACAGTTTCTCTTAACAAGAGTGTGGTTTACATACATCGGCACGCAGGCCGGCCACACATGAAGAAAAGAAACAAAACAATGCCTTCGAGGGCAGTAACGCAGCTTTGGGATTCAGCCCGCTAAGTCCCGCTCGGACCAGCTCCTCCAGCACCTGTAAGAACCAATCCACCAAACGGTGGCAAAACAGGGCAACGGTCAGCATTCAGCTGACCAATTATAACGACCCTGCCCCTGGCACGGGGCAGCGGAATTCCATCCCTGCAAAGCATTCATCCAACATGATATATATAGCCATTCAAGCAAGACGTGCACGCCCGCACCGTCACATATCACAAACGTCGGCTCGACGGCCCGACGCTCCGTGCACTCAGGGCACATTCACACCGTTCAGAGGTCCCAGACATAACGGCGCACTATGAGCATTCTAGTCTGATCGGCTCACCGGCCGTCGACTCTCGCTATGTAATCCTAACAGGGTCTTAAGCACCCAAGGTTAGACAACCATAACGCGGGTACAGATCCACCTTTCCCGTTGCTCACATCGTCAGACTCACGCCTGGACTGACGCGGGTACAGTTTCACCTTGCCCGTTCCACCATTTCCTAGTTGCAGCCTCACAGCTCAACTTTCCACCAGTAGCACTCACGGCCACAAGAGAGTCCAACTCTCATAATTTCCTAGACTTCCTCCAGTACTTTTATCCATCATGCATACAAGCAATCATCACGGAGCCTTCTCCGATATGCAACCAAGCATCACCAATCCAGACCATGTCCAGATGGGCTTCACACAGCATGCCTAGATCCGTACTCCAATTCCGGACTCTAACAAGGGGGACTTCACATATCTACCCCAAGGGACGCCACAACCCACCGCACACTCGCGGGGAAGGGTTTTCCCTATGCAATGCAGGAATTAAGGACTTCACATGTCCAAGCAGGAAATCGTTACCCTAGGAGTTCGCTTCGGAGCCATGGAGAGAAATTTGAGACGGATGAAAGCCTTCGCAGCAGCGTTGCCTTCGCAAATCCGAACTCGGCTCGCGATTTGGACCACAGTAGCACCACCGGCAGCCGGACTCCACTTCCTCTTCTTCCTCCTTTCTCTCACCTCTCTCTTACTTTAGAAAGAGAAGATGAAAAAAAAGAATGAGCTTCTCCCCCCTTTTTCCGGCCTTATCAGCCCAGGAATGAACTCCAGCCACAGGATCTTATTTCAAGAAAATGAAGGGCCACGATCTACTGAAAATTCCCCTGAAATTTGGCCGACACGGCCTGTGGCACGCCTGTGTCACAGGCCGTGTACCCTTAAGCGGCACACGCGGCAGTCGCACCGACTGAAATATTCGAGAACACGGGCATCGACACGCCCGTGTCGAACCTGACACGCCCGTGTCAGTCATGAGACACGCCCGTGTCTCCTGTTACACGGTACTCACCGATTTCCAAAACCAGTACACGGGTCGGAACACGGCAGCTGACACGCCCGTGTCCAGCCTCACACGCCCGTGTTCCCGGCCGTGTTCAAGGCCGTGTCCGGCTCTGACTTGAATAGGTCAATTTCGAAAATTAATTCGAACACGCCCTGGGACACGCCCGTGTCGAAGGCCGTGTCCCAGGCTTGACGATCGTCGACTCTCAAACGTCGACTAGCCTGAACACGCCCTGGGACACGCCCGTGTCCCAGGCCGTGTACACCCGACACGCCCTGGGACACGCCCGTGTCCCAGGCCGTGTCTAACAGCCTCCAACCCAAAATTGTGTACAACCATATTTTGAGATTTTTGGGGTGTTACAATCCTCCCCCCCTTAATAAAATTTCGTCCCGAAATTTGAAGACAAGGGAGAAAACAATAAACATTTTTGTGTTTCTATTACATATATAACGAGTGAACAAGCTACGAAAATAACTCGAGAAACTCGGCTCGCATGGTCTGCTCGCGCTCCCATGTTAGCTCTTCTCGGCCACAATTGTCCCACCGGACTTTGACCATCCCGATCACCTTGTTCCGCAACTGTTTCTCGGCTCGATCCTCAATCCGTATAGGCTTCACCTTTGTCGTTAGCCCATACTCAACTGGCACTCGATCATTTTCAACTATATGAGCTGGATCCTTGACTGCTTTGCGTAACACCGAGATGTGAAACACGTCATGCAATCCACTCAATTCCGATGAAAGAGCTAACCGATAGGCAGCTTCCCCAATTCGCTCCACCACTTCAAACGGACCAAGGTATCGCGGACTTAGCTTTTTCAACCGCCGGATCCGAGATACGCCTTTGAAGGGCTTAATCTTTAAATAGACCCATTCACCCACCGCGAACTCCACGTTCCGGTGCTTAGCATTGTAATACTTGGCCTGCCGATCTTGGGCTATTAGGAGCCTCTCTCGAATAGAGCGTATTGTTGAGGTAGCATCCTCGACTTCCTTTTTGCCTAAAAGTTTAGTCTCGCCAGTTTCTGCCCAAGCTAGCGGTGTACGACACTTGCGACCATACAGCGCTTCAAATGGGGCCATGCCTATACTCGCTTGATAGCTATTATTATAGGCAAACTCCACCATAACAAGATGTTCTTCCCACTTCTTACCGAAGTCCAGGCGCACATACAGAGCATATCCTCCATCGTTCTGTTGGTTCGTTCAGTTTGGCCATCCGTTTGCGGGTGAAAGGCCGTACTGAATGCTAACTTCGTGCCCAACATCTGATGAACTAATCTCCAATCCTTTGAAGTAAAGCGCCCATCTCGGTCACTTACGATGCTCCGGGGAACACCGTGCAATCGAACTATCTGCTCCACATAGAGCTTTGCCAACGTTTCCACTGAATCGTCCCGCTTGTTTGGTATAAAGTGAGCCACCTTTGTCAACCGGTCTACAATCACCCAGATTGAGTCATGGCCACGCTGAGATCTCGGCAATCCGTGCACGAAATCCATAGAAATATCCTCAAATTTCCATTGCGGAACCGGCAACGACTTCAGGAAACCACTCGGCCGTTGACATTCTGCCTTTACCAAAGCACAAGTACGACATTTAGCCACATACGCGGCTATGTCCTTCTTTAAACCAGGCCACCAGAACAGTTTCTTCAGGTCTTTGTACATTTTTGTGCTCCCAGGGTGAATTGAATACTTTGTAAAGTGCGCTTCATATAGCAGCCCTTCTCGCAATTTACCCGCACTAGGGACGCACAATCGGCCATCCTTTCGTAATAAGCCATCATCCCAGGAGAACTGATCACCCGATCCCTCCTTTGCATAGCGTTGGAGACTTTCATCCAACTCCGTTGCCCGCCGAACCCTGTCAGCAAGGTCATATTGAACTTCCAACCAGTTCATGCTTGCTTCAGTTGAAGAATCTCTTTCCACACAAGATATCTCCAAGGCTTCCAACTCTTGGACTAACCGCTCGTCATGTATTCGCAACCAATTTGCCTGTACCGGAGCCCTACGACTCAAGGCATCAGCGACCACATTTCCCTTTCCGGGAACATAGTGAATGTCGAAGGTATAATCCCCAAGGAATTCCATCCACCTTCTTTGTCGCATATTCAACTCCTTTTGATCGAGCAGATACTTTAAGCTTTTATGATCGGTATAAATATCTACTTTCACGCCATATAGATAATGCCGCCACAATTTTAGCGAAAAGATCACCTCCGCCAACTCCAAATCATGGACGGGGTAATTACGCTCATGCACTTTCAATTGACGTGAACCATAAGCGATCACCTTGCCAAACTGCAGGAGAACGCAGCCTAAGCCGCTTCCTGACGCATCGCTGTATATTTCAAATCCGTCTGTACCACATGGCGACGTCAACACGGGCGCCGTGGTCAAACGATTCTTCAGCTCCTCACAAGCTCGTGCGCAATCCGGCGTCCAAACGAACTTCTGATCCTTTCTCGTCAACGTAGTCAGAGGCAAAGCAATCCGAGAGAAGTTCCCCACGAACCTCCTATAGTAGCCCGCCAGTCCAAGGAAACTCCTGACTTCGGCCACTGAAGATAACACTGGCCAATCCCGAATGACACTTATCTTAGCCGGATCCACCGCTATGCCCTCTCCACTTACCACATGGCCTAGAAAAGCCACCGACGAGAGCCAGAACTCACACTTTGAGAACTTGGCATACAGCTTATTCCTTCGCAAGGTATGCAATACTAATCGCAAATGGTTTGCATGATCTTCCTCCGATTGTGAATATACCAGAATATCATCAATAAACACAATCACAAACAGATCCAGGTATTCGCGGAACGTACGATGCATGAGATCCATGAATACCGAAGGCGCATTACACAAGCCGAACGGCATCACTGTGAACTCATAATGACCATAGCGTGTGCCAAACGCTATCTTGGGAATGTCACCTTCCCTAATCCGCAACTGGTAATACCCGGACTTCAAATCCAATTTCGAATAGACGGTTGAGCCTGCTAGCTGATCGAACAAGTCATCGATCCGAGGAATTGGATACTTGTTTTTCTCCGTCAGCTTGTTCAGTTCGCGATAATCAATACATAGTCGCAAACCACCGTCTTTCTTTTTCACAAAAAGAACAGGCGCGCTCCACGGTGACATACTTGGGCGTATGTATCCCTGCTCCAACAACTCTTGCAACTGAACTTTCAGTTCGGCCATTTCTTTTGGCGCTACCCGATATGGCGAACGGGCCACGGGTTTTGCACCCGGCACCAACTCGATAGCGAAGTCAATTTCCCTTTGGGGAGGTAACCCCGGAAGGTCCTTTGGAAACACATCCGCATATTCCGACACAATCGGCACTTCACTCACACTGGCCTTCGGCGCCACCGCCTCTATGAGTGTGAAGAACAACTCCGCACCCTTCCGAACTACCTTAACAACTTGGAGAGCGGATAACAACATCCCACTCATCCCTTGCATACCAATGAACTTGGTCTCTCGTTCGGTATTTTGCCCAAGTGTGACCTCTTTTGAAGTGCAATCAATACAGGCACGCTGCTCTGAAAGCCAGTCCATACCAAAGATTATATCAAACTCTTTGATCGGCAATACTAGTGTTTCCACTTTGAACTCCCGACTTCCTATCTTGACCTCAAGATCGCAAGATCGATCCGCGCACATCAAACACCCGTTAGGCAACAACACCTTTACACTGTCTGTCTTGGTCCGGATAGGCACCCCGACACGCAAGACAAAATCCTCAGACAGAAACGAATGTGAAGCACCTGTATCGAACAGTGCTCGCGCCGGATACTCTCGTATAAGGACAAACCCTATAACATGACAATTAAAACAAGCACAGCACACCAAAAGTACAAATATTAAAACTTAAGCGCACCTGTGACGACATCAGCCTGCTTAATGGCCTCCTGTTGTCCAAGGTTGAAGACCCTGGGCTGCGCGTGCGAGGCAGAAGACTCCACCACAGCCTTCCCCTTCTCCGCATAAGACGCTCCCGTCTTCTTATCACCCTTTGGAGGACCAAATAGACATTCACGTGCGAAGTGTCCAACCTTCCCGCACGTAAAACAAGCACGAGCTCCATTCCCAGATGTGTCCGTCACAGTCGCAGAAGGAGCTTGTCCAGAAGACTTAGACTTCTTATTCCATTTCCTTCGGTAGCCAAACTTGTCCGGACGCGGCGGCTTAAACTCCGGCTTCACAACCGCCAAGTTTCCCTTTGCTTGCCCCCGTTTCATGTCCGTCTCCAAAGAACGAGCCGTACAGACTAAGGCTTGGAATCCCTGACTCACAGAACTCGAGAGCAAATACCTTAGCTCATCTCGCAGTCCCGCATAAAACCGACTAGTCTTACGCTCTTCTTCGGCGAAGATCGAGCCCGCATATCTTCCTAACCGGGTGAACTCATGCAGGTAGTCATCCACACTTCGATCTCCCTGTGCTAACCGTTGGAACTCCATTTCCATCGACATCCTTTGCTGCATCGGCAGATGTTGTGCTAAGAACAACCGAGAGAATTCTTCCATTGTAATCTCTGCCAATTGCCTGCCGGCCAAGTGATGCAGTTCAATCTCATCCCACCACAATCGCGCCTCTCCTTCCAGTAGGAAAGTGGCTAACATCACTTTCTGTTCCTCCTCAACCCTGATAGCCCTCATAATCCTCTTAATTCTTGCAAGCCAATCCTCTGCTTGGGCCGGTGTACCCGCCCCATGAAATTGCGGAGGGTTAAAGCTCAAGAATTGCTTCCATTGTTGATCTGCTACCCGCGGATCAACTTCGGCTTCTATCGGTTCTTGCCGTACCCCAGCTTGCGTTGGCACCACTGCAGGACGTGCTTGCCCCGCTTGCTGAGCATTCATCACAGCAAGTACCGTTTCCGTGATGAGACGGACTGTTTCAGCAGATGGAGGAGTTGTGGGAACCTCGGCTGGTGCCGCACTCGCAACAGAACGTTGTGGTTCGGACTGACCCGCAACACTTCTGGTCACCTATATGTGTAAAACACACAGGTTAACGACCAATAAAAACGGCAATCATACAAAGAGAATACACAAGTTCAACAAACAAGTGTATTTGCATTCCTAAGTGGACAATCTTGAGTTCAAATTAAGTGTTATAACGACGGCACTGACACGTGCTCGCCCCCTCTCAAAAGAATTCGTCCGCGAATTCGGAAGAGATCGACCAACAAGCTGATACCAAATTGTAACACCTCTATCCGTCACGAAGAATATAATAGAGGGTCCGGCCGGGGCCCCACACCATATTCCACAAACAGGCGGAGACGCTACTAAATAATATCATAACCAACGCATCCTAACACAGAGCATTCTAGCGGAAGCTTCACGGTTGAATTAATGAACTCAAGATAAACAACATTGTCCACTAACATAGGAATGTATAGACATACATCAAAAGAGTCTGGCCTTAAGGCCTTACAACAGTTTCTCTTAACAAGAGTGTGGTTTACATACATCGGCACGCAGGCCGGCCACACATGAAGAAAAGAAACAAAACAATGCCTTCGAGGGCAGTAACGCAGCTTTGGGCTTCAGCCCGCTAAGTCCCGCTCGGACCAGCTCCTCCAGCACCTGTAAGAACCAATCCACCAAACGGTGGCAAAACAGGGCAACGGTCAGCATTCAGCTTACCAATTATAACGACCCTGCCCCTGGCACGGGGCAGCGGAATTCCATCCCTGCAAAGCATTCATCCAACATGATATATATAGCCATTCAAGCAAGACGTGCACGCCCGCACCGTCACATATCACAAACGTCGGCTCGACGGCCCGACGCTCCGTGCACTCAGGGCACATTCACACCGTTCAGAGGTCCCAGACATAACGGCGCACTATGAGCATTCTAGTCTGATCGGCTCACCGGCCGTCGACTCTCGCTATGTGATCCTAACAGGGTCTTAAGCACCCAAGGTTGGACAACCATAATGCGAGTACAGATCCACCTTTCCCGTTGCTCACATCGTCAGACTCACGCCTGGACTGACGCGGGTACAGTTTCACCTTGCCCGTTCCACCATTTCCTAGTTGCAGCCTCACAGCTCAACTTTCCACCAGTAGCACTCACGGCCACAAGAGAGTCCAACTCTCATAATTTCCTGGACTTCCTCCAGTACTTTTATCCATCATGCATTCAAGCAATCATCACGGAGCCTTCTCCGATATGCAACCAAGCATCACCAATCCAGACCATGTCCAGATGGGCTTCACACAGCATGCCTAGATCCGTACTCCAATTCCGGACTCTAACAAGGGGGACTTCACATATCTACCCCAAGGGACGCCACAACCCACCGCACACTCGCGGGGAAGGGTTTTCCCTATGCAATGCAGGAATTAAGGACTTCACATGTCCAAGCAGGAAATCGTTACCCTAGGAGTTCGCTTCGGAGCCATGGAGAGAAATTTGAGACGGATGAAAGCCTTCGCAGCAGCGTTGCCTTCGCAAATCCGAACTCGGCTCGCGATTTGGACCACCGTAGCACCACCGGCAGCCGGACTCCACTTCCTCTTCTTCCTCCTTGCTCTCACCTCTCTCTTACTTTAGAAAGAGAAGATGAGAAAAAAGAATGAGCTTCTCCCCCCTTTTTCCGGCCTTATCAGCCCTGGAATGAACTCCAGCCACAGGATCTTATTTAAAGAAAATGAAGGGCCACGATCTACTGAAAATTCCCCTGAAATTTGGCCGATACGGCCTGTGACACGCCCGTGTCACAGGCCGTGTACCCTTAAGCGGCACACGCGGCAGTCGCACCGACTGAAATATTCGAGAACACGGGCATCGACACGCCCGTGTCGAACCTGACACGCCCGTGTCAGTCATGAGACACGCCCGTGTCTCCTGTTACACGGTACTCACCGATTTCCAAAACCAGTACACGGGTCGGAACACGGCAGCTGACACGCCCGTGTCAAGCCTCACACGCCCGTGTTCCCGGCCGTGTTCAAGGCCGTGTCCGGCTCTGACTTGAATAGGTCAATTTCGAAAATTAATTCGAACACGCCCTGGGACACGCCCGTGTCGAAGGCCGTGTCCCAGGCTCGACGATCGTCGACTCTCAAACGTCGACTAGCCTGAACACGCCCTGGGACACGCCCGTGTCCCAGGCCGTGTACACCCGACACGCCCGTGTCCCAGGCCGTGTCTAACAGCCTCCAACCCAAAATTGTGTACAACCATATTTTGAGATTTTTGGGGTGTTACAGGCAGATCCTGGGTCCGCTCATGACTGGGTCGCTTTGAGGTAGCGGGGGCTGTTAACTCACGGTTTGCAGCGGCCGCCGCCTCAGCCCGGGCGAGCTCGCCGGACGCGAGTCGCGCACTCTCGTAGGGAGGACGGAGGGGAATATCACGCTCGCCTGTAAAAGTGAGGAACTTAAGGTTACTCGAAGAATGGTTTTGGAAAATGGAAGTAGTCGAGTCGCTTACCTTCACCAGGCGGGACGGGGGCGAGATCGTCTAGGTTCCTGCGGAGGTTTGCCACCTCAAAGTTCTTCCCGGCGAAGAACCCGTACAGTGCCGCCTCGTGACCCCCCAAAGACGGGGGGCGATAGCTCGCCTCACTGAGCTGAACCGGTGAGAAGGGGACATTTTTAAAGTCCCCCTTAACGAAGACAAACTTCTTTAGCCAATTGTGGCTCTTGTTCACCGTCTCTCGCACCTTCGCCTGGCTGTTGGCGAAGCAGGCGGTCCCGTCCTTATTCGTGCGGAAGGAAAACAGCTTGCGGAAGACCGCGAGGCTGAACTCAATCCTCTCCTCCCGAAGGTAGCAAGCAAACCCAACCGCCACCGCGACGGAGTTAGGGGTCATCTGCCCGGGGACAACCCCGAAGTACTTGAAGATTTGACGGATTTCCGGCCATAGGGGAAGCCGGAGACCCGCCTCGAAGTGGGCAGTAGGAAGCGCGAGCTCGTCCTCTGATAGATCATTTATGCGCTCGCTCGCCTCAGGCCGCCTCGCCTCAAAGCCCGGCGGGACGAATCGACCAAGGGCTTCAAGGAATTCCGCTGCGGTAATGACGGCGGGAGGGAAATCGTGCTCAGAAAAGGCCCAAGCACACTTCCCCCTCCCGTCCGCATCGCCGCTGCCGCCGTCGCCAACCATCTTGCGAAAAGGTTCACTGGGCGAAACGAGGAAAGGTTCTCGCGAGAAGAAGGAAGAATCAGCTTTTAATATGGTAGGTGAAAAGTGGATCGGCTGAGTCTACTTATAGAGTTGAGAAAGGCGGGAAAAAACCTTCGTGGCGGGAAAAGTGCGGATAGCAAGATTAACCCCGACGCTTCGACTTCTGAACCCGATCGGGATCCTCGTCGGCTCGCAGGACGCCCACGAGAGGTTCTCGACCGCAAACCTCCCTCGCCCGCTCTCGCGTGGGAGAATGAATGGCGACGCGGGCCCCTCCAAGAACGACGCGCGAGCCTATAAGAGGGGGGCCCGCGGGAAATTGGCCCGCTTTCGGCAGCATAAATGCGGTTAAGGACTAGGCAGGTCAGCTCCTCGGCATCACGCGAGTAAGAAGACGAGCTGGCGGGGGCAGCTCACTTCGCCCGCATCTCCTGAATAGGGTCATGGACTATTGTTACCTTGAAAGGGTTGGCCAGAACGGTCAGCCACGGGTCGACGAATATCGTCGACCATGGATCGACTATCGTCAACCGCGGATCGACTATCGCCGACCACGGATCGACTATCGTCGGCAGCGGATCGACTATCGTCGATCGCAGATCGGCGTGAATCGACTACTGACGACCGCGAGGAGAGCCAGAATATAAAACAGAAGAACACAGTAAGCACATGCCCATGATCGGGCAGGACAGATCCTGAATTATTACAGAAACCATTGTTCTCAAAACAAATGTCTTGCAGACCTAATAGCTTCGACCGGCATCCGAGGCGACCCGCACCCAGCAAGCGGTGGCAAGCACCGACGAGAGCGAGGCAGGCGGCTCAATAGTGAATCCATTTCCACCTACCCCGCCCTCGCTTGCCGGATTGGGGCGGAGCGCGAGGATAGTGATACTCGCGAACCGCCGTCAGCTCTCGCTGGGTCAGGTCGACCTGCTCTGAAATCTGCCTAAGTCGCTCCTTGGCTCGCATAATATGCGCGTCCGGCGATGTTTCCCCATCCTCGCCAGCAGTTCGCCCAGCTCCCTCTAGAGCTGTGAGTCGCTCCTCCGTCTCAGCTTTATCTTTCTCTACTCTGTCGAAGATTTCATTCAGCAGCAGCGTGTGTTTCTGAAATAATCGCGTCACTTGCGTCTTCATCTTCGCGGCATCAAGCGGGTCGCCCAGGTAGCCTCGGATGTCGTCCAGCTCGGGGGGAGGCGAGTACCCCTCACTCATTTCCACATCAGAAGAGACCGTGTTGTAACCTACAAGGTTAAAGTTAGAGGGAGCCGGCGATTGATAAATGGTCTAGAAGCAAAAGAGTTACCAGGCGTCGACACGACACCCGCATCATTTGTAACACCCCAAAAAGCTCAAAATTGGAATTGAGGTGCAGGTTGCTAAACACGGCCTGGGACACGGGCGTGTCCCAGGGCGTGTCGGGTTACACGGCCTGGGACACGGGCGTGTCCCAGGGCGTGTTCAGGATAGTCGACGATCGGTGGTCGACGATCGTCGAGCCTGGGACACGGCCTTCGACACGGGCGTGTCCCAGGGCGTGTCACTCGATAAATAAGAGGACTGAGTCAGAGAAGGACACGGCACGGAACCAAGCCTTGAACACGGCCGTGTCAGATGTGACACGGGCGTGTCAGAGGGCGTGTGCCTACCCGTGTACTGGTTTTGGAGCTCGATGAGTACCGTGTAACAGGGTGACACGGGCGTGTCACATGACTGACACGGGCGTGTCAGGTTCGACACGGACGTGTCGATGCCCGTGTTCTAGAAGTTTTCAGTCGGTGCGACTGCCGCGTGTGCCGCTTAAGGGTACACGGCCTGTGACACGGGCATGTCACAGGCCGTGTCGGCCAAAAAGTATAATATTTCGGCCAGATCTTGGCCATTCATTTTCCTTAAAGAGGATCTTGTGGCTGGGGCTCATTCCTGGGCTGATAAGGCCGGGAAAGGAGGAGATAAAGGCTCATTTCTAAATTTCATCTTCTCTTTCTAGTTTTAAGAGAGAGGTGAGAGCAAGGTGAGGAAGAAGAAGTGGAGTCCGGCTGCCGGTGATGCTACGGTGGTCCAAATCGCGAGCCGAGTTCAGATTTGCGAAGGCAACGCTGCTACGAAGGCTTTGATCCGTCTCAAATTTCTCTCCATGGCTCCGAAGCGAACTCCTAGGGTAACGATTTCCTGCTTGGACATGTGAAGTCCTTAATTCCTGCATTGCATAGGGAAAACGCTTCCCCGCGAGTGTGCGGTGGGTTGTGGCGTCCCTTGGGGTAGATATGTGAAGTCCCCCTTGTTAGAGTCCGGAATTGGAGTACGGATCTAGGCATGCTGTGTGAAGCCCATCTGGACATGGTCTGGATTGGTGATGCTTGTTTGCATATCAGAGAAGACTTCGTGATTCTTGCTTGTAGGCATGATGGATAAAGTATTGGAGGAAGTCCAGGAAATTATGAGAGTTGGACTCTCTTGTAGCCGTGAGTTGCTACTTTGTGTGAGGTTGAGCCGTGGGGCTGCAACTAGGAAATGGTGGAACGGGCAAGGTGAAGTTGTACCCGCGTCAGTCCAGGCGTGAGTCTGACAATTTGAGCAACGGGAAAGGTGGATCTATACCCGCATTATGGTTGTCTAACCTTGGGTGCTTACGACCCTGTTAGGATCACATAGCGAGAGTCGACGGCCTATGAGCCGATCAGACTAGAATGCTCATATTGAACCGTTATGTCTGGGACCTCTGAACGGTGGTGTGGCCGTGGAAATACGGAACACCGATAATGTGCCCTGAGTGCACGGAACGTCGGGCCGTCGTGCCGGCGTTTGTGATATGTGACTGTGCGGGCGTGCACGTCTTGCTTGAATTGCTATATATATCATATTGGAAGATTGCTATGCAGGGATGGAATTCCGCTGCCCCGTGCCAGGGGCAGGGTCGTTATAATTGGTCAGCTGAATGCTGACCGTTGCCCTGTTTGCCACCGCTTGGTGGATTGGTTATTACAGGTACTGGAGGTGCTGGTCCGAGCGGGACTTAGCGGGCTGAAGCCCAAAGCTGCGCTGCTGCCCTCGAAGGCATTGTTTTTTTTCTTTTGTTCATGTGCGGCCGGCCTGCGTGCCGATGTCTGTAATCCACACTCTTGTTAAGAGAAACTGTTGTAAGGCCTTAAGGCCAAACTCTTGTGATGTTTATAAATATTCCTAAGTTTTAGTGGACAATGTTCATTATCTTGAGTTCAATTATTCAACCGTGAAGCTTCCGCTAGAATGCTCTGTGTTAGGATGTGTGGTTATGATATTATTTCGTAGCGTCTCTGCCTGTTTGTGGAATATGGTGTGGGGCCCCGGCCGGACCCTCTATTATATTCTTCTTGACGGGTAGAGGTGTTACATCATTAGCGGGTCGAGAAGAGCCCGGCCGACCCTGGAATGCAGGTCCTCCCGGGGCGACGAACGGTTTCCCCAGACCCGGGGGCCTTGGCGACGAGGAAGATGCAGGAGGAATATGCGCCGGAAGGGAAGGACTGACGGCCCGACTCGTCGCCTTCAGGGGAGATTTCCCTGACCCCCCTTCATCCACTCCGACGTCTTGAAGCGTCTCTTGCCAAAAAGAGAAAGTCAGGAGGAACGGCGGATCAGACAATGTGATATCCTATCGAAGGAACAACCTCGGCGTCGCCGGCCGAGCCAGAGGCAGGATCATCATCCGGTCGGGGGCGCCGAATGATCTTTCCTTTCACCGGCTTGAAAAGAGGACCGGACGCTCCCCGCGCTAGCCACGGGGCGGCTTCTAGGGCAGTCTCCCGGGCACCCTCCCTCGCAGCCGCCAATCGGGCCCGCATCTCCTCAGACGTAGGCATCTCTCAGCTATGAGCAACGGGAAAATGCCAGGAAAAAGAGGTGGTCTTCCAAAAGCCCGACAACTTATTTATAGAGCCAGGGTGGGACCCTTCATCAAAGATTCCCTCCAGCTCAGCAGTACTTCCGCCGGACACGTAGGGTTGGATGTTTCTTTCCGAGCTTCTGCGATGCCCGTAAAGAGCGGGGATTGTGTACAACCCCGTGTCCGCCGGAGGATCTTAGACCCCTCTACCCGCTCCTTTAGGCGGGCCAGCCTCGACCCGCTCCTTTAGGCGGGCCAGCCCCGACCCGCTCCTTTAGGCGGGCCAGCCTCGACCCGCTCCTTTAGGCGGGCCAGCCTCGACCCGCTCCTTTAGGCGGGCCAGCCCAGACCCGCTCCTTTAGGCGGGCCAGCCTCGACCCGCTCCTTTAGGCGGGCCAGCCCCGACCCGCTCCTTTAGGCGGCCCAGCCTCGACCCGCTCCTTTAGGCGAGCCAGCCCCGACCCGCGTTTCTCGGTTATCAGGTCGGGACGGACTGCGCATAGCTGGTCAGGACAGCGGGATTAGGCTGTTGGCAGACCATCCCCAGGGGTCTTTTAGTAATTTCAAGCCATCAGAGGTTAGTTATTGGCAGGCCATCTTCTAAAAACTATAAATAGGACCCAAGGGGTACCTCAGAGGGGACGGACTTGTCTCCCAGTCTTTTAGTGTTCTCTGAGATACCTTAGCCCGGCCTTTTTGGCTAAGGAGGGGAAGCGCTCTGAGATCTTCCGGGTTTGTGGTGGGACCTCCGCGCCGGGCCCTTGGTCTAGTCCTCTGTTCTTTCCTTCTCTTCGGTTGCTTTTCTTGCAGGAACGAAGTAGGTGTGCGACCACCCCTTCCCCAAGGGTGAACTCCACAGAGACCGATCTTTCGGTTTCAACAAGCCCATCATAGCTCCTAGTGCCCTCGAGAGCCTTTCACGGGGAATACCTTGGGTAGTCCTGGGCTAAACCTATATCATAGGCAAAATTGAAATGCAAGAGTAACTAGTAAATCTAGGGTTTTGCCTTCTCACACCTCGATGTCTCGAAAAGATAGGTTGGGTCACTCTGGAAGTAAGCCCAATGGTTTTGGTGTTGGCAAGTTAGCCCGACGAGCTTTGGCTCGATAATGGTTTGTGAAGGGCAGGATGGCCCGTCGAGGTTTGTCTCGGTTGTTGCTTATGACGGACGGGATGGTCCAGGGAGCTTTGGATTGATAGTTGATACATAAGGTTGCATGTGCATAAGTATAAGGTGGTGGGTCATCAGTATTGGAGGGTCGATGCACCGACGCCAATACGTTGACTCGGCAAGTATGGTTTAGCACTTGGACAAATAAAGACCAGTGCACCAGCCAACAAGAGTACGCAGGAGCTCCGCTTAGTGCACCAGCGTTGAGGTGTAAGATAGGTCTGACTGGTAGTGTTATTACCGGTTTAGAGGTGGGAGAGGCCCAACCCACCGTTTCTGTTTTCCACTACGGAGGTATTATGGGAGGTTCGGCTCCAGAAAGGGGGAACTAAAGGTCTGTGTACACAGAGTCGAGTGGGTGGGTTGCACTTGCATGTTCACGTCATATCATAATTGTATTTCATAGCATAATCATTACATATAACCTGACACCTAATGTATAAGTAGTATGGGACGCTTTATTCATTAGGCCCTACAAAACGACCCCTTGGTTTATAAGTTCGTGTGAGCGTGCTTATAAGTTAAGGTTTTTATTCAGTATTACATATTTATGCTTGGAAGTAAAACCGACACCCTATCGTATAAATCGGTATGTGACTTTTTATACGATAGGAGCCCTGTAAGAGATCCCTTAGCTTATATATTTTCACATAAGATAAGGTTACTTTCTTATTCAGTGTTCCATGCCTTTATTACTGTCTTATATACCTTAGAACTGCTAGATTAGTTCCGACGCCATTTTCTTAATTTTTATTCTCCACTATCATGTCCTTCTCTTTCCTTCTCTCCGCTCGGTGCCTAGGAGACATGGGGGAAGGGGCGGGGGATGATAGGACTTAGTCTTTTAGACTAACGGTTTTCGAACCACATCATTTTTGGGGACCATGGAGCCCAGCATGGAGGAGCAGCACCGGAAGTCGGCACGCTTGGAGATCTTGAAGTCTAGTACTGGAGTTCAGACGGCAGGGACTGTGAGTCCTGATCGCTAGTAGTTATTTTAGTTTGCTTCCTTAATGAGAGATATGTAGTGAGGACTTGATGTACAGGGCATAAGCCCAAGATTCAGTTATGTGTTATATCTGTGGACACTCCCTTCGTGAAGATTATTTATTTATATGTGATTTTTGTGGACTTGCTTTATTATATTGCTACAGTTGTGATCGATTTGGCCGACAGTATCGGCGTTTTGTAGTGATGACCTTCCCGGGTGCTAAGGTATCAGCGCAAAGCGGTGGTTCTGGGCCTAAGACCCCTGTGTTTTAAAAGAAAAAAATGGAGGTCTTACAAGTGGTATCATAGCAAACCTCGATCGAAAAGTAGCAGTCCACAACCCCTGGGTCACCCCCGCGTGAGTTTAGTTTGGGGACAAACTAAGCAGTGGAAGCAGTGGTGTGCCCATAAGGGGGATCACATGTAAATTGTCCATTGTTAACTAGGTTCTTATCAATTATTTACTATTGGATTTTGGTACGCAGCCCCCAGCGCAGCCTACACCACAGCGCGGAGTCTAGCAGACTCCGAATGTTGCACCACCTCCCCCGGTCCCCACTCCATTCCTATAGTCGGAGATGGGGCAAACTCTGACAGCTATTTTGGAAGCTTTCAGGGCATAACAGGTTCCAGCTCCGCAGACAAACCTGGGGGCCAATTGGCTGAGCATCTTCCGAGGACTCTCTCCCCCATCCTACTTAGGGACAGAGTCAGCTGTTCGGACGGAGGAGTGGCTGGACATTATGTACGAGATGTTGACCGGGATACGGTGCCCCTAGGAGGAGAGGGTGCAATTGGTGGTCTATTGCTTGGAGTCTCGTGCCAAGAGATTGTGGAAGACATCGTTGGATACGACTTTTGCGGATATGGAGGTTACAGAAATTACTTGGGAGGAGTTCAGGGCTCCGTTATTGGAGCATTTTGTTCTACAGTCGGCTAGGGATGAGCTGGAGGACAGGTTCATACAGTTAAAGCAGGGCAACAAGACATTGGTAGAATACCACAGGGAGTTCAACCATTTAGCCCAGTTTGCGGACTCCTATCAGCTGGATGAGGCAGGATACACCAAGAGGTTCTATAAGGGCCTGCAGGAGGAGTTGAGGGAGGCCCTTTTGTTCATATCTAATGGGTCTATACCTCGGATGTTAGAGATGGCCAAGAGGATTGAGGCTGATTGGAAAACGACTCGGGGTCGGAAGAGGACAACGGAGGACCAAGGTCGGGGAGCCAGGAATGATCAACGGTGGGGCCGCATCACTGATGGGAGAGAGGGAAGAAGAGTAAGGGTCCATCCTTGTCAGTAGGTAAGACATGAATCGAGGGAGCCGGTGTTAGTGGCTCCTCAGCCCTTTCAGATGCGGGAGGCACCGAGACCCGGGGGTATGGCATTTCCCCCACCGGAGTGCTACAACTACCATCAAACAGGGCACCTCCGGAGAAACTTCCGCATAAGGGGAGCACCTCTACCAGCACCACAGGCTGCCCTACATGCTCAGCAGAATGAAGGTCGGGGACATGGTCGTGGACATGGATACCAGGGTGGAGATCGCAGACAGGACATGGAGCAAGTTTATACACTAGATCTGGCTCAACCCCGGAACCCGGAGCAAGTGATCACAGGTACGCCAGAAAGTTATAAGTTTTTCTTTCCTGAACACTTAAATTTATGGATATAGAATTGATAATTTAGGAAAGAAAACCATAACTAGATTCTAAGACATTTAACTCCCCCCCCCAAGCATAGTTTTCATTAGCGGCAAGCCCGCTTATACACTGTTCGATATGGGTGCTTCACATTCATTCATATCGGAGGCCTTTGTAGAAGGGTTGGAAGGCGTGAAGCGATTCACGGGTTTAATGATGAGGATACGATTACACGACGAATCAGAGCTATTCACCTCTGCCCACTGCAACATGGAGGCGAAGATCAGCGGAAAGATATTTGATGCACCAACGTTGAATATGAAGATGCCAGTATTTGATTTAATCCATGGAATGACATGGTTGCACTGGAACCATGCTCAGATAGACTACATGTCCAAGAGAATCACTATGAGGTATGGGGATTCCTATATCGTCATCGAAGGTATTGGATCTATTCCCCCTCTCTTGCTATCATCCGTTCAGGCCGTCAAGGCCCACTTGTAGGGGGAGGAAGTCTATGAGGTGCTGTTTGAAATGGCTGACGACAAGGGTTCCATCTCAAATATCCCGGTGGTGCGAGATTTTGCCGACATATTCCCAAAGAAGCTTCCAGGGCTACCCCCGCACCGGGAGCAGGATTTCCGGATACAGCTAGTGCCGGGGGCTAAGCCGCCAGCTAGAGCCCCTTACTGGATGGCCCCGAAGGTGCTGAAAGAGTTTCGAAGCCAGCTCCAGGAACTAGTTGAGGCTGAATTTGTCCGGCCAAGCTCTTCACCATGGGGAGCCCCGGTCTAATTCGTCAAAAAGAAGGACGGGACACTTAGATTGTGCATCGACTACCGAGCACTAAACTGACTAACAGTCCTAAATACCTATCCATTATCAAGGATAGATGAGCTGTTTGACCAACTGGAAGGCGCACATTTCTTTTCAAAATTGGATTTGAGGTCGGGCTCTATCAGCTGCGGATTTAGGAGGAGGACATACCAAATTCTGCTTTCAGTAGCAGATAAGGGTTGTTCGAGTTTACCGTGATGCCCTTCGGGCTCACGAATGCACCGTTGGCATTCATGAGCCTCATGAATCAGGTGTTCGAGGAATATTTGGATGTGTTCGTCATCGTGTTTATTGATGACATCCTCATTTACTCGAGGACAGAGGAGGAGCACACACGATATCTGACGTTGACCCTAGAGAGACTGCAGGAGCACCAGCTTTATGCGAAGATCAGCAAATGTCAGTTCTGGTTGAGGGAGGTGCCTTTTCTTGGCCATATCATCAGTGGTGCTGGCTTGGCAGTGGACCCAGCCAAGATTCAAGCAGTTCGGGATTGGCTGCAGCTGAAGTCGGCCACGAATGTGGGGAGTTTTCTTGGACTTGCCGGTTACTACCGGAAGTTCATGGAGGGATTTTCTCATTTTGCCCTTCTACTCACATCCCTGATAAGGAAGGAGGTGCCCTTTGTCTGGACCACATAGTGTGATGTGGCTTTTCAGGAGCTGAAGGGTCGGCTCACCTCGGCTCCTATACTTTCCGTCCCTTTAGGGAAAGAAGGATTCTAGGTCTATACCGACGCTTCCTACCAGGGCATTGGTGCAGTGCTTATGAAGAATGGTCATATGATAGCATACGCTTCTCGACAGCTGAAGAAGCATGAGAAGAACTACCCAGTTCATGACTTAGAAATTGGAGTTGTCATATTTGCTCTTAAAGTCTGCCGACACTATCTGTATGATGTCCACTGCGACATATACTCCGATCACAAAAATTTGAGGTATGTGGACACGCAGAAAGAGCTGAACATTAGACAGAGACGATGGGTGGAGTTTCTAGCAGACTACTAGTATGAGATGCACTACCACCCAGGGAAGGCGAATGTGGTGGCAGATGCGCTGAGCCGAAAGGCCGCAAACCCTGGAGCAGGAACGAAGTTGATGGCCTTGGAATTGGTCCAGGTGTTAGAAAAGATGCAAATATCCTTTGTGTCCGAGGATCACCCTGATCTGTACCGGGAGTACCTATCGTCATTGATTACCACAGATGACATTCGAGACCGATTAAGAGATGGGCAGAGGCAGGATTTCCAGCTAGAGCCGATATTTCGGGCCTTAGAAGTAGGCACTGCTGGAGATTACTCGTTTAGAGATGGCCTAGTGTGTTTTAGAGGACGAGTTTACGTACCAAAGGGAGGTTAGGTCTGGGAGGATATCATGACGGAGGCTCATTGCAGTCGGTATTCAGTACACCCGGGAGTTAAGAAAATGACTGCGGACCTGAAGAAAACCATGTACTTACCAGGCATGAAGAAGGATATCACCTACTTCGTGATCCATTGCGAGGCATGCCAGTTGGTGAAAGCAGAGTGCAGAAACCCCGCAGGATTATTTCAGCCACTCCCAGTGCCGGAGTTGAAGTTCGATGATATTGCCATGGACTTTATCCATGGGCTTTCCCGATCGCGGATGGGGAACGATTCGAACTGGGTGATCGTCGACTGGCTGACGAAGGTAGCCAGATTTATTCCGATCAGGAAGGATGACTCGGTTGGTTTGTTAGTTCGGAAGTTCGTGGAGCAGTTTGTCTGTTATCATGACGTACCCATGTTGATTGTATCAGACCGGGATGAACGATTTACGTCCAGGGAGTGGAGATCAGTGCAGACTTATTTGGGCACTAGGCAAACATTCAGTACAACGTTTCATTCCAAGACTGATGGGTAGACGGAATGCACCAATCGGACTCTGGAAGATTTGCTGCGACTTTGTATATTGGATCGCGATGAGCCTTGGGAGAAGCTGTTGCCACTGATTGAGTTCTCATATAATAACAGCTACCAGTCCAGCATAAGGATGGCTCCTTATGAGGCCCTATACGGATAGAGGTATAGGACTGCGCTGTCATGGATACAGGACGAGGATCAGAAGGCTTTGGGTTCGGAGTTTGTCGAGTACACCGAGGCTCAGGTAAGATTGATACGGGACAGGATGCTAGAGTCACAGAGCCGACAAGATAAGTATTACGATTCTCGACACCGTCAGGTGGAGTTCCGGGTGGGGGACCAGGTGTTCTTGAATATCCGACCAATGCATGGGGTTTCACGGGTACACGGTCGGAAGAAGAAGCTATGCCCAAGATATATGGGGCCTTATAGGATCCGGGAGCGGACTAGTCCCTTGGCATACAGGCTGGAGCTGCCACCAGAGATGGCAAGTCTACACGACGTGTTCTACGTATCCTCTCTTTGTAGGGATCTATTACGCCCGGAGCAGAAATTTATGACCATAGATGGGCCAGTAGCATCTGATCGGTCAGTTCACCTAGAACCGGTCCGAATTGACGAGAAGGGAATACGAGTCTTACGTCGCAAGAAGGTTCCATTGGTCAAGGTCCTGAGGAGGAATCAGGGCGAGAGTAGCACACATGGGAGCCTGAAGACTTGATGCGATAGAGGTACCCGAAGTTTTTTGGTCAGGTATTACTCACAACCTCTCGGGATGTTACAATTTACTTTCTATATTTGAAACCCCGTGGGCCTAACTAGAATTTCGAGGACGAAATTTTCTTTTTATATATTGGGATTGGTAACATCCCTCAAACAACTAGACCCCTAGGAGTAGTTTTGTCATGACTTGGTGAAAGTGAGGATAGATACAACTCTAGGGGGGTGAATAGAGTATTCAAAAATATGACAATCTACTCAACTCCCTTAGAGTTAATTTGCTGAATAAGTATATTGATATATGAAACCTTAGAGCCTAACACAAAGTGAGGTGCATAAGAGAAAGCTAACTGTAATTACAATTTAAACTTTAGTCCAAACAAAGCAACTAGCAATCCTAGTTAATTCTACTCACAGCCACAGTGCAGTAATTAAAATAAGCAACCCAGACAACACAAGAAGATTTATAGTGGTTTCCTCTCAATAGGTACATCCACTCTTCTACCACCCTGGAAGGAATCCACTACAGGTTTTTGTTCAGGTGCCCTGCCACAAACTGATCTGATTCAGGTAGATCAAGTAAACCCTTTGAGCTTTTGATCAGGAGCTCAAAATCCAACACAAGTTTTTGCTAAGGTACCCTGCCACCAAGGTTCACTTTTGAAGGGAGTAATAACCCTTTGCACAGGAGGTTGAGAGAGTTAGAATGTCTTCTCTATTGTTAAACAAAATTAGAGAAGCTAGTGGATTGCACTGAGCTATAGAAAGCTCTGAAGGAATCAAAGCTCCCCCTGGCTTAGAGAATATCCAGGAAGAATCCTTGCTTCAGGGTGCAGGTTCTCTTCAGAACTCTTGACAGAGAAGATCTGTTGTCTTGAAGTTCTTGAAGGAGCAGCTTGAAGAAGACTCTTGATGTGGAATGGTTGTTCTTCTTCAACAGCTTTTCTTTCTTCTTCTTCTACTTGAAGCTCTGAGTATGAATGTTCCTATAAGCAGGATTAACTCAGGATTGAAGAAGAGAGTTGTTCTACACTTGTTCTTGTTGTTGAATCTATGTATCTGTATATCTCTATTAATTGTATATGTATCTCTGTATATCTGTATATATTTGAACTTCTTTCAATAACTCTTTATATATCAGCCTTTGTAACGGCTTCTAACATTCTCTTGATTTGAATCTTGTCTTCTTCTGAGATCTGCAATCTGGGCTGCAAATAACACAAAACAGCTAGCCTGCAGAAAGGACATTCTATAAAGAAATAAAGCTTTCTTAGAAGCTGCTTATCCATTCTGTAAGTCCAAAAGATATTAGAGAAAGTCACATAAAAAACAAACTCTTTACGGCCAAAGAAAGACAACTGTGTCTAACGGCTATAAAG
This sequence comes from Platanthera zijinensis, assembly GCA_039513925.1. Classification (NCBI taxonomy): domain Eukaryota; kingdom Viridiplantae; phylum Streptophyta; class Magnoliopsida; order Asparagales; family Orchidaceae; genus Platanthera; species Platanthera zijinensis. The sequence goes on from CM077082.1 coordinate 134,866,753, forward strand.
GACAGCATGGCAGATAAAGCACACAGATTTATCAACTAATAGGACAAAAGACTTTGTCAGATAGAACTTGACTTATGCATAAAGAATGAGGCAAAGATTGCCTTGATATGTAAGCATAAAATCAATGAAATAATCTTTAATAAAATAAGCCAGATATATAAGAAATAATTCACAGAAGAGAAAGAATACAATATCTCTAAATACAGACAAAAAGATAGTCGAACAAATCACGACGATCGTCGAACTATCAGAGCAGATAGTCGAACTATCAGAACAGATAGTCGACCTACAAGAAATCTGTCGGAACAAAAAAAGTCGAGCAGGACTCGACGATCGACGATACTGAGACCACAGATCGTCGAGCTTAACCGAAATGAACTAACTCAGATATAATCGATCTGCTGTCTGACGATAGTCGATCAACAGATAGACGATAGTCGAGCGGCGTTCGACCATAGTCGAACTAAAAACACTTAACCAGATTTTCAATCTGGATAAAAAACAACTCTACACAACTGATGAAATCTAACCTAAATCTAACCTTTGACCATAGATAAATCTTGGGTCAAGAAACTAATTGAGAAGACTTAACTCAAATCCAAACAAGGGTACCAACACTAGGTCATGACAAAACCCTAAGAAGCCCAAGAAGGCCAAGTGAACTTAGGAATGTAGGTGAGACCACTATGGTCTGCAAACATTAAATTTCTGAACCCTAATTTAAGATGACCATGGGGCTTCACCAAGACTTCAAGACCCCACCATGGTCTCATCAACCCATTGTAAGGTCCATTAGAGCCCTAGGGGTCTATTGGATAGGTATAGGGTGGTCAAGTTCACCTAGAACCACTCTAGGCCTAAATTGGGCAAGGTGCCCTAACTAGGGGCAGTGTGCCCTAGTAAAGCCCAAATAACCCTACCAAGGCCTTCCTAGACCTTAAGTGGGGTTAATGGGTCACTAAGGACCCATGGAGGGCAGTCAAAGTGGTTAAGTTGACCAAAGTCAACTCTAACCCTAAATGGGTCAACCTAACCTATGTAGGGTCAACTAACCTTCCCTTAGCCATGTGGACCCCACATATACCTTCGTAACCCTAGTGAGAGGCCAATGGGTCACCAAGGACCCATTTGAGTCAACCAAAAAGGCTTAGTTGACCAAAGTCAACTCTAGCCCTAAAATGGTCAAAGTGCCCTAGTTAAGGGTCAAGTGACCTCCAAGGGCAAAGTCAACCCCACCTAGACCTTAGGGGAGGAAAATGGTTCACCAAGGACCCATTAGGAGCAACCTCAAAGACCAAATTGACCAAGGTCAGACCTAGCCAAAGTTTAGGTCAAGCTAGCCCAAATGGGCAAACTCAAGCTCAAGCCCAACTAACTTGGGCTAACCTTGTTTTGGTGGATGAAATGGACATGTGGGTTGCCATTGGGTTAGGTAGGAGTCAAATTTTAGCATTGTGTGTAGGAGAGAGAAAAAGCCACCTATGCAAGAGAGAGAAAGTTAAAGAAAGTAATGGAGGAAGACTTTGGGCTCCTCCTTCCCCTTCCCCAACCCCCTCCATTCATTTCACTAGGATAAGGAATGCAATCCCATTACAACCAGCTGGTAATTGACTTGTTTGAGCCATGCTCCATCCCCCACCTACCATGGCCAAACTTTCCTAAAGAGGGCCATTACTGGCCATGGCAACCTACACACACCCCTCACCCTTATCTTCATCTTAAAAGGTTCACTGGACTCTGGGAGTTATTTTACAACCCTTACCTGAAAGAGCCAAGCCATCCCACTGTGTAATAACAAGAATTCCGACCACCACCATCACCACCATGTCAACTCGGCGATTGACGCGACTCCAGACCTCCGCAAAGGTCCTCCCCTTTCTCTTCTTCTATGGTTAGATCATAGGAATCAATAGGGCCAAGAATCGGGCTCAATTGAGCCAGATTGGAGTGAGAAAATTTCTTAATTTTAATGGTTTTTCAAAAAAAAAAGGAGTGGTCGGATCGTCGGAAACCGCCACTCCGGCGGCCGTGCCGCCGCCCGACGATAGCCCCCACCTCATCGAAGGTGGTGGCGGTGGTGGCCGGCCAGGGAGGTGGCTAGAAAGCCGACAAATGGCTTGAAAAGTTGCTCCAGGTCAGGCTGATCCCAGCCCTTGGCTGGAGGAAGAAGATTTCCAAGAGCCCCACGATTTTGCTTTAAGATCCGTGTTGGATCTGATTTTATTAAATTCTATTATTTCAATTTCTGTCCTATTTACTGGTCTGTTTTAAATTAAATACGCTTAATACTTATACCCACCTAAAGAAAACGTGTCAACCATGAAAGTTGTAGCCCATGAAGTCTAGTTTAATTTAAAATTTGTTTGAACCCATTTGGGTAAGTGGTTTGACCACAACACCCATTTTGGTGGGGTCTATATCTAGGCTGAACCAGATAGTGTTTTGAGTGCCCCCACCAATCCAGACATCCAAATGATTTGAAATTTTGGATGGGTGTCACTTGAACCTATAACGATAACATATCCAAAATGAGAATTTTTGGAAAACTTTGTCCTATCGTTTATGTAAAAATTCTTGAAACCATTTATGAATTATTTTAGGGGTTTAATGACCTCTATACCCCCATGATTTTGGTGGCTGACTCTTAGGGTTATTGTTTGACCCTGAGAAAAATCTCAGCCCAATTGGGTTTGATTTGAATAGGTTTTGGTGTGACCAAATTTTTGTCTCCTAAGGGGTACATTAGGGCAAAGAGTATTTGGGGCATGGAGGGGCCAATTCTCACCCAAATGTGTTGGGACCTTGGCCAGAGCCCTATTGCTAGTAAAAACACCCTATCTTGGAATTTGAGATGAATTGGTGTTGGTTTGCCCTAGGAAATTAGTTCAAACCTTAAGGTTGAACTTTAGGGGCTTGTGAAGGACATAAGGTGATATGTCCTTGGATGGACTTGGGGTTTAGTCCATGTAATCCTAGGAGGTTGAAATGCCCTAGGAAGGGATTAGGCAGTAGTTGGACACATACACCCCACTTAAACCACTAAATAAATATTTAGGTCCTTACACCCTAGGAATTAATTAGTGGGTCATATGACCTTGCATCATGATGAAATTTTGGTAAAAGTATTTTTATAGAGTTGATAATCTCTGAAAATTTTGTTATGAATTTTAGATCAATAAACAAAGTACTTCATTCACAATCCTTCAAATTGCACTATCTACTTAGGAATTTATTTTGAATTAACCACTCATTGGAATCTTGTGAAATTTCATCAGAGGACCGTTTATGTGATTATAAAGCTCTGTAAATTTTTATGGAATTTTTGAAAGTGTATTAGAAGTACTTGTTTCATTATATTGATAAATGTAAGTTATGTTCAACAATTATGTTTAGAGATTTAAATATTACTGAAAAATTATGAGCCCTTGAATTTACAGTAACCTAGATGCCTAGTATTTATTATAATTTTGTCAAGTATTTTGCTTGACTAAAAATGGTACATCATGTACAAAACAAGGGCATTTGGATTTCTTAGAAAATTTATTAATTACCAAATTAATTAAGAAAATTATGAATCTCTTGATTTGGGCCACAAAGGTCATAATAGCCCTCCAATAATTATTATAGGAGTACTGGATTATTATTTGATGTACCTCCCATTTTACATGCTATTTAGCCTTAGTGGTCTGCATATAGTAAAACTACAGAAATTATGTTGGAGTATAAATTTGGGCACATGAGTCAAGATTAGTGGTTTGCTGGTTTGGATAAATTAAAATCAGTACATCATTGGAGATAGGATGAGTAGTGGGTTGGATTGGTTAATGTTAAGTGGAGCTCGGGATCGTCGAAAGATCGCCTTTCCCTGTATAGAGGAAGTGTCAAAAATACTAGGGTTAGATCCAAGGCAATAGTAAGGGACCTAGAATAGGGTATTAACAAATAAGAATAAGTGCCTTGCGAAAGGGAGCTTTGTGCTTCAGCCCATCGTAGCTCCTAGTGCCCTCGAGAGCCCTTCACGGGGAATACCTTCGGCAGTCTTGGGCTAAACCTAAATCATAGGAAAAATTGAAATGCACGAGTAACTAGTAAATCTAGGGTTTTGCATTCTCACACCTCGATGTCTCGAGGAGATAGGTTGGGTCACTCGGGCAGTAAGCCCAGTGGTTTTGGTATTGGGCAGGTTAGCTCCGCGAGCTTTGGCTCGATAATGGTTTGTGATGGGCAGGATGGCCCGACGAGCTTTGTCTCGGTTGTTGCTTATGACGGAAGGGATGGACCGAGGAGCTTTGGATCGGTAGTTGATACATAAGGTTGCATGTGCATAAGTATAAGGTGGTAGGTCTTCGGTATTGGAGGGTCGATGCACCGACGCCAATACGATGACTCGGCAAGTGTGATTTAACACTTGGCCAAATAAAGTCTGGTGCGTCAGCCGACAAGAGTACGCAGGATGCTCCGCTTAGTGCACCAGCGTTGAGGCGTACGATAGGTCTGACTGGTAGTGCTATTACCGGTTTAGAGGGGTGAGAGGCCCAACCCACCGCTTCTGTTTGCCACTATGGAGGTATCCTGGGAGGTTCGGCTCCAAAAAGGGGGAACTAAAGGTCTGTGTACACAAAGCCGAGTGGGTGGGTTGCACTTGCATGTTCACGTCATGTCATTATTGTATTTCATAGCATAATCATTGCATATAACCTGATACCTAATGTATAAGTGGTATGGGACGCTTTATACATTAGGCCCTGCAAAACGACCCCTTGGTTTATAAGTTTGTTTGAGTGTGCTTATAAGTTAAGGTTTTTATTCAGTATTACATATTTATGCTTGCTAGTAAAACCAACACCCTATCATATAAATCGGTATGAGACTTTTTATACGATAGGAGCCCTACAAGAGATCCCTTAGCTTATGTATTTTCACATAAGATAAGGTTACTTTCTTATTCAGTGTTCCATGCCTTTATTACCGTCTTATACACTTTAGAATTGCTAGATTAGTTCCGATGCCATATGCTTAATTATTATTCTCCACTATCACGTCCTTCTATTTCCTTCTCTCCGCTCGGTGCCTAGGAGCCATGGGGGAAGGGGCGGGGGATGATAGAACTTAGTCGTTTAGACTAACGGTTTTCGAACCACATCATTTTTGGGGACTATGGAGCCCAGCATGGAGGAGCAGCCCCGGAGGTCGGCATGCTTGGAGATCGGGCCGTCTAGTACCGGAGTTCAGACGGCAGGGACTGTGACACTACTAAAAAATAGACTTTTGGCCATGGCAAATTTCCCTGGCAAAAGTCCAAAACCGTGGCTAAAAGGTTTTAGCCACGGTCTAGCTACGGGAAAAATCCGTAGCTAAAGTCAGCGTGGCTAAAACTTTTAAGCCACGAATTGGCCGTAGCAAATAGTATTAGCCATGGTAAAAAAATGCCATGGCAAATAAGTTAATTATTAGCCACGGTATGAAACCCTGGCTAAAAGTGAACTCATCATTTTTTAAAAAAAAAACTTTTGCCACAGTTACAAGCCGTGACAAATACTAATTTATGTTTTTTTTAAAAAAAACACATTGTAGTGCTAGGAATGTGCTCCCCTCATTGTAATATAGTACTAATCCCTAAAAAGGAAGGTTGCTAACTGCACATCAAATGCTACTATTTGCACACCAAATTCCAACCGACATATTATATAACATTTTGTAAAATAAGACTAATATCCTAAAACAGTGATCCTAGCCAAATGTCACCAACATCTTATAAATTGCATATAAGCAATGCTTAGATTATCATCCAGATGTCTTCAAAAATAGCATTGAACCAAACATAAAGAATTTAAAAGATAACTGCAGCATCTAAGAACACTAAAATCTTAATAAAATTGAACCAAAGAGCCCCAAATTTCATTCGTCAGCAACATCTGACATAAAATGAGGGAAAAATATACAGATACTTTTAAATCCATCACACCACCAAACTAGAACTTTCAAAAACATAAACCAAAAAACAAATTGACCTGTGAAGCAAAACCCAATAAGCACATCGCAGCATAACAAGCTAATAAAAGTAAAAAATTGATCCTAACCAAACAAGCAATAAATCCAATTGTCCAGCAAATCAAAAAAAATAATTGGGATTCGAAGAATCGAACGAACTAAATCTAGAACACGAAGCAGAACAAATCAGACCTTCTTATCCAACCCGATCAGGGCGGCGGAATCATTGATCTGCTGGCCCGGCTGGAGGAGCCCCTCTTTTCTCTTTTTAAGAAGATTGTCCTCTCTTTTGTTCATCCTGATCTCGACCAAATTGTCTTCCCTTCTCCTCTGCGCATCCTCCACGTACACCCCAGTCTTTTATCCCTTCTTCCTCGCCTCAGTCCGCGTGGAAGGCCGGAGAGACATCTCCGATGGCTATGCTTCGGCGCCTCTACCGGCGGCAAAAATTGAATGAGATCAGAAATGGAAATTGGAGCCTTGGAGGTTACAACTGCGAGTAAGAATATCATGATTTGATCTTTCTTCAATCACAATGTCACTTACCGGTAGAAATTCACCCTCATTCTGCTCCCATTCAACATCCTATAGAACTTCATCAGACAGCAGAGACACCACATCGATCTCCTTCTCACCATCGTGGAGCTTTTCAGATTGGGAAGTTACACAACATTCAACAGCAATCAAATTTTGCTCACAAAGAGAGCCATCCGATTCCATTGATGCATTCTGTAAGAGAGAAATGGCACCTTCTGGGACAGCCTCTCCTGGTTCCTTGTAAGCTTAAAGTGGAATTTAGGAACCTGCAATATTTTTGTATTAGCTTATTAGATCAAGCTTACTAAGCAAAACAGATGATAAGAAAAAAAGGACAATTATTTTTACAACCTTTGTGTTTGCACCATGGGTCATGAATAAGAAAATTCCAACAAATATGTTCAGGCAACTAAATGGGTACAATCCATGAAATAAATTGCAAATGTAAAAGCATACCTCATTGAGCATTCTGTGGAGCTCATCCCTTGCCTCAATAACACGGTCTCTATCATTGATGTCCACAACAAAGATAAGACCCTGGGTATTTTGGAAATAGTGCCTCCACAGCGGTCGGATCTGTTTTTAAAAAGAAATTGCATGACATGAATCATTCGATTATCATAAAATATTGGTCACAGTGTATTGAGATAATATAAAATGTGAATTATGATCTTAAAAAATGTAAAACATAATATAATGGGTGACATTGATGCAAAATGTTTTTAACACATGTTAAATTCCCAAACGCACAAAATTATATGAGTGATAAATGTCATATTTCAAGCCCAACTAATAACTCCTGTAGTTATAGTTTCACAAACACCTAACAACTTTAAGATATAACCAGTCATATTAAAGATATAAAAAATAAACCTTGTCTTGACCCCCGACATCCCAGACAGTGAAGCTAATGTTCTTGTACTCTACCGTCTCGACATTGAACCATGCACAAGAATTTAAAAAAATGATAACCAAATTTATATTGTAGTGTTTCATAAATTGAGATAGATTAGCTAAACAAATACTTTCATAATGAGATAAGATATCCAGTTAATTGTTTAATGTGATAAGCTATGAAGCACTGGTACTTCCCTGGGGGCGCGTACCGGGTGCGTTTCCAGTATAGAGAGGTGCGTACCGGGGGCAATTAGGAAAACTTAGAGGGGAGGTAAATGTAGTTTTAAAAGATAGAGATCGAGGTGCAACCTGTAATTCTGCAAATTCCAAGGGGAGAAATTTTTTAATATCTTGTGTGTATGCACACACACACACACACACACATATACATATAATGAGATATTCACATTGAATTGTAGCTAGCTTGGGTTGAATTTCAGGCACAGGGAGAAAGGAGTTGCATATTTCCTGAAGACCCTGGTAAAAAAAAACTAAATAGCGGGATAAAATCTGACCCACTGCGCCAGTGCCAGAGCAGAACCTAGAAGGAAGAAAAAGATCAGGCCATGGTATTGATTTTTTTTGGTGAGTAAGAAAGATGCGCAGCTCTAAAAAACCTGAGCCAAACGGAGCCTAGGATGGACGAATCAGCTAGAATCAAATACCTCTCTAACTGTGCAACTGGTAATATTCCATGGATATAAACATTCTGAAGTGCAAAAATTTTAAGTATACCTCTCTAACTGTGCCCACCCTTAAACAGCACAGAGATAAAGAGTGCTTGCATCTTTATGCTCCAATACTAATACATTTCTCCATTAAAAAGAGGCACAATCGGTTAGGTGTAAGAGGGTTGAATATAGGTAGATGATGAGTGTATGGTGGTGATAAATGATAGGAAATTCACAAGAAGAAATTGAAAGTCCCATGATAAAAAAAACATGATCAAAGCCTGCGCGCTCTGATACCACTAAAGGAGAACACTTCAAACACAAACCATCAAAAATAATATTTGACTTGAGGAAGATGAAGAGAGAGTAGAAAAACAGAGCAGGATTTCATTTCTTCAAACATAAATTCACGGTTACAGACAATCATATTTATAGACTAATACAATGATCGAGCTTGAGAACAATAAAAACTTGTGGGCACCGATCTAGTTGGGGCCTAATGATTGTATTGGGTACTTCCTATTAGCAGCATGTGTTGTGGTATTCTCTATATAAGGGAGTAGTGTGGGTGTTACAGATATCTTTTGGCATTTGAGAATTGGAATTGAGCTTTTACCTGTTGGGAGAGATCATAGCCTCTCAATCTAATGCATGTTGGAGAGCACTCAAAAGCTTTCCACTGTAAGTTTGCAAAATTATAGGCTGCATCCCCTCTATCTTTTGAAATTACAAAAATCTCTCCTGTGTAAATTTATATTTCATAACAAACATGCACAAAAAGCCCCTCTAAAGAAAAGCACCAGAAGAGGTATTTTTTTGCATGCATGTCATAAAATGTAATCTCACATGAGAGATTTTTGTAATTTCAAAAGATAGAGGGCACCTGCATTAAAGAAGCATCAAGTGTGACAGCAGGTTCAGTAAAGTTGCCAATGGAACTTAGATCTTCCGGAAGAAAAGATTTATCCCAAAGGATTTAAGTAAGGATTCTGATCTAGGCAAAACTCGCAACTTAATTATGCTAACTCCTGGAGGTGGCTTGGGTAATTAGTAAGACAATTATAGAAGAAAGTTACAAAAGAAGTCTACAAAATGAGGACTTTTCTTTGAGCTTCTTTACTTTTAATGAATTCATTTGACTACACTTGCATTATGCACCACCTATTCTGGCTAATGCTGGTGAAGCAAGGAGACGATCCAGCGAGAACAGGATTCTAGTGGTGGCCCCAAACTATGTGGTTGATTGAAGGTTGAATCGATGAGCTCCCCATTCTAGTCTTTGCCTGATAACTTCCTATCATCCGGCTCTCAGGCCTGCATATCTTCTGAGGGTGTTTTTTTTCTATCTCATTTGATATTAAGGTGATATTTATTGCTTTTTTTTATAAAGATGTTTATGGAGGAAATAAAGGTGCTTTGGATTTGTAAAGTGTTAGAAGAGAAATGTGGTAACTATTAAATATTAAATTTTGGAATGAGAAACAACATTTGGTGCCCTTTTTAATTTGGAAGAAGAAGTGAGTGAATTTAAGTATATGTATATTTACCCTTCTGCAAGGAGACCAACTCATAGCTGAACGAATTTAGCTAAACTAATAGGAGGTGAGTGATTGTATATATATATGTACATTTTCTTAATAAGAATTTTGATGTTCAAGAAATATATATTTATGATTTATATAAGAAAGACTATTTATTTCTTTGAAGAAAATGCTGCATATATATATATATATATATTAATGACAGTAAATCAGTAAATATATATTTTATATTAATGACAGTAAATCAGTAAATATATATTTTATATTTTATCTCCACCACATCCCGTCCTTCAAACAGTAAATCAGTAAATATATTAATGACAACTGATGGAATAGTATAAAACCATGACAAACACATGAAGCATGGGTATACTTAAGAATCATTAGGAGGTCGAACTATAAGAGCAACTAATTCTGAACCAAAAAAGATTCACTAAGTATAAATTGAATATCCCATTTACAGGGCACTAGCAATGTTAGAAGAATATAATAATTTAATATGTATAGTTTTGAGTATGCGCACAGCCATTAAAATGATAGAAGCTAATATTTCAATCATAATTGATACAATAAATTTTTAATCAGTTATAATCAGAAAAAAGTAGCATCTCAAACAAACAGCACATCCACAAACACAAAGAGATTGCAACTGATTAAACAAACCAATAAAACCATACCTCGCCACCCGCTACAATAATTATATGAGGTGTGAAATTTGCACCGGCAGAGTACGCCACCATTTCACCTGAAACCACCACAATAAAATCTTTCAAAAACCGATTGAATCACTCCAAATTGAAAAATAAAGGATTCAGAGAAGCAAACTGTTGGACATCTTACTGCCCGCAATAAGACTAAAAACTAAAAAGATTGATCTTTAGATTCCCAAGGCTTACCGCGTACTCAAACACTACTTAACCAGCTCTTCCAAGCTTGGAAAAAGTCAACCAAGACTACTACGAGTCTCACTCCCTTGGATAGAGAGCAAATCTAGATCACCTTCTCTAGGCAAATTACAGGTTGACATTCAATTACCAGAGTTAAAAATCTGAGTTTTCATTTTCATGTATAGAAAAAAAGAGTATAAATTTTCACACAGGCTGAGGATTTTCATATGACCCAGGCACCAAGTAAAGAATATAAATTTTTGATAATATTTTTTTAAAGCAGCCATGCAAATATGGATAAATTGGCATATAGATAAATTTTTGACTCAAGCTGGCTTGAAAGGAATCTCGACCTGTTTTGGAGCACGGCTCTCTCAATCAATAATGTTCCACATCACACTCCAAAACCTAAAACTCATCACAGTTGATGATGGCTAATTCGATTAAAATCCTTATCGATTACAGAAGCCAATCTGAATCCATGAATGAACTAGAAAATTCAAGCCAATTACAACACCCAAATGGTGTAGGCACATAATATTAACACCATTAGTTTTTCACTCAAAACAACTGTTGCAGGGTGCTAGGTAAACTCCTCCTCATGCCATATTCAATGTAGCGATACACAAAACAGTCGGAAATGAAGGGCTCCCTTCATTAATCTATGAATTCCAAGCCCCAAACCAGTAGAAGGCTCACCACAACCCTTAATAATAAAGACAAATGAAATCAAGAACAGAGAAGAGAGTTCAACTCATCCCCCTTTGAATAACAAGATTCTATGAAAGCCTCTTCCCATTGATTTCAAGTACGGGTAAAGCTGGAATTGATTTTGACATATAATGCATGGGGAGATTATCATTTGAGTGTATTTTTATTGAAATCTTATGCATGTAAATCAATATCATTAGTTGAAGCGGAACAACAAAAGAAAAAAAAACACAGAATATATAACACATGAAATGAGTTAATGGAAAAAAAGATTATTATATCTTTAGGGACATTTCATCGAACAATTTGTGGGCAGCAATAATACTGAATTTTTTTGTGCAATGCACTTATGCACTATTGACTACATTGTTCCTGCAACACAATCAAAAGGAAAAAAAAGTTGAGGAATACCTTTCTGGCTCCTCCTTCTAATAGAAGTTATGCACGTCTGCTTTGCTTAAATGACTGAATGAAATATTGATGATGCAAAGATGATTTTCATGAATGAAATACCGAATTGGATTGAAGAAACACGAAATCATTTATAAATAAATGTCTGAAATATGAATGAAATAGAAATATGAAATAATTAGAGATTAGAGATGCAGATGCCGACGTCGCCTACTTTCACGAAAGTCCCCCATCGAATTTTCTTGAACACAAGTTGAAGTCGCACTACCTGATGCAGGGCTGGTTGCCTTCGGTGATGTTGGAGGGGGAATAGCGCGCTGCCACGCTCTCACAGTGCAGTGAAGTGGCGAACAATGATGAAAACTAGGGCACCAAGCCACGGGAACGCGCAAAGAAGTTTTCCCCGATTTTTCACAGTCGATCCATCGCGGTAGAAGGGATGGAGCTGGAGCGTTGAAATATGGGAGTGGTAAGGCAACATGAAGAGAATAGAAAAGAAGAGGTAGGCATCGTAACTCACAGCAATCTTCTTCCCTGCGCCTTCTCTTCGGCACCACGCCCTCTCAGAAGACCCTTGCCGGCAGTGCGTTTACCCCTTTCCTCAATAAATACCATCAACATCGAAGCTGCAAAACCGTCCTTTCCCGGTCAATCAACGCTGCCACTGCCAGCACCGCGACATCCCTCCTTGATCTGGTGCCCGCAACTAAGAAAGAAACCCTCGACTTCGACTTACATCGCTACGACACCTCCAAGCGCTCCACCGTGGACCTCGCCGTCATCGGCGGCGGTCCGACCAGCCTCGCCATCGCACAGCTCTAGGAGAGGAAAACGCCGGGTGTTTGCCCTGATTTTTCGGAGGGAGGTGGAGTGAGGCCGGCGAGGAAGACGAGAAAGCAGGAGGTGAGGTTACGGGCACGGGAAAATAAAAGCTGCCAGATTGGATTTTTTATTCTAAAACAATTTTATAAAAGCGGCGAGATTGAATTACCGGGCCCGACCGAGGGGTTAAGATGATGGGTTGTGATTGGTTAGATGTCGATTATTAGCCATGCTTTTTGCTTTTCATGGCTAATACAAAGGTATTAGCCATGCTTTTTAATAGCCGTGGATAAAACCAAAATATTAGCAATGGATTTGCGATCATGGCTAATACTAGTGTATTAGCCACGATTTTTGAACCCTGGCAAAAAAATGTGTAGCTAATACACATTTTTCTAGTAGTGTGAGTCCTGATCGCTAGTAGTTATTTTAGTTTGCTTCCGTAATGAGAGATATGTAGTGAGGACTTGATGTACAGGGCATAAGCCCAAGATTCAGTTATGTATTATATCTATGGACACTCCCTTCGTGGAGATTATTTATTTATATGTTATTTTTGTGGACTTGCTTTATTATATTGCTACAGTTGTGATCAATTTGGCCAGCAGGATCGGCGTTTTGTAGTGATGAACTTCCCAGGTGCGAAGGTGTCACTGCAAAGCGGCGGTTCTGTGCCTAAGACCTCGGTGTTTTTAAAGAAAAAAAAATGGAGGTCTTACACACAGCCCCAAATATACTATAGTATATGCTGAAGATTGCATAAGTAGTAATAACGACCAGGTTAGTTGCAATGCTAGTCTTGTAGAAAGGAAATTCACAAAACATACTTACCCCTTGACGTGTCAGACTAACTTCTTTAAATAAGATAGCCTGTTTAGGTGAGACTTCACTTGTCTCAACAAACACTAGAATTAAATCGACGAATACCTCAAATATGGATGTAAATAATAGGAGTTTGACTTAGTGAAAGCGCAACTGTTACGACTAATGGGCAAATTACCTCATCAAGATAAGCAACCGAGTTCATGATGGACTGGAGACTTAGGCATAGAAAATAAAAAATTCATCGAGTTGACTATACGAATCAACCGACATTCATCAAGATGACTCAGCAAATAAGCAAGGATTTATCGAGTGGTCTCGATGAATCACACTCACTCGGCGCCTCTTTATTTCACTCGATGCTTTTAACTCAATGAATCAAAAGTCACTCGACGCACTTGACGCTTTTGACTTAACAGATTCAGTGACACTCGACGAATTCAAGTCAGACTCAACAAACTCGACACTAAGGTATAATCACTCGATGAATTTGACTCCAAGACAGTTTCACTTAACGAACTCGAGGCCAAAGACAGCACTCGACGAATTCTTTTAGAATAATTGATGAAAAAGTCTTGGCTCCACAAATTTTCGTGGTCTTGATGGTTTTTTCTTGGTTTCGCGAAGTGACTCGACGAACATACCTAGAAGGATTTTCTACACCACCCAATTCAACTGAAACAATAGGGCACCAGATCCTACAACATTTTTAGGTCCCAGAAGAGAAAAATAAGAAGAGGTAACCATGGATAATAATAACAAAACAAGAGGGTCAATAAGACGGCCAAGAGAGCAAATCACCACTTGCCTCAAAATCTCCCGAAAACAGCCTCCCATGCGCTCCTCTTTAAGGATCGATCGCAAGAATTCCTCGCCTATGATTTCTAAAACTTTTCGGGCAAAACAGGGGTTAAGGTCAAATATCATAACATCAAAAATCCATGAAAAATACCTACCACTGACGCATAGATCTCGACGAGAGCTTTCTGGATCTATGCTTCGCTGAAGATTATGCCCACTGGAGCTCCCGAATCGGCTGTCGAAAGGTTCACAAAGAAAACTCGTCGCCTCTCTCACGAGTCTCTCGATCAGACCCATTTGGGGAACAAGTATGAATAGGGTTTTTCGTTTTTTTAACTATATATATAATATTATATTACTAATATAATAACTAGAAAAAACTCAAATGAGGAGGGTGATCAAATCACCACGGTTTTCGATTAAATTCGCACAAAAACTAAATGTTGGTGCTACGAATCCAACAACAAAGTCGATATCAGGATCAGACAAACCAAACTCGGGTTAAAATCCCCCAAAGTTAAAATAACTAATAATCCTTATAAAATCCACCGAGACCCCAATAAATAAAATTTCGCACTAACGATAGTGTATCATTTACTATGCGTCAACGTAACACCCTTATTTCATTATTATGCCACTAAAGGGATTAAATTAATTATAGAAAATTCAGGGGCGTTACATATAATCTTCCTAAGAAAAAGTTTTGCCCGAAACTTGATACACAATTCGAATCTGAAATAGAAAGGAAGTAACCAAAGGTTACCAGATATAAATACTTACCAAGGGAAACTAGCAAAAAAGGTGAGGATGAGACTCTCTCATAGCTGACTCCAACTCCTATGTCATTATCTCGATATCTTGGTTTAACTAAAGAACCTTGACTAAGGGTATTATCTTTCTCCGCAACACCCGATCCTGAGTCTCCAGAATACGAATTGGCTCCTCAATATAAGAAAGATTAGGCTGTAACGGGGAACCGAGTCAAGGAAATGACGATCACTAAGAACACACTTTCACAACTGGCTCACATGAAAAAATCGTGAACACCAGGGAAAGTAGTGGGCAAAACCAGCCTATAAGATGACACTCCGACGCGCTCGATAATCCGGAAAGGTATTACATAACTAGGATCCAACTTGTGGTTCCTTCCAAACCTCTTAACACTCAGCATCGGAGAAACCTTCAGAAAAACTATGTCCCCAACTACAAATTCCAGATAAACCCTTCGTCGATTTACATACTTCTCGTAATGCTCCTGAGCCACACAAAGCTTCTCGCGAATATGAGTCACAAAAATACTCATTTCCTCTAAGGCTTCCGGACCTAACAACGATCTCTCACCAACCTCAACCCTAAATATGAGCATTCGACAATGCCTTCCATACAATAACTCGAAGTGGTCCATCTGCAAACTTTCCTTATAACTAATATTATATGCAAACTCCATCAGTCCAAGACGTTCAACCCAAGCTCCATCATGGTCCAGGATATAACATCTAATCATATCTTCCAAAATCTGATTAACTATCTCCATCTGACCATTTGTATATATATGATAAGCGGTTGAATACCTGAGATCAATGCCCAACCCTTCTTGCAGACTTTGCTAGAAACGCGACATAAATCTAGAGTCTCGATCTGACACAATACTTACTGACACTCCATGCAGTCTGATGACTTCATCCAAATATAATTTCGCTATCTTCTTCATAGTGAAAAGAGCTAATAAAGAAAAATTTTATTGCTCCAAAAAGTTAATCATTATATAGGTGTGCCCCCTTATTTATAGAAATCGGGGAAGATGAGAGAATACAACAACTGATGTGGGACTAAATACAAGTCGGGCGGCCTACGTGTCAAACCGCCCACTATACAATAAATAATAAAACACCAATCGACAACTAGCAAAGTCGCATGTCTGCCCAGGAAGACCGCTGATACAAGCCGCCAGACCGCAACTGCGGGTTGCCACCAGACTGCAGTTGCGGCTAGCCACCAGACCGTAGATGCTACAAGCCATCGGAATGCAACCGCGGATTGCCACCAGACCGCAGTTGTGGTTAACCATATGATCTCTGCTGCGGATTCAACCAGACCACTGTGGCACCATCCAGACAGTAGCGGCTAACCGATAGATCATTGCCGTGTCTCTCTTCCAGACCGCTGCGACTTCATTCAGACAGCTGCGCCTAACTGACAGCTCGCTGTTGCGAATTTTTGCCAGGATACTACGGCTTCTTTCAGACCGCTGCGGCTAACCTCTAGACCGCTGTTGCGGCTAATCCTCAGATCGCCACTACTGCTTTCCAGTTGACCGCAAGCTGAGGTTCACCACCAAACCACTGGACCAAACCGCTAGGTCAATGAGACATGTAGACCGCTGCGGTTACACATAAGTCTGCCTGATCTCCTTAAGCTCCAACACTCCCCCTTAAGCTGGAGCATATATATCTACCATGCCCAGCTTTCTCCAAACCTCCTCGAAAGGAGTAACTGGCTTGGTGAAGAAATCAGGAAGTTCTTTCTTTTAGGTAACAAACGGAGTGCATATCTGATTCTTCAATTTCTCCTCTCTAATGAAGTAGCAATCAACCTCGATATGCTTTGTCCTCTCATGGAAGACAGGATTCCTCGAAATATATATATTTGTATTGTTGTCACAGAACATTGGCATAGGATGATCATAAATCTCTCTAAAATCAAGCATAAGTGTCCGTAACCACTTCAGCTCGCAGGTAGCTAGAGCCACACTCCTGTACTCAGCTTCTGCACTTGACCTAGAGACAACAACTTGTTTATTACTCTTCAAGCTGACCAAATTCCCTCCAATAAAAGTACAGAACCTAGATGTGGACTTCCTATCTTCTTTATCATCTACATAGCTTGCATCAGAATATGCCTCAACCTTCAAATGCCCCCTTTTCTGAAACAGAAGTCCTTTTCCTTGAGCACCTTTCACATACTCTAGAATCTTTATTGCTGACTGCAGATGACACTCCTTAGGAGCTTGCATAAACTGACTCAATCTTCCTACTGTATAACAGATATCCGGTCTTGTGACTGTCAGATAAATGAGTGCCACACAAGTCATCTGTACCTGGTGACATCCTCAAGAAAAGGTGAGTCCTCAATCAAACACTTGTCATCTCCAACCGACATCGGAGAATGAGCCGGTTTGGCCCCAATAAGCCCTATCTCTTTTAAGAGGTCCAAGGCATACTTTCTCTGATAAAGAACAATAGACCCTATTTTCCTGGATATTTCAATGCCCAAGAAATACTTTGGAGATCCCATATGTTTTGTAATAAAATGCTTAAGAAGATACTTCTTAGTCATTTCCACACCTTCTCTATCATCCCCTGTGAGAAGAATATCATCCACATAAACAGCAAGGACAACAAGACCGGCAGATGTATTACGGATGAATAACGAGTGATCCGCAACACTTCTAGCAAGCCCAACCAACGTAATGACCTCATTGAACTTATCAAAAAAGGCTGTGGGACTTTGTTTAAGACCATAGATTGCCTTTCGCAGTTTACAGACCTGAGACTCCCTCTGAGAAACATACCCAGGAGGTTGCTCCATATAGACAGTTTCCTGTAAATTCACATAAAGAAAGGTGTTGGTCTATTGCCCACAATATACCCTAGATTGGATTTGAAGAGGCATCTCCATCAACACTAAGAGCATAATTGTATTTGTTGTTGTTTAAG
Source organism: Platanthera zijinensis (assembly GCA_039513925.1). Lineage (NCBI taxonomy): Eukaryota > Viridiplantae > Streptophyta > Magnoliopsida > Asparagales > Orchidaceae > Platanthera > Platanthera zijinensis. Next base: position 134,884,560 of record CM077082.1, read on the forward strand.
CTCATCATGTACATGATGTTGCATGGAACAAGTCTAAACAGATTGTCTAAGTGATGTGACAGGTGGTCACAAAGTGAAGATGCTGGAAAGGTAGGAATTTGACTAAGTCTACAGGCATTGAGTGAGGTAAGCTCACTCAATGCCAGAAGTCAAGGAGCAATTGAAATGCAGCCAAGTCCACATGCGTTGAGTGGAGCAAGCTCACTCAACGCAAGTGGTAAGGAAGAATGCTGGCAAGATGGCAATGTGGCTATGTCCACAGGCATTGAGTGGAGTTGACTCACTCAATGCCATATAACTATATGCAGAAATATGGCTAAGTAGTTTGGCGTTGAGTGATGAAGACACACTCAATACCATACAACAAAAAAGCTGTGAGTTGAACTAGATTCTGAGTTCATCAAACTCAGTTCAGAATTTATCGAACTGAGTTCAGTGTTCATCGAGCTATGCTCACCGTTCGTCGAACTCAGTTCAGCATTCGTCAAACTCAGTTCAGAGTTGAGTGAGGAAGGCCAAGACAGTCAAAGCCCAAGGTTTAAGAGGCAGAAAAGTGGCTAAGTCCACAGGCGTTGAGTGAAGTTCATTCACTAGATGCCATAGCCTCATAAGTATTGAGTAACACTCAGTCAGTCAGAGCCAGTGTTTTTATATACAAAATTTTGCTAAGGAAAAAAGCGTTGAGTGAAGAAGACACACTCAACGCTCTCAACGCTAGAGAAGCAGGAAGATTTTGGCCAAGGAAAATAACATTGAGTGAGGCTTGTTTACTCAATGCTCTCAATGCCTAAGATGCAGAAAGTTTTTTTCTAAGGCAAAAAGCATTGAGTGATGAAGGCACACTCTTAGCTCTCAATGCCAGAGAAGCAGGAAGATTTTGGCTAAGGCAAATAGCGTTGAGTGAGGCTTGTTCACTAAACTCTCTCAATGCCTAGATAGACAAAATTCTGTCTAAGTGTTTTGGCATTTAGTGAGGCTCACTCACTCAATGCCTACACTAATGTTGGTTGATTTTTGGTTAAGTCCACAACTGGTGACGTCAGAAAGTCAACTAGTCAACAAGATTCAAATTAGTGGCGGGATGGCTACAGTACGCGACAATTATGGCCGCAGACCTACTGTATGATAGTTGGCATTAAAGCAAGGTTGCTGTAACCATTAAATATATTGGACCCACTGCTCAAAGAGCTGTTTGTTCATAATCAATAAAAGGGAAAGGCTTTATAGAGGAAGAGAGCTTTTGAGAGGAGCCATCAGGTCGTTCTTCTCCACCACCATTATTGCTGTACAAAAGAACAGGAAGCTCAAGTCAACAAGACAAAGAACAAGTTAGCTGTTGTCATCTTCATCAACCTCAACAGTTCGGAGTATTTCTCTTAGGAAAGAGGAAGTAGCTTAGGGACGACACTTGCTGCAAGTTCTTCACTGTTCCAGCTGGACAAACAACATCCTGAAGATCTTAATCTGGAAGTTGTGAAGAGAAGAAGCTTGAAAAAGAAGAGATCTAAAAAAAGGCTCAGGGGACTATTCCTCAGGATTCAAAGTTAGGGCTGAATCACCTCAGCCTAGGAAAGGAAGAAGAGACAGAGCTATCCTTGTCTGCAAAGTTAGAGCTGAGATTTTCTCAGCTAAGTTAACATCAATTAGCTATAGTAACTTCACAGTTCCAGCAGGAAAATCCCTGGTGCTGTGAAGTAGTAGTTAGGGCTGAGCTTCAGGCTCAGTTTAGAAAGAGGTAGAACATTATTCTGCAAGTCACTTCCAGCTCAAGTAAATATATACTTGTTGCTGTGGAAGTAGTTAGGACTAAGAACTTCTTAGTTCAGTAAAGGTAGACTCAGGAAATAAATTCCTGTAGTTATAGTTGGGCTGAGTTTATCTCAGTCAAGAAGCTTGACACAGAGAAACATTTCTTAGGTCAAGAGTAACCACCAACCCACCTTCATCCTGTAGGATCCAAGTGTGGATCTGAGCTGTAGGGCTTAACAACTTGAGGTAGGAGAGTGCTTCTCTCTGAGTGTAGGATCCTTAGTTGATCTGAGATAGGGTTATCCTCCCAGCCAAAGTGTAGGGCTTAATAGCTTAAGGTAAGTGATCTTAGGATCACTAAGCTGTAGGGCCTTGGGCCTGAGAAGTAAGTATTAGAGGAGACTTAGAGATACCGAGGGATCTAAGGTGTAAGATTTTTGGAGCAAGTTTTGCAGAAGTGCCTAATCCAATAAGATAGTTGGACATGTGGGAGGGAAAGTGGATGTAACTTTATTAGGGGAACCACTATAAATCTGTGTGTGCTTGTTATGTTGTTTCTTTGTACAGGTTATGTACATCTTGAAAGCATAAAACAACTAACAACCAAAGCTCTTAAAGAAGAAATATTTAAGAAACTCAAAAAGAGACCAATAACCTATTTACCCCCTCTAGGTGATTTAGCTATACTTGAAACAAAGACTTTCAAAAGGCATTCTTCACATCCAGCTGAGGCATTTCCCAGTCTTGTTGATGGCCACTAAAAAATGCACACGGATTGTAATAATCCTTGCCACAGGAGAGAAAGTGTCAAAGAAATCCACACCATAAGTCTGCGTAAAACCTTTGGCAACAAGACGGGCTTTGTAACGATCTATAGATCCATCAGGGAGAAACTTAATGACAAAGACTCAGAGACAGCCAACCACGTTAGCACCAGGAGTTGTAGGAATAAGAGTCCAAGTACCTCATTCAGTAAGAGTACACATCTCCTCATCCATAACAGCCTTCCAATGAGGGGTAACAAGAGCATCTTGATACGAAGCAGGAACAACATTAGCCAAGAGGGCCAGAGAAAAGTTCCTAGATGAAGGAGGGAGATTAGTATAAGAGACCATAACCTGAACAGGATGTTGGCTGCAGGAGCGAACACCTTGCCGAAGACAATAAGAAGATCTAGATCTGACCTATTTACTGTATCAACCCATCCAAAGAAGAGACTACTGGCCTGAGAGCTGGTTGTAGAGGCTCAGGAGAAGAAGAAGGGACAGTAGAGGAGTTAGAAGGAGAAGAATCAAAAATAGGAGAAGAAGAAAGTAGGGCTGGCTTTGGAAGCGGTGATTGTACAACGGAAGAAGGAGAAGAACTATCAGAAGAAGAAGGAAGAGAGGGAGAAGAAAAGAAGGGAGCATTCTCAAAGAGAGTATCATCTGCCGACACATACTATTTCTAAAGAACTGGATCAAAATAGAGATACCCTTTCTGTGTCGGACAATAACCCCAAAAGATGAACTTCACAGAATGAGGAGAGAGTTTGTCACGTCCAGAAAAAGGAGTGTGAACAAACGCTATGCAATCAATGACACAAAGAGGTAACAGAAAGGGTGTCCCATCAGGATAGAGAATAAAAAAGGGAGTTTGTCCATTGAGAACCGAAGAAGGAACTCGATTAATGAGAAAACATGAAAGAAGAACTGCATGACCCCAATAGGACCGGGGAACATGCATATGAGTAAGAAGGCTATGAGCCACATCTAAAAGATGACAGTTCTTACGTTCAGCAATACCATTCTATTGCTAAGTGTAAGGGCAAGTAGTTTGATGGATCACACCTTGATCCAAACAAAACGAAGAAAACTGATGACTAAGCTATTCCTTAGCATTATCAGTACAAAGAATTTTAATATGAGTATCAAATTGTGTACGTATTTTATTATAAAAGGCAGAAAATATCGAGAAAATCTCAGAGCGTTCATGGAGCAAATATAACCATGTACACCTAGAAAAATCTTCAATGAATGTAACAAAATATAAACTACCCCTACCAATAGTTTGAAGGGGAGCAGGACCTCAAACATCAGAATGAACTAAATCAAAAGGGCGAGAAGAACTACGGCCCAGCTTAGAAGGAAAAGAAGATCGGTGATGCTTGCCAAACAAACATGCTTCACAATCCAGAGTAGAATCACCGCGAGGCAAATCTGTCAAAAGATGATAAAGAATCTGAGGAGGAGGATTCCAAAGGCAAATATGCCACTGAAGAAGAGAAGAAGTGGCAAAAAAAGTAGAAGCAGTATCAAGGTAGAACAAGCTACCGCTCTTAGTCTCAGTAGCAATCACCTCCTTGGAATGAGGAATCTGAAAAGCACAAGTAGAGGCAGTAAAAAAGCTTTATAATGCAACTGTTTACGAAGAGCAGTAACAGAAAGAATATTGCATGGAAAATTCGGGACATAAAGGGTGTACTGTAGCTAAAGAGAGTGAGTAATATGCACAGTGCTAGACCCACAAACTGGAGAAGGCAAACCATCAACAATAAGAACTGGAGGTAACCAGTTGCTCTTGTCAAGAGAAGAGAAAAGGCGAGAATTGTTGGTCACATAATTTGTTGCACCAGAATCATAAGCCACCTACCCGCAGTAGCCAACTGAGCGGTTCCAGAAGTAGTAAGAGAAGTCGTGGACGTCTTTGAGGAATCAGCAGATGTTGGACGAATATGAGGATACTTGGTCCAACACCGATCAACTAAGTGACCAAGCCAACCACAATGAGAGCAAATATGATTGGAGTAACCACATCCACCACCTCTACCACAAGTACGACCACCATGGCCAACAGAAACTTCATGACGAGCTGGATGATCCATAAGATCAGGAGACGAAGACAGAGAGGAGAGCCAAGTACGTTGAAGAAGAGTAGTAACAACAGATATCCGAGCAGTAGTAGCATCTAGAGTCGGAGTATCCACCACTCCAAGAATTTGCTGATGGATCATATCATAGGAATCCGACAGGCGAAGAAAATAGCAAACAACTAGAAGCTCCTGAAAATGCCAGTGTTGCTTAGCTAGATCCACAGAAAAAGGGCGATGTTAAAGAAGTTCAACACCAAGAGTCTGAACCTCCTGATAGGTAGAAGCAGGAGTCATGACTGTTCGTGCGAAAAGATAGGCATACAACGTATAGATCCGCGAATTTTGGGGCTCCCTTGGAATATAAGGCGGCAAGATGATTCCAGGAAACCTTGACCATCGAATCATGACGAATGATAGGAAAGCACTCGTTAGATAAACTGTTGGCCAACCAAGTATAATATCCCTCAAACAACTAGACTCATAAGAGTGGTTTTGTCATGACTAGGTCATGAAAAAACCCTAGGGAGCCCAAAAATACAAAATGAACTTAGGCATAAAGGTGAAAACCACCTTGGGTTGTAAATAGTAATTTTCAATTACCCATCCTAGGGCTTGACTTTAGGGCTTCAAATTGACTCTATGACCCCTCATTAACACTGATAACCCTTAAGGGAGGTCAATGGGTCACCAAGGACCCATTGGGGTCAATCCAAAAGGTCAAGTTGACCAAAGTCAACCCTAGCCCTAAAATGGTCCAAGTGCCCTAATTAAGGGTCAAGTGGCCTCCAAGGTGCCAAACCAACCCTACCCAACCATTCCTAGACCTTAGGGGAGGCCAATAGGTCACCAAGGACCCATTGGGGGCAATTCAAAAGGTCAATTTGACCAAGTCAACCATAGACCAAAAATGGTCAAAGTGCCCTAATTAAGGGTCAAGTGGCCTCCAAGGTGCCAAAACAACCTTACCCAACCCTTCCTAGTCCTTAGGGGAGGCCAATGGGTCACCAAGGACCCATTGGGGGCAACCCAAAAGGTCAATTTGACTAAAGTCAACTCAACCCTAGTTTAGGTCAAATTAACTCAAGTTGACCTAACCTAGCGCAATACATTTGGGCTAAGCCCAATTTAAGTGGACCACTAGCTCTAGGAGGCTGATATTTATTTAAATGCCACTTAAATTTCTAGAAAAAGTTACTAGGAGAGAGAAAGCTCCATCTTCCCCTTTAATGGAGGAGAGAGAAAGAGAGGCTATTCATGGCCAAGGGAGGCCAAGGGCCTCTCTATTCATCTTCAATGCTGGATTCAACTCCTCTGGGGGAGAGGAGAAGTTTTCAGCCATTTCATGACCTAGTTGAGCCTAGGTTAACCCCCCCAAGCAATGGACAAAAAGAGCTCTCATGTCCATTAATGGTCATTGATGCCTTGACCCTTCCCCACCCCAACTGAGGCTTTAAATACCTTCAGAGGACTCAGAGGAGTCGTTTCCTCCACTCACCAAAAGAATTCATGCCCTTTGGTGTAGAAGTTGTAGAGCACCCGATGACACCACCACTGACAATGGCGTCCCGTCGATCGACAAGGCTTGCCCTCCCAAAAGGTCAATTTCTCCCCCTCTCCCTCTATGCTAGCCTCTTAGATCATTTAGGAGAGATAACAGGCTCAATCGAGCCCGATTCAGGCAGAGTTTTTGAAGAAATTCCATGAGAAATGAGAGGTTGCAGGTTCGCCAAAAACGGACCCTCTAGTGGTCGTGTCGCCGCTCATCGATAGCCCCCACCTCAACAGAGGTGGTGGTGGCGGTGGTTGGCTAGGGAGGTGGCTAGGTGACCGGGAAATTGGGCTGGAAGTAGCTCTATGAAATTTTATAGAATTATTAGAAGACTGTTTATATGGGTTGCTTCATAAGGTGCCTAATATTGATTTACTTTAAATGATTTAATTATGTGACCAAATAAGCTTGTAAATTAGTAATTCTTGGTCAGTGATCTTTCCCGCATATATTTTTCATATGGTAATTTTCCTATAATTTTTGGATGATTATTGGAAATACTTCCTTCTTTACCTTGTCTTGGTGATTATTTAATCAATATCTTATTTGGAGATGAACAACTTTTTGGAAAATTGTGATTTTCTATATTTACTGTTATTTGGATGACATATACTTGCCATAATATTTTTGAGGCCATACCAGTCAAAAAAGTGTACTTGATGTTAAAAATCGTTGTTGGTCTTATTTTGCAGAAAATTAATTAAATTATAATTAAATTAGGAAAAATATTATATTCTAGATTTACCCTTAAAATTTCATGTTAGACCCTCAGTAATAATCTTAGGTCATTCAGATGAATATTTGGTGGGGTCACCTTTCAAGCACACCATATTGCTTATTAGGTCTGCACATAATTAAACTGTAGAATTAAGGAATTATGTGAACCTTGGTATGGGATAAAGGGATAGTTGGTGCACCTAGTCTGGTTGGAAATAAATAAGGTCACTAATGGAAGGCAGGTTGTGATAACCTGGTTGTCTAGGGGTAAGGTTGTGCTCGGGGTCGATGGAGGATCATCTTACCCTCGAGTAAGAGGCTAAATACACTTAGGCTTCGTTCGTTTCGATGGAATTGGGGCTTTGGAATTGGCATTTAATTGTCAATTCCAATAGTGAGTGTTCGGCGACCATAATATTACATTGGAATTGGAATTCATTTCAATTCCCATGAGAATTGATTATAGAAGAAACACGTCTCCCTCAATTCTTACCTCACGAGGTCTTCATTCATGATTCCCACCCCTACCAGTGCGTCCCCGACTCTCTCAAAAATATATCAACGCAAATTCTGTTGTTCGCCCAACACCGCATTTTTCGCCAAAGAGAGAAATTTTAGACGGGGCGCACATTTTTCTTCCCGGGATCGCATTTTTAGCCCGGGCGCACATTTTTCACCCGAGCCCTCATTTTTCGACCGGACGCACATTTTTTTGCCCGGGCGACCACTTTTCGCCCTGGCGCGCATTTTTCGCTTGGCCGCACATTTTTCGTCTGGGCAAAAATGCGCGCCTAGGTGCGCATTTTTCGCCTGGACACGATTATTTCTCCCGGGAATGAATTTTTCGCCCGAGCACGAATTTTTCGACCGGGCGTGATCTTTTCACCCGGAAGCAGATTTTTCGTCTGGACGCGAATATTTTGCCCGGGCGCGAATTTTTCATCCGGATGCGATATTATTCGCATGGGCGCGATTTTTTTGCCCGGGCGAGGTTTTTTCTACCGGGCGCTATTTTTTCGTCCGGGCGCGAATATTTCGCCTGGGCGCGAATTTTTTTCTTGGTCGCATATTTTTTTCCCGGGCGCGCATTTTTCACCCGGGACCGCATTTTTCGGTCGGGGGCGCATTTTTCAGCCGGGGGCGTATTTTTCGGTCGGATTGTATTTTTCGGTCGGATTGTATTTTTCGCCCGGGAGCGTATTTTTCAGTCGGACGCGAATTTTTTGCCTGAGCGCTCATTTTTCGCCCGGACGCGCATTTTTCGCACGGACGTGAATTTTTTGACCCGGCGCGCATTTTTCGGCCCGTGCCCGTACTTTTCGCCTGGGCGCGAATATTTCGCCCGACCGCGAATTTTTTGCTCGGCCGCGAATTTTTCGCCTGGCCGCGAATTTTTCGCCCGGACTCAAATATTTCGCCCAGACGCGAATTTTTCATTTGGATGCGATTTTATTCGCCCGGGCGCCAATTTTTTGCCTGGGCGCACATTTTTCGCCCTGACGCTTATTTTCAGTCGGGGGCGCATTTTTGCTTTGGCGTGCATTTTCACCCAGGCGCCCAATTTTCGCCCGGGCGCGAATTTTTTTGCACGGGAGCGAATATTTCCTGGCGCGAATATTTCGTCCGTGCACGAATTTTTCGCCCGGACGCGAATTTTTCACCCTGTCCCGAATTTTTCGCCAGGGCGCGCATTTTTCACCCGGGTGCGCATTTTTCGGCCGGCGAAAAATGCACGTCCTGGCAAAAAAATGCGTGGTCAGGCGAAAACTCCGCGCCCTGTGAAAAATGCGCTCCCGGGCAAAAAATGCACGTCCGGGCGAAAAAATATGCACTCGGGCAAAAAAAATGCGCGCCCGGGTGAAAAACGCGCGCTCGGACTTAAAAATTCTAATATGGAGAGGAACAGTGGAATTAATAATTTCAATTCCTGTGACGGAATTCCTGCATTTAGCCGAACGGCAGAATTGGAATTGACTTCAATTCCAATTCCTGCGGGAATTGGAATTGACTTCAATTCCAATTCCTGCGGGAATTGGAATTGAAGTCAATTCCAATTCCTGCATTTCAATTCCTGCGAAACGAACGGAGCCTTAGGGTATATCAAGTGTAAGATCAGTAAAGTCAGGACATGGGTAGATACCAACAATAGTAAGTGCCTTGCGAAAGGGAACGATGGGCTTCAGCTACCATCACAGTTCCTAGTGCCCTCGAGAGCCCTTCACAGGGAATACCCTTGGCATTCCAAGGTTAACTTTAAACCGTAAGACAAAATGGTAAAAGAGCAATTAATAACTACTAGTACATCACTTTCACTTACCTTGATAGCTCAGGAGTTTAGCTTAGTTGGGTTATCCGAGCTGTAGGTTCGGTGGTTATGGAAATGGGTAGGTTAGCCCGGTGAGACGAGGGCTCGGAAGGTAGTTGTAACAGACAGGATAGTTCGGGGAGCCGATGGCTCAGGAATTCATAGCTATATGTGCATAAGGTGGTGGGTCTTCGGTATTTAATGTTCGTTCACACTGACGTTGATACGATGACTCGACGGGTGTGGTTTACACTTAGCCAAGGAAAATACTAGCGGGTTTAGTCTGCATTAGTACGTGGTGACTCTGGTGTGTCCTTCAGAGGCATACGTAAGGGTTAGGCATGGTAGTGTGGATACCTACCTGGGAGTGGGGTGGCCCAACCCAATGTCTCTATTGGCCACTACAGAGGCTCTTGGGAGTGAAGCTAGCTTCCAAAATGGGGGAACTAAAGGTCTGTACGCATAGAGTCGTGTGTGTTGCATTTGTATGAACATATCATTAAACCTACATAGCATGACATACCATGACATCATTGCACTTAAACCCCTACCCCTATCGTATAAATTGGTATGAGACTTTTTATACGATAGGCTCTGCAAAACGACCCCTTAATCTATAAGTTTGTATGGACATTTTTATAAATTAAGGATACCTTTGAATATAGCTTGTTCTCTCTACTTTTCCTTAATTACTGCTCTATCTATCACAGAACTGCTAGTTTAGACTCTTATATATCGATGTTATATGACTGCTAGTTAGATCCACTACCACCTGTTTTTATTTACTCTCCACCTACATAGCTTTTTTATCTCTCCTCTCGTACGATTCCTAGTAGTCACGGGGGTGAGGCGGGGATGATAGTTGGCTTAGTCTTTATGAATAACGGTCGGTGGACCAAACATTTCAGGGGCTCTGGATGGGAGATATGGATCAGCAGTAGGAGATGTAGCACCAGCGGAGCGCTGTGCATATGGAGGTGGGCCAGTCTAGCATGGGAGCACCAACTTCTGGCTCCGTGAGTGTTAGTTTTACTTAGCTTCTGCGAGAGTGTTGTAGTGAGGACATGATGTACCGGGCATGAGCCCGTTTATATTTCTACTTTATTATTCTGTTTCAGTACCTTTTCTCTGTGGACTTTGCTGTGAATTATGCTCATATATTTAGATATGTGGTGATTTTGTGGACTAGACTAAGTTTTCTCATTTCATGTACTTCTATTTCTTTGGTGATCGTTAAGGCCAGCAAGATCAACATTTTGTAGTGTGACCTTCCCGAGTGTTGGTGTCACTGCTAAACGATGATTCTGGGCATAAGACCCGGATGCGAAAAAAAGAGGGTCTTACAAACTGGTATAAGAGCCAAAACATCGATCCAAAGAGAATAAGTCAACAAAAACCCTAGGCCACCCTGCACGAGCTTAGTTTGAGGAAAAACTAGCAGCGGAAGCAATGGTGTGCCCATAAGAGGAATCACATGCAAAAGTCCAATTTTTCATTAGTTCCACTTATACATTAACTATAATTGGAATTTTCGTTTGTAGCATGCGACGAACCCTACTCCTCAGTAGGGTACACCTCAGACACAGAACATGGTTCCACCACCACCGGCTCCGACTCCATTCCAGCAGATGGAGATGGGGCAGACACTGACAGCTATTCTGGAGGCCTTCAGCGCTCAGCAGGCATCGACCCCATAGCCAAATCCCGAGGCTAACTGGTTGAGCGCCTTCTGAGGTCTTTCTCCTCCATCCTACCTCTGGACGGAGTCAACAGTTCGTACAAAGGAGTGGCTGGACATTATTTATGAGATGCTGGCTAGGATTCGATGCCCGACGGAGGAGGTTGTAGCCTTGGCAGTTTTTTGCTTGGATTCGCATGCGAAGAGATGGTGGAAGTCACTGTTAGACACCACCTTTGCTGGAGTGGATTGCACAAAAATCTCCTGCGAGGAGTTCAGAGAAGCTCTATTGGAGCATTTTGTACCTCAGTCGGCGAGGGATGAATTGGAGGATAGGTTCCTGTAGTTGAGACAGGGCAGCAGGACGGTGTTGGAGTACTACCAGGAGTTTACACATCTAGTCCTCTTTGCGGAATCATATCAGCTAGACCATGCGGGCTACGCAAAGAGGTTGTACAAGGGCCTTCACAATGACATGAGGCAGGCCCTCCTCTTCGTCTCTGATGGGAGCTTGGAAAGGATCTTGGATATGGAAAAGAAGTTGGAGGCAAGCCAGCTTACAGTTCGGGGCCGAAAGAGACCGGCTAATGACTTAGTGATTGGTGGTAGGAGAGACCAACCCAGAGTTCATGTCATTGGGGAAAGGAAGAATGAGGATCAACCCCTCTAGGAGGACAGGAAGGAGAAGAGGAACCTGGTTGTGTTTGCTCCTCAACTCGCTCACGAACTTGGACAATGTATTTTTGACCGATTCACGGGGGCTTGGAAAACCCGCAACAAATCTAATTACATTAAATAAATTTTTTTTTCTAAGAACTAAAAAATGAAAATAAAATAGGATAGAGTTAGACTGATCCGAATTACAATGGAAAAACATAGATTCTCGTTATAAAGAAAGTCTTTGGTCATTACTAATGTGGGTGGATCAGATACCACGTGACAAGATATAATTCGTGCATACTAATTCACCTAATCTTTCGGGTCGGGCCACCTCGGGCTGGTCGAACACCGCCATTATTAGCTTGGTAAATAATGGAGGGGTGAGGTCGGTCGAGTCCTGCCATGCACTAAGTGACAAGCACCGGAAGTCGTAACTTTAACGAAGCAAAAGCCCGGAGACTTAACCACAGTTTGGCTTTGGTGGTTAAAATACACCACCTTGCTTCGTTCCTCCTCTCTCCTCTCCAACCTCTTGTCTTCAATTTTCACCTTCTTTCTTCCTCTGGTAAGGACGGAGGCCACCCACCTCCTCTCCGCCGCCGGCGAGTGTGCGTTTCGACTTCGAACCCTTTATTATGTCGTGAGCGGAGACCGGCTAATGACTCATTGATACAAATATTGTATATAAATAGCCAGAAGTTAAAGTTGATGACCATACTAATTTATATAAACAGATAGATGATTTATATAATCAGCCAGCAGAAGAATCTGATGATAATTCAGAGTCAGATTATTTATAAGATTCTGGGTCTAAGAAAAGAAAGTTCAAGAAGAATGCTCCAGTTAAGGTTGCTCCTCAGCTTTCATCAACTACAGATATTCCATATTATATTCTGCATGGGATTCCTCTAACTCTAGATCTTCCACACTGGATTAGGTACTTCAAGAATGAGCAGAAAAATAGGAAGAAGATGAGGAGATATCATTCTCCACCTCAAAAGTCTTAGAGAGGACCTCCTCCTCCTCCTCCTCCAATAGCAGGGTTAGCTGGTAATGTTTCTTCTTCTCAGAGGTCTTCTTCTCATCACATAAGACCAGCTCAGGGCAAATAGGGCATATCTTCAAGGTCTGATACTTATATCAGTCAAAACAGTCAAAGCAGCAAGCAACATTCAAACAAAGAAAGGCCACCTTCTCCAGTTTATGACCCAGAGTTAGATCCAAGGTTTAGAATGGAAAGGTTTAATGAGCAAGTTGCTCTATCTAAGATTAAGAAAGCTAGGACAGAGGGTAAGGACCCCTCACAATTCAACGCTATGTTTTCATACAGACAAAATGAACTGGACAGATATTCAAAGAAGAGCTTGTTCAATGTTGATAAGTACATGAGTCTGCATCCTGAAGCAGTAGTTCAAGGAACAACTTATCTAAAGTTTATTGGCTTTCAAGACTTAAAGATGAGCAAAAGGGAAGCTAAAGATCCTACCCGAAAGCTTATTTTCACCAAATCTTCTTCAGAATCTCCTTCAACAGCACCTCAGAAAGATTCTTGATTTTTGTTTATGTTTTTGAACTATGTTGTTTTTTAAACTCTCAAAGCACTTATTATATATTTGCTGAAAATTTTATTTCTACTAGATATTTATGCTTTGTGTTTTTCTGTTTTTGATAGTATCCTCACCCAAATAGGGGGAGATTGTTGGAACCCTATTATTGATTTGGGCTAGGATCACTATTATTTGTTTTAGGATAATTAGTTTTACCCAATGTGTATAGTCTAGGGTCATAGGTTTATTTCCAGGGTTGTTCCTTCAGAAGAATTCCAGAGAAGTGCTGTTCGACGAATGCAAAATTCAGATCGACGAAAGCTGAGCTCAGTTCGACGAACACCGAGCTCAATTCGACGAACTTAAAGTTCTAACTCGGAGTTTAGCTCGACGGACTCTGGGCTCTGTTCGACGAACGATGATCACAACTCAGAAGCTCAGCTCAACGAACTCCAGGCTCAGTTCGACGAATTCCAAGCTCAGTTCGATGAATTTCTTACAGTGTTTAATGTTCAGGCAGTTTTATATTCTTAAGACAGAATGATTTTGAAAGGCTTAATTTCAGTCAGTAACACTTTGATATTTAATGCTAAATATTCTTAATGAATATAGCCGTTTCAGGCAGTATTAAATATGGATTTGTCACAGAGTTTAATTTTAATTAATTCCTAAAACAGTTACAATTGTCAGAGATTCTTCAGGCATTTCAGAATGGTTTTAAATCAAATGTTTGAATTCTTCTCAGAGATTATATATTCAGATTATTGCTCCTTCAAAGGGTCACACTCTTACAGATCTCATAATTTTACAGAGTTAGACTTTCAGGGTGACACATAGTTACTAACTTAGAGGGCTTCACACGAAGAGTGACTGACTTAGAGATTAACAGACATACAAATCAATATAGATCAACACATATAGATACAGATATTCTGCTTTAGTGTCTACTAGTGCAAAAGTCTTCAATCAATAAAAAACAAGATGGCCTATACCCTGAAGAAAAGACTCCCTCTCCCGATCACAAATCTCTACTCAAATTAGGGGGAGCTTTTTGCATCTTCATCCACTAAAGTCTTCTAAGAGATATTTGATAGAGAATATATCATCAACTCTCTTAGTTTATTCCTTAAACTGTGTACAAGGTTTTTAACTCCCTTCAAAAGTTATCTCTTGGTTGATAAGTCTCCTGATCAAAAGACTTAAGCTTGGTTTTTGAGCACCTGATCAAAAACTCAAATGGTTGCAAGATCTCCCTTAGAAAATAGATCTTCTGTTGGCAAGGCACCTGATCAAAAACCTGTAGTGGAATCATACTAGGGTGGTAGAAGAGTAGACGTACCCAAGTTTATTGGGGAACTACTATAAATCCTTGTGTTGTCTGTGATTGATTGCTTTCTTTTTTTGCGTGCTGTGATTTTTCTTTCTATATATATTTATCACTTAATTTAAAATCCGCTATAAAAATAAATCAAAGTTTTAAAATACTCTATTCACCCCCTCTAGAGTAAAGTTAGATCTATCCCTCACTTTCAGAGACTCTATTTGTTTGGATGCCACAGTGCGAGGCTGCCTTCCTGGAGCTGAAGGGTCGGCTTACCTCGACCCCTATCCTTGCCATTCCATCTGGGAAGGATGGATTTCAGGTTTATACCGATGCGTCGTATCAAGGGATGGGTGCCGTTCTGATGCAGAACGGGCACATGATATCTTATGCCTCCAGACATCTGAAGAAACACGAGTAGAACTACCCAGTGCACGACTTGGAGATGGGAGTGGTTATCTTCGCTCTGAAGATCTGGCGGCACTATCTCTACGGTGTCCATTGTGATATTTTCTCGAATCACAAGAATTTATAGTACGTGGACACACATAAGGAGCTTAACTTCGGACAGAGACGCTGGGTGGAGTTTTTGTCGGACTATCAGTACACCATACACTATCATTCCAGGAAGGCCAATGTGGTAGCTGATGCTATGAACCAGAGAGCCACTACACCAGAATTAGGGCCTCAGCTGATGGCTATGGAGCTGGTGCAGATGTTGGAAGAGTTGAAGATATCTCTGGTATCTAAGGATGATCCAGAGCTTTACGAGGAGTACCTGGCGGCGATGAGTACCACCGAGTACCTTCGGGATCACATCAGGGACGGGCAGAGGCTGGATACGAGGATGGAGCCGATATTTAGGGCCTTGGAGGAAGGCATGGCAGGGGATTACTCTTTGAGATATGATCTGCTATTCTTTAGAGGCCGAGTTTATATACCGGTAGGAGGCCGAATTCAGGAGGATATCATGATAGAGGCTCACTGGAGCAGATATTCAGTGCACCCGGGGATCACAAAGATTGTAGCGGATCTGAAGAGGAAATGTATTGGCTGGGCATGAATAAGGATATCACATACTTTGTGACACATTGTGAGGCTTGTCATCTCGTAAAGGACGAGTCCAAGTGTCCGACCGGATTAGTGCAGCCACTTCCGGTGCCGGAGTGGATGCTTGAGGACATAGCCATGGATTTCATACATGGGATGCCCCGATCTCATGAGGGGAACGACTCGATCTGGTTGATTGTCGATAGACTGACGAAGGTGGCCAGGTTTATTCCGATTAGAAAGGATGCTCCGGTTAGTGATCTAGTGCGGAGATTTGTAGATCAGTTTGTCCGCTACCATGGAGTTCCCAAGACGATTGTGTCTGATCGGGATGGATGGTTTACGTATAAGGAGTGGTGGTTAGTTAAGACTTTCTTAGGCTCTCGGTTGGCGTTAAATACTGCCTTCCACCCTCAGACAGATGGGCAGATGGAGCGCACCAACTGGACACTAGAAGATGTTCTGAGCCTATGCATTTTGGACCGCGGAGAGCCATGGGAGATACTATTACCGTTGATTGAGTTATCTTACAATAACATTCATCAGTCCAGCATAGGCATGGCCCCTTACGAGGCATTATACGGACGAAGGTGCAGGACCCCACTATCTTGGATCGAGGATGAGGATCCAAAGTCACTCGGCTCAGAGTTCGTGGAGGAAATAGATGCTCAGGTGATATTGATCTAGGATAAGGTGTTGGAGGCCCAGAGTAGAAATGCCAAATACTATGATGTGCGGCATCGTCAAGTCAAGTTCCATGTGGGAGACTGTAAATGTTTGTTTTTGTAATGAGAGTGACCTAGAGGGGGGGGGGGGGTGAATAGGTCCAATTTTAATTCTAGGCTACTTTTAGACAATGAAAATTACTTCTATATTTTTATTATCCCAGTCATATAAAACAGAAAAACTAATCAATAAGAAAAGATCATCAAGCACATCAAACACAGTACATCAATCACAACACAGTACTCAAGATTTATAGTTGTTCCCCATTTTATTGGTACATCCACTTTCCCCCTTCGCCTATCTATCAATGAACTAGATTCAGCCAAACTCCTTCTTCTTTCTTTACTCAGATCCTCATATCTTACAGCTTAGAGCCCATCTAGCTCCTACAACTAAAACTATACAAGTCTTACCACTCAGATCACCAAGATCCTACACCTCAAGTTCTTACAAAGAACTCTACCTCAAGGTGAATCTATACTCCTACACCTCAGACAACCCCTGCCCTACAACTCAGAACAATCAGTTCCTACACCTCAGAGAGATACCCACTTCTTCTACCTCAGGCAACTCCTGCCCTACCTCAGCCTTTATAACACCGGCTTACAACTCAGAGAATTTGATTCCCCTACACTCAAATCTACAAGTAGATCTTACAAGTTTAATTTATGATGAAAAGAATGATTCAGAATTAGTCACCCAGAGAGAAACGAGTGACTGCTTCTTGAACTGAACTTGATAAGTCAACTTCCCTTGATTCTTGTTGTAAAAGATTTGATCCGTCTCTTCTTAGCTTTTTAAAGATTCTTGAAGTTGAAATTAGGGTAGATCTAGGTTGGAGAATGTTAAAGACGATTCTTGATGAAAGTGAGGGGATAAGATACTTACTACTCTAGAGGAAGGGGGGGGGGTGAATAGAGTTTTCAAAAATTAAGGAGACTCTAAACACTTCTCTTAGAGCTATTATGAAATAGAAATATAAAAGCTTAAAACCTAAAGCCTATCAGAGTGTAGTGAATAAAATATCAAGCTAACTGAAGTTTTAGTTGAGCTTTAAGCCTAGCATAGCACTTAGCAACCTAGTTAAATATATCACAGCCACAGTGCATCAATTAAAGTAAGTAACCAGACAACATAAGAGATTTATAGTGGTTCCCCAAATAGGTACATCCACTCTTTTACCACTCTGGTAGGAATCCACTACAGGTTTTTGTTCAGGTGCCCTGCCACCATAAGATCTACTGCAGGTAGATCTAGGGACCCTTTGAGATTTTGATCAGGAGCCCAAAATCCAATAGGTTTTTGATCAGGTGCCCTATCACGAACAATTCACTTTTGAAGGGAGTAATAACCCTTTTATAAGGAGGTTAAAAGAAAGATAAAAAGGTATCTTCTCTGTGTTCAGAGAAGCTAGTGGATTTCTCTGATAAAATCAAAGCTCCCCCCTGGCTTATAGAATGTCCAGGAAGAAGCTTTACTTCAGGGTGCAGGAAATCCAGATTGCTTTGAAACTCTTTCTGATGCATCTTTGAAGAAGACTCAAGATTTTGATGAATATTCTTCTTCGGCAGCTTTTGCAATCTAGAAGGAAAGTTCTTCTTGAAAGCTTGAACACTGAGTGTTGATTTTCCTGAAGACAGGATTAACTCAGGAAGAAGCAGAGGAATAAATCCTTTTTCTTGAGAGCTCTTGTTCTATTACACTGGTTGCTATGATCTGAGTTCCTGTATATCTTGTTTGTATTTAGCCAACTGTTTTATAATATAGAAACTTTTCTCTTTCTAACAATGCCTCGAGCCCTGCACAAAAAGATCTTTCCAAAATAATATAATAAGTCAAATAAAGAAACTACAGATATAGTCTTTTCTGTCATTCCCAAAATGAATTTAAGGATATTAAAATATCCTATCAATTTGACTTTTCACAAAAGTACAGGAGACAAATCCTTACGGCTATATTAAAGCTGTACACAATCCACTCTTTCCAAACGACTTTATTCTGTCAAAATCTTTTAATAAATGCATAAGAAATATTGAAAATAAGCAACAGAGTATAAACATTGTAGTAAGCAGAATATTTGAATAGAATATGTTTTAAAAAAGAGTAAATAAAACAGGGAATCAAATGAAATGAATATTGATAATAGCAGCCAGAAAACGTCGACCAGAGATCGAAGATCGTCGATCTGAACAAGCAGATCGTCGACCAGAAGAAAAAAAAGTATTCACAGAAAACATCAACCAAGGCTATACGATCGTCGATCTGAATAAGCAGATCGTCGAACCACTTCTGAGTTCATATAACTCTGAGATAATCGATCATAAATCGAAGATCGTCGAGCGCCAATCGACTAACGTCGAGCACAATTCTACTTAACCAAAATTTCCATTTCAATCCAATATCAAGTATCCTATCTGGGTCTATCCTAACTAAACCTACGGTAGACTAATATTTAGTCTAACCATTGACCATAGATAATTCTTCGGTCAATTAAGCCTAATTGAGATGACATGGCCCAAATCAAAACTAGGGAACCAAAAATCTCCCCCTATTTGGGTGATGTCACTAAAATACTAACAAATCTAAGATAAGCAGATAAAGTAAACAGCAATAAATAAATCATCAAACAGATTTAAATAAAACAGATAATCAACACAAATGTCACAATTGATTTTCAACAGAATCTGAAGGAGGAATAGAAGTAGCAGGAGAGAAGGTGATTTTTCTATTAGGATCATATGCATCTTTTTTGATAACTTCAAGTCCATCTCTCCAATGATCTTTAGCTCTCCAGCTTTGGGTAGAACATCTTCAGGATGTTTCTCCATATATTTTGAAGCATCAAAAACTTCTGAGCTGACTTGGAATCTATCCAATTCTTTCTTTCTGTATGTTGACATGGTAGACAATCCTGTGATATCTTTACCTTTAGCTTTAACTTTCTTGATCTGAGCAGTTCCCACCAATTCTAAAAGTCTAGCCATTTTGAAGTTTGGATCAAGCTCTTGACTTTCATAAGTGTTTTCATCATCTGGATTCAAAGGATTTACAGCCTTAAACTTTACTGATTGAGTTAGAAAACTCTCAGTTTGCTTGACATTTGAGTCTTTTGGCTCTTGAATCATAAGACTGGATGGAGGAGCAAACTCAGTATATTTCTTGCTTGATTTGTCAGAATATATAACTCTTTTTCTTTTGAAATCTGCTAGCTAGACTTGAGCTGGTATTTCCTTTGAAGGTGACAACTTTGCTTTGTGAGGAGACCTAGGAGCTGAAGGAGGAGAGAAAGTTGGTTGTTTAAATACAACTTCTTTTATTTGCTCTCTTTGACTATCTGAATGCCTGGTCTGCCTCTGATCATTAGAACTGCTGGGAGGAGGCTGCATGCCCTTCCTATGATAGGTGTATGGTTGATTTGGTTTGGTAGAAGGAGCAGAAGATCTGGGAGCAATGTTTCCTGATGCACCAACAGAGGGAGGAGGAGGAGGAAGACCTCTCTGAATCCCTTTGGGAGGAGGAGATTTCTTCCTGCTCTTCTTCCTTGCTTTTTGAGCATTTTTAGAAAGCCATATCCAGGGCTCAAAGCTTTTGGACTTAGGATCAATTCCTTTCAAAATATAGTATGAAATATCATGATCTGGATTAGGAGGAGGTGGAGCAACAATCTTCCTTTTCTTTTTAGCAATCCTTTTACTTTTCTTATAACCTTCTGAATCATCAGAATCTTCATCCTCATCCTCAGAGTGTGAGGACTGAGGTCTTGCATACAGATCATCAATGTCTTTTAGCACAGCTTCCTCTTATTCTTTAGCTTTCAACATAGCCTTTTTTCTTTCTTCTTCTAGTATATCTTGTGCCAAGAGAGAGTGCAAATCTAGACCTAGAGTGTCATCCCAAAGAGTAGAGGGTGCAGACTCAACTTCTGAAACAGCAACTGGCACACTTTTATCTGAAGATTCTACTGAATTCCACTTATTTTCTAAGAAGGAGGTGATAATCCCTTCTAGATGTCTGGTAACTATAGGAGTGGAAATCTTCTCAAGACAGAATTTGAAGGCAAAGGCTGCTTCAGCTATTGCTTCAGAAATAATAAAACTGTCCAAAAACTGAAGGCACATTGGTCTCTTATAGCACACAATGGCCTGAAGAGGATCAAAAGAACTAGGAGAAGACTGATAATGGCCTCCAAGAGAAGAGAGAGAGGACTCATCATCTGAATCAAGAAATGCCTCCAGTTCATCTGGAACTACTGGAGCATCTAAATCCACAAATATCCTCTGGATTTCATTTGGAACTATATCTGAACATATTTCTAGCTCTACTACTGCTGGAGATTGCACAACCTGACGAGCCAAAGCATAGCTTGAATCATCATCATTGAACATCTCCCCCTGCATGGGTTCAGTGGGAACTAAACCCAGGCCCCTAGATTAAGAAAGGGCTGAGAGGGCAGTGAAGGAAGCAGCAAGTGAAGAGATGGAGTTAGCAAGGGGGGCAATGGCTTCAGCTATCATTATTTTGATGGATGGGGTAATGAGGTCTAGAGTATTGGCAATGAATTCTAGTGTTATTTGAAAAGATGGAGGAATGATAAATGGAGAATCATCAGAATTGATGTTCTGCAGAGCTGGGGCTTTATCAAGTGGAGAATTGTGATGAGACGGATGATCATGAGTGGGTGATTGATGATGAGGAGAAGGAGTCGGGGAATGATGAGGAGATGGAGTGAGCAGATTGAACATGGAATCTATGTTGAAGTTGGGTATCTCAGCTAGATGAGCTGGAGTTGGAGAAGCAGATTGGGATGGATGGTTCACGGGAGAAGAATGAGTTATGATGGAGGTGGATGGCAAGGAGGGTAAGGCAGGAATTTCTTCACTAGGGTGGGAAGTGGCTTCAGAAGCCCTTGTGCCCTCAGATGCTATAGGGACATACTTAGCCTTTTAAGGTTTCTGAATAACCCTTTTCAACTTAGCAAACAGGGAAGAATCAATCCTTTTGCTGGCATTGATGGCTGTAGGAACAGAGCCTAACAGCTGAGAAGCTTTCTTGGATAGAAAGAACCCAATTAGCCTACCTTGAGTTACCTCTTTCTTGTTGTTCTTTCTCCTAATCAACTCAAACAGTAATCCAACCCAATTGATTGACTTCTTATTCACAATAGCTGACATCAAGGCAAACTGTTGCCTGTTAATGTTGTCATGGGCTGAATGCTTTCCAAGCAGCACTTTTCCTACTAGGTCAGCCAAGAACTTGAAACCAACATGATGATTTACTTTTAACACCTTAGAGGGAATGCCTTCTACATGTCCCATCTCTATCAGCATCCTACCATACTCTGTCGAATCTTGCTCATACTCATCTGTTCAATTCTTTAACTCAAAAGTTTCAGTCAAAATTTCAGGAGTAAGAATTACCTCCACTCCATTGATGGTTCCTGTCATCACTTTGTCATCAGAAGAAGATGTATACACCCATTCCTATATCTATGATAAGTGGAGTTTGGTCTTTGTAGACATAAGCTTTTTGAGTCCTTGTTCATCGCATAACTGCAGCATTTCTTTGAAAACTTGTTCACTGTCACTGAAGGAATCGAAGTCAACAGAGAAACCGGCATCGAACTTCATCACGGATAGGGTTGCAGAGGAAATCATCATGACGAGAAGAATCACAAGAGAAGAGAGAAGAAAGCGCGGGACGAGAGCTCGAAATGGTTCTCGAAGCAGAATATGAAACAACGAGCTCCGTCGACGATCTTCAGACCTAAATAGATGATCGTTTAGAAATAAACAAGAATCGTCGATCTCTGAATGAAGATCAAGAGAATCGGTTGTCGATCGTCGGTCGACGATCGATTTCTGAAGCAGTTTCATCGATCGTCGATCGAGGATTTTTGTCTCTAAAGGCAAAGAGCTATCGTAGACCAAGGGTCGACGATTTAGCTCAACCTGTTCGACTATCTTCGAACACCGTTCGACGATTTCAGAACAAATTTCATCTTAGCAGATTTGTACACTTAGTCTGATCCATTCAACATGCCTAGTTGATTCAAAAAGAATTGATGTTTTTGTTCATCTAAAGGCTTTATGAAAATATCACCTCTCTGAAGATCTATGGGTATAAACTCAAGATTTATTTTATTCTTGTCAACACAGTCTCTAAGAAAGTGGTGTCTAATGTCAATGTGCTTGGTTCTAGAATGGTGCATAGGATTTTGTGCTATAGTAAGAGCACTGGTACTGTCACACATAATTTTGGTGTTTTTGTGTGTGTACCCATAATCCAAGAGTTGATTTTGAATCCACAAAATGTGTGAACAGCAACTGGCAGATGCTATATATTCAGCCTCTGCTGTTGAAGTTAAAACATAAGTCTGCTTGTTACAAAACCATGAGACTAATCTCTCACCTAGGAACTGACAAGTCCCTGAGGTGCTCTTCCTGTCAACTCTACAGCCAGCATAGTCAGCATCTGAGTATCCAATCAACTAAAATTCTGATTCAGCTGGGTACCAAAGTCCTAAATTTGGGCATCCCTTCAAGTATCTTTAGATTCTCTTAAGAAGAGTTAAGTGAGATTCCTTGGGGTTGATCTGAAATCTAGCACAGAGGCATGTGGAAAACATTATATCAGGTCTACTTTTAGTTAGATATAATAGGGAACCAACATTGGCCCTATAATATTTCTGATCAACAGGCTTTCCCTTTTCATCAGAATCAATAACTACATTAGTAGCAATAGGAGTGTGCATTGCTGAAGCATCTGCCATCCCAAACTTCTTTGCCAATTCCTTAGCATAATTAGATTGGGAGATGAAGATGCCATCAGCATCTTGTTTCACTTGGAGACCAAGGAAATAAGACAGCTCACCCATACTACTAATCCCAAACTTAGAATGCATTAGGTCTGAGAACCTTTTGCATAGTTTAGGATCAATGGAACCAAATATAATGTCATCCACATAAATTTGAACTAACAGGATCTTGTCCTTGTGGTTCTTAATAAAAAGGGTTCTATCAACTATGCCTCTTACAAACTTGTGTTCTTATAGGAAACTAGCTAGAGTCTCATACCATGCTCTAGGAGCCTGCTTAAGTCCATATAGAGCTTTTTGCAACTTAAAAACATGTGAGGGGTGAGTTGAAGAAATGAAACCAGGGGGTTGTTCAACAAACACCTCTTCCTTTAGCTCTCCATTCAGAAATGCACTCTTTACATCTATTTGGAACACCTTAAACTTCATGTAGGCTGTATAGGCTAGAAAGATCCTTATTGCCTCTGGCCTTACAATAGGAGCAAAAGTCTGATCATAATCTATGCCTTCTTCCTGTCTGTAGCCTTGTTCTACAAGCCTTGCTTTATTTTTTATGATAATTCCTTGTGCATCCAATTTATTTCTAAACACCCATTTGGTGCCTATAACCAGCTGACCTTTTGGTCTAGGGACCAACTTCCAAACTTTACACCTTTCAAACTGGTTTAGCTCTTCTTGCATGGCAATGATCCAGTGGGGATCTTGCTCAGCATCTTTTATGGTTAAGGGATCAAACTGAGAAAGAAAACAAGCAAGCATCACATCTTGACTTAGTTGATGTCTAGTTTGCACATCATTTGAAATGTATCCAATCACTTGAGATGTAGGATGATCTCTAAGTGTGACATAATCAGTTGGTGGTATGTGATCTTCAACAGCAGTTGGAATCAATTCCTCAGGTGGAATTAGATTGGCTGTTTACAAAGTTGCAATCACTTCTACCTGATCTTCATCACTGTCTGAATCAACTATCTAAGGAGTTGATTGAGGTTGAATCTCCTGAGTGAGTTTTAGTTCATCCAAATTCTTGCACAAGTCAGGTACCTGCAAATAGTTATTGGAGGAAGTTTCCTTCTCTCTGTAAAACATTTTTGTTTCATCAAAAGATACATGAACTTACTCTTCAATTTTTAATGTGGATTTATTAAATACCCTATAAGCTTTGCTTACTTGGGAATATCTTATAAAGATTCCCATTGAAGCCTTTGCTTAAAACTTTCTAATGTAGTCTTTATTATTATTGTGAATGTAAACTACACAGCAAAAAATTCTAAAATAGTTTATTTTAGGTTTATTTTCTTTAAGCAATTCATAAGGAGTCTTCCCCTTAAGTTTATGTATCAAACTCCTATTCAGTACATAGTTAGCTGTGCTAACTGCTTCTGCCTAAAAGGAGAGAGGCATATTAGCATCTGCTAATAATGTTCCTGCAGCTTCAATCAAGGTTCTGTTTTTCCTTTCCATTACCCCATTTTGTTGAGGAGTTCTAGGAGCAGAGAAGCTATGCCTGATACCTTCTTTCTCACAAAATTCTTGCATAAGAAGAGATTCAAACTCAGTACCATGATCACTTTTGATCAAGGCAACTTGAGTAGAGTACTCAGTCTGTATACAAAGTAAAAAATCTGAAAGAACTTTGAAGTTATCAGATTTAGTTCTCAAGAAGAACACCCAAGTGAACCTAGAGTAATCATCTACAATAACTAGGGTATAGAATTTCCCTCCTAGACTTTGTACAGCTATTGGACCAAAAAGATCCAAGTGCAATAGGTACAAGATTCTAGGTGAATCACTTTTATTTACAGCTTTGAAACTATTCTTGGTTTGCTTGCCTAGCTGACAAGCCTTGCATAAGCCTTCCTTCTTGTACGGGCAAGAGGGCAAACCTCTAATAAGGTTGTATTTAGATAACCTAGATATATTTTTAAGGTTAACATGACTTAGCCTCTTATGCCACAAAGTATTATTACTACTCACCTCATTAAATAAACAGATTTAAGAAGAGGTGGAATTAAAATCTACAAGATATATATTTCCTTGTCTAATACCTACTAACACAATTGTATTGTTTAAAGTAATATTGCATAGAGTATTAGAAAACCAAACCTGATAGCCAGCATCACAAAGCAGACTTACAGAAATAAGATTGTGCTTCAGTCCTGTGACATAAGATAACTTCTTGAAAGTCACTGACCCTATGGTGAATTTACCATATCCTTCTGTCTGACCATAGCTGGAATCACCAAAGACTACCTTTGGTCCCAACTTGGCTTTGAAGCTTGACAGGTTCTCTTTGTTTCCAGTCATATGCTTGGAGCATCCACTATCCAAATACCACTTATCCTGAGTGATAGGATAGGTCTTCACCTGCAATAAGATAGATTAAACATTGTGGACCCAGGTAACCTTGGGTCCATTGTTCTTCACATTGGAAAAACTAGAAATAAAAGAATATGCAAGTTGAGGGTGATATCCTAAGGGATGAGATCTCCTAAGTGGGATAATCCAATTAGCAGACCTAGGGTTGCTATTAAACTTATTGTTTCTATTAGCATTGTTGTAATTCTGAAAATTTAGTTCTGATCGTCGATCGATGTTCGACGATCGGTACCCAAATCGTCGATCTTGGTCCACAGAAGAGAGTTCTGGCTTCCACAATCGTCGATCTCTGTTCGACGACTCAGGCTGAGATCGTCGATCCCTCATTGCCAAGTTATACCCAGCAGGTGAGTTCAGAGATCGTCGATTGTCGTTCGACGATGGGTTCAGTGATCGTCGATGGGCGTTCGACGATTTTTGTATTTCTGTGAATTTCTGTTTCCTTTTGTCTCTCTTAATCTTATTAAAGGTTTTCTTAGCCTTTTGAATAACCTCAGTATTGTGTATTCCCTTTTCAGAAACAAACTTTACTGGAGTAGACAGATTGTATTCAAGGAGCAATGGGGGTTCACTAGGTGAGGCACCTAAGCCTAACTTATTTTTGCCGGTCCTAGTGTTGGCAGTGATTATGATTTCTAGCAACTTAAGGCTTCTGCCATTAAGTGAATCTTCTAACCTTTTAGCTTTAGCTAGTTCTAATTTAAGAAATTTAATTTCTTCAGTTTATCTAGTGAGTTCAGCTTCCAACTTAATGTTTTCATTAGATATAGATTCTGATTCAGCTAGTTTATCTCTAAGCAGTTTAATTTCCTTTTATGAGCTAAGTAAGTCTAGGCAAAGAGTTTTAAATTCATGCTTAAATTCATCAGAGGTAAAATCATAAGATGTAATTACCTGATCTTCATTAGACGATTCATCCTCCTCATCTTCAGTCATCTCTGTAGCTGAGTTACTACTGCAGGCATTGATTGCCATAAGGCAAATCTCCTTAGCTTTCTTCTCTTCTTCATCATCTTCACTGGAGCTGGATGAAGAGGAGTCTTCCTCAGTATCACTCTAAGTCTTTGCAACAATACCTTTCTCTTTCTTCTTATATTTGTGAGAAGATGTCTTGGAGTAGTGCTTCTCATGTTCCTTTTCTTTTCTCCTTTCCTTATGCTTTGTCTCTGGACACTCAGGGAGGATGTGTCTAGGCTTCCTGCATCCATAACAAATAATTTCTTTAGATGAGGTTTTATCATACCTTGGTTTGTCATCATATTTTGATGACTTTCTTCTATTGTCCTTTCTTCCCATCTTATAAAACCTCTTGGCAAAGAGTGCCAACAGTTCTTCATTTGATTGAGTCACTTTGGACTCATCATCAGCCTTAAGTGCAAGGGTTTGCTCTTTCCTTGTTGGAGTAGGTGCTTTAGCTTCAGCTTCAGCTTCCCTGGTCTTCAGTACTTGCTCAAATGATTTGAGCTTGCCAAGGAGAGCTTCAGTTGAGATCTCTGTTGTACTTCTGGACTTCTTGATTAGCCAGGTTCTGAGATCCCATGAGCTGGGAAAGCACATCAGTATTTTATCATTGACTTCTGTCAATGTAATCACTTTATCAAGTGTCCTCAGCTGATTGATAATGGAGCTGAGCCTTATGTACATAGCTTCTACAGTCTCAGCCTATTCTTTCTTGAAGTTCTCATATTGGGATATGAGATTGGACCTTCTGTCCTTCCTCTCATCAGCCGAACCAGCTACAATCTGATTCAGTGAGTCCCACATGGCTTTTGTTGAGGTGCAATCAGCCACTTTCTGGAATGTCTCATCAAACATAGTCTGAGCCAGAATATTCATAGCTTTGGCATCAGCTATCTTGGCCTTCTTATAGGTTTCATTATAGTCAGGGGGTGGCACAACACTGAGATTTGCAGATGTTGTAGCAGTAGTTGCAGCAGGTGGTGTTTGTGGCCCTGTTAAGATAGAAGAAAAAAATATCTTCATCAATGGAGTTCATATAAAGTCTGATTCTTGCCTTCCAGATGCAAAACTTGGCTAAGTTGCATACTGGAGGTCTGGTGCTAGAGTAATCTTTGTACTGGGCCATGAATCTAATGTGAGTGTATATGGTATCAAAGTATCTTATCACAAGATCTTATGGTTCAGGTATTAGCCTGTTCAACCAATCAACCTAGGGATGGTTAAGCTGTTGAATAACCAACCTCCCTCTGATACCAATTGAAAGTGAGGGGATAAGATACTTACTACTCTAGAGGGGGGGGGGTGAATAGAGTTTTCAAAAATTGAGGAGACTCTAAACACTTCTCTTAGAGCTATTGCGGAATAGAAACATAAAAGCTTAAAACCTAAAGCCTATCAGAGTGTAGTGAATAAAATAACAAGATAACTGAAGTTTCAGTTGAGCTTTAAGCCTAGCACAGCACTTAACAACCTATTTAAATATATCACAGCCACAGTGCATCAATTAAAGTAAGCAACCAGACAACACAAGAGAATTATAGTGGTTCCCCAAATGGGTACATCCACTCTTCTACAACCCTGGTAGGAATCCACTACAGGTTTTTGTTCAGGTGCCCTTCCACCACAAGATCTGCTGCAGGTAGATCTAGAGACTCTTTGAGCTTTTGATCAGGAGCCCAAAATCCAATAGGATTTTGATCAGGTGCCCTATCACCAACAATTCACTTTTGAAGGGAGTAATAACCCTTTTACAAGGATGTTAAAAGAAATATAAAAAGGTGTCTTCTCTGTGTTCAGAGAAGCTAGTGGATTTCTCTGAGAAAATCAAAGCTCCCCTGGCTTAGAGAATGTCCAGGAAGAAGCTTTTCTTCAGGGTGCAGGGACTCCAGATTGCTTTGAAACTCTTTCTGATTCAGCTTTGAAGAAGACTCAAGATTTTGATGAATATTCTTCTTCAGCAGCTTTTGCAATTTGGAGGGAAAGTTCTTCTTGAAACCTTGAACACTGAGTGTTGATTTTCCTGAAGACAAGATGAACTCAGGAAGAAGCAGAGGAATAAATCCTTTTTCTTGAGAGCTCTTGTTCTATTACACTAGTTGCTATGATCTGAGTTCCTGTATATCTTGTTTGTATTCAGCCAACTATTTTATAATATAGAAACTTTTTCTCTTTCTAACAATTCCTCGAGCCCTGCACAAAAAGATCTTTCCAAAATAATATAATAAGTCAAATAAAGAAACTGCAGATATAGTCTTTTCTGTCATTCCCAAAACGGATTTAAGGATATTAAAATATCCTATCAATTTGACTTTTCACAAAAGTACAGGAGACAAATCCTAACGGCTATATTACAGCTATACAAAATCAACTCTTTCCAAACGGCTTTATTCTATCAAAATCTTTTAATCAATGCATAAGAAATATTGCAAATAAGCAACAGAGTATAAGCATTGTAATAAGCATAATATTTGAATAGAATATGTTTTAAACAAGAGTAAATAAAACAGGGAATCAAATGAAATGAATATTGATAATAGCAGACAGAAAACGTCGACCAGAGATTAAAGATCGTCGATCTGAACTAGCAGATCGTCGACCTGAAGAAAATAAAATTTTCTTCAAAGAAAACGTCGACCAAGGCTACACTATCTTCGATCTGAATAAGAAGATCGTCGACCCACTTCAGAGTTCATATAACTCTGAGATCATCGATCATAAATCGAAGATCGTCGAGCGCCAATCGACTAACGTCGAGCACAATTCTACTTAACCAAAATTTCCATTTCAATCCAATCTTAACTATCCTATCTGGGTCTATCCTAACTAAACCTAGGGTAGACTAATATTTAGTCTAACCATTGACCATAGATAATTCTTGGGTCAATTAAGCCTAATTGAGATGATATGGACCAAATCAAAATTAGGGAACCAACACTTGATCAAGCTTCTCTCTACCTTCTGAATTCTAGTAGAATGCTTCTTAGATCTAGTTTTACCAAATTTTTTCTTCTTATATTTTCTGAAGAGTTGATCCCTTTAAATAGGTTCGGTCAAGGGTAACCGACTGATCCAGTTAATAACTAACATCTTACAGTTCTGACAGTTGTCAGAACCTCTGACTAGATTTCTGCACTTAGGAAATAATTCTGCTTGAAGTGTTGAAACTTGATTGTTGGATGTGTCGACACCAGTCCTGGGTATCGACACTACTTTTGTAGTGATGTAGACATACTTCTGAATGTGTCGACACAACCTTCACCTTATCTCGACACAAGTGATGTAGAATGTGTCAACACAAGTTTTGAGTGTCGACACAGTTGTCTTCAGTCTCGACACTGCTTATATAAAGTGTGTCGACACTAGTCCTGAGTGTCAACACAGTTGCTTCCTTGTATCATAGTGTCGACCCTAGTCCTGGGTGTCGACACAACTTTCTCTTTGACTCAGCACTTCTAGTTTAAGTGTGTCGACACTAGTCCTGAGTGTCGACACAGCTTTCTCTTTGTCTCAGTGCATTTTTGACAAAAGTGTCGACACTGGTCTAGTGTCTCAACGCTTTTGTACTTAGCTTTATTTACCTACACACATGAACTTAACATTCATCAAATACAACTATGTGTATATCATTGAGCTGAAAGGACTTCTTCAAATCAAGTACATTGTGACCAATGTACCCAATAATCTCCCCCTATTTGGAGAAGTCATAACCCCAATTCAATGATATACCACATGATACCAAAATATGATGATAGAGACATTAAGATTACAGTGCTGAATAATAATTGAAATAATATAGATAAAAACACATATTTCATTAGACATTAACAACAATAATGCTGAACAAAAAGTAAAGCAAACAATTGCAATCCTAATGAATAACACAATAAATGTTATGCAAACCAAAATTTTCACTAATTATTGTAAAAAAAGGTTTTCAGCTATAACCTTTAGTTAAACAATATATACAGAAGCAGATATTATAAGATATAAAATTAAAATTCCTAAGGCAACTTGGTTCTTTGATGACAATGCCCTTTCCAGATTGGACTGTGAATTTTACTACAGGTCCCTTGTCATCAACAACCTTCTTTACTTTGTCATCCTTCGCTTTAGCTTTTGCAATTGCTTCTTCTTTCATCCTTTGTCTTTCAAAATAATGATAAGGCTTTGGGAAATATTTACTGGGCTCAACTGACTTAGCATGTATCTTCCATTTCTTTAGATCATGTCTGAACTTCTGGATAACTTAATGCTGCATAAGATGTTTGTCACATTCTTATTCAGTATACCATTTTCCCCTGTCTGTTACATTTGCATTGACTGCCTTCTATGCAGTGATGATTATTTATCTGGAGGTTGGACTCCACTGCTCAAAATCTGGTTTAGCCTCAGCTTGTTCTCTAAACCTTTTCTTTGATAGCTGAGCCTCTATTTCCATAGCAGAAGAAGACTTGTACATTTTCTCACAGATTACAATCTTATCTAACCCTTGAGGAGGACTGTACATGTGCTGGACAGTTGCTTGGATAACCTCAAATGTAGCTTGTGATGCAGGATAGTACATGGTTTGCCCAGCAGCATTAGTTCCAATAGCATGAGGTGCTTCAAGTTGAGCTGGTTGACAACCAGACTCAATAGTTTGATCCCCATCATACCATAAGGGAGGATGTCCTAAAGTGTCTCTGATATTATTTAAAATCCAGGTAGGATGTTCAGAATTAGCCTTAATGTGTACCCTCTCCCCCTTTATGACTTCTCTTCCAATATGGTCCCTCAAATCATTTTTATGAAACCTTACTTGACATTCCAGATAATTGATTCCTGATGTTATAGAGTTCTTCACTCTCAGTAAATTTTTGTCCAAACACTTGTCAGAATCCTTAATGTCCTTAAGCAGAGAATCTGAATGATCTGTCAGTTTGGTTTCTATATCTTTGGTAGTTGAATCAAGTCTTGTCTCCAAAGCTGTGGTTTGAGTCTTTATTTCTCCCAAAGTTGTATCATGCATAACTATCATATTTTCATTCAGTCTTGTCTGATTTTTTATGATACAGACTTGCTTGTGAGCTATGTCATTTTCCACTTTTTGTGCTTCTGCTTGCGGTTTAGCAATGTATACTACAACATGTGCACCTTTCTTAAAGAAATCAGTCATATCTTTATTTAATAAGTTTACTTCAAATCTTATTAACTTTATGTCTTGTGCCAGCTGAAATTGCAACTCCTTGTTGCTTTCATCCACATACTTTTTTAGGTATTGCCTTTGTTTATCAAGCATTATCTGTAGTTGAACTAGCAGGGAGCTAGAATCTATTGTAGGAGCTGATGGTGGTCCAGATTGGAGATACTTTTTGTAACTCTTACTTCCTTTTCTTAACTCAGATAGTTTCCTTTTCTTAAGCCATGAAGCTTCCTCTTCCTCAGAATCTGGCGAGTTGACCATCTCAACAGAGTTTTGCTATTCTGTACCATCAATATTTATTTTATGACTTTCCAAGGTAAGATCTGCATGCTAAATTTCAGCATCAGGAACTTCAATCTGGTAATTTTTAGCTATCTCCCCTAAATGTTAAATACTTTAAACAAAAGAATTTCTTCTTTAGTCTCTTTTGGAATTTCTTCCTCCATCTCTTTCTCAGGCATTTCTTGTTCAGGATCTTTTGATTTTTCTTGTTCCTGTACAACATCCATAATTATTGCAGTAGCTGCATCCATTGGCAATTCAATGTGGTTCTCCCCCTGAATTTGTTCTTTTTCTGGAATTTTCTCCCCCTACACCTGATCACTTGTTCCAAGTGAGAGTCTTGGAGATCTTCTTTGTTCTTCTTCAGCATCCTTATCTGAGCTAAACTCCACTTGTTCCTCAGAATCACTTGAGGACTCAACTTCCTCTACCACTACTTTTTGCCTTTTTCCTCCTTCCTCTTTGCTGGGTTCTAGATTTCCTTAGACAAAAATCTATCCCATCTTGACAGAATTCTCATGTACATTCTCCTCATATGATTTATCTTAGATCTAATCTTTTGATTGATACTATCTGGCATTACCTTTACCAGATACAGAATAATAATTCTGCCCATATTAGGATTCTGAATCCCTTCTGCAATCTTATCAAAGACTACCCTATTCCATTCAGTCTTGATTCTGAAGATAATCCTTGTCATCAGGCTAAACAAAAATGTTAAAATCCTATCATGTGCTCCAGTCTTGCAGAGGAGCACCTTTCCAACTACTTCAGATAGAAATTTTCCCTGGGAATTCATTCCCTTCCTGTTTAAGGAATGTCCAAACCTAGTGGTTGGAGCTAGTCCACACCTTTTTTAAGCCCTCAGCAGTCTTGCTTGAATCCAATTAATCTTCCTGTGCAGTTCTTGGAATCTGAAAGACTTTAGTCAGTCTTTTGATTGTGACCTTTACTCTTGCTCTGTTAACACTGGATTTGATCTTGCCTGACTTAGGGTTTAGTGAGGCATTGGAATAGAATTCAGATACCTCTCTCTTCCATATTTTGGTTGGTTCTGAAAGTAGATACTCAATACCTGCCTCATTGACCAGGTCAATCATATTCTTTATTTCTTATGGTGCGGAGACGAAGGAATTTCACACCAGTTCGTAACCCTCATTGATGTTGTCGTCCATCTTGGGTGCCATTCTAGTTGAAAGAGCTTGAGTTTGAGGGGTGCCGACTAAGGATTTCTAGATCTCGACACATAGCGATCAGTCTCTCAAGATTTATTATAAGCGTAGTCAACAATTCCTTACACCATCTTTTTATAGTAACCGTCTGGTGAAGGCGAGAAGGCGCGCTGCATTTAGTAATTTTCTAAATATTGGGAACTATCTAATGTCGACATTAAAAACCTAACTGTCGAGATGTGTCGACTTAAGTCGACACAAGGTTCATGTCTCTCGACACATACCTCAAGGTCTTGACTGTAACACCCCAAAATCTGAAGTTGGAGTCAGGCTGGGTGACACGGCCTGGGACACGGGCGTGTCCCAAGGCGTGTCCAGGCACACGGCCTGGGACACGGGCGTATCCCAGGGCGTGTCCTTCTCTCGAGACGTCGACTCGAGTACTCGAGAAATGATCGTCGAGAGGCAACATGGCCTGGGACACGGGCGTGTCCTGATGGGGAGAAAATCGATAGCGTTGATTGGCGTTGAGAGAAATGGCATTGAGTGGCGTTGAGTGTGGAACACGGCTTATGACACGGGCGTGTCACAGGGGCGTGTTTGACACATGACCAGGGATATGGGCATGTGCCTTAGTCGTGTCCTGCTCGGGTGATTTGTGCTTGTGTTACAATAGGTGACACGGCCAGTCACACGGCCGTGTCAAAGTTAACACGGGCGTGTCTGCCCTGTGACACAGGCGTGTTGGAGCCCGTGTTCTGGTTCATTTTGAGTCGGTTCGTACACCGCTTGGGGGACACGGCCTGGGACACAAGCATGTCACGGGCCGTGTCAAGTCAAAAATGGAATTTTTGGCAGATCTTGGCCATCCAATTATTTCTATTTGGATCAAATGGACCTGGTCATTTCCTGCAGTGATAATACTGAGTAGTAGCTTCTTCTCTCATTCTTATCAAGAGAGAAAACGAGAGAGAGCTTGGAGGAAGGAGAAGGAGGAGTAGAGCAAGGCATTGGTGGTGCTCCCGCGGTTCGATTCACGATCCGAGGCTAGTTTAGTGGAGGCAAAGCTGCTGCGGTGCTTGCCAACCGGCCAGATTTTCAATGGCTCCCAAGAGGTTGTCAAGGGTAACGATCTTTCTTCTTTGACATGTGAAGTCCTCCTTTATGCATGAGTAAGGAATCCTCTCCACCAAAAGGTGGTAGAAGTGAGTAATTCCAGTGGGTGATAGTTGTTATCCCCAGCTTGAGTCTGCATTTAGACACGGAAATGTGTAGTATGGGATAGACATGCTGTGTGAAGCCCATCTGGAGAGGTTGGTCTAGATTGGTGATGTTGCATATTGCACATCGGAGAAGACTCTGCATATACTCATGTAGTTTGTTGGGTTATGCCTGTGAAGGGGAGTAGTAGGAAGTACTGGATTGTGGAACTCAAGGAAAATGCCCTTGTGCTGTTTGTGTTGTGGCTACGATGTAGCCAGTCCTTGATGGACGATAAAGCCAGTCCTAGTTAGACAGTGTGGCTATTGCGACGCCAGTCCTTGGTGGACGTTATGGCAAGTGGGAGCTACGAGCTCTAGAAGGCCTCGTGCCGAACAAGAAAGGTGAAGCTGACCCGCGCCTTTTGTTATAGCCGCAAGTATGATGTGCTTGGTGAGGGCAAGGCGAGTTGAGCAACGGGGGTGATGGATCTGTACCTGCGTTATGTTGAATGTACAAGGAAGTGCCAAGGCACTGGGCTTTCGTTACTTGCATAATGAGAGTCTTAGGCCTGCACGCCATGAAGACTAAATGCTCATTTGTGTTGATCCTTGTTTGCCAGTGTACCCAAAAGTGTGCTTGAGAGTACAGATCGAGCGGGACGGGTCGCCGACGGTTGTGATGGATTGCTTGTACCTGAGAGCACAATATGTATACTATCTATCAACTGCTGTATTGCTCTGCAGGGAAGGAATGCCTCTGCCCTGGGAAAGGGGTAGTATTGTTATAAATTTTTCAGCTGAATGCTGACTGTTGCCTTGTTTGCCACCTTCTGGGTGGATTGTCCCTGTGCAGGTGCTGGAGAGTTGAGCGGAAAATGAAGGGCTGATGCCCCTGCTGCTGTTGCTACTCTCGCTGTTGTTTATAGCCCTTAAAGGCTAGCTTTTGTATTTTCTTTTATTCATGTATGGCCGGTCTGCGCGCCGATGTCTGTAATCCATACTGTTTAAAGAGGAACTGTAAGGCCTTAAGGACAAACTGTAGTATTTGCTATGCCCTCGTTTGAGTGGTTGTATATAACGTTGGTTTATATATATCTAGTGGATATTCCTGCTATGAGTTCAGCTACTTGTGTATCTATTCCGCTAGCATGCTCTGTGTTAGGATGCGTTGATGGTATTATCCTGTGACCTCACCGTCTGTTTGTGGCATATAGTGTGGGGCCCGGCCAGACCTTCTATTATATGTTATTTAACGGGTGGAGTCGTTACATTTTGGTATCATCTTCTCTCGGTCTTCCTCTTTCGAATTTATGGTCGAATTATATTGTGGGGTGGAATGCCCATGTATGTGCGAACCGCTGTAACGCTAGAGAACTCTGGAATATCCACTAAGAAATGCAAATACATTTGTTTGAGGAATCTGCGCGTTCCTACTTTGTTGTTATTGCTTGCGCATTATCGCTAATGTGTGGCTTGTACACCCATAGGTGACTCGTAGTGGTGCTGGGCAATCTGAGCTCTAGCGCTCTGATGAGAGTGCGATACCAGGTTAGGTGCCAACACATCCTCCCTCTGCGGAAACTGTTCGATTAGTTGCTAAAGCTCTATTTGCAATGATTCGGCCGACCGGGCAGGCGCTACCAGCAGTGGTGCCAGATCGTGTTGGTGTACGACCCGAACCGGTTGAGGCTATGGATCCGCGAGCAGCTGAACGACAATTAAAGCAATTCATGAGCTTCAATCCGCCTACGTTCACGGGACTGGGATCCCCAATGCAGGCAGAGGACTGGTTATCGCGAGTCAAACGTATTTTGATGGCGATAACGATGGAGGAAACTCAAAAGGTCACTTTGGCCACCTTCTTGTTAGAAGGAGAGGAGAGGTTATGGTGGGATGAGGTGGAGTTACACCATTTTGCGGGCAGACAATTGACTCAACTATCGATTGAGGAGTTCTCTCGTATGTTTTTGGCTAAACATCGCCTAGTGGCACAACGCATTGCGATGGAGAATGAGTTCCAGCGGCTAACGTAAGGAGAGTCTAGCGTTGATGCATACCTACATGAATTTACAAGATTGGGACGGTATGACGGAACGATCTTCGCCGATGAACAAAGAAAAACAAATCGGTTCTATGAATGATTGCGGGATGAGTTGAGGTTCCTGCTTTCTAGTTTAGTGAACTAGGGATTTCAGGCTTTGGTTGATACGACTGGTGCGCTGGAAAAGGATATGAAGCGGGTGCAAGGTAGGAAGGAGTTGGCTGTGGCAAAGCCCGAGTTCAAAGTACCCCGCTCTGGCAAATCGTACTACCAGAAGAAGTGGGGCAAGAGGTCCAAGCCTTCAGGGCAAACTTCTGGGACGGTTACATCGGGAGCAACATCGAGTCCGGAGTCTCGTGCATGTTTTACTTATGGAAAAGTGGGGCATTTAGCCCGTGAGTGTCGGGTTGCGCAACCCAAAGGAGAAAAGAAGACGGGTGCATCTTATGCTGAGAAGGGCAAAGCAGTGGTTGATTCCTCTGCATCGCAGGCGCAACCCAGAGTCTACAACCTTGGCCAACAGGAGGCTATCAAGCAAAGTGACTTCGTCACAGGTACGAGTTAAGTTAATGCTTGTTGTATTGATTGCATATTTTGTATGTAGCTTGTGCATGATGTGTGTGCTACAGGCTTTGTCCTGATTTAGAATAATCCGGCGAGAGCCCTGTTTGATACGGGTGATTCACATTCTTTTCTATCTAAGACATTCATAACTCGAGTTGGAGTACCGAGTCAGGTGACGACAGATGGTGTAAAGGTGCTACTACCGAATGGGTATATCATGCTTGCAGATAGGATTTGCGATGTGGATGTGCATATAGGAAATCGAGATTTCGGATTGAGAGCATCCGTGCTGCCACTATCAGAGTTTGATGTGATCTTTGGCATGGACTTGCTCTCGGAGCAGCGTGCCTTGATTGATTGCACTTTTAAGGATATCACACTGGGCCAGAATACCGAACTTGAGACGAAGTTCGCTGGTATGCGAGGAGTTGGCGGGACCTTGTTGTCTGCACTCCAAGTCATTAGTGCTGTTCGAAAGGGCACGTAGTTATTCTTCACGCTTATTCAGGCTGTTGAGCCAAAGGCCAGTGTAAGTGAAGTTCCGATTGTGTCAGAGTTTGCAGATGTGTTTCCTACGGATCTTCCCGGGTTACCGCCCCAGTGGGAGATTGACTTCGTGATTGAGTTGGTGCCAGGTGCAAAACCTATGGCCCGCACACCATATCGCGTTGCGCCAAAGGAAATGGCTGAACTGAAAGTCCAATTGCAAGAATTATTAGAGAAGGGATACATTCGCCCAAGTATGTCACCTTGGAGAGCGCCTATTCTATTTGTGAAAAAGAAAGACGGTAGTTTGCGTTTATGTATTGACTACCGAGAATTGAATAAGCTGACGGAAAAGAATAAATATCAGATTCCACGGATTGATGACCTCTTTTATCAGCTAGCGGGGTCAATCGTCTATTCAAAGTTGGATTTGAAATCGGGTTATTATCAATTGCAGATTCGGGAAGGCGATATTCCTAAGACAACATTTGGGACACGCTAGGGTCATTATGAATTCACGGTGATGCCGTTGGGCTTATGTAATGCGCCTTCGGTATTCATGGATCTAATGCACTGGACGTTCCGAGAGTACTTGGATTTATTCGTAATTGTGTTCATTGATGATATTCTTGTGTACTCTCAGTCGGGAGATGATCATGCAAACCATTTGCGGCTGGTGTTGCATACCCTGCGGAGGAATAAGCTGTATGCAAAGTTCTAAAAGTGTGAGTTTTGGCTATCGTCAGTGGCTTTTCTGGGCCATGTGGTAAGTGGAGAGGGCATAGCAGTAGATCCTAAAAAGATAAGTGACATACGAGATTAGCCAGTGATGTCTTCAGTGGCCGAAGTCAGGAGCTTTCTTGGCCTGGCAAGCTACTATCGACGGTTTGTGGAAAACTTCTCATGGATTGCTTTACCTCTAACCACGTTGATGAGAAAAGATCAGAAGTTTGTTTGGACACCAGAGTGTGCACGAGCTTTTTAAGAGCTGAAGAATCGTTTGACCACAGCGCATGTGTTGACATTGCCATGTGGTACAGATGGCTATGAGATCTACAGTGATGCGTATGGGAGCGGCTTAGGCTGCGTTCTTCTGCAATTTGGTAAAGTGATTGCTTATGTCTCACGCCAGCTAAAGGTGCATGAAAGAAACTACCCCATCCATGATTTAGAGTTGGCGGCGGTAATCTTTGCGCTAAAGTTGTGGCATCACTATCTTTTTGGCGTTAAAGTAGATATCTATACAGATCACAAGTGCCTAAAGTATTTGTTAGATCAGAAGGATCTGAATATGCGACAACGGAGGTGGATGGAGTTCCTTGGGGACTACACTTTTGATATTCACTATACTCCCGAGAAGGGAAATGTGGTCGCTGATGCTTTGATTCGTAGGACGCCAGTACAGGCAAACTGGTTGCAGAGGCATGATGTGCGGCTAATCAAGGAGATGGAAGCATTAGAGATATCTTGTGTTGACAAGGATGCAACGGCCGACGCGTGCTTGAACTGGACGGAGGTACAATATGACCTTGCGGATAGAGTTCGACGAGCAACGGAGCTTGATGAAAGTCTCCAATGCTATGCAAAGGATTGTCCTGGTGACCAATTCTCCTGGGATGATGGATTGTTGCGAAAATATGGTCGATTGTGCGTCCCAAGTTCGGTGAAGTTGAGAGAAGTGTTGATGTACGAAGCGCATTTTGCCAAGTACTCAATTCACCCTGGGAGCACAAAAATGTACAGAGACATGAAAAAGTTGTTTTGGTGGTCTGGACTAAAGAAATACATAGCACGTTATGTGGCAGAATGTCATACTAGTGCTTTGGTAAAAGCAGAATGCCAGAAGCCTGGTGGTTTCCTGAAGATGTTACTGATTCTGGAGTGGAAGTTTGATGATGTTTCAATGGATTTCGTGCACGGGTTGCCGAAATCTCAATGCGGTCATGACTCTATCTGGGTGATTGTTTACCGGTTGACAAAAGTGGCTCGCTTCCTTCAAAACAAGAGAGATGATTCAGTGGAAACCTTGGCTAATCTCTATATAGAACAGATTGTTCGACTGCACGGTGTTCCTCGGAGCATTGTCAGTGATCGTGATGGGTGATTCACCTCAACGGATTGGAGGCTAATTCATCAAATGTTGGGTACAAAATTAGCATTAAGTACGACCTTTCACCCCCAGATGGATGGCCAGACTGAGCGAACCAACATGACGATGGAAGATATGCTTCGTATGTACGCCCTAGATTTCGGTAAGAAATGGGAAGAGTACATTTATTTGGTTGAATTTGCCTATAATAATAGCTACCAAGTGAGCATCGGTATGACACCGTTTGAAGCTCTCTATGGTCATAAATGTCGTACACCATTAGCTTGGGCGGAGGTAGGCGAATCCAAGCTGCATGGGCGAAAGGAAGTCGAAGAAGCTACCTCGATTATACTCTTTATTCGGGAGAGGCTATTGATAGCCCAGGATCGACAAGCAAAGTACTACAACGCCAAGCATCGAAACGTGGAGTTCGCGGTGGGCGATTGGGTCTATTGGAAGATCAAACCTGTTGGGTATTGTATCCACAATGTACCTGATTTGAAGAAGCCCCTAAACAAGCAAAGGTAAATAGACAATGTGTTTGATGAAATCTTTTAAGTTGTGCTTGCAGTTATTCCACGCTAAGTACACACCAATGTCAGGGTGCAGTGGGTCAATATACACGGGTCTGCGCGACGTAATCCCTCGTTGAGCAGATCAGTGTGTTGGGATACGTGTACTCTCTCTATTGGGGTGTACTTAATTTCAAGTACAGGGCTATGATAAAGCAAGAGCAGACAAGGAGCAAGGATGGGCCAAAGACCAGCTCACGGGTTGAAAGACGAGAATCGTCTAAGTGTAAATCGTCGAGAATCACTAAGTGATTCTCGCCGATTCGTCGAGAATCACTAGTGATTCTCGACGAGTTGTCGAGAATCACTAGATGATTCTCGCCGGGTTGGGCCGGCTGTCTCGACGCAGTCAGAAAATTCTCAAAGGCAGAATCGTCGAGAATCACTAAGTGATTCTCGCCGATTCGTCGAGAATGACTTTGCATTCTCGACGATTCGGCGAGAATCAAATGTGATTCCCGCCGATTCTCCCCGGCCTCTATAACCTGTGCAGCCAGAATTCGCCAAGTAGAATTCGGCGAGAATCGTAAGTGATTCTCTCCGATTCGTCGAGAATCACCTACGATTCTCGCCGATTTTGCCTTGGGCGATTTTTACGAATTCCTGGACCGGTCCATGTTACCTGCAGCTATTTGAACCGGACTTTGGTCTTTGCTTTGGTGGGGCCCACAATGGTCATCTCCATGACCTATTGTATAAATACACAGGTATTTGTGTACAGTGGTTAACGGATACAGAATACGAAAGCCGAGCCGCCGACTAACCCTAAAATTGCGAACCAGCTCCGCCTCCGTCGCCGCCGCTCGTGTAGTGGTCACCGTAGCTGATCTCGATCTCCTCCAGATCCCCGGTGACAGAAGCCAAGTCTTGCACAGCGTCTCACGCGTCTAACCAGAGATCTTTTGTCTCTTGATTTGAGATAGGGAAATCCATCCCCGTCCGAATCGATCGAGACGATCGATCCTAGTGTGACCGTTGGAAGACCTTGTCGACTTCGCTAAGAAGATTGAATCTCCAGAGCATCGCTGCTTTTTTCAGTTGCCGCCGCCAACACCGAGAGCCTTGCCGCCGCCCTTTGCCGCCGCCAGTCTCGGGGAGATTTTCTCCAAGAAAGATCAAGGGTTGTGGACTTTTCGTTGCCTACAAGAACAAGTAGTCTAACGAAAAGGGACACCTAGATCTTCAAGTTGTTTGTATTTCTTATACACTCCAATTTCTTTTTCATTGTAAAGGAACATTTGGTTCCTAGTTGTAGGGTTGGGTGCAACCCGTGTTGTGGGAGTGTTGACTCCTACGTGGGGAAGGGTTCCTTCCGATAGTGCAAGGATTGGATTTCAATCCTGTTGGTGAAGTGACCGAGTCGTCCCTGGTTGGGAGATAGGTCGAAGGGGGAAAGTGGACGTACCCAAATCGGGGAACCACTATAAATTGCTTGTGTCCTTTCTGTGCTGTGTTGTTTTGTTTTCTTGTGCAGATACAATTTTAATTCCGCAAATACGCTGCAAGACACCTATTCCCCCCCCATAGGTGAAGGTAGTTGACACTAGGTGAACTTTCAAGTGGTATTAGAGGGAGGTTCCTCGTCAAAAAGGTTCACACCTTGAGGAGAATCCAACCACCGGTGTCAACCAGAATGGAGCTGGAATATGATATCTCTCCGCTTAGACTCCCTACGTGCACAAAGGAATATTATCCCATCTGGAAGATGAGGGTATCTTTTTATTTGGAGGCCATCGATCCTCGCGCATCAATCATCTTGGAAGAGGGTCCATTCATTCCCATGAAGGCCTCCTGCTCTGGAAAGGATATGCAGATTCCCAAGGAGACTACCGAAATGTCTGAGATTGAATTCTCTCTATTCAACTTGGATAAAATGATTCG
Source organism: Platanthera zijinensis (assembly GCA_039513925.1). Classification (NCBI taxonomy): domain Eukaryota; kingdom Viridiplantae; phylum Streptophyta; class Magnoliopsida; order Asparagales; family Orchidaceae; genus Platanthera; species Platanthera zijinensis. The sequence continues at coordinate 134,926,337 of CM077082.1, forward strand.
TAAAATCATCCGGGATGTCTGGACAGGACCTTCCCGGTCAAGACTTGAAAAGTGTAGGACGGCCAAGTCCTTGTGGCAAATTGTATCAGATCTCATGGAGGGATCAGACAGAACAGGGATAAGTCGCCAACAAGAGGATGAGGCATATATGGGGGTCAGCATTTCTGAAGAAGAAAGTGATGACCAATTTCTTAGTATCAGGGCTCCTGTGTCCTTGTCAGAGACTGAAGAAGAAGTTGAGGAAAGCAGTTCTGATGAAGCTGACTCAACAGTCTCTGCCGATATTAACGGTAATCCTGAACAGTAAAGCCAGGAGCAGGTAACTTCTTCCTCATGCCCCCTTCCTCTTGAAGTTCCTGAAGACAGGAACAATTCAGAGGGTAGTCCTTCCAGAGATGCAAGGGATATGGATATCTTCAATCAAAAGATTGAAAATCCTGATTCCCTTGAGAGTGCCCTTCAGAAGAGCAACTTACTTGTGGAGGAGCAAGCTAAGGAGATTGCTCAGCTGAAGACCTTGATGAATCTCCATTTGGAATCCATCAAGGTAAAGGACTCAAAGATCTCGGATCTAGAGAGTCGTCTAGAGACCGAGAAGAGGATTGTTTCTAACTTTTCCAAGATAGATGCTATCAAAAGAAAAGCAGAAAATGGGTGGATCTCCCAAATTGTTAATTCATGGAGAAATGGGGAAACTGTGTTCAGACCCCCCACCCCGAGCTGGAAGGGCGCACATCATGCATTCAGGTATGACCATAGGAACAACCATGGTCACTGTAAGAATGATCAGCCCTCATGTGGAAATCCCCACAGTGTTAGAGCTGTCATGGCTACCCCGGAGAGAATACCCAAGGCTCATCCTGAGCCCTTGGTATTCTCGGCCTCAGCCCCAACTCATCATGAATCTACCGGAACCAGCTCTCACTGCAGTACTTTCCACCCTAGGACACAGGAAAGGGGGGTCAGGAAACATGTGGTAAGTACCCATGGGGCCTTTAGAAGCATGCTGACTGAAAGGAAGGCACCACCTCCAAGGCCACTTGACACTCACCACATGCATTCTTTCCACCCTCCCTTGTGTCACGGTGGAAAAGGCAATTTTGTGAGCAGGACCGTCTTTATCCCGTTTAGACCTAAGATCATGACTACCTCAGTCAACAGATCAGGTCAGAAATGGCGATACAACATTCACGAGTGTTGGTGCTGTGGCAAGGTGGGTCACTTTGCCGTAGATTGTTGGCACAATCCCTCTATGCCAAGGGCAAGGGTATATCCACTTCCTCTGGGCAGAGTTAGTCTTCCTGACAGGATTCCTACAAGGAGGCATTCCAATTATTATGCTGACAGGAACCTAGGACCCAAAACTTATTGGGTTCCTAAGGTAAGATAACTCTTTCCTGCAGGGTGGTCTAGGTTCCCGCAATCCTGATGGGAACCGGACAGGAGATGCTCCAAGAATGACGTGGAAAAAGTGTCCAGAATGGGAGCAGTGCCATCATTACAGGCACATGCATACTGACCTCCTGATATACTCTGTGCTGATTATGTGAATGTTACATCTTGTTATCACAGTGGTCTTCCTGAAGAGACAGGTGCCATACTCGACAAGCTACACCTGAATGAGCCCGAGGAAGATGCAACTCTGAAGTACGTCAAGGTCTCCACCTCAACACCGATCGGAGAGGATGACGGTCAGGATGAAGCTGTCCTCCCTGAAGAGGAAGGAGCCCCAGAAATTGCTAGAGCTCCTGATGTAAGACTTCTAGAGCTCAGACATGTGAGGGATCATCCCAGAAATCAAATCATTGGAGATCCCCGAGACGGTGTCAGAACTCGCCGAGGTACTCTTAAAGAGATTTTGCATCTTAGCTTTCTGTCGCAGGTTGAGCCAAAGAAGTTCGATGAAGCAAACAAAGACGCGTCATGGATTTTGGCCATGCAAGATGAGCTGCATCAATTCGAAAGATGCAAAGTCTGGACACTGGTTCCCAGACCGAAGACGCAAAATGTGATTGGCACCAAGTGGATCTTCAGAAACAAGTTGGATGAACATGGAGTCATCATCAAGAACAAAGCCAGACTGGTGGCTCAAGGATACAGACAGGAGGAGGGGATTGAGTTCGACCAGACGTTTGCACCAGTTGCACGGCTCGAGGCAATCCGGCTATTCCTAGCCTATGCCTCTCACAAAGGATTCACAGTCTATCAGATGGACGTGAAATCGGCTTTCTTGAATGGAGACTTGAAAGAGGAAGTATACGTCGCTCAACCTCCAGGTTTTGTCAATCCTACTTATCCTAATCATGTATATTTTCTTAATAAAGCGCTATATGGCTTAAAACAAGCTCCTCGAGCTTGGTATGAGACATTATCTAGTTTTCTTCTTGAGAACAAGTTCTCTAGAGGAAAAATAGACAAGACATTGTTTCTCAGGGAAGTCAAAGGCAAGATTTTGCTGGTGCAAATCTATGTTGATGACATTATATTCGGCTCAACGGACAATAATCTTTGCAAAAAGTTTTCCAAACTTATGCAAGGAAAGTTTGAAATGAGCAGTATGGTAGAGCTGAAGTATTTCTTGGTACTTCAAGTGAAACAGTCTGAGGAAGGAATCTTCATTTCTCAGACGAAGTTCACAAATGAACTCCTCAAGAAATTCGAAATGGAGAATGCAACCTCTATGAGGACTCCAATGGGATCCACCATATCTCTGGATAAGGATGAGAAAGGGAAACCTTTTGATGAAACCAAATATAGAAGCATCATTGGATCTCTGCTCTATCTTACTGCGAGTAGACCGGATATCATGTTCTCCACATGTGTTTGTGCCAGATATCAGGTGAACACTAAGGAATCTCATTATGTCGCTGCAAAACGAATTCTTAGATACCTTAAAGGTACCCCTAATCTTAGCTTATGGTACCCGAGAAGCAATGATGTCGAGCTAATAGGTTTTTCAGATACTGATTTTGCAGGAAGTAGGGATGACAGGAAAAGCACCTCCGGGACATGTCAATTCCTCGGAAGAAGGCTCATCTCATGGAATAGCAAGAAGCAGAATTGTGTTGCAACCTCCAAAGCGGAATCAGAATACATTTCGGCTGGGAGCTGTTGCGTACAACTTCTATGGATCAGAAATCAGTTAGCAAAATATGATCTCCAGTTCAAGGAATTACCGATGTACTACGACTCCTCCAGTGCAATAGCCATTACCAACAATCCGGTATCGCACAGCAGAACGAAGCATATTGAAGTGCGCTACCACTTCATTCGGGAGCACGTGGAGAACAAGGACATCTCTCTCTGCTATGTCCCCACAGATAAGAAGATCGCAGATATTTTTACAAAGCCCTTAGACGAGGCCAAGTTCAGTCTCTTCAAAGCTGAATTGGGGATGATCAACTATGAGGAATGAAGACTACAGAAGCTCCTGGCTCGTGCATCTAGGGGGAGCAACTGTCAGGAACTCAAGTGTAAGCATAGGTTCAAGAACTAAGGGGGAGCATGGTGTCAAATGCACCAGACCCAGATTTGCAGAAGCCGAAAAGGGGGAGATTACCCTCTCGGCTAAGGCTAAGGTGGCTCCAAGTTTGCTCTCAAGTAATTGGTAATGAATTTCTCTCTCAACTCAATTTTAAGTTTATGATTTTCATTCCTATATGCTCTATTCACCTTAGCTTGTAGGGTTTAGGCTTCTTCAAATAGGGGGAGATTGTTGGGTATTGTATCCACAATGTACCTGATTTGAAGAAGCCCCTGAACAAGCTAAGGTAAATAGACAATGTGTTTGATGAAATCTCTTAAGTTGTGCTTGCAGTTATTCCACGCTAAGTACACACCAATATCAGGGTGCAGTGGGTCAGTATACATGGGTCTACGCGACGTAATCCCTCGTTGAGCAGATCATTGTGTTGGGCTACGTGTACTCTCTCTATTGGGGTGTACTTAATTTCAAGTACAGGGCTATGATAAAGCAAGAGCAGACAAGGAGCAAGGATGGGCCAAAGACCAGCTCACGGGTTGAAAGACGAGAATCGTCTAAGTGTAAATCGTCGAGAATCACTAAGTGATTCTCGCCGATTCGTCGAGAATCACTAGTGATTCTCGACGAGTCGTCGAGAATCACTAGATGATTCTCACCGGGTTGGGCCGGCTGTCTCGACGCAGTCAGAAAATTCTCAAAGGCAGAATCATCGAGAATCACTAAGTGATTCTCGCCGATTCGTCGAGAATGACTTTGCATTCTCGACGATTCGGCAAGAATCAAATGTGATTCCCGCCGATTCTCCCCGGCCTCTATAACCTGTGCAGCCAGAATTCGCCAAGTAGAATTCGGCGAGAATCGTAAGTGATTCTCGCCGATTCGTCAAGAATCACCTACGATTCTCGCCGATTTTGCCTTGGGCAATTTTTCCGAATTCCTGGACCGGTCCAGGTTACCTACAGCTATTTGAACCGGACTTTGGTCTTTCTTTGGTGGGGCCCACAACGGTCATCTCCATGACCTATTGTATAAATACACAGGTATTTGTGTACAGTGGTTAACAGATACAGAATACGAAAGCCGAGCCGCCGACTAACCCTAAAATCGTGAACCAGCTCCGCCTCCGTCGCCGCCGCTCATGCAGTGGTCACCGTAGCTGATCTCGATCTCCTCCAGATCCCCTGTGACAGAAGCCAAGTCTTGCACAGCGTCTCACGCATCTAACCAGAGATCTTTTGTCTCTTTATTTGAGATAGGGAAATCCATCCCCGTCCGAATCGATCGAGACGATCGATCCTAGTATGACCGTTGGAAGACCTTGCCGACTTCGCTAAGAAGATTGAATCTCCAGAGCATCGCTGCTATTTTCAGTTGCCGCCGTCAACACCGAGAGCCTTGCCTCCACCCTTTGCCGCCGCCGGTCTCGGGGAGATTTTCTCCAAGAAAGATCAAGGGTTGTGGACTTTTCGTTGCCTACAAGAACAAGTAGTCTAACAAAAAGGGACACCTAGATCTTCAAGTTGTTTTTATTTCTTATACACTCCAATTTCTTTTTCATTGTAAAGGAACATTTGGTTCCTAGTTGTAGGGTTGGGTGCAACCCGTGTTGTGGGAGTGTTGACTCCTACGTGTGGAAGGGTTCCTTCCGATAGTGCAAGGATTGGATTTCAATCCTATTGGTGAAGTGACCGAGTCGTCCCTGGTTGGGAGATAGGTCAAAGGGGGAAAGTGGACGTACCCAAATCGGGGAACCACTATAAATTGCTTGTGTCCTTTCTGTGCTGTGTTGTTTTGTTTTCTTGTGTAGGTACAATTTTAATTCCGCAAATACGCTGCAAGACACCTATCCCCCCCATAGGTGAAGGTAGTTGACACTAGGTGAACTATCAAAACCCTTCAAAGGCGTATCTCAGATTCGACGGTTGAAAAAGCTAAGTCCCAGATACCTTTGTCCGTTTGAAGTGGTGGAGCGAGCCGGGGAAGCTGCTTATCGGCTAGCGCTTTCAGCAGAGTTGAGTGGATTGCATGATGTCTTTCACATCTAAATACTTCGCAAAGCCGTCAAGGATCAAGCTCAAATAGTTGAGAATGATCGTGTACCGGTCGAGTATGGGCTAATAACGAAGGTGCGACCCATTCGGATCGAGGATCGAGCTGAGAAACAGTTGCGGAACAAGATAATCGGGATGGTCAAAGTCCGGTGGGACAATTGTGGCCGAGTGGAGCTAACATGGGAGCGTGAGCAGACCATGCGAGCTGAGTTTCCCGAACATTTTGTATAAACTGTTGACCGTGTACATTTTATTATAACAACTCTTTTAATGTTATAGCTTTGGGATTCCTGTTTATTTGCTGAGTACAAATTTCGGGACGAAACTTATCTTAAGGGGGGGGGGGGAGGATTGTAACACCCCAAAATCTAAAGTTGGAGTAAGGCTAGGTGACACGGCCTGGGACACGGGCGTGTCCCAGGGCGTGTCCTTCTCTCGAGACGTCGACTTGAGTACTCGAGAAATGATCGTCGAGAGGCAACACGGCCTGGGACACGGGCGTGTCCCATATGGTGTCCTGCTCGGGAGAAAATCGATGGCGTTGAGTGGCGCTGAGTGAAATGGCGTTGAGTGGCGTTGAGTGTGGAACATGGCCTGTGACACGGGCGTGTCATAGGGGCGTATTTGACATACGGCCAGGGACACTGGCGTGTGCTTTAGCCGTGTCCTGCTCGGGTGATTTGTGCTTGTGTTACAACAGGTGATACGACCAGTCACACGGCCGTGTCAAAGTTAACACGGGCGTGTCTGACCTCTGACACAGGCGTGTTGGAGCCCGTGTTCTGGTTCATTTTGAGTCGGTTCATACACCGCTTGGGGGACACGGCCCGGGACACGGGCGTGTCACAGGCCGCATTAAGTAAAAAATGGAATTTTGGGCAGATCTTGACCATCCAATTATTTCTATTTGGATCCAATGGCCCTGGTGTAACACCCCAAATATCCCCAAGACAAAATGGATATTTTGTAGGCTGACACGGCCTGGGACACGGGCGTGTCCCAGGGCGTGTCTTGCTCGGGATCGTTTACTCAACAATGTGCGCGATAAATGGTTAGGGAGGGGCTAACACTCCCGGCGACACGGGCGTGTCAGGGGGCGTGTCCAGCCAGGTGTCGTGTGTGTTGGCCAGCGACTTGCAGGCGGCAAGGTCGGGCGACGTGTCGTTTGACACGGCCTGGGACACGGGCGTGTCCCAGGGCGTGTCCGGGGCGTGTCCGACACGTGTCCATCCTGGGCGTGTCGAGGTGTCGACCTGGCGGTTGGCGGTCGTCAAGCGGCGACACGGCCTGGAACACGGGCGTGTTCCAGGGCGTGTCCAGGATTGGTCGACGAGCGTGGGGCAGCGGTCGACGTCGACGATAGTCGAGCTTGAGGGACACGGCCATGGACACGGGCGTGTGCCTTGGCCGTGTACTTCTCTAGTCGTTTTGGCAATTGTGTGTGGCCGTATTACAGGGGTGACACGGGCGTGTCGATTGATTGACACGGGCGTGTCAGGTCTGACACGGGCGTGTCCAAGCCCGTGTTCTGGTATCTTTTGAGTTGGTTGCTAACCGACTGGGGGTACACGGCCTGTGACACGGGCGTGTCACAGGGCGTGTCAGGCCTGTTGAAATGTTTTTCAGAGCAGATCTCGGCCGTTCGTTTCCCTCTATTTGGATCTTGTGGTCCAAAGCCTTTCCAGCTTCTATATGGCCGTGGATTGAGATGAAATCTCATTCTCACTTAGCCATTCTCTTTCTAAAGAGAAGAAAGAGAGGAGAGCTTGGAGGAGGAGGAGGAGGAGCTTTCCGGCCGCCGGTGGAGCTTCGTTGGTCCGAATCGAGAGCCGAGTTTGGCGTTGCGGAGGCAAGGCCATTGCAGTGATTTCCATCCGGCTAGTTCTTCCATGGCACCGAAGTGATCGTCAAGGGTAACGGTCTTTCTTCCTTGGGCAGGTGAAGCCCTTTGTTTATGCATGTGCATGGGATCCTCCATCAAGAGATGGAAAAGCGTAAGCGATTCCAGCAGTTGAGTCTGCATCTAGAGCCGGAAGTATGTAGTACGGCATAGGCATGCTGTGTGAAGCCCATCCAGACATATGTCGGGATTGGTGATGTTTATATTGCGAACCGGAGAAGACTCCGTGTATTCATCGTTTAGCCTGCGGAGATGGTGGGGATGATGTGCTTGGTGTGAAGGATGCTTTGCATAGCTCCTTTGGTTGCATGCTTGTTAAGAGCTGGTTGTTGGAGTGCGGACACCTCTGAGTGGGTGGGCGTGTGAGGTATTCAATAGGGGTTTGGAGGCTTATGCCCATTCCACCAAGTGGCGATGTTAAGATCGGATGAGCGGTCGATTGGTAGCAAAGCAGCAGGGCGAATTCCCTAGGCTTGTTACACTACGGGGGTAGGTCGACTGGTAGTGCTCACGGGTTTTGGTGAGGTGCGTACCTCTGAGTGAGACGGGTGCGTGAGGTCTTCAACAGGGGTTTGGAGGCTTATGCCCGCCAACCAAGTACAAACCTAAATGTGCCCTGAGTGCACGGAGCGCCTGGCATTGAGGCCGGCGTTTGTGATGTTATGTGTGATATATATATTGTGATTGTTATACATGCAGGGAAGGAACCACTGCCCCGGGTAAGGGGTAGGGTCATTATAATTGGTCAGCGGAATGCTGACAGTTGCTTTGTTTATCACCCATGGGGTGGACGTCCATATGCAGGTGTTGCGGGCTGATTGGATGGAGCGGGTGGAAGCCCATGCTGCTGGTAGGCCCTTGAAGGCCATGCGAAGTGTTGGATTTCATGTGTGGCCGGCCTGCGTGCCGATGTATGAACTTATATATTTGTAAAGAGAAACCTGTAAGGCCTTAAGGCCGTGTGCGGTGTATTCGTGTAAACATTCCTGGTCATATATAAATGTGTTATTTATATAATTGTAGTGGACATTCAGTGTTATGAGTTCTGTAACTTAAAATCTTTCGCTAGAATGCTCTGAGTTAGGATGCGTGTATAAAGGTTTTTGATACTCTAAAGTGGCTCTCTCGTCTGTCTGTGAAATATGGCGTGGGGCCCCGGCCGGACCCTCTGTTATATTCCATGTGACGAACGGGGGCGTTACAACTTTGGTTTCAGAGGTTAGGGTTGAGTTAGGAGCGCATAATTGAACTCAAGAATGTCCACTAGGAATGTGTGTGTGTCTATTCGGTTTGTTTGCCGTTTTAGCATGGAGAGTAATGCTTTCTTGTTCACCTATAGGTGACAAGGAGTGGAGCTGGGTAGTCTGAGCCCCAGCATTCGGATGAGAGTGTGGCACCAGCTGAGGTGCCTACACCTCCCCCTTCTGCGGAAACGGTGCGCTTAGTTGCGGAGGTGATCTTTGCCATGCTTCAAGCACAACCATTCGGGCAAGCGAGGCCTGCTGTGGCGCCAGTACAGGTTGGTGCGAGGCAAGAGCATGTTGAGGTTTCGGTTGCTGTGCAAGCAGCGGACGAGCAACTGAAGCAATTTATGGAGTTTAATCCGCCTACGTTTGTCGGGACGACGTCTCCAACAGAGGCAGAGGATTGGCTCTCCAGAGTAAAGCGCATCCTGACTGCGCTCAGGATTAGTGAGGAGCAGAAAGTCCCGTTAGCCACTTTCCTACTGGAAGGAGAGGCAAGGCTTTGGTGGGATGAGATCGAGTTGCACCAGTTGAGAGGTAGAGACCTGGGCGACATATCGATGGACGAATTCGCCAGATTATTCTGGGCGAAATACTTGCCAATGTCGCAGAGAATTGCAATGGAAAATGAATTTCAGCGTCTGGTGCAGGGTACTAAGACCGTAGACGATTACCTGCATGAGTTTACCAGACTTGGTCGGTATGCGGGGTCGACGTTTGCGGAAGAGGCGAGAAAGACGAATCGGTTCTATGAAGGACTGCGTGATGAGCTGAGGTTGGCTCTCCCGAGTTCAGTGAACCAAGGATTTCAAGCGTTGGTACATACCGCTAGTGCGCTGGAGAAGGATTTGAAGCAGGTGCGGGAGAAGAAGAATGCGGCAGTGGAAAAGTCCAAATTCAAAGTTCCACAATCAGAACAATCAGATTTGAGGAAACGTGATAAGAAGCGGTTCAGGCCTGCTGAACCAACTTCGGATGTGGCGTCAGGAGCTACGTTTGGGCAAGGACGGTTTGAACCGCGTACATGTTTCATTTGTGGGAAGCAAGGGCATATCGCCCGATTTTGCTGGAATGGTACTTCAAAGGGTGAGCAAAAGATCGGTGCGTCATATGACGAAAAGGGCAAAGCCGTGGTAGAATCATCTGCATCGCGGGCGCAACCTCGAGTCTACACTCTTGAGTTGCAGGAGCCGCAAAGTTCCAACCAAGCAGAGCAACAAATCCGTGCTTTGGAATTAATGGAAGCCGCTAAATGGATTTTGCGAGATGCGGAGAAGCCGAAATAAAGTGACGTTGCACTTTATTATCTTTTGTTATATTGTATGTATGTATCTATGTTTGTGACAAACAGTTGTGGTGGTACGATTCCATGGGGCGAGACAAGCTGCGGCCTCTGAGCTCTAAACCTGGATCGTTTTGGTTTGTATCGCAACAGCGTGGTTGTGTTGATACATGTGTGTTGCGCTAAATTTTGGGACGAAATTTCTTTAAGGAGGGGAGGATTGTAACACCCCAAATATCCCCAAGACAAAATGGAGATTTTGTAGGCTGACACGGCCTGGGACACGGGCGTGTCCCAGGGCGTGTCTTGCTCGGGATCGTTTACTCAACAATGTGCGCGATAAATGTTGAGGGAGGGGCTGACACGCCCGGCGACACGGGCGTGTCGGGGGGCGTGTCCAGCCAGGTGTCATGTGTGTTGGCCAGCGACTTGCAGGCGGTAAGGTCGGGCGGCGTGTCGTTTGACACGGCCTGGGACACGGGCGTGTCCCAGGGCGTGTCCGGGGCGTGTCCGACACGTGTCCATCCTGGGCGTGTCGAGGTGTCGACCTGGCGGTTGGCGGTCGTCAAGCGGCGACACGGCCTGGAACACGGGCGTGTTCCAGGGCGTGTCCAGGCTTGGTCGACGAGCGTGGGGCAGCGGTCGACGTCGACGATAGTCGAGCTTGAGGGACACGGCCATGGACACGGGCGTGTGCCTTGGCCGTGTGCTTCTCTGGTCGTTTTGGCAATTGTGTGTGGCCGTGTTACAGGGGTGACACAGGCGTGTCGATTGACTGACACGGGCGTGTCAGGTCCGACACGGGCGTGTCCAAGCCCGTGTTTTGGTATCTTTTGAGTCGGTTGCTAACCGACTGGGGGTACACGGCCTGTGACACGGGCGTGTCAGGCCTGTTGAAATGTTTTTCAGAGCAGATCTCGGCCGTTCGTTTCCTTCTATTTGGATCTTGTGGTCCAAAGCCTTTCCAGCTTCTATATGGCCGTGGATTGAGATGAAATCTCATTCTCACTTAGCCATTCTCTTTCTAAAGAGAAGAAAGAGAGGAGGGCTTGGAGGAGGAGGAGGAGGAGCTTTCCGGCCGCCGGTGGAGCTTCGTTGGTCCGAATCGAGAGCCGAGTTCGGCGTTGCGGAGGCAAGGCCACTGCGGTGACTTCCATCCGGCTAGTTCTTCCATGGCGCCGAAGCGATCGTCAAGGGTAATGGTCTTTCTTCCTTGGGCAGGTGAAGCCCTTTGTTTATGCATGTGCATGGGATCCTCCATCAAGAGATGGAAAAGCGTAAGCGATTCCAGCAGTTGAGTCTGCATCTAGAGCCGGAAGTATGTAGTACGGCATAGGCATGCTGTGTGAAGCCCATCCAGACGTATGTCGGGATTGGTGATGTTTATATTGCGAACCGGAGAAGACTCCGTGTATTCATCGTTTAGCCTGCGGAGATGGTGAGGACGATGTGCTTGGTGTGAAGGATGCTTTGCATAGCTCCTTTGGTTGCATGCTTGTTAAGAGCTGGTTGTTGGAGTGCGGACACCTCTGAGTGGGTGGGCGTGTGAGGTCTTCAACAGGGGTTTGGAGGCTTATGCCCATTCCACCATGTGGCGATGTTAAGATCGGATGAGCGGTCGATTGGTAGCAAAGCAGCAGGGCGAATTCCCTAGGCTTGTTACACTACGGGGGTAGGTCGACTGGTAGTGCTCACGGGTTTTGGTGAGGTGCGTACCTCTGAGTGAGACGGGTGCGTGAGGTCTTCAACAGGGGTTTGGAGGCTTATGCCCGCCTACCAAGTACAAACCTAAATGTGCCCTGAGTGCACGGAGCGCCTGGCAATGAGGCCGGCGTTTGTGATGTTATGTGTGATATATATATTGTGATTATTATACATGCAGGGAAGGAACCACTGCCCCGGGTAAGGGGTAGGGTCATTATAATTGGTCAGCGGAATGCTGACCGTTGCTTTGTTTATCACCCATGGGGTGGACATCCATATGTAGGTGTTGCGGGTTGATTGGATGGAGCGGGTGGAAGCCCATGCTGCTGGTAGGCCCTTGAAGGCCATGCGAAGTGTTGGATTTCATGTGTGGCCGGCCTGCGTGCCGATGTATGAACTTATATATTTGTAAAGAGAAACCTGTAAGGCCTTAAGGCCATGTGCGGTGTATTCGTGTAAACATTCCTGGTCATATATAAATGTGTTATTTATATAATTGTAGTGGACATTCAGTGTTATGAGTTCTGTAACTTAAAATCTTCCGCTAGAATGCTCTGAGTTAGGATGCGTGTATAAAGGTTTTTGATACTCTAAAGTGGCTCTCTCGTCTGTCTGTGAAATATGGCGTGGGGCCCCGGCCGGACCCTCTGTTATATTCCATGTGACGAACGGGGGCGTTACACCTGGTCATTTCCCGCAGTGATAAGAATTAGTAGTAGCTTCTTCTCTCATTCTTATCAAGAGAGAAAAAGAGAGAGAGCTTTGAGGAAGGAGAAAGAGGATAAGAGCTAGGCTTTGGTGGTGCTCCCACGGTACGATTCACGATCTGAGGCTAGCTTAGTGGAGGTAAAGCTGCTACGGTGCTTGCCAACCGGGCAGATTTTCGATGGCTCCCAAGAGATTGTCAAGGGTAACGATCTTTCTTCTTGGACATATGAAGGCCTCCTTTATGCATGAGTAAGGAATCCTCTCCACCAAAAGGTGGAAGAAGTGAGTGATTCCAATGGGTGACAGTTGTTATCCCCAGCTTGAGTCTGCATTTAGACCCGGAAATGTGTAGTACGGGATAGGCATGCTATGTGAAGCCCATCTGGACAGGTTGGTCTGGATTGGTGATGTTGCATATTTCGCACCGGAGAAGACTCCGCGTATACTAGTGTAGTTAGTGGGGTCGTTGGGTTATGCCTGTGAAGGGGAGTAGCAGGAAGTACTGGATTGTGGAACTCCAGGAAAATTCCCTTGTGTTGTTTGTGATGTGGCTACGATGTAGCCTGTAACGACCCCATCCGTTAAATGACGTATAGTAGAAGGTCCGGCCGGGGCCCCACACTATATGCCACAAACAGACGGTGAGGTCACAGGATAATACCAAACCAAATACGAATCCTAACTCAGAGCATTCTAGCGGAAGCTTTAAGTTACAACTTTGAACTCTTAACCGGAATGTCCAATATATATAAAACCACCTTTATATATAAATACCACGGAATGTACACAACCACAAGAGTTTGGCCTTAAGGCCTTACAGTTCCTCTGAACATACATCATGTTTTACAAACCTCGGCGCGCAGGCCGGCCATACATGAGTAAAAAGAGAAAACAAAACAATGGCTTAGCCTTCCAGGCTAGCCGCAGCAGCAGCAGCAACAGTAGTAGGGCTCTCCCGCCCATCACTTACCACTTGGCTCTCCAGCACCTGCACGGGAACAATCCACCCAACCGGTGGCAAACAATGCAACGGTCAGCATTCAGCTGACCCAATTATAACAATCCTACCCTTTTCTCGGGGCATGAGCATTCTTTCCCTGCAAGCATGGCATCATCAATAGCAACTATGTGCGCGCAGGCACATTCAAGCCATCACAACCATCGGCCACCCGGCCCGACAGTCCGTGCACTCAGGGCACATTTTCGGTGTACCGGAATACCAGGGTCAACACCACCGTCTACACGGTATTTGAGCATTTCTAGTCTTTCCGGCGCGCGGGCCTAAGACTCTCATTAGGCGCTCCAACAAAACCTATACCAGGCTTCCAAGTCAGACGGACCTAACGCAGGTACGGATCAGCCACCCCCCGTTGCTCAAGTCGCCGAGCCACCTCGAATACGGAAGTATCCATGGCATTTTATAGGCGCGGGTCGGTTTCACCTTTCCTGTTCGGCAATCTGCCTTTTTATCGAGTTGCAGCCCAACGGCTCAACTACTCACAAAGTGGCAACGCACGGCCACAAGAGTTGCCGCCAACCCTCTTCATTTCCTGGACATCGTCCAGTACTTCCTGCCGCACCAAGCAACAGGTAGGAACAAGGCATCACAAGCCATAGGCATCACAAGCCATTATCACGGAGCCTTCTCCGATATGCAAACAAGCATCACCAATCCAGATTCCATCCAGATGGGTTTCACACAGCATGCCTAGAGCCGTACTCCAATTCCGGCCTCTAACAAGGGGGACTTCACATATCTACCCCAAGGGACACCACAACCCACCGCACACTCGCGGGGAAGGGCTTTCCCTATGCAATACAAAACAGAAGGACTTCACATGTCCAAGGAGGGAGATCGTTACCCTTGTCGATCTCTTCGGTGCCATCGAAAACTAGCCGGTGAGAAAGAACCGCAGCAGCCTTGCCGTCACAATGCCGGCTTCGGATCACGAATCGAACCACGGGAGCTCCGCCGGTGGCTTGGTCTCCTCCTCCTTCTTCCTCTCTCTTTCTCTCTCTTTTTCTCTTCCTTAAGAATAATGAAGAATGACTTCTTCAATCCTCTTTCACGACTTATCCAGCCCAAGAAACCACCTGAGCCTTTGGATCAAAAGAGAGGAAACTGAACGGCCAAGATTGTCCCAAACTTTCACTTTTTGGCCGACACGGCCTGTGACACGCCCGTGTCACAGGCCGTGTACCCCTTAAGCGGTGCACACAGCTTGAACCGACTGAACAACACGGGTCATCGACACGCCCGTGTCGGACCTGACACGCCCGTGTCAAACCTGAGACACGCCCGTGTCTCCTGCTCCATCGAGCTGCAACCAGAACACGGGTCGGAACACGGCAGCTGACACGCCCGTGTCCAGCCTGACACGCCCGTGTTCCCGGCCGTGTTCAAGGCCGTGTCCGGCTCTGACCGGAATAGGCCAATTTTGCAAAATAAATAGAACACGCCCTGGGACACGCCCGTGTCCCAGGCCGTGTCACCCGACACGCCCTGGGACACGCCCGTGTCCCAGGCCGTGTAACCTGACCTGCTACTCAAATTTCAAGTTGAGTCTTTTGGGGCCTTTTTGGGGTGTTACATAGCCAGTCCTTGATGGACGATAAAGCCAGTCCTAGTTGGACAGTGTCGATTGTGACGCCAGCCCTTGGTGGACATTATGGCAAGTGGGAGCTGCGAGCTCTAGAAGGCCTCGTGCCGAATAGGAAAGGTGAAGCTGACCCGCATCTTTTGTTATAGCTGCAAGTACGATGTGCTTAGTGAGGGCAAGGCGAGTTGAGCAATGGGGGTGGTGGATATGTACCTGCGTTATGTTGACTGTACAAGGAAGTGCCAAGGCATTGGGCTTTCGTCAGTAGCATAATGAGAGTCTTAGGCATGCGCGCCATGAAGACTAAATGCTCATTGGTGTTGATCCCGGTTCGCCGGTGTACCCAAAAGTGTGCATGAGAGCACAGATCGTCGGGCCGGGTGGCCGACGGTTGTGATGGATTGCTTGTGCGTGAGAGCACAATATGTATACTATCTGTCAACTGCTGTATTGCTCTGCAGGGAAGGAATGCCTCTGCCCCGGGAAAGGGGTAGGATTATTATAAATTTGTCAGCTGAATGCTGACCGTTGCCTTGTTCTCCACCTTCTAGGTGGATTGTACCTGTGCAGGTGCTGGAGAGCCGAGCGGAAAATGAAGGGCTGATGCCCCTGCTGCTGCTGCTGCCGCTCTTACTGTTGTTACTAGCCCTTGATGGCTAGCTTTTGTATTTTCTTTTATTAATGTATCGCCGGCCTGCGCGGCGATGTCTGTAATTCATACTATTTAAAGAGGAACTGTAAGGCCTTAAGGACAAACTTTAGTATTTGCTATGCCCTCGTTTGAGTGGTTGTATATAACGTTGGTTTATATATATCTAGTGGATATTCCTACTATAAGTTCAGCTACTTGTGTATCTATTCCGCTAGCATGCTCTGTGTTAGGATACGTTGATGGTATTATCCTGTGACCTCACCGTATGTTTGTGGCATATATTGTGGGGCCCCGGCCGGACCTTCTATTATATGTTATTTAACAAGTGGAGTCGTTACTTCGACAAACTTATGTCTCGACACTAAATTATAATGTCTCGACATACGACTACTTATTATGTCGACACACATTCTGGTGTCTCGACACAATACTGCCTATAATGTCGACACACACTGTGGCGTCTCGACACAATTCTTTGACTTAGACAAAATTTGTGTTTTCAATAGAATTTCTTGACTTATATCAAGTCTTTCTTGGTTGTAATTCTTTGTTGACCTGATTAGTCATCTTTTTTATATTATAAAAATTTTTGTTGCTACTAATTGAAAATATTTATTCAATGTTCAACATACCTACTTCAAATTTAAAGTAATTGAATTTTCTTTCATCTAGGGGTTTTGTAAAAATGTCAGTCACTTGTCTTTCTGTTGGAATATACTATAAGCTAATATTTTCTTTTTCAACATTCTCTCTAAGAAAGTGATATCTAATTTCTATATGTTTAGTTCTGCTTTGTGAAACATGATTATTGAAAGACTTTGTTTCAAAAGCCTAAACACCCAGAGGGGGGGGGGTGAATTGGTTCTAATCTTTTAAAGTCCTTTTTAGGAAAACAGTTAGATAATCATCAAACACAGATTAATCAAATTGCAGAATATAAACACATCATAGCAAACACCAGATTTATAGTTGTTCCCCAAGATATGGGTACATCCACTTTCCCCCTCCGCCTATCCAGTACATAACTGGATTCAGCCTAACTTCCTTCCACTGGCTCAGATACCCAGATCTTACAAGCTCAGAACCAAAATGGTTCCTACAGCTCATACTTAATAAGTCCTACCTCAGATTCTTCCCCAGAATCCTACCTCAGGCCTCAGCCCTACCTCAGCCTTTATAACTAGGATTGCAACTCAGACTTTCCACAAGTCCTACACCTCAGGCTAACAGCCCTACCTCAGCCTTTATAATTTGAGGCTTACAACTCAGATCTGATAATAGATCTTACAAGAAATAGAATGTAATAAGAAATAAACAAATTCATCAGCTAGATTCATCTGTTGGTGAAGCCTTCTTGATCAGTTCTTGACTTACCTGATCCTTCTGATCCAACCTAACTTAGCTTCTCAAAGCTTATTGATAGAACAAAACAAGGTGGATCTTCTTGCTGTTGAAGTTGATCTTTAGTCAGCTTCTTCCTTGAGTTTAGATTGGAATCTGAATCTTTCTTGCAGAACAATTCTGAATCTGTTTCTCTTCACAGAATTCCTCTCTTTTTTGGGGTCTTACTTTGTAGTTTCCAATCTATCTATTATATAGTTTGCTTCATGGTTACCGGCTGTTCTGGTTTCTAAAAAACTACTGACAGATTTGAAGAGGTGTCAGACCGGTTGGATATGATAGCTGTCAAGTCACCAGACATTTCAGCAGAGTCGTCAGAGTCATTCCATCTCAGTATAAACCACTCAACAGGTTGCTTCATATGTGTAGACACATATTAACCAAGTGTCGACACAAGTCTTCATGGTGTCGACATAATACTCCAAGTGTCGACACAAACATACTTCTGCTTCTCGACACATCTTCTGTTGAATGTGTCGACACAAGTCCTTTGTGTCGACACAAATGATTCTGGTGTCGAAACAGCTGTTGCTGGAAGATGGCATTGAGTAGGTGTCGACACAAGTCCTGTGTGTCGACACAGCTGCTTCTGGTCTCGACATAGCTGTTGTCGACAGACGGCGTTGAATGAATGTCGACAGTGTTGAAAGTATCCAGATGGCATTGAGTGTGTGTCGACACAAGTCCTGTGTGTCAACACAACTGCTTTTGGTCTCGACATAGCTGTTGTCGACAGATGGCGTTGAATGAATGTCGACAATGTTAAAAGTATCCAGACGGCGTTGAGTGTGTGTCGACACTAGTCATGTGTGTCGACAAAATTACTTTTGGTATCGACATAACTCTTGGCTCAGGTGTCGACACAATTCTGAGTGTCGACACAGCTTCTTCAGAAATGTTGACTTAGCTTGAATGTCGACACCACTTCTTCATAAGAGTCGACACAACTTTAGTGTCGACACAATACCTTCATAAGTGTCGACACAACTTCAGAGTGTCGACACAAGTCTTCATAAGTGTCGACACAGCTTCTGAGTGTCGACACAGCTTCTTCACAAGTGTCGACACTTGTACTTAGAAAATTTTCTTCAAATGCTTAAAACTGCACAATGTAACTCAAATATCTATTAAATACAAATTGATGCATATTATTGACCAAGATGAGGCTTCTCCAAATCTGGTACACATTTTCCAATGTACCCAACAATCTCCCCCTATTTGGAGAAGTCATAACCATTAGTCAAAGACATACATCACTCATAATAAAACAGAAATAGAAATAGATGAACATTCAATTTAAACCAGGTAAACATATAATCATTGTAAACAATAAAGAAATAAAAACTGAACTGATTTCATTCAATTTTTAGAGAAAAAAAATCATGTTTACAAAGATTCCTTTCTAGATTAGAACACAAAATGTTACATTGTTTTAATACATAAGCCTATCTATCATGTTTTTGACTAGGCTCCTTAATGACAATTCCTTTGCCAGCCTTGATCTTTGCCTGTATAGAAGGTTCAGTATCTTAACTAGGCTTCTTCCCTTTCAGGGCTTTCTTCTTTAGTTCTTCAGCCTTAATTTTCTGCCTTTCAAAATAGTGGAATGGCTTTGGGAAATACTTGCTTGGCTCCTGAGCATTAGCAGGTAGCTTCCCAGCCTTAGCTCTTCTTCTATATTGAAGAATGGCTTCTTGTCCAGCTTGGTATTTATTCCATTCCTGTTCTGAATACCATTTACGCCTATCATGGGTTTTATCCTTTACAGCTTTCCAGGCAGTAAATATAATGTTTCTATAAGTTGGGCTCCATTGCTCAAAGTCTTGCTTTAGCTCAGCCTGCTCTCTAAATCTCTTCTTGGATAGTTGAGCTTCCTTTTGATCTTCTAAAGAAGCTTCTGACATTTCTACTTTTTCCAAAATTACATTTTGTGCCTCTTGTGGAGGACTATACTTTTTCTGCAATTCTTCTTGAACCATTTCAAAGTCTGCTGGGGGGTAGATCACCTGAGCAACTTCAGGCTGATCTCCTTCAAGATAGGCAGGTTGTATCCATGATTCTGCTACATTATCATCATCACAAAGAGGATGATATCCAAGAGTGGCTCTGATGCTATTGGAAATCCATTTAGCATGGTCAGAGCTAGCTTTGACTAATAATTTCTCCCCCTTTATGACTTATTAAATCATCCTTTTGAAACTTGACCTGATTAGCAACATGGTTAGTTCCTTCCTTAATGTAATCTCTGAATTTTGTCAAAAAATCAGATATATTATTTTTAGAAGCCTGAAAGGTGGTATGAACCGCAGTTATATCTTCCCTTATTTGCTTTGATACTTCATCTTTCACAATAGTTGATAAATCATTTATCTTTGACAGTGTGAATCTTTAAGATTGTCATTCATTCTTTTTGATTTTCAAGTACATATCTGTGCTTTACTTCAAGTTCATCCACTTGAACTTTGATAGCTTATTGTTGCTTGGCCAGGAACACCACAACATTACCTCCTTTATGGAAGCAATCTGTCATCTCCTTCTTATTTTGATTCACTTCAAATCTGATAGATTTGATGTCCTGGGCGAATTAAAACTATAACTCTTTAATAGTTTCATCCACATATGTTTCTAAAGATTGTTTTTGTTCATCCAATTTAATCTGCATCTGGACCAGTAAAGAACTGAAGTCCAAGCTTGATGCAGATGGAGCTGTGCTTATTTATAATGACTTTTTTTATATACAGAACTCTTTTTCTTCAAAGCAGCTAGTTTCCTTTTCTTAGCCATATTGGCTTCTTCATCTTCAGAAGATTCAGTTGAACTTTCAATATAAACTGTATCCTTTTCAGCCGGGGCATCCTTAGACAACTCCCTCTCAGTCCTTGGAATATCTTTTTCTTGTGCAATCTGCTCCCCCTCAGTACTTGCAGGAGGAAGATCAGAGAATAGGTCATCCATGGTGAATTCGTGCTGTATTGGCTCATTTTGTGCATCTGTCTCAACAATTTCTTGAGATGCAATGTTGATTTTAGATACTATATTCATGACAGTATCTACAGCCAAGTCACTTTCTAAGACTGCATCATAAATGCCTCCCCCTTTTGCAGGCAACTAAGTTGCTTTTTTTATTTGTTCTTGGGGCACACTGCCCTGCACTTCTTCTTGTCATCCTTTTTTTGCTGGTCTTCATCAGAACTGAAGACCACTTCCTCCTCAGAATCACTGGAGGAATCAGCCTATGGAATCACTTTCTTCTTTTTCTTATCTTTCTTAGTTTGCTCCTGAGGAGCAGGGACTTCCTTGGTCAGAACTCTATCCCATCATGATAGAATTTTCACATCCATCCTCCTAATATGATTTATTTTTGATCCATCCACTTGTTTCAATACATCAGGTATTACAGCAGATAAGCATAAACTCAGAATTCTTCCCATGTTTGGTTTCTTAGTTCCTTCATGAACTTTATCAAACACTACTCCTGCCCAGTCAGTGTTTATCTTGAATATGATCCTTACCATAAGATTTAACATGTGGACATAGATTCTATCATGTCCACCAGTTTTGCAAAGAATCACTTTGCCAACTACTTCAGATAGGAATTTTCCTTGGGAATTCATCCTTTTTCTGGTAATAGACAATCAAATCTTAATATTGGGGATCAGCCTGCACCAGCTTAAAGCTTCTGTAATCTGGGAAGGGGTTATTTCAACTGTATCCTTGACTAATGGAAGCTGAAGTGATTTCCTGATAGTTTTTAGTGTGAGTTTCACTAGGGAATTTAAAACAGTCTCGCTAATTTTCTTGCCTGCAGAATCCACTATAGCGGTTGAATAAAAATCCAGAACTTCCTTTTTCCATATCTTTATTGGTTCAGAAACCAAGTACTCCAATCCATTTTCTGAAATTAGGGAAATAACACCATGAATTTCATCTGAAGTTGTTGTGAACCCTTCACGAACCAAATCATAACCTTCATTGACTTTGTCTTCTTGACGAGGCGCCATTGATGTAAGAGTTGGAAGAGAAGAGAAGAGAAGAGAAAAGAAAAGCTTTGTCCACATAAGGAGGAAAGTCAAGAATAATGAAAGCGTAGTCGACCAGATTTTGGTTTCACCTATTTATAGTATAAGTGTAAGGGCAGGTCAAAAGACGTGCCAGTGTCGACAAGTTTTCTTATGTGCCAACAGAAATGACCTAGGTCTCCACAATACGTGTTTTAAGTTGACACGACTATGTGCCGACATACTAATGTTAGAGTCGATAACTTGTCTTAAGTCGACACATTTTTGTGTCGACAAACTTGTGTCTGTGTCGACATACCTGTGTCTGTGTCGACACTAACTACTTAAGTCTTGACAAACTTGTGTCGACACAAGAATCCTCTCGACATAAGATCTCAACATAGTTGTGTCGACATCAATTCTCCTGTCGACACAGATAAGGTTTCTGTGTTGACACTTCCTTTTACTAAGTCGACACAACATATTGAGTGTGTCGACACAAACATTGTACTTAGACAAACTTCCAGAGAAATTTGATGCTTACATATTCTCCTTAGGGATTCTTATGCTAACCTATTCTAGGTTCAACATTCCTTATTCAAATTTAAAATAATTGAATTTAGTTTCATCCAGAGGTTTTGTAAAAATATCAGCTATTTGATTATCAGTTTTCACAAATTCTAGGCTAATATTTTCCTTCTCTACAAGTTCTCTGATGAAATGAAACTTAATTTCTATATGCTTGGTCCTACTATGTGATACAGGATTCTTAGCAATAGAAATAGCACTTGTAGAATCACAAAATAAAGGAATTCTACTTACCTGGATGTCATAATCTTCTAGTTGATGCTTTATCCACATCAATTGTGCACAGTAGCTACCTGCAGCTATATAATCTGATTCAGCTGTTGATATAGCTACACTAGTTTGCTTCTTGCTGCTCCATGACACAAGCCTCCCACCAAGGAATTGACAAGTTCTTGTGGTACTCTTCCTGTCTTCTTTGCATCCAGCAAAGTCTGCATTTGAGAAAATAGTTAGTAGGAAATCTCTATTCTTAGGATACCAAAGGCCTAGATTAGGTGTACCCTTAAGATATCTCAGAATTCTCTTAACTGTAGTATTATAAGATTCCTTAGGGAAAGCTTGATATCTATCACAGACACATGTTGAATACATGATGTCAGGTATACTTGCAGTCAAATAGAGTAGAGAGCCAATTATCCCTCTATACAAAGACTCATCAATAGGTTTCCCTGCCTCATCTTTGCCTATAGGCATACTTGTTCCCATTGGAGTTTTCATGGTAGAAACTGAGTCCAAACCATACTTCTTAATTAACTCCTTGGTGAAATTAGACTAGGAAATGGACAATTCATTCTCAGTCTGTCTAACTTGAAGTCCCAAGAAGAACTTCAGCTCACCCATACTACTCATCTCAAACTTCCCTTGCATAAGTTTGGCAAACTTCATACAAAGGTTGTTTTTAGTAGAACCAAAGATAATGTCATCCATATATATCTGGAAGAGTATTATCTTGCCTTTTGATTCCCTATAGAATAGAGTTTTGTCTATCTTTCCTCTAGAGAATTTATTCTCAATAAGGAAGGTAGACAAGGTTTCATACCAAGCCCTTGGAGCTTGTTTCAAATCATATAGAGCTTTCCTAAGCCTATATACATAATCAGGAAATTGAGAGTCTACAAAACCTGAGGGTTGTTCAACATAGACCTGTTCTTTTAAATCACCATTCAGAAATGCTAATTTTACATCCATCTGGTATATCTTGAACCCTTGATAGGCAGCATAGGCCAAGTACAACCTTATAGCCTCTAGGCTTGCCACTGGAGAAAAGGTTTGATCAAAATCAATACCTTCCTCTTACCTGTAGCCTTTTGCTGCCAGTCTAGCCTTGTTCTTGACTATGGTGCCATTCTCATAAAGCTTGTTCCTGTAGATTCATTCAGTTCCTATTATGTTGTGAGCCTTAGGTTTTGGCACAAGCTCCCAGACTTTACATCTTTTGAACTGACTGAGCTCTTCTTGTATTGCATAAATCTAGTTGGTGTCTTGCATTGCTTCTTCAATTTTCCTGGATTCAATTTGAGATAGGAAGCTAGAACATAGAACTGTGTTCATGCTCCTGCTCCTTGTTAGAAAAACTTGACTTGCATCACCAATGATTTGGTGAACTGAATGATCCTTCAAGTGTCTCCTTGCTAGAGGAAATCTGTCAGCATTATGGTATTCTCCAGTTTCCTCAACTTGATGCTCTACACTGTCTTCTTCATCCAGAGAGACTTGTTCTCCACCTGGATAGATGGCCTCTTTATCTTCATCTAACCTAGCAGGAACATCTTCATTGATTGTCAGCTTGTCCAGCCTATCTGTTAAACCTGTAGAGCTAACATAAGAACTAGACAATCCATTGTTAATAAATTTTGACTCATCTAATACAACATGCACAGATTCTTCTACAACTTGGGTAGTCAAGTTATAGATCCTGTATGCTCTACTGTGGTTGCTGTACCCAACAAATATTCATTCTAGGGATTTGGCGGCAAACTTAGTTTGGTAGTGCTTACCATTGACTAGTACAAAACATTTGCTACAAATGATTCTGAAGTAAGATTTGTTTGGTTTTCTTCCTTTCAAAATCTGGTAGGGAGACATCTTGTGTTTCTTGTTGATGGAGGCTCTATTGAGCACATGACATGCAGTATTAACTGCCTCAGCCCAGAAGTATTCAGGGATAGTAGTATCATTTAGTAGAGTTCTATTAGCCTCAATTAGAGTCATATTCTTTCTTTCAGCAACACTATTTTGCTGAGGAGTTCTAGGTGAAGAGAATTCATGATAAATCCCAAGTTCTTCACAGAATCTTATCATACATTCAGACTGAAATTTAGTTCCATGGTCACTTCTGATTTTGACCACTGAACTGTTGTATTCATTCTATATTTGTCTAACAAAAGTCTGAAAAACAGATGGGGTTTCAGATTTCTGCCTCAAGAAGAAAACCCATATATATCTGGAATAGTCATCCACAACAACAAGTGTGTATACTTTCCTACCATGACTGTGAACTGGCATAGGACCAAACAAATCCATATGAATGAGATATAAACATCTCATTGAATCTTTGATGTCAAGTGCTTGGAAAGAGGACTTAGTCTGCTTGCCTTTTTGGCAAGCTGAACACACACCCTCTTTGATGCACCTAATTTGAGGACCATTCCTCACTAATCCCATGCTGAACAGCAGCCCTATAGACTTATAGTTCAGATGAGCTAGTCTCTTGCGCCATTTGACACATAGAGAAGCTTTCTCTCCTGCAACCAGACAAATTGGTGAGTTGTTAAACTCACAATCTAGGTTAAGGCAATACACATTTCCTTTCCTAGAGCCAGTCAAAATTATCTCTTGATCACTTGACCTTCTTATCAGACACTCCCCTTTGAGAAAAGAAATGAAATAACCTAGATCACTAAGTTGACTTATGCTAATTAGGTTATGTTTTAAACCCTTCACATAAGCCACTTTAGTGATATTAATTGAATCACTAGTAATATTACCAAATCCTTTGATAATACCATTTTCTGATCCACCAAAGATAACTTTGGGTCCATTCTCTATGGGCACATAGTCCCTCAACATTCTCATTATTCCTGTCATATGTCTGGAATAGCCAATATCCAAGTACCATATAGAGATATGGTCACTTAGATTCACCTGCAACACATGAAGAATTACTTACCCTTAGAACCCAACTTGCTAGTGGGTCCTAGGTCCTTGTTAGTTTGAAATCTTGCAACTGTTCTAACAGGAAAACTACTCTTGGTTTTAACACTAGTGTTAAACAACCAATCCATGGCAAAGTGCCCTACCTTGCCACTACACCAACACTCAAACCTATTATACCTTTTCTTAGGTAATAACTTTACTGCTTTGTTGCCAGCAGTCTTGTTGAGAGTTAGTGCTGGAGCATCACTCTTCAAGAAATCCTTTTGAACCTGATGGGCATGCATATAGTGTGGTCTGTAAGCATTTGCACTCTTGCCCATGTGATTTCCAAGTTCACAGTGACCATGTGTAGTGTCATAAGCATACCTATTAGTAGGATTCACCACCTTCCTAAAGAAAATAGGGGGTTCAGCAACTAGAGGCTGAACTGGGCCCTTACCTTTTTTTATGTGAATTGAAAGCCCTAGTTCTTCCCTTAAAGTCTAGACTAGTCTTCCCTTTTTGTGAAATAAAATTGTCTATTACGGGTAAGACAGATTTGGGCTTGGAGAATTTAGCCAATAGCTCTCTCTATTGCTGAAGTTTTGCCTCCAGTTTCTTGATATGATTCTCTTTGAAAGAGATTGTGCCCATTTGAATAACTATAATGTTCTTCAATTTGGCAACCTCATTCAGTTTTAGATCCAACATCTTAGCTGAATCTGCTGCAGCCAGCTTAAGAGACTCAATCTCTTTGGCCTGTATTTTAACAAGAAACTTGATCTTCTTCAGAGCTTACAACAACCCACCATACTCGTAAATGAGTTAGTGTACATCCCCTTCAGACTCAGATCCATCCACTTCTATTGAAGCAGATGCTTCTGATTTAGATACAGTAAAGTAATCTGAAATTAAGGGAGAATAGTTTACCTTACTTGGTACAGGCTAATCCTGGCACTGATCATCTTCAGATTGAGCCATCAGCCCTCTACATCAATGGTCTTCAACTCCATTTATGGAGTCTAGCATCTATAGG
The DNA here is from genome assembly GCA_039513925.1 of Platanthera zijinensis. Taxonomy (NCBI): domain Eukaryota; kingdom Viridiplantae; phylum Streptophyta; class Magnoliopsida; order Asparagales; family Orchidaceae; genus Platanthera; species Platanthera zijinensis. The sequence goes on from CM077082.1 coordinate 134,952,120, forward strand.
AATTCTAGTTCCCTAGACTCTTCTTCTGTTGAGAATAGACCAACATATACTTCTGCTTCTTCTTCTCCAGATTCTGAAGCTGAAGAGTCTTTCCAACTCTTCTCCTTCTGAGCAACTAGAGACTTCTCCTTCTTACCTTTGACCTGCTGCTTCTTCTTGTCCTTTGACTCCTTTCTTTTGTCAGCACAGTCAGCTATGACCTGTCCAGTCCTGTTGCAGTAATAACACACAATCTTAGTACTAGATTGTTTACCAGGTTTAGAGGAATACCTGTCCTCCTTGGGTGTCTTCTTCTTCCTATAGTACTCATCCTTGGAATAGGATGAAGATGATGGCCTGGTTCTCCACTTCTTTTTCTCCATAAACCTTTGGAATTGCCTTGTAAAGAAAGCAAAATCCTCATCAGAAGTATGACTATCTGATGTGTTATTGTCAGAAATTCCTTCTTCTGCCTCAGCACTCCTTCTGGGTGGAGAAGGAGATTTTTTCCTACCCTTTCTTGAGCCTTCAGCTTTGAAGGCTACTGAATTTTCCTTAAACTCAGATCTGAGCCCTTCTCCTCTTCTTTTCTAGTAGTAAGCTGCATTTCATATGATAGCAACTTTCCAAATAGTGTAGGTGGAGGTGTATCAGCCAGCCTGACCACATCTCTGATGGCACATATCTTAGTGTCCCAGTCCTTTGTTAGAGACCTAAGAAACTTATCATTCAGTTCATAAGTGCTGAAGACCCTTCCATAGGTCATCAACTCATTTACTATTCTAAAGAACTTCTTATAGCATTCAGCTATGCTGCTAGATTTAGCTTGTCTAAAGCTCTCATACTCCTGGTTCAGCATAGACTTCCTGTCCTCTCTGACTTCTCTTGTGCCCTCCATGTAGACAATGAATGTGTCCCGCATTTCTTTGGAGGTTTTACAATGCACCAGATTCTGAAAAGTGGCATCATCTATAGCACTTACAATAATGTTTTGTGCTCTTTTATCTAGTGTTACTAGGATGATTTCATCCTTGGTCATTTCAAAATAGCTCTTTGGAGTTTGAATGTTTGCATCAAGAACTTATACCTTCAATTGAATGAAGGGGCCTTCCTATACTGTGATATAAATTATTGGATCAGATGTTTCCATAAACAACCTGACCCTTTCCTTCCAAATGCCAAATGACTCTTTCATGCATATAGGTAATTTCATAGATCCAAATTCCTTTTGATTCTCATTTGAACAAATTTTTGATATCTGTTATTTGCCTTGGAGAATAACTCTGACTGTTAAGCCAATCTTTGAGTAACCTCCCTCTGATACCACTTGAAAGACTTTGTTTCAAGAGCCTTAACACCTAGAGGGGGAGGGGGTGAATAGGTTCTAATCTTTTAAAGTCCTTTTTAGGCAAACAGTTAGATAATCATCAAACACAGATTAATCAAATTGCAGAATATAAACACATCACATCAAACACAAGATCTATAGTGGTTCCCCAAGATATGGGTACATCCACTTTCCCCCTCCGCCTATCTAGTAGATAACTGGATTCAGCCTAACTTCCTTCCACTGGCTCAGATCCCTAGATCTTACAAACTCAGAACCAAAATGGTTGCTATAGCTAAGACTTAACAAGTCCTACCTCAGATTCTTCCCCAGAATCCTACCTCAGACCTCAGCCCTACCTCAGCCTTTATAACTAGGATTACAACTCAGACTTTCCACAAGTCCTACACCTCAGGCTAACAACCCTACCTCAACCTTTATAATTTCAGGCTTATAACTCAGATCTGATAATAGATCTTACAAGAAAAAGAATATTATAAGAAATAAACAAATTCACCAGCTAGATTCCTCTGTTGGTGAAGCCTTCTTGATCAGTTCTTGACTGAACTGATCCTTCTGATCAAACCTGACTTAGCTTCTCAAAGCTTCTTGATAGAAGAAAATAAGGTGGATCTTCTTGCTGTTGAAGTTGATCTTTAGTCAGCTTCTTCCTTGAATTTAGATTGGAATCTTAATCTTTCTTGCAGAATAATTCTAAATCTATTTCTCTTTATTGAATTCCTTTTTTTTCGGGGTCTTACTTTGTAGTTTCCAATTTGTCTCTTATATAGAGTTTGCTTCATGGTTACCGGGTGATCCGGTTTCTAACAAACTACTGACAGATCTGAAGAGGTGTCAGACCGGTTGGATATGACAGCTGTATGTCACCAGACATTTCAGCAGAGTCATCAGTCATTCTATCTCAGTACAAACCACTCAGCAGGCTGCTTCATATGTGTCGACAAATTTTTGCCAAGTGTCGACACAAGTCTTCATGGTGTTGACACAATACTCCAAGTGTCGACACAGACATACTTCTGCTTCTCGACACATCTTCTATTAAATGTGTCGACACAAGTCCTGTGTGTCGACACAAATGCTTCTGGTGTCGAAACAACTATTGCTGGCATATGGCGTTGAGTAGGTGTCGACACAAGTCCTGTGTGTCGACACAGCTGCTTCTAGTCTCGATATAGCTGTTGTCGACAGACGGCGTTGAATGAATGTCGACAGTGTTGAAAGTATCCAGACGGCGTTGAGTGTTTGTCGACACAAGTCCTGTGTGTCGACACAACTGCTTCTGGTCTCGACATAGCTGTTGTCGACAGACGGCGTTGAATGAATGTCGACAGTGTTGAAAGTATCCAGACGGCGTTGAGTGTGTGTCGACACAAGTCCTGTGTGTCGACACAATTACTTCTGGTATCGACATAACTCCTTGCTCAGGTGTCGACACAATTCTGAGTGTCGACACAGCTTCTTCAGAAATGTCAACTTAGCTTGAATGTCGACACCACTTCTTCAGTTGTGTCGACACAACTTTAGTGTCGACACAATACCTTCATAAGTGTTTACACAACTTCAGAGTGTTGACACAAGTCTTCATAAGTGTTGACACAGCTTCTGGGTGTTGACACAGCTTCTTCACAAGTGTCGACACTTGTACTTAGAAAATTTTATTCAAATGCTTAAAACTGCATAATGTAACTCAAACATCTATTAAATACAAATTGATGCATATCATTGACTAAGATGAGGCTTCTCCAAATCTAGTAAACATTTTCCAATGTACCCAATAATTATTAGCAATAGAAATTGCACTAGTAGAATCACAAAACATAACAGATTTACTTAGCTGTACAATGTAGTCCAGTTGTTGATACTGAATCCACAACAACTGTGCACATCATCTTCCAACAGATATGTACTTGAATTCTGCTGTAGAAATTTCAACACTTGTTTTCTTCTTGCTACTCTAACTAATGAGTCTTTTCCCTAGAAACTGGCAAGTTCTAGAAGTACTCTTTCTGTCTTCTTTACACCCTACAAAATCTGCATATGTGTACCCTATGAGTTCAAAATCTCTATCCATTGGATACAAAAGCCCAAGATTGGGTGTGCCCTTAAGATATCTTAATATTCTCTTCACAGCAGTGTAATGAGACTCATTGGAGACATGCTTGGTACCTAGCACATACACATATTGAGAACATAATATCTGACCTACTAGCAGTCAAATACAGGAATGATCCAATGATGCCTCTATACAAGGTTTCATCAACTTTTTTCCCAAATTCATCCTTGTGTAGTGACACAGAAGAACCCATTGGAGTTCTCATGGTAGTAGAATTCTCCATACCATATCTCTTAATCAACTCCTTAGTGAACTTAGATTGAGAGATGAATATACCATCCTTAGATTGTCTAACATGAAATACCAAGAAGAACTTTAGCTCACCCATGCTACTCATTTCAAACTTGCCTTGCATAAGCCTGACAAATTTTCTACACAATATCTTATTAGTAGACCCAAAACTTATGTCATCTGCATATATATAGATAAGGATGCTTGAACCTTTGATGTCCCCAAGGAATAGTGTCTTGTCTATCTTTCCTCTAGAGAACTTGTTCTCTATAAGAAAGGTAGATAGGGTCTCATACCAAGCTCTAGGTGCCTGTTTTAACCCATAAAAAGCCTTGTGCAATCTGAAGACATAGGTGTTGTGTTTAGGGTTGAAAAAAACTTGTGACTGCTCTACATAGACTTCCTCCTTCAGTGTACCATTGAAGAATGGTTACTTAACATCCATCTGGTAGACCTTGTATCCTTTGTATGCAGCATGAGCTAAAAACAACCTTATGGATTCTAGCCTAGATATAGTTGCAATGGTTTGTTCAAAGTCTATCCCTTCCTCCTATCTATATCCTTTAGCCACTAATCTAGCTTTGTTCTTAACAATAACCCCATGATCATCTAGTTTATTCCTATAAATCCACTTAGTGCCTATCATATTTTGATCACTAGGTCTTGGATCTAGATTACATACTTTGCATATCTCAAATTGATTGAGGTCTTCTTGCATATCAATAGTCTAGTTGGGGGTCTGAATTAGCTTCTTCAAAATTTTTAGGTTCTATTTGAGAGAGAAAGCTAGAGTATAGAACCTCATTATGATGTCAACTCCTAGTAGTCACTCCTAATCTGGCATCACCTATTATCTGATCAATATGATGATATCTAAGGTGTCTAACTGCTACTACCAGGTGCCTATTATCACCTATATCTACAGGAGGATTAGAATGATTCTCTTCCTCCTCTTGTGTAGTTATTGTATCTTCTATATGAATTTCTATATTGTCTCTAGTTTGTGACTCTAGATCAGGTGCGTCACCTATTTTTAGATTTTCCATTCTAGAGTCTACATCACCTAAACTAGAGTTGTTAGAAATCTCATTATATAAAACATATGTTTCATCAAAAACTACATTAATAGATTTTTCTACAACTCGCTGTTTCAAGTTGTAGATCCTGTATGCTTTTCTGTGTGCACTATATCCTACAAATATTCCTTCATAGGATTTCTCAGAAAACTTAGATAAGTTTTCCCATTGTCCAATACATATCACTTACTACCAAAAATTTTGAAGTAGGACAGATTTGGTTTTCTACCTTTAATTAGTTCATAGGGAGCCTTGATGTGATTTTTGTTGATCAAGGCCCTATTTTGAACATAGCATGCTGTATTCACAGCCTCAACCCAGAAATATTCTTGGAGAGATGTATCACTCAGTATTGTTCTAGCTGCCTCAATGAGAGTTCTATTCTTCCTCTCAGAAACTCTATTTTATTGTGGTGTTCTTGGAGAGAACTTCTGAAAGATCCCTAGTTACTTACAGAAATTTGTCAACTTTTTAGATTGAAATTTTGTACCATGGTCACTTCTAAGCTTGACCACAGAGCATCCTATCTCATTCTGAACTTGTCTGACAAAATCAACAAGGATGTCTAGTGTTTCAGATTTTCTCCTTAGGAAGAATACCTAAGCAAACCTAGAGTGATCATCCACAATCACATGGGTATAGGACTTCCTACCCAAACTAAAAACTTGCATAGGACCAAATAGATATATATGAAGTAAGTAAAGACACCTTTTAGTGTCTTTGGACTAAATGCTCTTAAAGGAGACTTCTGTCTGTTTGCATTTTTGACATGCAGGACATAAGCTTCTTTGAAGCATTTGAGTTGGGGACTGTTTCTAACAAAGTCCATAGGGAATAGCTTGCTCATAGCTTTATTGTTTAAGTGAGCCAGCCGCTTGTGCCATTGCACACATAGCAAGTCTTTCTCACTAGCTACTAGACATACATGTAATTTTTCATTTACACATAAGAAGGTTAGAAAATAAATGTTCTCACTTCTAGTGCCTGACAAGATGATCTCTTGATCACTTGAATTCCTTATTAGACACTTGTCATTGTGGAAAATAATTTCATAACCTATATCACAAAGCTGACTTATGCTTATCAGATTGTGGTTCAATCCTTTCACATAAGCCACTTTTGTGATGATAATAAGGCCATTATAAATGTACCATATCCCTTAGTGAGTCCTTTCTCTGACCCTCCAAAGATGAATTTTTGTCCATTCCTAACTGGAGTGTAATCTCTTAGCAAACTCCTTGTTCCAGTCATGTTCCTGGAACAGCCACTAACCAAGTACCATATTGGCCTTCTTGTGGTACTTGGATCCACCTACAAACACAGATTTAGTTCACCTTAGGCACCCAAATTGTTTTGGGGCCTTGGTTCCTATTATGCTTTGTTGTGTGAAACACATCAGGCTTTCTAAACAAAACTGGTTGAATCTTATATGAAGGTGTTGTTGGATTGTATCAAAAATCTAGGGCAAAATGCCCAACCTTCCCACATCACCAATACTCAAATTTGTTGTATCTTTTCTTTGGTTGCACTTTTGAAGTTGTTCTATTGTGCAACACAGAATTGTCATCCAACTTCCAAGGTAGTGGTGCAAAATTCACACCCTTAGCTTTCTGATTTAAGTGTGGTGCACTGGGACAAGCTCCAAGAATTTCTTGGCTTCTTGGATTGATCACTGGTTGTGGTGGTTTTTTGCCCATATTGCATTTAGATTTCTGTCCCTTCTAGTAAGGCTCTTTATTGACCTTGCTGGTAGAGCACTCAGACATCATGTGTCCAGGAACACATGATCTCAAGCATCTGTTAGGCATATACTTGACTCGTTGTCTAACTGGACTAATTGAGGCTTTACCCTTAGGTTCATATTTCTTTTTGAACTTTTTGTTCTTTACATACCGTACACCACTTCTAAATAGTGCAGAAAAGGTATCTATAATAGGTAACACTGACTTGGGTTTTGAGAATAAAGTCATGAGCTATATTTCCTGGGTGAGCTTTGCTTCCAGGTCCTTGACAGTCTTGACCTGTTCTACTATTACCTCTGCCTGGCTATCTATCTTATTGGTTAGTTCTATAAGATTCTGTTTTTGCAGGTCCAACTTTATGTTGGTCCTTTCCAACTGAAAAGATACTCCCCTCAGAGATTCTAATTCTCTGGCTTGATCCTTAGCAAGCTGTTTGCTTGCAATCAAGGCCTTTAGTAACTTCCCATATCTGTTGATAAGGGAGTTAAAATCAGCTTCAAAGTCTGAATCATGTTCTCTATTATTAGAGGAGTGGGACCATGATTCACTTTCTGATGTAGAAAAAGAATCTGAGGCTAAACTATGAGAGATTGATTTTACCTTAGCAGAATCTGAACAATCCAAATTTCCTTCTCCTGATTGGGTCTCCTCAATAGCCATCATGCCCATGAGAGACTCCTCCTCTTCTGATTCTGATGAATCAGCTTCACTGTCAGACATTGTAGACTGTTCTTTGCCAAGAGGCTTTTGTCAGCCTTCTTGTGTTGTCCATCCTTCCAGTTCTCTGACTTTTTCTCCTTTCTTTTTGTTGGGCAATCAGCTATGACATGCCCTTTTCTATTACAACAATAACACACTATATTAGTCTTAATATATTTGTTCTTTGAAGAACCATACCTGTCCCCAAATTTCTTCTTCCTAGGTTTATCTAGATGATTAATCTTCTTGAGAGAATAGTCTCCAGCTATTCCCTTCCAGCTGCCATGCTTTCTTCTTCTCAACATCTTGTTGAACTATCTAGAGAAGAGAGACAGTTCCTCCTCAGTCAGGTCTCCTTCTAATGAAGATGATTCTGAACACTCAGAAGCTGTTTCCAGTCTTTCTGAGAGTGTATAATTCTCTCTGACTTTCCTGGATGATTCAGCCTTTAGGGCCAATGTCTTTTCTCTATTGTGTGCTCTAACAAATATTCTTCAGACTTTATGAGATTGAGCTATAACTCATGGGACAATAACTTGCCAAATAGAGCCTGGGGGTCTATGTTGGCTAAGTTCCCCATTTCTCTTATGACACAGATCTTGATGTCCTATTATTATTTAGGGACCTCAAGATCTTGTCACTAAGTACATAGTTAGTAAAGCTCCTGCCATAAGTCCTCATGTTGTTTACAATTCTGAAGAACTTTTCAAAACAATCAGCCACAGAGTCTTTCTTATCCTGTCTGAAGGCTTCATACTGTTTGTTTAGCAGAGATTTCCTATCATCTCTGACCTCATCAGTTGCTTCCATATATATAATTAGTGGCTATCACATTTCTTTAGCTGTCTTGCAATGAATCAAATTCTGAAAAGTGGAATCATATATTGCACTTACTATTATATTCTATGCCCTCTTATCCATAGAGGCCATAATTATCTCATCCTTATCCATCTCGATGTAGGTCTTTGGTGTCTTGATGTTGGCATCAAGAACTGACACTTTCATGGGATTGAACGGTCCTTCAACCACAGTGATGTATATTCTTAGATCTGCTACCTCCATGAATAATCTGACTCTTTCATTCCAAATTCCAAAATTCTCTTTGGAGCAGACTAGGAACTTGAAAGAATTGCTTTCCCTCTGAGCCATGATATATCTTTCTCTACAATCCTATGGATTCTCACTAGGCTGTTATGCCTTTTTCAGTGAACTCCCTCTAATAAAAATTGTAAATGTTTGTTGTAGGATTGAGAGTGACCTAAAGGGGGGTGAATAGGGCCAATTTTAATTCTAGGCTACTTTTAGACAATGAAAATTACTTCTCTTTTTTTTATTATCCCATTCAGATGAAATAGAAAAACTAATCAACAAGTAAAGATCATCAAGCACATCAAACATAGTACAACAATCATAACACAGTACTCAAGATTTATAGTTATTCCCAATTGATGGGTACACCCACTTTCCCCCTTCGCCTATCTAGCAATGAACTAGATTCGACCAAACTCCTTCTTCTTTCTTTACTCAGATCCTCAAATCTTACAACTCAGAGCCCAGCTAGCTCCTACAACTCAGACTAGACAAGTCTTACGACTCAGATCACCAAGATCTTACACCTCAAGTTCTTCCCAAGAACTCTACCTCAGAGTGAATCCACACTACTACACCTCAGGCAACCCCTGCCCTACAACTCAGAAAAATCAGTCCCTACACCTCAGAGAAATACCCACTTCTCCTACCTCAGGCAACTCCTGCCCTACCTCAGCCTTTATAACACACGCTTACAACTCAGAGAATTTGATTCCCCTACACTCAGATCTACAAGTAGATCTTACAAGTTTAATTGATGATGAAAAGAAATGTAAATGTTTGTTTTAGGATTGAGAATGACTTAGAGGGGTGGGGGGTGAATAGGTCTAATTTGAACCTTGGCATATTATTCAATTCTTATATATACTTTCTATCTTTATAATATGAGTCAAATGAAATAGGAAAATTAAACAGCAATAAAGATCATCACAGCATAATAATCACATCAATCACATCACAGTACACACAGTTTTATAGTGGTTTCCCAATTGATGGGTACATCCACTTTCCCCCTTCGCCTATCTAGCAATGAACTAGATTTAGCCAAACTCCTTCTTCTTCCTTTACTCAAATCCTCTGGTCTTATAGCTTAGAGCCCAGTTGGCTCCTATAACTCAGACTATACAATTCTTACCACTCAGATCACCAAGATCTTACACCTCAAGTTCTTCCCAAGAACTCTACCTCAGAGTGAATTTACACTCCTACTCCTCAGGCAGATCTTGCCCTATAACTCATAGAAATACCCACTTCTCCTACCTCAGGAAATCCTTGCCATACCACAACCTTTATAGCATAGGATTATAACTCAGATAAAATGATTCCCCTACGATCTTAAAAAATTAATGAAGGTAAAAGAAATTGATTCAGAATTAGTCACCCAGCAAGAGAGAAATGGGTGACTGCTTCTTGATCTGATCCTGATGTGTTTGCTTCCTTTGATCTTGTCGTGATAGATTTGATCCAACCCTTCTTAGCTTTTCAAAGCTTCTTGAAGTTGAAATTATGGTAGATCTAGGCTAGAGAAAGTTGAAGATGATTCTTGGTCAGGCTTCTCTCCACATTCTAAATTTTTGCAGATATCTTCCTAGATCTGGCTTCACCAAATTTTTCTTCTTAATATTCTTCTTAATTTTTCTGAAGAGTTGATCACTTTAAATAGGATCTATCAAGGGTAACCGGCTGAATCGGTTAAGAACTGACATCTGACAATTCTGACAGTTGTCAGATCCTCTAGCTAGATTTCTGCACTCAGGAAATAATTCTGCTTGAAGTGTTAAAACTTAACTGTTGGATGTTTCGACATACTTCTGAATGTGTTGACATAACCTTCATCTTGTCTTCACACAGCTGATGCCAAATGTTTCGACATAAATTCTGGGTGTTAACATTGTTGTCTTCAGTCTCGACACTGCTTGTATAAAGTGTGTCAACACTTGTCCTTAGTGTCGACATAATTGTTCCTTGTATCATAAGGTCGACCCAAGTATTGGGTGTCGACACAACTTTCTCTTGGACTCAACACTTCTAGTTTATGTGTGTCGACACTAGTTCTGAGTGTCGACATAGCTTTCTCTTTGTCTCAGCACATCCTTGACAAAAGTGTCGACACTGGTCTAGTTTCTCGACGCTTTTGTACTTAGCTTCATTTGCCTGCACACATGAGCTTAAAATTCATCAAATACAACTATGTGTATATCATTGAGCTGAAAGGACTTCTTCAAATCAAGTACATTGTGACTAATGTACCCAACAATCTCCCCTTATTTGGAGAAGTCATAACAACAATTCAATGATATACAACATGAAACAAAAAGTATCCTATGATAAAGACATTAAGAGTATAGTGCAGTATAATATGTGAAATGCCATAGATCTTAACACAAATTTAAAATCAATAATGCTTAACAAAAAATAATGCAAACAATTGCAATCCTAATTAATAGCACATGAAATGTTGAGTAAACCAAAATTTTCATTGATTGTTTATTACAAGGTTTATTGGTACAAGCTTTGGTTATATAATAGTTATAGATCAAGTTTTTTATGAAATTTAAAACTAAGAACATTCTAAGGCAGCTCTAGTTCTTTGATGACTATGCCTTCTCAAGATTGTATCTTTGCTTTCACCTCAGCTTTGTCATCAACAACCTTCTTTCCTTTGTCATCCTTAGCTTTAGCTATTGCAATATCTTCTTCTTTTAGCCTTTGTCTTTCAAAATAATTATATGGCTTTGAGAAATATTTATTGGGCTCAATTGACTTAGCAAGAAGCTTTCCTTTCTTCAGATCATATCTGAACTTCTGGATAACTTGCCGTTACTTAAGATGTTTGTTCCATTCTTGTTAATTGTACCATTTGCCCCTATTTGTTGCATTGGCATTGATTATCTTCCATGCTGTGAGAATTATTTATCTGGAGGTTGAACTCCACTACTCAAAATCTGGTTTAGCCTCAGCTTGTTCTATAAACCTTTTCTTTGATAGCCGAGCCTCTATTTCCTTAGCAGTAGAAGACTTGTCCACTTTCTCACAGATTACATTCTGATCTAACCCTTGAGGAGGACTATACATGTGTTGGACAAATACTTGGATAGACTCAAATGTAGCTTGTGCTGCAGGATGATTATACATGGTTTGCTCAGCATCAAAAATTCCAGTAGCATGAGGTGCTTCAAGTTGAGCTGGTTGATAACCAAACTCAGCAGTTTGATCCCCATCATACCATAGGGGAGGTGAGAGGTCTAAGTTGTTAGCCTAAATCACCTAGAGGGGGGTGAATAGGTGAAATGCGTGTCAAATGCGGAATTAAAAACTAACACAGCAAATATCAAGCAATCACAGAAGACAAGAGATTTATAGTGGTTCCCCAATCTTGGGTACGTCCACTTTCCTCACCGATCTAGCAAATTACTAGACTCGGCTACTCCACTATCTCGGATTGAAAACAATCCTACACCTCGGAACCACGTTCCTACAAATCTTGATCCCAAAACGGATCTACAAAAACTCGGAAGACAAAACTTCCTACAAGTCTCGGAGAAGAATCTCCTACAATGAAATTTGGTTTGAATATAAAAATCAAAACAACAATCTCAGATCTGGATCTGTCTTCTTCTTTTAGGAACTTCGGCTAGATCAGAAAACGTAGAAGACGACTAGAGAAAGATCCACGAATCTGAGATCTAGAACCACCTCGATCGAGAAAGTAGATCTGGAATCTTCAAGGCTCGGCAAGATCGAGTGATTCTCTTTCTTCTGGATCGCTGGAGAGAAGATCGATGAAAACGAAGGTCGCGATCCAAACTTTTCTTCTTCTTCCGTGAACGGCAATGGCGGCGGCGTGAAATTAGGGTTCACGGAATTCCTCTTTCTTAAAAAGAATATTTCTGTAATAATGCTTGAAAAGTCATTTCTGAAAAGACCTATTTATAGGTGGGTTCCAACGGTCATAACATTGATTAATGATGACACGTGGACTAATCAGAATTGACAGATTCAAAGTACTTATGATGAAAATGGACTTAGAATAATTCAGGAGAAGTTGACTGCGATACTCGAGTAATGGAGGATATACATGAGTATAGAGAGATGGATTACTCGAGTAGCAAGAGGCAGTATACTCGAGTATAGAAAGAGAGAATTACAGGAGAGAAGAAAGAATTACTCGAGTATCAAAAATGGTATACTCGAGTATCAGAAGTGTATACTCGAGTAATAGAAAAGTATACTCGAGTATCAAGATGATATACTCGAGTATCAAAAGGCTAAACTCGAGTAGCAGAAAATTTACCTGAGAAACGTTTATATCAGAGTCAATTACTCGAGTATGGAAGAATTTACTCGAGTATCAAAAATCAATTACTCGAGTATGAACATACTTACTCGAGTATCAGAAGATATACTCGAGTATCAGAAAACACTTACTCGAGTATAAACATACTTACTCGAGTATCAGAATATATACTCGAGTATCAGGAAACACTTACTCGAGTATAAACATACTTACTCGAGTATCAGAAGATATACTCGAGTATCAAAAATCAATTACTCGAGTATAAACATACTTACTCGAGTATCAGAAGATATACTCGAGTATCAGAAAACACTTACTCGAGTATAAACATACTTACTCGAGTATCAGAAGATATACTCGAGTATCAGAAAACACTTACTCGAGTATAAACATACTTACTCGAGTATCAGAAGATATACTCGAGTATCAGAATATATACTCGAGTATCAGAAAACACTTACTCGTGTATTACAAGGAAATACTCGAGTATAAAGGACTTAGGAAAATTCTAAGAGGAAATTTGCTCCAATGCTTCTGTCCATCAATCCAAGTGCATGAAGGAAGTGTATCCCAATAGAGAGGCTATACATGGGCCAACACTTTGGATCACACAATGAGGGATTACATTGTATGGTCCTGTGTTTGGTGACCCATTATAGACTGACATTGGTCTACACTTGGCAATTAGAACCTGCACACATACAACTTAAACACAGCATCAAATACACCTTAATTCATCTTAGTTCAAGGTCTGACCTCCTACAAATCTGAGGTATTGTGGAGACAAATCCCAACAATCTCCCCCTATTTGTAGATGTCAGCACTCTCTATACTAAGGTGAATTGCTTAAGAGTAAAAGAACAGCAAGCATATAACAGGAGAATAAGCTTAACTAAAGCAGAGTAAACAAAATATGGCCATAATCAGAATTAAATATATATATATGAGGAAATGTTTTTAAGCACATAAACAAAATAGTCCAATTCCACTTTCTCAGATCCACTCATGATGGAGCATCCTTGTGCATCCTTTCCCTTTTGAGCTGTTGCCTCTCCAGGTAGCTGTAAGGCTTTGGGAAATAAGTCCTAGGCCTGGGAGGAGCAGCAGGGTTGTTGTGTCCCCAGTTTCTGTCATGGAGTCTGATTTTAATCTGTGACGCTTCATATGCTTTCCACTCTGAGTAGCTGTAATGATTGTCTCTGTTTTCCCCAAGATCTGTCACTAATTTCAGGGTATCAAGAATAAGGGATTTGGAGGTTGGACTCCAAACCTCTGAGTGAACAATTGCTGGATCTCTTCTGGGTTCAGAACGACTTGCAGAAGCACCTTCACCATACTTTCTTTTCCTTTTAGATGGACCTTGAGAACTGGAAACAAAATCATCTTGCCACAAGTCAGAGTAGTTGAGAGGAGGCTCAGTCAGATCACCCTCAGGTCTAGGAGAGAAGACTGGCACACCACTTTCTGGAATGGTAGCTTGGACAGGGGCATCTGCAGAGGGTTGCTCTTCAAGAGGATTGAGGTGCTGAGAAATGATGGCTGGGTTGAGCTGAGCATTGGGGAAGTTCATATTATGCAGCCACACAGCAGTATCATATGTATAAAACTTTACAGATTGAAGTTGAGAGAGAATGTCTGCTTTCATTTCCTTTACAATTCCATCCACTGTAGTTTGAGCCTGTTTAGAGAGAGTTTCAACTTGTTCCTTTACAGCTATTTGAGCTTGCTCATGAAGTTTTTCCACTTGTTCTTTTACAACTTTCTCCCCCTTGCTGATATCTATGTTTAGCTTTGCAATGGCTTCATCTTTGAAGGTGCTCACTTCATTACACACTTTCACAACATTCAGTTCAGCTCTCTCATCTAGCTTGAGCTGGTTGTGAGCTACTGTCTCAGCCTGATTTCTTAGTTCACCAATGCTTGTAATGGTGTGGTCTATGGCTTTGCCTCCAATTTGGAACAACCTTTTTAACTCATCAGTATTTGCTTGAATCTCAGCAAAGCCTCTGCTCATCTCTGTTTCAAGAGCAGAGACCTTGGATGTTACTGATTGCAGAGAGGCATCAAAGTAATCTCTCTGTTCTTTTAGCATAAGCTCTATCTTGCTGATAATATCTGAGGATGAAGAGGAGGGAGCTGAGGTTGGTTCAGGAGCTGAAGCAGCAGGAGCAAGAGCAGAAGTAGAAGCAGAAGCAGTCCAAGGAGGGATTTCTGAGATCACCACTGAGCTGACTGCTCTCTTGAATGGAACTGTGTCAACATCTTCTTCTGAGGGTAGGAGAGAGGGCATGGAGAAATCCAAGTTCTTCAGAGGTGCCTCCACAGGATCTGGAGACATCTCATCATCAGACAGGAGAATATGAGCTGATTTACTAGGCTCACTCTCAGGAGAATGGACTGGAGATCTTGCAGGAGATGGAGCTGGGGTTCTTGCAGGAGACTGAGCTGGAGTATGGACTTCAGACTGAACTGGAGACTTAGCAGCTGAGTCATTCTGGAAGAGAGGGGCATCTGAGCTGAGCTCATCAATGAATTTGTTGATATCCTCAGCTGTAGACAGAAGGGCTGCTGAGTCTGGAATCTCTGAGTCTGCATTTGCTGATTGAATATCTGCTGGAGGAGGAGAGATTGGAGGAGTGGGAATTCTTACTTCTTCTGTTTCTGGAATTACTGATTCTGAAGAAACCTGATTCTGAGGAAGAGAAGAGGCAGGCTCCCCCTCAATTGCTGCACCCAGAGTGTCAGCAATTTGATGTTGAGGAGGAGATGGGGTCCTGATGACAGCTTGCTGTCTGGAGGTTTGGGCAGGGTTCATGATCTTGAGGTCATACCTCTGAATGGATGATATTGAGACTTTCTTCATGTGGTGAAGAGGAGTCCCTTTAGAGAAATCAAACACTGTAGGATTTATCTCATGGAGGAGGAGGGAGATAATCCTGGCAAAGCTGGGATGTTTGACGCTTTCTTTGATCTTATCCAGTATCATCATTCCAAACTGAAACTTCTTCCTACAGACAATAGCTTGCATAACTTCAAAAAGAGTTTGTGATACATCTCGAATGGAGTAAGTCTTGCACCAGAGGATTTTGGCAATGATGTCAACGAGAAACTTCCCTTCTGAATTGAATAGAGAGCGGTTCAGGGTTTCACCTCCACCTTCTGGATCTCGACCACAGAATAAGGAGGTGCGGTCGGCATCTGCCTTGTCTAAATCATCTTCTTCGTCGACCACGGGCATCCAAAGCAGAGTGGCGACAGAGGTTTTATCTAACCGAACATCAACTCCCCTTACCTTTGATTTCAGAACTGTACCATTGTGCCTAATCTTCAAGTTTTTGTAGAACTCTTCAACATCAGAAAGCAAAAGGCGGCAAGGTTCTTGAAGAACGAAGGTTAATCCGGCCGTGTCGAGGAGAATCAGAAGGTTCTTGAAATCATCGGAGATATCTTCAATGCCATCAGTCACTAATTCCGAGCCGATTCCAAACTTGGAGGAGGGAGGAGCCATCAGCGATTCTGCAATGAGGAAGACGGAAATCTGCGGCGACGGAAGACGAAGAACAGGGTTTCGGGAATACGAACAGCCGGCGGCTACTCGAGTGAACGAGAAGTGGAAAGGACGTTGTCGTTTTGAATATATATATATAAATAATTCTAATTAGGTTTAAAACGAATTACGTATAAAGACATACCTGAAGAGGCGGCAATTTAGTTGTGCGAATAGAGAGTTTGAAAAATTCCAGAGAAATCCGATTACACGAGAGGAGTTTACGGCATACACGAGTAATCCTTAACATATACTCGAGTATGGACTGAGTATACACGAGTATTAAGTCTAGACGGATTTTTCCATACTCGAGTATAAGAAATTCATACTCGAGTATCAATCTGATTACTCGAGTATATGAAGTTCAATACACGAGTATTAAATTCTGAAGACTTTTCATACTCGAGTATAAGGAGTGCATACACGAGTATTGATTTGATTACTCGAGTATATTTGACTTGTTACTCGAGTATTCACTATTTCACTCGTGTAAATGTAACTATTCTCGAGTCTCAAATTTCTTGAAGGAATTTTCACTAAACAAAAGAAAAATGTACCTCAGAGTATCCAACATTTCTGACCTCTTCTAAATTTCTGAGTCCATCATTGGTCTTCTTTGTTAAGCAGTCCAAGCTCAGTTTTGAAGAATGAAAACTTGGACTCATCCAGCGGCTTGGTGAAGATATCTGCAACTTGCCTGTCTGTGGAGACATACTGTAGATCTATATCTCCATTTTCCACATGCTCCCGGATGAAATGGTAGCGAAGCTCTATGTGCTTAGTCCTGCTGTGGGAGACTGGGTTGTTGGCTATTGCAATTGCGCTGGAAGAATCACAGAACAGTGGAATGTTCTGGAACTTCATGTTGTAATCTTCAAACTGATTCTTGATCCACAAAAGCTGTGCACAACAGTTCCCTGCGGAGATGTATTCTGATTCAGCCGTTGAGATGGCTACACAGTTTTGCTTCTTACTGCTCCAGGAAATGAGTCTCCTTCCGAGGAATTGGCAAGTCCCGGAGGTGCTTTTCCGGTCGTCTTTGCTTCCTGCAAAATCTGATTGCCTCCAGTCTTGCTACTGGAGCATAAGTTTGGTCGAAGTCGATCCCTTCCTCTTGACGATATCCCTTGGCGACAAGTCTGGCTTTATTCTTTATAATTGTTCCGTCTTCATCCATCTTGTTCCGGTAGACCCATTTTGTCCCGATGACGTTCTTATGCTTGGGTCTAGGAACAAGTGTCCAGACTTTGCATCTTTTAAACTGGTTTAATTCTTCTTCCATGGCTAGAATCCAGGATGCGTCGGAGTTGGCTTCCTCAAATTTCTTTGGTTCAACCTGTGAGAGAAAGCTTAAGTGTAAATTCTCGTTAGTTGTACCTCGACGAGTTCTGACACCATCCCGAGGATCTCCTATGATTTGGTCAACAGGATGATCCTTCAAGTGTCTGAACTCTAAAGTCCTTGCATCTGGGATCTCTTCAGCCACTGGAGTTATATCTTCAGCTGGGATGTCTTCTTCATCTTGATCATCTCCCTCTCCAAAGGTGGTTGTAGAGGGGATCTTGATGAACGTCTCATCTTTATCTTTAATAGGTTCATCCAAGCTGAGTTCTTTCAACTTTGTACCTGCATCTACAATAGGCACACTAGACGAGTTGCTTTGCAACAGACTCGTCTCATCAAATACAAGATGTATCGACTCTTCCACAACCAGAGTTTTTCTATTGAAAACTCTATAGGCCTTACTATGGCTACTATAACCTACGAAAATACCTTCAAAGCTTTTCTCGCTAAACTTTGTAGTGTGATACTTGCCATTGTTAAGTACGAAGCACTTACAACCAAAGATTCTAAAGTATGAAATGGTTGGTTGCCTGCCTTTTAGAAGTTCGTAAGGAGTCTTATCATGGTCTTTGTTGATGAGTGCTCGATTTTGCACGTGACAAGCGGTGTTGACGGCTTCAGCCCAAAAATACTCCGGAAGTGAGGCATCACTCAACATGGTCCGACAAGCCTCTATGAGTGTTCTGTTCCTTCTCTCAGCCACTCCATTTTGCTGTGGTGTGCGGGGAGAGGAAAACTCATGAAAGATACCTTGACTTTCACAAAATTCTGTCATGGCTCCAGACTTGAATTCCGTTCCATTGTCACTTCTGATTTTGACTACGGAACAGTTGTATTCATTCTGGATTTGCCTGACAAAGTTAGTGAAAATACCGAAGGTATCTGACTTGTGTTTCAGAAAGAACACCCACGCAAAGCGCGAGTAATCATCCACAATAACCAACGTATATTCCTTACCTCCCAAACTTCTAACCTGCAGTGGACCAAACAAGTCCATATGAAGAAGCTGTAAACTTCTATTGGAATCCTTGCCTATTATGCTTTTGAACGAGCTTCTTGTTTGCTTGCCTTTGATACAAGCGTGACAAGGACTGTCCGTAACGCACTTGACCTTGGGTGCATCACGCACTAAGTTTTGAGAGAATAATTTATTAATAGTTTTGAAATTAATATGTGCTAGTCTCTTGTGCCATTGGTCAGCAAGAGATGCACTACTTTTTGCCAAAAGACACACTGGTGTCGAAGAGTCTATACAAATAAAATTTAAACAGAAAATATTTCTGCTTCGAGTGCCTGATAAGATAGTTTCCATATTGTTAACCGATTTTATCAAACACTTGTCTGCATGAAATTCAACTACGTATCCTTTGTCGCATAGTTGGCTTATGCTGATGAGATTGTGTTCCAATCCTTCAACATAGGCTACATTCGAGAAGGATACGCTACCGTTAGAAATCATACCATAGCCTTTAGTGATTCCTCGATCTGAACCTCCAAAGATGACCTTTGGTCCGTCGCAGACTGAGGTGTAGTTCAGTAGTAGGCTCCTTGTCCCGGTCATATGCCGAGAACATCCACTGTCCAAGTACCAGATTGGCATTTTGGTGGCCTTTGGACATACCTGCAATTACAATCATTTAGCCTTAGGAACCCAAACAAGTTTGGGTCCTTGGTCTCGAGTTAGAATACTCCCCCTACGAGTATTAGCCTTATGAGTGGTCACTCTCACGTTGCTAACCTTAGGGGTTGCAGCATTTTCAGGATTGAACCAACAATCACTGGCAAAATGACCAATTCTGCCACAGCACCAACAGTTGAACCTGTTGTATCTTTGCCTTGTGTAGTCCTGCTTGACTTTCTGGAATGACGGTCTGGCAGGAGCTTTACTCTTGGAGGAGGAGACTTCATGATGATGGCAGTTACATGAGGTCTTCTCCTTCATAGGCTTTTCTACAATGGGTTTTACTTTTGGTGTCTTTTTGAAATTATGACCATGAGCATAAGGTCCATAGCTTTGAAGCTGAATCTCCTCATAAGGTGCCTTGAAGACACTCTCGCCAAAGTTACGAGGACGAGTCCAACCTTGGTATCTTGACTTAGGCTTCTCAGGGATCGGCCTAGAAAAGTGTCCATAGGTGGACTCATAATCGAGTTCGTTCGTGGGAAAGATAACTTTCTTGAACACAACAGGTTCCAAGGGAGCTTTCCCTTTTTCCTCAGCTAGAGCCTTCCGGGCAGCCTTATTCTTCCTCTTGGCCTTGTTTCTCCTAGAGGATTTACTAGAAGATCCAATGTGGCCTAAACCAGCACCCTTGGCCTTAGCAGAGAATTCAGCAACGATTGGAAGAACTGTCTTAGGCTTAGAGAAGCTCTCAACAAGCTTCTTTTCAGCCTCGAGCTGTTTTTCCAGTTCTTTGATGATTTCCTCTTTAAGGTCAAGGTGCTTGAGAGCTTTATTGTATTCCTCCATAGCTTCATTTAGGTTCTCTTGAAGAGAGTTAGTCCTATTGACTTCTTCTCTCAAGTTGCTCTCACTAGCCTGTAGAGAATTGATCTCTTTGGCTTGACTTTTCACCATTCTACGACATTTCTCGTAAGCGGTGAGTAATTCCTTATACTGTCCCATGAGTTCAGATTCATCTTCAGAGGAATATCCCTCTTGCTCATTGTCATTTTCAGAATCAGAGAGAGGAGTGTGAGATTTTACCTCCCCAGTAAACTGGGGGACTTGTTCATCATCCGAATGAGCCATGAGCCCAAAGTAAGCTTCCTCTTCTTCACTCGACTCAGATGAGTCAGAGTCGCTGAGAGTTTTGCTCTTCTTGGCTACTAGGCTTCTCTCTGTCCTCTTCTTGGGGTGTGAGGATTTCTTTTCCTCTCTTCTTCCACCCTCTTTCTTTTTGTGAGGGCAATCGGCGATGACGTGACCTGGCTTATTGCAGCAATAACAAATGATGTCAGTAGAAATCTGTTTGTTCGGTTTAGGATTATACCTATCATGGCTACTTGAGCCTTTCTTCCGATGATCACTGTCATGTCGTGATCTTCTATATGAGGCATCCTTGCCTCTCCATTGCTTCTTCTTGTTCAAAAATTTCTTGAACTGCCTTGAGAGTAGGGAGAACTCTCCATCAGATAGTTCTGAGCCAGATGAGCTAGGCTCAGATGATTCTTCTTCATCAGCCTCAGGAACTGGGGCAGGAGAGCTAGCTTTTATCTTCCTTGAGCTATCTGCCTTTAGAGCGACAGATTTCTCCTTGGATGCAGACCTGCTTGTCTCTTCTTCAGCTTTTCTTGAGTTGATTTGCAGCTCGTAAGACATAAGCTTTCCGAACAGATTCTGCGGGTCCGTCTCAGCTAACCTTCCAAACTCCCGAATGGCACATACCTTATTATCCCATTCCTTGGTTAGGGATCTTAAGAATTTGTCATTGAGTTCCCCGTTGGTGAAGACACGGCCATACACTCTTAGGCCATTTACTATCTTGAAGAAGTTCTCAAAGGTGTCAGCTATGGCTTCCTTATGACATTGCCGGAAGGCTTCATACTTTTGATTCAGAAGGGATCTCCGATCATCCCTCACTTCTTCAGTGCCTTCCATTAGAGTCACAAGGGATTGCCACATCTCCTTGGCAGACTGGCAATGAATTAGATTCTGCAGCATTGAGTCGTCGACTGCACTTGCTATAATATTTTTAGCCTTCTTGTCCAGAGAGACAAGTGCAATCTCATCCTTGTCTAGATCCATCAACTTCTTGGGAACTTGCTTGGTGGGATCTATGGTGGATGCGGTCATAGGAATATGGGGACCTTCTTCAACAATCATGAAGATCCGGGGATCTACTGCTTCCATGAAGAACTTTACTCTTTCCTTCCACATAGGAAAGTTGTTCTTGGTGCAGATAGGGAGTTTAGCAAAATCCTTGGTCTTACTCATGCTTGATACTTTTCAGAAAACAACTTGGAAGGATAAGATCAAGGTGTTAACCTTTTAACGATCAACCTCCCTCTGATACCAATTGAGAGGTCTAAGTTGTTAGCCTAAATCACCTAGAGGGGGGTGAATAGGTGAAATGCGTGTCAAATGCGGAATTAAAAACTAACACAGCAAATATCAAGCAATCACAGAAGACAAGAGATTTATAGTGGTTCCCCAATCTTGGGTACGTCCACTTTCCTCACCGATCTAGCAAATTACTAGACTCGGCTACTCCACTATCTCGGATTGAAAACAATCCTACACCTCGGAACCACGTTCCTACAAATCTCGATCCCAAAACGGATCTACAAAAACTCGGAAGACAAAACTTCCTACAAGTCTCGGAGAAGAATCTCCTACAATGAAATTTGGTTTGAATATAAAAATCAAAACAACAATCTCAGATCTGGATCTGTCTTCTTCTTTTAGGAACTTCGGCTAGATCAGAAAACGTAGAAGACGACTAGAGAAAGATCCACGAATCTGAGATCTAGAACCACCTCGATCGAGAAAGTAGATCTGGAATCTTCAAGGCTCGGCAAGATCGAGTGATTCTCTTTCTTCTGGATCGCTGGAGAGAAGATCGATGAAAACGAAGGTCGCGATCCAAACTTTTCTTCTTCTTCCGTGAACGGCAATGGCGGCGGCGTGAAATTAGGGTTCACGGAATTCCTCTTTCTTAAAAAGAATATTTCTGTAATAACGCTTGAAAAGTCATTTCTGAAAAGACCTATTTATAGGTGGGTTCCAACGGTCATAACATTGATTAATGATGACACGTGGACTAATCAGAATTGACAGATTCAAAGTACTTATGATGAAAATGGACTTAGAATAATTCAGGAGAAGTTGACTGCGATACTCGAGTAATGGAGGATATACACGAGTATAGAGAGATGGATTACTCGAGTAGCAAGAGGTAGTATACTCGAGTATAGAAAGAGAGAATTACAGGAGAGAAGAAAGAATTACTCGAGTATCAAAAATGGTATACTCGAGTATCAGAAGTGTATACTCGAGTAATAGAAAAGTATACTCGAGTATCAAGATGATATACTCGAGTATCAAAAGGCTAAACTCGAGTAGCAGAAAATTTACCTGAGAAACGTTTATATCAGAGTCAATTACTCGAGTATGGAAGAATTTACTCGAGTATCAAAAATCAATTACTCGAGTATGAACATACTTACTCGAGTATCAGAAGATATACTCGAGTATCAGAAAACACTTACTCGAGTATAAACATACTTACTCGAGTATCAGAATATATACTCGAGTATCAGGAAACACTTACTCGAGTATAAACATACTTACTCGAGTATCAGAAGATATACTCGAGTATCAAAAATCAATTACTCGAGTATAAACATACTTACTCGAGTATCAGAAGATATACTCGAGTATCAGAAAACACTTACTCGAGTATAAACATACTTACTCGAGTATCAGAAGATATACTCGAGTATCAGAAAACACTTACTCGAGTATAAACATACTTACTCGAGTATCAGAAGATATACTCGAGTATCAGAATATATACTCGAGTATCAGAAAACACTTACTCGTGTATTACAAGGAAATACTCGAGTATAAAGGACTTAGGAAAATTCTAAGAGGAAATTTGCTCCAATGCTTCTGTCCATCAATCCAAGTGCATGAAGGAAGTGTATCCCAATAGAGAGGCTATACATGGGCCAACACTTTGGATCACACAATGAGGGATTACATTGTATGGTCCTGTGTTTGGTGACCCATTATAGACTGACATTGGTCTACACTTGGCAATTAGAACCTGCACACATACAACTTAAACACAGCATCAAATACACCTTAATTCATCTTAGTTCAAGGTCTGACCTCCTACAAATCTGAGGTATTGTGGAGACAAATCCCAACAGGAGGATGGCCTAAAGTGTCTCTGATATTATTTGAAATCTAGGTAGCATGTTCAGAAATGGCTTTAATCATTACCCTCTTCCCCTTTATGACTTCTCTTTCAATATGGTCCCTCAAATTATTTTTGTGAAACCTTACTTGTCCATCCAGATAATTGATTCCTGATGTTACACTGTTCTTCACTCTCAGTAAATTGTTGTCCAAACTCTTGTTAGAAGCCTTGATGTCCTTAAGCAGAGAATCAAAATGATCTATCAGTTTGGTTTCTATATCATTTGCAGTTGATCCAAGTTTGGTCTCCAAAGCAGTGGTTTGATTCTTTATTTCTTCTAATGTAGTATTATGCATTATGATCAGATTTTCATTCATTCTATTCTATTTCTCAAGGACATAGCCTTGCTTGATTGCCATATCAGCTTCGATTTATTTATCTTCCTGTTGTTACTTGGTCAGGTAGATAATAACATTTTCTCCTTTCTAAAAGAAATGGGTCATGTCTGTCTTTAAAAAATTTACCTCAAACTCGATTGATTTTATATCTTGATCCAGTTGGAATTGTAACTCTTTATTGATTTCATCAACATATTTCTCAAGATCTGTCCTATTCTTATCCATCATTATCTGAATTTGCACTAGCAGAGAGCTAGTGTCTCCTGTAGAAGCAGCTAGAGTTCCAGATTATAAATGCTCTTTGTAGCTTATGCTCCTTTTTCTAATTTCTGATATTTTTCTCTTTTTGAACTGAGCAACTTCCTCTTCCTCTGAATCTGAAGAGCTTACCATCTCCACAGTCTTATCCAGCTCAACAGACTTGTCTTGTATATCTCCTCCAGTGCCTTGGTCTTGTTTTGGCAACTCCCCCTGAACAGCAGTAACTCCATCACCAATATTGGTGATATCTTGGTGTATTTGTTCCTGCACCTCCTTAGTAAGAGGAATAACCTCCACTTGAGCTTTAGTTAAGTGTTGGTCTGGATCAGCCAAAGGTTCCTAAATAGTTTCTAGTTCTTTAACTACTTCCATTATAATGATAGTAGCTTTATCCATTGGTAATTCAGTGAGATCCTGATGGAGACGTTGCGGATGCAGCCGCCATTGATCCCCGTTTGAGAGAGTTTATGTATTGGGATGATCAATGCCGCAAGCTTGAGGATAGGATTCTACCATGATGCCAACGCCACCGCTATATGTTTTGCTCAACGTCCGCCGCCGCCATTAAATAAAATATATAATTATAAATTACATAATTATAATTATATATTTTATCAATTTATTATTTTAGCAATTTTATTTTAAAATGTTTTATTTCATGCATTTTATTATATTGCATTTTAGTATTGTATTGTTTTAATTTCATGTAATGATGGGTGCTTATAACCATCATAGTTTAATTTTGAATTTTGAAAGGAGGAAATTGAGTGGTGTAGGCTATATATAGCCATGTATTGTATCATTTTGATTAGAGAATGAATGAAATAAAAAATACCTAATTGAGTTTTCCCCCTCTTGCTCCCTCCCTCTTGAAAATTTTGACTCCTCCTCTCCCCCTCCCCTCTCTTTGGCCGCCGGCCACTATCTCCTCCCTCTCTTTAGTTCGGCCCCCTCTCTCCCTCTTTCTCCTTTGCTAATCTCGGCCCCCACCCTCTCTCCCTCCTCCAAGAAACCAACTCCTTTTCCCCCCCCCTCTCTAGTTCGGCCAATCTCCTAGCCGCCAACTCCTCCTCCCCTTCATCACCACTCAAACACCTTGCCTCCACAATCAAGCCACCAACCCGAGAATCCCCTCCTCTACACCAAACCCAACCAGTCACCACTAGCAAAACCCTCCATCCTCCCTCTCCCTCTCAAAACCCAACCACCCTCCCTATTATTGCTAGCCGCCACCTTTTCTCTCTCCTCCAACAAAACTCTTTGCAACCACCTACCCATACAAAACCAGACCACCTGCAACCCTACCAAAAACCGACCAGCCCTCTTTCCATTTGGGTGAAATTCGGCCAAGGAAAAGGATCCCCCCTTGTGGATTCCAACCCCGGCATGAAGCGACGAAGGCAGAAGAGTTTTCTCTCCAGCGTGACTCCGGTGGAGTCATTGAAGAACGATCCCGAAAATAGTGAATTGGAATCATCCATTCTGATTGGATAATGAAACCTTGCTACTTATGTGTTTTTTCCTCTAGAATAATTTTTGTGGTGGAATACCGTGGCATTGATTCTTGATAGGATTATTTTCATCATGGTTTTCTTTAATTAATTTTGTTGTTCATCCTTATTTTTATTTAAGTTCGAGAGGTTTGGCGAACCTTCATTTTCTTTTTGTTGGGAGAGATTTACCGTTTCTGAATCGTATATTTTGATTGGTATCTTTTGGTGTAACCTTCGCTCGAGAGGACCGGCTCGGTCCTTTTAGTCGGAAAGAATATTGGACTATAGCATTTATCCGATCCTAATCGGTTTGGCTACCCGTACGTTAGCATCTAATTTATATAACTGTAGTACATGTGTGTCGCGTTGTAGTTTTGTGTGAGTGTAGAATTTAATCGTAGAGAGGCAATCGTGTTTAGTTCATTGATTTTACGGTGTCAACGTATGAGCTTCCATTAATTTGGTATCAGAGGGAGGTTCACGTCGATTTCCTAACTTGCACCCTCCCCCTCTTGCTTAGAACGCACATGCACATTTCATTGTTAAAACAAATAAAATATTTTTTAATTTTTGTCTGCAAATAATGGCCTAAAAACTTCTATTTTCTGCAAAAAGTCAAATTTTTTTTAATAATCTCCTAATTATTTTCTTTAAGAAAATCAAAAAAAATATTTTTTCTACCCTAGTATTAGGTGGGAACAATTCGGTCTTTCAAATATTTTGGTAGATCAGAAGTATTACCCATTGCATGCACACTCGATTAGGTACGGAGTATTCCCCGTCTTCTTCCCATATGGCGGACGAACGCGATGCAGGTCACGGTCCCACAGTGATTGAGGAACTCCGCCAGGATTTCACTGAATAGATTACAGCTTTTAGGGAGGTGCTCCACGACCTTAGATTAAATCTTGTGGATCCCCGTAATCAACCCGCCAACCAACATGCGGAAGGAAATAATAACCAAAACATTTACAATAATAATGAACATGTCTCGCGTGCACCGAACTAGTTTGATATTACTAGGGCCATCCGAGTAAAACCCCCATCGTACGATTGATTGGGAGAACCCCAAGTTTTCCTAGACTGGGTTATGGAAATAGAGTGATACTTTGAGTGGTACAAATCGACTGATGCGGATAAGGTGCGAGTGGCGAGAATGAAGCTGTTAGGTAGAGCTAAGATATTCTGGTTGAATGAGGAATGACGTTTGAGCAACAAGAACGGTGAATTACTCATTGGTTAGGCAGTCATGATGGCCATGCTGACAGACCAGTACATCCCTACGTACCATCGAACGCAGATGTTTGATGATTTGGCTACCCTTAAAAAAGGGAATAAGTAGGTCTTTGAGTATATGAGTCTTCTTAAGGATACGATGGTTAGGTGTGGTGTGAAGGAGATTGAAGAGATCACCTTCTCTAGGTTTCGTAAGGGGTTAAACCCCGACATCCAGGGTAAGATACTGCGTTATGGTCACACTGACTTAAACACCACTTTTAATGATGTATTGGATATTGAGAAGCACAATGTTCATAAAAATAGGAATCGCTCATTTCAGAAAGGAAAGTTTGTCTTAGGACCACCACCCACCTCCACCTATGTAGATGTGATATTTCTTGATTCTGAGGATGACCCCGTAGGTGAGAGTATTCTGACATGTACGTCAGTTCCTGGCGATTCTGATGAGTCTGAATTGAGGGAATACCTAGTGATTTAGAAGACGATGTATGGGATGATGATTGTCCGATCTGTGAGAGTATTCCATTGCCTATTACTTTCTATACTAGTGTTGTGTCTGTTCACCCTAGTATGTAGTTCCCTCTCTAGGATACGACACCCATCGTATTAGAGCCTACGAACGCCTCCACTGAGATTGTATTCGAGTTATCTGAGGAGCCTAAGAGTGAGGATTGCCCTATTATTATTGTGGATGAATTAGCTTATGAGGGATAGATATTTTTGGATGATTTTAGCTTTGAAAACCCGAAAACTATTTCTTTGACGTTATCAACATTTCCTAAAGCTCAAATTGAATTAGAAATTTTGTCGGGTTCGATTTTGCCAATTTCTGAGACTTTTACTGACTATGATTCAGATGATGTCTCTAGTGTGTTGGAAGAAATTCCAAGCAAGAAAGTTGTATTTTTTGACGATTCTTTGGTTTTACACCCGGATGAGAATTCCTTTATGTCATCACCGTTGGGTGAAATTTATACTGATTTGAATATTATCCCGGGTTTGATTTTGCCGACCCTTCCTCCTGACTATTTGCCCACATTAGTTGACTTTTTAGGACGTGGAATCGATAGACCTAGTCTGAGTTGTTGTGACACACCCACTTTATTAGTTCCTATATTGACGTGGTCTCAGTGATTAGATATTAGTAAGTTGAGCGCGCTAGTAATTGGACTGTACCCCGTACCCCGTAGATCTACCTACGTGCCACAATTAACTGTTCATCATTATGCGTGTATGTCTATGGTTCTGTTCTCGACCACGACTAATTATGATTCTTTGGCAATTGTGCCTCTGGATGTGGTGTACCTATACATACTTATTTACCACACCTGGTTGCATGCATTTACCCACCTCCTTTTAATGACCCTCATTTTCACACATTAGTGACCACAATCAGGTCCCTAGAGTTGTATCGCTTGCACATCCTTTCACATCTGGGATCGTCCAACTCTATTATTTATGAAGAGCGGTTCTCCTTGGCATATCTTCATGCCAAGCGTGAAAATATTAAATATAAAATTAGAACTTCGAATTTGGAGCCTATGAAAATCATCGTTGATTATAAGTCTCCCGTGCCCCCTGACTTAGCCCCCTTATCGTCCGTATTTGGGTTGAGTCACGTAGCACATGGGTTCACTCCTCACGATAGTAAGATACTTAGGCGCACATTAAAAAAATTAATCACTAAATTTGCGTCCTATTTCTTACATGCATGTTTATCACCGAATGAGATCGTGCACGAATATAAAACACCAGTGCGTTTTGACTTGATTTTGTTACCGCCATATTTTAGGTCAAGTCAATTCACACAAGATTTTGCCTCTCATGTTCAAAATTCATATTAGCACATTAGTGAAGCACTAACCACACATTATACATCTTATCGATGTCATGCTAACATACATAAAAGAGCGTCTCACTTTAAGGTTAGCGATTTAGTTTTGGTGCGTATCCTCCCAGAACGGATGCCTTCGAACACTTTAAAAAAGTGGGCGAATTGGCGAGCGAGAACTTTTCGGATATTAAATAAATTAGGAGAAAACACATATCTTTTGAAGTTACCCGCTCATTGGGGTATTTCTCCTATTTTTAATGTTTCTCCACCACTTGAATTATTTGCCTGTCCATTTAGTTCTATTCTATTTTCTACTTGGTTGGGGGGTGAGCTTGTTTCTGGATCGCTGTCTCCATCGGTTTCCAATGGAGGTACGTTCATTGTTGATGATACAACTTTTAATCCTTTATTGCCTAATGCTTTTCCCAGGTTTTCTAGGACCAAATTTTTGCTTGATAGGTTTTGGTTAATGGGTGATGACTGTACTTCTGTGACTTGGATTTCCGAGCCGGACTTGCCACCTGGTGATGCTGTTTTCGGTTACTTTCCCCTTCTGGGCCACTCATTAGTGATGAGTGCTTTTGAGTGGGGGAGGATTGATGGAGACGTTGCTGATGCGGCCGCCATTGATCCCCGTCTGAGATAGTTCATGGATTGGGATGATCGATGCCGCAGGAAAGAGGATGGGATTCTACCACGACGCCAACGACGCCGTCGCTATATGTTTTGCTCGACATCAACCGCTGCCATTAAATAAAATATATATTTATAAATTACATAATTATAATTATATATTTTATCAATTTTTTATTTTAGCAATTTTATTTTAAAATGTTTTATTTCATGCATTTTATTATATTGCATTTTATTATTATATTGTTTAAATTTCATGTAATGATGGGTGCCTATAACCATCATAGTTTCATTTTGAATTTTGAATGGAGAAAATTGAGCGGTGTAGGCTATATATAGCGTTTATTGTATCATTTTGATTAGAGAATGAATGAAATAAAAAAAAACCTTATTAAATTTTCCCCCTCTTGCTCCCTCCCTCTTAAAAATTTCCGCTCCTCCTCTCCCCCTCCCCTCTCTTTGGCCGTGGGCCACTATCTCCTCCCTCTCTCTAGTTCGGCCCCCCTCTCACCCTCTTCCTCCTTTGCTAATCTTGGCCACCACCCTCTCTCCCTCCTCCAAGCTGCCGACTCCTTTTCCCCCTCTCTCTAGTTCGGCCAATCTCCTAGCCGCCAACTCCTCCTCCCCTTCATCACAACTCAGCCACCTTACCTCCACCATCAAGCCACCAACCCGAGAAGCCCCTCCTTAACACCAAACCCGACCGACCACCACTAGCAAAACCGTCCAGCCTCCCTCTCCCTCTAAAAACCCGACCACACTCCCTATTATTGGTAGCCACCACCTTTTCTCTCTCCCTCAACAAAACTCTCGGCCGCCACCTACCCATACAAAACACGACCACCTACAATCCTACCAAAAATCGGCCAACCCTATTTTCATTTGGGTGAAATTCGGCCAAGGCAAAGGATCCCCCTTATGGATTCCAACCCCGGTATGAAGTGACGAAGGAGGACGAGTTTTCTCTCCATCCGGCATGAATACCGCGGAGCAGTTGAGGAACGATCCTGAAAATAGTGAATCAGAATTGTCCATTCCGATGGGTAACGAAACCTTGCTATTTGTGTGTTTTTCCCTCTAGATTATTTTTTGTGGTGGAATTCTGTGGCGTTGATTCTTGATAGCATTATTTTCATCGTGGTTTTCTTCGATTGATTTTTTTGTTCATACTTATTTGTATTTAAGTTCGAGAGGTTTGGCGAACCTTCGTTTTTTTTGAGAGAGATCTACTGTTTCCGAATCGAAAATTTTGGTAGATCTCTTTTGGTACAACCTTCACTTGAGCGGACCGGGTTGGTCCTTTTAGCCAGAAAGAATATTAGCGTATAGCCTTTATCCGATCCTAATCGGTTTGGCTACCCGTATGTTAGCATCTAATTGATATAATTGCAATACGTGTGTGCCGCATTGTAGTTTTATGCGAGTGTAGAATTTGATCGTAGAGAGGCAATCGTGTTTAGTCCATTGATTTTATGGTGTCAACTTGTGAGCCTGCATCAGGTTCTCCTCCTCAATATGTTCTTTTTTTGAAATTTTCTCCCCCTACACCTGACTTGTTCCAGGTGAGAGTCTTGGAGATCTTCTTTGTTCTTCTTCAGCATCCTTATCTAAGATAAACTCCACTTATTTCTTAGAGTAACTTGAAGACTCAACTTCCTCTACCACTACTTTCTTGCCGTTTACCTCCTTTCTCTTCTTGGGTTCTAGAGTTTCCTTAGACAAAACTCTGTCCCATCCTAACAAAATTCTCATGTCCATTCTCCTCATTTTATTTATCTTAGATCCAATCTTCTGATTGATACTCTTTGGAATTACCTTTACCAGATATAGACTAACAGTTCTGCCCATATTAGGCTTCTGAATCCCTTCTACAATCTTATCAAAGACTACCCTGTTCCATTCAGTATTGATTCTGAAGATAATCCTTATCATCAGGCTAAACATAAATGTTTAAATCCTGTCATGTGCTCTTGTCTTGTAGAGGAGCACTTTTCCAACTACTTCTGATAGAAATTTTCCCTGGGAATTCATTCCCTTCCTATTTATAGAACTGCAAAACCTAGTGGTTGGAGCTAGTCCACATCATGCTAAGGGCTCTATAGTCTTGCTTGAATCCAGTTCATCTTCCTGTACAGTTCTTGGAATCTGAAAGACTTTAGCCTTTCTTTTGATTGTGACCTTTACGCTTGCTCCATTAATACTGGATTTGATCTTTCCTGACTTAGGGTTTAGTGAGGCATTGAAATAGAATTCAGATACCTATCTCTTCCATATTTGGGATGGTTCTGAAAGTAGATATTCAAGACCTGCCTCATTGATAAGGTCAATCACATTATTTATTTCTTCTGGTGCAGAGACGAAGGTGTTTCGCACTAGTTCGTAACCCTTGTTGATGTTGTCATCCATCTTGGGTGTCATTCTAGTTGAAAGAGCTTGAGTTTGAGAGGCGTTGACTAGGGATTTCTAGGTCCCGACACTTTTGGAACAGTCTCTCAAGAGGTCTGGTAAGCATAGTCAACAACTCCTTACACCATCTATTTATAGTAACCGTCTGGTGAAGGCGAGAAGGAGCATTATATTTAGTAAATTTCTCCCTCTCAAACCTTAGGCTTTGACTGTATCAGCCTGCCTCACTCAACTCTAAACTAAGTTTGATGAATGCTGAACTGAGTTCGACGAACGGTGAATTCAGAATCCAGTTCAACTCACAGCCTTTTTGTTGTATGGCGTTGAGTGTGTCTTCATCACTTAATGCAAAACTACTTAGCCTTATTTCTGCCTAAAGCTGTATGGCTTTGAGTGAGTCAACTCTACTCAATGCCTATGGATATAGCCACATTTCCAGCTTGCCAACAGTCAGGGTTAGACTAACTAAACTATATTCAACACTTTTACTTACCTGGCATTGTGTGAATAGATTTCACTCAACGCCTGTGGACTTAGCTGCATTTTCAACTGCTCCTTGACTTCTGGCGTTGAGTGAGCTTACCTCACTCAATGCTTGTGGATGTAGGCAAATTCCTGCCTTTCCTACAACTTCTCTTGTTGTCCACCTTTCTGCCTTATGACAACCTATCACATCACTTAGACAATCTGTCTAGACTTGTTCCATAGAACATCCAGCACATGATGAGCTTATACAACATCAAATACAACTGTGCTCTTAGTGTTTATGGTGATGCCTCTTCAAATCCACTCTAGAGAATATTGTGGGCAATGTACCCAACAATCTTCCCCTATTTGAAGAAGGCAAAACACCCATCAATACTAAGAAGCATTAACATAAAAAGCAGATTAACTTTATGTACTCCATTTAACTGCATTGACTCAATAAGTCAAGTTATTGCATCCTTATACTACTTGAACAATTACTCAAGTAATATTCTCCCTCTTTTATATCACTTAATATTTAAATGGAGCACCACTAAAAGCACTGACTCAACATGACCTGATCATGTCAAGTATTACTTCCACATATCTCCCTTATGTATTGCCTCACATATCCCCCTTTCTGACATCTTCAATTGGTATATCTATTGTGGGAGGAGATGGGATCAAGGGAGAGATTATCTCTTGATCCTAGTCAAAGTCTGATGGCGACGTTGTCCCGCCACTTGCTCGTGATGATTGTGACAGTTTGATTGGTGGCGATGATGTCCTGCCATTTGTTCGTGATGACGTTGCAGATGGTGCTGACGATTTCTTTGGCGAGCTCCATGGTGATGCCGGGTCCATGCATTATGTTGATCGCCACCGCAATGGTACGTTTGTAGACTCGGATGGACGATGCCACAACAATAATTTCGATGCACGCCATCGCCACTACAACGCCATCTCCGCGATAATTATTTTGCTACAACACCATCGCCGCTACAATACCATCGTCGTGACAATAATTTTGCTACAATGCCATCGCCACTGCAATGCCATCGCCGCTACAATGCCATCGCCGCGATAATAATCTAATAATTATAATGTTTTATTATATTTATTTCCTTCATTGTTTTAATTTGGGAGTTTTTATTTCAGGCATTTAATTATTGTATTTGTTATGTCATGTTTATGATGGGTGCATATAACCATCATGTGTTTATTTTATTTGAATGAAGGAGATTGAGTGGTGTAGGCTATAAAAGGCCATGCTTATGGAGGATTTGTTATATTGATGAAAGAAAATTGAAAGACTAATCTTGAATTGAGATTTCCCTCTTCTTCTCCTCCTTGGCCGCCCCTCCCTTCTCCCCTCCTTGTGGATTTCGGCCACAATTCTTCTTCCCTCTTCCCTCCTCTCTTCTCCACCTTAAAAACCCTTCTCCTCTCCAATCCCCCATAAGGATTCGAAGGCTAACCCCCCTTGAGGAATTCGGCCATCTCTTGGCTTCTCTCAAAGATTTCGGCCAATCTAATTAAGCCCTTCTTGGTGGAGTTTCAGCCAAGGGCAAGATCAATTGCGACGACGAACCTTGTCCAACGTGAAGCAAGGACAGCGAACGAGTTTCTCTCCATTCGGCGTGACTCCGATGGAGCCGTTGAAGAGCGAACCAATTTAGTAACTCGGAATCATCTATTCCGATTGGGGTAACGAAATTTCTACCTTTGAGCGTTTCCCTCTTAGATTAACTCGTGTGGTGGTTTTCTTTGGCGTTGCTTGCAAAACTTTGATTTCATCGTGGTTTTTTGATCCGTACAATTTTTGTGTTTTATTTTGATCTATTTAAGTTTGTGAGGATTAGAGGACCTTGTTTTCTTTTTGTTGGGAGAGATCTATCATTTCTGAATCGTTTATTTTCGGTGGATCTCTTGTGGCACAACACACGCTCAAACGGACCGGGTCGGTCCATTTCGCCTTAGAGAATATTGGTTTATCGCCTCTATTTGATCTCTAAGGGTGTAGCGAACCCGTGTGTTAGCATTAGATTGATATTATTATGACTCGGGTGTGCTGCGTTTAAATTGTGTGATCATAGAATTGGAACGAGTGAGAACAATTCAGTGTCGTTTATCCGTTGCGGTTCATCAGGAGACGTAGCCTGCATCAATTTGGTATCAGAGGGAGGTTCACGTCAATTTCCTAGTTGGCACCCTCCCCCTTTATTAGTACGCCGACACACACTTGCACATTTTCATTGCCTAAATAATAAAATAAAATTTTAATTTTTGGTCTGCAAATAGCGACCTATATTTTTATTTTTCTGAAAAAAAAAAAATTATTTAATAATCTGCATATTATTTCCAGCAAGAAAATAAAATTTTTATATTTATTACCCTAGTTGTTAAGCGAGAACAAATCCGTCTATCTTAGATTATATGGGTCAGAAGCCTTAATTCATTGCATGTGCACAAGAATCGGATCGAGTTTTCTCTCCGGTTCTCACTGATATGGCTTATGATGTTTACGCTTCCCGTTTAGACTACTGGTATGATAAAGCCATGACTAATCATACCCCAACCTTGCCATCATACCCTAGGAATTCAAACTGTCCCCACACTATTCGTCGCACTAAGAGTGAGATACCCACGTTTGATGGTTATGAATTTTAGGGGCTGACTTAAGTGGGTAGAACTTTATTTTGAAATTAATGAATGGAACGAAAACCAAAAGGTTAACATTGCCCGAGAGCGGTTAATAGGTCAAGCCCAGGTATTTTTGTTAAACGAAGAGCGACGTGTTGGTAGTTATAAATATACTTGGCGGGCAATGCGTAGCCTACTCTTGGATCAATTTGATCCCGCCTATCTCCGCACTACTTACAACAAGCCTGTGAGTGAGTATCGTTATGGTGCAAGTCCCATACCTGCCTATAGGAATGATTAAAAACCTAACGCTAGATTAGTTCCCCCAAAAGGTCGGCCTGCCCTTAGTGTGCCTACTCCCACCTTTATGGAAACCATTCCTAATAGATCATGTGTCTTGGTCTCGAAAGATGTAACTAATAGAGCTTTATCTCCTTTAGCCTCGACGTCTAAGCCCCTTGAGATAGTGATAGATAACTCTGAGGATTCTAATGTGGATATAGCATCTCTGGATTCGGAAGTTGACCAGCAAGGTCAGAGTATTCCTTCACCTATGATAGTGCCCGACGAGTCTGATGATTCTGACTGTGAGGGAATCCCTAGTGATTTAGAAGACGATGTATGTGATGATTTCATTCCAATCTGTGAGAGTATTCCGTTACCTATTAATTGCACTGCTAGTGTTGTGTCTGACTCCCTTGTATTGAGTGCCCTCTCCAGGATATGATCCCCATCGTGATATAGTCTACGATCGCACCCATTGAGATTGTATTTGAGTTATCTGAGGAGCCTGTGAGTGAGGATTGCCCTATTATTATTGTGGATGAGTTAACATCATAGGGAAGGGTATTTTCTGACTATTCTTTGGTTTTACACCCGGATGAGAGTTCTTTGATGTCGCCACCGTTAGGTGAAATTTATACTGATTTGGATGTTATCCCGGGTTTGATTTTGCCGACCCTTCCTCCGGATTATTTGCCCAAATTAGTTGATTTTTTAGGACGTGAAATCGGTAGTCCTAATCTTAGTTTTTGTGACACGCCCACTCTTTTAGTTCCTACATTGGCGTTGTCTCAATGCTTAGATATTAGTAAGTGGAGCGCACTAGTATTTGGTCTGTTCACCGCACCCTGTAGATCTGACAATGTGTCACATTTGACTGCTCATTTTTATACATGTCGACCTACAATTCTGTCCTTGACTACCGCTGATTTTTATTCTTTGGAAATTGTGCCTCTGGATGTGGTGTCCCCAATACATACTTATATACCACACCCGGTCGCATGCATTTACCCACCGCCTTTTGATGACCTTCATTTCCACACGTTAGTGACTATAGAAAAGCCCCTTGAGTTGTATCGCTCGCACATCCTTTCACATCTAGGAGCGTACAACTCCATTATTTATGATGAGCGGTTCTCCTTGGCATATCTTCATGCCAAGCGTGAAAATATTAAATATAAAATTAAAACTTCGAGTTTGGTGCCCATTAATATAATCTTTGATTATAAGGCTCTCGTGCCACTAGACTTAACCCCCTTATCCTCTATATTTGGGTTAACTCATGTAGCACATGGGTTCATTCCTCACTATAGTAAGATACTTAGGCGC
Organism: Platanthera zijinensis; assembly: GCA_039513925.1. Taxonomy (NCBI): domain Eukaryota; kingdom Viridiplantae; phylum Streptophyta; class Magnoliopsida; order Asparagales; family Orchidaceae; genus Platanthera; species Platanthera zijinensis. The sequence continues at coordinate 134,988,435 of CM077082.1, forward strand.
ACTTTTAAAAAATTACTCAATCAAGTTGTGTCTTATTACTTACATGCTAGTTTATCACATAATGAGTTCGTGCACAGATATAAAGCACCAGTGCCATTTGACTTGATTTCATTACCGCCATATTATAGGTCAAGTCAATTGGCACTAGATTTTGCCTCTCATGCTCATAATTTATATAAGCATATTAGTGAAGCGCTAACCATACAATATACATCTTATCAATTTCATGCTAACTTACATAAAAGAGCGTCTCACATTAAGGTTGGTGATTTAGTTTTGGTGCGTCTCGTCCCTGAACGAATGTCTTCGGGCACTATAGAAAAGTTGGCGAATCGGCGAGCTGGACCTTTTCGGATATTAAAGAAATTAGGAGAAAACACATATCCTTTGAAGTAACCCACTAATTGTGGTATTTCCCCTATTTTTAATATTTGGGATTTAACGCCATTTGTTTCTCCACCACTTGAATTATCTACTTGTCCGTTAAGTTCTACTGCATTTTCTAATGAGTTGGGGGTGAGCTTGTTTCTGGATCGCTCTCTCCATCGATCTCCAATGGAGGTACGTTGATTGTTGATGAAGAAACATTTTCTCCTTTATTTCCCAATTCTTTTCCAAGGTTCCCCAGGACAACCTTCTTGCATGACATGATACTCCAAGATGTAGTGCTCTCCTCTCCAAGTGGTGATGTTTGCCGCTACTTTATTCGATGGAGTGATCTCCCGGCCTCCGATGAATCTTGGCTTCTTGAATGGGAGGTGGCTCTTTTGGATGATGCTCTCCTGCACCGGTAATTTTAGATGAACTCATCTGTGTTAATTACTTTTGAGCGAGTGAGGATTGATGGAGATGACGACCCCCAACATGTTGAAGACGATGACGACATGCTCGTGGAAGATCCTTCTCCGTCTCCAACCAAAGATTTGCGCGCAAGACGGACAATGAATGGAGACGACCAATAATATTTTTATTTGAATCATTTAGTTCTTTATTTGTAATGTTTAGTTCTCGTTCATAATGTCCAATTTTATGTGTGTGTTGTATTTTTATTTTTGGGCTGCATATAGCCAAAACAATGTTGTAAGCCTATATATAGGGTATGTATTGTTTCATGTTGATTAGAGAATGACAGAATTTGAAAACCCTAAATTATTTTCCCCCTATTTACCCTCTCTCCCTCTTGAAAATTCGGCTCATCCCTTCTCCCTCTTAGCCGCCGACCACTCTCTTCCCCCTTTCTCTAATCGGCCTCCTCTCAACCTCCTCCTCCTTCTCCTTTCATCTCTCTCAAAACCCGACCACCCCCTCTAGCCGCCAACTTTTCTCTCTCCCCCTTCCTCTCTCTCTAGGACAAGCCTTCTCCCCCTCTCCTAGCCGCCATCATCCCCTCCCCCTTCCTCTCTTTTTCTCGGCCAAGCCTTCTATCCCCTCTTCCACCACCCTCAAGCCTACTCCACATCAAAACCGACCACCCACATCAACTCAAAATCCGGCCAGCCCCTTTTCAAGAAAAAACCGACCACCCCTTTTCCTTCGGTTGCACGGCCAAGGTGTTTTCAACGAGGCCACACAGAATTTATACCGGCATGAAGCGAGGAAGACGGACGGGTTTCCTCTCCATCCAGCGTAACTTCGGCCAAGTCATTGAAGAGCAATCCAGATTAGTGAATCAGAATCATCCATTTCGATTGGGTAACAAAACTTCCTACTTGTGTGTGAATTTCCCTCTAGATTTTTCATTGTGGTGGATTACTTTGGCGTGATCTTTGAAACGTTTAATTTATCATGGTTTCTTCGATTGATTTTGTTGTTCATTCTTATTTTATTTAAGTACAAAAGGTTTGGCGAACCTTCATTTTCTTTTTGTTAGGAGAGATCTACCGTATCTGATTTGTAAATTTTGGTAGATGTCTTTTGGTACAACCATCGCTCGATCGAACTAGGTGGGTCCTTTTAGCTGGAAAGAATATTGGCCTATAGTATTTATTCGATCCTAATCGGTTTGGCTACCCGTACGTTAGCATCTAATTGATATAATTGCATAGCGTCTGCGCTTCGTTTAAAATTTGTGCGAGTGTAGAATTTGATCGTAGAGAGGCAATCGTGATTAGTCCGTTGATTTTACGGTGTCAACGTGTGAGTCTGCATCAAAGACCTATGTTGATACTACTGAGGAAATCAACCTAGTAATCACACAACTTGATTAGAGGTCATACCTTTTGTGTTGATACATTGAAATAACACAACACTGTATCACTTGAACTTACTACACACAAAGTTCCACTTGCTGGTGACACCACCTCACTGCAGCCCCTTGACTCTTGAATGAACCATGGATCCACTTGAACTGACTGCTAGCTGTTCTTCTTCTCCTACAACAATAATGTTTTCTCAGTAACAGTCCTTCTTTGACTGAGAGAAGATTATGACTATGTCATAAGCAATCTCCCCTTAGTCTATCCAATATCCTTAGGACAAAATGATCGATAGTGAAGATCTCTAATTCTCTGCAGTAGCTGCTTGCTCCTTCTCAACAGGAGGTTGATCCAGTTCCAGCAAGTGCCGGACTTGCTCCCCTTAGCAGGAGCACTACTATTATCATCTCTAATGAACACATAAGTCCATTTAAGTCCTGATACCACATGAGAATCTTTTGAAAAGCAGTAAAATTCCTGTTTGACAATTTCGAGTTTGACGAATTATTCAGATTTCATCGAGCTCCGTTCGACGAATTATTCTGATTTTGTCGAGCTCCGTTCGACGAATGATGGTGATTTCGTCAAGCTCCATTCATGATGATGCTTAGCAACTCCCTTGAAAGTCTTTTTATAGTCTTGATATTAAATCAAAACAAATCTTCCATGGAGCTGATATTGGATTTACAGCCACTGTGCACAACAACTCCCTTGCACCTTGCACAGTCTCTTTTTGCTTAGCCAGAACTTCTCCCCTTCTTTAGCAACAGAATTGTCTTTGGCTTCAGCTTTCTAATCAGTAACACAAGAGTGTTTAGCCCACTGAGTGATCATTACATTGATCTGCACACTTGTTCACCACTTGATCAATCCCTTCTTGGTTTCTGAATAGATAGGGTGGAGCTAGCCGGCTTTGATTCTTTTCTCCCTCTAGCTGATTGCAAATGATACTAATGGTGCAGCTACCAGCTTTCTCTTCTCATGAGGCTGAATTTTTTCCTATAGCTACTTGACTTTGAGACCATTTGAACCTTGAATGATCTTTCCTTGAACCATCCTTTCATTCTGACACTAAGTATTTCTTTACACTGCTATTCCAATAGGAATGTGCTGACTTGTATCAATAATTGCTAGAGCAATCCAGCTGTTATTGTAAACTGATTGGCTTGCCATCTTCCAGCAGGTGCCATCACCTGAGTAGTTTCCCTCTCAACCTCTGCAATGTTTATAGGGACTAGCTGATCCACAGTAGTAATACTGATCTATTCTCTGCTGGGGGAACTTTGGGTAAGATTCGAGCTTGTCCTACAACCTTGACTAAACATGTGATTATTCGTTTTGTAGTCTAAAACTTTTAGGGTATTTTATAGTTTTTAAAGAACGAATCATGTCTTATAAGCTTATATGTTGACCTCCTTATGTATATATTTTTGACACTAATGTTTTCATGTCTTTTTGCAGGTTTCCAGAATTTTCAGCCAAAAATTGCCCTGACACGCCCCCTTATACGCCCTCCCTGGGCATGTCACAGGGCATGTCACCAGGTCTAGAGGAGTTTTGCTAATAGAAGACATTTCCAGAGAAAAAACAACCTGACACACCCCTTAACAGGCTCTCCCTAGGCGTGTCACAGGACGTGTCACCCTCATCCCAAAGTCTGCTGCTGCATTTAAAGCGTTTTCCGTTGCTGCACGTCAACAGTACTCACAAGCCCCCCTACACGGGCATGGTCCTAGGGCATCTTCCACCTTTTTCGACGATTGATGGATTTCTGGCAAATGATTGAGACTTCACGTGCCTTACACACCCCTCCTACATGGGCATGGCCCAGGGCATGTCCACTGACGTACAAAACTAATAATCTTTCCCGTTAGAATCCAGAGCCCGATGTCTAGTCCGTATATGTCATGCCCCCCTGACACGCCCTCCCAGGGCATGACAGAGTGATTGACCAACCCGAGAATTTTGCCTATAAATACAGTGGTACCCCCTTGTGTCCAAAAAAGTTTTTGGTTTGAGAGGGGAGGTGCTGCCCTTTTATTTCAAAGTATTTTTCACGCTCTCTCTCTCTCTCTCTCTCTCTCTCTCTTTCTCATTTTGTGTTTTTTTTATCCCTAGCTTAGTGTGCTCTTTTGTAATAGCTTTTGTAACTTCATTAGTAGCTTAATGTTATGCTAGCTTAGGTTTTTATTTCATTGCTAGTGTAGCTCTTTTCTTTCAAGTTGTTATAGCTCTCTTTAATATTAATATAAAGTGCCCCTTTGTTTACTTTGTGTTCTTAATGCTCTTCTACTCATCCCTCCTCCTCCACTTCGCTATGATTAATTAATCCTCCTTGTACTCGATCTTGATGATCCGTGGTTTGAGTTGATTAAGTTATGATGCTTTTAATTTACTTTTGCTTTTTAGGGTTTAAGCCTTCGATTTACTCTTGGTTATTCATGTTTGGAGTTATATCATCGACATATAATTTCCATTTCTGTTTTCACTCTTAGCTAGCCGAGAGGCTCATAGTTTGAAATGAACACTCAAGAGTAAAGAGAGTTGCATGCACCCCTCAAGAGAGGAAGACGTCCAATTCTCCCGGATTGGAGTAAAATCCAATAGTGGGGTTCACAGTGTAAAGCGAGCTTTAGGCCTCCGATTTGGACGAGAGTTTGGTCAAACCTTCCTAAACTCAGTTGGGCATGACTTTGAGAGAAGCGTGTTCAAGCTTTGGGAACCTCCACGATCAAGGAACTTTACCCTATTAAGTTTAGTTTTTTTTTCGCGTCTTTAATCAACTCTTGTCGAGGTGATTCTCGATTGAGTGCTTTTCCATTTCATTATTCCAAACCTACATTGTAATCATTCTTAATAGCTCTTTACTTAACTGCAAGTAGTTCTCCTTTTAGCGCTATATCCCTTTTCTTAATCGCATTTAGATTTCTCTTTAACCCTAAAACCATCCTTCGATAAGATAATAGTTTTCGTGTGAGTACGTTTACTCAACAGTTTTAGGATTTCAATACAACACTTGTGTCCCCTAGCTACAGTTCGATAGGTATACTTGCCTAGTTGGATTGCTAGTTTGGCTCTCTTTTTCTGGACACCAAGTTTTTGGCGCCGTTGTGGGGGAGCACCTTTTGTTGATAATTTGAAAACACGAACCTATTACTTTTATCATTTCTCTTTCTCATCCTTTTTCTAAAAAAAATAAAAATCCAAAAAAAATAAACGCTCTTAATAGAAACCCACTTCACAATTTTTCTACACCACTTACTCTCTCGAAAAGGGCAAAGTAGCTTAAATACCACTATCTTGTCTAGTACCTTGCGAACCCTTCATTGGGTAGCCCTTGAGAAGTTCGGGAGTTAAAACATAAAAAAAATCTATTTCAAAAAATTTTGGCTTCTCTTTTTCTAGTTTATTAATTTTTCTTTCTTCATCTTCTCTTCTTCTAGTGCATGACCCGCAGGAGTCCGTCGGTTATTCTGGACTTGGACCACAAAATTGAGCATACTCTTCGTAGAAGATCGCGATTTCAAGGCCCTACTTTCCAAATACTGGTTGAGGATTCCGAGTCATTTTCTACTTTAAGAATGGAAGAACCCCACGTGGAGGAAGCCGTGCATAGGCCTATGTCCAATTATGCATGACCGAATCTAGAGGGAACAGAATCTAGCATCGTTCTCCCTGCTATAGCTAATAATAATTTCGAACTAAAGCCTAGAATAATTCAAATGGTGCAGCAGTATGTGCAATATGATGGACTTCAAGATGAAGATCCGAATGCACATATAACAAGCTTTCTTGAGATTTGTGACACCTACAAGATAAATGGTGTCACAAATGATGCTATTAGGCTAAGATTATTTCCTTTCTCCCTAAGAACCAAAGCTAAACAATGGTTGCTGACTCTGCCAAGAGGGAGCATCACCACTTGGAATCAATTAACTGAAAAATTTCTGACGAAGTATTTTCCGCGAGCTAAAACTGCAAAACTTAGGAACGATATTTCTGCCTTTCGATAAATAGACTCTGAAACCTTATATGAAACCTGAGAAATATTTAAAGAACTGTTAAGATGATGCCCCCATCACGTGCTGCCTGTATGTTTACAAGTGCAGACGTTTTATAACAGGCTAAATCAAAATACAAAGTAAATGATAAACGCAGTTTCTGGCGGTACTTTAAACCATAATACCCCGGAAGCAGCTCTTGAGCTTTTCGAGGACATGGCCATTAACACATATCAGTGGAATGTGCCTAGGTCCCAGCCAAACAAACCTGCAGGGATATTTTAAGTGGACAACGTCTCCCATCTAGCTCTGCAAGTAGAAATATTAAGTAAAAAAATTACGGAGATGACTGCTGCCTCCGCCCCTCAAGTAGGGAATCTGCAACTCCTGCTCCCGAACAATTAGATTATGTCAATAATATGCCTAGAAATGCTTTTAATAATTTTTCTGCTACGAATTTTCATGCTCCTTGTTTTACTTTTTCGAATAGTTATAATCTCGCTTTACGAAACAACCCAAATTTTTCGTGGAGTAATCCTTCGAACGCAATGCGCCCGCCACCACAAAATGATTTTTGTGCACTACCTCCACCTCTTCAAAACTATCCAAAACCTCCAAGCTTGGAGGAGTTACTTTCTAAATATATTACCTCAAATGATGCTACTATAAGAACCTTAACCGGAAGCGTTAAAAATCTAGAAAATCAAGTAGGACAACTCGCAAAAATTATTTCTGAGTGACCCACAGGGTCTCTTCCTTCCAATACCGAGCCCAGCCCGAGAGAGAAAGCGAAAGTTATAACTCTTCAAAGTGGGAAGCAAGTTTCTGGTATGGTTAGCGAAGAGTCCGAGGCAAGCTCCGCTCCCGTTTTGAAAATTCCACCACCCGCTAAAAAAGAAGTTATCACTCCGCTCTCTATTTTAGAAAAAGATCTCGCTCTACTACCCATCTTTAAAAATGATCCAACTCCACCATACCCTTCCCAACTTAACAAAAAACATATTGATGATTAGTGTACCCACTTCTTAGAGATGTTTTAGAAGATCCACATAAACTTACCCTTCCATGAAGCTATTTCCCAGTTGCCGAAGTATGCTAAGTACCTTAAGGACCTCCTGACTAACAAAAAGAAGTTAGAAAACTTATCATATGTCACACTTAATGCCGAGTGCTCTACGGTCTTGACAAACGGCTTACCAAAGAAGATCAGTGATCCGGGTAGTTTTTCTATTCCGTGTGTCTTTGGTGATCTTTTTGTCAAGCACGCACTAGCCGACTTAGGTGCAAGTATACCTGATGCCCTTCTCATTGTTCAAGAAGTTAAGAATTGGTAGCCTCAACCCCACACGCATGATTATCCAACTCGCTGATAGATCAGTTAAGTACCCATTAGGAATAGTGGAGGATGTCTTAGTCAAAGTTGACAAATTCATCTTCCCGGTGGATTTCATCATTTTGTACATCGAAGATGACGTCGAGGTTCCCCTGATCCTTAGCCGACCCTTCCCTGCCACCTCCTGAGTTATCATTGATGTAAGCAATGGTAAGCTCTTCCTTCGAGTAGGTGATGATGAAGTTAGCTTCTCTATCACCCCTTCGATGAAAAATACCCTGGAGAATGACGACTCCTGTTTCTTCTTAAATGCCTTAAGTGATGAATCTTCCTACTCCCCTTCTGATAGTGAAAATGATTTTTTTGATTTTTGTCCTCCCTCTACCCTTCCAATGGAACCTCTGTAAGAAGCCTCCATGGCCACAAGCCTCACCCCTTTTAATTTTCCATTTAAAAAAGTCTACAAAGACATAGTTTTTGAAAAAGAAAGAATTTCTAAAACCTCGTATGAAGAACCCCCCACCCTATAATTTAAGGAACTACCCGAACATCTTAGGCATGCCTTCTTAGAAATAGACTCCAAGCTACCCGTGATAGTTTCGGCCCACCTGACAGAAGTACAAAATGACAAACTCCTTCTAGTTTTATGTAAACATCATCGAGCTATTGCATGGCAGATATCTGATATCAAGGGCATAAGCCCATCCTTCTGCACTCACAAAATCTTAATGGAAGATAATTCACGTAACTACATACAACCTCAGCGCCGTATAAACCCGAACATGAATGAAGTCATAAAGGCCGAGGTTATGAAACTGTTAGACGCAGGAATTATCTACCCTATATCTGATAGTAAGTGGGTTAGTCCTGTCCAGGTAGTGCCAAAAAAGGGAGGGATAACTATAGTTGTAAATAAAAATAATGATTTAATCCCGACACGGACGATCATACGGTGGCGAATGTGTATTGACTATCGTAAGTTAAACGATGCAACCCGCAAGGACCACTTTCCCATGCCGTTCATCGATCAAATTTTAGAGCGATTATCTGGCCATAGATTTTGCTATTTTCTCGATGGTCTATCGGGGTATTTTAAAATACCCATCTCTCTTGAGGACCAGGAGAAAACTACATTTACTTATCCCTTCGGCACCTTCGCCTACCAAATAATCCTGTTTGGATTATGCAATGTGCCAGCTATATTCCAGCGATGTATGCTCGTTATCTTCGACAAGTACGTAGAAAGCATTATGGTGGTATTTATGGATGATTTCTCCGTGTTCGGTGACACCTTTGATAGTTGTTTAGAAAATATAGAAAAAGTCTTAGAAAGATGCGAAGAAACTAACATTGCCCTAAATTGGGACAAATGTCATTTTATGGTGAGGGAAGGTTAGTTTTAGGTCATAAAATTTCTGCGAGAGGAATTGATGTAGACATAGCCAAGATAGAAGTTATTGATAAGCTGCCGCCGCCTACGAACGTGAAAGTTATAATAAGTTTCCTAGGACACGTTGGCTTCTACCGTCGTTCTATAAAATACTTCTCCAAAATCACCAAACCACTTACCCATCTTCTAGAAAAAGATGCCCCGTTTATTTTTTATGACCTTTGTTTGTCTGCATTTTAATTAATAAAAGAAAAATTAGTTAACGCCCCCATTATGATAGCTCCGGTGTGGGACCTTCCTTTTGAAATTATGTACGATGCGAGTAGTTTCGCGGTGGGAGCCGTACTAGGACAACGAATTTCTAAAAGCTTCCACCCCATCTATTATGCAATTAAACGCTTATGTCGGCACAAGAGAATTACACCACAACCGAGATGGAGCGCCTAGCTGTAGTGTTCGCTTTTGATAAATTCTGCCCTTATATTACACTTTCAAAAATTATCGTTTTTACGGACCACTTGGCCCTCAAATATCTTCTTGCTAAGACGAATGCCAAGCCGCGCCTGATTCGCTGGGTCTTACTCCTCCAGGAGTTTGACCTAGAAATCCGTGATAAGCGAGGAACCGAGAATTTGGCCGCCGACCATCTCTCACGATTAGATAATCCTTATATTGAAAATTTAGATAAAAAATCTTTTAATGATTATTTTCCTGATGAAAAGCTTCTTTCAATTAACACTTCTCCTTCCCCTTGGTTTGCACACATAGCCACTTATTTAGTGGCTCGTGTTCTCTCAAAAGAGTTCTCCTCTCAACAAAAGAAGAATTTTTTTTCTTAGTTGATGAACTATTTTTGGTAGGACCCGCATCTTTTCAGAGTCTGTGCGGACCAAGTGATAAGGAGATGTGTCTCTTTTGAAGAAGATTTTGATATTTTAAAACATTTGCATGAAGGACCGACTGGTTGTTACTATCAAGCTGCTCGCACTGTCCACAAAGTGCTTTGCACGGGGTTTTACTAGCCTTGCCTGTTTAAAGCTATGCAAGCCTTTGTGAGTAGGTGTGATAGTTGCCAACGGTCGGGAAATATTTCCAACAAAAATGAAATGCCGCAAAATTATTTCCTCGAGTGCGAAATTTTCGACCTCTGGGGAATTGATTTTGTTATCCCCCTTACTTCTAGCTTCGGGAATAAATATATTTTAGTTAGCATAGATTATGTTTCACGTTGGGATGAAGCCAAAGCTCTTCCTACTAACGATGCCCGAGTCATAATTACTTTCTTAAAAAATTTTCCTTGATTCGGTACGCTACGAGCCATCGTTAGCGGTAGGGGTTCACATTTTTGTAATGCGCAGTTTTCAATAATCCTTATTAAATATGCCATTATGCATAAGCTTTCAACCGCCTACCACCCCCAAACTAATAGACAGGTCAAAGTAGTGAATAGATAGATAAAATGAATTTTAGAAAAGAAATTTTCCACCTCTAGGAAAGACTGGTCAGCCAAATTAGACGATGCTCTATCGGCCTACCGAACAACGTACAAAACCTCCATCGAATGTACACTGTATCGGTTGGTTTATGGAAAATCGTGCCATTTACCCGTAGAATTAGAACACACCGCTTTTTGGGCCTTGCAATTTTTAATTTTCGATCCCCACTCTGTCTGCGACCTTAGAAAATTTCAACTTAATGAACTCGACGAGTGACACTCTTACGCATATGAAAACAACAAATTTTATGAAGAGCAGACGAAACGTTTTCACGACAAACACATAAGGCACCCAAAAACCTTCAAGCCGAGCGACCAAGTTCTTCTTTATAATTCTCATTTACGATTATTTCCGGGCAAGTTAAAGTAACGTTGGTCTTGACTGTTTTCTGTTATGCAAGTTTTTCCATATGGTACTATTTTAATTTCACACCCTGTTAAGGGTGATTTAAAAGTGAATGGGCAGCGTCTTAAACTCTATTTTTCTTGTGATGATGATGTCAGTCCAAACAATATTAATTCTCTTTTGCACGAACTTTAACTAACTTAGAACTATTTTATTTTGTTAAAAACTTTAAACACTATTTTGGACAATAATCTTTTGGACAATATTATTTTGTTGCGTTGAGCTCAAACAGCGTTTTAAACAAAGGGCGCTCTTGGGAGGCAACCCAAGTTATTTTTCTATTTTCTTTATTTTACACTTTTTTGCCCCGGATGGCTCCAACGCTGTTGATTCCATCATGAAGTCCAAAGATGACATTTCATGAAGATTCAAAGCGCAAGCATGGGGAACAGCATCACTCAACTTTCGCGACATATAAATCCGGGGAAGTATTTGTTTTTCAATTATGTACTTTCATTTCTGTTTTAATTTCTCTCTCTCTACCCTCCTTTCTCTATTGAGGACAATGTCTATCTTAATCTTGGGGGAGGATATCCTCCTTCTTTTTTCTATTTGTATATATTTTAAAAAAATCCAAAAAAAGTGAATATCTTAAAAATCCAAAAAAAATAGAAAATATTTCAAAATCAAAAAAATATGCTATTTGTTTTTACTTTAATAATTTTAACGGATTTTGTTATTTCAATAGTACCCCTTGCTTTTTTGTTTTGTTTTTCCCAAAATCCCATATAAACGACTTAGCTAACTATAAATTTTCTAATCGATCTTTTTAATTATGCTTCTCAAGTAAAATGTTGGCCATGCTGTGTTTCTAATTCACGGTAGCATGTTAATGTGAAACGTTTTTCTAAAACTCGCATTTTTATTATGCTTTTCGTTCTTTATTTTCTTTACTTTCTCGAAAATTCATCATCCATTATTTTCCTTTTCGTTTTTGATAATTTTTGTAATGTCAACTTTTGATTAACGTAGTAGATGTGAATGATCCAAGTCGCATATTATTTCTATTTTCAAGATAATTTCATCAATCTTCTTTTATTTTCTAGGACTTGCTTTTTGAAATTTTTCAAAACTACGCTTTAGATAAATTTAGAAGTATGAAAATGATTTAAGCCGTTTTTGTTTTTGTTTAAGCCTTCTTGCCAACCTAAAATTTTTTACCCCTAGTTAACCGCTTTTGAGCCTTTTTCCAATTTCAATTGATATCATTTCATCTTCACAAAAGCCAAATTTTCCAACCTATCTAATCACACTAACCTTTTTGAGTTTCATTTAAAAATGTTAATGATTGTGATAGGGATATTTTGTGATATATTTGGAGAAGTTTTTGAAAATGTATGCTCAAAAGAATTGTTTACTTTATTTGGCCAATTTTAAAATGAAAAGAAAAATTAAGGATGGCCTTTATTTTGAAAAAGAAAAAAAATGGAAAAGAAAAAGAAAGAAAAATATTTTATTTATAATAAAATTTTTGAAACTCGTTGTTTTGGTTTATTGTGATTTTAAGCCTCCTTGTTTATCTTTGAATTCCACTCCTAATCATAATCCTAAACTAAACGTTTCGATTCTAATAAGTCCTTTTGATTCATGTTTTTGAATTTTATTTATTAGCTAAGTAAAGAAGAAAAGTAAATCAGTATTAGTTTTGGATTTAAAGTTTGATTTTTGTTATTTAATTGATATAGTTATAATGTGTTGTTTGGATCTAGTAACAACTCAATGCATTTTTTATTTTGTTGTTTTGCTTAAATCTATTTAAAGAAACTTGTTGAAATTTTCGATGATTTATTTTCATTAGTAAAGTTTATAAATTGTAAACCTTGTTTAAATAATTATTTTAGGTTTACGTTTCTCCTTCTCCCTACTAAGAATTTTGCATAGTACTTGTGTAGGCATAATTTGAATTTTTTGATTAGTCACTTTTTATGATTACCTAGTTTTTATATCTTTGCTTGGGGACAAGAAAAGCTTAAGCTTGGGGAATTTGATAGTTCGTTTTATAGTCTAAACTATTAGGGTATTTTCTAGTTTTTAATGCACGAATCATGTCTTGTAAGCTTATATATTGACTTCCTTATGTATATATTTTTTGACTATTGGTTTCATGTTTTTTGCAGGTTTCAAGAATTTTCAGTCAAAAATTGCCCTGACACACCCCTGACACGCCCTCCCTGGGCGTGTCACGGGGCGTGTCACCTAGTCTAGAGGAGTTTTGCTGCTAGAAGACATTTCCAGAGAAAAAACCACCTGACATGCCCCCTGACACGCCCTTCATGGGCATGTTACAGGGCGTGCCACCCTCATCCCGAAGTCTGTTGCCGCATTTAAAGTATTTTCCGTTGCTGCACGTCAACAGTACTGACACGCCCCCTACACGGGCGTGGACTTGAGTCTTGTTCCACCTTTTTCGATGACAGACTGATTTCCAACCAATGATTGAGACTTGACATGCCTTACACGCCCCTCCTACACGGGCATGGCCCAGGGCGTGTCCACCAACATACATAACTAATCATCATTCTAGCCAGAATCCAAAGCCCAAGGTCAACTCCGTGAATGTCACACCCCCCTAACACGCCCTCCCCATGCGTGACAGAGGGCGTGACTAACCGAGAATTTTGCCTATAAATATAGTGGTACCCCCTTGTGTCCAGAACAATTTTAGGTTTGAGAGGGGAGTTGCTGCCCTTTTATTTCTTAGTATTTTTCATGCTTTCTCTCTCTCTCTCTCTCTCTCTCTCTCCTCTTTCTCATTTTGTGTTTTTTTATCCCTAGCTTAGTGTGCACTTTTATAATAGCTTTTGTAACTTAATTAGTAGCTTAATGTTATTCTAGCTTAGGTTTTTTTTTCATTGCAAGTGTAGTTCTTTTCTTTCAAGTTGTTGTAGCTCTCTTTAATATTAATATAAAGTGCCCCTTTATTTACTTTGTGTTCTTAATGCTCTTCTACTCATCCCTCCTCCTCCTCCACTTCACTATGATTAACTAATCCTCCTTGTACTTGATCTTCATGATCCGAGGTTTGAGTTGATTAAGTTATGATTCTTTGAATTTACTTTTTATTTTTAGGGTTTAGGCCTTCGATTTACTCTTGATTATTCATGTTTGAAGTTATATAATCAATATATAATTTCCATTTCTGTTTTCACTCTTCACTTGCCGAGAGGTTCGTAGTTTGAAGTGAACACTCAAGAGAAAAGAGAGTGGCACGAACCCCTCGAGAGAGGCAGACGTCCAAATCTCCTGAATTGGAGTAAAATCCAATAGTGGGGTTCACAACGTAAAGCGAGCTTTAGGCCTCTGATTTGGACGAAAGTTCGGTCGAAGATTCCTAAACTTAGTTGGGAACGACTTCGAGAGAAGAGTGTTCAAGCTTTGGGAACCTCCACGGTCAAGGATCTTAACCCTATTAAGTTTAGTTTTTTTTTTCACGTCTTTAATCAACTCTTGCCGAGGTGATTCTCGATCGAGTCCTTTTCCATTTCATTATTCCAACCCTTCGTTGTAATCGTTCCTAATAGCTATTTACTTAACTGCAATTAGTTCTCTTTTTAGCGCTATATCTCTTTTCTTAATCGCATTTAGATTTCTCATTAACCCTAAAACCATCCTTCGATAAGATAATAGTTTTCTTGTGAGTAGGTTTACTCAACAGTTCCCGAATTCAATACGACACTTTTGTCCCCTAGCTACAGTTCGATAGTTATACTTGCCTAGTTGGATCACTAGTTCAGCTCTCTTTTCTCAAGTGAAAGGCAATCACCAACATGCTCCCCATCAGCATGAGTATCTTAGCTTGACAGTCTCCCCCTCAACATTTGCATAGATCCTATCCTAAAGACTATTAGTCATCATTTGAGCTGATGATATCACTTGACTTGAAAGTCACTAATATGTATCACTTGATAGTTTGTCCCTTCTGTATAGTGAGTCTTATCAGTTGAGTACAGTGTGCCTCTTGCTTGCTGCTCACAGAGGAGCTACTCCTAGTGATTTTCCTCAGTGATGAGTACACCCTACTTGTTCTTCTCCTAGTTTTCTGGTATGGTAGCAAAACTTTGTTTAACAAGACAGTCCTGTTGGCTGGATCTTGCTGGTCTTTACCCAAGAATTCTGCAGTTTATCCTTCTTTAGGAATGCATACAACATCATTATCCTTGGGGTATGATCCATATGATAACTTCCTTATTCAAGTCCAGGCCCTGGAACATCTACTGTCCAAGTACCACATGGGTGTATGGGCACTTGGACTAACCTGCAAAACAGAGTTTACCTTACCTTCGGATCCCAATAGGTATTGGGTCCTAGGTTCCTATTAGCATAAACATGCACATGTCGACTTACCAAAGGCATGTTAGGAAGACTCACCCTTGACCTTGGCATACTAGGGTTGTGCCAACAATCTATGGCAAAGTGGACCACTTTACCATAACACCAGTACTCAATGATATTATACCTTCTCTTTTGAGCAGGTTTGGAAGCATGGTTGACTGCAGACTGAATAGAAGGAAGAGCAGCTTCCTTGTTCTTATTTCTCTCAGCCACAATCTGACTGAAGGTAGGTTTAGCAGTAGAAGAACTTGGATTTTCTTGAAGTCTACTAATAATGGTCATCTTTGTGGAAGACACACTATTGATGGCTCTAGAAATGCCCAAGTCTGGCTTGCTGATAGACTTGCCCTTGGTCTGAGAGTGTGCTGGGAGATCTTGAGAAAATGCCACTACCTTACTCATTAGTGTGGGGGCTGGTGCACTAAATACAAATGTTCCAAGATGGGCCAATTGAATTTCTTCATGGGGAGCCTTACAGGAACTCATTCCCCTACCCTTTCTTCTATTATTGTAAGAAACATTTATATTCTTATAAGAAAGATTCCCATTATCCCAGTGACCATGCATGCAGCCTTTGTCATACCTATGAGAAGGGAGGATTACCTTGTGAAAGGTTGACTATGGCACTACATGAGCTTTGCCTTTCCCTTTGGAAAGGTCAACTCTTGTCCTTCCCTTGACTGCTAACTATTTCTTACCCTTTTAGGAGGATAAGGAATTTATCAAGGGCAACACAGCTTTAGGCTTGCTGAATTCAGCCACAACCATTCTCTCCTTTAAGAGTTTCTCTTCAAGATCCAAAATCATCTTGTCCTTCTGGCTTATGGTCTCAATTTGGATGATTAAGATGGCCTTCAGTTGGTTGAATTTCCGTACTTTTTGATCCAGCAAGGATGCTGTCTCAGATGGATGGGCAACAACTAGTTGTAGAGAGATAATCTCCTCAGCCTGCTTTTTTGCAAACTTTTTGCTTCTTCTCAAAGCATCCAAGATTTTACCATGTTTGTCAATCAATTGATTGACATCTACCTTAGATTCAGAGTCATCTTCATCCCTGGATGAGGATGCATCAGAATTTTGACTTATCATATGACCTGAGCAATAAAAAGAACTTGATAGATATTGTACTTGATCTGGAGCAGGCTGATCTTGGAAGGACTCTTCTTCTTTTGTCATGGCAATTAGCCCATAATAACTGCAGTCATCTTCTTCTTCTTCATCATCCACCACTGAATCACTGTCATAAAGACTGACTTTCTTTGTCCCTTCCATATATCCAGTGAGAGAAACTCACATCTCTTTAGCTATCGTGCAGTGGAAAAACATCTGGAAGGTGGAGTCATCCATAACACTTACCGATGCCAAGTTAATTTCTATTAAGACATCTTTGCATAACTCTTTGGGGTCTGGATACTTGCATCTTATGTAGAGACCCTCATGGGAATGAAGGGTCCTTCTTGAATTGAAGCTAAGACTCTAGGATCACTGGCTTTCATAATCTGACTGATCCTTTCTTTCCATGTCCCAAAGTTCTCCTTGCTGCAGACTTGAAGCTCAATTGAGCTCCACTCCTTATGGTTCTCTTTTGAACCCACCAATGCAACCCCTTAAGCTATCCTTGGAGGTCTACTCAGACTGTTAAGTTCTTTTGTAGGAACCTCCTTCTGATACCACTTGAAAGTATTTAATTCAAGGATAGCTAAATCACCTAGAGGGGGGGGGGGTGATTAGATTATTGGTCTCTTGTTGAGTTTCTTAAATATTTCTTCTTTTAGAGCTTTGGTTGTAAGTTGTTTTATGCTTTCAAGATTTACACAACCTGCATAAAGAAACAACACAACAAGCACACACAGATTTATAGTAGTTCCCCTAATACGGGTAAATCCACATTCCCTCCCACCTATCAAACTATCTTATTGAACTAGGCACTTCTTTAAAACTTGCTCCAAAGAGCTTACACCTCAGATCCCTCAGGATCTCAAAGTCTTCTCCAAGAATTAATTCTCAGGCCCAAGGCCCTACAACTCAGTGATTCTAAGATCACCTGCCTCAGGCTGTTAAGCCCTACACTCAGGCTGGGAGGATAGCCCTACCTCAGATCCATAAAGGATCCTACACTCAGAGAGCAGCACTCCCCTACCTCAGTCTGTTAAGCCCTATAACTCATATCCACACTTGGATCCTATAGGATGAAGATGGGTTGGTGGTTACTCTTGATACAAGAGATTTTTCTCTGTGTCAAGCTTCTTGACTAAGATAAACTCAGCCAAAATATTACTACAGGAATTTATTTCCTGAGTCTACCTTTACAGAACTAAGAAGTTCTTAGACCTAATTACTTCCACATCAACAAGCATATATTTACTTGAGCTGGAAGTGACTTGCAGAATAATGTTTTGTCTCTTTCTGAACTGAGCCTGAAGCCTCTTTATAAACTAAGCCAGAAGCTCAGCCCTAACTACTACTTCATAGCACTAGGGATTTTTCCTGCTGGAACTGTGAAATTACTGCAGCTAATTGCTTCTTCTTGAGCTGAGAAAAACTCAGATCTAACTTTGCAGACAAAGATAACCCTGCCTCTTCTTCCTTTCCTGGGCTGAGGTGATTCAGCCCTAACTTTGAATCCTGAGGAATAGTCCCCTGAGCCTTCTTTCAGATCTATGCTTCTTCAAGCTTCTTCCCTTCACAACTTCCAGATTAAGATCTTCAGGATGTTTATTGTCCAGCTGGAACTATGAAAAACTTGCAGCAAGGGTCGGCCCTAGGCTGCTTCCTCTTTCCTAGGTGAAATACTCTAAACTGCTGAGGTCGATGAAGATGACAATAGCTAACTTTCTCTTCATCTTATTGACTTGAGCTTCCTGTTCTTCAACACAACAACAATGGCGGTGAAGAAGAACGACCTGATGGCTCCTCTCAAAAGTTGTTTTTTCTCTGTAAAGCCTTTCCATTTTATTGATTATGACCCAACGATTCTTTGAGCAGTGGGCACCATGCCATTAATTGCCACCAACAACCTTGATTTAATTCCAACTCTCGTACAGTAGGTTTGCAGTAACATTTTCCACGTACTATAGCCATCCCGCCACTATATGAAATATGTTGACTTGTTGATTTGCTGATGTCACCAGCTGTGGATTTGGCCAAAAATCAAGCAACATTAGCATAGGAATTGAGTGCGGGTCCTTCACTCAATGCCAAATCACTTAACAAATTTACTGTCTCTTGTCGTTGAGTGAGTAACCTTCACTCAATGCCAAACTACTTAGAATATAAATCTATTTCTAGGTGTTGAGTGATTCAGCTTCACTCAACGCCAACTTGCTTTATCAGCTTTCTACTGCCTGACGTTGAGTGAGTGAGCATCACTCAATGCCAAACTCCTTAGGCAAAATTCTATCTTCACTAGGCATTGAGATCATTGAGTGAGCACTCCTCACTCAACGCTTTCTTCCTTAGGCAATTTCCTACTTAACTGTCTCAGCACTTTCTTGTTCTCAGCTGAGACAAACACTTGTCTCAGCGGTTGTGATGAGACTAACACTAATTCTCGATGCTATTTCCTTAGATAAAATCATCCAGCTTCTCTGGCGTTGAGAGCGTTGAGTGTGTCTTCATCACTCAATGCTTTTTGCCTTAGGAAAAGCATTTTTCACTTTAGGAATTGAGAGCGTTGAGTGAGCTTGTCTCACTCAACGCTTTTTGCCTTAGCTAAATTTTTATGCTTAAAACACTGGCTTTGACTGACTGAGTGTAACTCAACACTTATGAGGCTATGGCGTTAAGTGAATGGCCTTCACTCAACGCCCATGGACTTAGCCACTTATCTGCCTCTCAAACCTTAGGCTTTGACTGTCTCAGACTGCCTCACTCAACTCTGAACTGAGTTTGATAAATATTGAACTGAGTTCGGCGAACGGTGAGCTCAACTCTACAAAATCAGAACTTAGTTCGACGTATTAAGAATACCGTTCAACTCACAGCCTTTTTGCTGTATGGCGTTGAGTGTGTCTTCATCACTCAACGCCAAACTACTTAGCCATATTTCTGCCTAAAGCTGTATGGCGTTGAGTGAGTCAACTCAACTCAATTCCTGTGGATATACCCACATTTCCATCTTGTCAACAGTTAGGCTCAGACTAACTAAGCTATATTTAACGCATTTGCGTACCTGGCATTGAGTGAATAGACTTCACTCAATGCCTGTGGAATTAGCTACATTTTCAACTGCTCCTTGACTTCTGGCGTTGAGTGAGCTTACCTCACTCCACTCCTGTGGACTTAAGCAAATTCCTGCCTTTCCAGCATCTTCTCTTGGTGTCCACCTTTCTTCCTTATGACCACTTATCACATAACTTAGACAATCTGTCTAGACGTGTTCCATGGAGCATCCTGCACATGATGAGCTTAAACAACATCAAATACAACTATGCTCTTATTGTTGATGGTGATGCCTCTTCAAATCCACTCTAGGGAACATTGTTCGCAATTGACCCAACACCAGATTTTTTAGAAGATACAACCAATGCATGGAGTCTCGCGGATACGTGGGCCAAAGATGCTTTGTCCGAGGTATATGGGGCCCTATAAGATGCTGGAGCAGATCGACCCCTTGGCTTACAAGTTGGAGCTACCGCCGAAGTTAGCGGGATTGCACGACGTCTTCCACATCTCTTCACTTTGGAGGGCTTTACTACTACCTGAGCAGCATATTGGCTTCGGTTCGATCAGTCCGCATGGAACCGGTTAGGATCGATGATACAATAGTGCGGGTCTTACAGCGTAAGAAGGTTCCACTAGTCAAGGTCCTGTGGAGGAACAATGGGCAGGAGGAGCACACCTGGGAGCCACAGGACCTGATGCGACAGAGGTACCTGAATCTCTTCGAGTCAGGTAAACCTTTAATTTTCTAAGGATGTTATATGCTTTTATTCCAGTAGAAACCCCATAGGCCTAACCTTAATTTCGGGGACAAAATTTTTCTTTTTATATATTGGAATTTGTAACATCCCTCAAACAAAAAGACCCCTAAGATTGGTTTTGTCATGATTAGGTCAAGACAAAACCCTAGGGAGCCCAAGAAGACCAAATGAACTTACGCATGAAGGTGAAAACCACCTTGGGCTGTAAATAGTAATTTTCAATTTCCCACCCTAGGGTTTGACTTTAGGGCTTCAACTTAACTCCATGACCCCACCATAACACCCCTAACCCTTAATGGAGGTCAATGGGTCACGAAGGACCCATTGAGGTCAATCCAAAAGGTCAAGATGACCAAAGTCAATCCTAGCCCAAAAATGGTCAAAGTGCCCAAATTAAAGGTCAAGTGTCCTACAAGGTGCCAAACCAACCCTATCCAACCCTTCCTAGACCTTAGGGGAGGCCAATGGGTCACCAAGGACCCATTGGGGGCAACCCAACAGGTCAATTTGACCAAAGTCAACCATAGCCCTAAAATGGTCAAAGTGCCATAATTAAGGGTCAAGTGACCTCCAAGGTTCCAAACCAACCCTACCTAACCTTTCCTAGACCTTAGGGGAGGCCAATGGGTCACCAAGGACCCATTGGGGGCAACCCAAAAAGTTAATTTGACCAAAGTCAACACAACCATAGTTTAGGCCATATTAACTCAAGTTGACCTAACCTAGCCCAATCCATTTGGGCTAAGCCATTTTGAGTGGACCACTAGTTCTAGGAGGCTGATATTTATTTAAATGCCACTTAAATTTCTGGAAAAAGTTATTAGGAGAGAGAAAGCTCCATCTTCCCCTTTAATGGAGGAGAGAGAAAGAGAGGCCATTCATGGCCAAGGGAGGCCAAGGGCCTCTCTATTCATCTTCAATGCTGGATTCAACTCCCCTGGGGGAGAGGAGAAGTTTCCAGCCAATTCCCGACATAGTTGATCCTAGGTTCACCCCCCAAGCCATGGACAAAAAGAGCTCTCATGGAAATTGATTGTCATTGATGCCTTGGCCCTTCCCCTCCCCAACTGAGGCTTTAAATACTTCAGAGGACTCAAAGGAGTCATTTCCTCCACTCACCAGAAGAATTCGTGCCCTTTTATGTAGAAGTTACAGAGCACCCGACGGTACCACAACCCGCAATGGCGTCCCGTCGATCGACAAGGCTTCAACCCTCCCAAAAGGTCGATTTCTACCCCTCTCCCTCTGTGCTAGCCTATTAGATCAATTAGGAGAGATAACAAGCTCAATTGAGCCTGATTCAGGCTCAGTTTTGGAAGAAATTCCATGAGAAATGAGAGGTTGCGGGTTCGCCGAAAACGGCCCCTCCGGCGGCTGTGTCGCCGCCCATCGATAGCCTCCACCTCAATAGAGGTGGTGGTGGCGGTGGCTGGCAAGGGAGGTAGCTGGGTGGCCGGGAAACTGGGCTGGAAGTGGCTCTAGGATGGGTCAATTTGGACCGTTGGTGCACTGGGGACGATTAAGGGAAGCCGCTGGATCACACCAAGATTCGTGCCTCCATCTTGAATAGTTTAGGATTATTAACAATTCATTTTATTTGATTTTTGTCACACTTAATGCAGTGGATAGTTTTAATTATTAAAAATATCTACAAGTGTTTTCTCGAATAATAATCAACATCAAAGTTTTAGCCCTAAAGGTCTAATTTATTTTAAAATTTGTGTCAACCCATTTGAGTCAGTGGTCTAACCACAACACTCAAAATGGTGCAGTCTATACATAGGTTTTGCCAGAGTAAATTGAGCGCCCCTATCAATCCAGCCATTCAAATGACTTGAAATTTGTATTGGGGGTTACTCTTACCCATACTTATAACATATCCAAAAAATAGGACTCTTTTGAGAACAATTTTCTATAGTTTTTGTAAACATTTAATAAACCATGTATGGGTTTATTAAGGGGTGTAATGTCCTCATAAGTTCCCAAAAATTTGATAGCTGACCCTTAGGGACATGATAATACATTGGTAAAAGTCACAGCCCATTTGGGGTTGATTTGAGTAGGTAAAGATGTGAACAAGTTTTCGTCCCCATAAGGGTAAATTTGGGCAAGTTGTACTTGGAGGGTTGAGTGACCAATTCTCACCCAAAGGGGATGAAACCTTGGCCAAAGCCTCAGGGTCATCTAATAACCCCCACAAGTGATCTAGGGGTTATTTGGTGGTGTAGAGACCCTAAGACCCTAGTGTAAGCCCAAGGGGATGGGGTTTGAGTCTAGTGAAGGACATAGGACCTTATGTCCATGGAGTGTCTGGAAAATTAGTAGTAGTGTTTCTAAGGTGTTATTAAACTTTAATGTGTGATGGTATGACTTTTGGGAGATTACATCCCTCTTAAAATAACTTAGGACCAAATAGTGCACTTTTGATCATGATTTTATTACCTATCATATTACATTGAATGATCTTGAAATTTAGGCAGTGGTCATATATTATTTCTATTAAGCTCTGAAAATTTTAGTGTGAATTTTAGATCAGTATTTGAGGTACTTTATTCACAAACTTTGTAGTTGCCCCATTTATTAAGAAATTTATTCAGAGAAATATACTAATTGAAAACTTATGAAATTTGGTAAGAGCACCTTTTAAGTCATCCTTGAGCTTTAAAAACTTTTATAGAATTATTGGAGGACTTTCTATATGGGTTGCTTCACACGGTTATTGATTTGCTTTAAATGATTTAATTATGACGAAATAAGCTTGTAAATTAGTTATTCTTAGTCAGTGGTCTTTCCTGCATATATTTGGCATCTGGTAATTTTCTTATAAATATTTTGGATGATTATTTAAAATACTTCCTTCTTTACCTTGTCTTAGTGATTATTTAATCAATATCTTATTTGTAGGTCAACAACTTTTTGGAAAATTGTGATTTTTTATATTTACTGTTGTTTGGATGATATGTACTTGTCATAATTTTTTGAGGCCATACTAGGTCAGAAAAGTGTACTTGATGTTCAAAAACATTGTTGCCCTTATTTTGTAGAAAATTAATTAAATTACAATTAAATTAGAAAAAATATTATAATATGGATTTACCCTTAAACTATTATGTTAGGCCCCCAGTAATAATCTTAGGTCATTCAGATGAATATTTGGTAGGGTCACCATTCATGCACACCATATAGCTCATTAGGTCTACACATAATAAAAATGTAGAATTAAGGAATTATGTGAACCTTGGTATGGGATAAAGGGGTAGTTGGTGCACCTAGTCTAGTTGGAAATGAATAAGGTCACCAATAGAAGGCAGGTTGTGAGAACCTGGTTTTCTAGGGGTAAGATTGTGCTCGGGGTCGACGGTGCATCGTCTTACCCTCGAGAAAGAGGCTAAATACACTTAGGGTAGATCAAGAATAAGATCAATATAGTCGGGATATGGGTAGATACCGATAATAGTAAGTGCCTTGCAAAAGGGAACGATGGGCTTCAACTACCATCATAGTTCCTAGTGCCCTCGAGAGCCCTTCACAGGGAATATCCCGGGCAGTCCAAGGTTAACTTTAAACTATAAGACAAAAAAGGTAAAAGAGCAATTAGAAACTACTAGTACATCACTTTCACTCACCCCGACAGCTCGGGAGTTTAGCTTGGTTGGGTTATTCGAGCAGTAGGCTCAGTTGTTGTGGAAATGGGCAGGTTAGCCTGGCGAGCCGAGGGCTCGAAAGGTAGTTATAACAGACAGGATAATCCGGGGAGCCGATAGCTCGTGAATTCATGGTTGCATGTACATAGGGTGGTGGGTCTTTAGTATTTGATAGTCATTCACACCGACGTCGATATGATGACTCGGCGGGTGTGGTTTACACTGAACCAAGGAAAAGACTAGCGGGTTTAGTTAACATTAGTACGTGGTGACTCTGGTGTGTACTTTAGAGGTGTACGTAAGGGCTAGGCCTGGTAGTGTGGATACCCGCCTGGGAGTGGGGTAGCCCAACCCACTGTCTCCTTTGGCCACTACGTAGGTTCCTGGGAGTGAAGCTAGCTTCCAAAATAGGGTAACTAAAGGTCTATGAACATAGAGTTGTGTGTGTGTGTGTTGTATTTATAAGAAAATATAACTAAACCCATATAGCATAGCATGACATGACTTCATTGGACTTAAACCCCTACCCATATCGTATAAATATGTATTGGACTTTTTATACGATAAGCCCTACAAAATAACACCTTGATCTATAAGTTTGTATGAGAATTCTTATAAATAAAGGTTACCTTTGAATATAGCTTGTTCTCTCTACTTTTCCTTAATTACTGCTCTATCTGTCATAGAACTTGTTGGGTCCATTTCCCACAATGTGCCCTAGATTGGATTTGAAGAGGCATCTCCATCAACACTAATAGCTTATTTATATTTGATGTTGTTTAAGCTCATCATGTGGAGGATTTCCATGGAACAAGTCTAGACATGTGGTCTAAGTGATATGACAGGTGTCATACAGTGAAGTTGCATAAAAGGCAGGAAGTAGCCTATGTGGCCAAGTCAGGTAAACTCTTACGTAGGTTGTGGGCTTACAGAAACCTGTCTAAGTCCACAGGCATTGAGTGATGAAGACACACTCAACGCCATGCAACAAAAGGCTGTGAGTAGAACTCAGTTCAGAAATTCATCGAACTGAGTTCAGAGTTCGTCGAGCTGAGCTCACCGTTCGTCGAGCTAAGTTCAGAGGTTGAGACTCTAAGTTTGTCGAGCTCAGTTCAAAAAATTTGTCGAATTGAGTTCAGAGTTCGTCGAGCCGAGCTCACCATTCGTCGAGCTAAATTCAGAGTTTTAGACTTTAAGTTCGTCAAGCCTAGTTCAGAAAATTTGTCAAACTCAGTTTAGAGTTCGTCGAGCTAAGATCGCCATTTATCGAACTCAGTTCAGTTAGTTGAACTAAGTTGAAGAATGCTTTTTCTAAGGTAAAAAGCGTTGATTGATGAAGACACACTCAATGCTCTCTACGCTAGAGAAGCAGGAGGATTTTTCCTATGGCAAAAGCAGCCAAGATAGTTGAGAAGCTCAATGCAAAAGCGCTGAGAGAAATGTTTGTCTCAGCAAAACCGCTGAGATAGGAGTTTGTCTCAGCACAATCGCTGAGACATGTGTTTGTCTCGGCTAAGAATAAGAAGGCACTAAGACAAGTTAAGCAGAAAAATGGTTGAGGAAAAATCATTGAGTGGAGGTTGCTCACTCAACGCTGTTGAAGCCTAGTGAAGGCAAAATTTTGTCTAAGGTGTTTGCATTGAGTGATGCTCACTCAGTCAACGCCAAGCATCAGATAACTGATAGAGCAAGTTGGCATTGAGTGGAGCTGAATCACTCAATGCCTAGAATCAGATTTATATTCTAAGTAGTTTGGCGTTGAATGAAGGTTACTCACTCAATGCCAAGAGAAAGTAAATCTGTTTAAGTGTTTTGGCGTTGAGTGTTCCATACTCACTCAACACTTATGCTAATGTTGTTTGATTTTTGACTAAGTACATAGCTGATGATGTCAGCATGTCAAAAAGTCAACATATTTCAAATTAGTGGCGGGATGACTACAATATGCGATAAATGTTACCGCAGACCTACTATACGATAGTTGGTGTTAAAGCAATGTTGCTTCTGGCCATCAATGATGTGGGGCCCACTTCGCAAGAGCCGTTGGCAAAAAATCAAATAAAAGATAGAGGCCTTTACAGAGAAAAGTAGTTTTTCAGGAAAGAGAATCAAGGGAAGTTCTTCTTCTCTGCCATTGTTGTGGAGCTGAAAAACAGGAAGCTCAAGTCTACAAGATAGAGAGCAAGATAGTTGTTGGAATTAACATCTTCAACAACAAAATAGCTGGTTCCTCTCTCACCTGCACCAACAAGCTAGTTCAAATTATTTTCTCTAAGCATAAGGTAGCAGCCAAGGGCCGACCCTTGTTGCAGGTTCTTGACAATTCCAGCAACTCAAGCACTTAAAGGTCTTTGACTAGCAGTTGTGAAGAGAAGAAAGCTCGAAGAAGTAGAGACCTGAGAGAAGGCTCAGGGGACCATTCTTTGGAGTCAGATTTAGGGCAAAATCACCTCAGCCCAGGAAAAAGAGAAGGTCAAAATAAGGTTCGGCAAGTTGCTTCCAGCATAAGCATACTTATTGCTATGAAGAAGTTGAGCTGAGATATTCTCAACACAGGTAGTAGCTATAAGCTGTAGTTACTTCACACCTCCAGCAGGAAAAATCCCCGGTGTTGTGAATGAGAAGTTATGGCTGAGTATATCTCAGTTCTTGTAAGATAGACTCGGGAAATACTTTCCTAGAATCAAAGCTAGGCTGTGTCTAACTCAGTCAAGGTAGATTGACACAGAGAAATTTCTCCTATGTCCAATCAAGACTTTAACCCATAATCATCCTGTAGGATCAAAGTGTGGATCTGAGTGTAGGGACTTTTTGCCAGAGGTAGGTGACAAGCTTGTCACTGAGATGCAGGTTCCTTGAAGGGCACTAAGGTATCTACCTGTTAGGTACTGAGCAGTAGGAGTGCTGCAGCACTCTGAGAGTAGGGCCTTGTACCTGAAGTTGTAGGGCTAAATAGCCTAAGCTGTAGGTCCTAGAGATAAGGCTAAGGTAGGTGGCTTGAGTGTCACTGATTGTAGTAGTTCTGCAGAGCTTTGAGGTTGGGCTGTCCTCCCAACCTGAGTGTAGGGATTAACAGCCTGAGGTAGGTGGTTTGCTAACCAATGAGTTGTAGACCTTTGTGGCTGAGAAGTAAGTCTTAGAGGAGACTTAGAGATCCTGAGAGATCTGAGGTGTAAGATCCTTGGAGCAAGCTTTTGAGAAGTGCTTAATCCGATAATATAGTTGGATAGGTGGGAGGGAATGTGGATGTACCCAGTTTTGGAACCACTATAAATATCTGTGTGCTTTTCTGTGGTTGTTCTTTCTTTTCTTACTTGCAGGTGTTAAGAACAAGCTCTAGATCACCCTAAGATGAAAGCAAAAAGAAAACAACAAGATATAATAAAGAAATCAAAAGATAGTTAATAAAGACTAAGAAACCTATTCACCTCCCTCTAGGTGATTTAGCTATCCAGCAAATAAGGACTTTCAAGTGGTATCAGAGGAAGGTTATTAAAAAAGGATCTAACAATCTGAGTGGACCTTAAAGCATAGCTAAAAGGTTTGTAATGGTGGGTTCAAAAGAGAACCATATGGTGTGGAACTCAATGAAGTTTCAAGTCTGCAGTGAGAGCAAGGACCACATTGGAATGTTGGTAGCTCCTTTAGATTTTGATGTCTATGTAGATGAAAGAATGGAGATCAGGGCCCCTCTATCACACTCAGATAGTGACTCAAAGGTGGATGAAGCTGGGGAAGGTGAATGCATATGCTATGGGCTGATTGCTACACCAGAAGAAGAAGAATTCAGCCAGGATCTACCTGGTCTAGATTAGGTACAATCTCTATCTAGTTCTTCTTATTATTAAGGTTATGATTCCAGCTTAGACTCAGATGATTCCTCATTAAGTGGCGATGAGAGTCCTCTATCATAATATGATATCAATCAATTGATTGAGATTCATGCCGTACTTCTGAAAGCTTTCAAGGAAAGCAAGTTGTTTATTAAGAAACAAGCAGAGGAAATTGCCTCCCTCCAGTTAGCTGCTTCCCGACAAGATGAGACCTTATCCTTGATATCTCTGAAAGAGAGGGAAGTAGCACATCTGAAGATCATGGTAGATGTCCATGTTGAGTCCATCAATCATAAGGACTCTAAGACAAAGGTTCTTGAAGAGAAACTTGAAAGGGAGAAGAGGATAGTGGCCAATTTCTCTAAAATGGATGCTATCAAGAGAAAATCTGAATCTGAGTGGATTACAAAAGTTATCCAATCTCAGAGGAGAGGCCAAGCTCCTGTTGTACCTCAGTAGACCTTTCACAAGGTAATTCTCCCTTCTTATAGGCATGACCAAGGCTGCATGCATGGTCACTAGGATAATGTGAATTCCTCTTGTAAGAATACCAAAGTATCTTACAATATAGAAGAAAGGGAGGGGGAATGAATGCTTTTAAGGCTCCCCATGAAAAAGTACAAATGACCCATGCTAGACCATTTATATTTAGTGCCTCAGCCCCAACCCACAAGGAGAAGGCAGTTGCATTCACTCAAGCCAATCCAGCAAGGACTCAAACAAAGGGCCAGTCTACTAGTAGGCCTAACTTGGCTAGACCTGATGATATAAACAGCTTGTCTTCTAAAAAAAGACAACGGTAAATGCCATTTAGGGCAAGAAAAGGAAGCCTGTTGAAAGAATAACCTTCAGTCAGACCCTTGCTGAAAGGAACCTGAAGAAAGTTGCTGCTCCTCTTCCTTCTATTTAGTATGAAGTTAACCACACTACAAGACCTACTCAGAAAAGAAGATACAACATCCATGAGTGTTGGTGCTTTGGTAAGGTGGGGCATTTTTCCCTAGATTGCTGACACAATCCTTTTGTGTCTAGATCAAGAGTTAGACTACCTGTCATAAATGCTGCAGGTAGGCAAGTCAGATTTCAGGCTAACAGGAACCTAGGACCCAATACCTATTGGGGTCCTAAGGTAAGATAATTCTGTTTTGTAGGTTAGTCTAAGTGTAACACCCCAAATTCCAATTTAGAGTTCAGGCTGGGTGACACGTCCTGGGACACGGGCGTGTCCCAGGGCGTGTCAAACTCTGGGTACTCGAGTGGGTCGAGTAGTACTCGAGTATAGCTCAAGTGTGTCTCGAGTGAGGCACACAAACTATGACAAGGGCGTGTCCAGGGTGTGTCCTTCATTGTGTGTGTCAAGTTCTCGATACAGTACAGTTGATGATCGTCGAGAGGTGACACTGACATGGACACTGGCGTGTCCCATGTCGTGTCCTGCTCGGGTTGGTAATCGGGTTGTGTCGAGTATGGCACATAGCCTATGACACGGGAGGGTCATAGGGGCGTGTTGGGCACACAGCCAAGTACACGGGCGTGTTCCTTAGATGTGTCCTTTTCGAGAGTGTTAATCATGTGTTGATTGAGGGACACGCCTCTCAATACGGGAGTGTAACTCGTGACACGGACGTGTCGGGAGTTGATATGGGCATGTCTAAGCCCGTATCCGGGTCTAGATAGAGTTGGTTCCTTAACTGCTTAGGGAACACGGCTTGTGACATTGGCGTGTCAACCCAAAAATAATTATTTGAGGGCAGATCGTGGCCGTTCTTTTCCATCTACTTAGATCCTATTTTCCAAGCCTATTCCTGTAGGGATAAGGCCAAGGAATGAGATGGATTTCTCTTTATACTTGTGATCACTCTCTTTCTAAGCTAGTGAGAAGGGAGAGCTTGGAGGAGGAGAAGGAGAAGAGATCCGGCTGCCAGAGGAGCGCCAGCGGTTAGACTCGAGATCCGAGGCCAGCGTTATGGAGGCAAGGCCGTCACGGTGATTTCTAACCAGCCAGTTTTCCATGGCTCCGAAGCGATCGTCAAGGGTAACAATCTCCTTCTTGGACAAGTGAAGTCCTACTTTATGCATGTGCATGGGATCCTCAACCAAGAGTTGGAAAGCATAAGTGATTCCAGCGGTTGAGTCTGTATTTAGATCCGGAAATGAGTAGTACGTAATGGGCATGCTGTGTGAAGCCCATCTGGACGGTTAGTCTGGATTGGTGATGTTTATATTGCGAATTGGAGAACACTCCGTGGATGTAACTAGTAGGTTGCGGAGGTTGTGAGTATGCTTGTGAGCTCCTTGTGTTGTACGCTCTACATGAGCTTAATGTGTTGTGGTCGTGAGAGCCAGATTATGTGATTGGTTGAGCGGTGTGCTCCCAAGAGCTTTTGTGGCAATGGAGTTGTGAACTCCTGTGACAGAGCTGTGAGTTCTGATAGTTGTGTGGGCGGGAAAGGGAAAGACAACCTGCGTGAAGATCCGCGCTATTGACGAGTTGGGCAATGGGAAAAGGCTGACATGTACCTGCGTTATGTTCGTTCGAGAGAAGGCTGGAATAGCCGCGTCAATGAGCATAATGAGAGATCGATTAGAAGACCAGAATGGCTTGTCTATCTAGAATGCTCAAGTGTTTCCGTGAGGTTACCACCTCTAAATTGGATGGGTGAGAGGGTCTCCAGTCTACGCGCTGTAGTAGACTAATGCTCCATCACCAACAAGTTAAGAACCTCTGATCGGTTGTGGGACCCAGGGAAATTCGGTACACCATAAGCGTGCCATGAATGCACGTAACATCTGACACGAAGGCCGACGTGAGTGATGTTGTTGTGCCTTAGTGCACTTGGTGTGATATAAATATTGTGATTGCAATGCATGCAGGGAAGAAACCACTGCCAATGGTAAGAGGTAGGGTCATTATAATTTGTCAACTGAATGCTGACCGTTTCTTTGTTTATCACCCGTAGGGTGGACGTCCATATGCAGGTGTTGCGGGCTGAATTGGATTGAGCGGGCTGAAGCCCTTGTTGCTGTTGCTTGTAGGCCGTGCGAAGAATTGGATTTAATTTGTGGCCGACCTGCGTGCCGATGTATGAAACCACCTTTTATAAAGAGAAACTTGTAAGGCCTTAAGGCTGTGAGCGGTGTGTGCTTGTATACATTCCAGGTATTTTATATAAATGTGATATTTATATAGTAGCGGACATTCATTGGTTGAGTTCTTGGAATTAATAAGCTTCCGCTAGAATGCTCTTGGTTAGGGTGCGATGGTATTTTGGTATTAACCTGTGACTTCGCCATCTGTTTGTTGCATATAGTGTGGGGCCCCGATCGGACCTTCTATTATATATTATTTAACGTGTGGAGTCGTTACACTAAGTGCCCATCCCCCATATGGAACGTGGACACAATATGTTCCAGAACTTGGACTGAAACAAGGAAGTTATCCTATTTTTCATACCCCATAGATAAGGAAGTTTTGTGCACTCCTAAATAAGGATAAATTACACGAGTATTGGGCTAAGACTAGCTGGATCAAGCCAACAGGAATGTTTGAATGGACAAAGTATTGCTGCGTCACTGGCAAATATGGAAAGAACAAGTATGTTGTTCTCATCTTTGAGGAGAGCACAATTAGCTCCTCTATAAGAAGCAAGGAAAAGGCACACTGTGCTCAGCTGTCCAGACTCACTATACAGAAGGGTCAAACAGTGAAGTGATATCATCGGCTGAATTAATAACTGATAGTCATATGGACAGTATTTGTGCAAATGTTGAGGGGGAGACTATCAAGCTAAGATTCTTCTGCTGATGGGTAGGTTGCTGGACAAGATTGATTCTTACCCAAAGTTTCCCCAACACAGAATAGATCATCATTACTACTAAGGATCAGTTTGTCCCCATGGACATTGTAGAAGTTGAGAGGGAAACTACCCAAGTGATGGCACCTGTTTGAAGAAGGCAAAAAATCAGCTTAAAAGAACAGTTAGATTACTCCAGCTATTGGTGATACAAGTCAACACATTACTATTGGAATAGTAGTGTAAAGAAATACTTAGTATCAGAATGAAAGGATGGCTCATGAAAAGATCATTCAAGTGTGGATTTGAGTGTAGGGCCTTTTGGCCTGAGGTAGGTGACAAGCTTGTCACTGAGCTGTAGGTGCCTAGAAGGACACTGAGGTATGTACCTGTTAGGTACTGTGCTGTAGGATTGCTACAGCACTCTGAGAGGAGGACCTTGTGCCTGAAGTTTTAGGGTTGAATAGCCTGAGATGTAGGCCTTAGAGATAAGGCTGAGGTAGGTGGCTTGAGTGTCACTGAGTGTAGGAGCTCTACAGAGCTCTGAGGTAGGATCCTTTATGGATCTGAGGTAGGGCTCTCCTCCCAGCCTGAGTGTAGGGCTTAATAGCCTGAGGTAAGTGGTTTGTTAACCACTGAGTTGTAGGCCTTTGTGTCTGAGAAGTAAGTCTTGGAGGAAACTAAGAGATCCTGAGGGATCTGAGGTGTAAGCTCCTTGGAGCAACCTTAGGAGAAGTGCATAATCCAACAAGATAGATGGATAGGTGGGAGGGAAAGTGGATGTACCCAGTTGGGGGACCACTATAAATATTTGTGTGCTTTTCTGTGGTTATTCTTTATTTTCTTACTTGCAGTTGTTAAGAATAAGCTCTAGATCACCCTAAGCTGAAAGCAAAAAGAAAACAACAAGATATAATAAAGAAATCAAAAGATAGTAAATAAGAACTAAGAAACCTATTCACCCCCCCCCCCCCCCTCTAGGTGATTTAGCTATCCTGCAAATAAGGATTTTCAAAACAGCTAGTTTAGACTCTTATATATGGATGTTATATGACTGCTAGTTAGATCAACCGCCACCTATTTTTGTTTACTCTCCACCTTCATAGCATTCCTATCTCTCCTCTCGCACGGTTCCTAGGAGTCGCGGGGGCGAGGCGAGGATGATAGTTGGCTTAGTATTTATGGCTAACAGTCGGTGGACCAAACATTTCAGGGGCTCCATATGGGAGACAAGGAACAGCAGCAGGAGATGCAGCACCAGCAGAGCGCAATGCATATGGAGGTTGGCCAATTTAGCACAGGAGCACCAGCTTCTGGCTCCGTGAGTGTTAGTTTTACTTAGCTTCCGCGAGAGTGTCGTAGTGAGGACATGATGTACGGCATGAGCCCGTTTATATTTCTACTTTATTATTCTTTTTCAGTACCTTATCTTTATGGACTTTACTGTAAATTAAGCTCATATATTTATATATGTGGTGATTTTGTGGACTAGACTAATTGTCTCCTTTCATGTACTTCTATTTCTTTGGTGATCATTAAGCCAGACAGGATCAGTGTTTTGTAGTGGCGACCTTCCCGAGTGTTGGTGTCACTGCAAAATGGCGATTCTGGGCATAAGACCCAAATGCGAAAAAAAGAGGGTCTTACACCAAGTCCACACCAACGCATTAGAAGCATCCCAATCATCAAAAGAAACAAATCCAAAAGGAGGAGGGTCATCAGTCAAATGATGACATTTGCGCTAAGAACGCAAGAGAAAAATGAAAGATACACTCCAATCAGGATAATTTGGACCTATAAGCTCCCTCTGATACCAAGTGAAAAGAGCTAAATAAAGGCAAATTTTATTGCTCCAAAAAGGTAATCATTACATAGGTATGCCACCTTATTTATAGAAATGGGGGGAGATGAGAGAATACAACAACCGATGTGGGACTAAATATAATTCAGGCGGCCTACATGGTTTGACATGGTCAAACCACCAACTATATAACAAATAATAAAACACCAATCAATAACTAGAAAAGTCGGTTGTCTGCCCAGGAAGACCGCAGATACAGACCGCCAGACCGCAACTACGGGTTTCGACTAGACCGCAGTTATGTCTAACCACAAGACCGCTGCTGCTGCAAGATATCAGGATACAACCACGGGTTACCACCAGACCGCAGTTGCGATCAACCATCTGACCTCTGCTGCGGCTTCAACAAGACCGCTTCGGCTCCATCCAAACAGCTACTGCAAACTGAAAGATCTCTATTGCGTCTCTTTGCCAGACAACTGCGACTTCATTCAGACCTCTTCTCCTAACTGACAGCTCGCTGTTGCGTCTTTCTGCCAAGCCGCTGCGACTTATTTCAGTCCGCTGTGGCTAACCTCCAGATCATTGCTGTAGCTAACCCTTAGACCGCCACTGCATCTTTCTACCTGAACACAAGCTGAGGTTCACCACCAGACCGCTGGACCAAACTGCTAGGTTACTGAGACATGGAGTCCTCTACAGTTAGACATAAGTCCGCCCGTTCTCCTCAAGCTCCAACATTCATGGAATAACCAATCTTAAAAGGAACAAAATGCGCACATTTCGTCAATATATCAACTATGACCAAAATAGAATCATGCCCTCAGGGAGACCTTGGCAAACCAGCAATAAACTCCATAGAGATGCTATCTCACTTCCAACTTGGAATATCCAAAGGCGCCAGCTTGCCACCAGGCCTTCTATAATCTGCCTTAACATGCTTGCAGGTGAAGCACTCAAACCCTAACTTAGCTATATCGTTCTTCATTACATACCACCAAACGATCTGCTTCAGATCTCTTCCTATATTTGTAGAGCTAGGGTGTTATGCAACACTAGAACCATGAGCTTCACTGCAAATCTTGGTCCGAATATTCTCAACTGTTGGAATACAATATCTGTCGCGGTACTTCAAGGTTCCCACATCATCAATCGAAAAGTCCGGTAATTCCCCTTTTTCAGTTCTACTATGGATATGCTGCAAATCAGGATCGTCCTTCTAATGTAGCCTTGCAAGCGTAATCCACAAAGGTTATCCCACTTCCAAGCTACTTTGCGAGTCGCTACTCCCAACAGTTATGTTTATTAATAAGAACTCCTCTACCAAGGATTGTACAGAAAGGTTAAAGATTTGTGCGGTCTTTATACTCAGGGCATTGGCAACCATGTTTGCTTTTGCCAGATGATAAATGATATCGACATCATAATCCTTGAAGTACTCCAACCATTCGCGCTGGTGCAAATTCAAATCCTTTTGAGTGAAGATGTACTTCAAGCTCTTGTGATCTGTATTAATCTTGCACAACGCGCCATATAGCAAATGTATCCAAAGCTTCAGGGCATAAATCACTACCGCAAACTCCAAATCATGCTTAGGATAATTCCTTTCATGAATCTTTCATTGCCTCAACCCTTACACAATCAACATTCCTTCTTGTAACAAGACACATCCAAGCCTGACGTGCGATGTATCCACATAAACAGTATACTCCACTCCTTCGGTAGGTAAAGTCAACACTAGAGCAGTGCAAAATCTCTTTTTTAATTACTGAAAGGCTCCTTTGCACCAATCGCTCCACATGAATGCTGCGTTCTTCTGCCTAAGCTTAGTCAGAGGTGCAGACAAAATGGAGAATCGTTTTATAAACCTTCTATAATTGCCAGCCAGTCCTAGGAAATTTCTTATCTCTTTAGGTGTGGTAGGTTTTTTCCAATCCATCACAACAATAATCTCTTCTGGATCAACAGAGATTCCATATTTATTCACATCATGAACCAAAAAAGACACTTGAGGAAGCCAAAACTCACACTTATTTAACTTTACATACAACTTATGCTCTTTTAAGGTAGACAAAACTAAACGCAAATGCTGGGCATGCTCCTCAGCACTCCGGGAATAAACAAGAACATCGTCAATGAATATGACTACGAAATGATCTAAGAAATCAATAAACACTTTATTCATCATGTCCATGAAAGCAGAGGGTGTTTTTTTCAATCCAAAGGACATCACCAAGAACTCAAAATGTCCATGTCAAGAACAAAAAGCAGTCAACGGAACATCCGACTCACGAATTCTCAGCTGATGGTAGCCCGAGCGAAGATCAATCTTTGAGAACACCGTACTACCACGCAACTGATCAAACAAATCATCTATCCGCGGCAAGGGATACCTGTTCTTGATGGTTACCTTATTCAATTCCCTATAATCTATGCATAGCCTCATAGAGCTATCCTTCTTTTTCACAAAGAAGATGGGCGCAACCTAAGACAAAGAACTTGGCCTAATAAAATCACATTGCAGCAACTCATCTAGCTGGGTACGCAACTCTACCAACTTACGTGAGGCCATACATTATGGTGCCTTAGGAATAGGGCGAGTACCCGACTCAAGATAAATAACGAATTCCATATCTCTCTCAGTCGGAAGACTAGGAAGACTAACTATGAAAACATCAGGGAGATCTCGCACCACATGAATATACTCGATGCACGACAAACTACTAATAGTTTCCAAAATAGAAACCAGGAAGGCAAAACAACCAGAATCTAAGAGTTTTCGAGCACATACCGCAGAAATAATTAGGGAATCCTGGCGCGGAAAACCATACACACTCATGGAGTGGCCGTTATCTGTTTTGAAGTCCAAACACTTTACCTTGCATTGGATAACAACATCATATCTACACAACCAATCCATGCCCAAAATCACAATGAAGTCTTCCAGGTCTAGCACCTTCAGATCGGCAAAAGATAGGAAGTCACCTAAAAGAATAAGACAACTCTGGATTCCTTGGTCCAACACTACCGAGTTACCAGAGGGAAACTGTAACATCCCATTTCGAGCTAGGACCCTCACACACATTTTGAGTCAAGAGAATTGACACAGGCTCGGGAAGCATCATGTGAATCGAGTAAACTCGACGCCATTAGACGAAGCGTCGGGTGCGTTGAGTGCACTCGACGCAACTCGACGAATTTAACTTAGAAAATATTCTGGATGCTGA
Source organism: Platanthera zijinensis (assembly GCA_039513925.1). Lineage (NCBI taxonomy): Eukaryota > Viridiplantae > Streptophyta > Magnoliopsida > Asparagales > Orchidaceae > Platanthera > Platanthera zijinensis. The sequence goes on from CM077082.1 coordinate 135,024,808, forward strand.
GGCGTTGAGTGGTCTCAACTCCACTCAATGCTTTTGACTTAGAAAATGTGGAATGTTGTTGGCATTGAGTGGTGTCAACGCGGCATTGAGTGGTCTCAACGTCACTCAACGCTTTTGACTTTGAAACATTCTGGATGCTGAGGCGTTGAGTGGACTCAATGAGGCGTTGAGTGGTCTCAATGCCACTCAATTCTTTTGACTTAGAAACATTCTGGATGCTGAGGCATTGCGTGAACTCAATGCGGCGTTGAGTGGTCTCAACGCCACTCAACACTTTTGACTTAGAAACATTCTGGATGTTGATGCATTAAGTGGACTCAATGCGGCGTTTAGTGGTCTCAACGCCACTCAACGCTTTTGACTTAGAAACATTCTTGATGCTGAGGTGTTGAGTGGACTCAATGCGGCATTGAGTGGTCTAAACGCCACTCAATGCTTTTAACGTAGAAACATTCTGGATGCTGAGGCATTGAGTGGACTTAACGTGATATTGAGTGGTCTCAATGCCACTCAATGCTTTTGACTTAGAAACAATTTTGATGCTGAGGCATTGAATGGACTCAAAGAGGCGTTGAGTGGTCTCAATGCCACTCAATGCTTTTGACTTAGAAACCTTATAGATACTGAGGCGTTGAGTGGACTCAATGCGGCGTTGAGTGGACTCAATGCGGCATTGAGTGGCCTCAACGCCACTCAATGCTTTTGACTTAGAAACATTCTCGATGCGGAGGCGTTGAGTGGACTCAATGCGGCGTTGAGTGGTCTCAATGCCACTCAATACTTTTGACTTAGAAAACTCGGGACTCAACAAGACATTGAGTAGTCTCAACACCACTCAACGCTTTTGGAATTGAAGTATTTTTCGGTCTAAAAATTGTGTTTACGGGTTTATATGTACGGGCTGAACCGGGTTTTTGGAATGAGCTCCAATTGATCTATTGGACCCGGTTCTTTCAATCAGGACCTAATTAAAGTAATAATTGGACAGTCCAATATTATGGTGGCACTTGGGCAAGGAGGAACCAAGCTCAAGGATGACTAGCCATGCCCCACCACTCCTAACCTCTCCCAGCTACCCCAATTCAAAGTCCTTAAACCAACCACTCCCAACATCACCTCTATTTCGCCCCCACCATCATCTTCAGTGAGCCAAGATGAGTGGAAACCGACAGCTGGAGATAAGAGTTCACTAGAGTAATCGTCGGCCATGGCTCACCACCACCGTATTCGCCGCCAAGCATAGCTACAGGTCTGTTTCTCCTCCGCTCCCTTGGTGTTAGCCGTCTAGTTCTTTTAGGAGAGATATCAGGCTGAATTGAGCCCGATACCATGTGAGTAAGATGAGATTTTATTTCCGAGCATTTCTCCTTGCTTGGGTTCGCCGGAGGAGCCGCCTCCGGCGGCCATATCGCTGAGAAATGCTAGCCACCACCTCGACGGTGGTGGTGGCGACAATTGTTGGCGGTTTCTAGATGGCCAGAAAGTGGAGATCAAAAGCTACAGGACGGATTGATTGGGGTCGTCGGCTCAGTGGAAAAAATAGATGTATGTCATCCATTTTAATTATATTAAACTATGGATCATGTTAATTGATTTCATTTTTCTGTCACATAAATATAGTCACCTTGAATGAATTATTTAGGCCTCTTATATGCATTTTCAGATATAATTTCCAGCATGAAAAAGGTAGATCTAGGTTTTACCTTTAATTTGACACCCTAAACTTGCAATTTGTGGCACTGTATCCTACTGTAAGACAGTTCTCCTAGTACTGCTCCTAGGTTAGGGCAGAATTTCAAATTGATGCCTAGGTCAAACCCTAAGTCCACAAGCAATGAAATTTAGGTCGTGCATGTGTTTATGTTAGAATTAGGCCCTGCCCACAAATCAAAAATTTTGGAGGGTATTTTTTTATAGTTTTTATAGAAATTCCACTTATTAAATAAAAGGAATATAGGGATATTCCCTTATCCAAATGCCCTCAAATTTGGTTGGCATGGCCAATAGGTCATTATATGACCTTCGTAGAAATTTCAGACCATTTAGACCTTTGCATGTTGGGGAATCAAACATGCATGTTGGAGGTAGATTTGTAAATGGTGTGCCAATAGTAAAAATGGGAAGTTAGCTCATTTGGCCCAATGCATGTCCATGAGATTTTTGACAGAGGCTTATAGGGATGAATTACACCTCTCATAGAAAGATTGAGATTTTTGGGATCAAAAATCCCATTAATTTGAATTATTGGAAAATAGGCTCATTTAGAAATAAAAATGATAAATAGGGCAAATGACCTTATAAAATTCTAAAATTTTGATACAAGCCCTAGTAGGACATTCATATCTCTGGAAAAAGTTATGAGTTTATTTGAGAACTATATCTTGTGTATTTAGTAGATTTATAATTTTACCCTTTCTGGATTTAATCGAAATATAGGGGTAATAATATTTGGAAAATTGTGGAAGAATGTGTAGGCTCATATTTCTGCGTATTATACCGTTGTAAATTATTTAAGAATTTTTAGATAAATAATCATGCTGAAAATTATAGTAGTGGCATTTTTGTAATATTGATCACATGCAATTATTTTAAGTCAAATCACTGGTTAGGAAGATGAATTTCAATTTTGAGTATTATCATGGACATGTTAATCACCAACAATTTTCCATTAATTTTTAGTTGAATACTTAAGGTACTTCATTTGAAAAATGGAATAATTGTGATTATAAACATAAATAGAAAAGGAATGGTAAATCAAGAGGAAATATTATTATCTTTGGTGAACAGTCATGTTTAACCTAGATGAACTCCAGGTAAATTATTTAGACATAATGGACTATTCGATATAGTAGCTCATGTACAAAGTGACCTAGGTCACCTAATTAAATGATTTAAGTTATGGTCCTAAATATTTAGAAAAATGATGAAATTCTAAATGGTCAACTTCATACACATGACAAAACCATGATAAATTTTTTAGGGTCTTTGGCCCAAGGAATTGGATGTCATCTCAAACGGGTTAGAATTAGATCTTGGGCTGCGCTTAGTAAAAGTGATCTGTAACACTAGAACCCATAGAGAATGATTAGTGGTTGGATTAAGAGATGTATTAGGAAGTTGAAACCCTACTTGGTGTCTCAAGTATGTCTCTATATAGTAACAAGTGTTAGAGTGCAAGTCACAAGGATAACAACTATAACGGGATCCGGCGAAAGATCGTCACTCTCCTAATCAGTTCCTTAAGTCATTAGATGTACTCAAGAGTAATAATGAGATTGGGGTAATAATAATGGGTATACACTAATACAAGTAAGTGTTCTCTATAAAAGGTGCTTTGGGCTTCATCCCATCGTAGTTCCTAGTTCCCTCGAGAGCCCTTCACTAGGCATGCCATGGGCAGTCTATGGACTAACCCTTAATTGATACATATAACAAAAATTAGACAAGAGTAGTCTAATAGGTTAGGGAATAGTATGGATAACTCAACTGCATAGGGTTGGAGGGATTCAGGACCGGTTTAGTCCTGCGAGCTAGAGGCTCAGATGTTTGGATACAGGAAAGGTTTAGTCCTGCAAGCTGGAGGCTCGGTTTGGAAATAATTTGAATGTGCATAGAACATATTAGTGGCGGGTCATGCGATGCTGGGCCAATCTTCACACCGATGGAAGTACGGTAACTCTGGCGGGTGTGAGGGTTTGAGGGGCCGGTGGGATGTTTTACAATGCGGTCTAGAGGACTATCCCAAAAACGCACACCTGACCAAAAATACTGGTGGATTTGCCAGCAAATTAGTACGCAAAGGCTCTTGAATGTGCACCTAGGATGTGTACGGAGGCGTACGAAGGGTCTAGGCCTCTTAGTGTGTATACCCGCCTAGGATGCCAAGACGCCTGCTCTGCTACTGCCTTAGCCACAACAGTGGTACCCGATAGTTAAGCTAACTCCAAAAAGTGGAAACTAATGGTATGTGATCACTAAGACGTGTGCGTGAGTTGCACTTGTATGAATCATAAACCGCATGCCATATCATACATACAAACTTAGGACATACGTACCATAGATCCTTATCATATAAATTAGTATGGGCTCTTTTATATGATAAGTTATTTTTGTGAAATCTTAACATATAAGTTTGTATGAGCATTCTTATAAGTTAAGGTACCTCTGTGAAAGAAAAGGGGATAGATACTACTCTAGAGGGGGGGGGGTGAATAGAGTAATCAAAAATTGCACTAGCAAAGTTGACTATCTACTCAACTCCCTTGGAGTTAATTGCGGAATGAAGGTTATAGAGACTTGAGATGAAACCTTAAAGCCTAACACAAGTATTGTGCACAAAAGGCAGCCAACTGTAATTACAGTTAAGGCTTGGAATCCTAAGCAGCAACTAGCAAACCTAGTTAAAATCTAATCACAGCCAATCAACACAGAGAATTAATTAAACAATCCAGACGACACAAGGAATTTATAGTGGTTTCGCAAACAACTTGGGCACGTCCACTCTTCTACCAACAAGGTAGGAATCCACTCAGGTTTTTGATCAGGTGCCCTGCCACCAACAAGATCTGCTTCAGGTAGATCTAGAGACCCTTTAGACTTTTGATCAGGTGTCTAAAAACCAACACAGGTTTTTGATCAGGTGCCCTGCCACCAAGGGATACTTTTGAAGGGAGTAATAACCCTTTACAGGAGAGGGAAAGGAGGTTAAAATGTCTTCTCTATTTTACAATATATTAGAGAAGCACAAGAACTTGCACTGAGCTAGAAAGCTCTAAAGAGTCAAGGCTCCCCCTGGCTAAAAGAACGTCTAGGTGAAGTCTTGCTTCAATGTAGAAATACTTCAGAAAAACTGAAGGAAAAAGCTACAAGAAGATAAATAATATGAAATAAAATTTCTTCTTTAGGCAGCTATCTTCTTCTTATTCTTCAAAAAGCTCTGAGTGAAAATCTTCCTAGAGGCAGGAGAACTCAGGTTGAAGAAGAGTGAAGAACTAAAACTTCTTCTCAGTTAGATGTGAACGAGCTGAGAGCAGTTGTAAACTGTAAGTTCTAAGCTTGAATACTGCAGTTAGCTTTTTGTATATCAGAACTAGTTGATTTCTTTCTCCAAATAATTCTTTATATAGCAGCAGCAGCAACGGCTCTTACTTGAGTTTGAATCTTGTCTTCTACTGAACTCTGCAAGCTGGGCTGCAAAAAGCATAAAGCAAAACAAATACTGCAGACAGATATCCTATAAGAGGATAAAGCTTTCTAAGAAGCTGCAAATAACTCTGATGAAATAATACTAGAGAAAGACACATCAGAAGAGACTCTTTACAGCCAAGGAAGACATTTTGAGTCTAACGGCTATAAAGGACAGCCTGCAGATAAAGCAGAAATCATATCTCAGCTAATAAGACAAACAACTTTGTCAGAAAAAGATTAGCTCATGCATAAGGAATGGAACAGATATTGCATGGAAATAATATCACAATAATCTTTTATAAAATATGCCAAAATAAATATGAAATTAATCACATCATAGAAGATGACAAAACTACTCAAGACATATGGCAAAACGTCGAACGACCCTCGAAGATCGTCGACCGAAGCACAGAGATCGTCGACCTATCGGACAGATAGTCGAACGATCTAGATAGTCGAACTATCAAAGAAGATAGTCGAACTACCTCAGCAGATAGTCGACCTATCAGAACAGATAGTCGAGCTATCAGATAGTCGATCTATCCGGACAGATAGTCGAACTACCAAACAAAACAGATCGTCGACCTATCAAACAGATAGTCGACCTATCACAGAAAAAAGATAGTCGACCTATCAACAGATAGTCGAACTATCACAGAAAACAGATAGTCGACCTATCAACAGATAGTCGAGCTATCAAAGAAAACAGATAGTCGACCTATCAACAGATAGTCGAAATATCAAAGCAAAACAGATAGTCGACCTATCAACCAGAAAGTCGAACTATCAGATAGTTGAACTATCTAAGCAGATAGTTGAACTATCAAGAAGAGCAGATAGTCGACCTATCAACAGATAGTCGAACTATCAAGGAAAATAGATAGTCGACCTATCAACAGATAGTCGAACTATCAGATAGTTGAACTATCCAAGAAGATAGTTGAACTATCAAGAAGAGCATATAGTCGACCTATCAACAGATAGTCGAACTATCAAGGGAAAACAGATAGTCGACCTATCAAGCAGATAGTCGAGCTATCAGGAAGACGATCGTCGATCGGCTGATCGACGATAGTCGAGCGACGTTCGACCATAGTCGAACAAGAAATTACTTAGCCAGATTTTCATCTGGACAGGCAATTCTACACAACTAGAGAATCTATCCTATCAACTAAACTTTGACCAAAGATAAATCTTGGGTCAAGAGACTAAAAGAGAAGACTAAACTCAAATCAAAACCTAGGGTACCAACAATCTCCCCCTATTTGAGTTAAGTCTCTCAACAATTAAAATACACAAAACTAATTACTGAAAGTAAATAAAATGCATGAAAAGAAATAACTAGGCAGATAACATCAATCAAATAGATAAGCAATTAAATGTCAATCAATGAAATATTAAGATGCTTCAGAGTTAGGTTTAGGATCAGAAGAGCTAAAAACAAAAGAAATCTTTCTAGAGGGATCTAGAGCTTCTTTTCTTGACAACTTCAGGTCTTGTTCTCCAATGATTTTCAATTCTGTCGCTCTTGGGACAACTGCCTCAGGATGCTTTTCCATGTACTTTGAAGGATCAAATATCTCAGGTCTAACCTGGAATTTATCGAGCTCCTTCATTCTGAATTTTGACATCGTGGTCAATCCTGCAGTGTCTTTTCCTTCTGCTTTTGCTTTCTTAATTTGAGCTGCTCCAACAAGTTCAAGAAAACGAGCCATCCTAAAATTAGGATCAAGCTCTGGGCTTTCATAAACATTCTCAGAAGATGTATCAACTGGTTCTTTATCCTGAATAAATTTTGAAACAGCCTTCACAGTATGATCTGGCTTAGGAGAGGTTGAGCTTTTGAGTTTTTTAGAATGAGGAGGAGAAAAGGTTGGTCTTTGATACACCACCTCCTTTACTTGTTCCTTAACAGCATCAAGCCTTTGATAGCCAGATTGAGTTTTACCTTGGTATCCTTGAGAACTTCTCCTTTGTGCTGACTGAGATGGATTGAACCTTTCAGACTGAGCAGCAGGGTTTGCAGATAAGTTTCCTGAGGCTCCTGCACTGGGAGGTGGATGAGGAGGACCTCTAGGAGTCCACCTTGGGACAGGACTATCATACCTCTTTGACTTCTTCCTTTGCTTCTGCTGATTTTTAGAGAAAGCCATCCAGTGATGGAAATCTTTTGATTTAGGATCAATTCCTTTCAGGATATAGTAAGGAGTATCATTATCTGGATTAGGAGGAGGAGGAGCTACAGCTTTCCTTTTCTTTTTAGCAGTTCTTTTTCTTTTTGGTTCATCAGATTCATCAGAATCAATTTCATCCTCAGAATTAGAAGAAATGGGCAGATCATATGGGTCAATTGCATCTTGCATAGCTCTTTCCTTTTCCTTTAGAGCAGCTTTTTCTAATTCTTCTTCCATGGCATCCTGTGCCAGGAGAGCATCTAAATCCAAACTAGGGGAATCATCCCATACAGTAGACTTTTCAATTTGAGCATCTGCAGCCTTTTCTTGTTGATCAGAAACTGTCATGGTGACCAGTTCTGCTTGCACTGCTAGCTGAGCTGGCTGAGTAGCTTCAGAAACTTGAGCAACTTGTTCTGGTTTAGACTGAGCTTCTGTAGCTGGTAGGTGATCAGGCTCTTGAACATCTAGAACTTCTTCCATTTTATCTGTAGTATTATGAATAAATTTTTTCTAAATGACATCTAATTATCCCTTCCAGGTATTCCCATACAAGCATATCAGTTATCAAGTCTAAAAAGTAAGTAAAAGGGATACCTTCAGAATCGACCTTTGCGTGTCCTAACTGCCCTAATTCATCTAGAAAGGAAGTGATAACTCCTTCTAGGTACAGGGCGACCATGGGAGTAGAACATTCTTCCAGGCATGCTTTGACAATAAATTCAGACTTCAATAATGCATCAGAAATTTCTTTTTCAGATTAAGGAGGAGGAGCTGAATATTCTATTGCTTTCTCTGCCACTGCAGGAGGATCTGCTGGAGGGGAGGCCAAAGGTAGCTCAGAGACATATTCATTAAGCATCTCCCCCTGCCTGATTTCAGTAGATACTAAAACCAGGCCCCTAGAGGAAGAGGGCTCAGCAGACTTTGAGAGTGCTCGGATGGCAGCAGTCAAAGAGGAGATGGAGGAAGCAAGGGGAGCTATTGCCTCTTCAATCATAATTTTGATTGAGGGGGTAGTTAACTCCAAAATGCTAGAGATAAATGCTGGAGTGATTTCAAAGGATGATGATGATGGGGGAATCTTAGTGGATGGATGATCAGCAGGGATGGTGTATTCTTGATGATCTGGAGAGTGAACTGGAGAGTGAACTAGAGAGTGAACTGGAGATGGAGAGTAAGCTAGAGATGGATGAGAGGATGCAGGGTGATCAATGTGATCTGAAGAAGGAATTGGAGAGTGAGGAGGAGTAGAAATTTCAGAAACCAATAAATCAAAACTAGGATGAGATATCCTAGCAAGATGAGAGGGTAGAGGAGATACAGTAGGTGATGCAAGGTGAGAAGCAGAAGGTCGTACTTCAATTGAAGTTGATGGAACTTCAACTGAAGTAGACGGCAAAGCAGATGAAGAAGATGGAAGGGAGGGATTTGCTGATCCAGCTTCTTGTAGGGGAGGAGTGACTGAGGCAGTCCTGGTGCTCTCAGATGCGGCTGGAGCAACCCCTGCTGGAGCGGGCTTCAGAAACGTCCTTTTCCACTTGGCGAACAGGGTTGGATCCATCTTCTTGCTGGCGTTGATGGAGGTAGTAGTTGAAACTAACAGATGGGGATACTTTTCCTTCAGAAAAATCCCAACTACCCTACCCAGGGTAACTTCTTTCTTACTGTTCTTTTTCCTGATCAAATCAAACAACACTCCTGCCCAATTAATCTGTTTCTTATTCACAATTGCACACATCAGTGCAAACTGCTGCTTTGTAATGTTGTCATGGGCAGAGTGCTTTCCCAGTAGCACTTTTCCGACGATTTCAGCAAGAAACTTAATCTTAAACGGAAAATTTACCTTAAGCAGCTTAGAGGGAATGCCTTTGGCATGTCCCAGCTCTGTCAGCATTCTCCCAAACTCTGGGGTATCTTGCTCGTAATCTTCTTCCCCATTTATCAATCCAAATATTTCAGTTAAAATAGCGGGAGTCAATGTTACCTCTTCTCCGCCAATAGTTTCGGTCATAGAATCATCATTTGAAGACGAAGTAAATGCCCATTCTTTGATCTCTTGAATATTTATCTTTATCTTGGAGGACATGAGCTTCTCTAAACCTTGATTTTTGCACAGATTAAGAATTTCCACGATTTCGGATTCGCAGCAGCTGAAAGACTCGAAATCTACACTGAATCCTGCATCGAACTTCACTACTGTCAGGAGCGCTGGAGAAATCGCCATCGAAAGGGCTGGAGAAGATGAGGGAGAGACGGCGAGGACGAAGCGGCAGAAATCGCAAGACAAAGAGCAAGCGGGAAGACGGAATGCGAAACGACGCTCTCCGTCGACGATAAAAGCAACTATCTCTTAACCTAGGTCGACCATCGGCTTTATATTAAAACAATGATCGTCGATCTATTTAAAAGATACTGGAGATGATGGTCGAACAGTCGTTCGACGATCGGTCCTGAAGCAGAGTAGTCGATCAATCGTTCGACTATTTCTGTCTTCACAAACAGCAAGCTGTCGTCAACCATAGATCGACGATCGGCTCGACCTATTCGACTATCTTCGAACGCCGGTCGATGATCTTCAAGCAGATAAGCTATCATCAACCATAGGTCGATGATAGGCTTGATCCGATCGACTATCTTCAAATGTCGTTCGACTATCTTCGAACAAGTTTCAACAAGGCAGACGTCACACTTAGTCTCTTCCATTAATCATGCCTAGTTGAACTAAAAAGAACAGATGCTTCTGTTCATCTAAGGGCTTGGTGAATATATCACCTCTCTAAAGGTCTGTGGATATGAACTCAAGGCTGATCTTGTTCTTTTCCACACAAACTCTCAGGAAATGGTGCCGGATCTCAATGTGTTTCGTTCTAGAGTGGTGCACTGGATTTTGTGCAATAGAGATAGCACTTGTACTATCACACATGATTTTTGTGTTCTTGTGTGAGTACCCATAATCCAAAAGTTGATTTTGTATCCACAGGATCTGTGAACAACAACTAGCAGCTGCTATATATTCAGCTTTTGCAGTTGAAGTTGAGACAGAGGCCTGCTTCTTACAGAACCAAGAGACCAATCTCTCTCCCAGGAACTGACAAGTTCCAGAGGTACTTTTCCTGTCAACTCGACAGCCAGCATAATCAGAATCAGAATGTCCAATTAATTCAAATTCTGACTCAGCTGGATACCAAAGTCCTAGATTTGGACATCCTTTCAGGTATCTCAAGATTCTCTTGAGAAGAATCAGATGAGATTCCTTGGGGTTGACCTGGAATCTAGCACAAAGGCATGTAGCAAACATTATGTCTGGCCTACTTGCAGTTAAATACAATAGGGAACCAACAATGGCCCTATAATTCTTTTGATCAACAGGCTTTCCCTGATCATCAGAATCAATAACTACATTAGTAGCCATAGGTTTATGCATTGCTGAAGCATCAGCCATCCCAAACTTCTTTACCAATTCCTTGGCATATTTGGATTGGGAGATGAAGATGCCATCAACATCTTGCTTTACTTGGAGACCAAGAAAGTAAGACAGCTCACCCATACTACTCATCTCAAACTTGGAATGCATCAAGTTAGAGAACTTTTTGCATAGTTTGGGATCAGTGGAACCAAAAATAATGTCATCCACATACACTTGAACTAACAGGATTGTGTCCTTGTGGTGCTTGACGAAAAGGGTTCTATCAACTACTCCCCTAACAAAGTTGTGCTCTAACAGGAAACTAGCTAGAGTCTTATACTAGGCACTTGGTGCTTGTTTGAGTCCATAAAGAGCTTTTTGCAACTTGAATACATGTGAGGGCTGAGTTGAAGAAATAAACCCGGGTGGCTGTTCAACAAATACCTCTTCCTTTGGCTCACCATTTAGAAAGGCACTTTTGACATCCATCTGAAAAACTTTAAACTTCATATAGGATGCATAGGCTAAGAAGATCCTTATTGCCTCTAGCCTTGCAACAGGAGCAAAGGTTTGGTCATAATCTATACCTTCCTCCTGTCTGTAGCCCTGAGCTACAAGCCTAGCTTTGTTCCTTACAATGATTCCATTTGCATCCAACTTGTTTCTATACAGCCACTTGGTGCCTAGGATCAGTTAGCCTTTAGGTCTTGGAACCAAAGTCCA